>CM061483.1:6934739-9334739 GCA_030770085.1 Oryza coarctata | reverse complement strand
CTACGTGACAGTGTGTACGTCTCCACGTTAGTTCCTACTTGTAAAGCTCTCACTATATATTTTCTCCTGAAAAAATGAAAAAGAAAATAAACAATAAATACTTCGATAAATATATTTCTCGAACTATGCACAAGTGGAACATAGAGAGAGATACTTAACTGACGAGTTAATTTGGCAATGTAATATGCATGTCAACCGTCAAGAGGAGAAATTATAGACAACTAACAGTTTGAAAGATATCAAAACACCGGAAAAATATTTTTGTATTTTCATATATCACTACAAACAGAAACTATTGTGGATGGGAAATAACAAAAGTATAGGCAGGTTTGTTTTTTTAAATATATTTCTTGTACTGGTTACTAAAAACAAGAGTGTCAGTGAGGAGAGAGATTAACAACACTTGGTATGGAGGGAAATGAAAGCTTGATAGGCAGGGAGGGAAAGTGTGTAGTTCGCATTGCCATGCGCATGTTCATTTCAGATGAAGGCTAATGGATGATGTCTGTTTTTATAGTGATGAATTAACTATTATATATATGTAATAAACATAACAAATAGCTAGTGACAAATGGATAACTAAATTTTAGGTGGTGCTATGAAATGAAGTAGACTAACATAAGTGGACTAAATACAAGAAAAATAAAAAACATACATAAATATATTGTAAGTATCTATTTAAATATTAGGAAAAACTAATTATCTTTTAGTCATTTAGCCCTTGTATCTAGTAACATGTTTTAGTGGTTTTGCCAACAATAGGGGGATGAGACCACTTACCCTCTTTATATCGTGATATAGAAATTTTTTGTGGAAACTATATTTTTGGAAATAATCGGTAAATAATCTTCTTATAAGAATGTGTACAGTGAGACTAAGACTCCAACGTTATATAAGAGGTCGGGTATATATATATATATACAGTTCAGTGGTCTAGTGATCTAACACCCCCGCAGTCGCAGCGGGAGGGGAACAGACGCGGAGACTGGATCGAAAATTGGTGAAGAGAAGGTCTTTGGTCATAATATCGGTGAACTGGTGCGTCGATGGTACATAGAGCACCCGAAACTGTCCTAGTGCGACCTTGTTACAGACAAAATGAATGTGTATCTCTGTGTTTCGTGCGTTAATGATGAATTAAGTTGGCGGTCATGTAGACAGCACTGACGTTATCGCAGTAGACGACGGTCATAGAGGAGAGAGGTGCACGGAGTTTCTAGAGAAGCTGGTGAAGCCAGCAACACTCGGCGACGGCGTGGGCGACGGCGCGGTACTCGGCTTCGACGTTGGACCGAAACACTATAGTCTAGCGTTTTAAGGATCAGGAGACTAGAGTGTCGCCGAGAAAAACGCAGTAGCCGGACATAAAGCGTCGAGAGTCGGGACAGCCTGCCTAGTCCACGTCGAAGTACGTGGTGAGGGAGTCGATAGGGCTAGAGCTAAGGTGCAGCCCACTGGATAGTGTGCCCTACACGTAGTGAAGGATGCGCTTGAGCAGCGCGAGGTGAGGTTCGTGCGGAGCATACATGAAAAGACACACTTGCTGGATAGCGTAGGTAAGATCGGGCCGTGTGAGGGTGAGATATTAGAGAGCACCAGCAAGACTCTGATACTGAGAGGGATCGGCGACAAGTGAGCCATCGACAACAGAGAGTTTGGCTCGAGTGTCGACCGGAGTGGCCATGGGGTGACATTCGGCCATGCCCGTACGCTAGAGAAAATCGATGACGTACTGGCGCCGGAAAAGGAAGAGCCAGTGAGAAGAATAGGTGACAGAGATGCCAAGGAAGTGATGAAGAGGACCGAGATCGGTCATGACGAACTTGGAGTGGAGTTAAGACATGATCTGGTGTAGGAGAGACGTCGAGGACGCTGTAAGAATAATATCATCGACGTATAGGAGGAGATAGGCAGTGGCGTTGCCGATGTGAAGTGTAAAGAGAGAGCTATCGGACACGAAGGCCACAAAGCCGATGTGCCGAAGGTAGGCAGCAAAACGCTGGTACCAGGCCTGAGGAGCTTGTTTGAGGCCGTAAAGAGAGTGCTGAAGGAGGCAGACATTATCAGGACGAGAGGGGTTAATGAAGCCTGGAGGCTGCTGGCAGTAGACTGTTTCCGTCAGATGGCCATGAAGAAAGGCGTTCTTCACGTCAAGTTGGTGGATCGGCCAAGAGTGCGAGGCAACCAAGGTGAGAACAACCCGGATGGTGGCGGGTTTAACGACGGGACTGAAGGTCTCGTCGTAATCGATACCGGAGCCTTGGGAGAAACCTCAAACTACTTAGCATGCCTTGTGACAACCAAGTGAGCCATCGGCGTGGAACTTGTACTTAAAGATCCACTTACCGATCACAACGTTGGCGCTGGGAGGACAAGGGACGAGGCGCCAGGTCTCATTGTCCATGAGAGCCTTATACTCGTCGGTTATGGCCGTGCGCCACTGAGAATCAGCCATGGTGGAACGAGAAGTCGCCGGGATGGGCCAGATAGGACAATGGATGGCGAAGAGCCTGTAGCGCTTGGTGAGGCGGAGAGACCCGGTTTGTGATCAAGTAACCATGTGAGATGTGGAGGGGACGGGAGCCGATGGGAGTGTGGTAGGTGTGGTGAGGACTGGTTGGGGAGGGACGTTATCAGCTCGAGATCGGCGACTGTATGTGAGAGGAAAGGGTTGAACTAGATCGGCTTGAGCAGATAGGGGTGGATGAGCCGATCGGTTTGATCGGTCCGATGGAGATGGAGTAGCCGATAGGGAGGGAGGAGCCGATGGAGGCGGATGGGCCGATGGGTGGTTATGAGTCGATGAGGGCTGAGGAGCCGATGAGGGTGAGGTGTCCGATGAAAAGGAGACAAGATCGGCCGAAGCCGATGAGAATGGTGGGGCCGATAGGGGTCCGATGGGAGTGATATCGGACCAAAGAGTAGTGGGATAGCTGAGCAGTAAGTTCTCAGGAGCGGCCGATGAGGGGGCCAGAGGGGAGATCGGTGGAGGAGACCGAGAGGACACGATGTTGGTAAGGAGGAAGTCAAGATCGCTAGATGAGGATCTCGGATTAAGCAGACCGAAGAGGAAGCAGGTCTCATCAAAAACGATATGGCGAGATGATGACCCGACGGGTGGAGAGATCGAGACATCGATATCCCTTGTAAGATGAGGGATAGCCGAGGAGAATGCAGGCGGTGGAGTGAGGAGTAAGTTTATGAGGAGCAATGGCGATGAGATTATGGTAGCAGAGGCACCCAAAAACACGTAGATGGGAGTAGTCAGACGCCGTATGGTACATAAAAGTGTATGGAACGTTGTAGCGAATGGAGGAGCATGGTCGCCGATTGAGTAGGTAAATCGTAATGATTAGTGTTTCAACTCAATAAGTTGCAAGTAGATGAGCATAAAGTAGCATTATACGATTTATATTGTTAAAGGTGCGAAGTAGTCGTTCAGCCTTACCTGACCGGACAAAACCAGCCGCCAAAATCCGTTGATGATTATGACATGCCATGTGTGTTAAAGGAACACGAACAAAAGAAGAGTAGTACAACTTATATAGCAGTGATATGGTGACAAAAATCCAGCGAGAGGCTAAGTTAAAGCGCAATCTGTTTCTCCGACAGAACGCTCAGCACAGTAGAATTTTGTACTTAATGTCTTCGTCTTGGTATCGACCTAATAACGTAGGAGAATCTGTGTAGCTAGCTTACATGACCGTGCAGTTGGACAGTACACAAACAACGGCCAACATATGGCTGAAATCCTATCCATGTAGTTGTTTCTTGTGGATTCTAGGGTCTGAGCCTCTCAAACAACGGTCAATAATTGGTCATATCACACTATACAAGATTGTTGCTACTCGATATAAGTGGCACGGTGCCAAAGCCACTCCGCGCCGCCGCCGGCCGGCAGCTCGATCGCCGACGAGCGTGCGATGCTGTATGGTTTCGGGTGGAGGGGGGCGCGCGCTCCCATGGAGAGCAGTTGGAAAATTGAGCAGAAACCATTTTTTGCCCAGTTGGAAACAGCCGCAATCCAAACCGCCCCGACCCATTAAAGTGCTACGCTATTTTCACCCACCAAAGACAGCTACAATATCACGCACTGACAATTATTATATATTAAATCTTAACATCCAAGCATAACAAATCGTCCATGTAAACATGCTAAATCACCATCTCTCACATTCCACGATATTTTAACCTATATCAATCCTTTATTTTTTTATATAATTTATCATATATTAATCCATATTTTCCACAGTAATGCACGAGGCGTTTTAATATATACCTTGATGAATACTGAAATTATATACTAGTTTTCTTTAATATAATAGAAGCTCTGTTGATCTCAATCAATTAATACAATTGTCTTAAGAATACTTCTGATATATAAGTAAGATTCATATAGAAAAAATATAAACACCAAAATTAATAAGGACATCACTAGATACCATGTTATATATTACTAAACTAAAAGGGCATTATTTCTATATAAGATTTATTTATTATATATCTTAACAACGTTATTGTATCGACGTAGGTGAAGTAAAAAGCGTATAGAATGGATGGATGACGAATGAAATTGATTGGAGAACAACTTATGGCATTCTCCAAGTATTATCCCAAGCTTCAAACTAATAGATTAAAGTTCAATATGTTTTAGATTTGGATTCAGCACTTCTAACAATGCTAACTTTAAATGGATATAACCGTTGATTCAGAAGGCATCTTAGGGTCCATAATAACTTGTTGAAAAGATTGTGAAGTATACTTTTTTTGTCCCACAGCAAAATTTCTTTAGAGTTATCTGGAATCTGCAAAATAAGTCACGTACTTTTTTCAGTTCGAATTTGACTTAGCCCTTCAGCCTTGTAGCTGAGTTTTACTTGGTTGGCCCATGTTATGAACAAGCTCTCACCTCATGTAGCAGCCACTATTGTCATTAATGTTTAGGTTTTAGGGTTTAGATTAGTCTGAGGTGAGGTTATACAGATACATCGTCAGATCGGTATATGTAAGCTCAACTTTATGTGCTTCATATTAATTTATAATTTAGATTGTGTTTTTTTTGTTCTTGTAAATTTCTTCGATTGCTTATAGGAGCAAAACCTTAGTGGTGAGGTCGATTGCATGAGAGGGTGGTCGATAATAACTAGATATGCGGATGTAGCAGTTGTGAGACAATGATTGGCTGATCAAAAGCCTCAAAACGTGAATGTATTTATATCACCAAATCAAACCAAATCAACAAATGAAATAAATTACATATGATTATCAATCTTGATACTAGATCGCTAATGTTCTAGACAAAACACTCCTTGACTGTCTAACTATAGACAAGCCATACCTACCAGGTCCTACAAACCAAGCTTTTTAGGAATAAACCATGCACAAAGCCAATGGGTAAGTAAAGAAATACTTTGCAAAGGAGATGAAAAAACTTTTTTTAAATAAAATCCATATCATTCCTCCATTGTCAAATGGATGAATAAGTAATAAATATTCCTAATAGAACAAGTGGTTTCATATCATTTTGCAATCTCCTAAGCTAGCCCTAGACATATGTGCCATACTAGGCGGTGGAGGAATTCCTGACTATACATTGTATGGACCAAATAGAGCATGTAAGACATCATTTGTAGAAAAGATGTCTAATTGTTTTCATATTGTTGCGACAAAAATAACAATTCTCACTGACTTGCTAATTTCATGTGGCTAAGTTATCCTTTATTAACACCACTCTATTGCACAAATACAAAGGAATTTTTGTTTACTTTTAGTGGCATTTTAAGTTTCTAGATGTTCTTATTAATATTAATATTAGAAACAGTCCGATTTTACTTAGAACTCTCTATTTTAAATCAAGTTCCAATGAGATTTATCTAATTGCTAACCTAACTAATGGCAATGCATAACCATGATTATTCCATGCTAATTTTAGTTATATAAAATAAAACATGATACACTTTATATAAAATGGTTAGGCTGGAACCTATTCACTTAAACTTTAAATTTTAGATTTAACACGAGTAATTGTATTTATGATTATATTAAGCACATGTGTTTCTAACGTGTTAAAAAAAACATGATGCACTTCACCTACCTGATTCAAAGCGCAATTTGGAAACAACAACCACAGAGTGGTACTCATGTGTACAACACGCAAAAACGCCGAAACACCTGCAGCTTCTTCATGCTTCACCCACCCCCGGAGGTCACGCCGTCACTCCACTCCCGCTCCCCCTTCCCAGCCCCCAGATCTGATAGCCTCTTCTCGCGCCCCCGATTCCCCGCGGCGCGCCGCCGACTCGAAACCCTAGCCCCTCGCTCCCGCGATCCCAATGCGCAGGTGAGCGCCCGCCCCTGACCACCCGCGAATCCCCCCGCTTTATTTTTTTTCTTCCCCCGCGAATTTCGCTGATTCTTGTTGGTTGGGGCTCGCTGTGCAGGGGCCACGGCGAGCCGTTGCTGCTGCGGCGGCGGCGGGGGCCGGCGAGGCTGTGGGTCGCGGTGGTGGCGCTGGTCGCCGGCACCGTCTGGCTCTGCTCCTCCTCCGCGGGTCTCGGCCTCGGCCGCTCCTCTCACAGAGTCCAGGTGCGCTCTTGCTTTCCCCTGCGCGTGTATGTGCTGCTCGATCTTCTTGTTACATGGGAATACTTTCAAATGGAGCAAGATAAGGATAAGGATCTCTCCAGGTTCCAATATTAGGCAACCTTACTGTTTGGCGGAACACTAGAACAGTGTCTATTTCATAACATGGTAGCATCACAGTTTCTTAGGAAAGTAATGAATATGCACCACAGTTTCTTAGGGAAGTAATGAATATGGATAAATTTACTAGGAACATCCATCCTCTTCTTGGGTGTGAACAAACCCTTCATAACCTTTTTTGTGGTGTCCCCGTGAAATTGGCACAAACCAGGATATCCTATTATTTGGAAAAAAAAAGGCATTAGCCAGTTGGATATCAGGGAGCGGTAGTTTTATCAAATCGTTTCAGGGGTGTCAAAGCGATTATCGGCTAATAGGTCATCATGTATAATGAACTGATAAGATTTTTGATAACCTGGAAAGCTTGCACACAAGCTGCCATAACTATTGTATGGTACTTCAAACCATATGCCATTTTATCTGTTTTAGAGTAGATTACATTTGTAGTTGTTTATGGTTTGCACATAATCCCTCGAAGTTGTGCACATTGAGATTACCAAGGAAACTGCAAATGGTGTTGGCTTACACTTGATATGTAGATGGCTTTCCCTCTGTTGTCCTCATCACATATGCATATGAAATTATGATTTTCTGCCTAATAGAACTTTTTTATATGTAAGCCAGTTTTTTACTGTTGCACTTGTACTGACGAGGAAGTTGTCATAATAGTGTTCTTTACTTAAAACAATGAGGAGAAAAGCAAGTGACTGTGAACTGTTTCCCTCAGTATTGTGTGGATAAAAACCAAACCACCGAGGTGTACAATATGTTGAAAATCTTGTGGCTGTGCAAACTGTGATGTTGGAGTAATGATTGGGCTACAATAAAACTATTAAAGCATTTCCTCTTGTTGGTTCTTTTGACGCTTCACTTAACTGCACTTTAGAAAGACATGACTCGGTCACTGGGATAACACAAATTCATTCAAATAGTATAATAAAGTGCAATTGCACCTTTATTGTGGAAATGATTAGTTGCACAGTGTGAACTGGATGTAATTTCAAGTGGCCAACTGGGCAGTATTGTATTTCACAATATTCTAGTTGAAGGAAAAAGAATATACTGAAAACAAATGAAAAATTTCTTATATATTTATTGCCATTCATTTTCTTAGTTCAGATTTCACTGAAAATCGATTTATGATCTATGAATGGATTATAGTTGGAGATGGTACATGAATCTAAATAGTGTGTAGAATTGCACCTTTTATAGGAAAATAGTTAGTACGCATTTTTACCAGGTCCTAATTTGAAGTGTCAAATTAGGAGTGATTTTATCTGAAGAAAAGGCAGTAGCTCTGAAAGGAAGTGTTGATCTTTCCTTGAGTTTTTCATGCACATTCATTTTTTAGTTCCCATTTGACCAATAAACAGACATGTACTAAATACATGGATTATCACATTACCACTGTATTGTATTTTGTTTTTACAATTCTTGTTTAAGTCCCCATTCAAATTTCTTACACTGACATCAGTGCTATTACTCAAGGATGTTGATGTAAATAAGTTGTGGAGAACTGCAGATTCAAATGGTTGGAGAGCATCTTCTGCACCGCGTTCCTATTGGCCTCGTATGTTTGTCTCTGTGACCTCTCTAGAAGTTATTAGTAATGTTAAAGTGGATCTGCTGAAGTCATATCTCTACTTGCAGCCCCACCAATTGAATCTGAGACGAATGGTTACTTACGTGTCCGGTGCAATGGTGGCTTGAACCAACAACGTAGTGCAGTATGATGAACACAAGTCACTGTCTCTGAAGCAGCATGATCCATTTCATCATGCAAATTTCGTATTATTCTTGGTAATATAATTCAAGGAAATTAATATTGCTATGTTCTCATTTTTGTAGATATGCAATGCTGTTGTTGCTGCACGAATAATGAATGCTACACTAGTGCTGCCGGAGCTAGACACAAATTCTTTTTGGCACGATGAGAGGTATCTCTTTTGTTTGTAATGGTCTTTCATAGGTGAATGCTATTTCATGTCTGGCCTAGAAAAAAACTATTTGTCCTTTGTGAAGTCTGATGTCCTGCAAGTACCTTTTATGATAAACAACACGACTATTACTCTATTGGTTCAACTACATCTCAGTTGTGTTATTCCTACAACATATTTTGGCAGTTGGCATTAGTTGATTGTTATAATTTTTTATGGTTTTTGATACCATTTATATTAAATTCACATTTGGATATTGTAAACAATAATTTCCATAGCTGGCGCCATGTAGGTTAATGCCCTGGTAGTATTTTTGGTAAAGTAATTGATGATAACTAGCAACTTTGCAGACAGGATACTGAAAAGACCATAGTTAAGAATGCTAAATATTCTCCTATAACACGTGAGGAAGCTTAACGTAAACAATGTCCCAATGTACTGCCTCAAATTGTTCTCAAAGTATGTTTGCCCTTTTAAACAGGATATACTGATGAGTGTCGTTGTTTTCTGTGGAGATATTATCATATTATAAATCTTGTGGAGCAACATGTGTTACATTTGTTTGTAATTTTGTAGAGCTCCTACCATAGCTATCGCACTAATGCTGTGACAAGAGCTTTGTGTACCCAAAGTTGGTTCTGTCTGTTGCTGTGATATGCTATTTCTCTTGTCTGTTTGCAATTTGGATGTTTTCTCCTGTTCAGTTGTAGCCAAACTGTTTCTTCTCCATTTAATGCAAACATAAGTAACTATCCTGTATATTTTTTTTAAAAAAATGATGATTGTTTCCAACTGATAATAATGATCAGGCAATGGAAATGATTAAGTTGTAGGAAGTTGCATTTCTTACATTTTTTTCCTAAACAAAATGATGTCCCATGCTCTGCATTTACTTTTGGTATGTTTCTTCTATGTATTTCAAATTGCATTATTTGTAAACTTGTTTATATCGAATGATGTTTTCATGATTGATTCTTGGTTAATATTCTCTTATTATTGCATTTATATATGTGCCCAGTGGTTTTCTAGGTATTTATGATGTCCCCCACTTCATCAAGACATTAAAATATGATGTTCATATTGTTATGAGCATCCCAGAAATTACGACAGATGGAAAGACCAAGAAGTTGAAAGCCCATCAGGTGAATAAATGATCAGCTCCCTAGTTTGAGTTATGACATAATTTGTCTAGAGATGTACTGCATCATAAAATACTCTTTTTTTCTAACAGATTCGACCACCTCGAGATGCACCAGTTACATGGTATAGGACAGTTGCTTTGGAGAAGATGAAGAAGTATGGAGCTATATATTTGACTCCATTTTCACACCGCTTGGCAGAAGACATTGATGATCCAGAGCTCCAGAGATTAAGATGCAGGGTGAATTACCATGCTCTAAGATTCAAGCCTCATATCATGAAGACAAGCAGCGAGATCGTAAATAAGCTCCGTTCGGAAGGTCATTTCATGTCAATTCACCTTCGGTTTGAGATGGATATGCTTGCATTTGCTGCGTAAGTGGGTACATAGTACATTGGCTAATCTATTGGTTCATGCTTAGAGCAGCACCAACAGATGCCCAAAAATTTATCTCCAAAATTCTGTTATTAAGATTGCTAAATCATATTTTGAGGAGTTAATAGATTACCCTCTCCAACAGATATCTAAAAATTGACTTATAATAAAAAAAATGGGCTCACCCTACCCCTGCGTGAATTTCTCCCCCTCTCCAGAGGCGATCCCTCCTCCATGCGTCGCCCTCTCCACCCTGCGCGTGTGTATTGGAAGCTGGTGTGCACCCCTACTAGTGGAGAGTGAGAAGGACAGAGAAGGGGATTCTAATTTTTGGAAATCTAATTAGGGGAACTGTTGGAGCTAGTTTTTCACTAACAAATCCAAAATTTTGGGATTAGGAACCATACTGGGCATCTGTTGGTGATGCTCTTAGAACTATTGGGGCTTGCTATGAATCTGTCATTGGAGAAATGCATCACCCTTTTTTTTTTTGGTTTCAATGCAGTTTTAGCAGAAGTCTTCCCAAGAGCTAACAGGAGTCTCTCCTGAACAAATTATTAACTTGCCATTAATCTTTTATCATTATGATCATGGTCATTTGCAGTCTTTGATACTGCAATGCTCAGTTCATTTAATTCAAACTAAACTCATTATCCGTCTGCATTCTAGTTCATTTATCTGCTATGTTTGATAGCTGATCAGTTATCCTCACTACTGTCGATATCCTATACATGAAAATTTAATTCATGCACTGGTTATGGGATCTGCATATTGTTGTTGTGCATTGTTGGACATGCCACCTTCCTTATTTCCAAAATGAAAACTGCAGGTGTATTGATATATTCACACCCCAAGAACAGAAAATTCTGATCAAGTACCGCAAGGAACATTTTGTAGAAAAGGAACTTATTTATAGGGAAAGAAGGCTCATGGGGAAGTGCCCGTTAACTCCAGAAGAGGTATATATTTTTGGATAATTTTAAATTGTTAATATATTATTTATTGATTTAGTTTGTATCCAAATTAATGATGAGTTGCTTCCAATGTGGTATCAAACCTTTTTTTTTACATTGCAATCTTACATTCCATGTTTCATTAAGTTTTAACCATGTCTACAATTGAGAGTTTTTAATGCTTGCTTCAAACATGCTATTCTCTGTACCACTTCTGTGTTGTAGTAGTTTGTCCTTCCACCAAAACAAGATCTGGAATCTGTATTCTACATCATGTTTCTTGATTTTTGTTCTGTTGATGTTAGGTGTACTTAAAGGTTAGTATGCAGTTCTGCCCCTCAAAAAAAAAAAAAACTGCCTTTGTCGTTAACATGGTGCCTTAAATGCCATATACTATTCTGTACTCCTGGAAATAATTGGATCCTTTAATAGAGAATATTTAATTATAGGAAGGATAAGTTGAAACAGATGTAGCGAAATTTTGGTTCTTTAGTAAAGCTGGAAAAATTGTGAAAAGGCAGTGAAAAACATACTGCCTGATATATTTTCCATTAAAGAACACTTTCTGTAATCAACCGAAGTGATATCATGTTATATTGTTAATGTGCAGGTTGGCCTTATTCTTCGTTCTATGGGATTTGACAATAGAACAAGAATCTACCTTGCTTCTGGCGAGCTCTTTGGTGGGAAACGCTTTATGAAGCCATTTAAGGCTATGTTTCCACGCTTAGAAAACCTCAGCACTGTTGGACCTGGAAAGCTGGAAGAAAATACCCGAGGGCTGGCTGGTTCTGCAGTGGATTACATGGTCTGTCTCCTGTCGGACATTTTTATTCCTACATATGATGGCCCAAGCAACTTTGCAAACAACCTGATGGGCCACCGCCTATACTATGGTTTCCGGACAACAATCACACCAAACAGGAAGGCCCTAGCGCCCATATTCATGGACAGGGAGGAAGGTCGCACCGCTCGCTTCGAGGAGCGAGTCAGGCAGGTTATGTTCAACGCACATTTTGGTGGACCCCACAAGCGTGTCCATCCAGAATCTTTCTACACAAACTCTTGGCCGGAGTGCTTCTGCCAAACCAATCCAAGGAACCATGGGGACAAATGCCCTCCAGATAACATATATGAGGTTTTGGAGAGCCAATTTGAGAGCGTAGAGGGTAAAGAAGAGATAGAAGAAGTGAAAGCATCTAATCAGATCGACTCAACCAGCCAAATAGAAGAGGCGATGGTTTAGTAGAATTGGCTTAACTATTGTTGCATGAGAATACCATGTTGGATAAATCATTCGCCGCATAATGGAGGTATTCAGATGAAGGGATGAATATGATGGTGTACTGTTGAGTGCTGAAAGCTTAAGGTCACTACAGGCACAAACGATTCTGTTTAACTGGAGCTGTTAAGAGGCAGGCTAGAATTAGGAGAGCAGTGAACCACATTTTGGTTAGGTTGGCCAACTAGCAGTTTTCAGAGGGAAAACTATACAGGTTCTGTCTATATTAGCTATTCATTTTGTTAACGATTTGAGTGCGAATATGGATTGGTGTGTAGTATGATGAGACTACATTGGTTGGAATCCTTTATACAGGATATATTGCAGTTGAAATGGTGTACTGTTGCACGAAAATTTTCCCTTTTGCCTTTCTACTGATTTTGTTGCTGGACTACATTCTTTCTTAAGTCGTGACATACGTACACATATTTCTAGTTTAATTGTTAGTCAATTTTTAAATGATGAATTTCCTAGAAACAGCGACGTCTTATATTTTAAAAACCGATGGAAGTAGGCGTGGGCAAAAAATCCCCTTAGACCGAACACCGAGCCGAACAGAAGTGAAGTGACGGTTTTCCGGGTGCTTGGTTCATCCTTCGGTTTCTGTTTTGCGTTTGGTTCGGTGTATGGTATTTTGTTCGGCTTCACATCCTCAGCATCCCGCCCATGAGCCCATCCGTCGAACTAGGCCCATAACCTGTTAACTACATGTCTTACGTCTTTATATCGGAAAAGCTCTACTAGACGCTCTTAAGTAGAGTTTAATTACGTCCCTTAATCATTAAATCAGATATAGAAACTATCTAAACTACTAATATCGAATCAAATGATCTCTCTTCATCATTAACTATTAGCCAAACTTAATTTATATTCCTTGACCACAAAACTCATTCGACATTATAAACGTAAAAAGAAAATAATAACAAAACTCACATTTCAGTGACCACCTCTTCTCTTCTTGCTGCATTCCCCTCTGTCGTCTTTAGTCTTCTTGTCTCCAGCCAGCTGAGAGCGGCGGCCTGCGACCGGCAACTAGATGGAGGGAGGGAGGGGGGGGGTTCGGGTCGGCACCTGATTTGGGGAGGTCCTATCCCCCTCTCCTCCCTTGCTATGGATTCGGCGCCTCATCACGACTAGATCCAGCGGGGGAGGCGGTGGGAGACGAGGCAGCGTTGTCGCTAGGGTTGGGAGCCGGCGACGGTGGTGCCGTCTCGTTGCGGCGGGCTCAACGGCTCTGACGGATCCAGATCGGCGGCAACCTGGTGGCGCAGAGGAGGCAGCGTCTAGATCGGCGATGGCTCCGACCTGCGGCGGCGGGCGTTGCCGAGCCGAAGGTGGAGGACGAGATGGAGGTGGCCTCCGCCACTGCCGTCTCTCGATCGACGAGTCTCGCCGGCCGCCCCCGCCACGCTGCTCGCGTCCCTCGGCAAGGGGCTCTCCGCCGTGTGTCCATGTCACTTTCCTCCCCGACGAACGCCGGCAAGCTCTCTCGGCGAGGTCGTCGACCGGCTCTACCCCGGCGGCAGCTACGACCCTCTCGGCCTGGCCGATGACACCGAGGTGTTCGCCGAGCTCAAGGTGAAGGAGATCAAGAACTGCCGCCTCGCCATGTTCTCCGTGTTCAGCGCCGGGGCTCGACAAGGTGGTGGAGGGACGACCGAATGCTTCATGATAATAGGAAACGGTTCATGAAATTTAATGGATTTGCGACAGCGGAACTGAATTTCTGAAATTCCCGAAATTTCAGGCTTACCGGTGGGGCCCCTTGTCAGTGACCTGCGATCAAATGTCGCGGTCAAAAAAATCAATGTAATAACGGTCAAAATCCTCGATCTCCCATCCCCTTCTCTCTCGCTTAACCAATCGCGCCCTCTCGCCTCCTCGCCCTCCCTCGCGCGGCTCCGCCCAGCAGCAATCGCACCCGAATCGAGCTAGGGCGCTGCGCGGCGGCCTCCCGTGCTCTCTAGAGGCGTGGCGGCTTCCTCGCCGTCGCTCCTGACCTCCCCCTTCAGCGGCGCGGGGCCTCGATGTCGGCGTGCGGGAGTGAGTGGAGTCGGCGCCGGAGGGAATAGGTGGACGGAGGTGCGGCGCGGCGGGCAAGCCGAGCAGTAGCGCCTGCTCGTGGTAGGCCTGGGATGGCCTGGATGCCGGAGAGGAGGAGGCTGCGGGTCAGGTAAGCTCAGATGCAGCAAAATTTATTCGAAGCTTTCGTTCGAAATTCCCGAGAGATTTTAGAGAGTTTTTTGCTATACCAAAATGGTGAACCCTAAATTTAAGTGTTTGGCCTTAAAAGCATGAGCATACTCTCTAGTCACAAAAGAAGCGATTTGCAAGTTGCAACCCCATAAATATTAATCTTGATTTAATGCCAATAATCACCAAGTGGAAATCTACCACAAGAAAAAGAACACACAATCTCTAGTAAGAAAAACATATCGTTCAGAGAATAAGCATCATTCTTAATCAACAGAAACATAAGGGACATGGGATATGCCATCCCATTTAGGACCATAGTTGCTGTATTTATCCTTCAGAATGGGGCATCCGGTGATGCGCAGTTCAGTCAGATTGTTTGGCAGGCAAGGCAAGGATTCCATGTTAGAACACTTGAGCAAATGGAGGCTCTCAAGACCCAGGACCCGATCCATATTCCACGGCAGTGATTTGATGCTTGTACAGTTGATCAACTGCAGCTGCTCCAGTGTATCTGGCAGATGGTCAGATTCCAGCAACACGTCGAGTGAGACCAGTTCTGTGCTGTCTTTGATGATCAGGACTTTGAGAGCCTGGAGGCCAAGCAGGAATGGATCCATACACGCAGAGACGTTGTGGATGTGCAGAGTGTGAAGTGATTGCATCACATTGCCTTCAGGAAGTTTCAGAGAACTGTGACATTTCTCAATGTGCAGCTTCTCAACAAAGGCGAGGGCACCTTCAATGGCCTTCAGTTCCTTGCAATCTTCAGCGAGGAGATGGCAATGGCCATAATTAGCAGATTTCAAGGAAGAGTATATTGTTATTTTACGAGAACTGTGTGTAGTTACTGTTTTAGCACTAAAAGTTATAAGCACTCGTATTAAAAAGAATAGAAGAGGGTGCACTTCATAGCTCATACCAGTTATTTCTATCTGAACAGGCCCAATGCAGTGGCTAGAACTGGATTTATCTGCTAGCATTGTGAAAGTTGATAGGTTGGGGCAATGTCGCAGGATGAACATTTTAGATGGCTGCAATGCTCTATCAAGTCTGTCGGGACATTGATTAATAATGTCCAGAAATGCACCAAAAAGAACGACTGATCCCACTCTAGGAGAACCAAAGGATATCAACTGCAGCCCCTCTATTTGCATCCTTTTAATTCTAGCATGGTAAAGAGGAGGCAAAACAGTGAGTTTTGGGCAGTTCCTTACTGTAAGTTCCGCAAGGCAGGGAAAGCATTGCCCTTGCTCTGTCCATTCTTGTAATAATGGCATATCCTCAATGCGAAGTTTCACCAATCTTGGGAAGCGACAGGATGTCTCTGTGGGAAATTTTAATAATCTTAAAGCATGTTGGGAGTAATGTGTCCTATCAGATTCTGACATTCTCTTCAATGTACAACAGCTTTCCAAAGTCAGCACTTCCAAACTAGGAAGTTCTGCCAGAGGGGCAAGCACACTGACAAAAGAACAATTCCTCAGTGTGACTTTATTCACTCTTATCAGATGATCGTCAGTAAGCCAGGTGGGAGAAATGATGCCTGGGTACCCATTGATTTCCAGCTCATTCAGGGATTCTTGTGGTTGGAGCCATTCAAGAATGTCAGCACTCAACGGTTGCGAGATTTCCTTTGTGGGGTTCCATTCTAACTTCAGAGAATCAAGACACATTTTCGACCTTAAGTTAGCTTTATATTCTTTTGTTGCAACTGTCACGTTCTCAAGGTTTGTAATAGAGTCATCCTGTCAGATTCATATACTGTAATTGCTGTACACCGTACCGTACAGCTTGTGGACTCTGAACACTTGTAGTTCTTGAAGATTCTTGAGATTTCCTATATGACGTGTTGATGAAACAACAGAAGAAGGTCCAATGATATGCCATATTCAAAGTAAATATTCTGAAGTACGATCTGTTAAACTAATTAGTTGACAACCTTGGTTGTTCAAAACCAAGAGATGGTAAAATTTATCAAGATTTTCCAATGTTGCAACACCAGTATCTTGAAGCCACAAATACCAAAGATGATGTCGTGACTCATCGGACAGTTCAGGTAGCTTCTGCATGTCACATCCAGTTAAATCAAGTGTCCTCAGGTACCTCTGGCCTTTAAGAATTTCATCAAGGATTTCCTTTGAGCTAGGTTCAGTATGTTTATATGGGCCAAAGAACAATTAGAGTGCGCAGATGCAGCTGAGTGATTTACCATCAGAACTTCCGTAAGGTGGGAAGAAAACCACTCATAACTGACATATGGATCATAAGTCGTGGATTTGCAGGCAGGTAACTGCTCTCAACTCTTCGGAACCATTTTGCAGAGACAACTTCTGCCAAACCGTGAATGGCACAGTGCATAACATAGCATGATGGAGATCGTCTGTAATGCAGCATTAATAGTTCAAGAAAGCCTCTTGAGTACAAGCAGTTGAAATATATCCTCCCTACATCTTCAGTGATGCTTCCGTCATCCAAATGTGAACTAAACTTTGATCCGTGAACCTCCAGTCTTTACTGTATGAGCTACAATAACTGAAACACAGGCCTACAGGTAACAGAAACAGAAATTAAATTTTCTATAATCCAACTTGTAAATTCGTTGCTGCGCACAGGTGGAAAATGGTTGTCAGAGTTCATTACGTGGGCATTCATTAGTTCATTTATACAGCTTGGTACTGAAACTTTAGAGGATATCATTGTGGATCCGCCAGAAACATTCACCCATGTTCTTGTGTCAAAATGTCCTTTCACCCTCGAATTCTTATATACATTCTGTATTGGGATAACCAAATCTTCAGCCTCACTGGAAAGAAGAAATGGCACTAAATACATGCCATCTTGTCCTTTCTCCACAAGCTGTGTCACCATTGTTTCTTTCACGCCTGACTGGTTTTGCATCACAACAGATAGACTGGCAGGATGTCTTCTGATATTTTCCAGATTAGGCATAGTGACTTTTGTTAAGCCACCTGCCTTCCCAAAAACAGAGGCTGCCCTTTTCAGATTCATGCCCACAAGGTATTCCTCAAATGTTTTTGGTAAAACTGGTAAAATGGTTTGCAGAAAATGTTTTGGTTGAATATTTTCAATGAAGTGTTTTCACCCTTGTGTGAACCTGCTGGTATTCGAGCATGTCCAAGTTCCTTTCTATGCCCATGACCATCATCAATAAAATGTCATCATGCTGCTCCAAGATCGGTTGGTAACAGTATATAGGACCTGCAACCTGTGATTCCATTCTGGAAAGAACACCATGTACTGTATGCAGGCATGAAACTAGATCCTCTATCACTGTGACAACCGATGGGCCTGAATTTATCATGGAGCCGTCTTCTAACGATCCGGACGTCAGTCCCCTCTGCATGCCTCAATGTGTGTGAATGTAATCCCATCTCAATTTCAACACGTTTCGGTGACATCGACATGATGTCCTCACTTTTACACTATCATATTTGTACCGGGAATTTGCCGATAAACGGATGCTCCTGTTATTAGATGATGGATGGTCGTACGCTCCATACTACTTGGGGATACTCTTGTTGACTTGTCTTGCTCAAGATAACTTGGATCATATTGCGAAGTTGCTATTAGCACCGCTTACCCTGTCAAGTGTGACCTTCAGTATCCAAAGCCAGCCCTAATATCCTGTCCGGCTCTGTCATTTCTCCTATTTTGTCTGTGTCTCTTCGGAGTCCATTGTGACGGGGGAGAGTTCGAACTTGGAGGCCATTGTGACGAGGATGAGCTGTTTGCTAGTCTTGTGCTGAGCAATACATTCTTGCTTTAGTCTTTTATGTTCAAAGAAAAATACGAACATGCGAATCAAGATGGAGATTGTCGAAGGATGGTCATCTAGGGTGTATCACCTTCGGACCGATCAAATTTCAGCCCACGTATGTCAGTCAGGCCTTTAGCCTCTAGGTTATGGGCGCCCATGGTGGGATGGGAAATGAAGGTATAGGACATAAGAGAGTTTATTTAGAAGTTGAGTGTTAAAATTGGCTTCTATATTATTTTTCTTTGTATCTTATATATATCTTTATTAATAAATAAGTTATATAAAAGCACGTAGCTAACTCAAAATCCTAGACCTATAAATATGTCCTACAGAAGCTATAAGAAGGAAAGATTCTTATAAGATTAAAGACTTTAATGTTACTTTACTTTGCTATATAATCTATTGTGTCCTGGACAACAGAGAATATAGTGTCTGGAATGGATTAAGGATTTTTCAGTCCTGTTGCAATCTGTCATCCCGACTCGATTTGCCAAACATAAGAGCAAAGAAGTATGGTGCAAAACCAAGGAACCCCACCTTGGTAGCTTGGTGGCTGCCGGATTAGTTGGAGCGTCACATTGGAGAAGGTCGAGCCAGGCCACCACCGGCTTCTGCGGACGAAGAACAGGGAGATCGCGTGGCAAATTCAAGCAGGTAGCGCCACTGAATCAGTCACATTGTGACGATTGGGGAAAGTTGACCTGGATGACTAGCAGGCTGGGCAAGGCGAGACGGGCCCTGAGATCGGCGACGAGGCACTCCATCCTGCCGCCCAAGTGCTGCACGTCGTCGTCCATCTCAATGGCGTTGCTCACCAATTCCTAGTCCAAAGTTCCAGACCACGCGACCTGGCGACGGCGGGGGTTTCCCCTTCGCGGCTTGGCCCGCATCTGCATCCCGGTGCCGCCCACCGCGCAGGAACCAGCCGAGTACCACCGGTGGGTCCTCTCTCACCGATTCTTACTCCTAAGATTTTGGTTTCGTTAAACAAAACTAAAATCTTGATCTTTTGATGCTATAAAACCTATCTTTTATGGTTAACAGGTGGGAGACGGTGTGTTTGGGTTGGGGATTTTTTGCAGGGAATGAAAGTTTACAAGGTGGGAGTTATTAAGTCTACTGTTTGAACAGTGGGTGTAGGAATTCAACAAGGGGTTGAGACGGGGAGTTTGACCATAAACTCTCTCCTTTTTTACAACTACAGTGGGGATGGTAGTTGAGAGGTAATTCTCTCTGTAAGTATTACGAGTTAAATTTAGACCATTTATCATCATTTAAAATCTAAACCTCACCAAAACCCCTCGTGATTTTCATGTCTATAGCTAAACAAAGCAATCAAAATAAAAATAAAACTCACATGATCAATCCCTCCATCTCTCTTAAACTCACAATAATCCCTTTTCCTCAAGTTGCCAACACGTCAAGGAAAAGAACTCACTTTTCATCTCTTAATTACAGCTTATTCCCTATTTTACACCTAAATTTTAAATTCCTCAGATTACATCCTACGACTATGTAGAAAATTCACCTTTTGTCTCTTACGTAGACTTAGAGTTGAGTAGTTTTCATAGGATATTGTAGAATGTGTACAGTGACTATGAATCCCTGAATATATAGAGTGGGGTCAGGTCTATATATATACAACCCAGGCCAGTGGTTTGTCTAACACCCCCGCAGTCATAGCGGGAGGGAACGGACGTAGAGACTAGACCGAAAACTAGTGAACAAAGGCATGGGCAAGCCTTTGGTCATTATATCAGCAAACCGATGTGCCGATGGTACATGGAGCACCCGAACCTGTCCTAATGTAACCTTGTCACGGATAAAATGGATATCGATCTCGATGTGCTTGGTGCGTCGGTGATGGACTGGGTTGGTGGTCATGTAGACGGCACTAACATTGTCACAGTAGACGACGGTCGCGGTGGAGATGGGTGCACGGAGCTCCTGGAGAAGCTGGCGAAGCCAGCAGCACTCGGCGACGGCATGGGCGACGGCGCGGTACTCGGCTTCAGCGCTGGATCGGGACACTGTAGTCTGGCGTTTTGAGGACCAAGATACGAGAGTGTCACCGAGATAAACGCAGTAGCCGAACGTAGAGCGTCGAGAGTCGGGGCAGCCTACCCACTCTGCGTCGGAGTACGCGGTGAGGGAGTCGATGGGGCTGAAGCTGAGATGTAGCCCGCTGGAGAGGGTGCCCTTCACGTAGCGCAGGATGCGCTTAAGCAGCGCGAGGTGAGGTTCGCGCGGAGCGTGCATGAAGAGACACACTTGCTGGATAGCGTACGTGAGGTCGGGTCGGGTTAGTGTGAGGTATTGGAGGGCCTCGGCAAGACTCCGATAGTGAGAGGGATCGACAACGAGGGCGCCATCGGCGGCGGAGAGTTTGGCTCAAGTGTTGACTGGGGTGGCCGTGGGGTGACAGTCGGCCATGCCCGCACGCTGGAGGAGGTCGATGGCGTACTAGCGTTGGGAAAGGAAGAGACCGTGGATGGAATGGGTTACGGAGATGCCAAGGAAATGGTGGAGAGGATCAAGATCGGTCATGGCGAACTCAGAGTGGAGTCGGGCCATGATCTGGTCGAGGAGAGATGTCGAAGACGCTGTAAGGACAATGTCATCGATATAGAGAAGTAGATAGGCAGTGGCGGAGCCGATATGGAAAGTGAACAGGGAACTATCAAACGCAGAGGCCACGAAGCCGATGTGCCGAAGATAGGCAGCAAAGCGCTGTTACCAGGCACGAGGGGCTTGTTTGAGGCCGTAGAGAGAGCATTGAAGGAGACAGATGTCGTCAGGATGAGAAGGGTCGACGAAGCCTGGGGGCTGTTGGCAGTAGACTATTTTCGTCAAGTGGCCGTGAAGAGAGGCGTTCTTCATGTCTAGTTGATGGATCGACCAGGAGCGAGAGGCAGCCAAGGTGAGGACGACTCGGATGGTGGCGGGCTTGACAACGGGACTGAAGGTCTCGTCGTAGTCGACACAGGGTCGTTTGGAGAAACCCCGAACTACCCAGCGAGCCTTGTGATAGACAAGGGAGCCATCAGCGTGGAATTTGTGTTTGAAAATCTACTTGCCGGTCACAATGTTGGCGCCGAGAAGGCGGGAAACGAGGCGCCAGGTCTCGTAGTCCATTAGGGCCTTGTACTCGTCGGCCATGGCCGCGCGCCACTAAGGGTTGGCCAGGGCTGAGCGAGAAGTCATCGGGATGGGCGAGATAGAGCTGTGGATGGCGGAGAGACCATAGCGCTGAGTGGGACGGAGAGACCCGGTCTGGGAGCGGGTGACCATGTGAGAGGTGGAGGGAACTGGAGCCGATGGGGGTGCGGGAGTAATGGGAAGAACTGGTCGGGTGGGGGCGTCATCGGCTCCGAGTGGGCGACTGTAGACAAGAGGAAAAGGGGGAATTAGATCGGCCTGAGCCAATGAGGTCGGGTGGGCCGAGTATTCCGATCGGTCCAATAGAGATGGATCAACCGATAGGGTGGGGGGAGCCGATGGAAAGTGAGGAGCCGATGGAAGTGGGGTGTCCGATGGAGAGGGAACGGTATCGGCTAAAGGACAAATAAGAACGGTATCGACCGATGGGGGTGGGTCCGATGGTGGGGACATCGGACCGAGTAGTGGTGGGATATGGGATGGGTAAATCCTCAGCAGCGGTCGATGAGTGGGCCGATGGAGAGGGCAGCGAAGGAGACCTGGTCGGCATGGTGTTGGTGAGGAGGAAGTCGAGATCACTAGAGGAGGAGCTCGGATGAAGGAGACCGAAGGGAAAACATGTCTCGTCAAAAATGACGTGACGAGAGACGAGGACCTGTCGGGTGGAAAGGTCGAGGCATCGGTATCCCTTATGAGAGGTGGGATAGCCGAGGAGAATACAGGCGGTGGAGCGGGGAGCAAGTTTGTGGGAAGCTGTGGCGGTGAGATTTGGGTAGCAGAGGCACCTGAAAACGCGAAGTTGGGAGTAGTCGGGCGCCGTACGGTAGAGAAGGGCATAGGGAACGTTGTTATGAACGGAGGAGCATGGACGCCGATTGAGAAGGTACGTCGCAGTAGCCAGAGCTTCGGCCCAATAAGTGACGGGTAAGTGGGCGTGAAGTAGCATGGTGCGACTGATGTTGTTGAGGGTGCAAAGGAGGCGCTCGGCTTTGCCGTTCTAAGGAGAGGTGTAGGGTAGGAGAGCCGGAGATGGATGCCCTGCGAGGTGAGGAGGTTTGTAACGGTATGGTTGATGAATTCCGTACCGTTATCGGCTTGTAAAGCCTTGTGGGGAGGTTGAACTGAGTGGATACGTACGTGACGAAGTGAGTGAGGTGAGAGGCGACCTCGGATTTGTGGATGAGCGGGAAGGTCTAGCAATAGTGTGCGTAATCGTCAAGTATAGCGAGATAATACTGATTACCGGAGACACTTTTAACTGGGAACGTCCATACATCACAATGTATAAGTTCAAATGGACGCGAGGTATAGGAGAGAGAACTAGAAAAGGGCAGACGCACATGTTTGCCAAGTTGACATGAGTGGCGAACTGTGGAGCTGCTGTGAGTACATCGGATGGAGGCGCTACGACGGAGGGTGGCGACAATGTCGGGGCCGGAGTGGTCGAGACGAAAGTGCCAAAGGTTGGTGGAGAGGGCGACGCTGGCGTGTGGGGTGGACGGCGCAGCTGGAATGGTATAGAGGTCTCCTTCACTATTGCAGCGAAGGATCTATCGCCGGGTTAGGATATCCTTCACAGAGAAACCAGACGCGTCAAATTCAATGGAGCAGTGGTTGTCTCGTGTGAATTGGCGAACAGATATAAGATTGTAAATAAGAGAAGGGACGATAAGAACATTGCGTAGGGGGAGGTTAGTGGTGGATATAGACAGAGAGGAGTCACCGCGGCATTGGACAGGAAGAGAGTGACCATTGCCGATGGTGACAAAAGGGGAGGAAGAGGGGTGACAGGACTGAAGTATACCGGCCGATGACGCCATGTGTGAAGACGCCCTAGAGTCTAGCACCCAAGGGTGCTGTGGTTGGAGCGTCATCTGGTTGAGGGCAGCGACGAGGCCAGCCTGGTTCTAGGAGGGAACCGACTGGGTGGTTGGGGTCGGTAGCATCGGCTGAGGCGGCAGAATGGGAGCCGATGCCAGGTGAGCCTAGGGATGGACGCCGAGAACTCCGGGTTGCCAGCCGATGGGGCTGCGTGGCTGGGGCTGGGGCGCCCAGGGGT
This sequence comes from Oryza coarctata, assembly GCA_030770085.1. NCBI lineage: Eukaryota > Viridiplantae > Streptophyta > Magnoliopsida > Poales > Poaceae > Oryza > Oryza coarctata. The sequence goes on along the minus strand of CM061483.1, from coordinate 9,311,157 downwards.
TGTAGCAGAGCCACGGACCCGTGGGACCGGTAGGGTGGGTAGGGACCGAGATAGGTCGTGGTGGCGTCGAACCCTGCCAGGTCCTACCTTTGCCTTGGCCCTTGCCTTTCCCGGTGCGAGCTGTGTTGCTGTGGCCGGAGCCATGGCCACTAGGACCGCGGGAGGAAGGGGCAGCGCAAGAAGCTCGGTAACCATTATCGGCTGCGACAAGAAGAGTGGTGTGGGCCACTGTCTTCTCATCATTGGCCAGACGGAGTTCTTTAAGAACTAGCATGTCATGAGTCCGGGCGAACGATGAAAGAGGTGTGGCGTTGGCGATGTCATCGGCGGTGTTGTAAAAGCGGGGATTGAGGCTTCGTAGAAGGGCGAGGACGAGTTGAGAGTCGGCCACAGGGTGGACGATGTCCTGGAGAGCAGCAGCCTTGACTTTGAGGTGCTGACAGTACGAGGAGACAGAGGAGTCGCCTTGTACCATGGAGTGGAACTCGTTGAGGAGGAAGATGGCGCGAGGCTGCTTGTTGGCGAGGAAGATCCGCTCGATGGCCACCTAGAGGTCCCGGACGGTGGGGTCGGTATCGTCCATGGCGAGGTCGAGGACAGAGTCGTCGACCGAGCTGAGTAGCCAGCTGCGCACGCAGCACTCGGCGATGTCCCACTGAGGATCATCGGGGCGAGGTGGAGCAGAGCCATCAATATAGGACCGGAGGCCGAATTTTCCACAGAGCGATTTGAAGAAAAAAACCCACTTGGAATAATTGGCGTTAAGGTCAAGGGAGATAGGAACGTGAGATTTCACGTTCACAGTAGCGTAGGGAGGGGAGAAGATCGACGAGGTGGTGCCCGAGGTGTGGTCTGAGGCACCGAGGGCCGGAGCAGAGTCAGCGACTGGGAGAGTGCCGGAGCTGAGAGCGGACTCGGTGGCCATGACAAGAGAACGGGAGTAAAGAGCCGATGGGAGAAAGAAGCCGATGGGAGGGGGGAAGCCGATGAGAGGACGGATCGACCGATCAAGGATGTAAGAAGCCGATGGGAAGTGGGCCGGCTAGCCGATAAGGAGTGGTTGGCCGATGGGGAGTAGGCAGCGGAGTAGGTGAGGACAGAGTGGGTGGGTCAGAGAGTGGTTGGGTCATGGACGTGCGAGGATTCACATCCGTGAAAAGAAGATTCACGTCCGTGGACTTGTGGAGGCTAAGGAGTGGGGCGGACGCGAAAAAGGCAGGGCGTGGCCGGATGCGAAGAGAATATGTTCGCGTCCGGAAGGCAGGGATTCGTGTCCGTGGACACGTTGGACTGGCTCGGACGTGAGGGGAGAAGGTTCGCGTCCAAGAGCCGTTGAGCGTGTCGGAAAGGGCGAGAACCGAGGGAGGTTTCCAGCCGATGGAGACGACGAGCGCGGAGGTGTGCCGACGTCAGAGAAGGAGAGATGCACGAAACAAGAGGAAGAGTGGAGATGGGTGCGAGGCGAGACGAGGAGGCGGATCGAGACCGTCGCCTGGTCGCGCGGAGGTGGGACAGAGAGAAGAAGGTGACTGCGGGAGAGACGGGGAGAAGAAGAAATGGAGGCGAGAGAGCGAGAAGAGTATCGAAAAGAGAGTCGGCGATGGGAAGAAGACGTCGACGATGAGGAGAAAAGGGTCGGCTCGCCGGAGGGAGAAGCTAGCGTGCCAAGATGTCTAGACTTGCTCTGATACCATGTAGAATGTGTACAGTGACTATGAACCCCCGAGCGTATAGAGCGGGGTCGGGTCTATATATATACAGTCCAGGCCAGTGATCTGTTTAACAGATATAGACACGTGCCTTACACCTCCACCTTTCCCATTATTCCTCTAGCCTATTCTTCTTTATCTGTCCATCGCAATAAATATTGCAACCATCTTCTTCCTATGCATCTGGATAAGTACTTATCTAGCTAAAATTCTTTATACTATGAGACAGATATAGTATATATCTTTTTATTTTTCATCTTCATCCATCATTTACTGAATTACTCAGAGTAGATTCGTTTTACTGAACCATTTCTCTCAGCGTAGTCCATCTCGCCTTGCAAACTTCTAGTAATAACCCCAACTGCATATTAGGGTCACCTGTCAACTACTCCTACTACTGCATGTTATTTCTCCTGAATGCCTCACGGTGTCCCTTGGATAAACTAAAATCCCTTTTAGATAATGGACTTATCTCAGGTCATGCCACATCCAAAAATTAGAACCTCCTGCCTAAGTGCCTATGCATCAAGCTTCTAGTGCTGCCACCGAGTCATCGATGTTGCAGTTATCGTCACTTGTGCCCATTAGAGCAAGTTTTAGAGTAGAGATAATCATCTTTAATTGTATCTATATATAAGCTATTTATCATGAAAAGGTAGCATATACACTAACCTTGATAATTTTATTTTACTTGTTTGTTCAATCTACCATTTATTTTACTCTTCTTTCTTTCTGTTGGAGTTTGTATAGAGATTGATTCTCATAGATATAATAGTCTACATTCGCTAACATGTAATCCATATAGCAACTGCATTGTAGTGAGCGTGATATACTCACTTCGTTTTTTAATACATAATGCCTTCCACTTTTAATGTAAATATAAAAAATATAATTTCTTCAATTATAAAACTATAACAAAATAAATGATACCTATATAATTTTTTAAGAAAATTAAATATCATATTAAAAGTCAATAGTGTCGTGAATTAAAAAAACGTTGGGTGTAAACCTTGATTTTAAGTCATCTGTATTGTATAACCTAGACATCACAATTTGTTTTTAAGAAATCTCATGTTTTAGGGCAAAATGTTTTGAGAAGCCCTAAATTTATATAAAATATCGCATTCCATTATTTCCAATTTGCATATTTTTATTCGGTAATTGTTAGTTACTAGAATTTGTGTGAAAATCAAACAAAATATTTTCTGAATCTTTTATCTGAAGTATATGGAGTTAAATTTGTATGCAACTTACTTGCTAATTTTTGTTACTTTTAATCAGAATTCCCAAATTTTTTGTGATGTGGAATTGTGTTCATATACAAATCCAATTTTAAAGTTTCCATTATCAAAAATACAAACACAATTGCTAATTTTATTTCACCTCTATTCCAAATATCATTTGTATTGTAGGTCGAGTTGGCTCCTTTTTAATGTCAGCCTTTTTATATATTTCTTATTCTAAATTTGACTGGTTTGTAAGGATTTGAATTTGTATGCTAACTAAATTGTTAGATGTTTTTATCTGTCTTTCTGATTTCCAACCATGAATGCAAATTAACTCAATTGCTAATTTATTGGTATTTGTATTTCAAATTTGAGTTACTGAAGTTGACTTACCACAATGTGGAATATCTAGAGTTTTTCAATTAACATAGGAAAATTCCCTCATAGTGCATTGGAGAGTTGGCAAAATAGCCTTGGTTTTGCCTGCTACTCAGATTCAGAAGGGGAGGACTGCCTTGGTTTTGCATGTTCTATGGGTACAGGCAAACGGTTTGTAGTTTCGGGTGAAATTTTGGTCTACACGTCTAGAAAGAGACTTGATAAAAAAAATAGAACCATCCTTTAAGAGTGTTGTACGATAGCAAGGTAATGACATTAATATGGGCATGCACCAGTAATAATAATATTACCAACGGGGTGGCCAGTATAGTATGTCGAAAAGCAAGACATCTAAGGAACTGAGTTTATATTACAAAATGGAGACTACTGCACAGTCAATATATATTGAGGCTATATCACAATTGGCTCTTTTACTTATTATTGTTCTTCACTGATGAACCTTTTTTTCCCTTCAAATGAGGTATTCTTATCAGTTTTCTTCACTAGTAATCATGGTTCCAAGTTTTCCAATATTACTTAAATTGGACATATGGCAAGCGCAGAAATTGCTCCTGTGCTTTTTAAGTTGGGACTCATATATATATATATACTTGCCAGGATGATTAATGGTATCAGGCAGTTTATCATTACACAATAGAAGGATGAAAATTGAATCTAACAATTCATGATAATACCTGTCCATTTTTATCAGCACAGACAAAGATATAGATAATACTGTTAAAGCAGAGGCAGTCTCATAACAGAAGACGACGTAAAATGTATTCAGTTTGTGTCACATTGCATTATAATATTGAAGCAAGTAGAGGGAGACGTTCTCACATGGAACAAACCTACGAAGAAACTGTCCAACCTTCATCACGCATTCATATATGTGCTCTCTTTCACTCTTCCATGAAAATATCCATAGTATCGTCCTAGACGGTACGAGGGAGACGCGTCTTGAGACTACAAATTCTGAAATCCGAAGCAACGCTGATGTCTAGGAGCATGCGGTCCTCTCTGATCAGCCTCTCAACTTCTCTGCTTTGACTTAGGAACTAATTAAGGGAAGCTTTGTTTCTCTATGGGCATGGTTAAACTCAGCAAGTCCTTTTTATGATGTGACGTTCTTTCAATTGTTGTCTTTGTGGAGTTCTTGATCTCTCTCCATTGCACACAAGCTTGCTGGATTTCTTTCACAAGTTTAAAAGGCTCTTATACTAATATAAATTTCATGTTAAACTTGCAGGACCAGACGGATGGTTCATCTCAGGGTGCACATGAAATCATGAAAATGACGTACGTGAATTTTTAATTGTAATTAATTGTTCAGCGATGCTACTTCAGAAATTCCCTACAACTTTGAGCAAACAGCACATGGAGTACCCCAATCATCTTTTTAAATGTAAAACCCAATTTAAAAATAGGTTAAGCAAACAAGAATAAAATGTTATTGCGTAAACAATGACCTTTATCCTAATATTTTTATTGTTTCCATTAACTTTGTCAATGATTTCTCCACTGTTTCTCCCACACAAACTAAACTTCAAGTTAGGGTTTTAGAGGATGACTACTGCATGCATCTTCATCATCTAATCGTATATTTATACTATTTTATTTTATTAGTATATAAAAGTATAATCATAAGTACTTTTAAATACGAATATAATAAATGTAATTTTATGTTATAAAAATTATTAGTTATTAATTAAAGCCTTATCCTAATAAAATAAACTGCATCTTATATTTTAAAACGGGGGAGTAACAACTACATATACATACCACCAAAACCCAGACTTTTTTATTTTACAAAATGAGCATAACACTGCATATTTCTATGTTCCTTTTTCAGCATTTTCTACTTATTGGGCCATCAAAAATTGAACCCTACATGGGGGCATTATGTTTACTTCCAAGCAAAATTTATTTACAAAAATCATTGCTCTTGGAGGACAATGATAATGCTAAATAGTACATAATATATAAATAAATTATGGTGTTGTCGTTTCATCTGTTTATTTTGTTACTTTCATTATTTTCTCTAAATATTTGTCATGGTTTTTTTGTAATGGAAGGATTGCTGGGAGGGAAAATTAGGCCAACACAAAATCTTTTAGCATGGAGCTTATACCGCAAATAGCCAAGAAGCCTCTAAAGCTTACAATTAAAATAACAAAGAACGCATACACTAATTTCACTAAGGTCCTTGAGGAACCAGATATGAACAAGCTACAGAATGGCCTCACGAACAACGGCAGCCTGACTAGAAGCAGATCAAACAGAGGTTATGTACAGTCAATACACAACTTGAACAGATCATATAAACCACATAAGGAATTGAGACAAAAAGGAAACATCTAAACAGAAATATTCAAATAACTTCAAATCTGAACAGAAGGATCACAACATTGGGAGAATCATACCAAGATTGACTTAAGTTGAGACCTTTTTCCACGAACAAGCCTCAGGATCCAAAATGGACAATTTTATCAAAGTTATTATTTTAAGTATGGAAGCACTCTAAATAACCGATACAACTACTCGAATAATAAGAACTACTTTCTGCCATTGTACCTTTCCAGCACAAGAACCAAGCCAAAACAAACTTGTTTACACTTGGGACTACATTGAGATCATGTTCCTTATTTAAAGAACTGAGACTCTGGCACTTAATGGCTCTCCTATCTTATATGTCATCGGCACAACAAAAGGAGCAAAGAAAAGTGAGGAAGAAACCAAGTTTAATAAAAAACCAAAGAGAAACTTGCACAAGATGTAAACTCTAGGAAATAATGTTCGTCAGATGAAGACTGCAGACATTCTAATCAAACTTTGACTTCATTTATCATTAAGATCGGCTAGCTTAATATGCAGTATTGTTTATTGAAACAACACTAGGAAATTATTGGCATGAAGTTGTCTCTCCTGTCATAGCTAACTACTCCCAGGTCTCCAATGTAAATTCTTTTTTTAGTTCCTTCCTGACATTATTAACACATGCTTTTATTAGCATAAACTGCAGATTGGCGGATTGGCCACAAAACTGCTAGCTCAAGCTGAAGAACTGCTTAATCGCAGGAATGATCTTTTTGTGCTTGTGCCTTGCAGAAGACCACCAAACACTGTGATACTTCGAAATAATGTGATGGAATTCAGTCTAGAAATGAAGCTGTGAGCCAGATCATTAACGCACTCAAAGAAGGACCTGGTGGCATAGGTAAAAGTCTTTTGGTGTCTACAATTTTGGAGAGGATGAAAATACAAAAGGAATTTGATGAAGTCATAACAGTTGACCTTGGAGAGAAGCCAGGACTGGAGGAGATTAAAAACAGTATCGCCAAGAAATTGGGAATGATATATAGTGCAAAACTCAATGCTCATAGAACAGCTTTTCTGGCAGAAACACCCAAGGAAAAGAAATCTATCCTGTTCTTGGACAACGCCTGGGAAAGCTTGAACCTCTGGGAGTTGGGCATACCAGTTGAGGAATGCAAAGTACTTGTCACTACACAAAAATCAAAGTTTGCAAGTACATGGGTGCACAAGTAGAGATTTTGGTGGAATTCTCAACTGAAAACGATTCATGGGAACTTTTCAAAATCAAAGCAGGACTTCCTGAGATATCTGAAACAGAATCAGTGGAAGAAAAAATAGCAAAAAGATGTGGTCGTTTACCTCTTGCACTAGATGTAATCGGGACAGCTATGTGTGGAAAGGAAAAGAGGTATTTGGAGTGTGCATTGTCAGAGATTGAGAGTTCCTACCCTCTTGAGAATGCCGAAGTGTTGAAAAGGATATATACGCCCTTAGAATCCAGTTACAACCATCTCGAAGGGGATGAGAAAAAATCTTTGTTCTTGAAGTGCAACTTGTTTCCTGGAGGACACAAAATAAGTAAACATGAGCTAACAAGTTACTGGGAAGGAGAGGACTTCTTCAACGAGTTCAATACTTTGGAGGAAACAAGGCAGAAATTACATATGAGGATCACAGATATAAAACAATCTTTTCTGTTGTTGCCATCTAATGATACCAAATGTGTCATGATGCACAATATTGTGAGATGCGGCAGTTTTTATTGCCTTAAGATGTGGTGAACAATTTCCTGCACCACATGAAATCGCTGAGGAGAAAATAAATGAGAAACTTAAAAAATGCAAGAGGGTATCACTGATAAATATGACCATCGAGAAACTTACTGCAACAGTATGTTCTCAGCTACAGTTATTACTGCTCAGAAATAACTCAGGTCTACATGAGCTTCCAGAAAACTTCTTTGAAAGCTTGCCGCAGCTGGCTGACTTAGATATGAGTAATTCTTCCTTGCACTCTCTGCCTCTCTCTACTAAAGACCTAACAGTGGTTCGGACACTCTATCTAAATGATTCAAAGGTATCCAGAGGCATTTGGTTAGTAAGTAGTTTGGAAAACTTGCGAGTACTTAGTCTAGCTGGCTGTTCAATTGATTCACTTCCAGAACAATTAGGAAATCTAGAGAAGCTTAGGCTATTGGATACATCAATGGAGTCATACCGGAGGGACTAATTTCTAAGCTACGTTACTTGGAAGAACTGTATGTTGACAATTCAAAGGTAACTGCATATCTCATGATTGAGATTTATACCTTAACACGACTCAGATGCTTGTAGTTGTTTATCAAAGATGTCAGAATTCTCCCTCAAAACAATCAGATCTTCAGAATTGATTTTGTGAGGAGGTTAAATTCCTGTGTTCTTTACACCAAGCTGCAATGGGTTACTCTGGTCAAGTCAGACAGAAAGAATCTATATGTGAAGGGAGCTACCTCCATAGGAGACGAGGTGGTAGAAGCATTGCAAGACGAAACAGAAGACATAATTCTTGACAGCTGCTTCGAGGAAGAATCAACAGTGTTGCATTTCACTGCACTAAACTGGATCAGTACATTTAGACTTCTGAAGATCCTGCGACTCAACAACTGCAGTGGCCTGACATACCTTGTCTGGTGCAGTAAGCAGAACCAACAAACTGCATTTGACAACCTAGAAGAGCTCCACGTAACAAATTGCAATAGGTTGAGATCTGTGTGTCACTTCCAGACAACAAATGAACAAATTGTCAGTGTTTCCTCGCTTGAAAATAATTCGACTAAACAACTTTCAAGAGATCATTAGCATTTGGAGTTGGGAAGGAAGTCTAACACAGCAAATCTGTTTAAATCTAAAGGAACTCAATGTTCAGCGCTGCAGTAAACTTGACTTTGTCTTTGTTGCAAGCGTAGCTGCTATGCTTAGTGATCTTGAGAGGTTGACACTGAAAAGAAACGTGGCCCTGGAGGAGATAGTGGCCAGTGATTACAGGATGGAGGAAATTGTTGCCAAACATGTCGAGATGGAAGAAACTGTTGGAAATGAAATTGTTGCCAATCATGGGCATTTCCTCCCCTAACTCATCTCTCTCTTGTGGATTTACCTGACATGGAGTACTTCTACAAGGTCAGGGATGAAATCATGAGATTCTCCTGGAAATCACTAGTGAGTTTCAAGCTCGGAGATTGCCATTTCATCAAAGGGTTCCCAGTCCATCGTGAAAGTTTTCCAGGGCTGAAGAATGTTAAATTAGCACATGATACCAATAAAAGTTGGTACCAAATGCTGACATCACAGGATGCATCTTTGGCTGAACGATTCAATACCACGCAAGAGTAATTTATGACTCCATCTTATGCTGGACGCCATGCTTAACATATCAATTAAAACATAGTGAATTTTAGCTTTTCTGTCGGCCTCCCTTTTCTACAAAAAAAAAAAGGTTCCTGTTTTACCTTGTCAACTTTTGTATCATAAAGCATTAAAGCCTTTTGAAACTATTCATAGAATGTACTATACTTCCGGCATTCTCTCCTTTTTTTATAACAATTATGTTACGCAAAATTAGAGCATGATAAATATCAAACACCAAAATTTAGAACCCAGAGGAAACTATTGGGACTAGCAGTTCAGTTGGTGTTCTACACTATCCAGGTTTGACTCCTTGCCTCAACCTCATTTTTCTAGAAGTAAATTTTATAAAACCACACATATTATGGTCTAATTTGCACGAAGCCATAGGAGTTTGACATGTTTCGCATAACCCCGGATATTATAGTCAAAGAGTTTTACAAAACCACACCATTAATCAATTTAATGTGATACTATAGCAAAAGAAAAATGTCTAATCTTAGATAGCTATAACTTGTATATGATGCGTGAAAGAACTCATAAATACGAAAAATTTTACATGTAATTTTATAACTTGTAATTTATAATGGATTAAAGAATAATTGGTCAATAGCATGATTTTATGAAACACTAGGATTATAGTACCTGTGGTTATATGCCACACACCGAAAATCATGTGGTTTTATGACTTGTCTTATAATACATATGGTTTTGTGAAATTTCCTCTTTTTCTAGTTAGAATCCAGGAAGTGAAGAAACCAATCAACTAGACAACTCATATGTTAGACCATTTTTTTAACCACATCATAACCTTAACCCCATGTTTTCTTAAGTAAATCCTTAATCCTTTGTGCATAGAAAACCCCCAAATTCTTTGGTTCGCCATCAGTGCTACCCTCCCTCCTTAGCAACATTTGCATCCTAAATCAGATTCTCAACAAACCTAGATAATAACCAACGAAAGATTGACATGGCGAAGGGGATCGGGGATCCCTTAGATAGCTGAGCGCCTCACCTGAATCAGCTGTGGTGGAAGAATCCGCCAATCCGGCACAGAGACAGCTGATCCTGGGCCATTCCTCGATGTGCCTGATGACACCACTTCGCGTTAGAGCAAGCAGAGAAGAGATCGAGAGGTGGTGCTTCTCATGGGGGGTGGGCCGCTGAGGCACATACCGACATGGCGCGCCGTGATGTCTTCCTGATGGCCACTCGATCCCCTCACCACCACACGTATCGGCCTACTACGCATTCCTCCGCCGCCCATCTCCGCCTCCGTATCACACCAGTGGGAGTGACAAGTTCGGAAGAAGTGCAGGAGGAGGATGGGAAACAGCAGGCGGCGATAGACAGCTGATGGCTACTGGTGAATGGTCGAGGTGGTGAAGGTGTCGGCAGCAAATACGTCTTCATCAGGCGGGAACGTAAGGCGTGCGTGTGTAGCTTGGACCATCCGACATGTGGACCAGTTCCAAAAGGATGAAATTGAACACCAAGTGTCAGAAATGATAGCAACTGGACTGGTTACTCCAAGCATCAACCCTTTTGCTTCACCAGTGTTGTTAGTTCAGAAGAAGGATAAATCTTGGAGATTTTGTGTGGATTATAGGAAGCTGATTGTGATTGTAGTAAAGAACAAATTTCCTCTACCCATAATTGATGAGTTAGCCGGCTCTAAGTATTTCTCCAAGCTAGATTTGAAGAGTGGATCACCAAATTCGCATGAGGACAGAAGATGAAAATAAGACTGCTTTTAGAACACATCATGGGCATTTTTAATTCACAGTAATTCCTTTTGGATTGACTAACGCACCAGCTATATTTCAATGTCTCATGAATTCCCTGTTTGCGTCTTATTTGAGTAAATTTGTGTTGGTATTTATGGATGACATATTGATTTATAACAAAACATTGGATGATCATGTAGTTCATTTGGTTAAGGTGTTAGAAGTCTTTTCTCTAAATCAGTTGCTTGTGAAGCATAACTAGTGCTCTTTTGCTTTACAACAATTAGAATATCTAGGCCATATCATTTCTGTAGCAGGAGTGGCCACGGACCTAGCTAAGACACAAGTAATGAAACAGTAGACAATTCCTACTTCCTGGACCGACTTAAGAGGATTTCTGGGACTTACTGGCTATTACAGATAATTTGTCCACCATTATGGTATTATAGCTAAGCCACTGACTAACATGTTGAAGAAAAACAAATCGTTTAAGTGGCCTCCCTCAGCTCAGTTGGCCTTTGATTCCTTAAAACATGCTATGTGCTCCACTCCAGTCCTAGCCTTAGATGATTTCACTAAACCGTTTGTTATTGAAACTGATTCTTGTGACATGGGTATTGGGGCTATTTTGCTTTAGGAATGACATCCTTTGGCCTACTATAGTAAGGTATTGGGTGTTTTGAATTAGAAACTGTCCATTTATGAGAAAGAGTTTTTGGTGATTTTGATGATAGTGTACAATAAGACTAAGACCTTAACTCAATTCTATATAGGAGGGGTCGAGTCTATATATATACAGTCCGGTGATTCAGTGGTCTAACATCTCCCGCAATCGTAACGGGAGGGGAACGAACGTAGAGACTAGATCAAAAACTAGTGAACAAAGGCATTGAGAGGCCTTTAGTCATAATATCGGCGAACTGGTGTGCCGATGGTATATGAAGCATCTGAACCTGTCTTAGTGCGACCTTGTCACGGATAAAATGAATGTCGATCTCTATATGCTTCGTGCGTCGAGCGTCGATGATGAACCGGGTTGGCGGTCATGTAGACGGCACTGACGTTGTCGCAATAGACGATTGTCGTAGAGGAGATAGGTGCACAGAGCTCCTAGAGAAGCTGGCAAAGCCAGCAACACTCGGCGACGGCATGGGCAAGGGCGTGGTACTCGACTTCGGTGCTAAACTGAGACACTGTAGTCTGGCGTTTTGAGAACCAGGAGACTAGAGTGTCACTGAGGAAGACGCAGTAGTCAAACATGAAGCGTTGATAGTCGGGGCAGCCTGCCTAGTCCGCGTCGGAGTATGTGGTGAGAGAGTCAATAGGGCTGGAGTTGAGGCGCAGCCCGCTGGAGAGTGTGCCCTTCACGTAGCGAATGATACACTTGAGTAGTGCGAGGTGAGGTTCACGCGGAGCATGCATGAAAAGGCACACTTGCTGGACGACGTAGGTGAGGTCGGGACGTGTTAGGGTGAGGTATTGGAGAGCACCAGCAAGACTCCGGTACTGAGAGGGATCGGCGACGAGTGAGCCATTGGCAGCGGAGAGTTTGGCGCGAGTGTCGATCGGAGTGGCTGTAGGGTGATATTCGGCCATGCCCACACACTAGAGGAGATCGATGGCATATTGGCACTAGGAAAGGAAGAGCCTGTGAGAAGAACGGGTGACAGAGATGCCGAGAAAGTGATGGAGAGGACCAAGATCGGTCATGGCAAACTCGAAGTGGAGTCGAGCCATGATCTGGTATAGGAGGGACGGCGAGGACGCTGTAAGAACAATATCGTCGACGTAGAGGGGGAGATAGGCGGTGACGTTGCCGATGTGAAGAGTGAAGAAAGAGCTATTGGACACGAATGCCACAAAGCCGATGTGCCAAAGGTAGGCAGCAAAGCGCTGGTACTAGATCCGAGGAGCTTGTTTGAGATCATAGAGGGAGCGCTAAAGGAGGCATACATTGTTGGGACGAGAGGGATCAACGAAGCCTGGAGGCTGCTAGCAGTAGACCATTTCCGTCAGATGACCGTGAAGAAAGATGTTCTTCACGTCGAGTTAGTGGATCGATCAAGAGTATGAGGCAGCCAGGGTGAGAACGACCCAGATGGTGGCGGGTTTGACGATGGGACTGAAGATCTCGTCGTAATCAACATCGGGGCGTTGGGAGAAACCCTGAACTACCTAGCGTGCCTTGTGACAAGAAAGTGAGCCATCGATGTAGAACTTATGTTTAAAGATCCACTTACTAGTCATAACATTGGCACCGGGAGGACAAAGGACGAGGCGCCAAGTCTTGTTGTCCATGAGAGCCTTGTACTCGTCGGCCATGGACACGCGCCACTGAGGATCGGCCAGGGTGGAACGAGAAGTCGCCGGGATGGACGAGATAGTATAATGGACTGCTGAGAGCCCGTAGCGCTTGGTGGGACAGAGGGACCCGATTTGTGATCGGGTAATCATGTGAGATGTGGAGGGGACAGGAGCCGATGGGAGCGTGGTAGGTGGGGTGGGGACTGGGTGGAGAGGGGCGTCATCGGCTCGGGATCGGTGATTGTATGTGAGAGGAAAGAGCTGAACTAGATTGGCCTGAGCTGATGGGGGTGTATAGGCCGATTGGTTTGGTCGGTCCGATGGAGGTAGAGCAGTCGATAGGAGGAGGAGTCGATGGAGACGGATGGGCCGATGGGTGGTTATGAGCCGATGAAGGCTAAGGAGCCGATGGGGTTGAGGTGTCCGATGGAAAAGAGACAGGATCAGCCGGAGTTGATGAGAGTGGTGGGACCGATGGGGGTTTGATGTAAGTAGCATCGGACCGAAGAGTAGTGGGATAGCTGAGTAGTAAGTCCTTAGGAGCGGCCGATGAGGGGGCCAGAGGTGAGATTGGTGGAGGAGACCGAGAGGGCACGGTGTTGGTAAGGAGGAAGTCGAGATCGGTAGATGAGAATCTGGGATTAAGTAGACTGAAGGGGAAGCAGGTCTCGTCAAAAATGACATGGCAAGAGACGATGACCCGGCGGGTGGAGAGATCGAGACATTAGTATCCCTTGTGATATGAGGGATATCCGAGGAGAATGCAGGCGGTGGAGCAGGGAGCAAGTTTGTGAGGAGCAGTGGTGATGAGATTGGGGTAGCAGAGGCACCCGAAAACGCGTAGGTGAGAGTAGTCGGGCGCCGTGTGGTACAGAAGGGTGTATGGAACATTGTGGCGAACGGAGGAGCAAGGGCGCCGATTGAGGAGGTAAGTCGTAGTGGTTAGTGCTTCAGCCCAATAAGTTGCAGGTAAGTGGGTATGAAGTAGCATTGTGTGACTTATGTTGTTAAGTGTGTGAAGTAGACATTCGGCCTTACCGTTCTGGGAAGAGGTGTAGATGGATGCTCTGGGAGGTGAGGAATGCTTGAACGGTACGATTGACAAATTCTGTACCGTTATCGTCCTGAAGAGCTTTAATTGAAAGGTTGAACTGGTTAGAGATATAGTTTATGAAGTTAATTAGGTGGGAGGCGACCTCGGACTTACTGATGAGTGGAAAAATCCAGCAATATTGTGTGTAATCATTAAGTATTGCAAGATAATACTGATTACTAGAGACTCTTAACTGAAGAAGTCCATACATCACAATATATTAGCTCAAAAGGTCGCGAGGTACAATACAGAGAATTTGAAAAGGGCAGTCGCACGTGTTTGCCATTTTAACACGAGTGGCAAATGGTGGAGCTGTTGTGGGTACACTGGATGGAGGTGCTGCGATGTAGATTGGTGACAGCGTCAGGGCCGGAATGGCCAAGGCAAAGACGCTAGAGGTTGGTGGAGAGGGCGATGCTAGCGTGTGGAGTGGACGGCGTAGTGGGGATGGTGTAGAGGTTGCCGCCACTATTGCAGCGAAGGATCTGATGCTGGATTGGATATCCTTCATAGAGAAACCAGAAACGTTAAATTCAATTGAGCTATTGTTATCTCGTGTGAATTGACGAACAGATACTAATTTGTGAATGAGAGAGGGAACAATGAGGACATTGCGAAGTAGAAGGTTAGTTGTGGGTGTAGATAGAAAAGAGTCACCATGGCATTAGACAAAAAGAGAGTGGCCATTGTCGATGGTGACAAAGGAGAGGAGGAGGGATGGCAAGAGTGTAGTATACCGACCGATGACGCCATGTGAGAGGACGCACCAAAGTCCAGCACCCAAAGGTGCTGAGGTTGGAGCGTCATCTGGTTGAGGGTGATGACGAGGCCAGTCTGGTTCCAGGAGAGAACCGACTGGGTGGGTAGTGGCGGGAGCATCGGCTGAGGCGATAGGGTGGGAGCTGATGCCAAGTGGGCCTAAGGATGGGCACCGAGAACCCCTGGTTGCCAGTCGATGGGACTGCGTGGTTGGGGCTGGGGTGCCCAGGGGTTGTAGCATAGCCACGGACCCGTGGGACCGACAGACGAGACAGGGACTGGAGCAGGTCGCGATTGCATCGGACTGTGCCAGTTCTTGCCCTTGCCCTTGCCCTTGCCTTTGCCGGTGCCACCGGTGCGGGTTGTGTTGCCATGGTTAGGGCCATGGCTACCAGAGCCACGAGAAGTGACAGCATCACATGAGGATTGGCAGCCATGATCGGTGTAGGCCACGGTCTTCTCGTCGTTGACCAGACGGAGTTCTTTGAGAACTAGCATGTCATGGGCCCGGGCGAATGATGGGAGGGGTGTGGAGTTGGCAATGTCGTCGGCGGCATTGGAGAAGCGTGGGTTAAGTCCTCGCAAGAGGGCGAGGACGAGTTGTGAGTCGGTCACAAGGTGATTGACATCGCGGAGGACAGTAGCCTTTACCTTGAGGCGTTGGCAATACGAGGAGACAGAAAAGTTTCCTTGTACCATGGAGTGAAACTCGTTGAGTAAGAAAATGGCGCGTGGCTGTTTGTTGGCAAGGAAGAGCCACTCGATAGCCACCTAGAGATCCCGAGCGGTGGGATCGGTGTCCTCCATGGCAAGGTCAAGGACAAAGTGATCGACCGAGCCAAGCAACCAGTTGCGAACGCAGCACTCGGCGATGTCCCACTGGGGATCATCGGGTTGAGGTGGAGCGGAGCCATCGATGTGAGACCGAAGACCGAACTTTTCACAGAGGGATTTGAAGAAAAATACCCACTTGGAGTAGTTGGCGTTGAGGTCGAGAGAGATGGAAACGTGAGATTTCACGTTGACAGCGGCATAGGGTGGTGAGAAGATCGGCAAGGTAGTGCCCGAGGTGTGGTCAGAGGCGCCGAGGGACGGAATAGATTCGGCGTATGAGAGGGTGCCGGAGCTAAGGGCTGATTCGGTGGCTATGACAAGAGGGTAACGAACATAAGAAGCCGATGAGGGTAAGGTCCGATGAGGGGTAGGGGGCCGATGGGAAGAAGCCAATGAGAAAAGTTATCGGTCGATCAGGAGAGTGGTTAGCCGATAGGGAGTGAGCCGATAAGAAGGAAAAGTGGGCCAACCAGCCGATGGGGAGCGGTTGGACGATGAAAAGTAGGCAGCGGAGTAGTTGAGGGAAAGGTGGGTGGCAGAGTATGTAGGTCAGAGAGTGGGTGGGTCACAAACGTGAGAAGATTCGTGTCCGTGAAGAGAAGTTTCACGTCCTTGGACTCGTGGAGGTAAAGGAGTGGAGCGGATGCGAAAACTCAAAGAGGGGGCGGATGCGAAGAGAGGAGGTTCACGTCTGGGAGGCAGAAATTCGTGTCCGTGGACACATAGGCACGTTGGAGTGGCTCGGACGCGAGTAGAGAAGGTTCGCGCCCGGGAGCAGGTGAGCGTGTTGGAAAAGCGGAAACCCAGAGAGGGTTCCAGCCGATAGAGGGCGGACAAGTCCAGCCGTTCGAGGGCAGGCGGGTCTAGCCGATGGAGACGACGAGCGCAGAGGTGCACCGAGGCAAGAAAAAGGACGAAGACGGGTGTGAGACAAGACGAGGAGGCAGATGGAGACCGTCGCCTCGTCACGTGGTGGAACAAGGGATGGGAGAGGGTGGTGGAGAAAGAGAAAGCCGTTTGCGGAGGAATAAGGGAGCAAAGAGGAAATACCGGAAGAAAGTCGGCGATGGGAAGGAAGCGTCGGCTCGCTAGCGGAAAGATGCTAGCGCGCCGAAATGTCTAGACTTGCTCTAATACCATATAAAAATATATACAGTAAGACTAAGACCTAACTCTATATAAAAAATTAGATATATATATACAGTCCAGTGGTGGAGACCATATCTTTTGAGAGGCCCATTTACAATCAGAACTGATCATAAGTCTTTATGTCATTAAGTATTGGATTCTGAAATACAAAAGAAAGCTATGACCAAATAGATTGGTCTTAAATACAAGTTTCAGTATAAGAACGGGGAAGATAATAGATCAGCTGATGCCTTGTCCAGAGTGGGTCACTTCTTTGCCATTTCAGTTGTCCCACCCTTGTGGATACAAGAAATCCTCAATTCTTATGCTGTTGATTCTTAGGCTTAAGCATTGTTGTTAGAATTAGCAGTCACATGTTCCAATGACTGAGGTTTTTCTCTGATTGGCGGTCTCCTTCACTATAAAGATAAAGTTTGTGTGGGTGCAAGTTCAGCATTACAAACTAAGTTGATATCAGTCTCTCATTGCTCTGCATTTGGGGGTCACTCTGGCATTGAGGCTACTTACCAAAGGGTACACAAGCTGTTTGCTTGGACTGGTCTCAAGACTATTGTTCAAGAATTTGTCCAGCAATGTGCAACCTGTCAACAGGCCAAGCATGAGTTGTGTAAGATTCCTGAGTTGTTACAACCGTTGCCTATTCCCAAAGGTGCTTGACAAGATATTTCTACGGATTACATTGAGGGGCTACCTATTTCTCATTAAGAATGTGATTTTGGTGGTGGTCAATCGCTTCTCCAAATTTGCTCATTTTCTTTCTCTCAAGCATCCCTTCATCGTGTCTCAAGTTGTATGGTATGCCCAAATCGATTGTTTCTAATAGGACATAATCTTCACAAGTCAGTTTTGGCAGTGTTTGTTTCAGAAGATGGAGGTGCTATTGAATTTGAGCATTGCTTATCATCCCCAGTCAGATGGCCAAACGGAGCGTGTAAACCAGTGTGTGGAAATGTATTTGCGCTATGCTGCATGGGCTTTCCTCGGCAAGTGGTGTTCCTGGTTACCTCTTGCACAATACTGGTACAACATAAGTTTTCATAATTCTCTTGGATATACACCTTACAAGGCATTATATAGCTCTAATCCCAGTTATCATTTCCTCCCTGATTTGACCATATCTGATAGGTGTTCAAGATGCGAAACGATTGTTGCAGGATCACCAACTTTTTTCTAAATTTCTGTAGTATCAGCTTGCTCGAGCTTAGAACAGGATGAAGCAATATGCTGATCAGAAGTGTTCTTTCCGTGAATTTACTATGGGTGATCATGTATTTGTTAAGCTTCAACCTTATGCTCAACAATCAGTGGTGTCCCGGCCTTATCCTAAGCTCGCTTTTAAGTGTTTTGGTCCCTATGAAGTGTTGGCTCGCGTGGGATCAGTGGCCTATCGGTTGAAACTTTTTGAAGAAAGCTTAATTCACCCGGTGTTTTCATGTGTCTCAGCTGAAGCACTTTGTGCCTACCCATGTGTCTGCCTTCTCTACATTGCCTACTCTTATCCAATTGGATATCACTGATCTGGACATGCAACTCATGTGCAAGTTTTCGTTCGTTGGGGTTCTCTTCCAGCCATTTGTGCTACCTAGGAGGATCATGATGTGCTTCAAGTGTGTTTTCATTCAGCACTCGCTTGGGGTCAAACGTCTTCTCGAGGCGGCGGCACTGCCACACCGGTGAACAAGTGCAGGAGGAGGATGGGAAACAGCAGGTGATGGCTAATGGTGAGTGGCGGAGGTGGCGAAGGCGTCGGCAGCAAATACGTCTTCATCAGGCGGAAACGTAAGGCGTGCATGTGTGTGGTTGGACTGTCTGACATGTGGGCCAGCTCCATTGGAGGGTTTAAATTAGCGAGCGCCGTTCCTTGTGTAAGCAGGCAATTGTGAAATGGAATGAAATTATCCCCGATCCCCAATTCTTTCTTGTGACACACGCCTAGCTGCTCTGACGACGAGCTCGTCTGCGTTGGGGCATTACACTCCGGCTGGCCTGGCCTCCACGCCCGCACGACACCGACGCTGCCGCTAACTCGGTGGCGCGGCGGCTAAGAATAAGGGAGCAGGGAAGGGCGGAAGGGCTGGATGGGGAAGATTGTTACGGCCTCCTTCGGAAAGACGGGAATTCGGGAAATATGTAAAGCCGTGTTCGGTTTCAATGAACGATGGGACCACAATTGCTTTATGGACTAAATCCTTATAAAGTTCATCTCTGCACTTTGTGTAATTAATATTAATTCTGGATCAGCCACAATTGCTTTACAGACTATAATACTATATATACTTGCATGCGCTAATTCTCTCTTTTCACATTGTTTATAGGTGTAAATTGTCTTTTAATACATCATCTCAATTATTTATACTTTTAATCTCTTACAAGCTAATATTTTTAGCACTAGATGATATATGGATGGTTTAAATTGTCAAATGTTTAACAATAAATTAAATCCAACTTACACTTCATGTTTTCTTATGTCATAAATTTCTCACAGCAACATATGGAATTTTCTCTAGTTAAATATTACAGTACATACTATAAACCTAAAAAATACTAGCTTCAAATCAAATACCGTTTATGTTATATTTTATTTCATTAGGATAAGAATTTAAACAATAATTATTCTAACAAAATATAATTTTCATAACATAAAATTTATTAGATTCATATTCAAAATTACTTTATTATTATTATTTTTTATTGCATAAGCGATATATTAATAGATTAATATTTAGTCAATTTTAACAAATTTATATTTTTAAAACGGATGGAGTATCTAATGCTAATGTTTAAAGTTTTTAAAGAAATCCTACTTTAAGAGCTATGGTACTTATAATCCTTAAGTTCGTAAGTAATTACTTAGACATTGTCATAGCTTGTGATCGAGTTTTTTTTTATTTAGATACATTGGTTGGATAAACACTCAAAAGAGTAGTTGAGCGACTAATATTTGTGTGACTGAATATGTGTTGTGAGGGTTGTGCAAGCTGTAGCGTGATGCTTTGCAATTTTGGTATCCATCTTCTGCTCCATTATAACTTAGGTGGTGTTTTTTAATGAGGTTTTTAGATTTATAGATTATTTAATTTTGAGGATATATATGACTGAATTGCAGTTAAAATTTTGCTTTAAAAAAATCAAATGAAAAACTTTTATATATTTTTTTCACAAAATACAGGTTAAGAAGTGTACAAACGAAATCTAAAAACTAGAACAGGCATTAGTAGCCATGGTGTAGAATATTGATAATAATGCCTTTAACAGTTGATGAAGACTGATGGTGCATATTTGAAAATATTATTTTCAATACTCCATCTCTGTCATAAAATATAATAACATCTAACGTTTAAATCTTATATAAATTTTTTAATACTATTTATAATAATACTAATTCAATCAGTTATATCACATTTAAATTTCTTCCTCTTATCCCCACCTCCATCTATCCTCACCTCCATTTATATTTATTAAGAGGTGCCAAAGTTTTTTTTTTTCTCAACAACAATCTAAAAACAACCTATATTGTAAAACGAAAAGAGTACATGAGAACTTTCTATGAAAATATGAGATTTCGTTCACAAGTTTCTCAAAGACTTCAACAGCATTAGGGTAAATAATGTCTTCAAAAGAAGTATCGTCAACCTTCATCAGCGATCAAAAGGAACTATCATTAAGATTCTTCATAATAGCTACAAGGCTTTATACAAGAGATCCTCAGCGATCAAAGTGCTCTTGCGCTGTCATCAAGATTGTCCATAATGGCTAGTTGGCTACCAACGACAGGAATGCGCAATGCATCGCAAAACGCCTACATAACCATCACACCACACTTATTAAAGTCGAACATGCATAATAAAATTGGAAGAATTGAGTGTTTGGCATAGCTCATAGTCCCATTAACATTTCCTTTCAAGTAAAAGAAGATAGTAAAAATATGAATTTTAAAGAAACTCTGATGCAAATCTACAAATTTCATCATCATTTTCTCGAAGCAGGAATTTATCCGAACATTGACAGACATAACTAATAGATAAAACTCTGAAAAACTATTGCTTTGTTTATGAGGCCCAACCATAGTTCTTTCCCAAGTCCTAAGTCTTCCCTCATCTATCTAGTCTACAAGGTAACACATCCAACAGCAACATTTTTCGTATGGAACAAGCAAAACTGATACTTTTCCCACACAGCGGAGATGTTTCTAATGTAAATACAACAAGAAATGCATCTAGGGCCCCAATGCTCTCTTCTGCAACTACCCACACCCACACCAAAATGGGATAACACATCAACCTAACTTTTCAAGCTACCTATGTTGCTGAGCTTGCAATACCACCACATGGACAGACAAGATCGAAGTACAGATATGCAGAAAAACAGAATGTATCGCTACAAGGCTACGCTTCCTCTCAGTCGGTTAGCAATGTGGAGAAGGTGATCGATGTTAGTTGGTGGGTAGTGTTGCAGCAGCTGGATGTTAGCAGTGAAGTCTCCAGCCAGGAGGCGCCTCCGGACAAGGATGAGCATGGCACAGCATATCCTCAGCAAGGTGTCCTGCACAAGAAAATGCAAAGTATTAGCCCCCCAAAGTTGTACAAGTAACATGACTGCAAACTTAGTTTGGAGGATTAGTCAAGAGGATACATACCGGAGGGCCTTCTGGATCACCCAATATAGCATCCCAAATGTGAATACACACATTGAAGCTGAACTCCATTGTCAACAGTAATGTGATCCATCTAAAAGCATAGTATTGTGGGTATACCTGTATTTTCAACATTCAAGCATGAAAATGACAATGAAGGGATCGACATACTAGAGCGACTAATTTACCAACAAAAACAACATCGCAAACCATCAATATTAGTATCTTTTTCATAAGATAAACCTAAACATAGTATTAAATTGACAAGGAAACAAGAGCAACTTTAACTGTACAGCAAGAAAATAATCCAGATCCTTCCCAGTGGTAGTACTAGCATCTTTACTTAGGGCAAGATAATAAGCAGGGAAGTAGAAAGATGTGATATTATGGATAGCAAGGCATCCAATATTAGCCATTGGAGAAATAACATAACAGAAGTTTTCTGGGTGCAATTCCATCTGCACTTTCTTGGCATACTACAGTAATTTCAAATACAGTATTGACTATTCCCTACCTTTGTAGTCATCTCCATATGTCGCCATAGCTCTTCATCATGTCTCTTCAAGAGCTGAGACAACTTTGAAAGTGTAGACCTAATACCCACTTCACTGTTGTCAAGATGTTTACAGTAATTGTCTTTAAAGCCACTGAGCAATTCAACAAAGCAAAAGAAAGTGTCTGCTTCAGCTGATGCCTGTAATTCCAAAATTGAATAATTCAGCTAATGAACACATTTCAGAACCATGTGTAAAACAGATCCGGTTGTGAATTAATATTCATAGAAATAAATGATTTGCCTAATTCTCAAGAAAGAATTCATTGTCTTGTTCTCAAAAACTCAAAATGTCCACAATGAATTTTATTGTTACATCTAATGATCAAAAGAGAGAAAAGTAGATAGATTTGACTCTTGATACCCCACACAGAACACACAATTATCCTTGTGATAGATAAACACCTCCTTTGTCAGCATCCAGACATTCAATTTTAACAACTCTACTTCAAGCATGAGAAACATGTGATTAAACAGTGGAAGAACATACTGAGTTGCTTGAATCAGGGTCATTCTTGAATACATAAAAAAGAGGTGCCAAAACTTCATTCATCCCTTGCACATATCTTATGCTAGGATTAAATTTTGAAAATATAATGAGAATACACCTTAGAGATTCCTGAAATGTGTTTGAAAAAGTTAGTCCGAAGGACAATTATTTGTAGTTTAGATGAAAACAAGAAATTCCGAGGCACTGAAGTGAAACCTTGTTAGTCTTCACAGAGAAAAAGGGCATTTCAGGATGTGTTCTCTTCACATCTTGGTCTATCTGTTCCAGGATTTCTGATTCCTGGATTAAATTTACATTTATCAGAAATATAAAAAATGAAAAAAAAGACATGTTGTGACTGCCATGCCAGAAACACCATGTTTAATAATTGACATCGTGTGTTCAGTGCATATCAAACACATAGGCGAGAAAACATAAAGTTTACACATCACTCAATACAGAAGTCAGAAGGATTAAACAGTTCTGCACTTTCCTCTTTCCTTGCATTGTATTCCCTCCATTCATTTTTACTTGCCATCCTAAAA
The DNA here is from genome assembly GCA_030770085.1 of Oryza coarctata. Taxonomy (NCBI): domain Eukaryota; kingdom Viridiplantae; phylum Streptophyta; class Magnoliopsida; order Poales; family Poaceae; genus Oryza; species Oryza coarctata. The sequence goes on along the minus strand of CM061483.1, from coordinate 9,288,058 downwards.
TCAAAAGCTCATGCCGCCAAACTTTCTAAACATCGATCATCCATACATTGAATGGTGATAAAAATTCTATCATTACACTTGCTATTAGAAATACTTCCAAACACTATAGTTCCATTAGCATTAACATAAAACTACTAAAATAAGGTCAAAGTTACATCATGGACCATCGAAAGTCAAACATCATGTAAACAAGAATTGAGAGAGTATTTGTGTTTAGCTTTTTGCAAGAGTGCATAAACAAAATATAATACCCTAATCCATTAGTAGAGGGCTGTGTGGCCCATGGTGTGGTATTGGTAGGATTAGTCTCACAAGAGTAGTTTAGATAGGTTCGGCCTAACAAAACCCAAATGGTTTAACCAATAACCATAGCACCTCCAGGTTAACCATTTACAAGAAACAAAGACAAAAGTGTTAAGAGGGGTGTTATGTGTATGTTGGCCAGGTGCCCTGGTCCTAAGGAAGACATGGGCTGACGCAGATCTTGGAGGCTGAGGTGTTACACAAAATTAGGTCCAATTAAAGGCATGCAATTCCAAAGCTAGACAGCAAATGCAATGTGGGAATTTAATACAAGCCCAGAACTTAATACAAGCCCCAACATACTGAATGGGACAAAATCAAACCCTAGTGAAAAGAACAATGACGCGGACTGGTGGGAAATACTGGGGAGTGTACATGGATCTCACACACCACAGTTATGCAACTAGTGTTTAAAATCCCACGGCCAGATCAAAAAAAAAACAGGTAACTTTACCTCTCAGCAATTTAACTAGAAAGGGTAGCATGGTTATAATGAGAATCAGGAGGAGAAATCATCTGAAGATTCCTTATCTATATATAAGAATTGACATGAGCACAAACAAACTCACAATAACAATCATCAAACTTAAAGGCAGAGTCTAAACAATTTCTCCTAAAGTAAATATATTATAGTGTTTTGGTTAATTAAACACAATTCAAGCCTTAAAGGAACCTTAAGACACGTGAAAGAATCAGCTGGCAACCATGGGTTCAACAATTCATAACTATCTTTGGTTTACATAGCACAAGTCATGCATTTAATTAAGTTGGTAATAAGTAATACCTGGAAGTATTGGTTCCACAGGCTATATTTACAAATGCTCAAAGGGTGCTCTTCATTAGTAACTTTGGATCGTTGTAGAGGGCCAATATTGTTACTGTTTAATTCTTTTTTTCTTAACAACTTTGACTCCTCAAATCTCCGTATTTTTTCTGACTGGTCAAAGAAAATGTCAGTGTATTCATACATAACAAATTGAGAGCCTGTTTGGCAAGGTCAAAATCCCCAGGGATGGACCAGGATTTTGGCCTTGCCAAGCAAGGCTTAGACTGCCTTAAAAAGGATGGTAAAGTCGTCATTTGGACTTATATATCTTCATTGATAATTTAATAGATATTTTAGAGAGGCAATCATAACTTACAGGATTTAGAAGAAATTCATCTTTATATGCACTATACTGGCTCTGCTTCTTTTCTAACTCGTGAGGCCAAAAAGCACGTTCAGTTGGCAAATATCCCAATAGGAGCTGCACACTATAAATATAATTGAATAAATTTCTTGTGTATGAACTATGGAGCTTAATTTAACCAAAAGCTAATTTAGAAACAAAACACACTTGTCATTAAAAGCTAATTTAGAAACTATCAATAGATCCTAAATAGTAAATAATATGCTGAACCATGGTTATTTAACCAAAAGCAGTCATTTTCCTATACCACTTGGGCATTAAACTTGATATAGCACAATAAAGCCAGGTTAGTTATAGTTGCAAGCCATACTTACAACTTATGCAATACATATATTAGCTTGGGAAATAGAGCAATTTCAGATGATCATGTGATTGCACGATATGAGAATTTGCAAACAGGATAGGAATGTGCACAAATTTCAATACAGACCAATTCTTTTTTGTCATGTCATAGGTAGTTCAAGGTACTTAAAATTTTAAACTATGAAATGAAATAACGGATATTCATTTTAAGCATATATATTGCATAGGGTTACTACACATAAAATGAATTACTATCTTCCCTCAGCTAGGCACCTTTCAGATATACAGCATGTCCGCATTGGAAAAAGAATCGCATCCATAATATGCTGGAAATGGTTCGTCTTAATTAAAGTGTGCTTTGCTGTACTGCTGTGCATGCCCACATAGTCCCAACAATCATTTATGAGAAACAACTAAAAGCAGCGTAGCATCAGAGTAGAGTAGAAGACAATGCGGGTGGGGACCTTCCAGACGAGAGGGCGAACGCCGGCACCACCGTCCGGCACGCGGAGGCAGGCGAGCCTCCGCAGCTCCCCCATGTTCACCACCTTCTTCGACAGCTGCACCACAAACAACCCAACACGATCAGCAAAACAAATCCCAAACCCAATTCGGAACAGCGAGAGACCCTACAGCACCGGAATCCCCCTCGAACCAAAACCCCTCACCACCCACCGCGAGCTTGAAGTCGGCGAGCAGGTGCGCCTGGAGCGCGGCCCCACCCTCCCCCCCCTCCCCCTCTGCCTCGCCCCTCGCCCTGCTCCTGGACGACCCCACCGCCTGCTCGTACGACGGCGGAGCAACAGTCGGCGTAGCCGGCGGAGGCTTGGGCGGAGGCGGCGGGGGCGGGGAGAGGTCGGCTCCGTAAGGGTCGGGGGGCACCGCCGCCGCCGACGCCGACGGCGGCGGGGCCGACCAGAGCGGACTGTTGAGCCACTCCGGCACCGCCCTCGCCGCCTTCTTCCGCATCGAGAGAGGCAGGGGAGGGGAGCGGGTAGGGTAGCGACGGCCGCGCGCGCGTGCGCTGGCCTCCGTGACGTGGGGGGTCTAGAAGGGTGGGAGAGGAGACGGAGGGAGCCGCAGATCTGGAGCGGCAGGTGGCCACGGAAGTTGGGAGAGGAAAGAGGTGGGGAGGAGTGTGTTGGTGTCACTGCGGGTGGGGCCGCCGTGTCGGTGTGCAGGGGGGAAAGCACGTGTGGTGGTGGGGTTTCCCGAAGAGCTGGCACGTGAGTGGATGCCGCGCCCCTTCGGTTTTCATAATCACCCGTGCCGCCGTGCGTTTTATCCCGCCCATCTGTTCTTTGCGTTGGTAATTACTGTGGTGTACATAGTTTACGGGCTTGAGTCCATTGTCCATTCTAATGCCATCACTCTTTTTAATAATAGCTTGAAATCCAGCGTCTATATCCACACCACAAATACATATATAGAGTCAAACTCAAATGTACACTTTAAATTTCATAATTAACATACATGAAAAATAGCCAACCGTAATAGACTAAGCTTTAAGCTTTTTCTCCTCACTTCAAACTACAGAGAGATTTGGAGTTAGCCCATCTTTTCATTACCACGCTCTCTAGTTGTCACTGTAGCAGTCATAAAATTCATTCGTGCTACCGTGAGCAAAGGAGATTGAACTTAGTCTGCCCAACCACCTTATCATCGCTAAGCACTAGTCTCACACCGCCTAGACAACCTACGCCTCTACAGTGCAAACGAATTTGTCGCTACCATGGCATCATCATAATAGAGCATCACATCCCAAGCTATCACAGCTTATCTCACTAAAAGTCATTGTCACTACGCCATCATCGCCACATAGCACGAACGAGTCTGTCATTGCCATGACGTCATCATAATAGAGCATCATATCCACAGCTTATCTCGCCAAAAGTCATTGCCGCTACACCATTATCACCACATAGCACAACACCCATCCCCCCGTACCATAAACAAGTTCACCGTGGAACCACCACCCTTTTGGCACTGCTGCTATGCCCAACATCGCTCCTAGCGTCTTGTTGAGCCAACCAAGTGAGATCTATTGCGTCTATCATCACCACCACCATCACCGCCATCACCACTATGGCCCTAGCATCATCATTGTTTCATTGCTAGGGCGACGCCATCACCAACCCTTCTGCCTCTATAGATGCCCTGACCCTTGTCACGTGTTACTCACCATCACTAACACATCGACTGCCTAGATCTCTTGTGGCCGATCAGCCTTCGCTACTACCACCACCTCTTGCTCCCATCACCACCATCATGCTCCTTTCTCCGGGTCAACGCCGCTGCCCACCTACAACCTCTATCCCCACCCTGTTACCCTTCTAGCTAAGACGCCATCGCCGGCCTCCAATGCCATGCTATCCGACTCCAACGATGCACCACCGTGCCTCGTAGCCAATGTCGTAGCCCCACTGTTGCCTTTCTAGCGGTCGTGTAAGCTTCTAGTGAGGAAGGAAAAATCTAGGGTTCAAGGAGAGAGGATGAGTCGAAGGGAGGTATCATAAACCTAGTAATGGCATGTGGATCACCAGGACAAATGCCACATGAGTAGAGTAAAAAGATAATAAATAGTCAAAACCTACTTTGTGAAAATACTCCTTCGAGATGTGGCAAATTACATTTTTAACCTCATTAAATATATCTAAAACAACATTAAAATTACTTGTGAAGAGTATAGTTGTACTATTAATAAAGCATTGGAAGATAAAAACATATCTAAAATTACATTGGAATGTGATAACGGCAAGTAATTTAATAAAAAATAAAATAATAAGTAATTTGAAAAGCAAATTGTCTTCTTAATTAGCTCGAACTATGATATCACTATGGCATGTGGAGGATAAAAATGAACTAGCTGAAACTCAAATGACGTTATAGTGTGGAGGACAAAGAAGCTCTATACAATAACCACTAGCCTATATTTCCCAAATCTATGGGCAAGGTTAGGATATTTCTAACGAATGAACCAGACATTATTGCATGTGTCACTACAAAAATGCTTTGATTCTAAAAGCTAAGGCCGAGTGACAAAAGTGAATAAACTTTGTTAAAGATGGAGGTAAACTTAAGTTAGTTTAGGGTTATATTTTCGGTTTTGTTTTCAACCACGTGTTGTTGGTTTATTAGTAGCATAAGAAAAATGCCATTCCGGTCTCACAAGATCTGCACGTTCATGTATTTTACTTCTGCCTTAATTTGTTTTGAACCAAAGTTTCATGTGACGGGAACAGTAAAAACACCAGCTGACGATACAACAAGCTGGAAAAAAGTCTGTTTTTCTACCGCGGGTAAACGGCTGCAGCATCGAGTAAAGGCCGTAATAAAGGGCGGATCTTCTTGGGAGAGGCTTCCTTTCAACGCTTGTTGTCATCATGTCACGTGCGGCGTGCTGCACCGTAATTAACTCACCGGATACAGTAGAATACTGTGGATCCCGTGGCAACCTTTAGATTACAAAAATTGCGATAGATTACTCGGCCGTATAGTTACGACATAACAACCGGGTTATACCTTGATCATGTCGTATAATCACTTTAGGTAGGGTGACCTATCGAGTAAAGTACAAGCTGTATTTTTTTCTTCAACCTTGATACTCACAATTTTAATCAACAGAAGAATTGAGATTGTAAACATCAGTTTCTGAATGTACCTCAAATTGCTTGCTGCAACGTCCAACGACCATGGCATTTCTTGTCATTTTAACGGTCCTGGATGCAAGCAAGCACAACACCTAGCGCTACAGGCAATATCAATATACCATACAAAGATTATTTATACAATCTACAGCCGTGGTTTTGGACATTGCTCAATGTGTACACAATGGCATCAATCCTCAACTGTTCGACAAGTAATGGAATGAAACAGCTACTACCGCGACAAATACAACCTTGAGTAGTAGCTTTGTTGACACCAGAGAAGTAGGTGAAGATCCTTGTGGTGGTGGGTCCACCTTCTCCCCCCTTAGCTTGGCTATCAACAGAGGAATCAACCCTCTCTTTGCAGCTGTCGTAAAATCGAGATTGTTAACTTAAAATTTAGAAATCTGGGAAGTCAATTCTAACCACACTAGTAGTGAAATAGTAATGCAGAAGCCAAAACTACAACACGATGATGGTGTTGATATAACACATAATGAATACTGTGAAGTATGAAGAAGTTCATGTGTAAAAAGTGTATGAAGATCAGTTCAAGAACTACAATAGATCAGATAGTATTGCCAATGGCACAGCAAAAATTATTTCATTCTTTACCACCATCAATCCAGTGTCAGAAGCAACAGATGGATGGCTCAATGGCACCACATAATAGTCGATACTTTAAAAAAAATTTCGCAGATGAACTATAGTATAACCCAATTTATCTGTTTATGTTTCTTGTGGTGCATCACAATATCAAGGAAACAAATCTTGAAAACAGAGCAAAAAGAGAACCCGAGAAAAACATCCTGAAAATTATAGTTTATGCTAAAAAACTCTACCCCTCAATGGCTATATTGAAATGCAACTCTAGAATCCAAAGAGAATGGTTCAAACTTCAAATCAAATCAAAAGGAGAGAAAATAAGGATTGATTGAACAGATATAAGAGAAAGCTGTAATTTCATAATTGTTTCCTAACATATTATTACAAAATTAAATGGTCAAATTTATATTTTGCAGACCATGTACTGTTCAAAATAACACATATCTGTTAAAGCAGCTAATAATGTAATCGCCCGTAAACCATGTTTTCATCATACTGAATTCTTTTAGAAAATTCTTTCTGTGCCATCAATAGTTATCTCAAATTGACACAGATAAACTTCTCTTCCATTTTATACCACTGAGGAGACTTTTGTATGTCTTGTATGCTACTTCTAATAGGACCATTACTCAACTCAACTTTTTCAGTCCCAACTCAACTCAACTCGTAGCTTTTCAGTCCTAATCAAGTTAGGGTAGACTAAAATTAAAACCCAACAAGAGACTCTAAATCATGGTTCAGGCATATCAATAGTTGGTTTCCAATCATTTCTATTCAAGAGAGATCTTCAGGTATATCACATTCTTTTAAATCCCTTTTTATTATCTATCTCCATATTCTGTATCTCTCTTCATATTATTATCCTAACTTAGAATTTCACAATATACTGATGTCTCTAGAGGTCTTCTTTAGACATGGCCAAACCAGCTCAACCGATGTTAGACAAACTTTTCTTTAATTGGTATTACCCTTAGTCGATCACATATATTTTTGTTCTAGACTCAATCTATTCTTGTATGACCACAAATCCAACGTAACATATGTATTTTTGCAGCACTTAGCTATTGAACATGATGTCTTTTTATAGCTCAATACTTGCCCATATAGCATAGCAGATGTAATCGTCGTTTTATAAAATTTATCTTTTACCTTCTGCGGTACCCTCTTATCATAGAGGATGCCAGATGCTTAGCACCACTTCAACTAACCCGCTTTGATTCTATGGCTAACGTTCGCGTCAATATCTCCATCCATCTGTACCATTGATTCCACATATTGAAAAGTGTTCTTCGATACTATTTGGCCTCCTAAACTCACATCTTGCTCCTCGTTTGCGATAGTGCCAAAATCACAACTCAAATATTTAGTCTTAGTTCTGCTTATTCTAAAACCTTTGGACTCAAAAGTTTACCGTCGCAACTCTAGTTTCCTATTTACTCCTGTGCGACTCTCATCAATTAATACTACATTATCTGCAAAGAATATACACCAAAAGATATCTCCTTGTATATTTCTTGTAATCCCATCCATTATCAATACAAAGAGGTACGGGCTCAAAATTGATCCCTGATATAGTTCTATTTTAATCGAGAAGTAACCTGTGTTACCATCATTTATTCGAACACTAATTATAGCATTGTTGTACATATATTTAACGAGAGAGACATAGACTTTATGTTTATCCAAAGGCCACCATATAATATTTCTTAATATCTTGTCATAAGTCTTATTCAAGTTAATAAAAAACATATGTAGGTCCTTCTGCTCTCTAAACCACTCTATAACTTATCTTATTAATAAAATTACTTCTATGGTTGATCTTCCGGACATAAAACCAAATTGGTTCTCAGAGATCTATGTTGTCAAACGGTGTTCAACAATTCTCTCTCATAGCTTCATAGTATAGCTCATCAACTTAATTCTCCGGTAATTAGTACAACTTTAGAGAAGGACCATTACATATGTTGATTTTTTTTTGCCGAGATGGCCGAAGGAGACCATCCAGATGGTATTAAGATTGAGGAAAAAATGTTACAATAATAAACACGACAGAAGGCTGTTGAGGTTGGTTGTGCACCAGAGCATATGGCTAGGACCTACGTGCCAACCATACAAACACATACTAGTGAGAGAGGAGCTAGTACCAAACAAACTGCCGATATGCATGGTTGATTGCCGCCAGGCCAACTCACCACAAAGTGAAGACTCCTAAAACAACGCCCCGTACCTCAACAGCGCCCTAGGGAGTTATGGCGCTTGAAAGCATAGTCGTTGTTGATCTGATGAATCACTAGGCTAGGCTTTCTTTCGGTACCCCCAACAACCTTGCCACCGTAGTTCATTGCCCACCATCTTAGTTATCATCATCCAAACATTGGTAGCACACGGTCTCCGCCACACCGAACCGACACCCCTTCGCTGACCAACTTTTAGTCCTGCCACCAGCAAGACCGCCACTATACCCTACCGCCAGCGCCCTCTGCCCTGTTGCCCACCAGTCTCCTCGCCGGATCCAGCCAAGGAGAACCCGGAACTAGGCGGTATCACCTCGGTAGCTCGAGCCTTCCTCCGCTGACCAGCCACCTCCTCTACTCTACCTATCGAACTCCTCACAAAAGAAGGGAAGGAGCTCCACAAAGAAAGAGGATGCCTGACTAGCATCAAGAGAGATGACCTATCGCTGCCAATGCCCTCTACCCCATCGCCACTTCCCTATACGATGTCTCAGGCCTCCTCTGCCCTGCCACCCATCAGCCTACTCACCACGTTTGGCCAAGGAAAGCTCGAGTGGGTGGCGCCACCTTGACAACCCAAGCCTTCCTGTTGTCCTGCCACTGCCCCCTCCATACCTACGGAGCTTCCCACATAAGAGAGAAGGAGCTCCAGCAAGAGAGGGGGCTCAGCCGGTCTCCAGGGAGAAGACCCGCCATCACTCTCGATGCTGCTCCCAATCGCCACCGACTGCGGCTAGTGCTTGAGGAATCCCTGTCCGAACCCCCACCGCAACTACGCCACTGCTAGGTACTCTACCGCCGTGCCGTTGCGCCATCTAGCCCACCCACCAACGACCTCTCACAGTCTGCACCATCGCCAATGTCTTGCTGCCCCCAAAACCGGCTGGAGGAAGACCGGATCCCAGCCACCTCCTCTCCACCACCGCAGCCTGCTGCGTCATCACTGTTGCCCTACCAAGTTGCTGCGTTGTCGATGCTGCCCCACTGAGCCGGCACGCCGTCGTCACCACCGCCCTACCGAGTAGCCGTGGCAGCAGTTCGACCTGTCTAGGACGGCACCAGATCTAGTAGAGGGATCTGATCTGCCAAAGCCACAGCCCCTCCCCGCCAGCAGCATGGAGGGCACCGCCTATACGCCAGAGTCCACACTGCCACGGATGTCGTCGCCTCCGGCTGGCTGATGCCCCGCCACCTCTATGGCCACCGCCGCCGCTTCTTCTAGGGGCAGGGAGGAAGGAAGGAGCCCCACTGCCGCCATCATTGCGGCCGCATAGTTTCTGGCGGCCTGCTTGGGCAACGGCGAGGCGGGAGAGCGACTAGGCAGAGCTGCGGCTCAGTCGCCACACAAGCCACCTCGCAGAGACCACGCGGGGGCATATTTTTACCCTTGGCACACAATTGCTCCAGATATGTTGATGTTACCCCTGTAAAAGGACATGTTCGTTTTTTCTAACCGGTGATGTTGCCCTTCTGCTGTTAACTTAGCTCAAGCTGCCATAGAGATAAGAGGAGGGCATGGTCTTGCCTGGCTGAACTCAAGTCCAGCTTGCTCCCGACTGCAGAGAAGCAGCTTGGTGGAGGTGGACGTTGCTGCGGGTAGTGTCAAGGTCCAGCAATTCTGAAAAACTGCACAAACCAAGAGTTTATAGTTCTTTGGATGCTTACTGGCACAGTTAGGAGTGCAAGGCTTCACGCTTATCTCTGGCGTTGTCTGGACTCTGGCAATCTGCTAATTTTCAGAATCCAGCTGGTTCGGATACAATCGGTCAAATTTTAGTACAATCAAATCGGTGGGTATCGGCGCTAGTGGTCACAGTGACAAAGGGGCCATGAGGATTTTCTCTTCTTGACTCTGGTGTCTGCTCAGTCCAATGCAGGATTCAAAGGTTAGGGAACAGAAGAAAGGAATTGCAGGTAGAGATTGATGGTCCAAGAACCCATCTTGGTGATGCCAGTGATCCACTCGGCGGAGATCAACAAAGACGGTGCCAGAGGGGCAGCAAACAGGGTTCAGGCAGCATCCCAACACAAGAGCAGGAAGCATGGTAGGGAACTAGGTAGTGAATGCACCAGCGGTAAGGAGAGGGGAAAAGTGAGAAGAAGAGGAAGAAGTGTTTTGGTCCTTTCCTGGATCAGTAAACAGCATGCTCACATGAGGGACAGTCGTGGTTCACAAGGGATGAAAATTGAATTCCAGTGGCATACAAGGAAACGTTTTTCAATGGCCTTTCAATGGCAAATAAGGGATTCAGACAACATTCAATTGCATCGAAGGAATTTTATTTGTTTTCATCAGCACATCATGTTGATTTATTACTCTCTTATATATGAATTCAGAGAAGTCATCATCTAGTACTAACCATAAAATAGCACAGAACTAGGATAATCCAAGTACTCTAGTCGAAAATAAGAAAGACAGTGTGTATGGTTCAGTACGTCATTTAGTAAGTAGAACAATTGATAACTATATTAACATTCTGGGCTTTGCAAAGCAAATTTACAAATTTTCATCCAATGCTAAAGAAAATAAAAATACTCTTGGAAAACACTAAATTTATCAAGAGCGCTAAATTATTACTGGGCAATAGCAAGAAACCAAAGTGCTTTTCCCTGTACATCTTGCATGAAATTTAATTGTCATATAAGTATGAATTATTGTTTCTGCAGTTCATAGTATGAGTTCCCTTAAATACTTGAACGAACTCATACTAGCTCATACGCCTTTTACATGTGAACTCTCCTAGTAGAACACTAAATTTATGTTCAGTCATAAGCAAAAATATATGCACATCATTGTCCACCCCCAATGATATGTAACTTTACATTTCCGATTGAACATCCAAGTAAACAATATCACAAACCAGAATGAAGAACACAAGAACTGAGGGAATGGTAAAAAGGTAAGCAAATGAACAAAGAAGTTAAAATACCTGATTTTTTCAATTCCCTCTCTTCCTCACCAATTCTTCGTCTCAAAGCATTAAGTAGTGAGCCAAAATAAAGTGCTAAGACAGTGCAAGTGAAGGTGATAACATTGTATGGCATGCTGAAATCAGGAGTTGTCAAGGGAACAAGCAATACTTCTGTATATGACTTTACCACGCCATCTTCCTTCAAGACAGAATGATACATCAATAAGTATTAAAGCAGGACATCTCAGTTCACAAGGTAGTCAAAATGCTTTTGCTTCTGATACTACTAATCAAGTGATAAGATATCTACCTTGAATGTTTGTAGCAAAGGTGACACAAACAATGTATCAGTTTCAGGATAACTTCGGCTAGAATTGAACTCAGGAAATGTAACCAAAGCTGATGGGATGTCAAATCCTTGATTAGCATCAGGAGGATATTCATCGATGTGCAGAAACCCCTGAAAATATACGTTCATGTAAATATTATCACAAACCAAGGAAATCATTTGGTTCTAAATGTCAGTAAAGAATGCACAAAGGGCAAACAGGTAATTTAAGTAGCAGAACAAACCTTGTCAAAGTCCAATGACAGGGTAGCTGATTGCATACTGCAAGGTAATCTTAGTAGCATCTCTAAACTACCAGGCAAAAGTTTGTCTTCTGAAGGAGTGACATGAATCTTGTCAACTACTTCTGAAATAGCCTTACTGTTCCCATCAATGAAAATTTGTAGGCTGTGATAATAGACCTTAACATACCATGGAACAACTTGGAAAACAACAGCTTTTACTGAGCAATCATTTGAGCTTCCAAATAACTGCTTGTGTAAATTAGTGGATCTAAATGACAGAGCAATCGATCCTCTTTCATTTCCGCTACCCATAAGAAATCTGTTTGCATGATATGGCACAGGGGTGCAAGACCATATGAGGGGAAGTTTCCAGGTTATGCCGACATCCAAAGGCTTATCATCATTGTAGTTACTAACATCATATTCATATAGTGAAGAAGGTTGGGCATCCATGTTATTTAATTCCTTGAGTACCTTGTCTGGGGCAGTTGACAGAACAAAGAGTTTATCAGTCCAAGAAGCTTCAGCTCCATATTTTTCACTTTTGTCAACTATATCTTTCTCAATCTCTAAAAATACTCTGCTGGATTTTGAAACGATGCATTTTTCCGTTAATTTCCTGTTAAACAGATCTTTTATGGACCAGCTGGGCTGCAGTTGTCCATCAGTAGAATGTAGCTGTTTACCCCTAAAAGTATCTGGCTGCAGAACAACTGTCAGTGTCTGATCGATAATAATACCAGCAGATTGAGATGATGTCAATTTCAGCTTTTGGGAATGGTAATATCCTTTATAAATTGAAGGTCTGTACAGCAAAGAAGATATCCCAGCTTTGTCACGACACGGGAGAAGTTTCAACCAAGGTGTGAGATTCTCAGTGCACACAGCTTCACGTGGCAATGCACCATATCTTAGATTCCCTTCATTCAATTTAAATCCCCAATGAGGAGAAGAAAATGTAGTGGAAGATTCTAAAAAGTTGATGGATGCACAAAACAGTCCTGAGAGTGTGTGTGTCAGGTTCTTCCATGTGGCATCAATCTCACCCAAAGGAAGGTCAAAAGCTGCCCACAGCTCAACACCGGGAGGCTTTGCATAATTGGTTGACATTGGATCATATCCACCCCACTGCTCATAGTTCCATCGACCTTGTGTGAAAGATAGCTCCAATTCACTAATATGGAATTGTTGGACCTGGTTTAGGCAATGCAGCATAACGTTAACAGTAACCTAGGACATTCTCTGAAGGCAGTAGAAAGTTATTAAGCAGATGAGGAATAGAGGATCCTTTCTTCTGATGTGACAGAAGGAACAAAACTATTTAGGTTGCTTATTTAGAGAATACATATCAATGAATATTTGGGTTGGTTATTTAGAGAGCATGAGCACATTAAGTCTTACTAATCTGAACAATGCCAAATTTCAGAATGTTAGCTAATAGCTATTATTAGCAACAAGCAACTATGGATACAGGATACTACACAGATCATTATGCTTTAGTATTATCATGTCCATCTAAAAATATGTGCTCAATACTTCTTTTTTGTATTATAAGGTGCCGGTATGAGAAAAAAGGATAATTTATGCCACGGAATTTGAATTGATTTTATTATTATCCATCATGGCATTTATCAGAGACAGTGTTAACTCTTAAGTTAAACTCTTAACTGCAAGAATAAGCTAGTTCCGTAGTCAGAAACCCTGGCCCTCTGGGCACTGTGTAAGACGTGTTTTCTGTGTACCAATTTTACGATTCAGATTCATACCAACAGTTTCAAATGTCGACCTGAATATTGTAATTTAGGCAACAGATGTTTTACAAATGAATCATAAAACCCAAAGTCCAAACAACAGCACAGATCAAGTAGATTGGAATGCAAGCTATCATAAAAAACCGTTCTTCCACAAAAGAAATAAAGTGCTCAAGTACAAATCTATGCCTGAGATAGTCTAACATAAATACACGATGCATACAACGGTGAAAATCCTCATCCAGTCCCAACTCCCAACTAAATTGAATCAACTGCAAAAGCTCCGCAGCAGTGTGTTAGACTCACTGTTCCTGCCGATCAAAATAAGTTAATCATCTGATTCTGCAGCTCCGCACGGCCAATTCACACAGGACAAGCTCAATTCGAACAAGCACAAACAGTCGAACCCTAACTTCCTAACAGCAGTGGCAGCGCGAGATCTATCTAATGTGGAAGAGGACACATGGGGCACGTACCAGCTGGGCGATGGCCTTGGGGAAGACGTGGTGGTGGCGGCCGGCGGCGGCGGAGGGAGGCGCGGAGGAGCGGAAGTGGAAGTGCGCCAGCGCCTTGCGGTCGGGGAGCGGGCGCAGCAGCAGCTCCTCCGTGAACTCCTCCTCAGCCGCCGCCGCCGCTCCTGCAGCCGCCACGGATGCGAGGAGGAGGACCGAGAAGTGCAGGAGGAGACGGCGGAGAGCGTGCAGCGGTGACGGCGACAGCGGCGCCGCCATTAGCGCCGGCGAGTCGGGGTTTGGGCGGCGGCGTGGTTTGATGCGAGAGGTCTGTTGCGGGGGGCCACTCCACAGGTTTCTACGTAGTGCATTTTTCCTCGTTTATGTGCGCATGTTTTTTAGTATTTTTTTTAAAAAATATACAAAAATTCATCATGACAGTTTTTTAAAATAGATTTTTTACTTTCAAATAGTTAAATCCGTCGTTTATACCATTAAATAACAGATAATCTTTCATCTTATGTTTTCCAACACTTTCAATCAACTGTCATGGTGGCTTATCGATACACGATGCTAACAGCACACATATTTATATTTATATATACCAGGCTCTCTTAGAAACCCATATTAATACTATAAAGTTCAGAAAAGCATATTAATTAAAAAATCTAAAAAAGAATCCAACGTTAATGAGAGAAAAGGAAATATCTTGTTCAACCCCTTAACTATTGTATCATATTGACCACGACCTAAGGCTCGGCTCTCCCGGAAGCCTTACATTAGAAAAGCGAAATTACTATATTAATTAAAAAATAGAGAAAAGAAAAAATCTTGATCCTCCTTAACTATTGTATCATACGGACTACGATGTATTATTACACGCTCTCCTAAAAGTCTCACATTAATCCTAGGAGGCTAGAAAAGCTACATATTCCTACATTAATTGAAAAATCTAGAAAATCCCATTTTAATCAAAGAAAAAGAAAAGATCTTGATCATTTAATCTTCTTAACTATTGTCATACTAACCACGTCATATAATTGAAGGTTCTCCTAGAGCCCTATGTTGACAAATTATAATTTGACTACAGTTTCTATGTATATAGTATATTTAAAAGGCGTAGGGTTTAATTGATACGAGGATACAAACGAATTTATAGGGAAAATGAGACATGAATTTTTATATAGGTTCGAGCCTCCGAAAAGAATAATAGTCATACTTCTATTTATATGAAAGCCGACGTTATCGTTATATCAATCTCTCATAGATATAACATAAGGAAAGAAAACTCTAATCTAGTCTGTAATTATATGTATGGATATGGTTGTCAACGGCTAGCTATTTTTGAGCTTCTCCAATACTGACTTGATATAATTTGTATTGTTTTGGCTATGTTGAGTTATATTTAGAAGCCTTTGTATTTATACCATTGAATATCATTTTATCTAAGTAGAACTAGGAAGAGAAACATGTGTACTATTCGAACAGTCTTGGTAGGAATCGAGTAAGACTCTGTATTTATTTTTTATCTGAAATTCCTTGCTTATCTACTCGGGGCTTTATCTATATGTATTTTCTTTCCGTATAGAACTTTATATGTGATATTTCTATCAAAGTAGATATATGTCTATTAGGCATCCCTTATCTATTTCATTGATAATAGTCCTTGAACTCTACTCAAATAGAGATATCGGCTAGTTCAACTGTCTTGAGGAGCCAACTTATTAGAGTAGGCTAATATAGTCATCACTTATCCAATTAGTTTACATCGACAGTACTAATTCTTTCAACCGAGCATATTGTCATTGTAGCCAGTTATAATATTTGAGTAGAGTTCAGAACTTCGTCCTTCTAAGTATGTGTATAAAATCTCTATAGAGTACTTACTTATTATGTCTATTCTTTCTTTCATCCGAAATACTTGAATAAACTTATTATGTATATTCTTTCTTTCATCTAAAATACTCGAATAAATTTATCAGCAAACATTAAAGCCCCCGAGTAGTGTCAGGTAACTTAATATAGTTATTTAAATATAAGCAAGTAAATTTCAATTATAAAACACATAATAAACTTTATGTGGCCATATGTAATTTGTCCATACTTATAAACTCTTACTTTCTCTTCTTTCAACCAATGTTAGGTTGTCTTTCCTATATGTCTCACTGTGACCATAAACACTTCGAGTCCAGACGGTATTGGGTTTTTTCTCATGATTGCATTTAGTTAGAATAAGATATTTGATACCATGCCCTTTGCCGATCCAAGAACAAGAAATTTCAAGTTTGTATAGTATTTGGATGATATGTACCTATCACATAATTTGACAATATGAAAGCCCCCTGGTTGTCCGACTATTCGATGATTTAGTGTGATATCTACTATATAAGTAGTCAAAAGGTACAAGTATAGAGACAAGACATCTGCTAGTGTAGGGAATAACAAGGTACACAATTTAAATGTATATATGTAAAAACATAAAAGTATGTTGCCCTTCTTTGTTTGCTATCCCATATACTTGGGGTACTCAGATCACCTTATTGGAATTCCCGTACTTGGGTGAGAAATTTATACCTTACAACTTGTGTCTGCACCTTTTTAAGAACATTGTCACCCTTGGCGAGTGCACGAGCCTAAATTTGACTTTTATGATATAGATGAAGAGCTTTGGTGATATAGTGTGATGCGAAACACCACACATAGCCACCGTATATGGGTTATCAGACCCTCTTTTTCTTGTATATATTGATGATTGAACTTGCTGACTCAGGACATGATTAGCCAAAGTAGATTTTCGACTAGTAGGCACCTTTGGACCAACATGTCTTGAAGTTGAATTGTGGATTTGTCGATCTTAGCTTCACTTTGCCGGTATTCAGTGTTGACCAACATAGAGCCTCCGACTAGTCTCCGTCAAACTCAATATCATACCAATTGTTCTTTCATTTAATTTTTCCTAAAATCAACTATTCATAACAAATAGTTAAATAACAAGTCCCCGAGCGGACACTTAGGAGAAAAATATAAACTAAAATTTAAAATATGTTTTAGTCTATAAGTAAATAATATACTTTTCCTAGCCCTCGATCGTCTTCTCATAAACGTAGTTAATGACTAGATAGTCTAAGTAGGAAAGTGATATAAAGAGTATTGATCTGTTTGATGATTTGATATCTTGAATCACAGTCTCGGTGGCATTAGTTGTTGCTCAGGCCGAATTGCTTTTTGTGGTGAAGAAATAATCAATTTGGTCAGTAATATATACTGGTGATAAGACCACTATGACTCCCCTAGTCTTAGCAAGACCAGGGGCGCAACTAGATCCTTTCAACGTGTATCGACTAGTTTTAGGAAAACCAGCGGTGTAATCAGGACTTGATCACGTTTTTTAGTGGTAGGATTGCTAAGATCCTACTAGTTCCATGAAACCAGCAGTATAGGTGGTTCTCGACTATTTCGACACCCTTTTTACTTGATCTGCTCCTTTAAAGACCAAGAACGTAGTTGGATCTTTGACCACTATTTATGTGGGAGGCCTTTTCCGCTTGACATGGTCTTGCAAAGACGAGCGGTGTAGTCAAATCTTGGGAGGCCTTTTTCGCCCAACCTAGTCCCGTGAAGATCAGTGGTGTACCTAGATCTTTGACCACTGTCTAGGTAGGAGGTCCTTTCGCCCGATTTGGTCCCGTAAAGACCAATGACGTAGTCGAATCTTGAACCACATATATTGGTGCTTGGGTTGGTAATTGAATGTGCATCTCATGTGGCCAGTGGTTTCACATTTATTTTTCCAACTCACGAGTATATCGAAAGGCTATGGTTTTCTTTAAGCTTCTCGTTGAAAACATCTTTCTGATTGTATCGCTTGTTTTCTACGTATGCCTTCTATATTCGGGAAATGACACAACACGCTACGTGTTGTCGCCATTTGAGGTCTATGTCAGTATCATCATCTTAGTTGTCATAGGCAACGCCTCAGGCCCTTTGCTTGGTAACGGAGCACCTCCTCTATCCTTGTTCTAACTAATCCTTATTCCGACTAGTCAAGATAGATGGCATGAACAATGTTTCAACAACTGTGTTGGTGATTAGGCTGATTACTTTTGTGAGATATTGCTTGATAGTATAACAATAACACAAGGTGTCATCACTGTTTGAGGTATCTAATTTAATCATCATGGTAGTTGATATGAGTAGAACCATGGGCCCTCTATTTATGAACGGAGTGCCTGGGATAGACAATGTGGATAAGATCTCAACATAAAGTGTCAGATAGTACTAGTTATTTTTTTTGAGAAATCGTCCTAGCATGACAACATTTTTCACAAATATTTTGGACGGTACTGATGACGGTTGCAACATATGCTACTATTGTTCTTGAAAAGCAATTTTTACAAGACAAAATATAACAGAAAATATCGAGCATGTAATCAAAAATCTGCATAGATCTTCTAGTCATGTTAGGCTATATCGATTATATTCAAACCATACATTTGTTACCATATTTACCATAATCGAGCAAAATTATACATGCATTAAAAAGTGCAAGCCCTGAGACCGTAGTCAATCTGACATGACATGAGCTCACAAAATAGATATCGTGTATAAAAAATATTCTAGGTAAACATAGTAAACTTTTGATATGAAAAAAGTACAATAAATTGAATAAATATTGTGTACCTGATAGATACATGTCGAATGTATCAACAAAATTAGTAGATTAAATTTTTAAAAAATCAATCTACTAATTATCTCATTACTTACTTGATAGGGATGTGAACCATCATGTATGTTCTGTGTGTATATCATAACGCACATGCATGCATCTAAATTTGTTGGTCTACCAACCTCGTATGGATGCACATAAGGCTTTGCTCGTTGCCTCCAGAATCCTGATCTGTCGTCTTAGGTTTGTACGTGTGTGGTCGATGCTAGCTGTGCAAGGCGCAAAGCCATAAGTGCCTCGGCTCAATTAGGGTCTTGTTCTTCGAGACGGATCGGAGTTTTAGGAGGACATGGTGCTTCAATGTTTTTGTAGCTTGTGCAAAACAAAAAAACAAGAAATAGACACACTATACATAAATAATATATGAATTGATCAAATAATTACTAGATTAGGATGACAAAATCAATATCTTGTTAGAGATAAATGTTTTCGTCGGTGCAAACCCTCATTATTGACCGATTGGTGGATATTAGTTCTGAAGTTCGGCCTAGGTTCCTAATTCGAGTCTCTGAGATTGATACTTTTGAACTAATATTTTCCATGGTGGCAATGTCTTGAAGCCATGTCGATTTTAATAGATTGAATTGTCGAAGATTAAGATGGTGATAGTTCAATCTAGAGGCGAGCATACTTTGGTCGGGTTGTATCTTCGGATCTAAAGTAGTCGTAGCATCTCTCATCGCAAACTCAACCCCTTGTTGTCACGTCCTTATGTACATGATGTCGAGTTATTATATCAATGAACACAATCATCTTTCTAGTAGCTACATGTGTGCACATAGAAATCCTTCTCGGATGCACTTTCTTAGGTGCAAGGCCAATTTGTTGATGTGCTCGTGCATGGTTGTGTGCAGGAGCTCCTCTGGTCTGATACATGCAATTTTATCGACCACGAGTGTCGATTAGGGTCTGCCAATTCACGATGTTATTTTTGAACTAGCCAATAGGCAGCTAGTCAGAGGTATGACGAAATGACACCCAAACTCGGATAAACAATATGCATGTAAAACAGAAAAAAAAGACATAATCCAATATGTGATTAGTAGTAAAGGTAAAATGAATCAAAAATAAGAGATTAGAATGATAAGCCTAGTATTGATGAAACCATTTATGATGGAGTTGTGTAAATCCCGACGGTCACGATTCCGATCTAGAGGCCAGCTTACTCTGTTCGGGTCATATCTCTCTATTCAAAGTTGTTGTGACATTTCTCGTCAGAAATTCCTCCTTTGGACACCATGTCATCATAAATCCTCTAAATACCAGCTTCCCCTACCTAGCGCGCCAGCTATCAATGAATAATAATTTAACTGCAGTATCCGTGTATATACGGTATATTTGAAAGGCGTAGTATTCGGTTGATACGAGGATGCAAACTAGAGAAGGAGACTGGACTCCCGACAAGAATAATAACACTACTCCTGCTTGACTGGAAGCTGGAGTTATCATAAGTACAAGGGAGTAAAATCCTAATTTAGTTCGTAACTGATGTCGACAGCTAGCTATTATTAGTCTTTTCTAATATTGATCTGACGAGATTTATATTCTCTTGGCTGTATTAACTTGTCACTAGCTTTGTATTTATATCTTTTGATGTCTCTTACCTAAGTAAAAAAAATTATCAAAACAATTTTGATAGGTATCGAGTAGCTTATTTGAAACTTCTTTATTCACTGACACTCCGATGTTAATCTAGGAGGCTAAAAAAAGCTAAAAATTCTCATATTAATATTTTTTTTAAATCCCACGTCAATCGAAGAAGAAGAAAAGACCTGGATCGTGCATTCTCCTTGTATCATACGGACCACGTCTATAATGCCTACGTAATATCAGATCAGAGTCACGTTTAAATTCCATATGTTGTAAAACGTATGTACAGAGAGATGAGTATTAATTGAACTTCTAATCCAACCCCCCCCCCCCACACATATATATATATATATATATATTCGCGCTCGCCATGTACACATAGTACATGTAAGTGCGTGTAAAATACCGTCAATGGCAGCATAATTAGATGGCCTATAATAATGTGTAGTGGTTTTGACGTACGGTTACCATCTATAGAATATTTTCATGTCATTTGTAAATTTAAATCACATAAGAACTACTCACACATTAGTTTAATTCTACGTATTGAAAATGCTAGAAAATGATGAAAAAACATTAATTAATTTAAAATTAACTTTTAAAATTTAACTTTCAGCTACAATTTATAAGCTAATGAGCTGATGAGTTAATCGACAACTTCAATTTATATTATGGATCTAATAATTTTTTTGTTACATGTAGAATAAGAATTGACATTTATATTACTTTGGACACATTTGACTATTTTCAGGCTTAATATGCATATGTATATTTGTATCTCCAAGAAATTTCCAATGTTAGACTTATATATAAGATTCAACCAGAATATGTGTGTCAAAATCTGAAATGTATAATACTATTTATAGTATATAAGAAATAAAACTCTCCAAAAAAACATGAAACTAAAATTGTAAATTTTATGTAAAACTGCAAGGCCGTGCAGGTGAATGGGTTGATGGCTAGTGATCCTAGTGCATCAGCTATTGGTTGAGATTTGAGATTCGTGCGTGTAGAGATGAAGGTAAAGAACCTAGGAATTCCGACCAATTACCATGTCCGTAGTCTATGGTTCCTCCGTACGTGGCTGTAGACTGAGAATTCTATTCAAACATACTAATAAAGTTTTGAAATGATTTAATTTCACAAAATCTTAGATTGTACAAATTAGTTTCATGAAATTATGAGCATTTGTGAAAAAAGTTTTAAATAATCCCGTGTAATTGTTACCCATTTTTTTCACCGTACTTTTTCACGATATTTTGGCATTCACAACAGCCACCTTCTCATTTGGGGCTGGTTGTATGTTGTAGGTAGCACATAATTATTGGTCAGCTTTATGTTACCACATCATTTGCTACATTGAGGCTTACACTGTCTTTTTTTGTACTCAACCATTTTAACATGTTATTTATTTTGCTCTTGCGTTAGTTTTTGCTTGCCGTTCTCATCTAGCTTACTGATACCCCGCGCGTTGTCGCACGAATCTATATGAATATAAAATAGGCAAATTATTATCACATTGATTACTGTTTATCGAGTACAGGCATTGTCAAGGATAAAAACATATATGCTTTGTATATATATGTAAATACATTTTTTATTTGCATATGTATATAAAATTGAATTGGATGAATGGAATCGTAACTCTCAACCAAAATTGATAGCATTAGTGGCTAATTAGCTATTTGATTAACTATAAGTAGGTTGTTAATGCACGACATTTGGATGGTTGTAATCAAAGTATGAGAGGGATCAAAGACAATTATTCTAGACAATATATATTAGGATATATAGATTAGCCACAACCAAATTTTGAATTTTAAAACATAATTTTGAAGTTGATTTTTGGGGTTTTTTCCATTGTAGTCTATTTTCCGACAATGACATTTAAGTTGCTAATAACACAAATATAAAAGTTACTTATAAATAATTATTTATCTTTAATGGCTTATCCACTGTAACTCAAACTATCATAGCAGCATTTGAAGACAACAGAGAAAGTGTAAAATGGTTATGGGCCATACCTCCTTGTTTGAGCTACATGCTATGGATTATATGCTTCAACAAATTTGAATTTTTACAATTTCTATACTCATTTAAAAGGCTTTAGTCGTGGTTCTGGCACCACACCACTACCTTTGCAGTATTACAAATTAGCCCATAATATTTTTCTGATACCATAGAATAGTCCAATATTTTCAAACAACTGAATACCATATATTCAATAATCAAACAAAATGATGCTAACATATTTTGTCTATTACATGACATTTTGCTATGATTTTAGAATTCATTAAGGGTTCATTGGTCGCCTTTTTTTAAACTTGGTTTTGAATAGTAGTTGCAGAACATACAAAATTATGCAAAAACTATTTTTTATTAATTCAGTCACATGTCTACGGCTTGTTGGAACGAAATCCGATATCTTAAGAGATATTGAGTGACAAAATACAAATGTATTCTTTTAGGGTTGTACTATTTGGAAAGCAAATTACATGCTTTCAATAGTACACATTGGAATTACATAGTTATCTAGGAGCTTTCCTAGGGTAAATGAGTGACCGACAGATGGCTTTACTTTTAGGACTAACTAGTAAAATCCTAGGAGACCGGGAAGGATGGTCCATTAAGTCCTAGGCTAGATGAATCCTGTGGATCTCGGGACTAACAGCATGATGACGTGCTCTTGGGATCTATGGCCTCGGCAGTCACTCCTTCGATGCATCTACCTAGAGCAAATCAACCGGATAGGTGGGCACCTTGAATGTTCCTATCTTATCAACATAAATGTGGTTTTGACCACCCCATGGCCTTTGCCTTGCCTCTAGCTTGGCCACCTAGAGGTATTCAGGCTTTGGCACGACGAGATCTGGGTGCCCTCTAAAAGGTTCCCGGAGCCTTCCTGGAGCATATCCTCAGGGGAAACCTGCTCCCACTTAGAAGGGGGCCGGAGCCACTCCCCCAATAGTAGCCCCTTAGGGGCTTGGGCTCAATAATGGTGAGGCCAAGCCCTCGTATACTCCACGAACCCCACATGGTTTGGGGAAACCCAAGGGGCACTAACAATCAACTTTTCCTTGGTCTCTGCCATGATCTTCTTGCTTTTGATGGCGATGTGACTGAATTGGGCCCACCATGATGGGGTGTGCTAGGCGTGGTGGGCCACATGTCATGCAGGGGTGCCGTGACTCCTAGGTGGGTCGCGGTGGTTATGAACACATGTCTCCCATTTAACTGTGGCCTAGTCGCGGCGTTCCCTATTCTTTCCTCTTGCCCTCCTTCTCATTGCTACGTCACTGAACGTGATTCTCTCTTCGGTTACTCACAGCATCTCTTGGTGGTGCCTCTCCTCGGTTCCACTTGCCATTCCTCCAACTCCCCCATGGCAAGCAATAGCGGTCATGCCTCACCTCGTTGGCCGGTGGTGGATGACAGCGGCGTGGAGGACTTAGCCGAACAGGAGGAGAGGTGGTAGCCTTTATTGGCAGCGAGCGGTAATGGCACGAGCTATAGCTAGGCTACCAATAGCGATGTCATTGGGAACAATAGCATAGATTCCAACAACATTGGTGTAGACGTCGATAGTGCCGACCAACTATATCGGCCTAGCCGAAAGTATCTCGAGTAGTCCTGCCTACTCAGGTGCTATTCCATCACCTAGAACCAAATTGAAGTGTTGGTCGCCGTAGGAAAAATCCCCTCACCGTAGCACATGTGGTGATTGCTCCACAACCAGGTGGTGCTAGTGCCAAAGTCGCATAAGGCAGTGGAGTTTGAAGCCTTCTTCACCACTAGCTCTGGCTCCCCCTCCGTCCCGCTCGTCGTTAGCTTCTTGGAGTGCTTCCATGTCGAGCTCCCACAGTTGACAGCGAATGCCATGGCTTGTCTCGCCATCTACGAGTGGGCCATGTAGGTTGACAGAAAGAAGGCCTCCACCCAACACTTCACCGTGCTTCACGTGGCTAGCTGCCAGTTAAAGCCGGTCATAGACAAGGGTAGGACAAGGCATTAAACTTCACCTTCATCAACTTCCAAGTCCACTCTTCGCTGGTGGAGTACTTTCCCGCTTAGGCGGTGAGCGATCGGTGGTCCATGGGGTGGCCACAGCAGTGGTTCTACCATGACATAGGGACGGAGTCTGGGCTCCGCTACATTAATCGGGACATCAATTACCAGAGGGCCCCTGTCATCGACATGCTGGAAGGGGATCTTGGCCCACTGAGTGGTATCCTCTACGTCATCTCTGCGCACCAAGGGATGAAGGATCTAGTTGAGGAGTTTTACCTCTTGCGAGTTACCCCACTGAAGACGGGGTGGACCCACTCCCTAACTTCTAGGACTTCACAGCCCCTTGGGAAGTATTTGGGCCCGGTGGCATTGTCAAGTTCATTTCTTGATATGTTTATGCTTTGCTATGCTTCGGGGGTTCCCTTTTTTTCACCTACCTTCCTCGTTCTTGTAGACTAGTTGGCTTTGATGTCCGCTGCAGTTGGTAAGGTGGAGCGGATGCTGGGAAAGCCTCTCTTAAGGGAGAAGAGTGACCGCCTCATACGGATCGGTGTTTCAGAGTGATGCAACTGGGTGACGGCCAAGTTCGGGCTATTGATCCACGTGTTACCGTCGTTTATGATGCAGAGGAGGCAGACGAGGCAAAGTGAAAGGGCATGGATGGGGCAAAGCAAAAGGTGAGGCATGGATCGAACAGCGGCCACGACCCAAATCAATCGAAGGGCGAGCTAAAGCCCATTATGGACCTCATCACGATGGTTCCTCTCAAGTCAAGGGGACCTCTCCCACCTCGGACAGAGACTTCCTCAAGCATGCCTAAACTCGATGTCATGGAAGTCACTTCTTTTGGTCCTATGGCTAGGAGCCTGCTGTGGTAGACCCGAAGGGCTCTGATTAGACTGGTTGGGCCATGGACCTCCTAGGTAAGGGCCCTTTGTTCTCTGTATAGCGTCTAAGGTTGGGTTCATCTTGTTAAGTCATGCTGTCTCCTTCACTTTGTAGGGTAGGCATCGCCAGATGTCGACGAGGCCCCGTCGCCACCTGAAGTGAATGTTGGCGAAAGGGCAATCTCCTCTTTAGTGCCAATCATGGATGATGTTGTGGCTCTAAGGAAAGCCATTGCTGCCAGCACAACTAGGGCTGTGGCAAGGCAGTTGCTCCCGTCGGGGCCTCTCGAAACATTGGGGGCCACCGCATTGAGCTGAGTCTAGCAACCTTCTCCCCGGTGATAGTGGCAACGGTCTTGTCGTGTCCGACCCCTACCTCTGCCAGGCGTGGGGTTGGTCCCCATGGATCTACCTGACCTTTGAATCGATGGGGCACCCAACAACTGGGCTTCCTTGGAAGGGAACTAGGCTAGCGTTTTGGCCGATACCATGAACTCTGCGGAGCTGAACTACTGCACTATTTAGGCTAGCAGGTAAGCCTTTTGCTTTCTATCTTCCTCCTAGGTTGTCATGTGCCCTCTTGAGCACTTCCCTGGACTGCCGTGGCTAGATGATGGTCACCGATACTGCTACGGTCAAACAAGGAGGGCATGATACGGCCACGCTTCACGCAGAGTGACTCTAGGTGGAGGAGCGAATCGCGACTACCACTGTGCAAGCCTGCAAAGTAGCGGTTAAAGCAGAGGAAGGGAGGTGCACTACTGAGAGCACCCATCGAGAGGCCGAGGCTAGCTAGCCTGCGACACGTGAGGCCTTAGGCCGGGCAGAGCCCACATGCTCCCATGTGGAGCACGCCCTTGTGGTGGTTTGGGGGGAGTTAGCTCAGATGACGAAGGAGCGGGACACTCTCTCCTCGGACCTCACCAAACCCAGGGGGCTCGTGGAGGCCCGTGACCATTGGGGTGAGTTGGAGCACACCAAATTTGTCCTAGCAGAGCTGAACACATGCGCTCATGCCGCCATGCAATCGCTGAGTTTGGCCTTTGCTAGCATCAGGATGTGGGGCCGTCCATGCCTAGGGAAGACAGCATCGTTGGCAAGAAACTAAAATGGATCGAAGGAGAGGGGGCCTTTGCCACGGCAGTTGTGTCAGACTACAAGGCCTGTTGCTCCTAAGCCACTAAGCATATGTTATCCCTGAGCAAGCAGTTTACACATGTTGGCCCCTTCGTCCATTCAGAGCCCACAGAGATGTTGGCCTTGGTGGATGGGGCCTCTGGCGCCAGTTTGTCACGAAAGTATGCCAACGACTTTGCGGTGGAAGATTTGGCCCACGTTGGGCCACAACGTGGCCATGATAGAGCTAGCAACCTCCACCAAGGTCAAGAAGAAATCTAACTCTAAGGTATAGGCTGCAGCCCCTCCCCCACTTTTTTTCTATTTTTGTTGTTTCTTTTCCTCTTGTCCTTTGTACTACCCTCAACTTGCCTTCGTGTGGGCTCTGGGCCTAACTACCATTTGCATCTTAGTTTGTACCTAGGGGTTCTTATTAATTTATGTGCATTTTCCTTGTCCTCCCTTGTTTCGTGCCTATGGATTATTTCTTCACTAATAGGTTTCGGCATCGGCTTTCCCTCTGGTTCACGTCTCTTCTATCCTGGCTCCTATCACATTAGGTCCTCTATCCACTCCATGGCTTCAGAGATCGTGGAGGTGTCTTTGACATCTTCATCTTCTAGACCCAAGGAGAGGGCTTCTTCGTCAAGCTTGACCTTCTACTATGACTCTTCACTAGAGCGCCATGCGGAGGATGAGGCCCAAGTGTCCCTGTACCTTGCGCTGTCACGTCTTGCTGTTGGTTCAAGCAGGAGCAGTTTCTTGGGGGCTCATTGTGTTCTAGGGTCTCTGCTCAACTTTAGTGCCTTTGGCACTGCGACAGCTACTACCGTGACTTCTTGGCATGGCAGGGACATTCCTTTAACACCTGGTCTTGGGTACCATCCTTCGCATGGGATCCAACTGCTTCGATTGTTGTGCGGGGGCAGTACTACGTCGAGCGGGCCAGTGGACATGGCCATGCACTTGTTTCCTAGGACTCTTTGGCATAGCCGACTGGATCTTGAGGGTGGTCACGAGGAGCTGGCTCTGGGTTTGGACCTGTGGCATGGGGACGCTGGTGAGGCATGCCTTTTTGGTTAGGGCTAGACACAGATTTATTTGATCTTTCCCTATAATTATGCACGATTGGTGCTTCGTATACTGTTGTGTTATGAATAAAGTGAACTATTATTTTTGTGCTTGGGAAGCAGGGCAACTAAGCAATGTGCTCCCTCCTCTTTTGTTTGACGAGGTGAACCTAGCCATACGTGTAGGTAGATGTCGTGTCACTTTTATGCATGGCCAGTGTGGGCCGGGGAGTCTTTTATCTCTGGAGCGCTTTGTTTGGCGGAGACTGGGCTGCTGTGACGCATGAGCGGGGGGTCGAGAATTTGTTGTGTTTTGAGCCAACATCGCTAGCTCAGTTGAGGTTAGGCTACTACCATACTTGGATGTGGGGGGCAGGATGTTTTCATGAAGCCAACGTTACTTTTTTTTAGTGAAGACTTAGGTCACTACTATGCATGAGCGGAGGGAAAAAATCATTGTGCAAGTGAACATTGCTTTTTCAGCGGAGGCTTAGGCCACTATTACGCATAAGCGGAGGGCAAAAAAATTATTGTGCGAGCCAACATTGCTTTTTCAGTGGAGGCTTAGGCCACTATTACGCATAAGCAGAGGGCTAAAAAATCATTATGCAAGTCAACATCGCTTTCTCAGTGAAGGCTTTGGCCATTGCTACACATGAGCAGAGGGTTGAAAATCATTGTTTGGGCTAGCATTGCTTTTTTAGCGGATTCTTGGGGCACAACTATGCAAGAGCGAAGGGCCAAAAATCATTGTGTGAGCCAGAATTGCTTTTTTAGCAGAGGCTTAGGCCAATACTACTCATGAGTGAAGGACCAAAAATGTTATGTAAGCCAGCATCGCTTTTTTAGCGGAGGCTTGGTTCACTACTACGCATGAGCGGAGGGCTATAAATCGTTGTGTGAGCCAGCATCGTTTTTTTAGCGAAGGCTTTTTTTTAGTAAATAGGCTACGAAGGCAACATTGTCTTTCATTGATATAGCAAAATATGATCATCATTAGGGATAAAAGGCTGGGAGGGTTTCCTACTGGGCCTATGGGTCTAACTAGGCTCATATATAGTATTTCTTGAGGGCTTCCGCGTTCCATGGGTTTGGCAGTGAGGTGCCATCTAGCTCTGTGAGGCGGTAGGCCCCGTTAGCGCTCGCCTGGGCCACTATTAATGGGCCTTCCCATTTGTTCTAGAGCTTTCCTAGGGGGAGTGCACGCTGGAGCACCATGTCACTCAAGGCGAAGTGGTGAGGTGCCAACTTGTTGTTGTACTATGCTTTGGTGGCCGCTGCATAACATCTAAGGTTTTTGGCGACACCTTCTCTTGCTTTCTTGACCCAATCGATAGAAATGCTTTGCTCATCTGCATGCTCCGGCAAGATAGTCTTGAGAGATTGTCCCTTGATCTTCATCGACACCATGGCTTCGTCGCCGAACAACAGTTTGAACAAGATGAACCCAATCGCACATGTAGTTGAGGCCCTGTGCCCCCACAATACTGTGGGTAGCTTATCCTCCCATGTCCCTTTCAAGGTGTCGATGAGGTGTTTATTGAGGACGGAGAGGATGTTGCCATTGGCATACTGTTTGCACCAAAATTTGGTAAGCCTTACAGACAGGATTGGAAAACCGAGCAGCTTATTAAAAGAGTCCGATTGATATAGAAAAAGAGCCAATTGGATGGGTTGAGGATGGATTTGGTTTAGTCAAAGGATAAAAAGTTATCCAGATGGGACCGAGTCTAAGGAGTAGCCGTGGAAACCATGACAGTGTACTATTCGTGCCGAAACATGTTGGGACTAATCGGATCAGGCGAAGCCGATAGAGGTCCGATTCGATGCGAACATGCGAACACATTGAGGCCAGGGAGAGCTACTTCACTCCAGTGTAGGTCCTTCGGCTTTGTTGGATAGCATGCACTCTTGATCGTCATTTGGCTTTGTTGACCCTTCGTCGGGACGATGAAGATGCGGGTGCGCCAGTCAATTTGACCCTATAATTTATAAGGAGATAAAGAGAATGGTTCAGTCAAACGATGGGTTGATATGAACTCTTACTATCAGCTGACTACCGATAGGATTGAGATAGTCATCGGTTGTATCCAATGTGCTGCTGCTACCGACTAATTGTTGAGAAAGACTAGAACACTCTTCTGTCGGCTAGGAAGCTACTGAAGGCGTAAACAGATGGTGATGAAGGAAATGAAAGATATATCGGTTGTAGAGTCGATGTTTACTCCGGATATAACGAAGGCGTAACACTGGTCCATCGGCTACAAAACTGACTAAGGCATAGAAGGATATTCAAAGAATACGATAACGATCCCATCGGCTGCAAAGCCGATGGTACTCTAGAATAGGATATTCAAAGAATAGCATGCGGGATCCTCCTATTGGCTAGTTGCCGATGAAGGCTATTGCACTCGTTTATCGGCTAAAAAGCCGATGAAGACATATGTAGATTGGCAAGAAATAATATAAAAGATCCATCGGCCGTAAAGACGATGGCGCTCTGAATATAATGTGCGATGAATAAGAAGCGAGACCCAATCCTCCAAAAATATGAGACTCAGTGACCACCGTGATGGTATCATTAGAGTTAGCCTCGATAGATCGGATCGAATCGAGACAGTATGAGACTGAGGTTAACAGTAACGAGACAGCGAACACTAGATCATACCTGAGGGCGAAAGGAAAGGACGAACCCATCGGTTAGCTGAGCCGATGAGAGAAGATATCTGAAGATATATTTATTGATTGAGAGGCCGATATGCTGGGTGTGAGATTCAGGAGAAGTCACTGAAGATATATGTGTATTGGTTGAGGAGCCGATACACTAGGCATGATTGTCGATGTGTGGATAACTCATTGGCTAGCTTCTTCGATAAAACACCGAGTAAAGACCCATTGGCTTATGGTTCAATCTATTATCAGCAGTCCAATAGGTTGAATCTAACCGATGCACCAAGAGACTTATGATGGTAAAAGGAGCTTGATAAGCTGATTGATTCCATGCAAATGTGATGTGGTATATTCGATCAGACAAAGATGTCAAACCTAATCGATGTAACCTTAAACAGAGTAAATATACCAAGATAATGGCGGGACTTACCCCTTTATCGGAGTTTGTACCTAACCGATAAAACCCTTTGTTGAGAGCTAGAACCCGTCGGTAAAAAACCTAGGCATTCTAGGGTGGTAATGCACCGAGATTGTATTGATCTGAGAGATAAATTATAAGCTTATAGGAGGTCTATATTTTTACCCTGGGATTATAAGAGTCTAACGCGGTTACAACAACCATAAGACGTTATTTACTAAAAACATAAAAGGAAAATATATCTAAGGAAGTTAATAGAACTAACTAAACATGCCTATCTTTATAAAATATCTCCTATATAGATAAAGTATCATATCGTGGCTTCCACAACTCCTACTTAGATTCTGTCCCATCTGAAAAATCTTCTATTTTTAACTGAACTGAATCCTTCCTCGATTTGTCTGATCGACTCTTTCCCTATATCAATCGAACTCTTCCCACTAGGCCGATCGGCTCTCCAATCTATCCACGGAGTTTAATTAGTTTTGTTAACTTCTTAGAGATAGTTTATTTTTATGTTTAGGAAATAATGTCCAAAGGTTGTTTGTAACCGCGTCGGACACTTGTAACTCATATAGACCCCTTAAGACATTGTAAATCATCTCTTAGATCAATACAATCTCGGCGCATCTCTGGTACAATCTCTTAGATCAATATAAACCTATTTCATCTAGGTTTTTAACGATGGATTCTGGCTCTCGATGCGAGACTGCATTGGTTAGGTTCGAACTCCTGCAAAGGGGTAAGTACCGCTATTATCCTAGTGTATTTGCTCTATCTAAGGCTATATCGGTTAGGTCCGACCTCTTAGTCTGATTGGATATATCACATCATGTTCATACGGGTTCTATCAGCTTATCGAGCTCATTCTACCATCATCGGTCTCATGTTGCATTGGTTAGATCTAACGGTACTATCACGGTGGTTATTGGGTTTCGTACTTTCGGGAGATCGGATCTCATTCCTTGCTATTCATCGCATACTCTATTCGGAGTGCTATCGGTTTTGTAGCTGATAAATCCTTTATTTTACTCAAAACACCATCGCACATTCTATTTGTAGCTCCATCGCACATTCTATTCAGTCCTTATTCCTTGATTATGTGTTTGTGCCTTCATCGGTTTTCTAGTCGATGAATAAGCGCTATAGCCTCCATAGGCAACTAGCCGATAGGAGGATTCCACATACATGCTTATTGACCATTCTATTCAAAGCGCCATCAACTTTATAGCCGATGTGTCTTTCGTTCCCTTCGTTACTATCCACCCATGCCTTCATCGACTTCCCAGCCGATGGAAGAGTGCTTCAATCCCTATCGGCAACTAGCCGATAGCAGAAGCGTGTTGGACGTAGCTGATGACTATCTCAACTCTATCGATAGCCAGTCGATAGTAACAGTTCGTATCGGCCCATCGTCCGACTGACCCATCTACTTATCTCCTTGTCAATTACAAGGTCAAATTGACTGTCATGTCCCTAACCTAACAACCCCGATGAAGGGACTTTGGAGTTGAAGGACCTACACTAGTACGAAGCAGACCTCCCAGGTCTCATTGTGTTCACACCATCGCATCGAACCTCCATCGGCGAACATGGAGGACCGATTCGGCATGAACACATGCTCGATCGCTCCGTTACTCTGTGGGTGCTGGACAGAGGCAAAGCATAGTTCTATGCCCATGCTAGTGTAGAACTCCTTGAAGGAGGCTGAATCGAATAGACAACCATTATCTATAGTTAGCTACTGGGAAACTCCAAAATGACACATTATATTTTGCCAAATGAAGCACTGGACGCTACACGTGGTGATCGTGGAGAGGGCTTTCACCTCAAAGCACTTGGAGAAATACTCGATGGCCACCACAATGAAATGGAGGTTGTCGAGGGCTTGTGTGAGGAGGTCAACTATGTCGATTCCCCTAATGAGCGAAAGGCCATACCAGAGGTATGGGTGTTAGGAGTGTCAGCAGCCTGTGGGATGCCCTTCCCATCCACTAGCATCCCTGGCAGCAACGGACTAGGTGCTCCGTATCTGCTACAATCGTGGGCCAATATAGCCCCTAGTAGAGAGTTTTGCTTGCCAACGCCTGGGGAGTGAGGTGTGTGCCACAGTAGCCTTCATGTACTTCCTTTAGTATCTAGGCTCCTTCCTTGCTGATGCTTTGGAGCAAGGGGTGTATGCACTCATCTTGTAGAGTGCGCCTTCAATGAGGACATAGCCTCTGGTTCTCTGATGAAGCCACCGTTCTTCTATTCCTATTGCGGCTTCCACCTGGCCAGTCAGGATGTCGATGATGAGGGGTACCAGTGTGGTGCCGCGACAATCGTTACCATGACAGAGGGCAACATGTCTATAGGTTGGGCTGTAGGGGTGTGCAAGGCCTTGTACATGACATGCGGTGGCAGTGCCGTGTTTGTTGCTGCAGCCTTGGACAAAGCATCTGCATCCACGATGTTGGAGTAAGGGGTGCCAAATACCGTGATGCCTCAGAAGTGCTCCTTGGCCTTTCTAAACACTACGAGGTACTTGGCAAGCTCTAGGTTTTGAGCCTAGTAAGACTTGTCAATGTGCCCCACCACCACCTAGGACTCAGTGCTAATGATTATGCGAGGGGCGCCCATTGCTTGGGCTTTGTAGAGTGTGAGGAGGATGGCTTTGTATTCGGCTATGTTGTTGGTGGCCGAGAACTTGAGTTTTGCGATGAAAACTACCTTCTAGTCAATGAGTGAGGTGATCACCATGGTTGCTCCGGCCTCGATAGTGTTGCATGCTCCGTCCGTGTGAGTAGTCCATACATCTTCTACGGGCACTATTGGTAGCTCTCGAGGGGCTTTGTCCATTCTACGATGAAGTCAGCAAGCACTTGTGATTTGACCACCATTCGTGTGATGAAGTGCAAGGTGAACAAAGCCACCTCAACCACCCATTTGCCAATGTGGCCCATAGTCTTCCTATTCTGGAAATCCTAGGGGTACGCCATGGGCACCGCTATGTCATACGCCAGGAAGTAATGGCCGAGCTTGTGGGAGGCCATTACGAGGGCGTAAGCCATTTTTTTGATCTCGGTATAGCATGTCTTAGGGATGCCTAGTGCCTCAGATACATAGTAAACTGGGTGCTGGATTAGGTAGGGGTTGTCGTCGCTATCCAACACAAGCATGGCAGAGACGGCCGCTGCCGAGGCCAATAGGTACAGCAGCAGCCCCTGGCCTGGTGAAAGGGTCACTAAGGTGGTGAGTTTGGCTAGGTAGGCCTTGAGACTGTTGAACACCTACTAGCATTCATTCATCCACTTGAACGGGGACACCCCATGGAGAACTGCAAAGAACAGGAGACAGTTCTCGGCTGACTTGGCTAGAAAACGGCTAAGGGCCACCCGACGGCCTGTGAGCCGCTAGACTTCCTTCAGATTGTGAGGGGCGGTCATATTTGTTATTGCTTTTATCTTCTCGGGGTTGGCTTCGAGGCCTCGCTTAGAGATAAGATAGCACAACACCTCCTAGTAGTCGCCTCAAAGGTGCACTTCTCTGGGTTGAGCTTGATGCCAGCAACTTGGAGGCTGGCGAAGGTTTCTTGCAGATCAACTATGTAACGGGCCACAAGCTTGCTCTTGATGACAATGTCATTTACGTAGGCCTCGATGTTGCGGCCTAATTGCGTATGGAGCGCTTGGTGAATGAGCCAAGAGAAGGTGGCTCTAGCATTCTGGAGGCCGAAAGGCATGCAGACATAGCAGTACACTCCATCTGGCGTGACGAAGCTTGTCTTATCTTTGCCATCTAGGGCTATCCATACTTGGTGGTAGTCAGAGTATGCGTCCAGAAAGCTTAACAGCTCATACCCTACAGTGAAGTAAATGAGCTAGTCAACATGCGGTAGGACAAATGGGTCACAGGGGCACACCTTGTTAAGTGTGGTGAAATCGATGCACATCTACCACATTCTATTGGCTTTCTTCACTAGTATAGGATTACAGAGTCATTCGGAGTGTTGCACTTCCCGAATGACTCTATCCATGAGCAACTTGCGCACCTCCTGCCTGTGCCATTTGGTAGACATTCATCGAAGCCTTTGGTGCACTGGCCTAGCTCTTAGGCGGACGTGGACCTTGTGCTCAATAATGGAGTGGTCCACTCTGGGCAAGTCTTCCGGGGACCAAGTGAACATATCCATATTATCATAGAGGACCTTAACTATGGTGGCCTTCGCCTCTAGGAAAGGCTATTGCCAATCTAGAAAACGCGCTTCGGGTGTGCCGGGTCTATGGTATGGTGTGCCTGCCATCCTTCTTCTGGCACCTTTGCCTGGTCAATCTTGTGGTTGCTAACAGTGTGTATCATCTTGGTGTCAGGGCACGACGAGTGGTCGTAGTCGATCTTGCGTGCTGCATCCTGGTCTTCATGGACCGTGATGACCCTAGCGGGGCTAGGCATTTTCATGCATAGGTAGTTTTGGTGGACAGTGGCTCCAAACTTGTTAAGGTCCCCCTGCCCATGATCATATTATATGCATAGGG
Source organism: Oryza coarctata (assembly GCA_030770085.1). Lineage (NCBI taxonomy): Eukaryota > Viridiplantae > Streptophyta > Magnoliopsida > Poales > Poaceae > Oryza > Oryza coarctata. The sequence continues at coordinate 9,253,085 of CM061483.1, read as the reverse complement.
GAGGTCGACCATGTTAAAGATAATTGCCTCCGTGTGTGCTCCGGCACTCCAGCACGAAACAAACCAGGAGCTCAATTTGGCATAGGGCCTGTACAAGGTCTCTGATTGAAGTCTTTTAGGGGCCACTTGGCCCTCGTTAGTCTGTTGCGGGAGATTCACATCTGGTCAAAGGTGGATGCACAGAGGATGTTTGTGGAGCTACCTCCGTCAACTAGCATGTGGTGCATGTCGGCCTCCGCCACATGGCCATCCTTCGATGTGAACACAATTGGTACCCCAACCCATGCTGGAGCCTGCTGGCAACTTGGCATGACCACACGGTGGACATCTCAAGCATAGTCTCAACATTGGCGTTTGGACTTGTGGGTCACAGAGCTTCCCCCAGTGATGGCGAGGATGACTTACCTCGGCTCTTCATCTTTTATGTGTCGTACGAGGACCATGTGTGGTTGGGCATAGTTGGGGACGGGGTTGGTAACACGTGGTATGCCTGGGCAGGTGGCTAGGTGTGGTATGGCGGAGGCGGCGGGGATGCCTAATACCCCTATGGTTGGTGAGCATGGTCTTGAGGAATGTGTTTGACCACCCAAGGGTAGCCTTCATGGTTCCACAAGTCAAAAGGCTGGTAGCATGCGTTGTGTTCTATTGGTCGGTCCTTGTCGCCGTTTCCTTGGCCGCGGGCTTGGCGGTCTTCCTTTTTTGATGCGAGGGTACGGCAATTGTCGGAGACGTGGGTAGGGTTTTGGTCGTGCAGGGTGCACCAATAGGAGCCTTCACTAGGGCCTTATGCCTCTCCTGGACCATGCCCACCGGCTTGCGTACCACCTCAGTAGCCTCAGCCTCGTCCTCATCCACGGGAGGGTTTGGCGTCTATGGCGTTCACTTCTCATTGATTACTGTAATTGCCGCACCCGCATTGCTGCTTGCCCTCTGTGATGTCCACAAAGGGCTTCCCTTGAGGCATGGCGTCGGAGCTCGCTGCCACCACGGGCTGCGTCCTGACCACATCAGCCGTTGGGCTGGTGGAGTCAAAGCGGACACATCTGGAGCTGCTGGCCCGGGCAGTAAAGGAGGCAAGCCCCTTGTGACCCAACGCTTGATGGTCTCCTCCTCAGAGCGTGCGTATTCTTCAAACTTGTTCATGAGCTTTTCCAATGTTGACACCGGCTTTCAGTGCAGCCAGCTGAAAAGCTCGCCTCCCTTCATCAAGCCTTGCTTTGTGACGTTGATGATGGTGGTGTTAGACAAGCCTATGTGAGATTTGGTGGTGGTGAAGCACCAAAAATAATCTCAGAGCGTCTCGTCAACCCGCTGCTTGATAACAAACAAGCTGTTAGAAGTCATAAATTCGACGAAGATGCCCTAGAAGTTGTTGCAAATGGTGTCTCCGAGTTGAATCCAACTATGCATGGAACTGGATGGCAGCGCCTAAAACCGACGTTGGGCGATGTCATCGAGGGCTAACAAGAAGCAATTTGCCATGGTGGCCATGCCCCAACCGCTGGTTTTGATGGCTAAAGCGTAATTCTTGGTGAATTCCTCTGAGTCCTTCTTGCCACAGTACTTGGTGAGCTTCGAAGAGCAAAAGCCCTACAGGTATGGCTCTAGCTGGAGCTTTACGGCCAGCGGGGACTCTGAGTTGAGTATGGGCTAGGGACAAGTGTGGCAAGCAGCCATAGCGACTGTGGGTAGCCCCATAGACTCACTTGCTAGCATGTGTGGGTCCACCTATATGACATGCTCTGCCACCTCTGCGGCCAAGGGCCTCGTGTTGGTGGTGCTTGTGGTTGCGCCTTGAACTGCCGCGATGGTGGTTCAGAGTTCGTTGATTTGGGCCTGTACATTGGTCACCGATGATGGTCCCTCGCTCCTGAGTGATGCCACCACCCTGTGGAACTCTTCTAGCTAAGCCTGGAAGGCCACAGCGAGGTTGTTTACGAGTGGCGATGGGATAGGAGCCCTACCTTGCTAGCGGGAGAGGTTGCACTTCTACGTCACAACATCAGCACCACCTTCTGTGGCGCTATCATCGGCATGCGGGGGCATGACAGTCGTTACGACTTGTGGAGAGACCAGTTCTCCTAGTCAGGTTGGGTGGTGCACGGCCCTCTGATTATGGTGCGTCACACCCCCAATGATGGCAGCCTTCCTTTTTTGGCCATTCCCCTTACATAGAACACCGCGGGGGCTGACTCGAAAGATTTTTCTTAGAACTATGTTTAGATCCCCATGGATGACGCCAATGTTAAAACAAAATCCAACAAATATCTTGAGAGAGATTGAGTAACAAAATACATGTGTATTCTCTTAGGGTCGTCCTCTTTGAGAAGCAGATAGTATACACAGGAAATTACATATATCTCATGAGCTTTCCTAGGGTAAACGAGCGACCGACAAGGGCCCCTCACTTCTGGGGCTAATTGGTAAAATCCTAAAAAAATGGTAAGGATGGCCAATTAAGTTATGGGTCGGGTGAATTCCGTAGATCCCAGGATTGATAGCACGATAATGTGCTCCTAGGATCCATAGCCTCAACAGTTGCTCCTTCACCGCACCTGTTTGGAGCAAGTCAATCGGGTAGGTATGAGCTTTGAATGCTCTTGTCTTATCACCATAAATGTAGTTTTGTTCGCCCCGTGGCCTCCGAAGCCTTGCCTCCGGCTTGACCACTCAGAGGCATTCAAGCTTCAGCACAATGGGATTCGGTGTCCTCCGAACGGTTTCCAAAACATTCTTAGAGCATATTCTCAAGAATAACCTACCCCTATCCGGAGGGCCAGAGTCATTCCCCTCAACACGGCTTATAGGTCACAAGCATAATAATGTATTCCAAGTGTATTATATTATACTCCATATGCAAATCTACCTCTTATCCTCCTCCTCCTTCTTCTTCTTCTTATTATTATTATTAAAACACATGTAATTTAATTTGATAGAAGTATCAACTTTCTAAAACATATATTTTGCTCCTATCTATCCTTAAAAAAATATACTGGGGTTATCTAAAATATATTGTAAAACTTGAGTAAAAAAACTAAGTTGTATGAAATTATCGTTTAAAAATATACTGGGGTCTAACAGAGCTCCAAATCTTCGATGACAAATCCTTTTTACGGGGTTCTGTAGAACTGGCACCTGGCGCCGGAAGGTGGCGGCGAGCCATCGCCCATGGGCTCCACCTCTCCGCCCCATCACCTCCCGTCCTCCTCGCCGCCGGCGTCCCATGTTAGAGCCCACATGCCCCAGTTGCAGCCTCCTCGCTCGCCTCGAACCCTCGTAGGCGCCATCGTCTGCCCTCGCTACAGGGTGGCCCCGGCACCCGTTCGATGAAATGCGCAGCTGGAGCGCTTTGCCTCGACGTCGGTTGTCATCGGACCTGTATCCTATCCGCAAGAAAGCTGCTGTCCCATCGTGGGTTATGGTTTATTCTGGTTATCTAACACCATGCTGATTTCTTTCTTGCCCCTGCCAAAACGAAAATCAGAGGGAGGAGGATATATAAGTGCACATCAATGGCGATTTTCTCCTTTTGCTTTGCTGATGTCTCAAGAAACGGATCAATTTCCCATGTCAGCGAGCGAATGGCACTCATTCAACTTGCTACCTCTTGCATTACTATAAATACATCATTGCTACTCTCCACTTAACTACACAGAAAGAGCTTACAGCCCTTGTCGACCTGGGGAGCAAGAAAAATGGCTATAGTGCTAGATGCTTTTGCGTCCTACCTCAGGGACCTGCTCATCAAGATGGTCAAAGATGAGGTGGGCATGCTGCTTGGTGTATCTGAAGAGATCACCAAGCTGGACAATAAGCTTCATTTTCTGAAGGTTTACCTCGCTGATGCTGAGAAGAAGCGCATCACTAACTAGCATGTCGAGGAGTGGGTGAGGAAGCTGAAGGGTATCATATACGATGCCACTGACATCCTGGAGCTCTGCCAGCTTAAGGCCATGGAGCACGGTGCAACACTTGATTTGGGCTGTTGCAACCCCTTGTTGTTCTACCTACGGAATCCACTCTTTGTGTGTGACACTGCCAGCCGTATCAAAAAGCTCAACCAGAGCCTTGACATCATATGCAAGACAGGTGCCGAGTTTAACTTCATCAAGATAGAAGCCTATCAAGATCGGAGGACAGCCTCTCCACTCATTAGTCGTACAACATCACCGGTGTCTGAGCGGTTGGGTGTGGTTGGTGGGAAAATCGAAGAGGATACATTAGCGTTGGTGGAGTTGCTAACAGAGGACAAGGATGCCATTCATCTGGGCAACAATGTCCTGTTGTTAGCCATTGTGGGTGTTGGTGGCATTGGCAAGACTACCCTTGCCAAGAACATCTTCAATGACGAGGCCATCCAAGAGAAGTTTGACAAGAAGATATGGTTGAGCGTCACATAGAAGTTCAATGAAGCTGATCTCCTGAGGACTGCCATCATTGCCATTGGGGGAGATCACCATGGCTCTCATGATAGATCTTTGCTTGAGCCAGCCCTTGTAAATGCTGTCCGGGGGAAGAAATTATTTTTGGTGTTGGATGACATGTGGACTAAAAGAGCGTGGAATGACCTCCTCCAGGCTCCATTCAGTCATGGTGGTCGAGGTAGCCAAGTTGTTGTTACCACAAGAGCTGATAGAATCACCAAGGGGATGAAAACCATGTACCTTCACCATGTCAACAAACTAGGGCCTGACGATGCTTGGTCCCTGCTTAAGCAACAGGTTCTTGTTTTTCAAAATCTTGCACTACAAATTGGAAAAACTATTCTGTCTATGGTTATTGCGCAATTTTCATACCATCATTCTTTGTTAAGATCCACATATGCTAAATTAAGAGTAAACTTTTTACCCTAAAAATGACAATTGTAACATATTATTTATAGAAAGACACATGCTAAGTCCCAACGTTCAAATTGAGAACTATGGCTCAAACCATATTAATGTTGATATGTGCCACCAACACTCACCATTACATATAAATATCTAACACAAACCATATGGATGTTGACATTTTGTTTGACTTGACCTATTGTTTATATATGCTGACTTGAATCCATTTCCACAAAATATCAAAATATGATGATTTAAATGAAAAAAATGATTTGTGAGAGAAAGATGTAGTGACATGAAAGCTTTGGCAAGCTATGTAGGTCAAGAGAACAATAAGCATGTCTGGAATTGATGCAGAACATATGACAAGCTCCATTGGTTAAGACAACAGCCGTGGGCAGTTCTGGAATTGAACCAAACACACACTACTGTCTTTTAGAAAGGTGTGTCATGCGAATTGCTGTATGTTGGAGTTGGTGTGTAATGTCGTAGGAATGTGGTGTACAGTGAGATTAATATCTCAACTTTATACAGAGGGGTCGGGTTTATATATATACAGGTCCAGTGATCTAACACCCCCCGTAGTCGTAGCGGAAGGGGAACGGACATAGAGACTAGAGCGAAAACTGGTGAACAAATGCGCGGGTGGACCTTTGGTCATAATGTCGATGAACTGGTGCGCCGACGGTACATGAAGCACCCGAACCTGTCCTAGTGCGACTTTGTCACGTACGAAGTGGATGTCTATCTCTATATGCTTTGTGCGTCGATGATGGACTGGGTTGGCGGTCATATAGACGGCGCTGACGTTGTCGCAATAGATGATGATCGCAGAGGGGATAAGTGCACGGAGCTTCTGGAGAAGCTGACGAAGCCAGCAACAATCGGCAACGGCGTGGGCAACGACGCGATACTCGGCTTTGGCGTTGGACCGAGACACTATAATCTGGCGCTTTGAGGACCAGGAGACTAGACTGCCAAGGAAGACGTGGTAGCCGAATGTGAAGCATCGAGAGTCGGGGCAGCCCGCCCAGTCCGCGTCGGAGTACGCCGTGAGAGAGTCAATGGGGCTAGAGCTGAGATGTAAGCCGGTGGAGAGTGTGCCTGTCACGTAGCAAAGAATACGCTTGAGTAGCGCGAGGTGAGGTTCGCACGGAGCATGCACGAAGAGGCACACTTGCTGGACGGCGTAGGTGAAATCGAGCCGTGTTAATGTGAGGTACTGGAGGGCACCAGCAAGGCTTTGGTACTAGGAGGGATCGGCTATGAGAGAGACATCGGTGGCGGAGAGTTTGGCACAAGTGTCGACGGGAGTGGCCGTGGGGTGACATTTGGTCATGTCCGCACGTTGGAGGAGATCGATGGCATACTGACGTTGGGAGAGAAAGAGCCAGTGAGGAGAGCGGGTGACAGAGATGCCAAGAAAGTAATGGAGAGAACCGAGATCGGTCATAGCAAACTCGGAGTGGAGTCGGGCCACGATCTAGTGTAGGAGGAACGACGAGGACGCTGTAAGAACAATGTCGTTGACGTAGAGGAGAAGATATGCGGTGATGTTGCCGATGTGAAAGACGAAAAGGGAGGTATCGGAGACGGAGGCCATAAAGCTGATGTACCGAAGATAGGTAGCAAAACGCTGGTACCAGGCCCAAGAGGCATGTTTGAGACCGTAGAGGGAGCACTGAAGGAGGCAGATATCGTCGGGACGAGATGGATCGACGAAGCCTAGAAGCTGCTGGCAGAAGACCGTTTCCGTCAAATGACCGTGAAGGAAGGCGTTCTTCACGTCGAGCTGGTGGATCGGCCAAGAGTGCGAGATAGCGAGAGTGAGAACAACCCGAATGGTAGTGGATTTGACGACGGGACTGAAAGTCTCATCGTAGTCAATGTCGGGACGTTGGGAGAAACCCCGAATTACCCAGCATGCCTTGTGACGAGTAAGCGATCCATCGGCGTGGAACTTATGTTTAAAGATCCACTTGCCGGTCATAACATTGCACCAAGAGGACGAGGGACGAGGCGCCAGGTCTTGTTATCCATAAGGGCCTTGTACTCGTCGGCCATGGCCGCGAGCCACTGAGGATCGACTAGGGTTAAACGAGGAGTCATCGGGATGGGCAAGATGGTACAATGAACTGCTGAGAACCCGTAGCGCTTGGTAGGACAGAGAGACCTGGTTTGTGATCGGGTGATCATGTGAGAGGTAGAGGGGACAGTAGGGGGAGCCGATGGGAGCGTGAGAAGTGGGGTGGGGACTGGTTGGGAAAGGGTGGCATCGGCTCGGGGTCGGCGACTATATGTTCGGGGAAAGGGCTGAACGAGGTCGGCTTGAGCCGATAGGGGTGGGTGAGCCGATGAAGGTTGATGGGCCGATGGGGTTAGGCGGTCCGATGGAGACGGAGTAGCCGATAGGGTGGGGCGAGCCAATGGAGGTCGAGGGGCTGATAGGTGTGGGCGAGCCGATGGAGGCTGAGGAGCCGATGGAGTTGATGTGTTTGATGGGAGTGAGACAGTATTAGTCGGAGCCGATGAGAGTGGTGGGGCCGATGGAGGTCCGATGTAAGTAGCATCGGAGTAGAGAGGAGTGGGATAGCTGTGCAAGAAGTCCTCAGGACCAGCCGATGGGGAGGCCAGAGGTGAGATTGATGGAGGGAACCGAGAAGGTATGGTGTTGGTGAGAAGGAAGTCGAGATCGCCAGACGAGAGTCCGGGATGAAGTAAACCGAAGGGGAAGCAAGACTCGTCAAAGATGACATGGTAGGAGACGATGATCCGGCGGGTGGAGAGATCGAGACATCGGTATCCCTTGTGGGATGAGGGACAGCCAAGAAAAATGCAGACGGTGGAGCGGGGTGCAAGTTTGTGAGGAGCAGTGGCGATGAGATTGGGATAGGAGAGGCACCCAAAGACGCGTAGGTGAGAGTAGTCAGGTGTCTTGTGGTACAAAAGGGTGTAGGGGACATTGTGGCAAATGGATGAGCAAGGGCGCCGATTGAGGAGGTAAGTTACGGTGGTTAGTGCTTCAACCCAGTAAGCTGTGGGTAGGTGGGCATGAAGTAGCATAGTGTGACTCATGTTATTTAGTGTGTGAAGAAGGCGTTCGACCTTGCCATTTTGGGAAGAGGTGTAGGGACAGGAGAGGTGGAGATGGGTGCCACGGGAGGTAAGGAAGGTTTGGACGATATGGTTGACAAACTCCGTACTGTTATCGGCCTGCATGGCTTGAATAGAGAGGTTGAATTGGTTGGACATATAGTTGGTAAAGTTAATGAGGTGGAAGGCGACCTCAGACCTGCTGGTTAGTGGAAAAATCCAGCAATAGTGTGTATAGTCATCGAGTATTGCGAGATAGTACCGATTACCAGAAACACTCTTAACTGGAGAAGTCCACACATTACAGTGTATTAACTCAAAAGGTCGCGAGGTACAAGACATAGAGTTTGAGAAAGACAGCCGCACGTGTTTGCTAAGTTGATAAGAGTGGCAAACAGTGGAGCTGTTGTGGTTACACGTGATGCAGGCGCTGCGACAGAGATTGGCGACAGCGTCGGGGCTAGGATGACCAAGGCAAAGATGCCATAGGTTGGTGGAGATGGCGATGCTGGCGTGCAGAGTGGATGGCGCAGTGGAGATGGTGTAAAGATCGCCGCCACTATTGCATCGAAGCATCTCACGTCGGGTCCGGATATCCTTCTCAGAGAAACCAGAAGCGTCAAATTCAATTGAGCAATTGTTATCTCTTGTGAATTGGCGGACAGATACTAGATTATGGATGAGGAAAGGGACGATAAGGACATTGCGAAGTGGAAAGTTAGTTGTAGGTGTAGATAGGAGGGAGTCACCATGGCATTAGATAGGGAGAGAGAGGCCATTGCCGATGGTGATGAAAGGGGAGGAGGAGGGATGGCGAGAGAGAAGTATACCGGCCGATGACGCCATATGGGATGACGCACCAGAGTCCAGCACCTAAGAGTGCTGGGATTGGAGCGTCATCTGATTAAGGGCGGCGACGAGGCCAGCCTAGTTCCACGAGGGAACCGACTAGGTGAGTGGTGACAGTAGAATCGGTTGAGGCGGTAGGGTAGGAGCCGATGCTAGGTGGGCCTGAGGATGGGCACCGAGAACCTTTGGTTGCTAGCCGATGAGACTGCGTAGTTGGGGTTGGGGTGCCCAGGGGTTGTAGCAAAGCCACGGACCCATGGGACTGGCAGACGGGGTAGGGACTGGAGCACGGCACGGTTGCATCGGACCACTCCAAGTCTTGCCCTTGCCTTTGCCCTTGCTTTTGCCGGTGCCACCGGCACGGGCTTTGTTGCCATGGCTAAAGCCATAGTTACCAGAGCTGCGAGAGGTGGCAACAGCGCACGGTGGTCGGCAGCCAAGGGGTTGGAGCAGCCATGATCAGCTGCGGCGAGAAGAGCGGTGTGGGCCACAGTCTTCTCGTCGTTGGCCAGGCGTAGCTCTTTGAGAAATAGCATGTCGTGGGCCCAAGCGAACATGGGAGGAGATGTGGAGTTGACGATGTCATTAGCGGTGTTTGAGAAGTAGGGGTTAAGTCCTCGTAGGAGTGCAAGGACGAGTTGTGAGTCGGCCACAGGGTGACTGACATCACGGAGGACGGCAGCCTTAACCTTGAGGCGCTGGCAGTACGAGGAGACAAATAAGTCTTCTTGTACCATGGAGTGGAATTCATTTAAGAGGAAGATGACACGCGACTATTTGTTGATGAGGAAGATCCGCTCGATGGCCACCTAGAGATCCCGGGCGGTGGGGTCGGTGTCATCCATTGCAAGGTCGAGGACGGAGTCATCGACCGAGCCAAGCAGTCAGCTGTGCACGCAGCACTCGGCGATGTCCCGCTAGGGATTATCGGATCGAGGTGGATCGGAGCCATCGATGTGGGAACGAAGGCCGAACTTTCCACATAGAGATTTAAAGAAAAATACCCACTTGGAATAATTGGCATTGAGGTCAAGGGAGATGGGAACGTGAGATTTCACGTTGATAGCGACGTAAGGTGATAAGAAGATAGGTGAAGTGGTGCCCGAGATATGGTCAGGAGCATCGATGGCCGGAAGAGATCCAGTGACTGAAAAGTGCCGGAACTAAGAGCCGACTCGGTGGTCATGACGAGAGAGTAATGGGGCGTGATAAGCCGATGAGGTAGGGGCCAATAAGGAGAGTTGTTGGCCGATGGGAGTAGGTGGCCGATAAGGAGAGTGGTTGATCGATGGAAGTAGGTAGCGGAGTAGTTGAGTGAGGAGTGGGTGACAGAGTAGGTAGTTCACGAGTGGGAGAGAGTAGGTGGGTCACGGGCGTGAGAAGGTTCGCGTCCATGAAGGGAGGTTTCACGTCCGTGGACTCGTGGACGCAACGGAGTGGCGCGAACGCGAAAAATCGGAGAAGGCGTGGATGCGAAGAAAGGAGGTTCGTGTCTAGGAAGCAGAAATTCGTGTCCGTGGACACGTGGACACGTTAGAGTGGCTCGGACACAAGTGGAGAAGTTTCGTGTCCAGGAGCAGGTAAGTGTGTCAGAAAAGCGGGAACCGAGAGGGTTCCGGCCGATGGAGAGTGGACGAGTCCAGTCGATGGAGGACGGATGGGTCCAGCCGATGGAGACGACGAGTGTAGAGTTGCACCGACGTCGGAGGAGGGGAAGGTGCACCAAAGCAAGGGAAAAGCTAAGGCGGGTCTGAACGAGACGAGGAGGCGGATGGAGGCTGTTGCCTTGTCATGTGGTGGAAAATGTGGGGGGATAGGGCGGTGGAGGAGGAGAAAGCCGTCTGCGGAGGAGACGGGGAAGAGAGAGCCGAGACGAGAAGGCACCGAAGACGAGAAGGCAGAGGAGGAATACTGGAGAAGAAGCTCTGTGACGTGAAGGAAGTGTCGGCTCGTCAGCGTGAGGATGCTAGCGCGCCGAAGATGTCTAGACCTGCTCTAATACCATATAGAAATATGGTGTACAGTGAGACTAAGACTCCAACTCTATACAGGAGGGTCGGGTCTATAGATATACATGTCCAGTGGTCTAACAAATGCAAATTATATCGTGCCATTAGATTCCTTTTTTGTCAGCATACATGCACTCGTTGCCCTTTCCCCAAGCCTTCAATATGTTTGATGTCAAGTCTGGCATAGGGCCACGGTTCTGCTGCTGCTGCTTCTTTCCAGTTCACTTCTCTGTGTTTTATTCTGTATCATGTTTCCCCTGATATAATGCATAATCAGCAACTGTGCAACCCTTTCGTCTCTCACACATAACACGCTGAATTATCAATTGGTCAATATTCACCTTTTATTGGGGTGACACAAAGGCTTCTCCTGAATAGTTTGGGAAGTAATTGATTACAATTGTGCATATCATAATTAACCTGTTAGTTTAAATGCTATGTAACAATCATCCCGTGCGTCACTCAGGTAACTGGATTGAATACTAACTGATTTAAATTTACTATTACTATGTAACTGGAGTTTATTTAAACTAATATACGCGAAAAAATATACACCCCATTTGTGGATACTACTACTAATTAACTCTATGGGCTTAAATTGCCTACAGATAGTCGTAAGTGAGATAGATGAGCCTGAGATTGAGAAAGGATATTGGAATGAGGATAATAGGAAAATGCGATGGTTTACCACTTGCTATAAAGTGGTAGAACTCTTGTGTAGAAGAGATAGAAACCATGGTGTTTGGTCAGAGATTCTGTATGGGCATAAAGCATGAACAAAATAATGGTAAAACATCTCACGACACTACCTCATCACCCACACACCTGCCATCAACTGGTACAAATAAATATAAAGGTAATACCCGAGGGATTCTGTAATTTAACAGGCATCCCTCAGTTATATGGTTTTCCAGCTCACATGGGCAAGGGTGGTGTTTCGTCAAGAGAGGATTGGTGTAGTTTGGAAGAGTTACGGCCTCTTTCCAAGCTCAGGCATCTAACACTAAATGGTCCGGAGAATGTGTCTGCCAGCTCTTATGCTGCAAGAGCTTCACTTTGCCCCATGGAGCATCTTATCTTTTTAAAGCTATGCAGCACTAGTAGGAGAGATGATGGGTTGCTCAAAGAGGAATGTGTATCTGAGATGGAGCAGCAGCTAGTTGAGGAGGCGTTTAATGAGCTCTGCCCTCCAAGCTGCTTATACAATCTTGAAATTTCTGGATACTTTGGGCGCTCACTCCCGAATTGGATGATGTTGTCAATGTCCAGAACATCTCTTGAGAGCTTGAGGTATCTGTTTCTCGAAGACTTGGCGTTTTGCACCCAACTACCTGATGGCTTGTCTCAGCTCCCTCATTTGCAGTTCCTTCAAATTAATCACGCTCCAGCCATCAAGCGTGTTTGGTCTGAATTCCTTCTCTGCCATCATGATGGCCATCCTTCCCTGATGGAAGCAGCATTTTCCAGATTGCAAGAGCTAGAATTCTCAGGGATGGTGGAATGGATGGACTGGGAGTGGGAGGAGCAAGTGAAGGCTATGACTTCCCTGGATGAATTTTTACTCAAACGTTGCAAACAGAGGTGTCTTCCTCCTGGCCTGGCCATCCAGGCAAGGGCTTTGAAGAGGCTTTATGTATATGAAGTCCAAAACCTCAAGTTGGTGGAATGATTCACTTCCGTTGTTGAGCTCGATTTGTGGGGTAACCCTGACCTGGACAGGATCTCTTATTTCCCCAAATTGCGGAAGATTAACATTGTGTTATGCCAAAAAATGCTCCGAAGCCTTATGCTTGAGGAATACCACATTCAAATGCTCCCTCGATATCTGCAAGATGTGAATGCGAAGAATTTGCATGTGTACTGCAGCTTTACGCTTCTCAGTTCCATAGCAAGGGCAGATGCTGGTCCTGAATGGAACAAGATCAGCCATATCCAGCAAGTGAAGGCCTATGCAGGTGGTGGAGATGATAAAAGAAGGTGGTATGTCTCCTACACAATAGATTCCAACAAGTTTGAGACAATTATCACCCACTCTTCCAAGCCAAGCGGTAAATTTTTGTTTGGTTGCTCTGTTCATTTAATTTCTATTCTTCCTAGCTCCCTCTTGTTGATTCCAATTATCATCTGCATGTTATAGTGGGCGTTAATTTCTTAATGTGTTATGTAGCTTTTCTGCATCAGAGTCGGAGGGTGGAAAGTAGTATGCTCACAGAGGAACTAGAGCAGAAGTTGCAGCTATCTAGGAAAATGGTTGGAAAATGCTATGCTTACAGAAAAACAGGCGGTGGCTTGGTCAATGTTTCGTAGGTATTTAAGGCATTTCCTTTGTTACTCGCCCTTTATACTTCTTAAGTGTTCTTATTTTTTCAAGATTTGTTCGTTGAACATATTGTTCCCTTCAGCATAAACTGAAATTTTGAATCTATGGTAAATGACAAAAAGAAATAGACATACATTGCCATTTATGTTTCATGATACGTTTGATAGGTAAGTCGATAACTGTTTATCACGAGTTGGGTATAAGATATGTTAGAACACATCCAACTGCCAACAAGATATTGGTTTCTGTGAGTTATATGGGTAATTTCTGTAACTAAGTTGAATTGTTGATGCCTCTAGCTTTCTCATTCAATATTATGACTCAGACAAATTAGTGACCTCCACTACATGCATATGAAATGCAAGAAGATCAAAAACTGCCTTTTTCATGCAGATTCCATGCTCATGGAGGGATGATTCAAGTTGTAGGGAAGAGATGAGGCGGATGGAAGCACCATCTGCTGCTGCTTGTCGGACTGAGGCTAATTTGTCATTGTGAAGAAGGAAAATAAAAGGTTGGGCATTTCAATTCAGTCACCTTTTTGTCAGTGCACCACATATTTTGGAAATGAAGGGCCTCAGTTTTACACTCATCAACACATGTACAGACTAGAAAGTTTGCCTCAATTAGGCTGTGAGGTTTGATTGTTGTACGCATATTAATTTCTCTCATTCTGTTTATGTCCATTTTTAGCATGGTTTGCTAAGGTGAGACAGACATTTTTACTGGCAATTGCTCATTAAAAGATGTATTTTTACTCCCGCTCCATGTTCAAGGAGTAATTAAACATGTGATGCTGTCCATGAGGCCCATGAGTAGTTGTACTGTTGCCAAAAGCGCAGCTGATTGTTTGACTCAGCATTAGTGTTGGACTTCCAAAACTCTGTATGAGTTTTCTTGTTGAAATTGCAAACTATATCCAATCAACACTCACTAATGTTGCTAAGCGGTAGGAAGCATGCCTCTCATAGCTGTTGGAGAATCCTGCCGCTGACGTATTCTCCTTTTCCTTTCTCATAAAGAATCTAGAAACTTGCATTCATTCTCCTCAATTTGGTCATGCATTTTTTTTAAAAAAATACATATACACAAAACTTCGAATAAGAAGTCCAAACGAGGTTATGCTTATGCATTCAGCTTAAAAAAAGAGTAGGTTTCTGCTGTTACAGGTTGAACACCAGTCCACAGTTGCTGGGCCTGTCAATCCACTTTGTTTGCAGTGAGTTTGTATTTGATTAAATTCACACCCACGCACTCAGTTTTCGATTGCTACAAAGCTAGTTTCTTTCTCATAATAAAAAGAATAAAAAAAGAAAAGTGTTACTAGCTGAGTTCGTCAACACCGACATGACACAGATATATGAGGTAAGGTAGTGGAAGCCCAAGATCGGTATTCATTTATATAATTATACATGCTACTCCATCCCATTTTTAAAACCTAAAGGTCAGCGGGTTAGGCGCCTCTGGAGCAATCCACGTAGGATTTTACCGTCAATATTTACTGTGCGGTTGTGTATACGCGTATTGCGTCGGTTGGTTGTCTGCTCCGCGTGCTGTGCATTGCTGTTGGGCGTTCAGTTGGTGGGTCCCAGCAGGAGGCTTACGAGGAAAGGAAAATAGGCAGGAGGCTTACGGGAGAAGGAAATAGGAGGGAGATGAAAAGACCTTGCGTACGTACAGTGGTAGCGTGTGCATAGCCATGTCGTCACCTTCTTCGTCTCCAAGAGCTTGTCCAGATGCTTCCCTTCTTCGCATCTCCCTCCTCCCTTTCCCACCGCCGGCCTCATCATCCCTGCCTTCTTCGCCACGCCGCTGTGCGTGGTGGACGAAGCGCGGCCGCCCTTACTGCCTACGCCTCGTCATCCCGTCGGACGCCTCATCTACCCTAGCGTCACCGGCGCCGGTGCCGAGGAAGGATGAGGAGGTGGAGGTGACGACTGACGAGGCGAGGTCGTTGGCAAACGCGGAGGCCGTGAAGAGGAAGCGGACGCTGGGGGACGGCGAGGTGATCCTGTACGCGGACCTGCTGCACGCGTGCGACGAGGCCGCGGCCGCCACACTCCTCCGCCTCTTCCGCTCCCGCCGCACGCTTCTCCCCCGTTCCTCCCTCAGCCTCCCGCCATCCGCTCACTCCAGCCCCTGTCCCAAACTCCACCCTCTCCTGCCGCGGGGAAGGAGGGAGGGGATGATGGTGCAGGAGAAGGCGAAGGCCTTACCGGCGGTGGCGGTGGCGGTGGTGGCGGCGGCGGCGGCGGTATGCGCATTGGGGAGGAGAGCATGGGCGGCACAACGGGGAAGAATGGATGGGACTCCGGCGTTGACCGCCGGTGGCCGTCCGCCCTAGAGGCCCGATTCAATCGCTCGATCGATTGATGATGTGGTTATGTATTAGCCCGTGTTTATCTGTGTTCAGGGTTGGGGACAAGGACAGCACCGAGCTGGTGGTGCGCGGGGAGCGCAAGCGCGTGATTGCAGAAATTCATCGACAAGTTCTCTTCCTTCCTCAGGGTGAACTCGAGTTGCTGCCGATGCCTGTGCGGAGGCTTTTGCCGGTGACTGACTAGGCGCGGGTCTCGCAGGAGAATCTGACAGTGGACTATGAGGAGAGGTGCTACCATATTAAGCCACAACACAGTTTCCACAAGGCAGTGAACATGCCTGATGTCGTCGTCTTCCTGAGGTAACCTGTTATGACACCTAATGATAATGAAGTAATGAACTGTTCACTATTGAGACCTCAAAGTTCATCTTCGGGGAATCTGGGGTTATGTGTAAAGCTAATCTGCTACTGCTAGGAATCATTGACCAGCTTAACCCAAAATTGTATTGACCAATTGAATATAATGGATACAGTCACCAAGTGAATGAATGTGTAAAGCTCATTGTATATCCAATGCAACAGAGACAAAAGACTTATGTTTAGAATGGTTGTTAAGTTGTTAAGTAGACATGGATAGTCTGATTGCAAAAACTGCAAATTGGTTCTTTATGTTCTTTATGCATGTAACCATGGAGGTATGAAAATTATGGACTATGTCATAATTGACACATGATGGCTTGTTCTTGGGCATTGCTTTTTAAATGATGTGTTTTGAGTGTTTCAAGCTTCATGATTTCACATTAAGACATCTTTTCTTTTCCTGAACAGTATATGCATTTCTTGGTATTGTGAGTTCTGCCAATCAGCTCATAATTGACACGCCAACTGATGGTCAGGCATTGGCCTCCAAAGAGCGACCTATCCCGTGGTCCCTTCTTGTCTCTGTACTCAAGGATGTTGAGGCAGTTGTTGAGGTGGCTGCCTAGCATTTTGTTTGAGATGATCGCAATGGAGCTTTCTTGCTGTTACAGAAGCCGTGAAGTAAGATGATGACTAGCATATCATTTTCTTCGTTGCATAACTCATAAATAGTCCGCATCTCAGGCTTTGTTAAGACAAATGATAATTGTCGTGTAACATTTCAGAGCAGATGTCAGGTTAGCTGCTTTCAAGAAGAGTGGCTACAAGATGCTCATACAAGGAGGGGAGGTGGCAAATTAACAAGATGAGAATTGTGGAGCCAAAAGTAATGCAGTGCCAATCATTTATCTGATGGATGACCATTTCCAAAATGGTCCAGGGGTTGCATATCTAATGATTTTGATGGAAAGGCTGGATTTGTATCGAAGAGTCTGAAGGGAAGAGCACAAGTTTGGTCAGAATGCAAAGATGATGTCAGATCCCATGTGGATGAAGAAGCCCCTGCCCCCAGACGCCTCCTGGTAATATAATGGTTCCCTATTGAAGTGCCATGTGCTCTGATCTTTGCGTGATATTATCTTTTGAATTTGTTAAATTATAACTCAAATATTATTCTAATACTCTAATATATGCCTATAAATATAGGCCATCCTTATATCTATAATCGATTTTGTCTCTCGTGATTTTTTTCCTATCTATATTTGAGATGTTTTCCACGTTAAAATTCGTGTCCTTTTCTCTATTTTCACAAAACAAATAGTATCAGAGCAATCTATTGTTCTAGCCGCTGCTGCATTCGTCGTCTCGTTGATTCATCTTGTTTGGCAAATTTGCAACTAATCTGACACAGTTATCGTCCCGTCGTTGTCTCGTCGAAGTTAATTCGGTGAGATCGAGTTTGCATCCAAAGCGGACTTAAGTTGGGACTCCGACCACATAGCAGATCAAAAGCAAACAGGCAGGCACAGGCACCTTCATCTACTCCTACTACAGCAATCCCCGCACGCATCGAGGAAAGAAGCACCAGCACATGTCCTTGCCCTCCATCAACCTAAGCTTGATTCCCGAGGCAAGGTAAAAAAAGAATTCACTGCTCCTGTCCAAACCAGATTATAGGGTGGTGAATTTTCCTATGAAAACTGTTAAACACATCCAAGTCAACGCACACAAGCACACTAGAAGCTTTCTTTTGATGCAATAAAAAGGACATGTTGACTTTTACAATGTTACTTTCTGTATTTGATTATTCTTTGATGGAGTATTTCATTAAAAGTTCCACTAATCTTGGGTTTACAACAAAAACTAACTACATGTACTTCCATCATGACCAGATTTTGAGATATTAATATTCTCTTACAACCAGTTCTTGAGACTAGAGCCAGGATCTGCCCAGCAGATAAAGGACTTTCTTGCACAAGATTTAAAGCTGAATATCCAGTTTTATACTAGGTAAGAAATATCTGTTGGATCTGTTTGCTTGCTGGAAGCTTCCAATTATTTTTTAATTAATGAATGTGCAGTTTGAGTCCCTTATTATTGTAGGGTTTAGAACAATATCTGTATCTCTTCTTTTTAATAAGGACAATCCTGAAACTGTTTTAAAATAAATAAAATGCACATGAATCAACAAAGATCAAAGGAGCGATTATAGATAACAACTCAAAATTTCAATGCAAACTACCCTATGCAATTGTTCAGAACATCATGGTTTGAGCCAAACCAAGTCCAACAAAGCTATTTCCATCTGTGACTGGGCCTCATTGCCACGTATGCCCTTGTTCTTTTGTGTCCATATTAGATATGTACAATTCTAGAGGTCCATGTTAGATATGTACACTTCTAGGTCCTTTTTAACTGTATCAAAGTTGCTATGGCTATATATATATATGAAGCCTCCAATCCAAGAGGGTGTGGATTTTTCCTGTACATGGTATCAGAGCGTCGGGTTCCTTGCGGCTTCTATTCTAAGTCCCAACTCTTCTGCGCTGTCAATCTTCTCTTCGCGTGGCGTTTACTTGTCTTCCATGGCTTTGTCTCTCTTCGCTTCTCTTCTCTTCGCACAGCTTTGTCCTTTTCTCTCGCCCCGTTCCTCAGCGAGCATACCTCCACAGCGAAGTGCCCTACACCTCGGCGCCTTAGTCTCCGACACTACCCCTGATCTCCACCTCGGTCGACGCTCTGCCTTTGGTCGTACAAATGCTTGCCCGCACACCACATAGATTTGCCTATTTTCTTCTTTTCCCGTGGCACGTTTCCTTGTCCACCTTCGTCTTCTTCTCTGACCGCGCAACACGCTGCTCCACTCGCAGACCGCGTCGCTTTGTCATAAGCTTCGACGAGCCTCTCTTCTACGCGTGTGGTTGCTCGGCTTGCTTTTCCACCCGCGCACCGCGTCGCTCCATCACTTCTTCTGCACTTCTTTCCCCATCCGCGTGTTTTCTCCCTTGCGTTGCTACGTCGCTAGGTCTTCTCATCACGCACACGGCATCTATCTTCTTCCGTGTTACGCGAATCCACTTGTCTTCTCTCCCTCACAGCCGCATTGCCTGGCCCCAGAGCCACTCGGCTTTCTTCTCCACGCGCGTTCACGTATCTTCTCTCTCGTATCGCTGCGCTGCTCAGTCTCCTCACCGCATGCGGCGTTTCTTCTTCCGAGCTACTCGAACTCCTTGGTTCTCCCGCGGTCTTTTCCCCTTTATCTTTCATGCTTACCTAGTAGAAACTCTTCCTCTTCTCTGTGCATTCCTCGGTCACACCACCTCCACTTCCTCTCTCGCACACACGCATCTTTCGTGTCCAATCGTCTCTCGTGACTACGACCGCCATGTTTTCTCTTCTTCGCCTGACTTCGCGACCTCTTGTCTTATGTGTCTGTGACCGCCTAACTTCACACTCTTCCACTCTCTCTTTTCTTCCTAGTCGCACTGCCCCTGACCACCGCGTGCTCACTTCTCCCTTTTTGATTCCACCGCCATGGCCTTGTCATCGAACTCCATCGCTTCGGTGACCAGCGGCAGCGCTCCCTCCTCTCAAGCTGTGCCAGCCCTAACTTTCCTAGCCTACGCCACTGTCAACATGAAGACTCACATGCCCATCACCCTGGAGTTGGGGTCCTCAAACTACAACAAGTGGTCCGCATTCTTTCTTGCTCTCTGTGGAAGGTTCTTCCTCTGTGGCCATGCTGACGGCTCCATCAACCCCAACCCTACCGATCCTCAATAGGATTCGGCGGACTACACTATTCGTGACTGGATTTTTGGTTCGGTCTCCGACGAAATACTTAACCTCGCCATGGACGATAACCAGACCGCTCGTGATCTCTGGGTCGCAATCGCCTCTCTGTTCTAGACCAACAAAGCTTCTCGCGCTATCTTCCTTGCTAAACAGTTTCACACGATGACTCAGGACGATTCCACCGTAGATTAATACTGTCGGCTCATGAAGAAGGCTGCTGATGCTCACCGTGATGTTGGGCTTGTTGATCTGGACTCGCAGCTTGTCCTTAATCTCCCGCGTGGCCTCAATCCCCGCTTCTCCAGCACCGCCGACGACATTGCCACCAAATCAGTGCTTCCGTCTTTTGCCGTCGCCCGAAACATGTTGGTTCTCAAGGAACTTCATCTCACAAATGAAGAAAAGCTGCAAGCAACTACTGCTCTTATGGCCATCGGCTTTTCCAATTCCTCCTCTCGCGGTCCAGGCGGTTATCGCTCCCCTAGCGGCAATGGCAATATCGTCCCTACTCCTTCCCTG
This sequence comes from Oryza coarctata, assembly GCA_030770085.1. Lineage (NCBI taxonomy): Eukaryota > Viridiplantae > Streptophyta > Magnoliopsida > Poales > Poaceae > Oryza > Oryza coarctata. The sequence goes on along the minus strand of CM061483.1, from coordinate 9,232,991 downwards.
TCACGCAGAGGCGTAGGTGGGCACCGTGGCCATGGCGGGTTCCAAGTCAACCATTTCACTTGCCGTGGCGAGCGTCGTGGCCACGGACACCACCATGGACCGAACCAGTATGACGGCAGGAGGTAGCCACCACCACAACCCTCTGGCCTTTGGTTCTGCTTCAGTCCTAGTGGCGCCCAGCAGTATGCCACATGGCATCCTAGCGCCTCGGGGATCCTTGGCCAGTCCCCTAGGCCCACACCGTCTTCGCTCCAACTTAGCACTTACCATCGATGCAGCAGCAACCTTCCTTGCATTGGGATCCCTATGGTCTAGTGGCTACTCTCAATCAGCCGACTATGAACCAGGGTAGCACTCCCTAGGTCATGGACACCGGTGCAACAAACCATATGAGTAGCAACGACGGTATCCTTTCTCACTGCCCATCTTCTTCGTTCTTCATCATGGTTGGTGATGGCAACTCCTTTACCGTCACTTGCCAGGGCGACTCTCTCCTTGTGACTCCTTCATCTAACTATACCTTAAAAAATATTCTTGTGGTTCCTTCTCTTATTCGCAACCTTCTTTTTGTCTGTCAATTCACTTGTGAAAATCACTATGCTATTGAATTTGACGCTCTTGATTTTTCCATTAAGGATTTATGGACCAGTCGGGTGATGCTTCACTACAATAGCTCTGGTGATCTCTACACCTTCTCACCTACCGTCCACACCAATCACGCCTACACCGCTGCCTCTGACCTTCCCACCCTGTGGCATGCTCGTCTTGGTCATCCTAGTCCTGCAGTTCAAGCTAGTCTCAAGCAGATCGCTTCATGTAATAAAGTTGCCACTTGTGTTTGTCATGCCTGTCAACTTGGTAAACATGTTCGTCTACTCTGCTCCATTCGAACTTCTACATTATGATGTATGGACATCCCTCGTTTCAAGTATTTCTGTCAAATCTAACTATTTGTTTATCCTTAATAACTACACTCATTACCGTTGGACTTTTTCCCTCTAGCACAAATTTGATGTCCATCAGTACCTTGTGCATTTCTGTGCTTTTGCTCGCACACAGTTTACACCATACCTCCACCATACCTTCGACACCTTCGGCGCCACTAGCAGTGACGACTCTAGGTGTGCCAACGGTGCCCACAATGCCTCAGGCGTCACTAGGGATGCCACCATTGCCTTCTGCATTTTCTACTAATCTAGCCGCAAGACGGGTTGTGACGAGGCTACAGACAGGTGCCATCCGGCTGATCGACTATAGCGGGGCCTTCATCTCCACCGTTGTTGCTTCACCTCTACATGCTTCCTATTGCAGTGCTCTGGTTGACCCGCAATGGTGTGAGGCCATGGTTGATGAGTATCAGGCACTCATTAGTAACGAGAACTGGCACCTCGTTCTCTGGCCTTCTCACGCCAATATGGTCATCGACAAGTGGAACTACAAACATAAGTACCATGCCGATGAGTCTCTCGTCCACCATAAGGCTCGCTGGGTCATTCATGGGTTCTCGTAGTAGCACGGCATGGACTACGATGAGACATTCAACCTAGTTGTCAAATCAGCCACAATTCGCGTTGTCTTCAGCATCGTCGTCTAGCGATTGTGGCCGATTCACTAACTTGACGTCAAGAATGTCTTTTTTTATGACAATCTTGAGTAGGTCGTCTACTGCCAGCACCCTCCTGTCTTCATCGACCCCTCTGCACCTGATCATGTCTGTTCGTTGCAAAAATCTCTACGGCCTGAAGCAAGCTCCTCGCGCGTGGCACCAACGCTTTACCACGTATCTTCGCCAACTCGACTTTACGCCCTCCGCTAGTGATGCGTCATTCTTTATTTATAAAGATCGAGACAACATCGTTTACTTGTTGCTTTACGTTGACAAATCATCCTAACAGCCTTTTCATCGAATCTCCTGCATCACATCACCGCACGCCTTAGCTCGAAGTTCGTGATGACTGACCTCGGCGCGCTCCATCACTTCCTCAGCATCTTCGTCACGCGCTCCTCCGATGGATTGTTTCTCTCGCAACGCCAATACGCTATTGAGCTTCTCTAGCGTGCTGGCATATCCGAGTGCCACCCCACCACGACGACTATGGACTCAAAGTCCAAAATCTCAACTATAGATGGTGCCCTAGTCGCCAACCCGTTCGAACACCGTAGCCTCGCCGGGGCACTCCACTAACTTACTCTCACCTGCCTCGACCTGTTCAGTAGGCATGTATCTTCATACACGATCCTCGGGAACCACACCTTGCCCTTGTCAAATGCATTCTTCACTACATCAAATGTACTCTTTTGGTTGGTCTACATATTGGTACTGGTCCCGTCTGGTCTCTCACGGCATACTCCGATGTGGACTAGGCAGGGTGCCTTGATACCTGCCGCTTCACGTCATGTACCGTGTGGCAACAACTTGGTGTCTTGGTTCTCCAAGTGTCAGATCACTGTCTCTCACTTTAGTACTGAAGTAGAGGATTGTGCAGTGTCCATGTCATCACTGAGTGCTTTTGGTTGCACTAACTTCTCCAGGAGCTTCATTTGCTACTATCTTCCGTCACCGTTGTCTTCTGTGATAACGTTAGTGTTGTTTACATGACAGCTAACCCCGTTCATCATCGCTAGACTAAGCACATTGATATCAACATCCACTTCGTTTATAAGAAGGTCGCGCTTGGTGAAGTTTGTGTTCTACATGTGCCATCCTCATATTTGCAAATATCATGACAAATGGTGTTCACTGATTTCAAATATAGTCTATGCATCGGGTGGTGTTAGATATGTGCACTTTTAGAGGTGCTTTTTAATAATGTATCAAAGTTTCTATGGCTATGGCTATGAAGCCTCCAATCCAACAGGGTGTGAAGTTTTTCCTACTATCTGTTTAGTTTCTCTCTACAATCCAGATGTTCTAATTAGCATGTGCCTTTCCGGGCAATATCATCTATACCTTATGGATTAATAAGTATATCAGCTGACTTTGTTTCCCTCCATTATACCACATGGAAAAGATGAATAATTTATTCATGGGTGTGATAGCATTTATTTAGAAAAGTCCAGGTAGGAGAAGAGGGGGAAATGACTAGACATTCTAGAATGACTTGTATTTAGGAAATTAAATAGAAGGTTAATTAAGACAGCTTATATTTGAAATTGCAGGGAATATCTGAGTAGGTTCTGCTGCACTGAAATTAAAAAATAGTTGCATCCAGTTCAGCATTCAGACTACACTAGATAATCGGGGTGGGGGCGCTTACGCTTTTCTGTTTGACCATCTGTATAAGTACAACATGATTAGTAATATACGCTAACAAATTGATCAAGATGGTATTTTAAAGGATTAAAAGGTGTATTTCAATATTTCGCTTCATTTTTCAAAATTTGAAAGTGTTGCATATAAGGCATTAGAATTTGTAGAATTACAAGGAAACACTTTCTACTATATGTTTATACTTGGTAATAATTGTTTTCCCTTTTTTGCTAAAATTGTTTTGCCTTTTCTAGAAATATATAATTACATGGTTAAGTTACCAGTTTCCAATTTTAATATGCTTGATTGGTCACTGTGCTGGTTGCTAAAAAATATCACGACCGGGGAGGGACGGCGGCTCGGTCACGCGAAGGCCTGGGAGGTTTGCTTATCTTCAGTGCAGGTCCTTAAGCGTCGAGGTTCGCGGGCGTGGCAGTCAATTTGACCCTGCAATTGACAAGGAGGTGAGACGAGCGGGTCCGATACAGACGCTCGCTATCGGCTGGCTGCCGATAGGTTCGGGATGCTGTTTGATCGGCTGGGGAGCCGATGTGGACAGGTGTCGACGAGCGATCGACCGTAGAGCCAATGGAGGAACCAGGGTGTGCTCAGAGGATATCGAGGCGCACGGGATCCCTCCGGACAACCGAACAGTGATTCATCGGCTGGAAAAACCGATGAAAGCGGATGCGGCTAGGCGATGATTAGTGCAAGAAGACACGGACTGCAAAGCCGATGTCGCTCCGGATATGACAGCAAGAGACCCGTCGTCCGCCGTGGCTCGGACTTAACCGAGACAGTATGAGGCCGGGGCCAGCGGCGATGATACGGAGGACGCCGGATCGGCTATGCCGTAGCAAGGATAGAAACGAACCCATCGGCTAGCTGAGCCGATGAGGGGACGCCTCTCTGAAGGCGGGAGTGTATCAGCTGGGGGTCCGATACGTTTGGCGTTGCCCGTCGTTGGACGCCTCTAAAGGCTAATGCGTATCGGTCGAGGGGCCGATGCGCTGGGCATGAAGCACAGAGCATGGATAACTCATCGGCTAGCACTCCGATGACACGCCGTGCAGGAGACTATAGGCCTGAAGCTCGATCTATCGTCGGCAGCCTCGTAGGTCAGATCTAACCGATGCAGCACGATACCGACGACGGCAGAGGGAGCTTAACAGGCCGATAGGTCCAGCACGGACGTGATGCGATACATCCGATCGGTCTAAGAGGTCGGGCCTAACCGATGCAGTCTTAAACAGAGCAAGACATAACGGGACGATGGCGGGACTTACCCCTTCGCCGAAGATTGGACTTAACCGATGCAGCCCCGCGTCGAGAGCCAGAACCCGCCGGTAGAACCTAGATGAACTAGGGTGGTGATGCGTCGAATTCGAATATGATCGAGAGATATTTTACACGTTTCCAGGGGGTCTATATTTATACCCTGGATTTACAGACAGAGTCCGACGCGTCTACGACCATCGGACATTATTTCCTAGTAAGAACAAAGGAAAATATTCCTAAAGAAGTTAACTAACCAGCTAGACCTCCCTAATTGAGTAAGGTTATAATTTATAAAAATAAGCACCCTGCCGTGGAGTACACGTCTCCTCCGTAAACCCGGTTTTATCTGAATAATCTTCCAATTTGTAACCGAGTCTTTCTTTGCTGCAATCTGATCGGCTTCTCCACTGTAGCTATCGGATCTTTTTTAGTAAAGCCGATCCTTCTCCTTCCTTCTCTCGGGCTTCTCGGACCTAATTCCGATTGGACAATCCCTTGTCTTCAAGCCGATCCAATCTTCTATTAATCTGATCGGCTTTTCTACAGTTCTCCATCGGCTTTGTCTCAGTATCTCCATCGGCCGATGGCTGCATCAAAACCCTCCAACGGACCTCTCAGCCGATCGGCTTTAGCCCCATCGGATCTCCCAGCCGATCGGCTTTAGCGCCATCGGATCCACTAGATTTTGGCGTTAACACATTGATACTTTTATGTTGTACTCCTTTGCCCCCATTAATTCCTTTGTGTTGTTGACCGCATGCGTTCAACCGGCTCAACTAATGAGCAGCAAGCACTCCCTAAAAAACGAATGAGCAGCACACTTGCATGTACGTGGCATCTCTGCTGTACAAACACAAGCAAAAGCACTGCCATGGCCCATGGGCAAACTTGGCTAGCCGAGGCCCATGTACGTGAGAGAAGACAAGAAGCGCGCGTGTGACATCCGGAACCACGGCGACAGCGGACGCACACGGGAGGCGGCACGATGGGGGCGCCCGATCCTCAAATTATGCCATGCCACGTGGCGGGGCCAGCCGCCCACCAATTTGCCCGGAATTCGTGTTATTAAAGATATAGCAGAGTGTTCAGATTGCGAGTTATACTTCTTTTTTCTTCGGCACACCTAATTTGTATTTTCAATGGAATAAATAATCTAACTAGGTTTCATTTTTGTACTACCAGTGGAACAAACAATCTAATGAGAAACAATCACATTACTTATTTACCGATCCATATTTGCTGATATTTCTGTTGACACTTGCTTTAGAAATTTCTTCAATTAATGCGCTACCATTTTTTTAGCCTCAAATTTCACTCTTAATATATATGCAACTGTTGGTGAATTCACCGAGTCTTCTGGTGGTGCACACGTAGGTAGCACAGTTTGTGCTCCATCTGCTCTCAATATAGATGCAACTGTTGGTGCAAAAAGTGATCAATTGCTATACGCCTTGCAAGTATTTGGTTTGCACAGATTAAGAAATAGTGATATGCCTTTTAAAGATTCGTTAATCTTCTTTGTGCGATGATCCTGTTCTTTCTGCTTCAAACAAAAAACAAGAGTTGTGCTGCTCTTCAAATTAGTCATTCAAAAACAATTACTAATATATTTCATGCAACCTCGTTGTTATGTATGTTCATAGTTTAGTCCATTTCCTTCCTTTAACATCAATGCAGTTTCAGCGTCTTCTCAGAAGCACAATTCTACATCCAAGAAAGGAAATTAATGTGGTGTATTACTATTTTTAGCTGATCACTCCCTTTTGTATGCTTGGGTGTCAAATCATGCACTAGAACTAGAGTGTTTCATACAAATGCGCCTTTTAATTTATTGTCGCCCTGCAGGCTGCAACCTGGAGCTTACATATCATGTGGTTCCCAACTCCCTCCGTCAACGATGTGTATTTATTAGCCCAGTGTTTAGCAACACGCATCTATATCTGAAGTTATGTTCTCTGTTGAATCCTGTTTAATTGCATCATCAGTGGCATGGACGGAGGGCTTTATGTACATATAATCCGATTAGAAACATATATACCTACCCTTTGGGATGATGGTCATACTTGTGCTAAGCATATATAGGTTGCGTTCAACTTTGATCGTTGATATAAGATTGTTTCTTGATTTTTATGCGTATGTTTTTTAAACTGTATTTTTTATAAAAAATTTTTATACAAAAGTTTCTCATCGTTTATACTATTAAATTTTTAATTTTGTAGCAGTTTATACTATTAAATAGCTATTAAAAATTAATCTTCTATCAATAATCACTTTTAAACACAGTCAAACACAATCAAAGGCGCTACTTGATGCTGCATGGCACTTTGGCAGTGTGTATACTGGCCTTGAATATGCCTATTTATGAACTATTAGTTACAGCTCTGGATGCTCATGCTCAGCTTTTGTTTGCTTTGTACAGTCTTAAAAGGGTATGTTTATATTTGTGCTATATCAGAATTTCGGAACACCCAGTGTTGAGATCATTTTACCTCTCTATATTGTCTCCTGCATTCTCGCTGTGCTAAAAAGTTTGATTTCACAGGAACACGTATCTTAGCACCATATGTATTTAAGTTATGTCATCAATTTTTTCTTTGTTGTCTTATGTAATCAAACAAAATATTTACAGGAGACGCGTCAATGGCGTCATCTAGTAGTTTGTATCTTTTCAGAAGCTAAACTCAGACAAATCGGACGAGTTGGTACCATTCACCCTGGCATATATGAGCTTTGAGATTTCCTTTTTTCCATAATCTCGCACTGTACTGGAGTGACGCTGAAGCATAGTGCTAGAAGCATCAACCGTGCCATCAAATGATCAATTTCTCTTGTTTAAAAAAAAATCCTCACTCACTTTTAGGCTGAGTTTGAAGGTAGGTGATGGAAGAAGATAAAAATAATATCTTATTAGTAAATGATTAATTAATTATTAGCTATTACAAATCTAGAAAATAGATTAATATGATTTTTTAAATAAACTTTTAAAAAAACACAGTTTATCGATTTGGAAAATATACACATGAAATTTTTCATCATATCCCTCAGTACCGAACTCAGCCTTAGTAAATATGATTCCTGCATCTAAAACTTTGTTACTAGCATATGGCAAATAGAATTGATGTTTTCCAACTGCCTTCTGCCGGTAATGACAACTTATAGTCTTGAATATAATTAATGACAACAATTTTAAACTGTAAACTTCAAATATGTGAAGATAGGAATGCATATGTAAAATATAGGGTTAAAAAAATAATAAAAAAACTTAGGAAGGATTGTTTGATTGGTACTTTAAAAATATATATATGAATGTTGAGCATTAAGTTAGTAGTAAAACATATTTTAAATAGTTTAATCCATGCAGCCTAGGGTCAAACTAAGTAAAACATATGTTTCAATAGTGCTTTATCTCGATCCTACACATAGGAAAAGAAAAATGAGCTCAAGCTAGATATTTGTTTTCCTATGAAATTGCCCTGAAATTATGGTCATAGGAAATTTTTTCATAATTTTCCTATGTTCCAATCCTACATATAAAAGGGATGAATAATATAGGAGCTCCTATGTTTTTTCTCCATTTTTCCTTCAAATCAAAGCAACCATAGTTCTATGAATTCCTTTTCTTTCAAGTTGGAGGCACACATACTCTACACAGCCTCTCCTGTGAATTCCCTTTTGTTTAAGTCGGAGGCGCACATACAGTCTACACAGCCTTTCTTGTGGACGCCTAGTTCTGTAGTGTGCAGCATGTGATAAACTGGTAGCAGTAAACGATTGAGGCAGGCCATGGCAACAAGCGCCGCCTGGCTCCAGGCTCCTCACCTCCCATCCTCCACCCTCAACGCCGCCGCCACCGGCGCCCCCATGATCCCACATGTATGTCCAGTTGCAGCGGCCTCGTGTACGTGCATCGGCCCTCGCTCATGCCCGCAGAAGACTGCCGTTACTTTCTGCCCGCCACCCGTTCGGCGAAATGCCTAGGTGGTGGAACGCTTCGCCTCGGGTCCTCGGCTTGGCCTTGACGTCGACATCGGGATGTCACGGACACCGTACGTTGATCTGCGTCACTGCATGGAAGATGTATTCCGGGTCCTGAACCTACCAACAAACAAGAAAACTCATATCTTGGTGGGTTGTCGTTTTTTTCCGATCCGGTAACTAAGCTAGTACTGATTCGATTTGCTGCTCACACACGCTGTGCTCATTTGTTTCTTTCCATGATGCTGAGGGCCAGTTAGATTTCTTTCTTGCCCCTGCCAAAAGGGAGAGAGAGAGAGAGAGAGAGAGAGAGAGAGAGAGAGAGAGAGAGAGGAGAATACAAGTGCACACCAATGGCTTTCTCTCGAGCTGGAAAGAAGCGAGGTATAGCATCCTTGCTACTCCCACAACATGTCTTTTTCTTTGCTCATGTCTCAAGGAACAGATCAATTTGCCATGCCAGCGAATATAAGGCACTCAATTCCCCCAAAGCATAAGGCATACAATGAAATTGCTACCTCTTGCAGTACAATAAATTCGTAATTGCTATCTTCCACATCGATACACACAAAACACTTACAATCGTTGTCTCAGCAGAAAAGAACAATGGCCATAGTCCTAGAAGCTTTTGCGTCCTACCTAAGCGACCTGCTCATCCAGGTGACCAAAGATGAGGTGGGCGGGCTGCTTGGTGTTTCTGATGAGATCAGCAAGCTGGATGATAGGCTTCACGCTCGATGATAGGCTTCACGTCAAGTGCTGCATGCGCAGCTGGTTGTTTGGCTTGGTCGATGACTCTGTCTTTGACCTTGCTATGGAGAACATCGATCTCACCACCCGGGATATTTAGGTGGCCATCGAGCGGTTCTTTCTTACTAACAAACAGCCATGCGTCATCTTTCTACTAAACAAATTCCACTCCATGGTACAAGGAGATTCTTCTGTCTTCTCATACTACTAGCGTCTCAAGGTAAATGTTGTCGCCCTCCACGATGTCTGACCGACTCACAACTCGTCCTTATCCTCCTGCAAGGACTTAACCCACGTTTCTCCAACACCGTTGACGATATCGCCAACTCCATACACCTTCCGTCGTTCACTTGGGCCCATGACATGCTAGTTCTCAAAGAACTACGCCTGACCAACGATAAGAAGACCGTGGCCCATACTGCTCTCCTCGTCGCAGCCGACCATGGCTACCAATTATCGTGTGCTACTACCACTTCTCGCAACTCTAGTAGCTATGGCTCTAACCATGGCAACACAACCTGCATCGGTGGCACTGACAAAGACAAGGGCAAGAGTAAGGGCAAGAACTGACACAGTTCGATGCAATCGTGACCTGCTCCAGTCCTTGTCCCGTCTACCGGTCCCATGGGTCCGTGGCTATGCTACAACCCCTAGGCACCCCAGCCCTAGCCACGCAATCCCATCGGCTGACAACCAGGGGTTCTCGGCACCCATCTTCAGGCCCACCTGGCATCGGCTCCCACCCTACCGTCTTAGCCGATACTTCCTTCACCACCCACCCAGTCGGTTTTCTCCTAGAACCAGGCTGACCTCGTCACCACTCTCAACCATATGACGCTTCAACCTCAGCACCCTTGGGTGCTGGACTCTGGTGCGTCCTTTTACATAGCATCATCGGCCAGTATACTATGCTCTCGCCATCCCTCCTCCTCCCCCTTTGTAACCATCGGCAATGGCCACTCTCTCCCTGTCCAATGCCGTGGTGACACCTTTCTGTCTACACCCACAACTGACCTTCTACTTCGCAATGTCCTCATCGTTCCCTCCCTCATTCACAATCTAGTATCTGTTCGCTAATTCATACGAAATAACAATTGCTCAATTGAATTTGACGCTTCTGGTTTCTCTATGAAGGATATCCCAACCCGGCGTCAGATCCTTCGCTGCAATAGTGGCGGCGACCTCTACACCATCCCCACTGCACCGTCCACTCCACACGCCAGCATCGCCATCTCCACTAACCTCTGGCATCTTCGCCTTAGTCATCCAAGCCCAGACGCTGTCGCCAATCTACGTCACAGCACCTCTATCAAGTATACCCACAGCAGCTCCACTGTTTGTCACTCGTGTCAATTTGGCAAACACGTGCGACTGCCTTTTTAAAATTTTATATCTTGTACCTCGCGACCTTTTAAGCTAATACACTGTGATGTATGGACTTCTCCGGTTAAGAGTGTTTCTGGTAATCAGTATTATCTTACAATACTTGATGATTACACACACTATTGCTCAACTTTTCCACTCACTAGCAAGTCCGAGGTTGCCTCTCACCTAGTTAACTTTACAAACTATATCTCCAACCAGTTCAACCTCTCCATTAAAGCTCTACAGACTGATAACGGTACGGAGTTTGTCAACCGTACCGTTTAAAACTTCCTTACCTCCCATGACATCCATCTCCATCTCTCCTGTCTTTACACCTCTCCCTAGAACGGCAAGATCGAACGCCTACTTCGTACACTTAACAACATGAGTCGTACAATGCTACTTCATGCCTACCTACCTATAACCTACTGGGCTAAAGCACTAACCACTACAACGTACCTCCTCAATCGGTGCCCTTGCTCCTCCATTCGCCGCAATGTTCCATACACCCTTCTGTACCGCACGACACCCGACTACTCTCATCTACACGTCTTCGGGTGTCTCTGCTACCCCAATCTCATCGCCACTGCTCCTCATAAACTTGCCCTCCACTCCATTGCCTGCAATTTTCTTGGATATCCCTCATCCCACAAGGGATACCGATGTCTCGATCTTTCCACCCGTCGGGTCATCGTCTCTCACCATGTCGTCTTTGACGAGACCTACTTCCCCTTCAGTCTACTTCATCCTAGATTCTCGTCTAGCGATCTTGACTTCCTCCTTACCAACACCATGCCCTCTCGGTCTCCTCCATCAATCTCACCTCTAGCCCCTTTATCGGCCGCTCCTGAGGACTTATTGCTCAGCTATCCCACTACTCTTCGGTCCGATGCTACTCACATCGGACCTCCATCGGCCCCACCACTCTCAGCGGCTTTGGCTGATCCTGTCTCCCTCTCATCGGACACCTCAACCCCATCGGCTCCTCAGCCTTCATCAGCTCATACCCACCTATCGGCCCATCCGCCTCCATCGGCTCGCCCCTCCTTATCGGCTGCTCCACCTCCATTAGACCACCCAAACTAATCAGCCCATACACTCCCATCGGCTCAGGTCGACCTAATTCAGCCCTTTCCTCGTACATACAGTCGCCGATCCCGAGCCGATGCCGCCCCTCCCCAACCAGTCCCCACCCTACCTCCCATGCTCCCATGGCTCCTGTCCCCTCCACATCTTATATGATTACCCGATCACAAAACCGGATCCCTCCGCCCTACCAAGCACTACGGGCTCTCAGCAGTCCATTGCACTATCTCACGCATCCTAGCAACTCCTTGTTTAGCCCTGACCGATACTCAGTGGCGCGCGGCCATGGCTGACGAGTACAAATCTCTCATGGACAATGAGACCTGGTGCCTCGTCCCTCGTCCTCCCGGTGTCAATGTTGTGACCGGTAAGTGGATCTTTAAACATAAGTTCCATGCCGATGGATCGCTTGCTCGTCACAAGGCACACTGGGTAATTCGGGGTTTCTCTCAACGTCCCGGCGTTGACTACGATGAGACCTTCAGTCCCGTCGTCAAACCCGCTACCATTCGGGTTGTTCTCATTCTCGCTGCCTTGTACTCTTAACTGATCCACCAGCTCGACGTGAAGAACGCATTCCTTTATGTTCATTTGACGGAAACGGTCTACTGCCACCAGCCTCCAGGCTTTGTCGATCCCTCTCGTCCCGACGACGTCTGTCTCCTTCAGCGCTCCCTCTACGGCCTCAAACAAGCTCCTCGGGCCTGGTACCAGCACTTTGTTGCCTACCTTCGGCACATCAGCATTGTTGCCTCCTTGTCCGATATCTCTCTCTTCGTTCTTCACATCGGCACCACCACCGCCTATCTTCTCCTCTATATCGATGACATTGTTCTTATAGCATCCTCGTCGTCTCTCCTGCATCAGATCATGGCTCGACTCCACTCCGAGTTCGCCATGACCGATCTCGGTCCTCTCCATCATTTCCTTGGCATCTCTGTCACCCGCTCTTCTCACGGGCTCTTCCTTTCCCAGCGCCAGTACGCCATTGATCTCCTCCAGCGTGCGGGCATGGCCGAATGTCACTCCACGGCCACTCCGATCGACACTCGCGCCAAGCTCTCTACTACCGGAGTCTTGCTGGTGCTCTCCAATACCTGACCCTAGCATAGCTCGACCTCACCTACACCGTCCAGCAAGTGTGTCTCTTCATGAATGCTCCGCACGAACCTCACCTCGCGCTGCTTAAGCGTATCCTTCGCTACGTGAAGGATACACTCTCCAGCGGCTTGTATCTCAGCTCCAACCCCATCGACTCTCTCACCGCGTACTCCGACACTGACTAGGCGGGTTGCCCTGACTCTCGACGCTCCATGTCTGGCTACTGTGTCTTCCTTGATGACACTCTAGTCTCCTGGTCCTCAAAACGCCAGACTACAGTGTCTCGGTCCAGCGTCGAAGCCAAATATCGCGTCGTTGCCCACGCCGTCGCCAAGTGTTGCTGGTTTCATCAGCTTCTCCAGGAGCTCTATGCACCTATCTCCTCTGCGATCATCGTCTACTACGACAACGTCAGTGCCGTCTATATGACCGCCAACCCGGTCCATCATCGACGTACGAAGCATGTAGAGATAGATATTTATTTTATACGTTACAAGGTCGCAATAGGACAGATTCGGGTGCTTCATGTACTATCGGCGCACCAGTTCGCCGATATTATGACCAAAGCCTCACCGCGCCTTTGTTCACCAGTTTTAGCTCCAGTCTTTGCGTCCGTTCCCCTCTCACTGCGACTGCGAAGGGTGTTAGACTACTAAAACACTAGATTATATATATATAGATCCGACCCCTCCTATATAAAGTTAAAGTCTTCGTCTTACTGTATATAACCACTAGATTATATATATAGATCCGACCAGTCTTACTGTATATCAGGTTGGACTGCCATCATTGCCACCAGGGGTGATCACCACAGCTCTCAGGACAGATCTATGCTTGCGCTAAGCCTTGTGAATGCCATAAGGAAAAAAAAAAATTTGGTGTTGGATGACATGTGGACTGAAAGAGCATGGAACGACTTCCTCTGGGCACCATTCAATCATGGTGGCCGACATGGATGACATGATGAGAGAGTTGCTAGGGGAGCAAAAGCCATGTACTTTCACTATGTCAACAAACTAGGGTCTGATGATGCTTTGTCCATGCTCAAGAAACAGGTTTGTGGTTTTTCCATGTTGCAATAAAAATTGGAAGAACTATTTTCTATGATTATTGATAGTCTTTGTACCTTTAACCTTGGTTAATATCCACTCATCCAAAATAATTTTGTAGGGTAAAAACATGATTATTTTAATATATTATCTCTAGAAACCCACAATACTAAGTACTTTCAGCGTTCACCGTTACATATGATATCTAAGCTGATGTTGACATTTTGTTTGACTTTATCTGTTGTTTATATATTTGAGTTGAGTTCATTCCACAAAATATCAAAATATGATGATTTAAATTATAAAAAATTGATTTGTGAGGGAAAGTTGTCGTGACATATAAGCTTTGGCAAGCTCTGTAGGTCAAGACAAGAAAATTGTGCATGTCTAAAATTGACAGAATTTATTGTTTGGAAAGATATGCAAATCTTTGATAAGCTCTATTGGTTAAAGACAATACCGGTAGGAATTTGGAATTGGACACAAGCACTCTATTATAGTCCATAATTTGATTTTTTTTGTCAATCACAAAGTAGGGTGTCATGCAGAACGCTGTATTTGCTGTTGGTTAGAGGCAATTGTTCTGCATATTTCTATTTGCGATGCAAATTATTACATTCCATGTGTGCTCAATAGTTTACTCTGACACTAGAAAATAACTCCATCTGATGGTCTAAGGAATCACCAGTACTACTTTACTTTGCACACAATTTTTTAAAGAAAAGTTGTAGCTAGAAATAATGTATATATATTTGAATTAATAGTTATACAAGTTCTAAATAAGAATAATAAAAATGTCCTAAATAATGATTCCATAGTGAATATTTGCATAATTTGATTCATTTATGAACAATTTTCTCATCATGCGCTGAATTGTAAATGATAAGAACTAGAAATCCAACCATACAGAGCCATCAAAACATATGCAGAACTGGAAAGGAACTTAATAAAACTAAGGGATAAATCCATATTTCCTTTCTCAACTATAATATTCGTCTATAAAACCTCTCAACTGAAGGCCCTCTCAACTTTTAAAACTGTTTAATTATTTTTCTTAAGTTTAGAAAAAAAGAAATAAATCATGACCCACGTGTAAGTATTACCCACTTCTTCCCCTTCTATCTCTTTCTCGTTCTCCGAGCTCGCCAGCCAGCTGGCTGGTTGTCGATCTCATATGCCGCTGCCTCAACCTCGCCCACCCCAGGGCTCCACCTCGACAGGCGAGCTCATCGGTATCTGTCCTCTCTGAGCTCTGCGCCTCTACTTGAGCATCTCTACTTGGTGGGCTGCTGCTGCCGTGACTGTGGACCGTACAAGTTGGCTGTTAGTGTAATATTGTGATTATATGGTAGATGAGTTTGCTTCATTTTCCTGAAAACACGCTTAGTTAGTGCTGCATCCTGTGCGTGTTGTTCGTCAAGTCTGATGGTTTTAGATCTTAGGATTGCAGTTAAGTACTTATCTATTGCTTTAGCTGAAGGAAAATAGAGAGAGATGGGCTTTGGCCGGTGGTGAACATTGACTAGCTTAGAGAGATATGGGAAAGAGAGGGAGAGAGAAGTTGGGCCAGTTATTTTTTGCTTTTTGCGCTAACTTAGATTGCTACATAAACACCAGCTACAAGAATAGTAAATGGTAGATACTGGTTTTAATAGTTGAGGCCTTAAATACTAAATGGTTTTAATAGTTGAGCACCTTTAATATCCGGCATTAGAGTTGACGGGTGTTTTTTTAAGACAAATATGTTAGTTGAGGGGAGTAACATGGACCAAACTTTCTTAAAGATAATGCATTATACATATATGAATATGTCAAATTTAAAAAATGGAATCCTCTTGTAAAAAATGTAACTCAGGTTCTATTCAATCCATCCAACATGATCCAAGATTTGTGCAATGGAAATTTATTTGAACATATGATGTTGGTTTGAACTTTGAAACTAAGAGTTAAGGCAACAATATTTCTGGAGATAAAGGGTGATACGTAATCCTACAATGCTGAAATAAATGAAGTTCTATGTTAATAAATTAAATATAAAATTACACGGTCAAGCTAAATAGCACACATTGTGCTACTTAATATATAGCTTGCCTCACAGCGTTATTCTTTTGGTTTCCATCCCACCTCCGCTATCCTCCTTCTTCAAGTTAGATAAAAGATTCACTACCCCTTCTCCATTTAGATAAAAAAATTACTATTCGTTCCCCTAGGCTCCTCTCATTTCTACATCAGATAAAAGATTAACTACCCCTTCTCCATTAAGATAAAAATTTACTATTGGGTTCCTCCTGCCCTCCTCCCATTTCCACGTCAAATAAAAGATTTAGTACCCCTTCTCCATTAAAATAAAAATTTACTATTGGGTTCCTCCTGCCCTCCTCCCATTTTCATTTTAGACAAAAGATTTACTACCCCTTACTATCGCTCTTGTTACCGTTTGGATATAAAATTTGCTGCGCCTCTTCTTCCTGCCACTTCCACATCTGATCAGTGAAATCAACTATCGCTTCACTACATAAGGAAATTTCTATGAACCCAAATTACTTGAATCATCCTTTCCCAGCACATGTAATCTATTTACTCTGTTTTGTTGGGATAGAAAATTATAGTAAGTCCTTTTCATCATGATAATATGTCAATAAGTAATTTCTTTACTATTACAATGAATCACAAGTAAAACAATTACACATCTATTGCACACGAAAAATAAAAGAATTACATGATAGGACTTGACGTTGAATTATCTTTGGATGAAGAAAAAATGTATCTGCTGGCTAGAGACAAGAGCATGGTAGCGTCAGAAGGTCTCCTAGACAGCGTTGGAGGGTAGGGACTAGCCGATGGTGACGTTGCAACGTATTGGACATGGATGGAGGGACCAATGACAGTGGTGTTAGAGGACTTTTCCTCCAGCGAGAGGAGAGGTGTGGGCACCTCTTCTGGCAATGAGCCACCAAGGCTCCTTCCATCAAGCATTGCTCGCCTCACTAGGAGGAAACTAATCTCCTAGATATATCATCGTCCACTAGATCTATTTTCTCCAACCGTCGCCCTATATTGGTGTGCCATTCAGAGGCCTAATTGCCTCCTAGCCACCGATTGTAAACCTCGATCTTGTCTTGATATGGAGGAGTGCCTTGCCCGACGGAGAGGCTTAGGGATAGTGATGTCATGGAGTTGTGAAGGGGAAAGACATGTTGGCCTATGATGAAATTCATCTCCATCTAAACCAACGCTACCAAGGCCTCTATCGGCTTTGCCATCGGCCCCCTCGCTTTATCCGTCAATGACAATAGCAGCGCATCACCAATTTAGAGAAGCATGTGGTCACAAACTATGCTGGTGTTGGTGGTCGTCTTCATTGTCATCCTTTAGTTTGCATACGGACTGAAACTGATCTGGAAGAAAGGTAATATTGAAAAGGAGATTGGTGTGGTGAGCTCAAGCAGAGATGTGGTCATTGTTGCGGAGAAGAGATTGCAGCTGCAGCGGAAAGGACACCCCATCAGTGGTGGCACTTGTCTTATAAAAAAAAATACCAATGAAAAGGGTTGAGATGATCGGTTACAGTTTAATAGGAACCCATATATAAATAATATACATGCGGATCTCACCACAATAGAATTACCAAGATATGAAGACAATGAGAATTAATATCATGAATCAGAACCGGAGGGAGGGAGGGAGGGGGTTTGGGGATCAATCAGGCACAACATGAGGCACGCTATTTGTTAAACAGCGGTAGCACGCTCTATATTAGTTCTCTAATTAGTATCATTTATTCAGATGCAATATATGTTCCTTTTAGTGTTTTTTTAAAAAAGGGCAAGAGACCACCCATTATATTCACAACTTTGCTGCTACTTCGTCTTTCCAGGTCACTTTTTTTTCTGTGTCTAATCTTAGATTGTAGTGTCATCTTTTGTTGATAGAAGCATAAAACAACAATAGTGTTACCCTTTCTTCTCTCACAAAACACACAGATTGAGCCATCAATTAATCAATATTCACATTTTCTTGGGGTGACATAGTGGCCCCGACTGAGAATAGTTGATTATCATTAAATAATAACAATAATAAAATCTTTCAGTTTCAAGTAAGTTAAGATAGATTAAAGTTAAAATCTAACAAAAGTCTTATATCATGTTTCAAATATGTCAATAGCTATTTTTTTAAGCATTCATATTCAAGCATATATCTTCAGGTATATCCCAATCTTTTAAATTCTTTTTATTGCCTCTTTCCATATTAATTTTGTTCTTCCTCTATCTCTTCTCACTTTATTATTTTGAATTAGAATTTCACAATATACTAATACCTCTAAGGATCTCCTTTGGATATGCCCAAACTATCTCAATCGATGTTAGACAAGCTCTTCTTCAATTGGTGGTATCCCTAGCTAATCACTATATCATTATTCTAGACTCGATCTATTTTTGTATGATCATAAATATAGTGTAACATATGTATTAACACTCAGCTATCGAACATATCATATTTTTATAGGTCAACATTCTGCCTCATACTTCATAGCAGATTTAATAGTTATTCTACAAAACTTATTTTTTAGTTTCTACGGTATCCTCTTATCATAGAGTATGCCAGATGCTTTGCGCCACTTTATTTAGCCTAGTTTGATTCTATGGTTAACGTCTACATCAATATCCACATCCAATTGTAGCATTGATTCTAGATATCGAAAGGTGCTTTTTAGATACTACTTGATCTTCTAAACTCATATCTCCCTCCTCATATGCAATAGTGTTAAAGTCACAACTTAAGTATTCAGTCTTAATTCTACTTACTCTAAAATCTTTAGACTCGAAAGTCTGCCATTATAACTCTAGTTTCTGTTTGCACCAGATCTCGCGCGCTCGGTGCGAATACGCTGACGCCTGAGAGGTCTGCTTAGCTCTAGTGTAGACCGGTCGGCTTCTCTCTGTGGCTCGAAGTACACGCATTGGGGCTCGTGGGGTTCGCTTGGCTCCGGCGTGACGGTGCAGGTGCAGGCGTGCCAGTCAATTTGACCTTGTAATTAACAAGGAGGTGAGGAAATGGGTCAATTAGACAATAGGCCGATACGAGCTCTCGCTATCGGCTGGCCACTGATAGGATCGAATTGGTTATCGGCCACATCCGGATGGCTCCTGCTATCGGCTGGTCACCAATAGGTATTGGGACGCTCTTTCATCAGCTGGGGAGCCGATGAAGGCATGGATAGATGTCGACGAAGGACGTGATGACTCCGGGTGTAACGAAAGTAAGATCCTGATCCATCGGCCACAGAGCCAATGGAGGTACGAAAGGGTATTCAGAGAATAGCAAAGCACGTGGGATCTCTCCTGGTTAGCGATGGAAGCTGTATCGCTTGTTCATCGGCTGAAAATCTGATGAAGGCATATGCGAACTGGCAAGGAATTGTATAAAAGACACCGGCTGCAAAGCCGATGCCGCTCCGGCTATGGCAGCACGAGACTTGTCGTCCGCTGTGACGACGCCACTAGCACCGAATCTCAAAGATCGGACCTAACCGAGATAGTACGAGACCGAGGCCAACGGCCACGGGACGGTGGACGTCAGATCGGTTGTGCTGGAGTAAGGGCAAAGCGAACCCATCGGCTAGTTGAACCGATGAGAGGATGTCTTTCTGAAGACAAGCGTGCATCCGCTAGAAGGCCGATGCACTTAGTGTGACGCTCCAGGGAAATCTTTAAAGACTGGTGCGTATCAGCTGAGGAGCCGATACGCTGGGCGTTTTACTCAATATATACATAACTCATCGGCTAACACTCCGATGAAATGCCATACATAGACCTATAGGTCTAAAGCTCAATCTACCGTCGGCATCCTCATAGGTTGGACCTAACCGATGCAATACAAGACCGACGATGGTAGAAAGAGCTTGATAGACCGATAGACCTTGCATGGACATGATGCGATACATCCGATTGCCCTAAGAGATCGAACCTAAATGATGCAGTCTTAGATAGAGCAAAACATATCATAATAGTGGTGAGACTTACCCCTTCGCCGGAGATTGAAGTTAACCGATGTAGCCCCGCGTCGAGAGCCAGACACCGCCGGTAAAAAACTAGATGAATTAGAGTGGCAATGCGCCAAAGTAGTATTGATTGAAAGATGTTTTTCTTTACAGGCTCCCAGGGGTCTATATTTATACCTTGGTATTACAAAGTCTGACGCGTTTACAACAACTGCCGGACATTATTTCCTAACAAAGATAAAAGAAAAATATCTCTAAAGAAGTTAACTAAACTAACTAAACATTCCTATCTATATAAGATACGATTTACATAGATAGAATACCCTGCAGTGACTCCTACGACTCCTTCTCAGATTCAGCCTCATTTGGATAGCCTTCTATAATTGGACCGAATCATTTCTTACTTCCTTCAATCGACTTCTTTCTTGTAGCAATCAGACTATTCTTTACTAAACCGATCGTCTTTCCAATCTTTCTCAATTTTGGTGTTAGCAGTTTTCTAATTACTCCTGCTTAGCTCTCATTAACTAACATTATATCATCTGCGAAGAGTATATACTAAGAAATATCTTTGTATGTTTCTTATAATCTCATACATTACTAAAGCAAAAAGGTATGGGCTAAAGGCTGATTCTTGATATAGTCCTATTTTAATCGAAAAGTAAACCAATGCTACCATCATTTTTTCGAAAACTAATCATAGTATTGTTGTATATATCCTTATAAGAGAGACATTTTTTGTTGGGATTTTATGTTTGTCAAAATACTATCACATAATATTTCTTGATATATTATCATAAGCTTTCTTTAAGCCAATGAAAACCATATGTTGGCTCTTCTTCTATTCTCTAAACCGTTTTATAACTTGTCTTATTAATAAAATTACTTCTATGTTGACCTTTCGAATATAAAACCACATTGGTTTATAGAGATCTGTATTGTTTCTCTTAAACAGTGCTCAATAACTCTCTCCCATAACTTAACAGTGTGTCTCATCAACTTAATTATCTAGTAATTAATATAATTTTGAATATATTCCTTATTCTAGATTGGTACCAATATATTTCTCCAATGTTACTTAGGCATCGTGTTTGATTAAAAAATATTATTGAACAACTTAGCTAGCCATACTATAGTTTTATTTCAAGATATCTCCATATCTTGATTAGAATACCATCGAATAGTTGATTATCATTGTGCATATCAAATCCTAAGACTAAATAAATTTGATGAAAATGTAAACAATGATTTTTTTGCCAACTTACTATGAGAATTAACAATGGCATGCTAGTTTCAATCTCATATAAAACCAATGAATCAACCTGTCAGTTTGGATACTTAAAAAAAAATACTCCCTCTGTTTTTTAGTTTGACACCATTAACTTTTCTAACCATTTGCCTTATTAAAAACCATAATTATTATTTATTTTGTTGTAATTTGTTTTATCTGTAAAGTAATATGAGTTATATTTTTGTATATTTACAAAAGAAAAATTGGATAAGACGAATGGTCAAACGTACATTTAAAATTAAAATTAATAGTGTCAAACATAAAAAAATAGAGAAAGTAATTCATATACTAGTGTTGTTCTTTCTTATTTAATGGATCAGGGTCACAATATTGTGAACCGGTCATATTTTATAAAATGTATGATTACTACAATAAAAGTTGAGTTTGTCGTGGCAATGGTAAGACCACCTCTGACAATTTTTTGTGTATGGATTGAAGGATCATCCTTGGAGTTAATTATCATTTTTGCACATCCTGTGGATTCTTGATTGCATGATAATTTACTAATTTTTCTAATTTACATGTAGTTATTTTGCATATTGGTGGGTGCTATATCAACTATTTGATACAAACTAGCTAAATACACATGGTTTGCTACGAATAAAATAAAATAAATTATACTATTGCCTAAAATAAATAAAAATATACTTTCTATGAAATGTGTTACCCATTATTTTTTATTGAAAAAATTCACCTTAATTTGATTTATATGTAGCTATCCAATTTATAAAATTACAATGGGGGTAGGTGGGGTGGCAGTTCACTGCTAGGACCACCACCTTCTTATAAAGAGTATAAATATATGTATGATGGATTACTTAAAATCAGTTCTCATTATTGACTGACTTGGTGCAAATCCTATTTCAGTTTTGTTGAATAGCATGTGCAACTACCTCATTTTTGTAATAAGCAATAATTAATTTTCTTAGAGTTCAGAATGTTTGGTATTAATAAAATATAAAATATTGTCATAATTGGAGTTTTTCTAAACTCATATATGTCAATAAAAAGATTAACCACATTTATGGATAGTACTAATTAGATTTATGGGCTTAAATTGCCTTTAGGTAGTCCTAGGTGAGATCGGTGAGACTGAGATTGAGGCGCTAAAAGATATTGGAATGGAGATAATCGGAAAATGCGATGGTTTGTCTCTTGCTATCAAAGTTATAGGGGGCCTTTTGTGTAGGAGAGAGAGAAACCATGGTGTTTGGTCGGAGATGCTGAGTAATATTACATGGTCAATTGATGTAATGACTGAAGAGCTGAACTATGCACTGCACCTTAGCTATGAAGATCTCTCTCCTCATTTGAAGCAGTGTTTCCTGCACTACTCATTTATCCCTAAAAGTATTGTCCTTGGTTCTGATAACATTATTGGTATGTGGATCAGTAAATGACTTGTTCTTCAAAGCACAAAAGAACTAGAAGAAATAGGAAGAGATTACTACAATGAGTTAATAGTGCGAAATTTATTAGAGCCAGATACAGATTATGTTGATCAATGGCATTGCACAATGCATGATGTTGTCCGCTCATTTGCTCATCATATGGCTAGAGATGAAGCATTGGTAGCTCGGAGTGGACAAATTGATACTAGTAAACTTCATTCACAGAAATTTTATGAATTATCCATGGAAACTGATGGATTAGAGTGGAGCCTTCTAAATTAGCAAAAGTCACTGAGAACAATTATATTTATGGGAAACTTTGTTCATCTGGTTGATTCCGTGTGTCAACTGAAGCACCTAAGATACTTGTCCATAGCAACAGATGAATGTTGATTACCAGACGACATTGGTAAGATGAAATTTCTGATGTACATTGACCTTGATGAGTGCAGAAATTTGGCGCAACTTCCTAATAGCATTGTAAAGCTAAGACAACTGAGATTTCTAAGGAGTCTAATATAGGAATAAATGTGATACCTGAGAGGTTCCGTGATCTATCAAATATATGTAGATTGTATGGTTTTTCTGCTCACATGGGCAGGGGTGATGTTTCGTCAAGGGAGGACTGGTGTAGTTTGGAAGAGCTAGGGCCTCTTTTTGAGCTCAGGGTTCTATCACTACTTGGTTTGGAAAATGTGTCTGCCGCCTCTTATGCTGCAAAGGCTTCAATTAGCACCAAGAAACATCTTACCAATTTAGCGTTATGCTGCACTAGTATATTAGGAGACAATGGGTTGGTCCAAGAGGAAGGTGTATCAGAGAAGGAGCAGCAGCTAATTGAGGAGGTGTTTAATGAGCTTTGCCCTCCAGAATGCTTAGATTATCTTGATATTTCTGGATACTATGGGCGTCCCCCCCCCCCCACCCCCCACCCCCAAATTGGATGATGTCATCAATATCTATGAGGCCTCTAAAGAGCTTCAGGAATCTGTTTCTTCAAGACTTGGCTTGTTGCACCCAACTACCTGATAGTTTGTCTCAGCCCCTCATTTGTTGCTCCTTCAAATTGATCGTGCTCCAGCCATCAAGCATGTTGGGTCTGAATTCCTGCTCTGCTGTTCTTCCCTGATGCCAGCAGCGTTTCCCAGATTGCAAAAGCTAGAATTCATTGGTATGGTGGAATGGGAGGACTGGGAATGGGAGCAAGTGAAGCCCATGCCTGCCCTGGAATATTTTCGACTTGAACATTGCAAATTGAGGTGTCTTCCTCGTGGGCCTGTCTGTAGAATGTGTACAGTGACTATAAACATCCGAGCGTATAAAGGGGGTCGGGTCTATATATATACAGTCCAGGGCAGTGGTCTGTCTAACACCCCACAGTCGCAGCGAGAGAGGAACGGACGCAGAGACTAAACCGAAAACTGGTGAACAAAGACGTGGGCAGTCCTTTGGTCATTATATCAGCAAACTGATGTGCCGATGGTACATGGAGCATCCGAACCTGTTCTAATGCAACCTTGTCACGGACAAAATGGATATCGATCTCGATGTGCTTGGTGCGTCGGTGATGGACCGGGTTGGCGGTCATGTAGACGGCACTGATATTGTCGCAGTAGACGACGGTCGCGGTGGAGAGGGCTGCACGGAGCTCCTAGAGAAGCTGGCGAATCCAGCAGCACTCGGCGACGGCGTAGACGACGGCGCGGTACTCGGCTTCAGCGCTGGATTGGGACACTATAGTCTAACGTTTTGAGGACCAGGATACGAGTGTCACCGAGGTAAACGCAGTAGTCGGACGTAGAGCGTCGAGAGTCGGGGCAGCCTGCCCAGTCCATGTCGGAGTACGTGGTGAGAGAGTCGATGGGGCTGGAGCTGAGATGCAGCCCACTGGAGAGGGTGCCCTTCACGTAGCGTAGGATGCGCTTGAGCAGCGTGAGGTAAGGTTTGCGCGGAGCGTGCATGAAGAGGCACACTTGCTGGACAGCGTATGTGAGGTCGGGTCGGGTTAGTGTGAGGTATTGGAGAGCCCCGGCAAGACTCCGATAGTGAGAGAGATCGACAACGAGGGCGCCATCGGCAGCGGAGAGTTTGGCTCGAGTGTCAACTGGGGTGGCCATAGGGTGACAGTCGGCCATGTCCGCATGCTGGAGGAGATCGATGGCGTACTGGCGTTGGGAAAGGAAGAGACCGTGGATGGAATGGGTTACGGAGATGCCAAGGAAATGGTGAAGAGGACCAAGATCGGTCATGGCGAACTCAGAGTGGAGTCGAGCCATGATCTGGTCGAGGAGAGATGTTGAAGACGCTGTGAGGACAATATCATTGACATAGAGAAGTAGATAGGCAGTGGCGGAGCCGATATGGAAAGTGAACAGGGAACTATTGGATGCAGAGGCCATGAAGCCGATGTGCCGAAGATAGGCAGCAAAACGCTGGTACCAAGCACGAGGGGCTTGTTTGAGGCCGTAGAGAGAGCGTTGAAGGAGACAGATGCCGTCGGGACGAGAAGGGTCGATGAAGCCTAGGGGCTGCTGGCAGTAGATTGTTTCCGTCAGGTGGCCGTGAAGAAAGGCGTTCTTCACGTCTAGTTAATGGATCGGCCAGGAGCGAGAGGCAGCCAAGGTGAAAACGACTCGGATGGTGACGGGTTTGACAACGGGACTGAAGGTCTCGTCGTAGTTGACACCGGGTCGTTGAGAGAAACCCCGGACTATCCAGCGAGCCTTGTGACAGGGAAGTGAACCATCGGCGTGGAATTTGTGTTTGAAAATCCACTTACCGGTCACAATGTTGGCGCCGGGAGGTCGGGGAACGAGGCGCCAGGTCTCGTTGTCCATTAGGGCCTTGTACTCGTCGGCCATGGCCGTGCGCCACTGAGGGTTGGCCAGGGCTGAGCGAGAAGTCACCGGGATAGGAGAGATAGAGTTGTGGACGGCGGAGAGACCGTAGCGTTGAGTGGGGCGGAGAGACCCGGTTTGGGAGCGGGTGACCATGTTTGAGGTGGAGGGAACTGGAGCCGATTGGGGTGCGGGAGTAATGGGAAGAACTGGTTGGGTAGGGGCGTTATCGGCTCCGAGTCGACGATTGTAGACAAGAGGAAAAGGAGGAATTAGATCGGCCTGAGCCGATGAGGTCGGGTGGGCCGAGTATTCCGATCGGTTCGATAGAGATGGATCAGCCGATAAGGTAGGAGAGCCGATGGAAAGTAAGGAGCCAATGGAAGTGGGGTGTCCGATGGAGAGGGAACGGTATCGGCTGAAGGATAAATAGGATAGGTATCGGCTGATGGAGGTGGGTCCGATGGGGGTCCAATGGTGGGGACATCGGACCGAGTAGTTGTGGGATATGTGATGGGTAAATCCTCAGCAGCGGCCGATGAGGGGGCCGATGGAGAGGGCAGTGGAGGAGACCTGGTCGGCATGGTGTTGGTGAGGAGGAAGTCGAGATCACTAGAGGAGGATCTCGGATGAAGAAGACCGAAGGGAAAACATGTCTCATCAAAAATGACGTGACGAGAGACGAGGACCCGTCGGGTGGAAAGGTCGAGGCATCGGTATCCCTTGTGAGAGGTGGGATAGCCGAGGAGCATACAGGCGGTGGAGCGGGGAGCGAGTTTGTGGGAAGCTGTGGCGGTGAGATTTGGGTAGTAGAGGCACCCGAAAACGCGAAGGTGGGAGTAGTCGGGCGCCGTGCAGTAGAGAAGGGCATAGGGAAGGTTGTTATGAACGAAGGAGCATGGGCGCCGATTGAGAAGGTACGTTGCAGTAGCCAGAGCTTCAGTCCAATAAGTGACGGGTAAGTGGCCGTGAAGTAGCATGGTGCGACTGATATTGTTGAGGGTGCGAAGGAGGCGCTCGGCTTTGCCGTTCTGAGGAGAGGTGTAGGGGCAGGAGAGCCGGAGATGGATGCCCTGCGAGGTGAGGAGGTTTGTAATAGTATGGTTGACGAATTCCATACCGTTATCGGCTTGTAAAGACTTGATGGGGAGGTTGAACTGAGTGAATACGTACGTGACGAAGTGAGTGAGGTGAGAGGCGACCTCGGATTTGTGGATGAGCGGGAAGGTCTAGCAATAGTGTGTGTAATTGTCAAGTATAGCGAGATAATACTGATTACTGGAGACACTTTTAACTAGGGACGTCCATACATCACAATGTATAAGTTCAAATGAATGCGAGGTACAGGAGAGAGAACTAGAAAAGGGCAGACGCACATGTTTGCCAAGTTGACATGAGTGGCCAACTGTGGAGCTGCTGTGAGTACATCGGATGGAGGCGCTACGACGGAGGGTGGCGACAGCGTCGGGGCTGGGGTGGCCGAGTCGAAGGTGCCAAAGGTTGGTGTAGAGGTCTCCGCCACTATTGCAGCGAAGGATCTATCGCCGGGTTGGGATATCCTTCACAGAGAAACCAGACGCGTCAAATTCAATGGAGCAGTGGTTGTCTTGTGTGAATTGGCAAACAAATATAAGATTGTGAATAAGAGAAGGGACGATAAGAATATTGCATAGGGGGAGGTTAGTGGTGGATGTAGACAGAGAGGAGTCACCGCGGCATTGGACAGGAAGAGAGTGACCATTGCCGATAGTGACAAAAGGGGAGGAAGAGGGGTGACAGGAGCGAAGTATACCGGCCGATGACGCCATGTGTGAAGACGCCCTAGAGTCTAGCACCCAAGGGTGCTGTAGTTGGAGCGTCATCTGGTTGAGGGCAGCGACGAGGCCAGCCTGGTTCCAGGATGGAACCGACTGGGTGGTTGGGGTCGGTAGCATCGGCTGAGGTGGCAGAACGGGAGCCGATGCTAGGTGAGCCTAGGGATGGGCGCCGAGAACTCCGGGTTGCCAGCCGATGGGGCTGCGTGGCTGGGTTGGGGCGCCCAGGGGTTGTAGCAGAGCCACAGACCCGTGGGACCGATAGGGTGGGTAGGGACCGAGGTAGGTCGTGATGGCGTCGGACCCTGCCAGGTCCTGCCTTTGCTTTTGCCCTTGCCTTTCCCGGTGCGGGCTGTGTTGCTGTGGCCGGAGCCATGGCCACCAGGACCACGGGAGGAAGGGGCAGCGCAAGAAGCTTGGCAGCCATTATCGGCTGCGGCAAGAAGAACGGAGAGCAGCAGCCTTGACTTTAAGGCGCTGACAGTACGAGGAGACAGAGGAGTCGTCTTGTACCATGGAGTGGAACTCGTTGAGAAGGAAGATGGCGCGAGGCTGCTTGTTGACCAGGAAGATCCGCTCGATGGCCACCTAGAGGTCCCGGGCGGTAGGGTCGATATCGTCCATGGCAAGGTCGAGGATAGAGTCGTCGATCGAGCCGAGCAGCTAGCTGTGCACACAGCACTCGGCGATGTCCCATTGAGGATCATCGGAGCAAGGTAGAGCGGAGCCATCAATATGGGACCGGAGGCCGAATTTTCCACAGAGAAATTTGAAGAAGAAAACCCACTTGGAATAATTGGCGTTAAGGTCAAGAGAGATAGGAACGTGAAATTTCACGTTCACAGCAGCGTAGGGAGGGGAGAAGATCGGCGAGGTGGTGTCCGAGGTGTGGTCTGAGGCACCGAGGGCCGGAGCAGATTCGGCAACTAGGAGAGTGCCGGAGCTGAGAGCGGACTCGGTGGCCATGACGGAAGAACGGGAGCAAAGAGCCGATGGGAGAAAGAAGCCGATAGGAGGGGGAAGCCGATGAGAGGACGGGTCGGTCGATCAAGGATGTGAGAAGCCGATGGGAAGTGGGCCGGCCAGCCGATGAGGAATTGTTGGCCGATGGAGAGTAGGCAACGGAGTAGGTGAGGACAGAGTGGGTGGGTCAGAGAGTGGTTGGGTCACGGACGTGCGAGGATTCACGTCCATGAAGAGAATATTCACGTCCGTGGACTCGTGGAGGCTAAGGAGTGGGGCGGACGCGAAAAAGGCAGGGAGTGGCTGGACGCGAAGAGAATATGTTCGCGTCTGGGAGACAGGGATTCGTGTTCGTGAACACGTTGGACTGGCTCGGACGTTAGGGGAGAAGGTTCGCGTCCGAGAGCCGTTGAGCGTGTCGGAAAGGACGAGAACCGAGAGAGGTTTCTAACTGATGGAGGGCTGGACAAGTCCAATTGATGGAGAGGTCAATGATTTGTCTCTAACACTGTCCATCCAGGGAAGGGCTTTGAACTAGCTCTATATATACGAAGTCCAGAATCTCAAGTTTGTGGAAGACTTTACTTCTGTTGTTGAGCTCGAATTGTTTGATAACCCTGAACTGAACAGGATCTCTAATCTCCCCAAATTGAGGAAGCTTAACATTTTGTTCTGCCCAATAATGCAAGTATTGGAAGGTGTGCCAGAACTCCGAAGCCTAGCACTTTGAGGACTACAGCATTGAAACACTCCCTCAATCTCTGCAAGATTTCAACTCAAGGAATTTGCTAGTGTACTGCAGCTTTGAGCTTCTCAGTTCCATGTCCCTGAGAGATGCTAGTCCTGAATGGAACAAGGTCAGCCATATCCAGCAAGTGAAAGTCTACGCAAGTGATGAAGACGATGGAACAAGTTGGTATGTCTCCTACACAAGAGATCCCTACAGCTTCGAGACAAATATCGCCCACTCTTCTAAGCCCAGTGAAAAATTTTTGTTTTGTCTCTCTATTCATTTAATTTCTACATTTGATTCCAACTATCGATTGCATTTTTATAGCTAGCATTAATTTCTTACTGTTTTATGTAGCTTTGCTGCATCAGACTCAGAGGGCAGAAAGCAGTCTGCTCACACAAGAGCGAGAGCAGAACTTGCAGTTATCTAGGAGAAATTCTAGGATGCCGCTATGCTTGCAGAAAAATAGACGGTGGCTTGGTCAATCTTCTTACACCCAATGCTCACATAAGAGTTTCATAGGTATTTTTCAAGTTTTATTCATAGAATGCACTGTTCCTTTCGTAGGGATGCAGGTTGGTCAGTCAGTGAACCTGCATATAAGCTATTTTTGTGGGTCAACCTATGGCCTGACCATAAAAATGGTCTATATACTGGGCTTGCGAGTTGCCATGCTTGCATCCCTACCCTTCGGCATAACTGGAAATTATAATGCTAGTAAATGATAAAAATAAATCAATGGATTAATCTAAGTTGTTGACCACAGTCTTATCGCAGTCTTGTCGGTTGCCTAAAAGCTTATCCACTATGAATATTTAAAATTTAATTTTTTTTAATTTATTTTTTAGCATTTGATTTTAAATTACAAATAACACATATATCACATATATCAAAGTTTATCCTAAATTAATTTTTAGTTATTTATATGCTGTTTTATTCCCACTGTCTGTTTTTAAGGTGTAATTAAATTGTTTGAGTATAATTCGTTTTTTTCATCAGTTCACGCTTTTAGATTGTAGTAATCAGTATGTGTAACTTAATATAATATTAGAGCTAGAGATCTCAAGTACGAACCCTAAATAACACACAATTAAATAGAAAATTGTAGCATACTTCTATCCCAATCTCATGAGGTGAGTATTGGAGTACAAGTTAATTTTCCATATTTCTTTATCAAAGCTTTTGAGTTAAACTAGTCTACGCATACAACTCTCAGTATAAACATCGGTGCTGTCAGTCCTCTTCTCGAGGGATTTTCAGCTTAAGAAACCAGTGACTGTTTGCACTGAGTCCTGTTAAGCCTTCTGAGAATCTGTACCCGGTGAACAAAATGCAATGTTTACTGTCAGGTTCTTTTATCAGACACAAAACGAAAATGGATTGTTTAACTTGTGTGCTATATCATCTTGTTCCCTTAATTCTGTCACAGACTTCCTTATCTTTATGATTGGCTCCACTAATATGGGCCGAGACGAGTACTAAATATAACTCCGTATTCATACTCAAATACTCCCTCCATTCCCTTTTATTTGACTTGACGTTGGTTAGTTCAAAATTTAAATAAAAAAAACAGAGGGAGTAATTAGCAAGGGTAAGAAACCTTTCGAGCGACATGCTTGATGTGTTCCATTCACCGGCAGGACTGACCATAATTGTTGCTGACTTGGTATTATCTCTGGCAAGTAATTATTCCAACAGGATGGCTTCTTCCATAGATACTACTGCGCATGAAACTGCATTTTGGTGAACTCTAGTTCTGGGTCGCGGGAGAAAATGACAATTGAATAATCCATCATATGCTACTTCTTAAATCAATGACTTTTGGGTTTGTTATTGCTTGTGATCAGATCGATACTTCCACTACCAAAAAAGGTTTTTTTTTTCAGTCGGCCGGCTGGGCGTAGGTGAAAATACATTTTTTTAGTTGATTCTCTTAAGGGGCAATCTGTGAAAGTGTATTTATCATTTATCAGATTTTGAATTTTATAGATGCAAAAAAAAATAAAAAAATATTTTAAATTTTATAGGGACAAAAATGTCACAAAAATATTTTGAATTTTACTCGGCCACCATGTCCCAACTCCCAAGTCCAAAATCACATGATTTTTAATGAATTATGTGTTATAGAATTTGAACACAAGACCTCCCTCGTCATGCATTGTTCCTTTACATTCTCACTATTAAG
This sequence comes from Oryza coarctata, assembly GCA_030770085.1. Taxonomy (NCBI): domain Eukaryota; kingdom Viridiplantae; phylum Streptophyta; class Magnoliopsida; order Poales; family Poaceae; genus Oryza; species Oryza coarctata. The sequence continues at coordinate 9,201,922 of CM061483.1, read as the reverse complement.
CAATTGTTGTCAAGATTGAAGATACTATTCTTTTGATTTCTAATCTCTGATACCTGTAATGCTTGTTTGACAATCTAAATGGTTTGAAATAAAAAGTCATCATCCTCACGATACTTTGATATACAGCATAAGCATATATTTATTTATAGGAGGCAGTTTGCAAACTAGATCTAAGATTTTGTAAAACTATATTTGAGATATTGTAACGAATATTTAGACTCCGATCTCAAATGAAAAACTTGTTAACTAAAAAATTGTAAATCTTATCGTGCTCTATAATTTTAATATAAAATTTATCTTCATACGGCTTCTTATGAATATGTTAGACATATATAAGTGGTTTTTTTAAAAAAATGATTTTCACAAGTAGTTTTTAAGAGATTTGTATGTAAAAATTCATTTTTATAGTTGGTCAGTTTTAAAATTGATTTTTAGAGGCAGTTGACTAACCGTTTATAAAAAATTAATTTTTAAAGCGATCCGTAACGGAGGATTCTCCGTGTGTCACCAAAAATGATTTTTATACTGCTGTTTGCTGATCTTTAGATGCGGTATATCTAGAATAATTAGCCACAAATCCCGTGCAAGCGTGGAGTACTGCGTCCATTTTTCATCTGCATGTTCCAAAAAGCACAGAACTACAGTATGTTCTTTAAAATGTGCATAGGTGTGTTCAAATAAGAAAAGAGTGAAACGCTGAACTTTAATTGGACCGTTTCAACTGAGTGCTGGGAACTGTAATCTTGTCAGTGGTAGTTGCGGCGAGATTTGGCTAGTTTTGTTAAAACCAAAGATCAAATTTGACAAAGAGCAATTGGCATACCACCACGTCACACAGAAAAACGAATGCTTAGATCTTAGTGCTAAATTCGTTTCCATTTATATTTCTAAAAGCGCTTTTAAGCTATGACGAAATAGTTATTTTCATATGTGAAACCTAGCTATAAAGACAGGGAAGCTGCAGTGTTGGAGCTCTGTACAGTCTGATAGGTTTAAGTTCTACTGCTTACAACCCCCAATCCCAAACTCGACGTAGTAGCATGACAGCTGATTCGTCAATTCTTGATCTGTCAACATTATTCTAGGGTTAGACATTATGGATTACCTTCGCCGCCAAGCTTTGCGATGGCATAGGATGGCTCATAATGCATGAAACCAACATTTTTCTAATCCGTTCATGCCTATCTCGGATGCAACAGATTTCTTGTAAACAAGATGCTGACATTCAACACAAGTTATGCAGCTTGGCGTTGGACGGTTGACCATGTTCTCCCAATGCCTGCTATGCCTATGCCTAGCTAGCTACAGGATCGATATGATATACGTGGCACATGGCTGTAGTGGTTGCAGGACTGCTCGATCGATAGCTTTGGCATTTGAGAATTCATCTTCAGCAAACCTGAATATATATACAGATGTCCTTGCCCTCCTAATATAAAGGGTTGCCGTAGTCCTTCTGGGCCTTTGTGGTTGTCTGTGCAGGACTCTTTGACAGCGAGTAAAAAAGGTACAAATGTATATCTGACTAAATGAATAGTTTTTACTGTTATGTAATGAGACCACAAATATGGAGGTTTACTGTATCAAGTGATGGATTGATACATTATATTCTTAGATACATGGCATGGTTGCTCTGTTTCAAGGGGCTTGATCGATTGGTTTTCATGACTCAAACTCCTCTGCTTCTCCCTCAACCCCTGTACCTCACAACAATCTACATGTAAATTGCGAAAAATTTTGATCCATAAAATTGTTCATGCCGGGGAAATGCCATCCGTAGTTTCTTCGAAAAAGAAAGATGCATGTTTTATTTTTATGTCGACGAAAGATACCGATCCGAAACAAAATTCAGTGCAGTAGCCCCTGCAGTCTGTATGTTGATTGAGTGCAATGTTAGGTTCTTCTAATTATTGTCAGCGAAATTAGTGATTCTGTTGTTTACCATTTGATTTGGACTAATGTATGAGTAATTGAATGGAGTTCCTGGTTGCCATGCTGAACTTGTTTTTACTAATTTTATACCCTTGGGCACTAGAGAGGTGAAGAATTAATAGGACTGAATGTTGATATATCAGAGGCAGTGTAAATAATAAAGAGACCATATGCAAGCAATTATTACAAAGCGTAGTCGTCCTCTTGCTTATTAGTATATACAGTTTACTCATTATCTTTATTCCTATCTCCTACCATCGCGCAAAGTATAAGAAAAAAACGAAAAACCAAACCTGTAAAAAATTTCAAGTCCATCGCCAGTCGCAAGTATGGTGCAACTCATTTTCAATGATATAGGCCCGTTACTATATACGGGTATGCTACTGGTAAAAATAATTAAGTGTGGTGAGTTCCCTTGGTCATTCAAACCCTTGAAGAAAAATAGAAAGCACGAATGATACCAGCAACTGTAAGGGCATGCTCTATCTGTCAATACAAGAGATATCAACACATGAGAACGCACAATTATGTCTTTCGAATCTAGAGCTGTTCAAGAGGAGATACAGACACAGACACAGACACATTTCTATCAGTTCTGGCGACAAATCGAGAGGTTAGCAGCATTGGGGTTTTGTGCAGTGTGGGTAATGCTCCTAATCCTCCGATCCCAACCTCAACTGACGTAGTATGGCAACTGATTCGTCAGTTCTTCTTGCGTCAACACTTCTCTGTGGTCGGACGTTAACGGTCACATTAGCTACCAGTTATCGTGATACAATAGAACGGCTCCTAATAGATGCAACCAACAACAGAGGCCAGTTCTTGCCTATGTCGAATGCCGCGTTTTTCTTGCAACTAAGATACGGTTGTTGCTATGCAACTTCTTGTTGGATGGTTGTCCATGTTCTTAGATGCCTACTATGTCTAGAGTCAATAGAAGATGGATGAAGATGGATCAAGTAACGGACCGGTATGACAAATGGCATGGCTCTCTCTCTCTCTCTGTGTGTGTGTCTCTATTAATGCGGAACGGACGTGCATGGGGTCGGTGGGTGCGCTACACTCGCAACCCAGGTATATATCTCCCATCCGATAAAGTACTTGTCAAGTAATAATCATTTTTAGTCTGCGTTCCGTGCTCGTAACATTTCTTCTCTCTTTTTTCTGCGTTCCGCGCATAATGTATTTTTTAAAAGAACTTTATAGAAAAATTGTTTTAAAAAAATTATTTAATATATTTTTTTCGTTTTTAGGTAATAGTTAATTAATCATGTAGTGTTCCGATTTTCGTGCGGAGAGAATGAGTTTCCAACCCACCGAAATGAACGCACCCTGTTACTGCCTCTCGATGCAATATATTGCTGTATCAATACACCAGCTAGCAAAGATGAATGCTTCACCTACTGATTCAATGAATCATATGTACCACGATGAGTATTTACCAGGCAGAACCAGAGTTCACTGTTTCACAACGCAAGAACATTCTGGGGGTGCCACATTTTTTTCTCAAAAAACATATTTACACTATAAAGTTCATATTAAAATTTATAGTGTACATTTCAAATCGTGCGCTGTAATTTTTCCAATAGTTACTATATAGGAGTATTAGGGGGAAGCAATGAATTATCTACTTGAAACCTTAATAAAACGCTAGTAAACAACAAGAAAAAAAAAGAGCGACACAAACTTGTGAATACAACATGAGCTAGCACGACTTGAGGACGTTGCAAACGATGGTAGAATTCGACAGAAACCACCTTAAAAAAATGAAATTGCTAACCATCATCTAACACGGAATCACCAATAATATCTTATACATTTTGACCCTTTAATCTGCTCCAAGATTGTAGTGACACCTAATCCTCCATATCCAATAGGCTCATCTTCTCTTACGTCGGCAAGCAACTCTCCAACTCTAGTAGAGAGCCTACGGACTAGGGTTAGGGTTATGGTTAGGGTGGCATAGGAGAGGGGTTTGGTGGGGGGAAATGGGGTTTCTGTGGGGCATATAGGACTGGCCATTGATGATAGTTAGACCAATGGTGAGTGGCAGATATAGGTGGACAGCAAGGCGGTGTCGCCGCCACCAGAGCCACGGGAATGGGGAATGGAGAAGATGGGTAGGCTAGCATAGGAGGTAGGGCAAGGGAAAATAGAGGGGTGAGGAGGCGAACAATAGTGGGAGCCACTAGAGACGAAGAAGAAGGATAGGGTGAGAGCAACTTGCTAGAGTTCGAAAAGAAAACCTACTAATTAGGTGGTAGGAGCCGCTGGAACAAAGGAGAAGGGCAGATTAGTAGCATCTTGTTTGAGTAGGGAGGTAGATGGTGATGGAGGATGGAAAAGAGGGTGGCTCTAGAGAAAGAGGATGGCGATTACAGAGGAAGAGGAGTGCGTCAACAACAATGGCTAGGAATGAGGTGGTTGAGTTAGGATTTAGTTTTTATACAAAGTTGCATCATTGATATTGATATGACCATTGGACCATGATCATATGGTTGAAAAAAACGAATAAAACGAATAAGATGAGGGGGGTTTTGGTGCAAATGTACCTAGGCTTTTCGAAAGAAAGGACAAAATCGTTGTACCATCTTTCAAAAACTAGATGTCAGCACGCACAGGTACGGGTATCATTGCTAATACCATATAAAATTAAAAAACCATATTTTTTATTTTGAATATACATGTTTGATATTTTAAATTTAAATAATTTTTAATACTTATATTAGTTATCCTAACCATCAATCACATATTTAGTTAATAAACATTTAAATCAAAATTATATTCTCTAATGATTGAGTTAGATAATACGTGAAATATCGTACGTACAAATCTATGTGTCTATATCGTTGTCCTTTGTTGTACAGGGAGCATCATTTGAGGTATCTAAATTTTGTGACACATGATGGCTTAGAAGAGCTCTAGAGGATTTTATATAAAATTTAAAATTAAACATTAGAAATTTATGCTCTCCAAATGGATCGCTCTTTGTAAATTTTTGTTGTTTACATACCTTGCACCAGTTATGAATAAAATACATTTAGATTAAATAATCTTTTAATCATGGTAATTTATTATGTCATTTTCTATAGCTATGCTATAGCCTGTGCAATTGTAAAAATTTCACTAGAAAATCCATGTGTCAAAGACCAAACAATTCAATAACTTTCATGTGTTTAGCATAGAAGTTATTCGGTGGCTATAGTCCTCTTGTCATTCCTAGTCATTGTGCATGTATTAATCTCGCGGATGATGAACCCAAAATAAGGTGTGGCGAATGGGCGAGTGTAAGAACTAAAGATATTTTCTCAATGGCAAAATAATATTGGTAGTAATTGGACCAACCATTCAGCTTTTAACATAACAATTGCAATTCATTTGCAAAACATAGAAGCAAGCATTAAAAAGTAGCTCAGAAAATGAAGATTCAGCACTACTACATAGATTATAAATAATCTGCAAAACATAAGACAAGTATATATAATATATTAGTCTTTATATTCATTTGTCAATAAAGAAAACGAAAATGCATACCAATATTGACTTGCACATAGGTTGAGTGGGACCCATATAAGCTATGAAAGCCCATTTAACATCATCTCTAATATTAAATAGCAAATCAATCAATTGAAATATGAAGTTCCGGATTAGAGATAACGTGATCTAGGGTGAACTCAGTTATACCTTGTACATTTTCTTCATTCTCTTCCACCCTAGCAAGCACGGCTGTCACATTGTCTCCTTCATTCACCTCTAGCACATATTCTGGTTCAGTGATATCAACAGCACCCAATTGCATTTCCAACTCTTCCACTTGTCCAGTAACATCTTCCACCTCTACGGTGACATTTCCCTTACATAAGTGCTTGGATTTGTACCACTAGAAGCCCTGTTAAAGTAGCTCTTTAAATCTGTACATACGCATAACACAAGCAGTCAAGTACTCAAGAAATAAATCTACAATTTGGTACTAATTTTACAATTCAAGACACATTAATGTATTGATCTATGATATACTAGCAGTTTATTAAACACCCTCCAAAATCCATTAAATGATAAATGTAGAATATATTTAGAGCATTTATATGAAATATCAACCAACTTGGTTGAGCTATTTGAACACGTTTCAAAAGACTCCTAAGTAATCGGATCAAAGCCCATGCATGTCCTGCCTCTTTTTATCATGATCTAAATTATATAAAATCATAGGGGTTTTGACAAATAGCATATAACCAAGGATATTATAGTACAATAGTTTCATAAAACCATATCATTAACTAATTTGATACTATAATAAAATAAAATACATAATCTTAGGTGGCTATAACTTGTATATGATGTGTTAAAAAAAACTTATAAATCGAACATAATTTTACATAAAATTTTATAACTTATAAGTAATATGGATTAAAGAATAAGTAGTCAAAATTGTGGTTTTATAAAACTCTATAACTACATGTGGTTATGTGCAAAATACTAAAAATCATGTAGTTTTGAAACTTGGTTCATAATAAATATGGTTTTATGAAATTTATAATTTTGATACATTTACATTATTGTACTATTTACAAGTAAAACTTTACAATTTAAGAGCCATATTAACCATATTTTAAGAGAAATATGTTATCCTCCCACTCCCATCTCTGACTTTGTGTCCATATTCTTTTAAGGATCAACCCCCCCCCCCTCCCCCCAAAAAACAAGAAATCAACAATTAGGCAGATGACCAAAATTTTGTAGTTAGATAGTTCACATTCTTTTTTTTTACTTCGATTGTGTATCTAATTTGGCTATGCATGTTAGCAAAATAATACATGATGATGCAAACCAACATTTTAATATTATTTCTAAGATTTTTATGGTAATTTAGATGACATGCAAAGCTAGGCTCTGTTCTACAAGAACATGTTTCTTATGTAGCAGAACATGGCATTATGGATAATAAATTATTGATCTAATTATAAATAAAATAACTGTATAGATAGATCCAAAATCGAATATGTAACTCATAATTTATTATCATTTGAATACCCAATTATTTATTATTTGTTTTGTTTAGGTGATCCCTATTTTGAGGAGAAAGAATAGCAGAGACCTTAAAATAGGGAGGAGGAAGAATAGCAGAGAGGCCAAGGGCGTGGAGGCCTGGAGGAGAGGTGACTTTGTTATTTTTTTAAAATCGTACTAGCCTGATCATTTAAATCGATTGCTAGATTTTTTAAAAAAATTTCTAAGATTTTCTTTAATTTATTAAAACACCACATGATGGCTTAGTAACGCTCTAAATAATGTTTAATTTAATTTTAATATATAATAACTAGCAAGATGTTCATACTTTGCAACACAAAAAAACTAAAATTGCGATAAATGATTTGGGTTTAATTCTCGTGATTTGAGCCAAACATATTATTTACATAGCGGTAACTAATTGAAAATAGTCTATTTACAAATGAAAGCAGTAAAAATTCGTCCTAATGTACTTTTTTATTTGGTTTTAAAAGTTTGGGTAAAACAATGATTTTGAAGTTCACGCTGAAAAAAATATAGTAGACAACTATTTTTTATATGAATTGAACTGTGAGCATTAAAAAAATCAGAAGAAATTACCCCCTCATAATCATATATATTTGACATTTATGATTAGATTTAGTAACACGTTTGAAATTTTGACACCCAATTTTATATTGGGATATTCCTTTGATCGTAGATAATATCCTAAATGGAGATACAGGTCAAGTGAGCAAGTTGCACAATGAACAAAAAAATCCACGCCGTTGTGGTTATGTTAGATTATGGCATTACTTGATCGATTCCTTGGTAAGATTGAAAGAATGACCCCTGAGTTGACGAGTGTAGACAGCATCTACGGCTTGCAGTGCCTGAATCTCAGGATCACCTAGGAAAGCAAGAAATAGTGCATCATTAGAGTCGTTCAGAAATGGCAACCAAAATTCCAAATTTCATTAGACTCGATCGGGGCCAGAATGTAGTAAACCCAAAAGAAACCTGCCACCCTCAAAGCGGGACTGGAGCTCATTCTCTGGGCTCGGAAGCCGAATCTAAGATGGGAAAGAAGCGGCGACATGAGCGCGTACAGGCACAGGGCGTTCCTTGACTTCCAGAGCAGCGTCTGCGTTTCTGTCGGCATCCTCGCCCATCGTCGGGATCATCCACTTGATCTTGAACCTAAACAGGGACAGATACCTTCACCATGCGCACCAAACGCATCACGACGCCCGTCTCTAAGAAGCTCCCCGACGCATCGTGCATGAATCAGTCTCACTTATACCACACTTTTATGTGATATTAAAGTAGGTTTAGACATCTCTAACACGTTAGCAACCTTCTTATTGGCGAGACGACATCTCCTCCTCATCACAGACCTTCTCCTTTGATATTCTTTCTCTGTCTTTTTTTCAACTCGATTCTTATCCCATCGTCTCCTCCCCAGATAGTGTTTCTCCTCCTCCACCGCTTACTTGCCTTTTTCATCACGTGACAAGGAGATAAGCTCCATCCGTCTTCTCGTCTCGTTCAGACCTACTTTCGTTATATAGAAAATGGGGTCTCAGTCTCACTGTATACTACACTTCTACAGCTAGTGATCTGATACGTGGTGGCTAAGGCCGGCAGGCGGGGTCCGTGGTGCTGGAATTAATCACCCCCAATCGTTTCACCATGAGTACGTAGTTGAGACCGTGGACAAACATACTGTAGAAATTGGGTGGAGAGATCCTCTGTAGTCCAACACTTCGACTGTTAGTTGCACTTTATTTCTGGACTGATTGTTGCACATATCCAGAGGGAAGAGGCATCACCTAGGTCAAGTCAAGAAAGACAAAGGCAGCCATGCAGGGAGCGCACTACACCCTGCGTATATCCCTACAGGTCGAATATATTTGTACCTCTCCTTCTGGCCTTTCTATTCACAGGCAACAGCACCTAACTATAAATTCTGGAAAACTTAGCTGTGAAACAGCTTTGTAAGCTCCAGATACAGTTTAAACCTTCTAATTATATATCCAGATGGAAAGTAAGTAGCAAACCTTCATATTCAGATGTACAAAACGACATTCCCAGGGCGTCCAACATTATTGAGCTATACTTTTACATATATCCCTCACTCACACAACACACTACACGTTAGAGCACTGTATCACAGATAACTACACATTTCTATATAGCCAGCTAGATGCATGGTAGCCTCATCCAGCTGGACACCATCAACTCATGCAGGAATAATTCTTCCACACTTAAACCTAGCTTTCATGGAACATTGCTAGCTAACACATGTTTATTAGCTCACGCAAGAATTGTTCCCTCCCAACTTTGCTTATGTACGCAAGTGTGGCATCTGATCCAATTTTTAGGTAGCTAGCACTGATCTTCATCCAGGCTCGTTGGAGTGATCTGGAAGAAGTGGTCCCAGGCGTAGCGGAACGTGACGGTGGCCATGCTGGCGATCGGCTCGCCGCCGTTCACCAGGTAGTCGCCGCCGTCGGCGGCGCGGAACACGGCCGGGTCGACCTCCACCGTCGTCGCGAAGCCGCCGCCGTCGAGGAGCACGTCCCTGACGCTGCACGCGCACAGGTTCTTCACCTGCACCTCGAACACCGTGTCGCCGCCGCCGGCCGACTCGCCGGTGTTGATGGTCTGCACCTGGATGCTGCTGGACGCGGCACAGGGCTCGCCATTTGTCCCTGACGATCAACAAGATCAATATTTATGTTCAAAATTTAGCGTAAGCAAAATGCATAATTAGCTGGAAATAATCACCTATGTATTTTGCACTTATTTAGTACATATATAAGATGTGCTTACAAAGATTAATGCTAGCTAAAACTAGGGGGTTACACAGCAATCATTCACTTGTGAGAAAGTGTCTCAAGATGGATTATTTGTTATTGCCATCTGTCATACACATGTAAGTGGAAATAATTTACAGTGGTATTTAAAACTTTAGTTGTACTAACAAGAAAATTTTAATTGTACAAACAAATAAACTAATTATAGAATTGAAAGATTTACCTTGAACAGAGACGATGATGAAGAGGAGTGCAGTCAGAAGGTTGAGAGCAGTGGCCATATGCTCTTCCTTTGGGAGACCAGGCTAAACTAGCTAGTGGTGTTTGATTTGGTTGGTGACCTTGTTAACTTGTGATCAAGTTGTTGCACGGTCGTGTTCTATTTATAGAGACAGGATTAGGCCAGGATCAGGGGAGATGGATTAGGAGGAATAATCCGTCATAATTTATTTGTGAGTATTTCGAGGTCGCTTTCTTGGTTGTTCCCGTTGACCCCAACTGGCAGATGACCTATATATATGAACTCAATAAACTGACTAGACAGCAAAACACTTCCTCCTTTCCTTAACACCCAAGTGCATCTCAATGCAGGAACAGCACATGCATTGGAACTAGTGAAAGGGGCCAGGCACATTGAAAGGTTGCTTATACCTTGCTTGCAGCTTATTTTTGGATGCCAAACTTGTTTTTCTTTTTAATTTTTGGTTACCTGGCTGGCTGATATTCTAATTATATGTACACAATCTTAAGCTATATTTTTAAAAATATATTAATTGTAATTTTATATTGTCGTCAAAACAACTGGCATTTTTAGTGGCATTAGTAATGTCTCACTCATGAACCATATACTTCATAAAAAAATGGTTTGAATAATCATAGCTGAAAATAGTCATATATATATATATATATAAGGCTATGTTTAAAGGTACCGTTCTTTTGGGGAGGTGGCTGGGGCCGTTTTTTCATGAGCACTTTTTTAAATTGTTAAATGATATATTTTTTAAAAAAATTATATGTAATTTTTTTAAAAAAATAAATCTGTTTTTTAAATTTATTAGCTAATATTTAATTAATTTATTAATGTTTCATCTTCTTCCCATAATATGAAAAATTCCACCTAACCTTCACTAAATAACACTATCTTAGCACATTGCATTGGAATTGGAATTATCTATAGTAACTGGAAGTTTGGTCCACCGTCAAAGAGACAAAAAGAATGGTTTCACTCTTGCCCTTTTTTTGGCGGAATTAACTAACAATTTTCTTAACCACGAAGGAAGTACTTCATAATTAATCAACCATTTTCTCCGGCTCACAGGTATATATGCACGTGAATCAGTTATCAGACTTTCGGCTCAGTTTTTGTCAAACAGAAAAACAGAACATTCATTATTATACTGTCTTTGGAGAGGCGAGAGATTGATCAAAGAGACAAAAAGAATGGTTTCACTCTTGCCCTTTTTTTTGGCGGAATTAACTAACAATTTTCTTACCCACGAAGGAAGTACTTCATAATTAATCAACCATTTTCTCCGGCTCACAGGTATATATGCACGTGAATCAGATTATCAGACATTCGGCTCAGTCTTTGTAAAAAGTCCAAACACAAAACAGAAAAACAGAGCATTCATTATTATACTGTCTTTGGAGAGGGGAGAGATTGAGATATTAGCAAGGACTGAGGAAAAACATTCTTTCCTCTGGAAACCAGCAAATACTCACTTCAGTTTCTACTTGATTTGCATATACATTAGTAAATATCCATCTGTTTTAAAATATATTAGGCGTATTTTCTTTCGTTAGAGCAATTGCTTTACTAATATAATATACTCTTAAGTGACACAAAAGTTTATTTATAAGAAAATACTTTTGAACATAAATCTAATGGCATCAATTTTACATTACAAAATTACATTCTAATAAGTAATTATTAGTTAAAGTTGTGTCCTAATAAAATAAAATATGCTGTCTATTTTAAAACGAGTAGAGTACTATATTTACATTTCGAAAAAAGGTATGAAAACCACATGAATAGAAAAAATTGCAAGAATATGGTATTGTGTAAAGTCGAAAACTAAGGAATTAAAAATACATGAAATATGTAATGGTGTTGTTTTATCAATATGGTATGGTGTAAAGTCGAAAACTAAGGAATTGAAAATACATGAAATATGTAATTGTGTTGTTTTTAGCACAAGAAAATTTTGAGAAATAGATCGACACTACAAGGATGAAGCAAAATAATTTTTCTTTGGATCAAAGTACATGTTTTATTTCCTAGGAATATGGAGGAATCCAACAACCCATGCTTTTTCAACCAAGCTCATAGGAAAAAATCCCGAAGGATTGCAAACTTCATCCTTCAAAAAACCTATGTTCCAAACAGGGCTTTTATAGGTGTACCGTGATTTGATGCTAACATATACCCAAATCAACTTTAAAATGCACACCTAAATTTCGGTTAAAAGAAGTATTGCAACTTGGCGTTTAACTTTGGACCGATTCCTTAAGAGCTAATTATGAAGAACGTGCTCTGCAAAACATGTATTAGGCGTACATGGCAAGCATAGTCAGGCATGCATGGTGTAAGGAAAGAAAAAATTAAAGCAAGAAAAAAGTTGAATTAAAAAATCAACGTTTCGAAGCATGCATGGCCCAGAACTAAATTAACATGTTTCGAAGAACACTTTGCTTTCTTTTATTGCGATCGAGGGAGCATGCATGCTTCTCTGATCGTTTACAATCAGCACAGACAGTTTCAGCTGCCTTGCATAAAAAGACTACGAGGGATTTGTTAGGAATCTGTTGGAATTTATATCTCACGCACATACACCACTGCGCATTCCAAATATGCCATACTTATCTCTTTGCTAGATTAATTGTTATCCCTGCTGCTATACATAGTACTTGTTCAACCAGTTTTTAAAAACTTCCACTCTACCAATAATTGTTCGTATAGAAATTTCTTTAATATCCATCAATCGATTAATTCGTCTAGCACTCTGCATGGCTGACGTACGCGTCAACTGTTTGGAACCGAAATTTCTGTAGGAACGAATCTATATGTAGGACAAGGCTGTACTGACTGCATGGAGAGTATATATGCTGATTCCTGACTAGCTATAGTTCTATTATTGACTACACTGGTTTGTCACTCATTCCTGACTACAGTATACACCTTGCGTGTAGGTTACTCCTTTCTGAAGCAACGAGCATTAGCATTTGATCCTGCATCATTACAAGATGCCCTCGCAGCAGATTGTCTCGCCATGTTAATATATATACGCGTCCTAATTATTTGCAATTGATATAAACTTCCTAACACTTCCAGAAACTGGTCATTTCCTCGCGGAAAAACGTAATCGTGACGGCCCCGCATGCTCCGTGAGGAATAACGGACCACTCTCCTCACGAGAGCATTATTCCGACGCAATTGAGCGATCAATGGATTTTAAACCCGTCGAGAAAAGGAAAACTAAAGCATAAAATATTAGCCTTTTCGCTCTCCATCACACACACATGCAAATCCATCAAGTCCGAACTGCTTATCCTTCTTCTCTGGCCACTAGTACTTCCTTCGCTTCGCCTTTCTCCCTCTAGACCCATCCACCGCCTTACCTTCCACTCCGGCTGTCCTTTCCATCTCTACCACCATCCTAGCACACCGGTCCTCATCTCCACTGCTATAATCCTGTCCATCCACCATCGCCTCCATCTCTCTATCGCCATCATCATCCTCTAACGATGTCATTGTGCATCATCACCACCTTCTCCATATCGCCACCCTCTCGATCAGATCCTAGTTCTATCATGGTAGAATGATTGGCCTGACCCACCATGCTTTTATGCCTAAATGGATGAGGATGCGGCCCAAGAACGGCCTAATGGCACAAAAATGGCCTAGAACGCCGGGAGCAGCTCAATAGAGGTTGGAGCGCAGGACTGCAGGTCCCGCCGGCTTCGCCATAGATGTCAGTCGGGTCGCCGCCACCACCATGGATCCTCGTCGATGTTCTCTGCCAGGGACTGACAAAATTGTTCTGCTGGCGCGAGTGGCCATCAAAGCTTGCCGCTGCAAGTCCAGAATCAGCCGTCGGGTCCCAGCGCGCGAGGAAGACACAGCGTCAACCATCGAGCACACTTGCTGCGAAGCCCCGATGAGCTCGTTGCTCGTGGAGTCGCTGCTGGCTGCCTCAGGGGGAAGCCTGATGAGCTCGGCTCGCTCCTCAGCTGCTTGGCTGCTTGCACGACCAACCCAATCTGCCAATGATGTTACAGCTACGACTTGGTGAAGCAAAATTAAACACAGGTACAGCCGCACAGAGCCCGGTTGCAGCAAAATCTGTACTATTTTAAAAGCAAAATACCACCATCAATTCTTCTAAACTGAGATATTTTTTACAGTGACTAAGATTGATTCTAAGTATATAAACAGAGGACTATATATATACAACTCAGATCACTTCTAACATCTCCTTTCAATGTTCCAAAAGCAATGGTTGAAAAATATTCTAAAAATGATTTCTTAAATAGTTTTTTTAAAATTTACAATGTGTCGATTTCTACATAATTTCTAAATAGCAATGGCCCAACTCAACAAGTATTCATCCCTAGAGGCGGACCCCATGCCGCGTGCTGCAGCGCCGCGCGACGCATCGAACCCGAGCCCCCAGCGCCCATCACCCATCTCTCCCTCTCCCATTGGTTCGCGATTATTGCCTAGCGATCATTGAAGAGGGAAGTCGATCAAGCGATACGTAACCGATGTGCAGCACCAAGACGAGAAATACTCGGAAAGGCAAAATGACCCGCAGCTTTCAGCTTCTCTGGCCACCGAAGGAAACCTCAACAATCGCCAGACTGTTTGTTTTTTCTCCTGCCGGAAGCTCACAGAACTAGCCATCTGAGGAGTCTGGCATGGATTTAAGCACCTGCACTCGTGGGATTCTATTTGAAGAAGTTCAGGTTCTATTCATCACCCAGTGCCTGCAAGCCTGCGACTCTCCTAAAGGTGAGACAAAAGGTGAGGTTAGTTGTTCACCAAAAAATGTTGTGCCTGCTTCTTCTGTTGCTGCGCAGCACCAATCCTATTCGTCAAGGTCTGTAGCTCCTAATGCTATGTTTCTCTTGCTGATCTATGTTTGCTTTTGGATTTTGCTGATCTATGTTTCCATAGTTGTAACCAAGAAGAAGTCGTTCTTCTTAAGGTCGAATTGTATCAGCAAATAAAGGAAGATGTTTTAATCGGTTGAGGATTGGATATGATTTATTTCTTTCTTCATTCCATTAATGGAAATTTGGAGAACTATTTGGTTACTGTGTAGCCACAAAAGAATCGGGTATGGCAATTTGTACAACTATTTGGTTCATGAGCCTCAAACCCCTCTTCCTTAATTATATAATATAAATTGAACTGTTGTAAGAAAATAAAAAAAAATCAAGAGAATATTTGGTTTTCGGTCTTTCTTGGGCATGTTTAGATGGTCTTGGCCAATTCAAACAAGGCCTTGGCGAGCATGTCAGAACGAAGAAAATTAGTTGCAGGTGCTCGCGCCATGCTCGCGGGTGTCCCCTGCCTTTCCGCAAATCCGCGAGAATAGACTAGACCTGCAAGCCTAAGAAGGACGCGTGCGACGGGCAGAGCTCGCAGTTGTGCAGAGATGCTCTATGCGACGTGCGACGAGCTGGTTGCTGGGACGTGCGGCCGTCCGGAGCGGCCCGACGGCGGCAGCGGCGACGGAGCTCGGCGCCTCTCCGCTTCACGCCAGCTGTCGCTAGGTCACAAGTATAGGGCCATCGTCGTGCCGGGCTGGCACTGGTCGGGCCATGGCGTGCTGCCCGTGTTACAGCAGCCACGGCCCACGTGTCTTAGCCTGGCCCAACTCTCAGGGGTCAATTGTCCCCCGTTATTTGGATTTTCCGTTCACGCTTCTCGTGTTTCATAGGAAGATTTTCTCTACATCTAACACTTGTGAGGCAAAAATTTTATCTTTATACTACCTCTGTCCTACAAACACTTCACTTTTTTTTAAGTCTTCGTGGGATGAAGGTAGCAGTAATTAATTCAATGTTTATACTCTTAAATTGTTGGCATAAAAATTAGATAATTTTAAAATCTAAAATTGGCATGATTTTTAAACGGGACCTTAGACACAAGCAAACCGGACAGAATGCCTAAATACACCATGCTCATGCGAACCAAGGATATTCTATACATAATCAACAAGCTCAAAAGTTGCATAATTGGCCAACTAAGGAAGTGCTGGCGATGGCCCTGTTTGGTGCAATTCCAGCTTGGATTTTTTTTAAAAGCTAGATATCTTTGGCTCAAAAAAAAATTGGAGTTCGAGATGAACTAGATTTTGATGTTAGGAATAATGTAAAAAATTAATGTAAAAAATAAATAAAACCATGTAAATAATTCAATAGTTAGGATTGATTGTTATATCTTACCTCCACAGAGTTAGATGGAGCATCCTAAAAGAGCTCTTTATGGGAGAACGTATCTTATGCCACAGAGATTTTCGTATATACTCCATGCATATAAATTAATAAATATTATAAAAAAATTAAAAAAATTATACATATACATAGTACTACATTTATAAGGCATATCACGTTTAAATTCATTATACATAGAAAATAACAAAAAGATAAAATTATGACATTTATATTTTAAAAACTTTCAGTTTAAAAATATAAAATTGGTAGAAGGAATAAACTTCAGTTTTAAACGACGTTTTTTATTTTATTAGAATAATTAATGTTTTTATTAGAATATTTTTAGGAGCTCCTTTCAACTCGAAATGAGCTTTTCTACCGTGTCTTCTTCAGCTTCATGGATATTGCCGCATTGTTTCTTCACAACATTAACTACTTGCAGTCCTCCCCTAAAAGAGAAGGAATGATATAGCATAACTCACGCCAAGATAGTTAATAAGAGAGGATGAATGATAGTAGAACTTAGAAATAAAATTGAACACTTTTCCATAATTATAAAATCCCTTTTTTAAAATCTAAATATATTATGTAAGTTTGATTGACTTAATTTTTTTTAAAAATAAACTACACAAAATTTATAAACAAAAGTAACTAAAATCATCTCAATCGAACTTCTGGATCTCAAGATATTAAAAAAAATTACTGACCGAAATATCTAAAAATAATTAACCGATCAAAAATTTTTAACTAGAAAAAACCCTACCTAATTTTATATTAAAGAAATCAATCCAAAATTCTAAGAAAATAAATTAATCTAAATATCTAAAAATAATTAACCGATCAAAATTTTTTAACTAGAAAAAAACCCTACCTAATTTAATATAAAAAAAATCAAACCAAAATTCTAAGAAAATAAATTAATCTAAAATTAGAAATGCAAAAGAGAGAGATTAATTACCGTATAAATATTCGATAAACTTTACCTTTATTACTAAAATTGCGCTTAGAAAATTTTTAAAAAAACTCTTTTAATTTTTTATATATAAATAGAAAAAAATCCTAAAGAAAAAAAAACTAAATACCCATGCTCGCCCTGAGCTGGCTATCAAGCCTAGACTGCCTATCAGCCACAACATCTCCTCACACCCATGCCCGTACCCACTAACAAGTCAGGTCCACCTATCAGTCTCTCTTATCACACGTATGCACTCTGCTGCTAGGTCGATTTTCGTCGTTAGCCACTCTGTCGGCCTATTGATTTCTCGACATATTTATCAAGTCAGCTCACTTCACCGCATTTGATCTTTTTCAACCCACACCAGCCTATTCATGTACAGCCTTTAGCCCATTTCTGCCTAGGCCAAATCTGTACCGTTTATTCGGCTTGGCTGTAAATCTAGTTCATTATAGAAAATTAATTTCTTAATTTTTATCTGAAATTACTCTAAAATTTTTGAGCAATTTTTCTTCTATTTTTTAAATTTAATTTCTACACACAAATAAAAAAAATATTATTCAACACAGATTTTTATAACCTGACCTATATCAACGCATAGCTCATCATATTTTTTATAAATAATTTAAATTTAAATCTATTAGATAATGCTAATTTTAATATGTGAATTTCAATATAAATTATTTTACCAATATTACTTAAACCAATTTTTCTTTATTATTATTTAACAAATGATATGCTGAGTCTTCACAACTTGGTAGCTTAGATCGTCCAAGATGGAGATGGTGTAGCTCGGTCACACGCTCCCAGCTGTCGTGCGATCTCACCGGCCGGTACCCTCCTGTGGAGCCACACGATGAATGGAACTCCTGCGAGTCTACATAGAATAAAACGTTTAATTTAGGGCCCACTCTGCAATAGAACAAAACTATAATAGAGGCAGACAAAACTCATATTCATTTAATCCTCATTACACTACAGCCGCCGTGCCAGGTAGCACGAGGTAGTGTGAACTGATGCTACTCGCTTGCATATGCTATGCATGGAAACGAACGACGAAGAATAAAACAGCAAACAAACGGATCTAATGTAAATAACTTGTTCTCTTAATATAAAGGAATTATACATACTAAACTAACAAGGAAGAACATATTGGCTCTAAGAACCCATTGAAGTATAAAATATTTGAACTCTCACAGTAAATTCAGTTCTGAAAAACATTGATGTTCCGATGGATTAGCCAAGATGCCAAAATATAGTAGTTAATAATTCTATACAGCTGAAACAGTTCAAGTACATACACATGATAATGAAAGTAATTAACTGCATACTCTCTGAAAATATAGCAGATATCAGGACAAAATAAGTAAAAGAGAAATAACAGACCCACTCATGAAACTGCAAGCAACATCTAACACATCGAAGAACATTTTTCATTCCTATATTTCCTCCATGAAATCCTGCATTGTCTCGGATGGCTACCCGGTTTGATCATCCAATGCAATTCACCCTTTCCAAATTCTAATTATGCACCCATTTCCCTCGTGGATAATGCTTTTTCAAAAGATTGCCAGAAGTAATGTAAAAGGGGACAAGAAGCGTTCCTGATCCAATGCAATTCACACATTCCAATTACCGCTCATTTCCCTTATGAATAATGCTTTTTTTCAAAAGACTGCCAGAAGTAAGGCAAAAGGGAACAAGACGCGCTCCTGCACGCAGTGGAACCTAGATATATATGCCATCCATTTGGCGGTAGAAAAAATAAACCTGAGTTGTAACTTCTTGACAACCATGATCAGTGCTTATATAACTTTAGAGTAATATTGGTTCTTATCTCCAGAGTTAAATTCGAACTTCAGCTGCAGAAAATAAAATTTACTCAACACAGTAAAACCAACTTTATATTACTACCAAAGACAAAGCAATTCTCATGATAGTTCTTTCTATAAAAATGATCAAAAGGCACTAAATGTTCAGCTGTAGTTGGTCATTAGTAAGGATACAAAATATACGTACGGAGGCTGCGATGTTTGCTGGATCTACAGAACTGTAACTGTGGTAATGCCTACTCTTAAAGGGCCCAATTCCACCTTTTGAGAAATTTTCCAAGATTTTTGGCTGTATTGGTTGATATCCTGAATTTTTATATATAGCTATATAATGCATATGAATGCAAATATGCTATGCACGAAAATTCCAAAAAAGACTCTAAATAAATTATCACACCGATGAAACACATTTTATTTCTGAGAACACTTGGTTCATAATTTACAAAATGCTCAATAGAACAGTCCCACACATGTCCGAATTTTTTTTTACCTTTTTATTTCGCTACGCAGGCGTGCGATGTTTGTGGTCACGTGCGAAGTGGTCAGTGGCCCGAAGAGCTGTTGGCCTGTCTGCAAAGAAATATATTATCATAGGCAGCCAACTTAGCTAACCGCATGTGAAAATATCCAGCCGTCTACGATAATCTTTTTTTTTCAGACGTCTTGCTCGACTATAAAAATCATCCTTTCCTCCTTGGACTGTTCATTCCAACCAATCGTTTCTCTCTCCGAAAACATTGAAAATAGAGGGGAGGTTTTGAACTCGAATTCTTGGATTGAGTTGATCCTTTGAGGTTGGAGGTATGTTTGGCACTCTCTTTTTAAGTTTATCCTTCAAGATTTATGCATTTAATGTAAATGATTATTAGTAAACTAGTAGCTAGATAAAAGCTAGATCTAAAAATTTTAAATTGTAACTTGTACATTATATTAGACCAAAGTTTCTATACATTTTTCATGCAATGATGTGCTCTCTTCTAGAAATCATGAAATTTAGAGATTTTAAATGGATAAATTTATATGTACTTCATCATATAGATTTAGTTTGGAGACAACATGGATAAATTTTCTAATTTATTTTTTTAATCTTTCAAAATTTTATTTAGGCCAATTCTCATCATCTTTATTTTCAACATGTATGTATTTGCCCTTTTAATGCACATTTTTTTAGTGTAGAAATTATTTTTATTGACATAATTAATTATTTTTTTGGTGTAAAATATATATGGTTTGTTTGTACGTGAATTAAAATAATAAAAATATATGTAAATAGCCTTTAATTTAATTATAGATGGACAGGGCATAGATGTATTGTACAAAAAGAATTTCTTTCGCCATATGTTGAAATAGTTTCTAAGTTTATTAAGCCACCAAGTCTCATGCTTTGAGTAAGAAGATAAAGTCAATACATTGTCTATATATATATCGACCGTAAACATTAGAAAGTACGAGACAATCATGATATAATCAAATCACACTTGTTGATATGTGGATTTGTTAAAAACTACGCTACTTTGTCCTACCACAATGAGAAAAAACATACCTGAACCAAAGTGGATGAATCTAACAATATTGCAATGGATGATAAAGATAATGTTGTGATAGACTGTGTTGTGTGCTAGTGATAATGATATTAACTAAGAAGAGATGCTACATCACGCTAAACCAGAAGTGCTGATAGAGTCGGCTAAAGGATTAGACAATTTCTAGTCGTTACAGAAGACAGCAAAGGAACTTCTATATAATGAGTCAAAGGGATATGACAAGGAGTTTGATGAGTCAAAGGGATGTGACAAGGAGTTTGATAAGTCAAAAGGATATGACAAGGAGTTTCTAGTATTATGTTAAGTGCTTCATCCTATGAGATTAAAGGCTAGCAACGGTTAATCCGATAAAAGTTTTGATGATTTGTTGAGTCTTGATAATGTTGCTTCTAAAACCGAGTTCCTTGCAAACAAATACTTATTAAGTGAATAAACTTATCCATCCTTTGTCGCTAGGTGTGCAAAAGATACACACATATGTCAACCACTATATTCTGTGTTGTAAAGAGTACGTACTATTGAATAGATACCCAACTTATGGAACTAGTAGGTATAAAATAGGTAACGACTCTTTGGAAGACATTGATGTTGATGACGGAGAAGAAACAACTTCATGCAAGCAAAAAGAGAGAAAATTTTCTCAACCAGTGATGTGGTACTTGACAGTTAAAGATTGTTTAAAACTTTTGTTCTCAAATCCTAGATACGCTGAACTTATGCATTGGCATCACAAGAGCCACAAGAAAGATGGGATGCTTTGAGACCCCGTCAATCCTTGGTAGTGTCAAAACATTATGCAATGTATCGAGAATTTGTGTAGGATCTAAGAAATATAAGGTTTGTATTGAATATAAATGTAATAAATTATTTTGGTGACTTAAATAGCTCACATAACACTTGACAAGTAATTCTAATAATATATAACTTTTCTACTTGGCTTTGATAGAAGCAAAAGTATATATACAAGGACTGCAATAATCTATGATTCTTGAATCTCTAATGAAAAGACATGAAAAAATTATGAAATTATAGGGTCTAGGTGTGAGATACCATCTTACCAAGAGGTATTACGTTAGCTTTTATTATGATACCTTGAGATACTATTATTCTAGACGATACCACAAGGTATAAATGCCTATTTGTTTTGATTCTTTAAGATGCCATGACCAGAATGGCATCATAAGATATTGTGGTATACCATGGTACCAGGATGACGGGCATTTAACTATTTGCCACTCTTTACCGTATCAGTTTAATACCACTTACAACCACATCTATCATAAAGTGGCAAATATGTTGGCACTCACCCCTCAAGAATGGCCTACGAATTACTACTATTGTTAGCGATATGCATGTGATCAGAAAATCCGTGTCTTTGTGCGGCACAAAAAAACGTGTGCATTGCCTATCATTCGAAAATATGTGTGATTTCATTCGCCGGCAGCGGTGAGAGGTGCCGTGCTAGTGGCCGTCGTTCACAACATGCGGTAGAGATGGGACAATGCCACCAACGCTGGCATCGAGCCCTACATCAAGTGAAAGTTCAATATCGAGGCACATCCGGCCGTCGACGGCCTCGTCATCGTCATATCACTCATCGACGCCACCATCATCACCACATTCCCTGTCCTGGCTGTCCCAAACCACAGACATGGGAATTGCCAAAATAGTTTTGTAAACGTCAAAAATTATAATGTGAACAAACCTTTGCATAATTGAACCATTTTTTTATTTTTTAATGTCCGCTATTTGGGGTATATTAACTCTTGTGAATGGCCTAACAATAACATCGACTTTGGTAAAGTTTTGTCTTTTAGATATATTAAAATAATTGTCATGGTCTAACAGTAATATCGACTTTTGTAAAGTTTTGTGAATGGCCCAACAGAATTATGGACTTTTGTGAAGTTTTGTCTTTTAGATGATATATTTAATCTTGTGAATATCCCAACAGTAATAAAGTTGTCTTTTGTTAAGCAATCATAAAAAAACTATAATGACCTATAGCAAAGCAATAAAATTAGAGTGTGATACAATAAATACGACAAATTACTAAAGAAAAATTTTCCAATATTAATACGTAGTCGTGTGTTGGATTGAACCATATACATGGGTTTTCTAAATTTGTTCTTGTTTAAAAATAGTTAAGGGAAAAATCAAAGGTTGGATATTTTACCTTTTTCTAAAAAAAGTTGCCTTACAAACTACACCCTGGGGTTGTTTGGTTTTCGGGTTTCGTAAAATCTGGTTTGCCTAACTAATCGCGGTTTTGGTTAATGTTTTTTTTTCTTTCATATAATAAACTAGCGTACATATAACATAAACTAGGTTCCCACAATCTCGATGTGGTCGGTAGTCTCGTTATTCTTGCATGTTAGCGTGCTCCTTTCTCTTTGGTCAGTACATCCACGTATGCTAGTTTATTAGGCCATGAATATACGATTATATCACCGATAAACACAACATCCTGTAAAACTAGTTCTGTTGTCGTTTTGTCACTCGAACATGATAATAGAATAAATCTAAAAGTAACATAATAAACCATTAATTAAAGCTGTTACATATTCCCAAATCATGAAATGAAACTTGTTTCCTCAAAAACCAATTCACGTTATCCAAAGAGCAACCCTTTCAGTAAAAAAAAACAAATTTGTGGTTTTATGGAGAACCGGTTCTCTTCATTCTCGCGGCGGTTGGTTGTGCTAAAGAAATAACAACGACCTCGATCAAACTGGATTTACAACAAACCAAATCTCATGTACGGGACGTGGCATCCGAACATGCCGTGCGTATATGTATCGACATGTCCCGTCTAGAATTTGGTGTGTCGTGCATTGTGTACGTGTTGTCACGTACGTTCGTTTTTAATTTGTAAATCTGCCTAAATCGCGTGCCTGCAGCCGGTAAAAACCATGTGCATGCATGGCTCATGTGTGGTGTACGCTGGAATGCCCCCCGATCGACACGGACATGCCTTTGAACTGGGCTCTATTGTTAGCATCTGGTGGCATGCAACACTGGAAATTGGCTTGCCGTTACCCAGCACAAAGTCCCTGTGGTTGTCCGACCGTTTATCATTCCGAGATACAATACGTGTGGTTCCTACGAGGAAGTTGGATACCGGGAGGCGATGAGGGGCGCCGTGCTGGTGGCCATCGCGGCCGCCGTTGGCAACCTGCTGCAGGGATGGGATAACGCCACCATCGCCGGTGCCGTGCTCTACATCAAGCGGGAGTTCAACCTTGAGGCGCAGCCGGCCGTCGAGGGCCTCGTCGTCGCCATGTCGCTCATCGGCGCCACCATCATCACCACCTTCTCCGGCCCGGTCTCCGACGTGGTTGGCCGGCGACCGATGCTCATCGCGTCCTCCCTCCTCTACTTCACCGGCGGCCTCATCATGCTGTGGTCACCCAACGTATACGTCCTCCTCCTCGCGAGGCTTGTTGATGGATTCGGTGTTGGCCTCGCCGTCACTCTCGTCCCCGTCTACATCTCCGAGACATCGCCACCGGAGATCCGTGGGCGTCTCAACACGCTGCCGCAGTTCACCGGCTCCGGCGGCATGCTCTTCTCCTACTGCATGATCTTTGCCATGACGTTGTCGCCGTCACCCAACTGGCGCATCATGCTGGGTGTTCTCTTCATGCCTTCGCTGCTCTACCTGTTCGTCACCGTCTTCTACCTGCCAGAGTCGCCGCGCTGGCTCGTCAGCAAGGGCCGGATGAAGGAGGCTAGGGTTGTCCTCGAGATGCTGCGTGGCCGGGAGGACGTCTCGGGAGAGATGGCGCTTCTCGTCGAGGGCTTGGGCACCGGTGGCGACACTGAGATCGAGGACTACGTCGTCGGCCCGTCTGAGGGCGACGCCGGCCAGAAGGAGCAGCCAAGGGACACGGTCACGCTGTACGGGCCGGAGCAGGGCCTATCATGGGTGGCGCAGCCGGTCACCGGCGGTCGTGGCAGCATGTTGGGGAGTGCGCTGGGTCTGCAGGCATCTCGGCAGGGCAGCATGTTTGAGCAGATGAAGGATCCAGTGGTGGCGCTGCTGGGGAGTGTCCACGAGCGACTGCCGGTGTCTGGCGCCGGTGGGAGCATGAGGGGGAGCACGCTGTTTCCCAACCTGGGGAGCATGCTTAGCGTCGCTGAGAGACCCGGTGGCTGGGACGAGGAGAACGTGCCGCCGCCCGACGACGACATCGATGTGGAGGAATACCTATCCGACGACGGCAAAGACAATGATGACGAGGGCCTACAAGCGCCGCTGCTGTCGCAGCAGAGCACCGAGGTTGAGGGCAAGAACGATGCCCCGAGCCACATGACGATGCGACGGCACAGCAGCATCGGCGGCGGCGTGGAGACGGCGAGCACGATGGGCATCGGCGGCGGATGGCAGCTGGCGTGGAAGTGGACTGAGAAGGTGGGTCCCGACGGCTTGAAGCGCGGGGCCGTGAAGCGGATGTACCTGCACGAGGAGGGTGAAGCCCCCGGCGAGGGCGGCGGTAGGGGCGACGAGCCGTCGTCGCAGTACGTGCACGCGGCGGCGCTGGTGAGCCGCTCGATGCTTTACACCAAGGACGTGCTAATCGGCCAGAGCCCAACGGAGCCGGCGTTCGCGAACCCTCCCGAGGCCGTTGCGGCGGCTGCGTCGTCGGTGCCCGTGTGGCGCGAGCTTCTGGAGCCCGGCGTCCGCCACGCCCTATTCTGCGGCGTCACCATCCAGCTCCTACAGCAGTTCTCCGGCATCAACGGCGTGCTCTACTACACGCCGCAGATCCTTGACCAGGCCGGCGTCAGTGTCCTATTCGCCAGCCTCGGCCTCAGCGCCGACTCGACGTCCATCCTCATCAGTGGCCTCACGACGCTGCTCATGCTCCCCAGCATCGGCGTGGCGATGCGGCTGATGGATGTGTCGGGACGCCGAACCCTGCTGCTGTCGACGTTGCCGGTGCTGATCGCGTCGCTGGCCATCCTCGTGGTGGCGAACGTTGTCCCCATGGCGACGACGGCACATGCAGCGCTGTCGACGGGGAGCGTCATCATCTACTTCTGCTGCTTCGTCATGGGGTTCGGCCCCATCCCGAACATCCTCTGCGCCGAGATCTTCCCGACCAGGGTGAGGGGGCTCTGCATCGCCATCTGCTCCCTCATGTTCTGGCTTGGCGACATCGCCGTCACCTATAGCCTCCCCGTCATGCTTAGCACCGTCGGGCTTGCCGGCGTCTTCGCCATCTACGCCGTCGTCTGCTGCGTGGCGCTCATGTTCGTGGTGCTCAAGGTGCCGGAGACAAAGGGGCTGCCGCTCGAGGTCATCATCGAGTTCTTCAAAGTCGGCGCCAAGGCCGGCGCATTGGCGTCCGATGAGCACCAGCCTTCAAATGACGATGACTACTAGTGAAACTTACAAAACTAGTAATCTAACGCTACGGAGACATTTGATAAAGTAATTCAAACAATCAAAATACAATATATGTTTGCATGAGATAGTTTCAAGATTCATGGAAAAAAAAGGAACGATACATGGAGATAATTATTTGTCTAAGTACGTATCAACATGTTGTGTGTATAAACATATCCGAAAAAGACTCATTTGATGCAATACAGAAATACTCTGCAGCTGATTAACTATCAGCAATAGTGATACACGTACTGTCTACTTTTGTAAGTTGCTAGTTCAAAGTTAGACAACTGATTAGTGGTATCACTAACTTTGAGTTATAGGATACACGTATTGTCTGCTCTTGTTAGTTGCTAGTTTAAAGTTAGACAACTGATTAGTGGTCCCACCCGCATGCCGATGGAGAAACAGTGCAATTTCACACTGAAATTTCCTACCGACGGGTGAAATGGATGGTTTTGCATGAACAAGTTTCTACGGCTTGTGTTTTTTGAACAGTTCCAAGCCATGTGTTAACGGCATGTTTAATAAGAACCGTGAAACGTTGGACTATTCAGCAAAGCACATAACCTTCATATAGACAAACAAACTATAGATCAATAACAAGGCAACATATTGCGTATCTTTTACAAGTGAAAAGGGAATCCCAGAATGGCACAAGGATGAGCCACGTAATTAACTCGACGGTGGCCATCCGATAAAAGAATAGGAGAAGAATCGTAGCCGTAGAACGAGGAGGCTTTCGGAAGTAAAAAAAGAAAGGAAGAAAAACAGATAAAAATAATGGAATTGTTAATTGTCAAGTTAATACCAAAATTTTATAAATTTCTAACCTTACAATTTGCTTTTGCGATTCGTGGTCTGACAACCCTAGGTATTTCTCCTCCAGCTCCGGTGACCCCTTCTTCTCCATCTCTGGCTAAGCTTCAGCGATTGACGGTGACCCAATAAATTAGGGTTTAGGCTCCTAGGTTAGGGTGAAAATGGGTTGAGAGAGAGAAGAGGGAGGAGATTGCTGAGCATAGAGGAATGGTTGTAGGAGGTGGCAGTCCGATGTTAGATGGTAGACATGAGCGGACGACAAGGCGCCGATGGCGATGCTAGAGCTATGGGGATGAAGGAGGATGGTGGGCTAGCGTTGGTAGCAAGGGCAAAGTGAAGAAGTTGTTAGGAGACAACATTTGCAAGGTGATGGATTGGACGATAGGGAGTCCCTAGAGATAGGAAAGATAGGGCTAGGGGCACCTTGTTACTGTTGGCTAGAGAAGGAGTAAAAGGGCCTTGCCAGCGCTGTTGATGTCTTCAAGCTAGCTAATAAGGCCGAGAGGCAATGCGCTAGGCGAGAGAGGTGGCGATGACACGATGAGAATCAAGAAGAACGAGGCAACATCAAGGAGAATGAGTGAACGATGAAGGGTGAAGAGAGGATAAGGTAAAATTATTCAAGTAATCTAATAGTCTAAAATTTATAAGATTAGGATTTGACAAGCATACCATCCTAAGAAAAAACCCTCAGCCATAGCCACTACCGCCGCATGCCCATATCCCATGTCGGGAGGTTTGATGCCGTAAGTGTTAGGGGTGAGAAGGTAGCGGATTCCGTTGTTACCGACATGGATCTTAACCATTGAATAGAGGATTTAGAGGAGGTGCCGATTCAATCGACTAAGACGACAATGTGCAGTGAAGTTTAAGGGACGAGGCAACACTAACGAAAAGATGGAGAAAAAGCCAAAGGTGGCGATGCGGACAAAGAGACAGCGGCGGCGGGTGGCATAGATATAGCCGCTTAGCTACCAGCCTGCCATCTTCTTTTCCTCTAATGTCGCCTCTTATACGCCACTATGGAGCTAAGGATGTCAAGGGCTCGAGATGGAGAAGGGACCACTGTGCCTCTACCTCCACCCTTGACAAGCCACTGCTCGATCCCCATGAATGCCACCGCTTTCGCTGCCTCCACAATGCATGCAGAGCTAGCCAGCTTGAACAAGCAATCAGCCTGCAGTGGCACCCGGTGCTGCAGTAGAGTATGAGAGGAGACGGAGTGAAGTGAACCATGTGTGAAAGTGAGAAAGTGAGAGGGCACCAAAAACAACCGAGATGAGAGATCGTCATGGAGACGTGGAGTAAGGTCACTGCTCTGAGTCCCAAGGGCACCTGCCCACCTGCAGACCTGCGCGTGGCCGGTGACTCTGCCACTTTTTTATTTTCATCCCCTACAATATTTCTTATCATATGCTTCGTTAAATACAACATATTTGTGATAATACCCCTAAGTTGGTACTCACATTTTTATGCCCAGGACCTTGGAAGTTTTTAACTTTTCAAGACTGATCTGATGAATGAAATCACATTTTTGGCTCTGCCTGTTGGGTCTGATGATTGGAGTCATTTACCTAAGGTTATACATTACACCATTTTTTTCCCTATAATTTGACAATATTTTAGATCGTGCAAATTCAAAAGGCCCAATATCTTCTAAATCTATTTTTATTTTAGTATTTGTTACAGGCATCACAGAAGTTTAAACAAGTTTGTTGCCCATTAATGAATCTCTTCTATCATGTTGAAGTACAATTAAACACCAGACAAGTACAGCTAGCTAAATGCCACACGGAATACTTAGCGACAACTAACCATATTGCCTAGCTTACCAACTCATTAACCACCTAGCTAAAGATAAATAAAATGTTTAATTATTGGCAAGATTAACGCAATTATGTTCTTTTCTACCAACGACTAGCTAATTAACTTAATGCTGTAAATAATGCCGTCACATTCTATGACAAGATTGTTAATGAGTGACAACTATATAAATCTACAAAATGCATGATCTTGTACTATACTAAGAGGTACGCTATATTACAAGAAACATCACCGGTAGTACTTAATCTCAATTCTTTGCTACGAGTAATCGTATAATACTAGAAAGAAATTCACGGTCACGTGAAGCACATACATTGCATGTCATATGAATCACAAAAATAAATACTGACACATGTGGATACTCATAGATATTGTATTCATTTGGTCACTTCGTAATGATATAGTATAAAGGTTTCTTAAACAGGCATCTAGAGTTGTGCAAAGCCACTTCTGCTGCCATTATTAATTGAGGCAGCATATGCAAGCATCGTTACTACTACCTCAATCCCAGTGGAGGGAAGAACAGGGGTCATGCAACTGCAGAGACAACAGCCATGTGACTATTTGTGAGGTGACGAAGATGACGGCGAAGACGTAGCTTTGTGCTGGGGATGAGAGAATGGCAAGGCCGCGACGGTGTGATGGAAGGGAGAGGATGAACCCTAGCCACCTCCACTTGCCCTTTTGTTCAGCCGGTAAGATAGGCTGTGATCAGCCCAATAACACCTCCACGTCTCCACGGGCACTAAATGGGTTGTAAGATGAAAAAGACCTAAGCCCGGTTTAGAATATTTTATAAGAAGCCCCTATGTATTTGTATAATACAAGTTTCCATTTAAAGTCGTTGAATTTATTTATAATTGCAACTGTCAGTTTGAACTATTGTAAATTAGCATGCCAACCTCAAAGATTAATAGACTTGCCTATACGTTCTCCACAATAATTTCTTCAATTATATAATATCATTGATATATCTTCTTACACAGCATTCATAGTAGGATGGTCATAGTCACGTGAATGCGTAACTTCATACACTAGTACATCATGACAGTCCAAGCATCATCGATCCATTAAAGCAGACATGGTCAGTTCTACGGCTAATTTCTGTAACAAAGACATCTTGATCTTCAGAATGCGTTTGCACAGCCTCATAAATATAGGCGAAAACATATTCATAATGCGATGTCAAAACACAAATCTTAGAGAGGTGGTAAACAAAATTTATTTGGTTATATGAAGTCAGTAATACAATATTCTGACATCTAAAACATTGCAAGTTTGGCATCCAAAACAGTGATGTCTAAATGATACGAGCAGTTTGGTGCAGTGGTGCAAAAGCTGCAGCAATTTAAACCTTGAAGCCCTTGATGTCCCACCTTTGGCTTGTCATTGTCAACTGAAATGAAGAGCAGAATCACAATATTGTAGTTTTGCGCCTTGAAGGAAGTGGAAAAAATATGCACTACAAGATGCACAGAGAGCAATTTTGGATCATAGCAACTACAATTATGTTTGCTTCAAGTTTATCCATGTCAATGCAGAAACACTGAATTCATTACCAACAGATATTGTTTTTTTAATTATACATTGACAACCAGATCCCTTGATACCTCATTCTTTGAGGAGGATATATGCCTCGGTCCATTCTAAAAAATTGAATAAATTGTATGGGGAAAATATAGAAAATGGATGAAAAAATGTTTGTAAGAAGTTTCACGAGAAACATGCTTAGCACTTTCATATTTCAGACCACTAATTTATTATATGGTCTCCTAGAACACAATTCAGATATCAAATTAATCAATCAAAATATAGTATGCATGCAGAATAAAAAATCCTATTTGAAACTGAATTTAGCTGTCAAAGGCAACAATTTTTACACTGCTATATTTGTCTATCATCTCATACAGTTCTAGGCATTCAAGTTTGTACAGTGCCATCGACAAATTTCATTGAGGAACCTGTCAAAGTTCATCCATCAGCTTGTTACAGTTCTTATAACAGGTTTATAATTTTGTTTTGAACATGTAACACTTCCAGATTGCAAAAAACAGATATCAGAATGTGCAGTACAAAACCAAGTTGAGTTTTCAGTAAAAAAAAAAACTGAGTTCAGTGATTGGGAGTAAAGGAGAAAACCAAGCTTAAAACGTGACTTGCTGGGAATGAAATTGTGGTGTAAGCATTGAGAGTACAAGGAAAGCACTGATTAACTTGATTATTAAGTCTTGTTCTAACTCCATAACTAACTGCATCCCCTTCCAAAATTCATATCAATCTCGAGCAGTTGATGAGCGCTGCTACAGACCCATGGAAGACCTGCTCCAACAGGAAAGATCATAAGCACGGTAGAGCTATGTGTGGACTTATATCAGAGAATCCACTTGCTTTGAAACTAATAATTCCTTTACTGACCATAGGCTGCATATGAAGCAGTGAGGATTACTTCTAGTTTTGCAAAACTTTTGTTCGGTAAGGCTAAATAATTTTGCTAGATATCAGGGCTGCAGCATTAAACCACAAAATCAGTGCATATAACCCCTTTTCCTCATTGAACAGCCCCAAAATTTGAGGCTGGAAACAGCTTCATGCCAGCCCAATCAACTCATGATTCCAAATAGAAGCGAAATCAAATTCGCACAGCAAGGTAGCATGTGCGCGAGAATAAACAGGGATTATATGGGAGAGTAGGATCCAATACCAGAGTGAGGAGCTCCCTGGCAAATCCGATGGCTTTCTCCTTGAAGTAGTCCTCGAAGGATCAGTTCCCAAGCATATCGAAGAAAGATATATTGATCTGTGGCATTCAACGTCTCAAAAGAACGTACAGATTGCGCATCAGCGAAGATATTTTTTGTTGCTTTCCCTCTACCTCTTGAGAAAGCAGCCGTTCAGCCCGCACCTACCCTGCCCTTAGATCAGGCTGGGGTCTGACAGAGGAAAGCAAATAGAGAGAGCTGACCTCCACAATCGGATGTTCTTGAAGATGATCCCGTTGACGTTGCTACCGATGGGGGAGGGCGGAGACCGGTGAGGCACGGTGGGCGGAGAAATGGGAGGGTATTCACGTCAACGCCGCCTAGATCCCTCCGCGCCATCCCCAATGCGACCTTCTTCCCTGGGCGCTCTGCCCAGAGCACGCCAGTGGCGCCGCGCCCTCCTCCTCCTCCGCTAGATATGGGCGGATCGGAGCCTGTGTGAATGAATTTTGAAACTCTTGGAATATTCCGTGCTGGCAATAGCAATGCCCATGCTGTGTACAGTTATTTGGACGTAGACTCTATATCATCATGCATTGAAAGTGAATTTCCATTGCCCAGCCATGGTGTCTCTATAGTTCTCTAAATGTATACTTTATATCCTCGTGAATATTGAAAAGTGTGTTTGAATTATCAATGCCCATGGTGTTTATAGTTCTTTCAATTTATATTGCTAGAGATTGACCGTCGGCTTCAGTTTATGCTCTGAGTTTTTTCGGTTACAGGCCACTTAGCTGTTCATGTTTATGGAGAAATATCTTGAGAATAGTCATAATATCTGGCCTATATCACGTAGTACTTGTGCTTGTTTATTTAGAAATTCTAAGTTTAGCTAACGCGCGAGCGCTTTTCTTCAGTTTTTTGCACGTCCATTAGGTTACCATCACCTGCCCTCCATCAACCCGTTAAAGATGCATTTTGGCCCTAAAATCGATCAAACGCTCTGTCACTCGAATAAAATAACCACATATTTAATCCCATTGTTTGTAGAATTTGCACACGTAAAATTATCTTCAGATTATTCACCCGCACTTGGTTGAGGATAGTTTAATCTCCAGAACAGAATATTTGGAGCGACTTTGTCATTTTTTTGAATGTGACAGCTCGTTAAAACTTTGTTTTCCCCAAGTATAAGTTTCATACGTGGTATAAAATAAGATTTAGGGGTGATGATGCTTAGGAGCACAGGTTGTGCCTTTACTTGTACCACCGTTAATTTGTACTTCCTCTATTTCTTAAATGAGTTGGTTATCTAGGATCCATCACCAGAACTAATCATACGAGAGAAGAAATAAATAGTACTTTTAGTGCAATTAAAAGCTACTCCTGATTAATGAATAATATTACAGCAGTCAAAATCCTATACTTTTTGAAATGTTTGCTGATCCGACCGCTTGCTTGTTATTGGTCTAACTAATACACACCTACTGGTCTGAAAGTTGTGCTCTAAAATATGTAAAGAAAAACGATCTTGATGAAAATCTTAAAAATTAATAAATTCTTAAAAATATACCAATTTTAATATATTAAGTACATATAAATCACTTCACTTCTCTATGGACTAAACTCGTAACTTAAATCTAAACTCTAATTTTTCTTTCTTCTAAAAGTTCTAAACCGAGATGGCTTAAAAAATCCTAAAGTGAAAAACAGTAAATCCTCTTATACAGGTGTACAAACTATCTCTATACAAATTCAAACTCCATCTTTCTAAATTTAAACTCTTTTCAAATTTAAATCAAATTCTCATTGGCATGCAATCCCTCTTATATACCATATAGTATCTTCACCCCTATGTACATTGATCTCTAGTCTTGAGTATTTCACATGATTTTTTGATCTTTTGGATATCAATTTCTCTTAAGTTACTCCTAATTTATCACTGGCAATATTTCTAAGACTTCAAGAATCACCTATACATAGAAATAAAGAAACCATATCTAAATATAAATTCTTTCTAATTTGACTCATATTACTATACAAATAGTATATTATACTATAACCCATCAGAAACATAAAATAATCTTAAACCGATTCTTTTTGTGCGTGTCGATCAAACCATTTGGTTGGCCAGTTTGACCGATCCTTATGATCTAGTCTGACCGGACTTCATACAAAACCGTTTTAGACTCTATGTGTACCCGTAGTCCTACTAGTCTCAAAGGCAGATAAAAAACACTTTATTAAAAATCAATTCAATTAAATTTTAAGATAATTGTTCATCATAAATTTTTAAATCAAGATAATAATTTTATAGGTTAGTTTATTTTTTAAACTACCCAACATTATTTAATAAAAAATAGAGGGAGTATTATACTAAGGCCGTGTTGTATGTTTGGTGTTTTTGCAATTTAATTTATGCTTTGAGTTTTTGCTTATTCATCTTCTGTGACCCTTGTGATATACTTCTAGCGTCGGCATATTCTTTTAGTTTCCCCCTTGAGTTGATTCTGCATTGTTTATTGTATGGACTTCATTTGTGCAATATATTTGTTGCATATTTGGTTATATGTACGTTGGACACCAAGGGAGATCACCCCTATGAATATTCGATTAGATCTTTCTCGTGTTTTCGTTACAATGCTCGAGCAATTTACTTCTTGTAAATAAAATATTTGAAATCAAGAGTAAGCAGAGTTTCCAACAGTCATCAATGCAACCCAAAACAGCTCCGTTCCCCAGGCGGTAAGGTCGACATATTGTCTGCATCTACAGTTTTAGTTCTTCGGTCAATATGGAAAGGGAAGTGCCGTACGTGCTACAAATTCCCGGGGAACAATCTTCCAGGTTAGCGCCGGCCGTCTCTCCTTCTTAGGAGATTCCAACCATTAGCTATAGGTTCAGCCAGCCATTTTCAATACTTCTGGCAAGCTTCAACCACCATCATCCAGAGGTCCTCCACATGGTGGAAGGTCATGGGGGATCTTTACCAGCATCAACGTTGTCATCTCCAGCACCCAAACAGTAGCAAGACCACTTGATTGCTTACTATGTCTTTGAATTTGTGCGTCAGAAATGGACTTGGGTTTTAACTAATTTCTTTTGCTGAAGTCCACTTTAGTACAGAAACATCAATGAACCCTCTTCTAATTAATGTGCCTCTATTGATACATCCATGGATATGTCGTGACCAAGAAATTTTGGCATCCTCTTTTGTTAGAAAGTAATGCCACGTTTATGGACGGCTGCGTGCTTGATGCGTGCGGTCAGCATCTGCTGTTTTCACCATATATGTCGCTGCCACGGTCGTGCGCTGGAAGTACCCCGCGTGTTCAATCAATATCCTCAATAATAGTGAAATTTGTTGCAGGTCGTTCATTCTTTGTATATATTTAGACGACTAAGAAGACAATTTAATCAACCGGCACATTAATACACATTCTGGTACATAGAATAGACCGGTCATTTATGATAGGTTAAAAAGTACTATTTAAAATATAGCTGTAAAGATGAACATATGGTAACATTAAGTCACAGTCATAAGATGACAGGTCATCTCATCATCTCTTATGGGTACAGTAGGATAGACCTAAGATGAGAGTTGTTATTTGCGATGGTCGAAAACTACTATGACATTATCCGTGATGGGTGATATGGGTGATAGTTAAAGATAATTAGAGGAATATACTCAAATCATAGCTTTTTTATTAAAATAATAATAATAATTTTATATGAAGTCAGATGAAGAGATACTTTATATAAAAGCTGTAGATCTACAACTTTATTATTACTAATATTTTCATTTGAGATTGTTTATATACCTGAATATACATTATAATTAATATAATCTATTTTGAAAATTGAATTTTTGAATTTTATATTACATATCTGGATGATATATATAACTTTATAATTGAAAATATTTTTATTTAAGATTGCTTATATGCCCAAATATGCATTATAAGTCATAGATCTATTTTGAGGGATAAAATTTTATTTTATTTTTTCAATCGACCTTGGTGGAGACGAGATATATATCTTAATGAGATTTACAACTTTATAATTAATGAATTTTTTACATAAGTGTGAAATACATGCTAATAATTTTAGATAAGAATACTCAAAAGAATAACAACAAAAGATTAATCAACATGTGTTACATAGGATTCTCTTTGTTGACAAAGAGATCCCATGTTGAACTTCACGTACTACATACATGTGTAATTTGCACAAAAAATCATGGATTTGTGGCTAAGATGTGCACGAGTGACGGTTCATAATTATAAATTGTCAGAGATGCCTATCCCATATAACTTACTACTAGTCGCACCAATCACAAATAAAGTTTTCTCACTGACCAATGAGCAATGATAGATCCTATGCCAGTTACAGACATAGGTTCTGTCGTAGTACAGAAGGGCTCTAAGCAGTGTTGGTCAGTCTTGCAACTAAAATGAGACCTTTCGATATCTCTTTTTTATTTTCATATTGCCAAGTATCTATGTAGCACTGTATACATTATCTTTAACTACCATAGCAACAAAATGTAGCTAATGTATTTTATAACTCCCTCGACGCTCCACAAAATAAGCTAATTCAAATATTTTAATAGGAG
This sequence comes from Oryza coarctata, assembly GCA_030770085.1. NCBI lineage: Eukaryota > Viridiplantae > Streptophyta > Magnoliopsida > Poales > Poaceae > Oryza > Oryza coarctata. The sequence continues at coordinate 9,166,061 of CM061483.1, read as the reverse complement.
TATGTGTTTTACGTTGGTTATTTTGGCTTTATCACAATGACGTTTTTCTTTACAGCAAAAGGTTTTTAATACTATGCTGGTTTTATGCACATATAGCAATTGGCTCCATACTTAGGATTTGGTAACAACAGGAACACCAGCAAGCATTTGGAATTGGAGGCTACAAGCTTGGATTAAGTCACCGTGAAACTAGAAGTACTACAGAACGCTGGCTTTTGCTGGCACATAATTTAAGGTGGCGTTTGGTTTATGTATCTATCAAGATGATGGCACTTATTTATTTTCACGGTACTTAATTAATATAGGGCATATAATATATGCCAGAGTAAAGTGAATGGTAGCCTCTTTTCTTCAGATTTACAAGAGGGTTTGTCTCGTTTCTGTTATGGCATATAATGCCAGAGTACTTATTTAATATTATGTTGGGTTTGTCCCACCGCTGTTATAATTTCGTTTTAATTTTTACTGAAATTTATATCGTACTGTACTGTTGAGCCTATCAGTAAAATTTTGGAGCATATTTTAGATATTGCATACCTAGATGTGTTCTAGTACATTCATGTATATATGTATATATGTATAGTGATGCGTTCATTACCATTTGTAGAATGGACGGTCGCAATAGGGAAAAAAGGAAGGCCCAAATTTTTTGATTCAATTTAAGCCAATACATTTTAGCTTCTGCATCTCTTTATTTTATATATTAAAGCTTCTCAGTTTCTCCTTCATTAATTCATTTAGAATAGATTTTGTTTTCCTCGGCTTCTACAAATGTCCAATGATAAATGTGCTTTTCAGACACTAAAAATTCTAATTTTCCGTGTAGTAAGGAAAATGGGATCACTGCATGGGACATAATTCTTGCTCCTAGTTTCCAGATAGGCAGATCGTTACTAACATTGTTGGTTGGTGAGCTTCCCTAGTATTGCTCGAACTGTTATTGCCCACGTAAACTTACTGCTTGTACAGTAGGATGGCATAACTAAAGAGAGGAGTATGTCAGATTGATCGCTAGCTTTGTTGACGTGGATAGATGACCATCAACCATGACGTGGATTGAGTAAAAAAAACATCGGCGATAGAGGACCATCCAACGGATTGTAAAATATTTAACATTAAGTAAAAAAATAGGTCTTGGTCTATGATTAGTTTTAGGCAATACACATATCCTAAACTAAACTTTACCCAAGTTAGCATCTGGTAAACATAAGGCCTCATTCTTGAGGAGGTCAGACTATGTGCACCTAGTGCACAGAGGCTAGAAATATAAACTCTTTTCTATTATACAAATAGCCCAAGCTTTTAATTGTACTAACAAGCTTATGCATTACAATAAGAGTAGGATGTGATGAGCGATCTAAAACATTGAATCCTACAGTGGTTAGACGGACATGGTGTGCGCAATGAGAGAAGAGAACGGGAGGAGAACGACTCTGCTTTTCAACACTGGCCAAAAAACGCTACTTGAGAGGGGCTGTGTAGTCTCAATCGCTGTCGCTGCCTGCTGCGCTTCCCTGCTTTAATTATAACTGTTTCCTTTGAGTCTTTGACTGACCAGTTGAGTTCCTCGTGTGTGTGTGTATATGAGCCAACAGTCTGAAGCACCATGAAGCACTACGAATGGGAGCACACTAAACATTGAAGCGGGCACGGACGGGAGCTGATCGATCAACATTTAGATTGGCCTCATCCACATGCAACTTTCCTCTCTGTCATCAGTAACTGTCTCCTCTGTTCTGACAAGTTTTGCCTCTCATCTGGTACGTCCACCTCTCCCGTTCCTCTAAGGGCGCACCTAATATGCGCTTATAACCCATTCTGGATAACAGTTAGCAAAAAGGTGTAAAAATTCAACTTCTAAACCATTAGACAATCAGAGACTGTAGATAAACAAATCTTATCGACTTTTGTGAAATGGACAACCTGTTTGCCACAATCAGGGTTTGGACGAAGTCGTGGTAATCGGTAAAACATCTCACCGGATTACCATTGGCCTTTAGATTTCCCTTTTCCCCTTTGAAAACAGAGAAAAGAGAGATGGAGGCATCTACCACTAGCCGAAGTTCTCGCCGTGAGCACGCCACGCCACTCGCCCAGCCCAAGCATGGTCGGTGCAGGTTGCCCTGGCTGCCACTGCCGTCTCCGGCCACCGCGGTGAATCATCCATCACTTGCGCTGTGCCTGCACGTGGTCGCCCCTGCTGCCTGTGCCGCCCTTCTGCTCGTGTATGCTGCAAGGAACAAAGAAAATTGGATCCCTGCTTCGGTGTTGCAGTACTGCTGTTTCATTGAATGGCACGGTAGGGAACCTGCGCGTGGGGAGTAGTGCTTATGGACGACAACGCCGCAGCAGGAGCACGGGTGGGACATGGGAGTCACCATGGGGGAGGAAGAGGAGAGGTGCGAGTGGAGCGAGCTCACCAGCACTTTGGCTAGAGATGATGAAAGAGGGAAGAGAATGAGACAGAGGGTGGAGGAAGAAGGGAACTGGGCACTGACATGCTGGCATTTTGCTTTTATTTTAGCACTTTTCCTGACTGAACTGCCATTTGTGTCACGTAAATGTGGATGAATTAAACAGCTTTAAAAGTTGAGGGGAGGGGTAGAAAACTAGGCATCCAAATTGAGAGGTGTTATTAGACGAATACAATAACTGAGGGAAAAATATGTACTTACACCAATTTTTAAATAGAACTTGAGTTCAAGTAGCGGGATATTCGAATTTAATCTTTGCACCAGGCTGTGGTGTTAATTCAAAATCTAGTATTACTCCGTTCAGAATCATGTTGTGTGGTCTACACAAAAGTTTCTGGTCTTCTCACTATCTTTCTATTGGTGCTAGTTTCGTTGAAGTTGTAGATCATCTCCTGTAGATGCTTGGGATGTACTTAATTGCAATGTTTGGTTTACCAGCTTAAACGTTATGGCTAGAACAATGAGCAAGTTGAGTTATAGCTAGTTGTTTGTAAATTTCGTGACATTCATGTTTTTAGAATTTATATCCAGAAATTATTGGAAGTATTTATTTTCTAGCCAAGTAGCTGTTTGAAATTAGATCTTGCTCTTTAGGGTTGGAAAGGTTCTAGTGCCATCAGCATGACCTAGGTTGTTGGCAATGTAAAAATAAGTGCACGACGAACTTGTTTGATAAGCGATAAATAAATGGGTTACTCTATTTAATTCACCACCTCAGTTTTATTATTCATCACCATGTTATTCTTGCTTTCAGATACCCTATTGTTATTCTTGTTATACAATCCAAGTGCATGCCTAGCTATGGAAGTGCAATTTAATTCAATTGTTCATGTTTATATGAATAAACACTAGCTCTACTTGTTCAATTTTACTAGAAAATCCTAACCATGTATTCAAGATTCAAGATTATTCAAGATGAAAACTACTGTTTAAGATGAAATCTACTATTTTAATTCAAGTTTGCTTCGTAAGCTCCAGTATTTGTTTCAAATACAAGAAGTATCTCTTGGTAGAATTTTTTTTTTCAAAGAAAAGAAAATTATTTTTTATCCATTCTTTATTACAAATTATTGCATGCACATTTTCAAGTTTTTAGATACCTAGTAACATAGGCATTCATGAATGAAAGTAACCTCTTTTACCGCACCGTGCACACACTTAAATTATACCTTTTAATTTCATAATAACACATCAGCGAATATCATGATTATACCTGTTATGGTTGTTTATTATTATTTTTTGGTTTTTGCTATGGGCCGGCCATGGTAATTTAAGTTGTCAAATTTGTGCATTTTAAGTTTAAACTAAAATAAATTTACAAACAAAACATATAATTTTTCCCAAAAAAATGAGGAGAGCAAACAGTAAAATGGAGGATAATTAGAAAAAAAAAAGAATGCAATGATTGGGTCCGAACTTTTAACCAGCGGATGGAAGGCAAAAAGATCTACTACCAAACTGCAAACAGTTTTAGATAGTAGGAGGTCAGCACCACCTTAATTGGAGCAGTCACCTTGTAAAAGAACTCAGTGTCAATGTTAGTGGTGTTGAAATGTTAAAACTCAGCGCCCTCGAGTTCAGTGTTGTGCTATGAGTCCATTTCTGCAATTATAATTTTTTTTCCATTTGCGAAATAATTTTTTTAAGAGGGCTGTAATGCCAAAATATCAACATGAATATTCAACAAATGCAATATAAAACTAGAAAACAAACATATCAACAGCTGAAAGAAGAAACCAATGTAAAATTAGAAGTCAATAAATAATTAGTAGATGTAACTATTCTTTTAGTATTACCACTAAACCGAGTAAGCTAAGTTAGTGCTTACTCATAGAAATCTTAAATGATGAAGCAAATAAAACTCTATGCTACTCATGGTACAACAATTTTGGAACTAAAATAGGAAATCATTAACAGAGACATAAGTTAAACATATACACGAAACTAGAATAAAGAGTAAGTTAAATGCACATGAACAAGTAAACATTGATGGTAAAATACAACATGCTAAACTGTCCATTCAACATATAGCAAGTTTGTTATATACATACCTTTTAACTCTCACAGATAACTTAGTTCAATACTTTTCACACCAAAGCTCTCTAGAACTATGGAGCAAAGATACATATAACCTCTATAGAATAATCATTGGGACAAACGGTAGATATCTAGACCATCTTGATTGACAAAAACCTGAAATTTATAATTTTTCATCCACCCACACAAACACAACTTATACTGGTTACTTCACAGTTTGATGTGTATCTTGCTATCCGCCTAACAATAAGTAGCAAATGATAGCACTTCGGATATCAACAAAAAATGATCTACGACTTTCATGTTTGCAAGAAAGTCAAATTATGCCTCTATCATACCCAGATAAAAAAACGAAATGCTCTACTAGTTTCCCACCTGGTCAACTGTACTGTTCTCTGTGTTTCTCCTAAAGCATTTTTTCGCAATTGAGATAACCAGCACGATGATTCCTACAATATTTGTTTAGGCCACTTAACATGAATCCCAGCAGATTAATACCTGATTTGAAATAACGGTTTCAGCCTATGCTTGGGATTTTAAAAGTTGTGCAACCGATGATTTTATCAATTCCTATAGGAACTAAAAGGAATTACCCCTTCAGTTAGGACACTAAAAATTTGAGATGAATTTGCAGAATTCCTGAAAGTCCCTAATTCCTTCTCTTCCCTACCTTCATCTTCCTGTTCTCTTTGTACCCTTCTCCTGTCTGGCCGTAGCAGCACACAGCAGCAGAGAGGTCAGCACGCTCCAACCGAAGCAGCAAGGAGGTAGAGAGCACGAGCATCAGAACCAGCCGTACCAGGGCAGCAGCAACGACCGTGGCCGCGGCAGCAGCGGGACGTCACAGTGATGATGGCGGCGCTAGGGCAGGCAGCCTCCCAATCTCATTTGATTCCTTTTTTCTGTTTTTTTTCCCTTCTGTTGGTTCCATAGACAAGCTCTAATGAGAATGAACGGTCCAAATTAATCCAATCACCGTAAATTATTTAGGAGTCGGATCACCACAAACTAGTCTATTGCAGTACTCGATGCGCTCTACGCACTCACGATTCTTAATCGTGTGTTTAAGTGATGGTTTAAAAGTTGAACTTTCGTGCCTTTTCTAATTCTCTTTCTGAAATATATTCATTTGAAGCACGAGGTATTATAAATTATTCGTAAGTACTTAACTTAGTTTTTAGGTATACGAGTGAACAGCCTTGCAGTAAGTGAATGATGCTGCTGAGTTCCTCCTGCTCCGGCTTGCAATTCCCTGGAGCTTCACGCCATGGGATGGGGCCAAAGAGATCCAGCAGAGTGCCTCCTCCTGTGGTCACTAGAGGTATATATGCGGTCGATGTTGTTAGGCTAGAAAGATACTGTAAATTTGTTGTTTTTGCACGTTTAATCTCACGTGCTTCCTTTCCTTTTTCTGGCCAGCAGCAGCAGCAGGTGGTAGGAATAACCTGGAAGTAAGGGGAAATGCAGGACGCCTGCAATGCATGGTAGCACACAGTGTGGCACATGATTATGTGCTTCCTCCATTCTAATTTATTTATTGTTTTAGCCAATTTCATACTTATAAGATGTGACAAATTACATTATTACCTACATTAAATACATAGTTATCAATATTTATAAAGGGAAGTGTAAGCACGTCAAGTTCAAGTAATTTGATAGAAAATTTAAATATTAGAAAAATAAATAATTTAAAATGAAGGGATACATATATCCAGGGTTGAGTTCATTATTTTGGTGAATGCAGCACATAAAAGAACTACAGGCTTCAGTAAGGAAGCAGCTGCAGGGAGTCGAATTATCACCATCTTCATACGACACAGCATGGGTGGCCATGGTGCCACTGCAGGGTTCTCCGCAGGCTCCACGCTTTCCACAGTGCGTCGAGTGGATACTTCAGAACCAACAAGAGGACGGATCATGGGGCCAATCGGGGACGGTCAACAAAGATATTCTCTTGTCTACATTGGCATGCGTTGTTGCACTCAAGAGATGGAATGCTGGCCCCGACCACATCAGGAGAGGCAAGAAAGAAATAATAATACACATTTACGTTGGTGCTTTTCTAATTAATATTGTATATCTCTTCATGTTTTGAGTTTGAGGCTACAACATCCTTAACGCCTTGGAAAATGGTTCTGACAGGACTGAATTTTGTTGGAAGAAATTTCTCTGTGGCCATGGATGGGCAATGTGTCGCCCCGGTGGGTTTTAACATCACCTTTTCCGGTATGCTTAGCCTTGCTACCGAGATGGGTTTGGAATTCCCTGTTATGCAAACAGACATCGATGGTATTTATTACCTCCGGGAGATCGATTTGGAAAGGTTAGTCCAAGCAAAACTTCGAGGACAAATTAACATCTGTATTGTATACCATTTATTTTCTATTTATGTGACAACTAAGTTACCACCTCTGTTCTTTTTCCCTTAATGTTTTGGGCATCTCCAATACTCATATTTTGTCATTACTTTTTCAAAATATATATTTATAAAAACTATAAAAAAATATAACTACATGAAAGGAGTTTTTATGGCAAATCTAGTAGTATTATTCCTATATTTTACATCCTAATATATTTGCATTTACTAATGATATGAAATTTTGAAATTTGCCTGCACTCATTCCAGAATGTTGTCTATTTGTGAATGGAGATAGCATAAAAAGTAAAAATATTGGTGTCATACAACCTGCAAGATAGACTACTAAATCAAACTTTTTAAAAATTGCTAAAACTATTTGTTGGTGTTTTTTCACCATGAAAGCAAATGCAGTTTAGTTGGTGCCATAAATAGGTTGATTCTCCTTGATCAACAGTCAGCGCTAAGTGTCACAACACCTACAACAAATACCAATCCTAAAATACAATGTTAATACCTACAGCTAATTGAGATGTATTATTATAACTACATATAATATACCTTTCTTGGTAATTGCACCTTCAAAACTACTCCAAGAATACTCCAAGAATGTCACCGATAAGTAGACAAACATTAGCGAAACTTAGCGTAGATAGAATATAATCCATAAGCAATGGTTTTGGACTAAAAAATAAACCCTAATCTTCAACTTTATTTTCCTAGAGAAAGTAAAAACAATGATTAAATACTTACGTACTCAGTAAGCCACGGAAAAAAAAGTGAGGTATACAGGCTTCAAAGAGAGGCTAGGTTTATTTCACAAATTCTTTTTTCAAAAATATTTTCCAAAACTCTGAGTGTGGTTTGTTAAACATGTGGTCAGAAAAGATGCTTTTGCCCTGATCTTATCTGTGGATTGCTTTGCATAAACTCAAGCAAACAAAACAAATTTTAGTTGATTAAAATTAATAGTGAAGTTCACTCCCACAATAATTGTCGAAACTTTCAACTTATTATTTCTATTAGTTTCTTTTCATTTTCCATTACTATAGGGCATCAATTCATCTCACATTCTAAACTCTTTGGCTCCTCAAGCCATATATGATCTCAAACTTAAGCACACACCGCTTCCACTTGAAAAACCTAGTCTATAATACCAATCAACATCCCGATCCACACATGATCGTTTCACACCATATAATGGTCAGCCATCAGACATTATGGCAGATTCTGATAACAATTCCTAATCCCACAAACCACTTTCATAAATTATAGGCAAATAAATCTATACTAGAGGAATTGCCTCATATTCGCCTATAACCGTGAACATGGCTATTCGAACAGTTTTGTAACTTTTATAAAGGGTGCACGTTTTACCTACACGACACAAGATTAATTCTCCAACTTGTTGATGGGAATATTCGTGATAAGGCCTTTTTAAAATATTCGTAGCATAACCAGTCGTTAACTGAATGGATCGTAGACCTCTTGTACTTAGTTTCTCGTAGGTGCATCCTGGATGCCACCTTGATGACTCCACGTCCAAAGACTTCCAAATTCATCCAAGGTCCACTAATTACTTGGGTAGAGGTGTCTCATTCCACCCATATGATTATACTATGAGATGCTTAGATTGAATTATCTAGGAATCAGTCTTTATGTGTAAATATAGAGCATCACTACCAAGGTGATCACTTTGCATCATGGGTTTTACAAACAAGCTAGCAGCACATGTCGAGTTTTTGAAGATTTAAAATTTTATTTTCCCATCCTAACACAAGTGCGATTTGAGTGGGATCGTTGGTACCTATGCTTGAGGGCACAGGTGCTGAGGTACCATGAAGGTGGAGCGACAAAGGAATATCAATATCCTACATGTATAATACAACTACTCGATAGATCCATCAGTTTATTGCACAAATCAAGGCCAGTCAAATTCATCGTGCACACTAGCAATACAATTTTACAAATAAAATATTTTATAAACTAGGAGCAATATAATCAAAAAGTGAGTTGTATTTGTCTTCATCGGTATTGACTATGCGCAAAACAAAGAAAACCACACAAAACCCAAAGAGAGGGGATTGAGCTGGTGGGATGGCACTCCGGTTTTGCATGGTGGAAGTGAGTGAGGCGGTGCTGGTACGGTGGGGATGAAGGAGATGAGGACCTCGGGCATTATAGCTGTGAGGACTGCACTCAACGGCAAGGAACAAGGGCACGGAACTGAGCGTAGCATGGCTAGTAGAGATTATAAGATAGGACGATGGGTGATTGTGCCAACTAGGAAGGAGTAAGAGGAAAATGAACATGGCATGACAACGAGATGGGACAAACAGGGCATTAGCTAGCCGACACTAGCTCGTGGCTCAGAGTGGCATGGAGGCAGTGGTGGCAAGCGTTGCATGTCCCTAGGGTGGTAGAGGGACAGCGAGGGCAACTAAATGTGGCACCAGATCATGGGACTAGGTGGCAAGGGTGGCACCATTATCGAGCCATCAATGCGAGGTGGCATGGAGACGTACGGCGTTGGTGAGGAGATATTTCTTGAAGGCGTTTGACCAAGCATGTGGTACTTGTGTGGAAAAAGCCAAAGGTTGTGGATGGTTGTGCGGGCAACAAGTGTATGGGCATGACGTGTAGGCTCACCGGCTGACGTGTAGGCCTAGGGAAAAGGAAAAGCAGTGGACGCTCATATGAAGGGTTCTTGGAGGACGCTACACAAGGCGTGGGCGCATGTAGGAGCAAACTGGCACAAGCCGCGGATGGAAATAGGCTGTGCAGAAGGATGGGTTGCAAAGGCGGTGAGCGCCGAGGGGTGGAAGGAAGGCCGTGAGCCGATAGCCTAGCATAGAAGAAGGCTAGGCAGCCATGAAGCTAGCCTGAGCGACAAGGCTGGCGGCGGTGGAGAAAGGTTGACAACGCGGGCTGGGCCAAACAAAAGTGAAGCGGAGGAAAGGAAGGAGTGGTGCTAGGCTAGACCGGGAAGAAGAAGAGATGATTGGTTCGAGCGAATAGAAGGCTGTGATGATTTCTAGGGATTCTGTTAAGAGATATTTGTGGATTTTTAATGGGGATTTGAACTTGGATTTGAATTCAAATGTAATATTTGAATTCATAAGAAATAAGGAGAATTTAATGAAAGGATAACAAGGAGGATTTTGAGGTTCTCATAATTTGGAGGATTTTCAAAATGGACCTTGAAGTGAATTCGAATTGCAAAATTCAAATTTTAAATTTTGGATGTGAATTTTTTATTTGGAGTCTCAAGGAAATTTTAAATACTTGTTGATGAAGAACAAGTGATATAGTGTCAATGACGATTATATTGTTGATATAGTCTACAGCTGATGAAGAGGGCTGTGGATGCAGCGAGATATATATAAACTGGCCGAGACCAGTCTGGTTGGTCATTGGTTACCCTGAGACAAAGTTGAAAGTGTGAGAATTGTTGATAGTATATATAGACAGTACCTACTATAATTACATTAGACTAACACTCTCCCCCTGTAGTCTAATTGGGAGCATCGCTAACATTCAGACTGAATCGAAACTTCTGAAATAGTGAGGTAGGAAAGCCTTGGTAAAAACGTCGGCGTACTGCGATGTCGTAGGAACATGTAGAACCCAAACGTAACTAAGGGCGACCTTCTATCGAACAAAATAGAGATCAATCTCAACATGCTTCGTCCGCTAGTGCTGCACTGGGTTGCTAGAGAGATATAGCACTGATATTGTCACAATAGACTAAGGTGGCACGTCGAGGGGATAGCAAAGCTCAAGGAGCAGCTGGCACAGCCAGGTAGCTTTATCAACACTATTTGCCACAGCATGATATTCAGCTTTAGCACTCGATCTAGAAATCGTATGCTGACGCTTGGAAGACCAGGACACTAAGTTATCCCCGAAAAATACTGCATAGCTAAAGGTCGACCGGCGAGTGTCAGGACAGCCAGCCCAATCAACATCTGTGTAAACAACAAGATCTGCAGGCGAAGATCGACGCATGGTTAGCCTAAGAGACAGGGTGCCCTTTAGGTAGCGCAGGAACCGCTTAAGAGCAGTGAGGTGCAGCTCTCGAGGATCATGCATATAGAGGTAGATCTGCTAAACTGTAAAGGTAATATCTGGTCGGGTGAAAGTCAGATACTGTAGAGCGCCGACGAGACTACGGTACTGTGTAGTATTAGTGATAGGCGGTCCGTCAGTAAATAATTTGGAGTGGAGATCAACAGGCATGCTGCACGGTTTGCACACACTCATCCCGGCACGCTCCAAAATATCCTGACTGTACTGCCGCTGAGAAAGGAACATACTATCTGCGGAGCGGTCCTAGAAATACCTAGAAAATGATGCAGCTGACCCATATCCGTCATAGCAAACTCACGCCGGAGAGCCTCAATGATATTCTTGAGTAATCCAGCAGAGGAGGCGGTAAGGACAATGTCATCAACATAGAGCAGTAAGTAGGCTGTGTCTGAACCACGACGATATATGAAGCAAGAAGTATCTGACTTTGTTTCAATAAATCCAAGTGACACAAGGTGAGAGACGAACTTGTGATGCCAAGCACGAGGAGCCTGTTTCAAACCATATAAGGACTTGTTGAGCCGACAGACAAAATCTAAGCGAGAAGAATTCACAAATCCAGAAGGCTACACGCAGTACACTGTCTCAGTGAGAGTGCCATGGAGAAATGCATTCTTCACATCTAGCTGATGAATGAGCCAGTTCTGAGATAATGCCAGAGAGAGAACCACACGAACTATCGTAGGCTTGACAACTGGACTGAAAGTCTCATCATAGTCAACACCAGGCCGTTGTGTGATACCCCGCAGAACCCAGCGAGCCTTGTAACGATCCAAAGACCCATTGACGAGCAACTTGTGATGATAAATACACTTCCCAGTCACAACATTGACGCCAGGAGGGCGAGGCATAAGACTCCATATGTCGTTGGCAATCAAAGCGTCATACTTAGCCTACATAGCAGATCACCAATTGGGGTCTGACAAAGCATCACGAACGGAGCGAGGAAGAGGCGACATGGGTACAGCATGGAGATTGAGGCGATCCACGGGCTGCACAATGCCATCTTTGCCATGTGTGCATATAGAGTGCGCATTGGTCACCGGAGGGATGACAGTCGATTGAGTGGCAGCTGTGCGGCCGGTAACGCTGGCAACAACCAGCGCGCAAGCAGCAGGGGCAGCAGGACTAGCAACACTCGTGGTTGGTGGGGCACCGCTGGCAGCGACCTATGTGGGGTGCACAGGGGCAGCGGCACTAGATGACGTGGACTTAGGTGACCATGACCCTGCACCAAGGCTCGATGGCGTAAGTGGGACCTTGGGCACGGGGTGTGCCACTAAGGAAGCTGCTGTACCTGCACTCAAAAAAGAGGCTCCAGGAACTGAAGCGGTAAGATCATGGTCATCGACAAGAAAGTCTAGGATGGAGGGTGCCATGGGTGTGGTAGACATGTCAGAGAAAGGGAAGAAGGATTCATCAAAAACAACATGTCTAGAAATGAGAATACGGTTCGACTGAAGCTCGAGGCATTGATAGCCTTTGTGCTCCGAGGAGTAGCCGAGGAACACGCATAGAGAAGAACGAGGAGTAAGTTTGTGGGGCGCTGTAGAGGACATATTGGGGTAATAGGCGCAACCAAAAACTTTGAGATGATTATAGGAGGACGGGACACAAAAGAGAACGGAGTATGGTGTGGAGGAGGCGGTTCACAAGATATGTGGTAGTGTGAAGGGCCTCAACCTAGTAAGCTGGAGGGAGACTTACCTGAAAGAAAAGAAAATGCAAAGAGTTATTGATGGTACGAATAGAACTCTTTGCTTTATCATTTTGTTGAGAAGTGTATGGGCATGACATGCGGAGGGCAACACCGTGGGAGAGAAAAAACGTGCCTAGGAATTATCGAATTCATGGCCATTATCGCACTGGATACTCTTGATGGTGGTGCCAAACTGTGTGCGAACATACGCAAAAAAAGGTAGAAATAGTGGAAAATGTCTCGGATTTGAGACAAAGGGGAAAAGTTCAAATGTAGAGAGAGCAGTCATCAAGAATAACAAGATAATATTTGTATCCTGACACACTAACAATTAGAGAGGTCCATAGATCACAATGGATTAAATCAAAGTTGTGAGTAGCACGAGAGGTAGATGAACCGAAAGGTAGACATACATGACGACTGAGTTGGCACGCATGACATAAATGATCGATATCATCTTTATTGCAGAAAATGACATTAGACCTAAGAAGTTTGAACAGAACATCGCGTCCAAGATGACCGAGATGACGATGCCAAAGGGAGGTGGGCGTGGTGACGAACGTGGATGTGCTGGTAGATGGTGCAAAAAATGGGTAGAGGTCATCGGAACTATTGCACCTGGCGATCACGTTCCTGGTTTACAGATCCTTCACAGAAAGACCAAATAGATCAGTCGGTGGTAAATCGATGAATAGAAATTAAATTCTTAATAATGTTAGGAGATACCAAAACATTATTAAGAGTAAGATCACGATGCGGTAAGGAAAAATGATGGGATCCAGTGGCGGTGACAGGAAGTAAAGCACCATTGCCCACAACGATAGATGAAGGAGTAGATGAAGAGGGTGGGGAAATGGTGGAGAGTATACCAGCATCCGAGGTCATGTGGGAACCGGCACCCGTATCAGCATACCACTCAGAGGCTGGTTGGTTGAGCGTCATGGTGTTGAAAGAGTGCGCCAGGAAGTCTTGGTGCCAACCTCCATGACTAGGCGGCCAAGGTGCCGCCTGGTACGCCGGTGAGGGCACCTGGAAGCCCACCGGTAAGGGCGCTTGGAAGCCCGATGGTGTAGCTCCCTTGTAGTACGTGACGTACGGGGACGATGGGGCACTATATGTGCCACCATAGGTGCTAGGAAGAGCACCAAAACCGCCATAGTGCAGGGCTGTGTGGAACACAGGCTGTGGTGGCGGAGGATGGCCGGACTGGTCGTACGGCCACATGCGCACGATGCCAGCTCAAGGGTGGGCAAACGACGAGTACACAGTCGTTCCGGGAGGGACGCCGCCCTGTCCACCTAGGGCCGCTCTAGCAGAGGACGCTAGAGAGCTACCACTAGTAGAATTGCCACGTCCAACGTGGTGGCGGCCGTTGTGCTAGCCTCCGGTTAGTGTAGCTGGGCACGGAGGAGGAAGCGCCCCCGGACGAGGAGCAGCTGTGACACCTGGGGCTGTTGGACGCGGCGTCGCAGCGACGAGAGCAGTCAGCGAGGACGGAGAACGAGCGTCAATCTCTAGCTCCTCCAACAACAGATGAGTGCATGCTTCCGTAAATGTTGAAAACGGCCAGTGCATCTTGAGAATGGACACCATATGACGAAACTTGCCACTGAGGCCGCGGAGAAGCATGAGGATCATCTGCTGGTCACCAATAGGGTCGTTGAATTTGGCAAGGGAGGCAACCATGGATTCAAGACGACGACAGTAGTCGATGACGCTCAGGGAGTCTTGACAAAATGTGCAGAACTGCGTCTCGAGTAGAAGGGCACGAGACTCCTTCTAGCCGAGGAATTCATCTTCGAGATAGCACCATGCATTACGGGCACATCCGGGCCACATCATCAGTGACTGCTACAGGTCGCTAGAGACGGTGCCGTACACCCACATGAGGATGCAGCAGTCCACCTGGAGCCACGCTGGGCGCGCGGGGAACACGTCATTCTCGAGGACGTCGCAGGTGAGGACATATTTCCCAAGTTCAATGAGAAACATGCAGCGCCACTTAGTGTAGGAGTCCGTGGCCTTGTCGAGGATGTTGGGGATGAGCGCCTTGATGTTGATGATGGCGGTGGCTTGCGCCCAGAGAGCCACGTGAGCACTCTCGTACGTGTCCAGAGCTTCGTCAGAGCAAGAAGGATTGGCCGCGAGACAGCGTTCTTCGAAAGTAGCGGCGCTAGTGTTGTCGCTAGCCATGGGGGCACGACAGTCGATCGGCAGCCGATCAGGCCGGATCGAAGATCTCGAAGGGACAGCCGATCGGCTGATCGGATCGGAGATCTTGGAGAGATAGCCGATCGGCCGATCGAATCGGAGATTGGATCGGAGGGATCAGCCGATCAGAGTCGGATCGGCAGCCGATCGGCCGATTGAATTGGAGATCAGATGGCCGATGAGTAGCCGATCGGATTAGAGGCCGATCGGATCGGCAATGGACAGATCGGCTGGATGATGAGACTAGCGACACTCCCGATGACGTGCAGTCAGCACCGGTGGTGACGTTCGGATCGGCGACGGTCGCTGGTTTAGAAATGATGGCGTTGAGGACGTCGAACCTCGGCAGTCTCTCGCACAGTAGTGGCGGAGAAGGAGATCAGCGATGACAGCAACAGCGACGGCGTTTTTGGTTGTGGAAAGATAGCGGATTGAAACCGCTCTGATACCATAAAAGTGTGGGAATTATTGACTGTATTCTCTGTTAATGTATCAGTATATATAGACAGTCGGGGTGGCTTACACACGCAACCGCTACACATGCGGTAGACTAACAAAAGTGAAAAACTCGAAATTCCTGGTAGACTTCCATGTGTCCGTAGTAAAACCCTATGGGAATTGATCCGAACAACTGGAAATTCTTGTAGAGTTCCGTGCACGGCAGATTGATGGATATGGTTGGTTCTGCCATATGCTGCTTCTTCGGTGTGCCATATGAGAGATCTTCTCTTCATCCATGCCGCTGTGCCGCGGATCTCCAGCGTGACACGACCGGCTACGCGGTGGCCGCACTCCACGAGGCTCGTTGGCGATTAGTAAAGGTCTAATGATAAAAATTTCTTATAAAAAGATCTAATATATGGTATTTAATTGGTGCAGCGCCCTAGGGAGATTGATCTCATCTCTTGGATGGACTTCACTGTTGTGTATACGATGCACTAACTGTTAGCTAATGGAAGTTTTCTGTGTTCTGTTCTTCCTAATTTGATCTGATAATTTATAGCCCACATGACATCTCATGCTATACTATTTATGTTTTCTTGAGTGGCTGAGCTCCCAATTCTTATTGCCTTTTTCCACCTTACTAATTTCTACCATAGTGAAACAATAAAATGAAGCTTTTATTTGGTGTGGCTGGATACTCTGAAAGCAATTAGTGGAAAGATCCTTGGCCATTTTGGGCCCCTTTTTTTTTCTGTAGAGCCTTGCTGCGATATACCAATGTTGCACAGATGTTTTTGTGATGTATCTCTGATTCTATGCAGTTTCTCGACGGATGGGTTATTTTTGCCGAATATGCTAGACCCAGACCACCACAGCAGCAACCAGAAATGAACTCACAGCCACAACAATCATGGGGCCCTCCATCCAGTTCCTGGGGTGCGCAGTAGATGAAGGTACAATCTTGGGGCCCTCTAATTGGCTGTGGGGCTCACATCGGATTGACGAGTTATTGATTCTATATTTAGTTTATCGCTATATCATATTGTTCCAGGTGTGAACAGAGCTTCCGATCCAATATTCTTATCGTGTTGGAGTCATCCATGGTTTCCGCATGGAGAAGCACTTGTCAAACTGAATATGGACCAAACAATATTACTATCAATACGCAACGGACACAAACAGCTTCAAACCTTTGCTAATGATGACTCTTGTCCTGCTTGTCCTGGACAAATGAGGTGCTGGTTGTGTTGGAATTACCCGTTCATTTTTTTATTTTAGAGTCACGTATGAGTGCCGGTTCCATTAGTGCCGGTTGTTGGTTTGACCCGCACTGATGTCCCCATATGTATGCCGATTGTTGATATCATGTCACACATATAAGCCTATCCACTACCTGCCAAGATGCTCCCAGGGCCATCTATTTAGGAACTGACACTAATGAGAGTATCATTAGTGTCGAAAGTTTTATAACAGTTCGTGAATCGATATTGATGTAGTTTTCTAAAGTAGTGTTTGTTTGAAAGTACTTGATGTTTTCATATCCCAAATAACTTCTTGACTTTTCTTTTGCTTCCTGTCCTTCATTAATATACTCATAGTAGTACTTGTACTCTCACGAGGAAATATAATGCTTGTTATCAGGAACCAATGATGCATATGGTGTGCTGGTTGCGATGGATTTCCTGGGAGGGGACGATGCGTGGCACTCTGGTAGACACAGATTCGTGGCTCTCATTCGTGACAGCATGGGGGATTGGATGGTAAGAACAGAGGAGCATGTGTTAAAAGAGGCACACTAATTGATGTGTGTGCACCTGATCGTTTATCCCTGCGTGGAAAAAAACAATTCTTACCATCGATCTGTATTGAATATACAATATTCTTGCGACAGCATTCTGGTTTTAGCAAAAAAAAGTATCATCAGGTAATGGGCTCAACAATAGATAGCTTCTTCTTTGTCCTTTGCTGTCTGATTCATGGGCAGGCAATTACGAGGCTGAAGGGTTGCTCCCCCTCACCATCCCACATCCGTGCAACCATCCGCTATGTACCAGAAGAAGGAACATTACAGTTTAGTAAGAAAAAGGATATGCTAAAGCAGCCGTGAAATCATATAAGTATACTTATCTATAGAACATGTTATACTTTGATAATATACATACGCTGGACCGCGTGTAGTGAGTTCTCCCTTTTTCCCTCTTCCTGTTCTCTTCTAGACGGTATCAGAGCCAGAATCTCCCTCCCGCTCTTTCCCGTCCATCTTTCTCCTTGTGCGCACGCATCCTCTCACGCTCGTGCGCCTCATCCTCTCCTTTCTGCACGCGTCCCCTCATCCTCCACCAACATCGCCAGAGCCGGTGCATCTGCCGCTGTAACTGCGTCACTACCTCATGCACTTACTGATAGGACCACCAGTCTACTGCCATGGCCGCCATCCCCCTCACTCATCTTTCGTGAGGAGGATGGCTCGGCTCAGAGACTCGCGTAAGGAGGAGGAGAAGGCAACAGCAGGCGACCTTGCATGCCTGCGACTCCTTCTGTGTCACGGACATCGTAGTCGTGCCTGCTCCTCTTCTCGTTCGTCTCCTCCCCTCCACTCCTCATCTCATGGACATCGTAGTTACGTCAGCAGCTCTGCATGGCGGACGTCACAGCCGCGCCCGCTCCTCTTCTCGTCCGCTTCCTCCCCCTCCTCATCTCACTCGACTCCTCATCTTGCGGGCGTCGTAGCTGTGTCGGCCCCTCTACGTCATGGCCGTCGTAGCTACACTCGTTCCTCTCCCCGTCCCCCTCCTCTTTCCTTTTCTCTTTGCGTCCGACGCACACTCCTCTTGACGCAGACACGAACTCCACTTCTCGCACCTGTCGCACATGCACGCCCTTCCGCCATGCACTCTGTGCACCACGGATGCGACTAGTTTCTCCGCGGACGAAAACTCCACCCATTCACGTTCGTTCCCTATTCTCGCCTCGTGTCCGTACCCGTCTGACATGAACGAGCAGACGTGTCACTTCCTGCGCGCCACGGATGCGAACATTCTCTCCGCGGACACGAACTCACCTCTTTCGCGTCCACTTTCTTATCTCTAGCATCGCGTCCACCCTATACGTGACGTTTCACTTCTGCGCATCGCGGATGCAAATATTGACGCGAATTCGCTCCTTTCACATCCGCTTTCTTATCCCTCACCTCATGTCCACGCCGTACGTCGCACACATGCGGACATGTCATCTCCTACGTGCTGCGGACGTAGACTTTCTCTCCACGGACGCGAACTTGCCCCTTTTGTGTCTGTTTTCTTTTCTCTCACCTCATGTCCGTCCCGTATGTCACGCACGCGTGGACATGTTGTCTCCTGTGCAACGCGAATGCGAACCTTCTTTTCACGGACGCAAACCAGCCTTTGTTGCGCCCGTTCCTTTTCTCGCCTCGCGTCCGCCCTATATGTCATGCACGCATGGACGTGTCATCTCCTCTGTGACGTAGACACAAACTTTCTCCATAGACGTGAGCTTGACTCTTCACGCCCGTTCCTTCTCTCGTCTTTCATCTATGCTCGTACGTCGTGCACGTGTGTCTCTCCGTCCTCACCCTCTGCGCGTCACAGACGCAAAACTCTTCCCCGCGGACACGAACTCAACTCCTCACGCCCGTACTTCGCGCACATGCGCCCCTCTGCCATCCCTCCCTTCCTCTCGTCTTGGACGTGGAACTCAATCGCCGCCTATCACCACCGACCCTGCGCATGATTCCTTCATGCCGCGTCCATACATTTCCAGTGACTGTTCTGCAATGGCTACCGCGCCTACTCTTAGCTCTGGCACCCTATCAGCTATCGGATCTGGCTCTCTGCCTGTTATTGGTGACCTTTCCATTGGAGCCCTAGGCACCGCTCAGGCCAATATGGTGTTCTCCCCTCCCTACGCACCATTAACGTGAAGTCCTATGTCCCAATTTCGTTAGATCTCAACACTAACTACTTCAAGTGGATCTTCTTCTTTAAATCCCTATGCGGCAAGTTTGGCCTCCGTTCCCACATTGATGGCTCCGCTCTTCCTCAACCAGATGACCCCCAGTGGAATATCACTGAGTGTTGCGTCCACAGCTAGCTTTTCGGCTCTGTCGATGACTCCATTCTTGACCTTGCCATGGATGACACCGACCCAACCACCCATGACCTGTGGGTGGCCATTGAGAGGATCTTCCACGCCAACCAACAGCCTCGTGCCATCTTCCTCCTCAACGAGTTTCACTCTGTGGTGCAAGAGGACTCCTCCGTCTCGGCGTACTGCCAGTGCCTTAAATCCAAGGCCACTGCCCTCCGCAATGTTGGCCATCCTGTAGAAGACTCGTAGCTCATCCTAGTCCTCTTGCGAGGTCTCAATCCTTGTTTCTCCAACACCACCGATGATATCGCCAACTCCACCACTCTTCTCACATTCACTAGAGCTCACGACATGCTGGTACTCAAGTAACTCTGCCTGGCCAATGACGAGAAGACCATCGCCCGTACCGCTCTTCTCGTCGCAGCCTGCCCTGGCTGCACCAGCCCTGGCGGCTGCCGCTCCGTGTGAGCAGCTGTCCTTCCCAATGGCCATAGCAGCCCCTCGGGCGGCCATGGTTTTGGCAACAACAGTAGGACCTGAGCCAGTAGTGGTGGAAAGGGGAAGGGGAAGGGGAAGGGCAAGGGCAAGGGCAAGACTTGGAGTGGCCTAGCCCAGCCGCTCCATGTTGCTGCTGCTTCCCCATAGCAAGCCGTACCCATGGGTCCCTGGCTTTGCTATAACCCTTGGACGCCTCAAGTTTCCCAATGCAGCAGCAGTTGCATGGACACAACAACTGGCGGCTAAGGGTTCTTGGTGACCCTTCCTAGGCACACTTGGCGTTCGCATTGATGCAACCTCCCATGACTCTCGCATCCCTGCCAATCTCCTAGCCGGCTCCCATGTGGAACCAGACTGGCCTCGTCGCCGCTCTCAACTAGATGACACTCTAGAATTAGCACCCCTAGGTACTGAACTCTGGTGCATCATCTCATATGAGCTCTTCAGATGTTATACTCCTTTCTTGACATCCTCCCTTATCCCCCTTCATCACTGTCGGCAATGGGTAAACCCTACCAATTACATATCGTGGCGACTCTCTCCTTCCAACACCAGTGTCAAATTTTCCCCTTCACAATGTTTTAATTATTCCATCTCTAGGGCACAATTTACTTTCTATTCACCAATTCACCAGAGACATCAATTGCTCCATCAAATTTGACGCTCTTGATTTTTCTGTTAAGGATATTCTGACCTGGCGCGTGATGTTTCGCTGCAATAGTGGTGGCGACCTTTATACTATTCCCGCTGCGCCATCCACTCCTCACACTAGTCTCGCCACCTCCACCAACCTTTGGCATCTCCACCTTGGTCATCTCAGTCTTGCCACCGTCGACACTCTGTGCCGTAGCGTGTCCATTAAATGTAACAGACCAGTCCACACTATTTGCCACTCATGTTAGCTTTGCAAACATGTGTGGCTACCCTTCTCAAGCTCTAGCTCCTTCACCTCCTGGCCATTTGAACTTATTCACTATGATGTGTGGACATTTCCTACTGCAAGTATCTCAGGTTTTCAATATTATCGCGTTTTGCTTAATGATTTTATACATTACTATTGGACCTTTCCCATTGCACACAAATTTGAGGTTACAACCCACATCACCAATTTTTGCAATTATGTCTCCACTCAATTCAACCTCATCATCAAAGCAATACAGGTCGATAACGGGATGGAATTCGTTAACAACACAATCCAAACCTTCCTTCATTCTCGTGGTATCCACCTCCGGTTCTCATGCCCTTACACTTTCCCCTAAAATGGCAAGGCCAAATGTATTCTTCGCACACTAAATAACATTAGCCGCACCATGCTTCTTCACGCTCACTTACCAACATCCTACTGGGCTGAAGCACTCATCACAGCAACATAACTACTAAATCGATGTCCTTGCCCCTCCATCCACAATGCCATTCCCTATACTCTCCTCTACAACAAGGCTCCTGATTACTCCCACTTTCGTGTTTTCGGGTACCTTTGCTATCCTAACTTGACAGCCATGACTCCCCATAAACTTGTCCCACATTCCATCGCCTGTATTTTCCTTAGCTATCCCTCCTACCACAAGAGATATCGCTGCCTCGACCTATCCACTCGGCGCATCATCATTTCTCGTCATGTTGTCTTCGATAAGACCTGCTTTCCTTTTGGGTTAACCAACCATAGGTCTTTACTTAATGACCTAGACTTCCTTCTTACAGATACTATACCAACATGCCTCCCTACGACTTTATCCCGCGACGGCACTGAGCATCCACAGCCCACTCTAGTGATACCAGAGGACCCGCTGACTGATCTCACTATTCCTCTGCATGGACTAGTTGTGTAGAATGTCTTTCCACCGGTTCCTGCTCCACCTTCCCACGCAACAGCACCGACTGCCACCCCGATTGCCCAAATCCAAAACATCCATTAGCCATATTGCCAGTAGTCACGGGTGTCTGCTACCTTAGCCTCTAAGCAGTCTACCCTTCGGCCACTAGTACCCTTGGATCGCGCAACTGTCCCCACCCCGACTGCCTCCCACATGGTCACTCGGTCCCAGACCAGGTCCCTTTGTCCTACTTAGCGCTATGATTTCTCTGCCACCTACTCCGACATCTCACCGGTCCTAGTGAACCATCGGCCCACCTTGGCTAACCCTTAGTGATGCGTGGCCATGGCCAACGAGTACAAGGCGCTGATTGACAATGGGACCTGGTGTCTCATTTCTGGCCCTCCCGGCGCCAACGTAGTGACAGGCAAGTGGATCTTCAAGAACAAAATCTATTCCAATGGTTCACTTGCTTGCCACAAGGCGCGTTGGGTGGTTCACAGTTTCACTCAGCACCCTGGCATCAACAACGATGAGACATTTAGTCCCGTTGTCAAGCCCACCACAATTCAAATAGTTCTGACCCTTGCTACCTCGCGTTCCTAGCCAATCCACCAGCTTGATGTGAAGAACACATTTTTTATGGCCACTGGCGGAAATAGTGTACTACCAGCAGCCTCCTGGCTTTGTCGATCTTACTCGTACCGACGATGTTTGTCTCTTGCAGCGCTCCTTATATGGCCTAAAATAGGCGCCCCGGGCTTGGTACTAGCGATTCGCCAGCTACCTCTGGCAACTTGCTTTCACGGCCTCTGTCTTCGACACATCCCTCTTTGTACTTCATATCGAGGACACAACCGCTTACCTGCTTCTCTATGTTGACAACATCATCCATACAACAGCCTCGACCGCCACCTTGCAGCACATCATGGCACGATTCCACTCAAAGTTCACCATAACGGAACTTGGTGATCTGCACCACTTCCTCGGCATCTCCGTCACGTGCTCCCCAGACGGATTGTTCCTCTCTCAACGCTAGTATGCTGTGAATCTTCTCCAGCGGGCTGGCATAGCCAAGTGTCACTCTATAGCCATGCTAGTTGACACTCGTTCCAAACTCTCAATCACTAATGGCCCTCCAGTCATTGACCCCACAAAGTATAGGAGCCTCACCGGCGCTCTGCAGTAGTTGACACTCACACGGCCCAACATCACCTACGTCGTCCAACAAGTGTGCCTCTTCATGCATGATCCTCGTGAACCTCACCTTGCGCTGATCAAACGTATTCTCCGCTATGTGAAGGGCACCCTATTCACCGGCCTCCATCTTAGCTCTAGGCCAATCACCTTCCTCACCGTATAATCCGACACATACTAGGTAGGCTGCCCTGACTCCCGGCGCTCTACGTCGGGCTACTACATTTTTCTCGGTGACAACCTTATCTTTTAGTCCTCCAAGCGTCAAACCACGGTGTCCTGCTCTAGTGAGGAAGCCGAGTACCGCGTGGCTGCCCATGCTGTCGTCGAGTGCTGCTGTCTCTGTCAACTCCTCTAGGAACTTCATATACCCGTCGCCTCCGTCACCGTCGTCTACTGCAACAATGTTAGTGCCTTCTATATAACTGCTAACCCTGTTCATCATCGCTGCATAAAGCACATTGAGATCAACATCTACTTTGTTGGTGACAAGATTGCTCTAGGACTTGTTCGGGTGCTGGTCGTGACGGTGCGGGCATGGACATACTAGTCAATTTGACTCTGCAATTGACAAGGAGGTGAGGCAAATGGGTCAGTCGGACGATGGGCCGATACGAGCTCTCGCTATTGGTTAGCTATCGATAGGATCGAGTTAGTCATCGACAGTGTCCGGATGGCTCTTGCTATCGGCTGATCACCGATAGGAATCAGGACACTCTTCCATCGACTGGGGAGCCGATGAAAGCGTAGGCGGATGTCGACGAAGAATAGGATGGCTCTGGGTGTAGCGAAAGCGAGATCCTGATCCATCGGCCGCAGAGCCGATGGAGACACCGGAGTGTATTCAGAGAATAGCAAGGCGCGTGGGATTTCTCGACAAAAGCTGTGGCGGTCGTTTATCGGCTGGAAAGCCGATGATGGCATATGTGAAGTGGCAAGGAATCGTATAAAAGGGACCGGCTGTAAAGCCGATGCCACTCCGGATATGGCCACACAAGACCCGTCGCCCGCCGTGATGACACCGCTGGCACCGAATCTCGAAGATCAGACCTAATCGAGACAGTACAAGAACGAGGCCAATGACAACGGGACGGTGGACGCCGGATCGGATATGCTAAAGGAAGGGCAAAGCAAACCCATCAGCTAGCTGAGCCGATGAGAAGACGTCTCTCTGAAGACAGGCGCACATCGGCTGGAAAGCCGATACGCTTGGTGTGGCGCTTAAAGGAAAGTCTCTGCAGACCTGGTGCGTATCAGCCGAGAAACCGATGCGCTAGGCGTGTTGCTCAACATATAGATAACTCATCGGCTAACACTCCAATGAAATAACTGTACAGAGATCTATAGGCCTAAAACTCATTCTACCATCGGCAGCCTCGTATGTTGAACCTAATCGATGCAGCACGAGACCGACGACGACGGAGAGAGCTTGATAGACCAATAGGCCCTGCACGGATATGATGCGATACATCCAATCAGTCTAACATGTCGAAATTAACCGATGCAGTCTTAGACAGAACGAGATATATCAAGATAGTGGCGGGATTTACTCCTTCACCGGAGATCGGACTTAACCGATGCAGCCCCGCGTCAAGAGCTAGACCTCGCCGATAGAAACCTAGATAAACTAGGGTGGCGATGTGCCGAGGTTATATTGATCGAAGGATTGAAGATATCTTACACATTTTCGGGGGGCTATATTTATACCCTAGGTTTACAGAGTCTGATGCGTTTATAACAACCATCGGACGTTATTTTCTAACAAATATAAAGGAAATTATTTCTAAAAAAGTTAACTAACTAACTAAATCTTCTTATCCATATAAGATATGATAGAACACCCTATCATAGACTATGATTTCTCCTCAAACTCGATCTTATCTGTATAATTTTCTATTCTGGGACCGAGTCTTTTCTTACCTCAATCCGATCGGCTTCTTCCATGTAGCAATCAGATATTTCTGCGTTTTAGCCGATTGTCTTTTCAATCTATCGATGAGCTTTTCAAATTTTAACGTTAACAGGTGCTCCATGTGTCTTCGACACATCAGTTTATAGACATCATGACTAAAAGACTACCTGAACCATTGTTCACTGGTTTTCGGTCCAATATTTGCATTCATGATTCTCTCGCTACAACTGTGGACGGGTATTAGATATACTCATGTATAGAACAGGTTATTCTTTGGCTATATATATACACAGGACCATCCTTTTGGGTGTGGTGAGTTCTCCCTCTTTCCCTCTTCCAGTTCTCTTCTATACTAAGTACATGAAGGAGTTGCAAGGAAAAGAGTTGTATCCTCCATGTCACATTCTAACGAAAAAAGCTAGTGGTGTAGGCTCACCAGTTCTGGGCAAAAGAAAACTTAAGCATGAGTTTGCCATTTTCAAATCAAGCTAGCATATTACATGTATAGACAAATCAGAGGTTGACACATATTTAGAAGAAGTGTGTGAGGATGATAGTTGGGGTTTTGATGTTTTGGCATGGTGGATGAAAAATGCCAAAACGTTTCCTGTATTGGAAATTATGACTCTGGATTTTCTTGCAATTCCACTTAGTACTGTGCCCTTAGAGTTTGCTTTTAGTTGTGGAGGAAGGATACTCAGAGAACAAGAAGCTAACTCGTGCGAAAGATTGGCTAACTAAAGTTTTAAAAAACAAGGGAGTTAAAGGTGTAGTATTTACAATTTCCAAAAAATGTTGTGTTTATATATATTTCATCTTCTTGTGAACTGATTTATTGTCAATTGCAGGTTGAAATTAGACATCCTAACCAACATATTTTGGAAGCTTCTAGGTATAATTGTGTATAATTGCATACTCAGATTAAAAGATACATTCTTTGTGACTTCGTATTTTTATTATTGAGCTTACCGATACATATTTTGGATCTTATAACTGGCAGGGTAATTTATAATACATTTTCAGCATGTCTAATGCAACTGAGCTTATAACTGATCGAGCTGATCGAGTTTTGGTTAACTGCATGTCTGCTTCAGTCATGTCAGTATATATGGCAGGTTTATAGTTTTTATTTTTCAGAAGATGGTATGCGTATGGTCAGTTTAGTTCAGAAATGTTCAGTTTATGGTTAACTGTTTATCTTTGTTTTACAGTTTCAATGGGTTGCATCATCACGTCATTCCTATTAATTTCCTAATTGAATGAATACAATGCCTAATCTGAAGTAGGGGGTAGTTAAATCTTTGTTTGAATTGACACTGGATATTTGTATGAAGCTTAGTCTTAACCTATGCTGACCAATTAAATGAACACATCTAGATTCTACTTGTCACTAACCACTAAGGAGCATCCATATGTTTGACATGTAAAATTTTTTTATTCTAAGTATGCCCATGAATCATGATTGCATATGTTGGCAGGTACTGAGCTAATCCTGAGCACTGATTGTCAAAGCTCATCTCACCTCCAAGCTGATCCTAAGCACTGAACTAGTCCAACTGATGCAGCCTTTACAGCTGAAATCTATTGCAGTATGCAAGAAGGAAATGAAATCTGTTAATTCAAGCTTTTGCTTGGTTAGCTTTATGTATGTTAGCTTGATTTCATAACTGACCTGTGTATTTTACTTTATCTAAGCAGCAAGTATTTGCCTGTTGGGGCATATGATCTGTTTGATTAGCTTCTGATCAAGTATCCATGTAATATTGTCAAAGTTGACTACACTTCACTTTATTAATTTCGGTTCTGCTAATTTAATTTCCATCTGGATTTACAAAATTGGTTGTGCTGATATTATCTTGTCACTTTGTTATTTGCCTCTTACACTTGTATTGCTTCTAGCTGGAGAAGTAGGCCTATGTTTTGGTTGGCTATGGGTAGAATCCATGGATTGGCTTGCGGGGTCAACATGTGGGTTGCGCTAGTATGGGTGGAAGGAAGATGCAGGTGGGATTGGGTGGGGTTTAGAAAAGGATTTTGTGTGGTTGGCCTGGATTGGGAAAAGTAGGCTGATGATTATGGGTTGGGGTGGATGAGGATTGGATTCCAATCCATTGGCAGGCCTAGCCGATGTCTCTGCATTTCCTATGGTGGAACAGCAGGAAGAAGGTCCGAAAGAAAGAAGAAGAAGAAAGGTAGAACAACAAGTAGCAGATCAAAAATCATGGCTTTTCACAAAGGGTCAGTTAGATCAATTCCGCAATAAGCAGAGGTGATTATCTTAGGCTAATAATTAATCATGTAAATTAAACTGCAACAAAAAGGAATTGGTATTTGTTTTTGTTCATTGTTTTAGTGGAGACTTAATAACTGGCTGTCGGCATAGGTGTAGCACCTTGAGTGCCTTCTCTACCTGGCCCAATGGAAATGCAATCGATCCATTCCTTTATAGCAATAACTTGGTCGGTTACTCGGCTCACATATACATCAATTTTGTGCTTGGATGATGCCCTTCTCGGATGAAAAGGTTTAGGTTTCATGCATAGAGAATTACATGCATGTACATAGGTAAGGTCCAGGGAGCTGAGGGGCAGATTATGGAGGATGGAAACTTAAAGGGAATGAATGGAGGGCATGTTTTCAATTAGAGACACTCAAAGGGAAATTCATTTTGGTTTTCTGGTCGCCAGAACAACGCTAATAATATATGGTTGGGAAATCGATGGACTACATATAGATTATCTTAAGCAACCATGATATCACTCTGAAACGGCTCAATAAGACCCATTAGAGATTACATAATCTGTATCAGGTGTATATAAATAAACCTTTATAGATAGTGGTAGAAGCTAACATCGGTTAGTGATAACCACACATCTGTAACGATTTTTAATGTACCTAGATATTACATTAGTCATATGTAACATTCGAAACTTGGTACAGAAACAAAATTATCAGTGACGACTCTCTGTTACGAGCCGTTGGAGATATCCAGCTCCACGTCAGTAACTGATTAATTTTTAGAGCCCTTACTGATAAGCTAGGCACGGTACTGCTACATACATCCCCGCCCCAACCTCAAATTCTGTCCTTTTTTTTTCTTTTTTTCCTTTTTTTTTTGTCGATCTCACCGACGAGACTCATCTCCTCTTTCTCTCTCTCTTTCCGTCTGCAGCGCGACGCACGAATGCACGATCCGGCGCGTGGCCATGCTGATCACGGCCGGGACCGTCGCTTGCCACCTCTCCGGCTGCCGCAGCAGGAGGTGAGGCTGCCGACAACCCCACCGCCGCCGCTGGCGCTCCAAGGATGTGCGCCACCACCGAGCTTTCCGGGCAGTACGTAGGGGGCGGAGGAGGACGAGGAGGGGAAGCTGCCGGCATGGTGCCTCGCCGACGAGGCGACCAGGAGGCCGTCGCCATCCGGGGCAAGGAGGCGCAGGAGGAGGAGAAGCACGGGAACCTGGTCGTCTGAGGCAGGGAAGAAGACGAGCTGGTCCTAGCCGCCTAGCGACCTCCAAGAACAGGTGCGCTCGTGACAAAGAGAAACCCACAGTTGCTCGATCTGTTGTCTGCTCGATCTGCTGCTTGCTCTATTTTAGGCCGGTCCGTCCCTTTCTCTTCCTTGGCGCATGCAGCTCATGCAGCACGATGGACTCTCCGAAGCCGACGGATGCCGCCGCCGCTGACAGGTGCAGCCGGAACGACGCGAAAGCTGTGGCAGTATCAGCGACGACGACGCGCGGCTGGGGACTGGGACTCGATTTTTTGCTTTTTGGGGCTGAAATTCCTTATCTGTGACGGCTCAAGTGAAGAGCTGTTACAGCTGATTTTTCGTAGAGTTTAACGACTGGCTCGTCCATCACAGATGTGGGTTTTAAACTCTCTCTTTTCTTTTATTTGAAAATGGATGGGATTGTAGCTAAGACCTGTTTTGAGCCCTTGGAAAGGGGATTATGACTTGAGTAATAGTGCTAATATATTTTCCTTGCCCGAGGACACTCTCTGGATGAACTGATACTACAAATAATAGGAATAGCTCCCGTTTTCGTAGGAATAGTGCTAACGTTTGCTGCACCCTCATCTTTTCAATCCCATGTTGATATAGAGTATACTTCAATATTGCAGTTGAGTTTTCACATCGGTGACTGATAGACTTATGTTGAGTTTACTCACCAGCCTAAAATTAACTAATAGTTATAAATTTCAAACTTAAATTTATTTCCTTGAGTTAGTAAGTCTAAAATTTGGAGTAGTAAGTTCCAATTGTATCCGACATGAATGGAGCATCAAATTATTATTTTCTTATTTAATTTTGTAATCCCAAACTTCTGAAGTAATAATTTTTGTTCTCAGCATGAATAACAAATTTACCATTTTGTTGATTGGACCATTACAATATTTGGAATAAACAGTAACTATTTTCCCCTTGGCTCCTTGCAGTTTGTCTTTTCATATTTCTCCAACTAACATGGGCATTTCCTTGGAGTGCCTTGTGAAGTATATGTAGTGAGGTACGATAGATATAGTTGACCGTCTAAAGTAATATTCAGGCAATGTAGTTTGCAAAATGAAGACATCGTAGCTTCTTGGTGTAAAAAAGTGAATGCAGGGAGGCTATCAATGAAATTTGTAAACTTTGAAGCATTATAATTTTCTTGTTTAAACCTTGGTATTTCGATTTCTTTTTATCACTCGGAAAACCGAGTACAAAAGAACCAATTAATATAGGGCCTACCTAAAGCAGCCATGCATGAAGCACCTAGTACTAATATCCAGTCCCACGGCCTCAATAAAGAACAATTGTTTCCCTCAGTGCATGCATTGATCAGACAATCTCACATACTGAAAGAATGTAATTTAATTTGACACCCAACATACCAACTTAGCTGCACATACATGCCTTTTAATTATCGTCCTATTTTTCTTTCTCTACCAGGCCTATATATATACTGATCACAGACATGTAAAATGTATTATGATAGAAGAAACAAACATGCAAGCAGTGTGCACAGCTATATGGCAGACCATTTAAAATTTAGGAGCTGATGGTATGCATTAGTCAGGCTGTCGAGAATGAGAGGCACCAGGAAGAAAAAGAATGCAAGTGCCAGATGGCAGTTCAGTGATACCGTGACCGGCAGTACTTACTAAGCATGTGCAGCTAGTTTCTGACACTTTATTTGAGGAACTTCTGTGCATCCACTATGAAAGGAAAGAGCTCGAATCCAGAAGAATACGTGAAGATGAGTTCGGCAGCAAGGAAAGAGCTCGAAGCCAGAAGAATCCGTGAAGATGAGTTTGGCAGCATTTCCTTGTTGCCAGTATAGTAATCATGGGTTTGGGTTTGACGTTTGCAGCAGTAGCAAAACTTCAAGATTGGACTGCTCGTGCTCTCCATCAAGTTGTCAACAGTTCTGCTGAGATGAGGCTCACTTAAAACATCATTGCAGAGAAACATTCAGATGAAACATATTTTGAGATGTGCCACCATTGCTCGGCATGGTTGAAAACTTGCTCAAAATTTCCTCTATTGGGAAAGAACACATCAACACATCAATGGAATTTCGTGAAACTTCACTTCAAACAATAAGTGATTATGATGTTTTGTGGATATTAAATGAACTTCTAAGAAAGTGTAGGAGCAAAACACAAGAATTAAATTTATTATAGAAGGTGAATGATAAGATAAAAAAAATAAATCTATTTTGATTAAAAAGAAACCTCTAAACTGGATGAAATTGTAATGCACTTTTATATACCATCTGTCTAGCTGCCATTTATATTATCGATGCTTTGATCGTCTTGATGCTGCCGTTCTGTTTGTCATCTTGTGGCTGATCCAATCACTTCCTAACAAAGAATACAACTAAACAAAATTATTGAAAGTAAATCAATTTTATTAAATTAAAATATGTCGCATATAAAGCACACCTCTCTAAAAACTAAACTAGATTTTCTTCTATTAGGATCTTAACCCCTAATCTATTTATACCTAAAGTAGAACTCCTACTTACACAAACAGCTACAGTACTCTTCATTGTCTTTTTCTCCTTTCCATTCTCATCCGAACTTCTTTATAATTTTTTCGACGTTTGTACACATAAATGTGTAAAGTAAATTAATTAATGTTGACCTTAAGTCATCTGTACTTAAAAAACAAAACAACTATTTCTAAACGCAGATATCGCAACTTGACATATATTAGTCACATAATCACACCAACACCACAAATATTTTTAAACTAATTTTCATAAAATAAATTATTTACGAAGTCAATGTTCATTATAAAATATTAATCATTAATTATTATTTCACAATCTTTCTCTTAATGAACATATTGGTAACCTTGCCAAAATATAAATTGGTGTTTGATAAAAACAATATGAAAATGAAAAGAGAAAATCTCTCTTTTTTAAAAGAAAGAATTCTTCCGTTTTTTAAATTTTTTTAATAAGATTACAAAATTGACTATTTTTAAGAATCAAAACATTTTGGGCTATTAAGAATCAGTGCATTTTAACTTTTATCCCCTTTTGATAATGATTTTGTCAAGAATTTATATAGAAATCTTGTTCACCTAGAGCAATCCTAAGATATATTTTACAAGACATGGGTTCAAATAAATAACTAGCATGTATTTAGATAATAACATGAATCAAAGATATTACAATTAGGATTAAATTAATACTTCAATGATTTATAATAGAGTAGATTCACTAGTATAAGAATCGAATAATATACCCTTATATCTAGACAAGTTAAATAAATCATTCTTTCACAAGAAAATAAACAATTTACAGTATTAATTTGAGAACTTTCATACTTTCAGAGCTCCTTATTAATTTTTATCTCTCAATTTATTCTAGATGCATCTTTATCGTGAGTAATGTTTCTAAAGATTTGACACCCATTTTTTTTCTCTTATTGGATACGTCATTATGGTAAATACTGTTGCCAAGAATTTGGTATATATTTTTTCTCTCATAAAGTAATGGCATTTATAGAGCATTTGAGGAATAAAAATTAAACAAAGATAGATATAAGCAAAAATCATCCAAACTTAGCACTAATTTTAATATTGCATATTTATTTAATTTAAATAAAAGAATTTAAGTGTCATGCTTTATATTCCTAGAGGTTCATATAAATATTAAAGTCAATATAAGCTATACTAGAGATGAATAAACTTCACTAAACAAATTAAACTTCACTTTTTAATCTTTTAAATTTTTCTTTAGAAACATTCAAGTTTTGCTCCTCCTCAAAACATGCCAAATGAATGAACAACCCCCAACTCTCATCAAAGATAAGCAAAACAAGAAGAATCCAGATGTTTTATAAAAGACTAATAAGATTATTAAGAATTGATATAAACACTTGTAGTGCATATCAAAACTACTACTTTTATAACTAGCAAGAAAAGCTAACAAAAGAGTTGCTAGAAAATAATACGCCAATTCGAGAGTAAATTGATATTACTTTCAAAGCAATTGTCATCTCCATATTTATGCACATGGAGAGTATGCTGCCAAAAGACCTACGAACAAAAAGATGTCGAGATCTTTGTGTTGGGGTTAGAAATAAGAAATTTGAGAATCCAACATTAAGTCACACAACCGAAACAACCAGTAGGCACATATATACAAACAAAATTAGAATCAGTCTTACCTAAAAATTTACCTTGATATTTTATAAAAGGTCAGTCTAATTGTTGTATCACAATTGTCCAATGCCGGTCTGACCAAAATTGTCCCTACGATCTAACCGGGTACCGATCTAAGTGTGATTTCATCGTTGGTCTAACCGGGCCACCAAAAGAAAAGCACGGTTGCTGCCTACTCAAACTTACAAGCTCTCAATTCCTATCTTTTTCTTTTTTTTTCTTGCAAATCTAAAACAATATTAAACCAAATGCCCATCCTTACAACAATTATACTTTACACGAGGTTTTCTTTAGAAAATAAAGAAGTATTTGCATAAGACATAGGAGGTTTTTTAAAATACCAGTAGATTTGAAAATCATTTTCTTTGGTTCGGGTTTTATCAAAATCTCACCCTTTTTAGATATATTTAAAACAGATGGTTAGTAATTTATAAAATAGGCATATGTATCAAAACCTATTCCTCAATTTTGATTGACCCAACATCATATTAAGTTTGCTTTTACCATATAAAAATATTTGCAAAGAACTTTTTAAATAATAAACTTTTTTGGTCAAATTGGTAAATTTTTCACAACCAACTAAAACATCATTTTGTTTAGGGCACTTTGAACAAGAAAGCACATCATAATTCTTTACTATATACTCTATATACTCAATACAACCTACAATACTTTTCAACTTTATCTCATTAGAAAAATATGTTGAGCAATTTTTAGAAAGCAAAACCTTTTTTCATTTATTTTAACCTTTTAGTACTGAAAAGATTAAATATCAAAAAAGCAACTTGATTTTTTTTCAAAAACTTTATGGTTAAAAACAACTCATTAGTAGTATGAGTGGGCAAATCAAATCCAGCACAAAAACAAGACTTCAGCCTTTTGTTGTTATCAATCTCATGTTCTAATCTTAAACAATTATCAGTGTTAACATCTCATAAAGTAGAAGTTTTAGAAAATAAAATTTTATAAGATTTATAAGAATCATCATCAGTAAACA
Source organism: Oryza coarctata (assembly GCA_030770085.1). Classification (NCBI taxonomy): domain Eukaryota; kingdom Viridiplantae; phylum Streptophyta; class Magnoliopsida; order Poales; family Poaceae; genus Oryza; species Oryza coarctata. The sequence goes on along the minus strand of CM061483.1, from coordinate 9,132,564 downwards.
AAAATTTTAATCTAACAACTTTATCATTTAAAATATATGATCATGTCTTTTAAACCTTTTAGAACATACATTAAGTTTGTTAGCAACTTGAAAAGTAACATGTTCTAATTCATTATAACTAAGACTAACTTTCTCATCATCACTATCAAATTCATCCATATCAGAATTAGATTTACCAGAAGCCATAAGAGTTAAATCTATTAAATGCTTACCTTTACTAATGCTTTTTGTTCTTCAACATCTAACTCTTCGTCACTTTTAAAAACTTCTAGCAGCTAACTTGTAAGCTTCTGCTTGTGGTTCTTATTTTTGTCTTGCTTCTTATCCTTCTTATCTTCTTACTTTTCTTTGATTGACTTCTTGAAGATAGGACAATTGAAACACATGTGATTCAACTTACCAAAAGAAAACATCGAATGAGGCCACCTCATTTCTAGTTTATCACATTATTCAAAGCTCAAGAAATTCTATTAGAAAGTAAAACTAGGTTCTCCTCAAACATTTCCTCGAATTAGTCATCGGACATGTCACTAAAAGCAGTAAAAGACAATGATAAAGAAGCATCAATAAATGAACTAGCAGAAGATGCTAAAGTAATTTTTGATAAAAGAATATTCAATTTTTCATGAAACGAACTTAGAAGAAGGCACTAAATGAACTAGAAGACATATCAACTTTTTGTGAAAGAATATTCATCTGATGTGTTGTAAGTTTGGTGTACGCAGATTCTAATATTAAAGTACTCATATTAACAAATTATTGTATATATGTAACTTTCATCTTCCAAATACATATTAAGACCATTCAAAAAATGTTGAACAAGAATAATTAGTATTATAAAGAATCAAAAGAATGAAAATCACTCAAAACTTTGTCAATGCAAGTATAATAATCATCAAGTGTTTCTTTAGATTGTCTTAAATTTCATATAATTTTTTAAAAAAATATCTTTACATAGTTCCTTGACGTTAGAAGACCCTTGATAAAAATCACATGTGCAGTTTCAAGATGAGAAATTTCATTGAAATCAACCAGGAATTCCATTCAAAATATAATTCTGAGCTTTGCAATTGTTTTCAAAATTAGTTTTATTAGCCACAGTGATCTCATCAGGAATAACATAAGGTTTTAAAACTTTTTACTAAATGTCGAAGCCTTGGGACATAATATAAGATTACATCCTTTAACACCAATAAGGAAAATCAATCCCTAAAAAACATATGGCTTGATTGTATATTTATTCGTCTTATCAGCTCAAAATTGATTAAAATAAAAAAAAGCAAAAACAAGGTTTGTAAGAACGAAACACAATATCCGAGCCTACTAAAGGGGTGAATGATAGGATTATCAAAAATTAATTTTTTTTTCAGAATAAAAAGAAACCTATGACTAGAATGAAATTACGATTTACTGTCGTATATCATCAGCCTTATAGCCTACCTGCCATCGGTCCAATCGCCGTGCTATCGGCGCTTCGACTGTCTTGATGTTGCTGGTCCGTCTGTCGTCTTGCCACTAATCTAATCACTCACTAACAAAGAATATAACCTGATGAAACTTTTAAAATTAGATCAATTTTATTATATAAAGACGTGTCTAAGAGCGAATACAAAACACTTCTTTCTTTTAAATTTCTCTCTTCCAAAAGTTAGTCTACTAGGTTCTCAACCTTCATCTATTTATATCTAAAACTCATATATCCTCCTAGAACTTAATCTCTCAAACTGCAAATCAAATATAATAAACCAACTTATAAACCTTCTCTTAAAAAATATAATACTTCCCAGCCGTAGAAGATCCAGCATATTTGAAATGGACTTATAGTACAAAATTGGAATACCTGCTGCCTGCCGAAGCCAGCTTCTACTCTTTCTGTACATTATAGTACGTACACAACCAGCTACAGTACTCTTATTCGTCTTTTCTTCTTCTAATTCTCCTATGAACATTTTGTATTTTTCTGACATTTGTACACATAATTTATGAGCCTATTGCAAATTCATCCTTACCTTATGTGTAACCTTATGACTCATCTTACTCCTCCCCCCTAAGCGTAGTTTCAATTCTCGTAGATTGCTTTTAAGTCACCTGCACATACAGAAAACAACTGTTTTAAGCTGCACACACAGAAAACAACCATTTCTACATATATATATATATATATCGTAACATGATTATAGTTGTCATATATACTTAAACCAACACCATAAATAATTTTAAACAAATTTTCATAAAATAAATTATTTATTAAGTTAATTGGTTATTATAAAATATTAATTATTATAATGATTTTACAGGAAGTGTCAGTTGATGACCTAATGTCTCAGTAGCTCGTAGTGTTTGCCTCTCCGAATCTTGCTCATCGCACACATGGAAATGACCTGAATAAATTTCTACACAGTTTCCAGTCGTCCACACTTTTTTTTTGCCGGGACAGTCGTCCACACTTAACGCGGCCACCTAGTTGACTGACCAAACAACTACTATAATTTTTTGTCTAACTTTGTGCACTTCTATCACTTGGTGCAGGATAAAAAACAATAATTAATCCTATCAAAAGGGTGAATGATAGGATTATTAAAAAATTAGGGTGAATGATTGGATTATAAAAAAAATCAAATCTTTTTATGAAATAAAAGAATATTTTGTACCTAAATAAAGTTGTAGTGCACTTTTCACATGCTATAAGTCCAACCACTTTCTAGTCACTAGTCCGACTGCCTTGTCACCACCCATTTGACCATCAACAAGCAAAGAACATAATTTTTAGAACTTAGATCAACTTTATTGTATCTTATAAAATAGATTTTTACTCTTTTGAAAGTTAGCCTTTAACCACTTATTTATTTATACATAAATTATTCAACACAAACTAGAAGTAAAACTCCCTATTAGAACTCAACTTCTCATATATTTAAACCTCATATCTTGAAGTAGAACTTCTAGTCTATTAGAACTATCTTTGAAACCTTCTATAATTTAATAAAATTAAATTATTCTCTTTCTTTTCTAAATCCAAACTCCGACCACCACTGTTGTCCCAAGTGTGTGCATGGCCACATGCTATAGTACCCCCGAGTACTCTAGCAACACCTTTTCTTCTCCAATTTTTTTATTAATTTGTCTTTTAATTTTTTTCTAATTTTCTTTGTGATTTTCTTGGCACTTACGTATGCTTGTGAAGCCTATTGCAAAAACTTCTCACATGGTGTTCATCAACTATGTACTAACTTAGTCTAATCTCGTCACCTAGCATCCTCGACCATTTTATACTTGGGCTACCCTTGTGCATAGTCTCGATACTACCATTGACCGATGTTAACCCCAAGGATCCTAACTCTAGTCTAACCTTGTCATATAGCATCCCGATCATGCTAGATCTCAGCTATTTTCTAAGCGTAGTCCTGATCATCAATATTGACAAGTTTAATCTTAGGTCACATACACATAAATAGACAAATAACCATTTTTAGATACAGATATGGTAACCTGACCCATATTAATTACACACAAACAAAATAAACTAATTTTTATTAATTAAATTATTTACAAGCCTATTATTTATTATAAAATATTAATCATGACACTGATTCAACAATCTATGAACAACTTGGAAACATTTTTAAAATGTAAATTGGTGTTTGTGAAAAGTAAAAACTAAAGAAATGTCCAAAAAGCACAAATGGCTCAAAATTCACAAAAGTGAGAAAAAACTCTCCCTCGTTTTAAAAGAAAGAACTTTTTTAAACTCACCTCTTTGAAAAGAAGGAATTTCGTAATTAAATCACAAAGAAAGAATTTTTTAATTAAAGCACAAAATTGACTATTTTTAATCGATACATTTTGATCTTTCTCCCTATTTGACAATAATTTCATCAAGAAAATTTATATGGAAGCTTTGTTTACTTAGAACAATCCTAATCCTAAGAGATATGTTGCTGGATAAGGGAAATAAATTACTCAACTAAATAATAAACATGTGCTAGAGTATAAATATGAATCAAAGATATTACAATTAAGATCAAATCAACACTAGATAGCTATGATTTCAACAATTTATAATGCAATAGATTCACTAGTATATATATTAAACAAAATACCCCTATAGCTAGACAAGTTGAATAAAGCATTCTTTCTCAAATACTTTAGCTAAAGTAAATAAATAATTTATAGTATTTATTGAGAACTTTCATAATATTAGAGCTTTGTGCTCAATTTTATCACTTAATTTTTTTTTGGGTTCGTCATTGTCATGAGTATTATTTTTAAGGATTTGGCACCTATTATTTTTCGCTCTTTGGATACATCCTTGCAGTGAATACTCTTATTGAGCATTTGAGAACTCAAAATTCAACAAGAATAAATATAACCATAAATCATCCAAACTTAGCATATTGCATATTTATTTAATTCAAATAAAAGAATTTAATTGTTATGGATCATATCCCTCCAAAATAATATCACAAGCTCATATAAATACTATAGGCCATCAAGCTATACTAGAGACTGGTAAAAGATATACTCATAGTAAAAACAATGCTTCACTTTTTTCATCTTTTCACCTTCAAGCTTTACACCCCCTTAAAACTTGCCAAATGGATGAACAACCTCTAAGTCCCCTCAAAGATAAGCAAAACGAGAAGAATCCATGCACGGCATTAATCTCAAGTTCTTTCAAAACAGTCCAAGCATTATTTCTTTTAAAATTCTGAAGTTATTCATGCATGGCGTTAATCCACAAGTCATCAGTTAATGCATGTGATACATCTTTGGGTTCAAAAGAAGTAATAAAAGCAGAATGTGTAAAGAATTGACTAGATATCACCTTAGACTGTGTAGTATGTACATTTAGATTACCAATGATTTGTTTTGGAGGATGTCGCGTTGAATGTGCAAAGGAGTAGCAACATGTAAAGTTGTTTCGTGTTTTGAACCATGGGTCATCAAAGTTATATCCTCTAGAGATCCACAAGACTCTATCTCACACAAACCAGAGCTTTTTCATCCATCTCGGTCTGACTGGCGCTCCTCTTTCAATTGGACCAGCTGGTTGCCTTTGGTCAGACCAACATGAGGTCTAGTCGAGTTGGCTGCCATCTTGAACTCGTCTTCTTCATCATCACTTTCATCTGTAAAAATATTTTCCTCCTCCTCTTCAACTTGTGACATAGTACCTGCAATTTTTGGTCTAGGACACGGTAATATCGAGAGTGAGCGAGATATCCAAGAAAAATTCCATTAGTTGAATGTGCCTCAAATTTATCTAAGTTTCTAGATTTTAAGACAAAACACTCACACCCAAAAATACGTAAGTACAAAACTTTAGGCTAATGTCCAAAACAAAGCTGAAAAGAAGTTATTCTAAGTTTAAATCTTAAAAAAACACAATTGGAAATATATCAAGCAATATTAATAACTTTTAAGAATCGATTGTTGGAAATTTTCTTTTCAACAACGCCGTTTTATTGAGGAACACGTGAAGAAGAAAATTGACGCTTTAGGCCTTTTTCAGCACAAAATTGTTCAAAAGAAGCATTTTTAAATTCTCTATCATTATCATTTCTAATCGTTCTCAAGGATCTAGATAGTTCAAGAGCCACACGAAGATACATGTTTTGAAAGTGATCAAAAGCATCATCTTTTGTTTTCATAAAATAAACCCAAGAATACTGAGAGTAATCATTCACAATAACCAAAACATACCACTTTTCTCCGGCTGATTGCATTCAAGCTAGATCAACAGTTTCCATATGTAAAATCTGTCCTTGTGCATCAGTCATTACAAAAACAATTAGGGTATGTAAAGAAGCAACCATCTTAGTATGATGACTGGGGGAACAAACCAAATTAACATCTTTTTTAGTTTTGATCAACCATGAACAAAATCTGAACTACTAATTCTAGTAAGATAATCAAAACCAATATGAACAAGTCTAAGATCAGCTTTAAAACCAATATGAACAAGTCTAAGAAACACAGTTCTCAAAATCAGCTTTAAAAACTCTTCTATATTGAGAATATTGAGAAATTCCCAAGACACAAGTACTAAAAGAATCAAGAATTTTACTTTCAGATTTCTTAAATCTAACATCAAAATCCTTATCAATTATTTAAAAAACTAAAAGCAAATTGTATTTCAAATTTTCAACCAAAGTGACATCTTTGAAAGTAAATTTGTTAGTTACCTTAACCGTTCCTATAGCAAGAATCATACTTGTAGAAGCGTCTCTAAAGATATTCTATTGTATTTTAGATACCAGTTTGAAGGAGGAGAACCAATTTTTATCACCAGTTATGTGTCACAAACAACCAAAATCCATTATCCACACGTTCTCCTTCCTTGCCATAAAAGACTACATACAAGTAGATGTCGATGCCTCAATACTGGGGTTTGATAAAATAAAATTAGTAATCCAGTACTAAGACACAAGACCAGAAGTACCAATAGGCATATACACATGAGTAATATAAGCAGCACTTTTATTTCTCACAAAAACTTGCTAAGGCTGGTTTGACCACTGTTGGGCTACCAGTCTGACGAGGCTAGGTCGGTCTATTCGGTAGTCATAAGGTTGGACCGCCGACTAGTCTAACTACGCCTATATGCCAAATACACTCAAAACAATAGCTTTTTTTGCCATTTTAATTTTCCAAAAGCTCTATCTCTCACCTTTTTCTATTTATGAGCAAGTCCAAAGCTATAAGCAATCAAATGTCCATCTTTTCCAAAAAAAAGTATAAGTACACTTTACACGAGAAGATGGTTTTGAAATCAAAGGTTTTATGATAAAAACAATTTGACTTGAGGAAGCAAGAGAATACATAATGCTGGCAGTTTTCAAAATAGTTTTCTTAGGTTTAGGTTTTGTCAAAATTTCACCATTTTTGTCACACTTAAAATAGCAGGTTGGTGATTAGCAAAATAAGCATGTGCGTTAAAACCTAATCCTCTAGTATGTGTGCTTACTTTTGATTGATACAAAATCATGTTAAGTTTGTTTTTACCGTAGAAAAACCTTTCGAAAGAACTCTTCAAATTAGAAACTTCTTTTGATATGAAAACACAATTTTCATAATCTTTTTTAAAAGCTTTTTGTTTGTGACAGTTAGGACAACAAAGTACCTCATGGGTTTGTAAATCATTTTCCTAATATTCAACACAAGGAATTGCATCTTTTAATTTTATCTCATTCAAAAACACGATGAGGAACTTTTAGAAACCAAAACATCCTTATGATGTCTTAAGGTTTTAGTATTAATGAGATAAAACTTCAAATTGGCCCAAAAAAACTAGTTAGTTTTTTCAAAATCTTTTTGTTAAAAACAACTTATTTGCATCATGAGAATGCAAAGTAACACCAAGAGCAAAAGAAGATTCAAGATTTATTGTTTTCTCAATTTTAGACTCTAATCTCAAACAATTATTAGCATTCAAATTTTATAAAACAAAACTTCACAAGATGTGCAACTATCATCATTAGTAATTAGAGATTTAATCTAGAAATTTCAACATTATGAGATTCAATAATAAAGTCATATTGTTTTATCTCCGTCTCGTATTTTTTTAATCTTAAAACCAAGAGAAACAATAATATCTTGAAAAGAAGTTACCTCAACGTGTTCATTATCAAAATTAGACTCTCTAGATGATGATTATCCATGAACCATGATGTATACTTAGAGATGTTCTTGCCTTTGTCATCATGTTCATCCAGGCTCCCAAAGTTGACATCGTTAGTTTAATCAAAGGCTGCACATATGTTGTGCAACAGCTTATTGTAGCTCTCTTGGTTCCTCTTGTCTTTGAATGTCTTCTTCTTTTTCTCACCTTTGCTCTTATCCTCTTCATCTTCCTTTATTTCTCTCCCGAGCCTGTGGCAATTGAATCGAATTTTGTTAGGTTTACCATACTCATAGCACTGGATTGGACCTCCTCATTTACTATTTCTCACATTATTCAAGGCTCTATTGGTTAGCAAAACCAAGTTCTCAATAGAGATTTGCTCGAGTTGGTCATCAGACATATCATTAAAAGTGAAAAAGCATCAATTGAAGAACCAGAAGAAGACATTAAATCAAAAGATTTAGAATCAACTTTGCATGAAAGAATATTCATCTCATGTCTCTCATTTGGTATATAATGAGACATCTCATGTGTATTCATGGTGTCAAATTCTTGAATAGAAGTAACTTTTATCTCTCCAACAGACATATCAAGACCTTTCAAAAGATGACAAGAACCTTCAAATTGAGTATAATTAGTGAAAATGTATCTAGTCTACCTAGTGGGTTTTAAGTGATACATGATAAGAAATTAGGGAGCTAATATGTCTTGATTATGAATCTCGCAGTAATTCATCTTGTGAGATATTGTTTTGGTTAAAAGAAGACCCCTATGAAGGTTAGAAAAGAAAAAAGGACATGAAGCGATGAAAATGTAATTATATTATTTCTTTAGTACTTGGGGCAAGTAAAACTATTAAGAGGGGATTAAGTTTAACCGGTAAAAAAAAAATAAGTGCTCAATAAAACTTACAAATCTAGATGAGTGAACACGCACAACACGTACACCTTAAGGTTTTGGTTTTTCTCTCCAAGTATTTCAGATGTTTGTGTCTAAGCTTTGTGAAAACTTTTGGATAAATTTCTCTATCAAACAAAGAAATCAGCTCAGAGTTTCTAGACATTTATGCCAGAGTATCCGGACTGAGCTCTCAATCTGGCAAAGAGATATCTCTGAAGTCTCTAAACATTTATGCTAGAGTTTTCAAACTAAGCTCTCTGTCTAGTAGAGAGGCCTGTCTGAAGTCTCTACAAGTTTAAAATGGATACTCCGAACATTCTATCCAAAGTCTACGAACAGTTTGACCGGAGTGTCCGCACTAAGCTCTATGTCTAGAATGAAAGGCCTATCTAGAGTCTCCGGACATTCTGTCTAGATACTCTAAAATTTAAATTCTATAAGTAACGACAAGTTTCGAGAGAGATGTGTATTTAACCCCATCAACCCCTTTAAGAAAGGGGGTGCTCATTCATTTCTGCACCTCTCCTAAGAGCTTTGTAGTGGTTACCTACTCCACTCTATTAGATCTTGAGTTTAATCTACCCTTTAAGTGTGTTTTTTGAGTAATTTATGAAAGATTAGATCTTGAGATTTCAGTGAGCATTTGTGGATCAACACTGATAAAGACTTAAGCATATTAATCTTGGAGGACTGCCTTCAAGAAAATCAGGCGTTGTCCGCAAAGATTCAACATGTGAATCGCCCAAGACATTTGTGAAGGTCTACCTTGGCTCTGTAAGGAAAGAGGTATATTAGTAAATTATTGAGTTCTTCTTTAGAGGTTAGTTTGATAGATCAAGCACTAGAGCAAGTGGGAGTATAGTGTCCTAATGGAAACCTTTGTGGTTGTCTTAGACTAAGTGTTATATTTTGGTGAGAGCTTAGAGGCCAAACTAGTTTCTAGGGTTAAACTTGGTAAGGCAAGAGATTGAAATAGATCCGGCTCTCTAGAGCTCCTCAACGGAGACGTAGGATTGGTTAATCCAAACTTCGGTAAAAAAATTGCTTATCTCCTAGCATTCCATTACTTATTATATTTTATATGATTTTGTTTCCTTGCTTTCTCCCTAACCCTTAAGGTTCACCTCTTTTAATTGTCCATTGGATGTTTTAAAGGAGGTTTGGAATCTTTGGACTATATATCTAGAAACTTCGGTCTAGTCTTTATGTCTGACAGAAAGGTTTGTCCAGATACTCTGGACGTTATGACAAAAGACTCTGAAGGAAAGTCTAATTTCCACTGCTAGTTTATTTTAGAATTAAAAATATGAATATTCACTCATCTCTGTGTGACTCATGGTTGGTATTAGAGCCTCATTTTCGGATAAGGCTTAAGCTCTTCAAGAAATGTCACAATTGGAAGAGAATCCAATTGATCTAAGATAGGAGAATGAGAATGACTACACCAACAAAAGTTTCTCCAAGAACAATGTCTATTCCTTTATACTATGACAAGATTTATTTAAATTCTTCCACCCGCTTCGTCCCTATGCCTTTCAGGCGTACTCCTCATTTCAATGCGACACACTATGCCGCTTGGAAGCACAAGATGATATTGCATCCAATGTCTTTGCATCCTAGTGTGTGGAAAAATGTATTTATAGGTATTGACATTCCAGAGAAGGACATCAAGCTCACACCCGCTGAGGAGACGTTTGTCCATCGCAATGCACAAGCCGCAAGTATGATTCTTAGATCTCTAAGTCTCTAAGAGTTTAACAAGGTGGACTAACTCAAAGAAGTCAAGGAATCTGGGAAACTCTTTAATTGGCACATGAAGGGTCATTGGGGTGTGAGAGTCACGAATCGAGTTGTTGGAAAGACAACTCACTTGATTCATGATGAAGAACGACAAGACGTCATAAGAGATATATGATCATATGATAGTCATTGTCAACAAGATCCGTGGCCTCGGGAGTGAAGACATGATTGATCACGTTGTTATTAAGAAGCTTTTTTGAGCTTTCACACCAAGAAACTCAACCTTGGTGATGCTTATTTGAAAGAACAAAAACTTCGAGAGGCTCACTCCAAGTGACGTCCTCTCAAGAATCATCCCCCATGAGCTATTGAAAAAAGACACCAAGCACGTCAAGGCCCTTCCCAAGAACACCCCTATCACTAAGAACAAGGAGATGACTTTGATGGCAAAAGTAAGAAACAAGATGGACTCATGTGATAAGCAGAGCGAAGTTGAGGACTTTGCTCTCGTTGTCAAAAAGTTCAAGAAGCTCTTGAGAAGGGATGGCTAAAGTAAAAAGGGTGGTGACAAGTCCAAGACCCAGCAATCCAAGAGAGCTTGTTATAAATGTGACGAGTATGTACACTTCATCATTGATTGTCCCAAGAAGAAGAAAGTTTAAGGTGACAAGCCCAAGGGTTCGCCTTATGATTAACTATTATATTCTCTGTGATTTTGTATTCTTGCTTCCTCTTCAACTCTTAGGGTTCATCTTTTTTTAGTGTCTCTTAGAAATTTTGAAGGAGGATCAAAATCTTAGAACTATATAAACGGACTCTTTGGACTAGTCTTTTCGTCAGATAGAAAGGTAATAGAACTATATAAACGGATACTCCGGACATTAGAACTGAAGACTCCGGAGGAAAGTCTAATTTTTGTTGCTAGTTTATTTTATAATTAAAAGTATGCATATTCACCTCCCCTCTATGCTACTAAAGGTGTTTTCAATTAGTTTCATATGAATTATCAATAAAACAAAGATCACTTAATTTTTTTTAAAACGAGCATAGTAATTATTAAAAGATTCTTTAGATTTCATCTCAAATTTTATATACTCCATTTTAAAAACATTTTTGCACAATTTCCTGATGTTAAAAGACCGTTAGTGAAAATCACATAGAGCCTTCCACATCTCATGTGTGGTTTCAAGATAAGAAATTCGATTGAAATTAGAATGAGAAACCCTTTTAAAATATAATGCGAGCTTTACAATTGTTTTTAAAATCAGTTTTATTTGTTGTTGTTATGTTATCAAGAATAACATGGTTTTGAAACTTTTTACCAAATGTCAAAGCCCTTGGATATAATGTAAGATTGTATTTTTTTACCAATAAGTAAAGTCAATTCCATCAAATGCATGTTGCTTGATCGTTTATTTATCTATCATTACAACTCAAGAACAATGAAAATAAAAAAGAAGTAAAAACAAGGCTCTAATACCACTTATAGGATCAAAAGTTAAGAATTAAGGATACAAAAGAGGGGTGAATGGTAAGATTACTAAAAAATTAAATATTTTTGTGAAATAAAAAGAAACATCTGAACTTAGATGAAGTTGCAGTACACTACCTGAATGCCACCAGTCCAACCACTTCCTAGCAGCTAGTCCAACCACCTTGCCGTCGCTAGTCTTATCGTCAACAAACAAAAAACCATAACTTGTGAAACTATTAAAAGTAGATTAATTTTATTGTATCAAGATGTATTTATAAAATGCATATAAAGCACTCATCTTTCTATCAAACCTAAAGGCTATATTTTCTCTCTTCTCATTATATCGCTAGGGCCTCAACCGCTCATTTATTTATATATAAAACATCTAACACAAACTAGGAGTAGAACTTCTAATCCTACTAGGACTCAACCTCTCATCTATTTGTACACAATATCTCATCTCCAAGTAGAAGTACAACTCCTAATCTCACTAGGACTCTATCCCTCAATTTTCAAACCTTTCATAATTTACTAAAATTAAATTATTCTTTCTTTTCTAAATCTGAACTCCAATAAATGGCCACTACTCTTGTCCCACATGTGTGCATGACTACATACTACATTACCCTAAGTACTCTAGTAGCACCTTTTCTCCTCCAATTTTTTATCATTTTTTCTTTTAATTTTTATCTAATTTTCTTCGCCATTTTTTTCACTTGCATCTGCTTGTGAAACCCAATGCAAATATTGATCGATGTTGATCCTAAAGATACTAACTCAAGTCTAATCTTATCTCGTGGTATCTTAACAGTGTTAAACCTCGGCTTCTTCGGTCATCACCATTTATAAGGTTGACCTTAACTCTCGTTTTTTTACTGATATGACAATCTAATAATACACAAATTTACACTAACATCATAAATATTTTAAAGTAATTTTTATTAATTAAATAATTTATAAAGCTAGTTATTTATTAAAAAATAATGATTCAACTCTTGGATCATCTTTATCCAAGGCTTACAAAGCCTACTAAAAAAACCTCCGCAGAGGTATTGAGACCAGGAATACGACGGTTCTTCAGGACTACATTGCCCTCGCATTCGTCACAGACCTTGTGAGCGGTTCATGAGCAAGATTGACGAGATAACGGTCATGCTCCAGTGCTTATGTTCAAGATCCGTGCTGTCATTGAAGAGACCGAGCATCGTCACATCGCAGGTAACCGTAGTCTTCTCCTATGCCCAGTGGATCAAGAATCTCATGGAAGGACGATACCAAGCATATTATTGCTTGACAAAGCAAGGCGCCGCCAAAATGATCGCGATGCAAATTCACTGGTAGCCTGATTGAGGCGAGGCATTCAGCTACCCTACCAAGCGTCCGCATACCATCGCAATATATTCTCCAGTCAATAACAACGGTAGCATCCATCAGCTAAGTGCCACTCTAGCATTCTTAGAAGATTCTGCTGCAAACATGAGTGATCTCATGCTACTTCTGGCCTGCTGCCCTTCAATACCAAGGCAGCCAGCTTTCCGTGACTTCAGACTGACCACAAAACATGACTTACCTGCGAAGGCAGAAGAGACAGACATGCAAGCGGTGCACAGCTATATGGTAGACAATCATCACTTGGTTAAGTCATTCAAATATGAGGAGCTGATGGTATATGCACATATATAGCCAAGTCGTTGAGAATGAGAGGCATCAGGAAGAATCAAAATGCAAATACCGGATGGCAATGCAGTGCTACTGGGACTCACTGCTTGCGTCCATCCACAACCAGTTCATGAAAAGCATGTTTAGTTAGTTTGTGATGGTATACTTGAGGAACTTGTATACATTCATTGTGCAGTGAAACAGCTCCACCAAACCAGAAAATCAATAAAAGAGTTTAGCAGTGTTTCCTTGTTGCTTGTACGCATCATGTATTCCTGATTAGAAAGCCCATGGTCATTACTGAACTCTGTCACAAGTTCCACTGAGATGAGACTCGCTTAAAACATTATTGGCCAAAAAGACTAGCACAAAACATATTTTGAGACGTGCAACGTAAGTATGGTCCGAACTTGGTTGAATTTTCCTCTATTGAACAAGAAAACATTCTAACACATCTAAGCAATCAGCGATTCAGATATTGTGTTGACTCAGTGAACTTCCGTGAAATCTTCAACTCCTTTTACACATATGCATACAACTCCTTTTATATACCATATGAAATCTTCAAATTGTTCTCTAACTTTAGTATCTAATAATCTCCTTCATCATATGGATCTCAACTTATCCTAAGACTAGTCTCAATCCATCACCGATAATACTCTCGAAGCAGAACACACATAATTAAATAGACAAAACAACCATTTCTAATTATATATATCGCAATTCACATAAATCACACACACTCACATCAACACCATAAATATTTTTAAACTAATTTTTATTAATTAAATCATTTACAAAACCAATTTTTATTATAAAATATTAATCATGTCTATGCAGCTAATAGTGGTTGGCCTCTCAAAATCATCAAGCTATCAGCAGTTCAGCACAGACGAGACTTAAAACATTTTTGCTGAGCAACACTCACAATCTCTCATAAAACAAACTTTGATATTGAAACTTACTTGAAAATTCCACTATCGAAAGACACACGCCAACACATCAATGGAACTTCTAACAAATGTGTTGACTTTAACACGAATACACCAAATGAAAAGAACGTGAATAAATTTATGCAGTTCATCCACACATAACGTGGCACCTAGTTCACTAACCCAAACAACTATTTTGCTCTTACTGTGTATTCAAGGCCTACAGAACATACCAAAAACTCTGGAGCTGTATATCATTGAGACAAGGAAACAGTAATAAGTCTTGGCCACATTCTTCACCATGCCTCTGTTTCAACCTCTCCAGGGTGCAAGAAACATATGATTGTGATAAAAAAACACATATGAAGTAGTCAACTAGTGAATGACAATCTAACATGGGCTACACTTTGTGATACTGTAGGATCCATGACAAGTGGAAGCAAGATCATAATCATCAGCGAGAACAACAACATCAAAGACCTTGGGACGATGGGAACAACTCAGGCCTCTTCGTGCTCTGTGTTTTATAACTCGGGCTAGTTCGTTCTACTCCCGGGCGTGTTGCATCGTTTAGTTCAGCATCCTACTTAAACAAACTTTTGCTTTAAATTAAAACATCATTTTTAATTCAAGAGAGAAAACTTCGATAACTTCAATCTACATGCTAGCTGCAAGTGGCGGAGCCAGCAACTCTTATCAAACCCAAGTGGCAAAGAACTTTCCCCAGTTGCCGATGACTTCTCACAGTATTTTCTGACAATCGATAGTGAAAGACGAAAGCATCCGAGATGGCTGTGTCACTGTCACAGGAGTTTCTAGCAGTCGGTAGTCTACCACAGTTGTCGGTACAGGACGCTTGGCAAGCCCAGGAGCTGGCTGTGCCATCGCTAACTATCACATGAATCACACTTGTCGTCGATTAGGCAACTGAAGCGTCCAGTGTCCTACCGCTATTCAGTGACACCCATCGTCACCGAATGTGGCCGGAGCTCGAGCCTATGCCAGACAGTTGTGATCACTAGCTAGATCTGTACTGCTGTACAAGGACGTGGTGAGATTTAAGGCCTCAGCATAATCTTCATAACATAAGAGCAGACACTGAATTTAGATCAAGGTTCCCAACGCTTTCCATGCCTATACATATGTGTGATTAGTATGCGGACAAATATCAGGTTGCAAAAACAGGGAGGAAAAACAGCATGAGGCATTGCATCGGTTGAGCACACTTATGTGGTCTCAATTTCCATGGTCTTGGTTTTTTTCGATTGTGCTCAAGTTTCCTCTTTTATGAACAGAGCAAAAGGGGGAAGCAAGTGACCACGGGATATTAGATTAAGTAGTCGTTAACCCGTGCATTATGGTTAATGATTTATAAATATTAATATATAAGTGTAACCTAATTGTTACTTACTTATTACTAATTGGAATTTAATTAATAATATACTAAATTGAGAGATTAAGTTGGTAACAACTTGGTATGAATAATCTTGAATTTTTGAATTATTAAATCATGCAAAAACTAAAACTTAAGATTCCATGAAATTTCCAATTACATATTTTGTTAAGTCAGTGGGAAACCAAAGTAGTAAAAGCTTCAGTCATTAACATGTTATATTGATGAACACAATCTCAATACGATCTATAGTATGACAGTATTCACCAGATCTTTCTTATATATTAACATTTCCCAATCAGCACTTTCCATGTAGTTTCCCATGAGCACTGCTTTAGGTATAAAAAAATAATATAAAATCCTTATTAACAAAGCTCTCAACTAACCATTTGGTTTAATCAGTTGAGAGAATTGCAAAAAATCAAGATTTGTGCCACATCAACATTCGTAAAAAGTATGTACTTTTTTTTCTTTGATACAACGTTCAATCTCTATTGGTAAGCAGTAAGTTAATTTTGCTGCTACTGTTTTTATTCGGATCGGTATATGTTCCCCAAACAGATTAATTAGACTTGTTGATAACAGATCACCATCATCATGCCTCCCCACCGGCTGCGGCAATCAAAGAGTACATGGTGAGGTCATCAGAAAAAATTTGGAGCTCCGTGTAAACTCGCGACTCAGGTGGGCAGGCAATATAGGTGTTTCTCTTCTCCATGT
This sequence comes from Oryza coarctata, assembly GCA_030770085.1. Taxonomy (NCBI): domain Eukaryota; kingdom Viridiplantae; phylum Streptophyta; class Magnoliopsida; order Poales; family Poaceae; genus Oryza; species Oryza coarctata. The sequence continues at coordinate 9,116,122 of CM061483.1, read as the reverse complement.
TGCTTTATCCTTATTGCGTGCGTATTCTAATTAAATAATTTTGGATTTGGTAAATAAGAGTTGTATTCTACTTATAGTTTCAATTATTTGTTTTTTATGATTTAATAATTCCGAATTTTTTAATAAAAACAACACATCATATATTTTTTTCTTGGACTCTTATTTTTTTTTAATCTAGATGAACCCTCAATATAATCTGTGGTTAAGATAATTCGATCCCCTTCATCAACGGCTAGATCTTTTTAATTAACCTAAAAGCTTATAAAAAATATCGAATAAGTATATATATAAATAATATATTAGCCTCGTCCTTCTATTCTGCCATGCGCTCTTTTAATTAGTTTCAGGACAACTTCTTGTGATGACATTATGCCTGTTGACACAATAGTCATTTAATATAATAAGACGTTTAATTATTTTAAGTTAAATTTAATTAAGTTTATAAGAAAATATAACAACATTCACAACACTTTCATTAAATCTAAGACATAACGAAGTCTGATTTAAAAAATCAAAACAATCTATGAAATATGAAATAGATGGAGTTCTTAATTAATTGTCATTAAGAGGATTGAAGCTGGAGGGCCAGACAACGGTGACTACTGACATCCAAAGTAACAAGCTAGCCCACTATTTATCCTTTCTGTTCCAAGCAGGCCCTAATTAATCAAACCAAGCATACACAGAGTGGCTAACTCACCGATCAACCAAGCATCATGCCACAGCAGAAAGTCACACGAGTCCAACATCAGCATGGCAGTCGCTTTCATTTTCACTATCAATATGTCTGAACAGTGGAGGCAGGGATTTGTGCTTGCCCAGCAGCACGCACCTTGCTCATGATGGCTTGTGTAGTCTACATTTAGGAGCACATTTGAGCCTCTTCAATGGTTTCTGGAGGCTAGCAGGGTACTCGTGGACATCCCCCTTGCATCCGCCGCTGCACAATGTACCATGGTTTGATCTCGAAGAGCAGGCCATCTGTGTTGTACAGTGGCCAAGATTTCTGATGCCTTTCATACCTATATTGTAAAAGGTGTAAATAGGTGACTAAGATTGTTAGACAAGTAAGCAAAATGCAACGTAAGTAACCTAACTCAAAACGGGAGCAAGCGAGTTATTTATCAAGGACACATGTATTGCAAGTCCTCACGTTGACCCTCCAAAAAAATCCAAGTTTCTCTATTTATCTGCCTAGGGCCTATTCACATAATACCGTACTATATAGTCTCTAAGAGTTAAGCATGCAAACCTGCAATTGTCCTCAATGCCCATGTGAATCACCAGTAAATTTATGTATATACATATGTTTGCATGTATCTTATGGCTCAATTTGAGCATGTTAAGCTGGGTTAAGCTCTCTGTTTGAGTTTGTCTCCACGGATCGAGTCAATTTCCCCAATTTATGAGTAAAACTTTGCTAACGGGACATTGATGAGCGCAGCAAAGAAAGGATTTTTAAGCTGTGAAGTGACAATCAGAGAGAAAAATGAAAATTGCATGTAAGGTGTGGTGCCTTGCAGGCATGAGTATCTTGCCTTTATTATCGTAAGGCATAGGTAATCGACCATCTTACAAATTTTTTAAACTAATCCATGTAACTTCTTAGAGCGAAGGGATTTAATCGAAGTAAATTTGTGGCATAGAAAAATCTTTTTCTTTGCATCGTGAATATTGTTTTCACCATGAGAAAAATAAGGTTCGCTGGAATCTCACCTAAAATATGAAATTCTTGGTTAAATCTCCTTACTTAGCTTTGATTCAAACTGAAGTCTCAAATTAAACTAAGTGCATTTAGAAACTAAAAGGGCCTTTAAAAGTTTCTATAGTACTTACATTATGGTGTAGTTGGAAACTAAAATCGCCTTTAAAAGTAAAGATCTTTCTATAATACTTACATTATGGTGTAGTACTTACAAAGAATAATCTAGCTAAGTACAAACAAAATGGTAGCAAGACATGTTATTTTTGTCAAAAAAGAAACGAGCAAGCATCTTTTTGTCAATGTCGTCTAGCTCGCTCGGTATGATCTGTATCTCATATAGCTTCTAGGTTAAGTCCACCTTATGGTGTCTATCATATGTTTGGGAATTGGTTTGTATAAGTTCCCAAAGAGATAAGAAATCTTATCTTGTTGGGAGCAATGGCTCTTTATTGATATATTGACCTATGTAGGTATAGTGTTATTTTTTACAACAAAACGATGTCTTCTCCTTGCAGGTTATCTAGTTACCTGATGGCTCCATACTTGGGCTATCATTCACAAACAGGGAACACGAGATATTATTGCAGTGGCATGTCAATAGTTGGACCGGATGACAATAGAGTTTTTTACCTAGAAACATAGGTGACGATGTATTCTTTGGATGGATGGCCATTAACCTATATGTTTCGGTGTTTTCTTTTCTCTTTTGTTCCGTGATACTTTTTTGGCTGTGTGTAGTCTATATATGCAGAGGTCGGGAGTGTTCTCAATTTGATTATACCATCTTGATGTAGTTGACTGAAATCAATAGAGCTTTCTTTATCTAAAAAGGTGTGGTGCCTTGTTTTTACGGCCTAAACCAACAATTTTTGAAAAGTACAAAATGATGATGTGAAGTTAGTTTTGTGCCAAATATGTGTATAAAATCGTTACAGTTTAAGACTTAGAGTTATAATTGATGTTAAGATATAGTTAGAGTTAAATTGTCCTAGACCCTCTTCTAAATAGAGAGAGACATACTTGTTGTAATGTATAACAATTTATCATATATATGGATACGACTGGCCGACGGCTTGCCGGTAAGGGTTGTGAATACTTAGATACACTGTAATATGTTGAATATCGTTAACAAATATCATATCTCAATATCATTATCCAATTTAGATTTTCTATTATATGTTTTCACATTTGACTACTAATTATAATTTAGAACTAAGTTTTCTAACAAGCACCATGATCTAGTGGGTGGGATCACCAAGACACCTTCTACAAATGTTTCATCTAGAAATCATAGTCCTTATTGCTTAAATAGGTGCTAATTGGCTGAGAGTTGCTATTGCCGTCCTACTCTTCCCACTGTAGAACGAAGAACGAAGTCTCTGTGTTCATAGTACTAAAATTTGTCTAAATTAGAACTATACTTTTTAGGATAGAGAAAGTACTAATAAGCGCAGTACTCTCATGGCCTCAATAAATAACGATTGATTCCATCAGTACATGGATAAGACAATCGCCCAAATTGACAGCATGTAATTTAATTGACTCCCAACATACCGACTTACTACCTGCACACTACTAGACATATATAAACTGATCACAGACATGTAAAATGTATTCTGACAGAAGAAACAAACATGCAAGCATTGTGCACAGCTATATAGCAGACAATTATCGTTTGGTTGTGAGTAGATCATTCAAATATATGAGGAGCTCATAATGTGCATATAGTCAGCTCGTTGAGAACGAGAGGCACCGGGAAGACACAGGATGCAAGTGCAGGACGGCAATGCAGTGTTTACCAGGACGCCCTTCTTGCGTGCATCCGCCGCCAGTTTTTGCTGAATATGTGCACTAGTTTCTGCGAATCTATTTGAGGAGCTTGTATGCATCCATTGTGAAGCCGAAGAGATCCAAGCCAACAGTACAAGTGAAGAAGAGCTCAGCAGCGCATCCTTGTTGCCAGTACAGGAATCATGGATTACACAGTTGCCTGAGGAGAAAAACTTCAAGACGGGATGGCTCGTAGATTGACATCAACACGTCACTAGTTCTGCTGAGATGATTCACTTAGAACAGTATTGGTGAAAAAGAATCACATAACACATATTTCGAGATGTGCCACCATCAGTAAGCATGGCTGAAACTAGGTTGCAATTTCCTCTGTTGAGCCAGAAAACTGGCTGTCATGTCAAAGAAATTTCATGAAACTTCCTTCAATCAATCAATGACTATGATATTGTGTTCACTCTGAGTGAACTTCCTATCAATCGTTGACTTTCAACAATTTCTTCTATGTTTAAGTAGCTAATATTGGTTGGCTTCTCCATATCAAGCTGTCAACATCATCATGCACAGATAAAATGTAAAATCCACTAGAAAGTTAATCAGAGCAAGTTGAATAATTTTGAAAGTTAAAAATAAAATTTAACAAATCTCTCTAATTACAAAACCTAAAAAACCGTATTTATTTAATCTAGACAAAACATTGTATTGCCACTAAATTGTACCCGTTCAAATGTAACTCCGATCGACATGAAATATTAATAGCAGAAACTAGACAAAATTTCCAAAGAAAACCAACAAGAATCATGCCAAACAAACTTCTGGATATCTAGATATCAACAGGACAAAATTACTAGATAGAAATTAATTAAACCCTAATTAATTAATAATACAATATCTAAAATTAATAAACCAAAATTTTAGAACAATATAAAAACACTAATGCTAAATTTTAGATCAAAGAAAACAATCCAAATCACAAAGAAAAATAAATCAATCTAAATCAATAGCTAGGCATGTAAAAAAATAAACGAAAAAGAGATATTAATTACCATACTAATCTTACATAACCGTTATTACCAAAATTGTGCTTACAAAAAATCTACTAAAATCCCTCTTAATAATCTCTAACACCTTACCCACCTTTTATAACCAAAAATAAATTAGAAAATCCAAAAAGAAAAAGATCTCAATGCACTTGAGATTTCGTAACCACAACTCAGCATATTCTCAGCCATCAGATTCAAAATCAACGCTCTAGATTGCGTCATGTAACCTGATATACGGAGTTCTATAGAGTCCGACATGTTTTCGCAGAAAATCCCACTCGTACGCGCCTGCCATTCCATTGCGCCAACTGCATGTTAACACCTATGCTAGGAGGAACGTGTGCCCGCTCATGCGCTCTAGCCAACACCATGTTGGGCCCACCTCCGCTAGCCCACATAGTCCAACTCGCCAACCTACTCGCTCACTGTTGCTAGTGAACTCCTGATGGGGCTATGCCTGCACTATTGTGCAATCGTCATGCCCACACTTTTGGCCCTGTTACTTTAATCAAACTTTCAAGTTATCAATATTTATCAAAAATTTCTCTAGTTTTTTCAGCGATTTTTTATTTATTTTTATCATTATATACCCACACACATATAAAAAATATATTTTTTAGTCATAAATTCTCATAACCTAACCTATCTCAATGTATACACTTTGCTATGAACAATTTTAATATAACTTAATTATGTAATATCAATTTTAATATAAACTAATTTTATCAATTTTAATATAGACTAATTTTACCAATTTTAATATAACCCAATTTTTTATCACTTTTGATTTCCCAATCTCCTCCTTATGAAAACATTGGCAACAATATATGAATAATAAACATTGGTATTTACATTCTAAAATCAAATTAAATAAAATTTATATGTAAACTCTCTCTCACTTTTTAGCAACAAATTCATGAAAAAACATAAAGAAAGTTTTTCAATTTGATACCAATTTTATTTTTTATTATGAGCACCGTAAATCATCAATGTAACAAACTTGCACATGCCAAGCTAGAAAGTAATTTGTACGCTCACATCCATAAACTAGCAATGTAAATCAAACATAATAATTAACAATTTATTACAAGACATGGTATTCATTTCTCAACTATTTTAAAACTTACAAGATGACTTCATTCGTGCCTTTTAAAAAAAATTAAGAATCATAATATAAATTATAAATAATTATATGCATCATTAGCCATAATTTTTAACCCATTCAAGTCTATGTTTTTTTTATAATTTTAAGTTTAAGAATCAGATTTTAATCATATACAACTTCTTTTAAGTTTATACCAAAGTGAAATAGTAATTAATCTTGTTATCAAGAAATGTGATAAAGCATATTTTCTTGATTTTTCTCATATTTTTTATATAGCACATAATTTTTATAGCATATTAGCACATTTAAAATAAAATAAAAATAGATAAGAAAGTTGAATCATATTAACATTTAGTACAAGTTGTCATTCCATTTAACTAGTCATGCATAGACCAACACCACACATATAAAAATATGAAAGCACATATACCTTATGATATGAACATGGCTGTAAATAATACATATTCATATGTAATGCACATTATTTTCTCAATATATTTTTTACTTTTTAATTAAAAAGCACAAAAAAATATGTTACAAAAAGGTTTATGCTATCCTCAAAACAATCCCATAGGATAAATAACACCAAGTTCTCCCCAAATACGAGCAAAACAAGAAGAATTTAACGGTTTTCTAAAAATATCTGCTAATTGATATTCAGTATCACATGATAGAATGCCACATTTTCTTTTTTTAATATGATTTATAATAAAGTGAAATCTAATATTTTGTTCTAGAGTATTATACTGGGTTATTAGAAATATAAAAAATACTTATGTTATCACAGAAAAACGAAATATTCTTTAAAGTAATAACATAATCCTTAAGTGTAGCTACTATCCAAAGTATTTAAGAATAATAACTAGTAGTAATCACATACTTATTCAGCAGTTGATTATGGTACACATGATTGTTTTCTAGATGAAGTGAATTATCCAAAAAGAAAGAAGCACTAAAAGTATTTTTTTTTCTATCAAGTCTATACCCTCTAAAATCAGCGTTAGAAAAAACTCTTAAACTAATATATAAAAATACAGATAGTCATATGCTAAATTCTTTAGTAACATGAATATACCTAAGAATCCATTTAATTGCTTGAAGATGTGAAGCACATGGAGAAGCTCAAAATTGTGCATATAGACATATCATATATTGTATATCCAATTTTGAAGCAGCAAGATAAAAAATAAAACAATCATACTCTTATATTCCTTTTGGTCAACCGGCTCATCATCTTCATCAGGATAGATGTTGCTCCCATGGGTGTCATAATGGGTTTGTAATTCTTCATTCCAAAACAATGTAGATGGTCCTTCGTATAGTTATTTTGATGCACAAATATACCTTTTTGTTTGTTTGATTCGTAATCCCAAAAAAGTACGTTAATTTACCCATCATACTCATCTCAAATTCAAATTCACTGCTTATTATTTTTGAAAACTGAGACATCAAAACTTGAGAAGGATAACCAAAGAGGATATTATCCAAATAAATCTAAATGAATAATTGATCATTGCAAAGGATTTTTTCTGTTTTTTCCACAGTAAAGCCCTTTTAAAATAAAAGGTTTTTTCAACATATGATACCATGTTCTCAGGGCATCTTTCAAACCAGCCAAGGCATTTCATAGTTTAAAAATATGATTTGGATATTTAGCATTTTCAAAACCAGGTAGTTGCTTAACATAAAATTCCTTGTTGATAAAGCCATTCAGAAAAGCATTTTTTTACATCTATTTGATAAATTATAAAACCTTTAGATGCAGCAAAGGCTAACAAAATTCTAATGGATTCAAATCTAGCAACACGAGTAAAGATTTTATCAAAATCTAAGCTTTCTAACTGTGTAAAACCTTAAACTACCAACCTAAATTTGTATCTAACAAATACACCATTATCACTTTGTATATTTTTAAAAACTCATTTAGTTTCAATTATAGAATGATTAGGATGTAGTGGTACTAGTTTCCAAATCTTGTTACATTCAAAATTGTCCAACTCTTCAAACATAGCATTGATCCAAGATTTGTCAGTTAATACATATGATATGTTTTTGGGTTCAAAAGAAAACAATGTTGAGATTTCTGTATAATATAATATTTAGTAATTTAGTATTGAGACACACGACACACACCATCAAACATAAGTATTTTTATGTGAATGTTTAAATCTATTATTACTTATATTAGTAGAGCTAAAAGAACATGCATTTCTCAAATTAGACAGTGTATTAGCATTTTCTCTCATTTATAGCTTAACAAATCTAAAATAAAATTCTACTTTATGCCCATCTCTACTATAGGACATGTAAGTGTCTTTATATATACTTTTAGGATTATAAGCAACATTGTATTAGTTGTGCTAGTAGATGATATGGTACCACTAGCGTATCTGAAGAATATCTTTTTAGGTTCATCGGCTATCTCAATTATCTCACTACTAAGTGATTTAATAAGCATGTATCTTAGAATAATCATAAGAATTATAAACCAAACCTATTTTATACTTTTTAAAACTAGTATTTTCATTCAAAATTTGATTCAAAGTATTCAATACGCTTCAAAAGAGTAATCAACATGCTTCAAAAGTGTAACAATTTTTTACAAGAGCCATAGTAAAATTTATTATTTTTACCATAATTACAACATAAAAACGAGTAAGATTATCTTTTAGTTGAGCAATTTTAACATCAACATCTTTTAACTTCAACTTAATGGAATTGTAATTATCGCAATAAGGAAATTTACCAACTACAAAAATATGTTTATCATTTTCTCTTGTTCAAGCATAAGGTCCTTTAAAGAAGAAGCATGCATATCACTTAAAGAAGTAAATTGAGTACAAACTAAGTACTATGATTTTCAAGAATCATCTATAAGAGTAAAAGTGTTAAAGTCTTATGATTTTAGCATTTAATTGTTCAACTTAAATATCTTGTTTCTCAATCTTTTTATCATTCTTCTCTAATAAAATACTAAGTTTTTTAACAGAAGGTTCTACCTTATTGTCGCTATCATTATCGATGTCAATATTGATTGATGCTTGTCGCTACCAATCAAGTTTTTTTTCCTTTGGGAGTAGCATCACCATCACTCTCGATGTCCACATTTCTCAAATTTACCTGCTCAAGAATAGAAAGAGCACGGTGTACTACCTTCTTGTTCAAATACCCCTTCTTCTTAGTGCTCTTGAGTGTTTGCTTCTTGTCACTCTCTACCTTGTCTTACTCCTCATCTTCATCACTAGAAATTCTAGCTAGAAATTTTAGACATTTAAGACGAAGGTGATTAAGCGAGCCGTATTCAAAATATATCTGAGATTCTCTACTATTTGCTCTTTTTTTGGATCGAACATTTTGTAAAGCTCTTGTGGAGTGAGTGGAGAGGATTACCAAATCATCTTCAAAAAGTTGTTCTAACTGTTCATCAGTTAGTAAAGAAAAAGAGCAAATCATAACTAAGCTAAAGCTATTAATTTATTAGCCATATTTTTCTAGCAAAAACATCTAGCTCACAAGTTTTCAATTTAGAATAAAGTATATTTAATGTAAGTGTACTCATGATAGTAGATTCTCTAATTGATATTACCTTCATCCCCTATATAGACATATCTAAAGTTTCTAGCAATTGACGAGAATTTTCAGTCTCGGAATATATAACATTAATAGAACGCAAGTTGCTAAGAATTTTATTAATGTGAGCAAGGAAATCATCAAGAGATTCACCAGGTTTTATCTCAAAATACATGTATTCATTTTTATATATGTCCTGACATACCTCTTTTACCGTATTTGATCCTTCATGGTAATCACAAATTACTATCCATACTTCATGTGCTGACTTGAGATGCACCGTATGGTCAAAGTCATTTCTTCTTAGACTTTGAAGAATCAAATTTTATGCCTTGTTGTTAGCCCCCACCTATGGCATATTCACTACAGTTACTATATCATTTTCACAAACTTGATATGGCTATAGATTTTCTCCCATATCGCAAATCCTTGAGCTTGAATATATGTCTCCATCTTGCCCTTCCAATACTAAAAATCAACACCATCAAAAACATAAGTTTTTATGGAATACTTACCTATTAATATATTTTCTAATCTTTGATTAAGATCAATTAGAAAAGATAATAAAATAAATAATCTTACTCTAATACTACTTTTATAATTGGCTCACATTAAGATAGACAATTAGAGAAGGATGAATGATTGCGGAACTATAAATAAAATTTAACAAATCTCCTTAATCATAAAACTGAATTAGCATTGTTTTATCACTAGATAGATTGTACCATAGATCTATAACTCCGATGGATCTAACAAACTAGACAAAAATCAGACTTCAGCATCTTAAGATATTAACGAAACAAAAATACTAAATAGAAGATTCATGGAAAAACATGAGAATGACCTTGAAGAAAGGTATTATCCCAAAGCAGCCACAGCTGGTTCACTTACCCTTCTGGGCAAGCTCGATACTTCTAAAAAATTACTGTTAAAGAGGTATTGACTTCGGTCGCAGTAGTAGAACCGTAGGAGTGTAATACCCCTATCCTTCATGCTTGTGTTGTCACTTTTGGAACATTATACACCTCTCGCTGGCACATTATTACTTAAAACAATATTGTAAGATGCTCATACAGTTGATTCATCATTTTTGTGCCAGCGTCGTTATGAAACAAATTACGTTCTACCTGTTAAATCTGCCCTGGTTCTTCAGTTATGTCAACTACTTGTCGTGTGTTCTCTTACAGTAACAAACTAACAATCCAAGCTCAACTGATGCTCTGTTAGTGTGTCTATTGAATCTGGAAGGTGTGTACACAGTACAATGGTTTTCTGTTATCAGTTCCAGCAAGCTCTGCAAACAATTCAAACAAAAAAGGCAGATGGTTCAAACTATATAGGGTGATATCAAGACATCATAATTTTCTCTTTTATCGTCCACTCTCTTAGGTCCACATAGGTATCTAGCAGATCTCACTCTTATAATCATTAACTTAAACTATACATGATCACCTGTGGTGTACTAACCGGTGAAAGATAAAGCCATCAATATCATCTTAGTGACATTGGCATTGTAGATGTAAGGGTCGCTGAACGTCACCTTAAGAACATGTTTGCAATACGCCGATAAAAGAGATCACCGGTCATATAATGTTAGCCCTAAGATTGCTACATGCACTGAGCAACGATGATACTCATATGAGATGGAGCTTGCCCTTTAGTGCACTTTAGGATCGGTGTTCTAAGGTTTTTAGGGTAGCTAGCTATGTAGGTCATCACCAACAATATGAGTAATGTCTCCTTTATATATGTGCTAAGAAAATTGAGAACAAGTCTGTTGTGTGGATGGAGCGTGTCCAATCATCATGTGAGAGAGAAACATGGACGCCAAGTTCTAAAGACTTGCGTGTCACCGTTAGGATCGCATGGGGGGTGGGCCATGCCTTGTTCCTCTTTGGATGGGTGGCCAGGAGATAACCAACTATATCAAGAACCCGGATTGTTAACCGAGACATTCAGTGCAGAGCTTCCTTTGATCGATATAATTGAGAACTTTTGACAGACCGTAGGGTTCAGACCTACAGTTTGAGGCTCATGTGGTAGATGAAACTGTGAACAAACTGAACAGATTGTTGCGATCCTGTTGGGTTTGGGGACCTGTGGGGTCATCTTCCTGTCACTTTAACCCCCTGTTTCATTAAGTTTATTAGAAAATTATAGGATAGACTCACAATAAGCAGTCAGAGGGATTGAATGATTATAGAAGCTAAAAATAAAATTCAATAAATCTCCCAATCACAAAACAAAAAAACTGTGTTTTTAGAATCTGAATAGAAAATTGTTTCGTCACTAAACAGATGTAGCTATAGATCCGTAACTCCCATCAACAACAAACTATAAAAAAATTTAAATAAACCTAACTAGAATCACATCAATTAGACTTGATCCCAAGATATTAACAAAAAAAATTACTGAACAGAAGATTAATAAAAATTAATTAAACCCCCTAGAAACCGATCTAAATCACATAAGAAAATAAACCAATCATAATCAATCGATAAATATGTATAAAGGTAAATATGAAAAAGATTAATTATCATAATAATCTTTTAGTGCTTAAAAAATTATACTAAAATCCTTCCGAATAATCTTAACACTTTACCCTTTTTATAGCCAAAAATAACTAGAAAATTCTAAAGGAATAGACCTCACTACCCTTAAGATTTCGTAACCACTACTCAGCCTATTATCAGCCATCGAATTCAAAATCAATACTCTAGATTACACCACGTCACTAATTTATGGAGATCTATAGAGTCCAAGGCATTTTTATAGAGAATCTCGCTCGTACACACATATCATGCTACTATACCAACTGCACATTGACACCTGTCCTAGGCGAATCGCCTGTGCCCGCGCGCACCCGTGGCACACTTCGGGCCCACCTATCAGCAGTATTTTTCCCACTCTCACACGCCACTACCACACCGGCTGCCAGTCAACCGCACAACACCCCACACACGCTCACGCCTGCTAGGCCGCTTTCACGCCGTCGACCCATTACGTCGGCTTGCTAGCTTTTTTCCTCCACAAGTCCATACCAGCCTAACTCGCAAGCCTACTTGCTCACCGTTGCTAGCCCACTCCTGGCTAGGATGCGCCCACACTGTTGTGCAACCAGCTTGCCCGTACTTTCAGTTTGTTACTGTAGCAAAGTTTAAATTTATCAATTTTTTTCAAAATTTCTCTAATTTTTTCTACAATTTTTATCTATTTTTCGTTTAATATATGCACACGCATAAATAGAAAAAAAATTCAAATATAGATTGTCACAACCTAACCTATGTCAATGTACACCCATCAACAATTTTAATACAACTCAATTGTACAATACTAATTTTAATATAAACTAATTTTATCAATTTTAATATAGACCAATTTATTAATTGTAATATTAATTAATTTTTTTATCACTTTTGATTTTAAAAAATAATGTGTAGAAGAAGTAAAATATGACTCTAGAAATTGTCTGAGGGATAAATTGGGTATGGAAGAGACAAGCCGTAAAGAAGATGAGATGGAACGAAGAGGAGAAATTATGGTGGCATCGCGGAACGGCCAATAATAGAGATACTTCAGTCTATGATGCTTCTTCAATGTCGGAGAATCATGTATGGCTTGCTTTACCTATAAATTGGAAGGTGCAGTGACAAAAGAAATTCATTTGTTTCGGATCATCTAATCAACTGAAAGTGTGCGTAATGAGAACTGCATATATACACTACTGATTTTGACATGGAATGCACTGTACTTTGTTTCGCACTGTGGTACACTGGTCCATGTCCAGAAGTGCATCACAGCATTAGTGCTCTACAAATTAATTCCAAGTGCTCGTTTGTTGTTTGCATACCATATTGGAAGACCATAAGTTGATATAGCAGAACCATCAACACTATATAGTGAAGCTTCAGAGGGCTGACACTAGCATATTTCATCAGTACGTAGGTCTATTACTTTTGTAAACATTCTATGTTATGCATGAGTGTTCTTTATCCACATCGATCATCTACAAATTTGACTAAGAAAACACCTTAAATATCAAATTCTAGGAGCAATGAAATAATACGGTTGACAGCAGATAGTAGCTTAATTTAAAATTTGTAAATATCAAAGTATATATATTCTCTCCATTATTTTGCATGTGTTCTTGTTAATCCTATGAAGAGAAGTCTTATTGGAGAGTTCTTGCATGATAAGAATTGCCCCAGCATTTTATCAGAAATTTCTATTCACAACACCAAATGTTCTGGTTATTTCAACTAAACTAGGATCGTAACCCGCACACCTGTGTGTGCATCGAATGGTCTTGCACTCACATATTTATCAGGTAATGTTGTTTTCAAATTTACAGAAGGCTCACCATATCTAATTGCTTTTACGGACTGTTTGGAACAATCAATTTTAGTGAGAAATTGGCAATAATGGTTCAATTCCTATTGGACACATACTGTATCACTTCAGTTATGCTGTCTTGTGTTTGCAGCTTCTACTGGCCCAATTCTGCGCTGAAGTTTAATTGCACCCTGTATCTGTATCTGTATCTTGTGGATCAGGAAGCTCTCCTTGATCATCATGGGGCTAGAATAGCTTACGTTGCCACGTTGAGGCGATGGAAGAAATCCTGCTTGGAATGGCAATCAGACTCCGTCATCCCTATGTAAGTACGTAGTGCCTTCGCATTTGTAGTGCCATTGTCTAATTTTGCTCTGACATGGACATATCATGACAGAATCCAAGAATATACTTTTTTTACATTCAAACCGTACTATTTTTTTAGATATTATCAAAGACAACTTTAGTTCAATGCTTTGCGTCATCTCTGATAATTCCGTATTACGGTCTACTTCTCGTAGATGGCAAAAGACCATCTATGGTGATCCCAGAATACTCATACAACATAATAAACAATAGCTATTAAAGTAATCATGGGACAAAATAAACTTCTTTATTAAAATATACATAAACTAGGTTTGGACACAGTAGTCTCACAATTACCTCTGGGGCAACCTGTTTATTACCACCCCACATGGTGTTGGGCACCCCACAATAATTTATGGCCCGAGACGCTGACGCTTCCTATTGGCATCATGAATGTTACTTTTGGTGCCTATTGAAACTGAACATTAATCAGATACAATAATAAATTATTTTATTCTAGGAAGATGAAAGCTCATGTAACCTATATGTAACGCATACTTTTTGGGTACGATACCGTGAAATTTCAAAATAAATTTATTATCATACTGAACTTGTTTACAATGATATGTTAAAGTCAAAATGCACTTTTGTCTCTTTAATTGTTGTTGAAGTCCAATTTTAACCCAACGAAAGACTATTATACACAACAACTTCAAAAAGCAACAGAAGAAGAATTGGACCAAATTTGATGGAGTTTAACATTGACTCCTCTTAGTCGAGTTTCTCTTAGAAATTGTTTAAAGTTTAGTAAATTTTAGAAAATCCCATGTATAATGGTTGAAGTTGCATAATTTACCCCACCTCCATACATGTTAAACATGTATTTACTTAAAATTTTAAAATATAGAGTGTATATAAAATGTTTAATTGTTGATTTCTTGGTTAAGATTGTTACTGTAACTCTTCACTACTTTTGAAAAATACTGTTTCAAATAAAAATACTGTTTCAAATATGCTGAAACTAAATTGACATTAGTTTTATGAAATGTTTAGAACATAAAACATGTGGTTGTGTCACAAGTTATAATACATGTAATTTTCTATAACCTTAGTCATAAAATGTTGAATTTTCTAAAATTTACTCTTTAAATTCTACCTCACTGGTGTAATTCCAAATGTCCCAAAACAAAATATATAGACTACCTGTTTGATAAATGGCAGCATGAGGCCAGCTAGAGCACCATCACAATGGATGTAAAATCTGTCTTGAAATCTTAGCTTTCAAGCGTTCTTATAATCTCATCAAGGTCATTGATTGCCCCTTTCACACTAGTACCTACAACAGTGTACAGCAAAAAAAGCTATCAGTAAGTTTGAAGGGCCGAGAAAATAGAATAATAAACGGTGGACTATTGATAAACAACTCATGAGTTCCCCTGATGTGCTAACCAATATTGATATTCACAATTGGAGGTCTTCTAGCGTTTTCATGTAGTTTAGTTCTGAAATGATCATATTTCATCTCTCCTGAAAAGGAGGTGTCAATCTTGATGCACTGGACTATACATTTTAGCAGACTTGAAGATAGAGTAATGAGAATCCCGTGATGCATAGATTATCCCTTCAGGGTAAAGCTCTCTCCTGTACCAGTTTATAAAGAAATTTTAATGAACACAAAAATTAATAATTTATATCCTTGGTAATTTGTTGACTTTTACAGTTAGATGTGTGTCCACATTTTACGGTTCGAATATGTTGATCAGCATAGTTGCCATGCTTACTAATTGTATAGATGGAAACAACTTTCAAAATTAGCATTACATGAGGAAATACCGAGTTGTTATTAATTAGAAATTCACTTGAGTGAAGTAAGAAGAAAAAGGTCGATGCCTCCATGGGTTTTTAGGGGACATTAATGCTACTTTAGGTGAATACCTCTTTTGTTAAAGAATAAAACAATATATGTTAAATAAAATGTTCAAAAAAATGAAATTATCACATTTGAGAGGAGATAATACAAGTATTCACCCAACTAAAAGCCCTTGATAGTTCCCTTCACTTCCACCATTTGTGACATATCCCCAATACTGGTCTTGGGGGATCTCCCACAAATGTGCAAACCAATCCAACACTGCAAGTTCGCACTGTCTGGAGTGGATATGGTAGTTGCTCTCAACAAAAGGATATCCAATATTGTTGATGTGGAAGTGTTGAAATGTTGCGAGAGCGCTAACACCAAATTTCTGGCTTATTTGATGACCTTCATAGAGTGAAAAAACATGGTTTACGCAATCTCATCAAACTGCATTTTTATGGTTGGTGTTCTCAATCAAGAAGCCAAAAAAATGTACATATCATTATTCTGAATAGCCAAAAACAAGTACACTGTTGAATGTGAACATTTCTTTGTGTGCATGGACGTGTGCAAACACGAAGTGTAGGTTCAACTAACCATTATTTAGGTCTCACAAGCGCATCTAATTGAGGAACAAAATCTAGTATACAAACCCAAGGTGTTTGAAACCATTAATTAGGTTGCACAAGTGCATCTAGTTGAGGCACAAAATACCTTCTTGCGACTAATTAATTAACCTCTCGGAGGCGCACAAAATCTATGTAATAGCTTAAGAAAAATAACCAACAGGTACTCAGAAACCCGAAAAGTATACAATTTTGCAAACTAAAACTACATCTATTCTTCAACATAGTAATATATATTGTATTGATTAGATAATGTGTTCATAAATGAGTCAGCTAGGAAAGTGACAATGGAGTACTGAACTAACTTGCCAAGATGGTGAGCAGACCTCTCCTGGAGATGTCGCCTAAAATCATGAGGTTGTCAATACCATGCTGCCTATCCATGACCGCTTGAGCATCTTCAGGAGGCTCGTCTATCTCATATCTCTTCACAGCATTTGCTGGAGAAGATAAAACTGAATCAAGCTGGCCATCTACCGGGACACAGCTAATCTTTTGATATTCGCTTCAAAGCACTATACTTTTATATATATATATATATCCGATCTTCCTTATAGAAAATAGAGTTTTAGTCTCACTATATACTATATTTTTTTATGATATCAAAGCAGTTTTAAACATTCTCGACGCGCTAGCAACCTTCTCGCCAGCGAGCCAATGCCTCCTCCCTATCGCAGACCTTCTCCTCTAGTATTATTCCTTTGCCTTCTTCACCTCGATTCTTATTCCCATCGTCTCCTTCGCAGACGGTCTTCTCTTCCTCCGATGCTTACTTGGCACTTCCACCACGTGACAAAGAGACGGCCTCCATCCGCCTCCTCGTCTCATCCAGACCCACCTTCAGTTTCCTCTTGCTTCGTGACACCTTCCCTTCTTACATTGGCACACCTCTATGCTCATGCCCTCCATCTGCTAGACCCATTCGCCCTCCATCGGATGGAACACTCTTTGGATTCCTACTCTTCCAACACGCTCACCTACTCCTGGACACGAAACTTCTCTCCTCGTGTCCACGCCACTCCGACGCGTCCACGTGTCAACGGACACGAATTCCTATTTCTTGGACGCGAACTTCTTTTCTTCACGCCCATAACTTCTCCTGTTTTTTAGGTCCACCCCACTCAATTGCGTCCACGCGTCTACGGATGCAAAACCCCACTTCACGGATGTGAACCCTCTCGCGCCCGTGACCTATCTACTCTATCTACCCTCTCATCGGCTACGCATCGATCCACATCGGACACCTGCCTCCCCCCATCGGCTCAACAGTCACACCTTCCTATCGGCTTATCACGCCCCACTACTCTCTCACCCCTCCTGCGTCTGACCATGACCACCGAATCGGTGCTTGGTTCTGGCACTCTTCAAATCACCGGATCCCTTCTGACCATCGGTACTCTTGACAATACCTCGGGCACCCCTACGCCAATGTTCTCCCCACCCTACGCCGTCGTCAATATAAAATCTCACGTTCCCATTTCTCTCGACCTCAACGCCAACTATTCCAAATGGGTTTTCTTCTTTAAATCTTTATGTGGAAAGTTTGGCCTACGCTCCCATATCGACGGCTCCGCTCCACCTCGACCCGATGACCCCTAGTGGGATATCGCCGAGTGCTGCATGTGTAGCTGCCTGCTCGGCTCAGTCAATGACTCCGTTCTTGACCTTGCCATGGACGACACCGATCCCACCACCCGCGATCTCTGGGTGGCCATCGAGCGGCTCATCCAAGCAAATAAGAAACCGCGCGCCATCTTCCTGCTCAACGAGTTTCACTGCATGGTACAAGGGGAATCCTCTGTCTTCTCATACTGCCAACGCCTTAAGGTCAAGACCGCCACCCTTCGTGATGTTGGCGACCCTGTAACTGACTCACAACTCGTCCTTGCCCTCTTACGAGAACTCAACCCTCACTTCTCCAATACCGCCGATAACATTGCCAATTTTACCCCTCTTCCCACGTTCGCCTAGGCCCACAACATGCTAGTTCTCATGGAACTTTATCTAGCCAACGATGAGAAGACTGTGGCCCCCACCGCTTTTCTCGCCGCAGCCGATCATGGCTGCAACAACCTCATCGGCTGCCGCCCACCGTGCGCTGCTACCACCTCTCGTGGCTCTGGTAGCTATGGCTTCAGCCACAGCAACAAAGCCCGTGCCGGTGGCAACGGCAAAGGCAAAGGGAAGGGCAAGGTCAAGAGCTGGAGCAGTATGATACAACCGCGTCCTGCTCCTGTTCCTACCCCGTCCGCCAGTCCTATGGGTCCGTGACTTTGCTACAACCCCTGGGCACCCCAACCCCAGCTACACAGCCCCATCGGTTGGTAGCTTGAGGTTCTCGGCGCACATCCCTAGGCCCACCTAGCGTCTGCTCCCGTCCAACCACCTCAACCGATCACACTCTCGCCAACCACCCAGTCGGCTCCCTTGTGGAACCAAGCTAGCCTCATCGCCGCTCTCAACCAGATGACGCTCCAACCCCAGCACCCTAGGTACTGGACTCTGGTGCGTCATCCCACATGGCTTTATCGGACGGTATACTATTCTCTCGCCATCCTTCCTCCTTACCTTTCGTCACCGTCGGCAATGGACAATCTCTTTCTATCACATACCGCGGTGACTCCATCATTTCTACACCCACATCCAACTTTTCACTCCACAATGTCCTAATAGTTCCTTCCCTCATCCACAATCTACTTTCTGTCCACCAATTGAATAGAGATAACAATTGATCAATTGAATTTGACGCTTCTGGTTTCTCTATGAAGGATATCCCGACCCGGCGCGAGATGCTTCGATGTAATAGTGGCGACGACCTCTAAACCATTCCCGCTACGCCGTTTACTCCTCATACCAGCCTTGTCATCTTCACCAACTTGTGGCATCTTCACAAACTAATATGGTTGTACTGAATATGAAAGAAATGCATGTCTTTCCACTAGGAGCCTGTCCAGTTTAATAGTGGATGTGGTAAGTTACATCAGTCATGGTTTGTCTTGAATTCCTCCTTAATTGCACATATTAGACAGAGTCAGGGTTCATTAGAAAATTTCTGTCTCCAAATGTGCACGTACTATATTCTCGGGTGTAATGCCTTCGAAGTGGAAATTCACTGCCGTGTACTAGTTTTTTTTAATGTTTTAAAGTACCATCCTAGCTACCAGTGTTATAACTAAACCCAACTTTATTAACATGCCTATGAAAGCAGACTGGAGTAATTCCTGAAAATTTCAGGATTGGCAGGAAGAACTACTATGTTGGATTAATTGGAGAACGTACTTTTTGGTATTGAACTTTAATACATGGAATGCTAATTATACAAGTACACGAGACTCAATGGTCTATAAATTAGATTGCCAATTATTCCATAAGGAAACTTCACCATAACTGTAGTCCCAACAACACTGTATGCTGCCTGAAAGTTGAAAGGTCCTGTCGAGGGGAAGAACCTATCAAGTTAGAATTCTTCTTAATTTTAGAAATGGAAGGCATCAGGTTTCTTCAGGCTGCAATGGGAATCCAACAGCGAAGATTGACATGGCAAAAGAGCAGCACATAAACCCTGGAATAGATCTACCACTATGACATGCTACGTCAGCTGCTATTGCTAAGCTATGGTGTGTGTGCCCCCAACCTCAGACTTCCCTAGGGTTTCTTATTGTCAAAGCGTCAGCTAAGCAATGGACAGGAGTAATGTCCTGACCGCATAGAGGTAGGAGGACAATAAGCAGTACCCTGGCATGCTACTGGGCAGAGATGTGTTGATAGAGGCTGGGCAGAGATGACAGTAGCATCAATCAGCAGTAGCATAAAACCCATAAGTATGTGTGAATTTGAGTCTTTAGTTTTGGCCCAGTGTTTTTTTTCGCTAATTTGTTTTAGGGGTAGAACGAAGGATGGAGTGTAAACTGTAGAGGTGTTGAGCCATGTTAAACCTGTTTTTTCCAGCTTATACATAAATCATAATCAACACGTCATCTAACAACTAATATTTTTTTTAAATGATGTGCGCTTTGTTGAGTTATTCTCTTATACTATATTTACTGGCTTCACATTCCTCGTGTTTGCACGCTCTACTAAGTGTAAATCAGCTTATTTGCATGATGCAATGTGGTTGATTTGTTGTTTTGCCTTGCCGTGTTCAAATACTCTTAAAATCGATGAGCACCACTCCACCATGGCTTAGATTTTGGGCTGGATCCGCCACTAGTATAAACCAGATAAACAAAAAACACATCTAACATAGTGATTAGCGCGCCTAGTTTCTGCCCTATTCTGAAAATCATGCTTGATCACTGTTCTAGCATGTGGTTCAGACAATTTGCTCGCCTAGTTTAACTGCGAAACCGATCGATGTCACATTTCTAGGTAAATAAAATTGCATCACATACCTCCTTAGTTATGTAAAAAAGGACAATTCATTCACGTAAAAGGACTTTGAATCGGTGGTCTTGCGATTGATTTACTTATTCAACCCCCCTTGCAGAACTGTTGACCATTCCTCAACATCAGTAAATAGTCAAAAGTGTACGATGTTTTTTACATGCACATGGTATTTTTACACTACCCTCCCATGAATAGTAACCCTTCATTTGTTTTCATCTAATGGTCTAGATGTGATTATACTACTAGCAATGTTTCGGGATGTAGATGGTCAGCAAGAGAGAAAAGTATATGTCGTAAGGGCCGGCGCGCAAACACCGGTTCAGGGGCAAGGCTTCTATCTCTAATTTTTGGATAAAACAGTAGTCTCCAAAATGTCCTTATTACTCTCTTATCAATCAACGGTTGGATTTACGTTCTACTACCACACTACCAACGCTAGTATATGACACCGTAAAAGCACCCGTAAGAAAACAGGTCGTGGGCACTGAGCAGTTTTATGACATTGCGGAAAGTCTTGTATAGTGCACACCAAATTTCTGCACAAGCAAAATAACAATAATCCAAAACTTTGAAAAATAAATGGGAGATGCATGGCCGGGCAACTAAATATATCTGTCTTGCTTGATCATACGAAGAATGTCATGTGTTCAGAAGCAATGCACAATACTATACTATAGGACTTGGAGGTACCAGGAAGTCGGGAAGAGCTTTGAGATGTGACGATTGGTTCATAATATTGCGTCTAACTTAACTATGAGATCGTTGCCTCAATTCTAGGTCCACCACAGTGTATGCGGACCAGGATAAAATCATTGTACCGAGATACTACTTACCACGGGTTAGGACTTAGGAGACACCAAAAAGTTTCTTCTGTGTACTGGAAGTTTTTGACCGGGTATGAACCGGAATTAATTGTTTGGCATATTGAAAATCTTTTAATTAGTGAACACTTCGTTTCACTCATTTTGATGTGATTTGTGTCAAATGTTCAGATGGGCCTGAATGTGTTTTTTGTTGTTCAGTGTTATTTGGAACATGTATACATCAATTTGAAGAATAATTCTGAATTATTTTCCTAAAGATGTTAATTCAGGGTGGGCAATTGTTTATTGCAAATAGGAATATTGAGATTTTTTTTCTCTTCCCATGTCCCTTCAGGGTGTTACGTAAAGTTCCTCAGTTCACAAGTTTTTTCAAGATAGACACCAGACAAGCCCATGAAGTCAGGAACCACACCTATTACAAAAGTGGCACCCATGCATTTGAATATTTCACACATAAATAAACGGCAAAAGATTTATCATGTAATATTATTGTTGAAAAAATGCAAAGATGTTTTGGTGTATGCATGAGCAGAGATCGAATTGAGTGATATTAAATTAGGTAGCGAAAACAGAGTGGTAGAAAAATAAAACTAGAAATGCCCTCTTGTTATAAATACTAAGTGTTGGCTGTGTTGCAAATTCCCCCATATATAGATACTCTCTGTAGCTTGTGTAATGCACCACTCTCAGTTTCTCTAATGCGCAGTACTCTCTGTAGCTTGCCTGATGCTCCACGTCTTTCAGAATCCCTAACCTTATGTCATAGGACTGGGAGACACCGAGAATGAACGATACAGATGGTTATTCCAATACCGCAAATAACTGATTTATTTATGCCAAATAATTGAAAACATATAATTAGAGTCACAAAAGAAATATTTTACTATAGGTGATAAACACTCCCTTAGTGCAAATGGGAAATCACCCTACTGTCACACCTACTTGTGCAGCATGCTCGCGAAGAACGCTTATCTTGAACATGGCAATTTTACAGCCTGTCTCGATCATTGTATTCCCTTTGCTGATTCTGATTCTGGTTGTTGTAAGTAGGGTTCTATTTTTAACTGCATGTGGTATGTGCTCTGCGTCTCCAAGAATCACACCTACTCTATCTGGTAGTATTGAATTTAATTATCTATTACTAGTTGTTTAGCTTCTCGCACTTATGCCTACCTATCTCCATGCGTACCTCCTGCAAAGCTGCTCTGTTACTCGACTTCCTAGTAGTGCATCCTTCTCTCCAGCAGTCCAGGTCTAATTCTCAAGTATTTGGCCTTATCTAATGGTACTTATCCTCATTATGTAGTAAGTACTACCATCCATTGCGATAGGACATAAGTAACCTACTTTTCAGTCAATGGATATCAGTAGTGAGATCAAGGAAATTGCTTCTAATAGAGTTATAGTATACACTGTTCTTCATTATGAATGTCGGAATCGCCTAAACAAAATACTATCATAGTAAGACCTATTAAAAATATAAGCATAGATTTAACTTATTCTATCACATAAAGTAATAAAACTATATCATCTGATCTAAATATATATATGATAGTAATTAATATGGTAGACATGATGTATATATACGGATGGTTCTGTTCTAAGCATTAACAACAGGAGCAGCAGCCGGTATTGTATAGAACAATGACATACCGTAGCCGATCGAAGAGGTAGACGAGTCATAGTAAATGAATAGGTTTTGAAAACTTACTATCCCGATCCATCAGTACACACTGGGAGCGAGAAAGAGTAGGTGACGTGGGACGACGCAACATAGATAAAATGGTAAAATCCTATATTGTTTTCTTAAGTTGAGGCGGCCGTTCAGTACTTATAGAAATATCAAGACACGGATACATGATCGAAATATGATATCTATAACTCGTAATCAAATTGGACAAGTCACGCATAATTTATTTATACTCCACGCCACTAGCCTAATATTAGTGGACCATTCACACTTCGCATATGTACGCCAACGCCGTATGGCTTGGCCTGGCGAGCTTGTTTCTATAGCTCTCTATCTCTCTTATAACTAATAAGTTAGTATTAAAGGTATACATAAGATTTTTTTTAAAATTATTTTTTATATATGTTTTAGACTATTTATAAATTTCTACAAGACCTTAGTAGTCATTGTCCAGACCTGGCTATCACCACCATGCATCTTCATTTTCCACTTGTATGTATAGCGTCATGTCCGCCGCTAAATGAAGCAAAACATAGTATATACTTTGGACTCTTGAATTACCCGTTTCTTCTTCAATCATAAAACCAGCAATGTAATCACAAATTAAAAATATGTCACAAGAATGTCAGTGCAATATTCCTGATGAATTTCAATCATAAAAAATATGTGAGCATTAGTATCGCCGTGCGCTAGAATACCACAGGAGCACTAAAAGCTTATAAGTGTCCCAAAGCATGCACTCCAAAAAGACAAAGTTGACCTTTGGTATTGGTCAAGCCTAAAGAAGATGTGTGATTCATTACCTTCTTTCAACGTTTTACATAATGGCTTAGGATTCACCTCATTAGTACAGTAGACGCTTTCAGGCGGAGTTTCAGTCGCCTTTCAATAATGCTAGTGGCAATACTGATGAGCTTAATGAATCATATGGCATGAGATGTGGTATGAAGACTCTGAAAAAGAACTTATATTTCTGCTAATTATATTTGTTACACATCACGCTATGATATAAAGAATGCACTCCAAATTCACTGCATGGAACAATTCCGTTCTGCTCACCGCCAAAAATTCCATGACCGCGGAAGGACGACGGCTCAGTCACATAAACGTCTGGGAGGTCTGCTTAACTTCAGTGCAGGTCGTTAAGCCTCGATGTTTATAAGCGTATCAGTCAATTTGACTCTACAATTGATAAGGAGAGAGGATGAGATATGTAAGCCGGTCGGCCGAAGGCCTGCCCAGCTCTCCCTATCGACTGGGTACCGATAGAGATAAAAATGCTAGCGTATTGACTAAAAAGCCGATAAAAGAGCGAAAGATAGACACATGTAATGCACTAGAGGGCCTATCAGCCAAATAGCCGATAGCGCTACCCGTATTCGATGTGCGGAGCGGGAGCCGATCCCCCACGAGGCCACGCAGGCGAGCGACCGCAGTAACGGCGACGTTAGGACTAGCCTCAATAGATCGGACCTAACCGAGACAGTATGAGGCTGGGAGTTAACGACACCGAGACGGCGAGGGTCGGACCGAACATGACGACGAGGAACGAGAGATAAGATGCCATCGGCTACCTACCGGCTGAATGCTCGACGCGGTCCTACATCTAAACCCATCGGCCGCACGACAGTGGGGGACATGGGGACCTACGTTTAGGATAACTCATTGGCTACTCACTCCGATGAAACGCCGTAGAGAGACCTATAGACCTAAAACTCAATCCTCTATCGGCAAACCCGTAGGTCGGACCTAACCGATGCAGCACGAGACCAACGACGGCGAAGAGAATTTGATAGGCCGATAGACCTTGTACGAACATGATGCGGTATACCTGATCTGACTAAGAGTTCGAACCTAAACGATACAACTTTGGACAGAATAAAATATACCAGGATAGTGGCGGGACTTACCCCTTCGCCAGAGATCGAAGTTAACTGAGGCAGCCCCACGACGAGAGCCAGAACCCACCGGTAAATACCTAGATAAACTAGGGTGACAATGCGCCGAAGTTGTATTGTGTTGATGATGATTTTATTGATTTCCAGGGGGTCTATATTTATGCCCTGGATTTACAGAGTCCAACACGTTTACAACAACTATCAAACGTTATCTCTTAACAAAAAATATCTCTAAAGCAGTTAACTAAACTAAATAAAACTTCCTAACCATATAGGATACAATTTAACTAAAGATAATACCCTGCCGTAAATTCCACGTCTCCTCCACAAACTCAGTCTTATTTGAATAATCTTCTATTCTTAGACCGAATCTTTTCTTACTCCATCCGATCGGCTTTCTTCCTGTAGCAATCGGACCTCCCTTCACTCAAGCCGATCCTTTTCCAATCTCTCCTTAGGCTTATCTAGGTCTTATCGTAAAACTCCTTCTCGGACCCGACTCTATCTGGATAGTTATCTGTCCTCAAACCGATCCAATCTTCTACTAGTTTAATTGATTTTTCTACAGTACCGATCGGTTTTGTCCCACGAGCCGATCAGTATTTTCATTGGTCAATTCTGTTTACAGGCTGAATCAAATTTCGGCATTAACACTTTCACATTTTTATAATTGACACTGTCGTACGTACCAAATAAGTAAAAGAAAGCACACATAAATCTGTCACGATCTCTTATGTGCAGAAACTAGCGAATAAATTTACAACCAACTGTTCCTTAAAAAGTTGCTTGATCTCTTCGCATGTACCTTGAACCTAGTACTAGCATACTTCTCGTGTTTAGCTCTCTGTTCAGTTTTCAATTATTTGTGCATTAATCCATCAAGCAACTTTCTTGGTTCATTGTGCTATCCTTCTTGGTTTAAATACAACTACATTGATTGTAGTAAATAATGCTTTAGATTGATTGTAGTAAATAATGCTTTAGATGCACGTTGTTCCAAATTAATGCTGGATAAAAAGGAGTTTAGGTATAGTTTTTTCTGCGATGGCTGAGTGGCGGTGGTACTTGTGATATTTCAGCTTGGAATGTATTTTATTTGGCAGTTTTTTTATGTTAAATAGCATTGAATGGGTTACTTTTTATTATTGGCATTAGAAACACATCATATTATTTTAATGAAACCATCACTTATTTGATGGGATGGTTAAGAGATTGATCTATCATTAAACTTTTCACAACTTATCAATAAATATAATATTTTAGGATGAATAGTTTATTGGTATGAGTATAGATGTTTTATTTGGACATCTTGTTTGGGCAACTAAATCTATGTTATTAATTTTCTGATATTGAGACTTTAATGGACTTGGCTAATTTAATTCGCTAGAGATATATGCCCATAGCTCTTTCTATTGTGCAAGTAAGGCTTGTGGGATTAGCTCACTTTTCGTGGGTTATATATTTACTTAGTCTTTATTGATTGCCTCAATATCAAGCAAGTTTGGTTAATTTAGTTAATTTTTTATATTATATTAGTAGCTAGTCATTATTCTTGGTGGAGGGAGAAGATCCACTTTCCTAGATTTCTTTTTCTATTTAATTTTTCATCTAGGATTCGAATTGTATACTTGTTAAATAGCACATTATGAAAAAAATTGATTTGGAGAGAGAAAAGTGGCAAAAAATAAAATAAAAATATCATTTGATTCGTCGTTAAAGAACGATAAGAAAGAAGCGGCAAAAAAATAAAACAGAAATATCATTTGATTCGACATTAAAAAAATAAGAAACAAAGTTTAACCTTTGAGTTTGAGTGAAAAAAAATGAAAATACGAGAAAAATTACAATCCATGCCACGTAATAGTGCATTAACACGTCTTAATCGACATTGTTTTTGACCGGAAGAAGTTAACTATCAAGACTATTATCTGGGCATATACTATGAAAAATGGCTTATGTATGTTTGTTATCGGCCCGTCGCCCCCTTCCTACTCTCTCTCTATCTCTGACGGGTGAGACCCCTTGTCGTCTCCTACCTCCGGCCGAGAGTCCCAGCGCCCGACGCCGCCTCCGCGCAAGCCCGCTCGATTCGGCCGCCTCGTTGCCCATATCCTCAGATTGTTAGTGGGGATTTTATACTCTTGACCTCCTATACCTTCCCCCTCAAAATCCCGGAGAATACCAGAAGAATCGCGCCGTTTCGAGTCCCTGAAGCTCGGGATAAGCTCGCCGCCTCCATGGCCGTTTTCCGTCGTTCCTGGCCCGGACTCCTCTCCCTGCGCCTATAAATCGGACGCCCGCAACCCCCTCGTCCTCTTTCCGCTGCCGCCCGAGGAAATCCCGAACCCTAGCCTCCTCTCCACGCTCCCATCTCTCTCCTCCACCGCCGGCGAAGTCCAGCCGCTCGCTGCCGTCGCTAGGGCCATCGCCAGACTTCTATTCCGCATCCACTGGCTCCGCAGAGTATCCAGGAAGACCGGCCACCCCTTCCCGCGGCGACCGGCACGGGAACAGATGGATCCGGCGTGCGAGGGGGAGGCTGAACAGATGCCTCAGTGAACCCGGTCTACCGCGAACCGTGAGGCTGAACTCCGGGTCCCACCCGTCAGTGCCTAAATTCTCTCTCCCGAGCCGATGACGTCATAATCTTCCTTTTCAGTTCAGAAATAATTAATAGCAATGTAATAAATCTTTTAGAGTTTCTAAATAGGGTTTAATTAGATTAAAAATTGTAAAATTTATAACTAATTCATACAAACTCAAAATGTTCAAGTCTTATAATTCATTTATACATTTGTTTGCTTTTTATATAAAATCTAAAATCTTACGTTGATTCTAGATTTAACTTCTCGTTTTTCCTCAAATATATATTTTTTTTGAATTTCGAATGTTATTGGGTGGTACGAACCTTTATCTCTTATATGGCCAGTTTGACTTAATTACCATTTACCATATTACCATGAAATATAATTTGACTAGTTTAAAGCTTATATATTGGTCTGGCTAGATATCACTATAATTGCTTAGCCATTAGTATAAACATTATATTTATTTATGGGATAAATAATGATTTTTTCATAATTATTGATGGTTAATTAATGTTAGCTTACGATGATTGATCGTGTTTGGTTATTTAAAAATATTCTAACTAAAACTTAAATAATAGATGATTGTGAGCATATAGTTGTGGTGGTAGTGTTAACTTGTAAGAACCAATTTATGAACTATTGCTATAAAACATTTATCATATTAACCACAAACCAGTAAGATTATTAACTGGATTTGTAGTATAGTATGTCTTTCTGATATGGTGTGCTTTATTGGTGGTAATATCAATAAATTTATAATAGCATCCTATATGACGGTATTAAGTCCATATTTAAGAGTCAAAAGTTTCTCTAGCTTATAGGTTAGTCCATATCTACTATATCTACTAAAGACTTAGCTGTGTCCATTCTATTGATCGTATTACGTGAAATGTAATGTCATGATTTCTCCCTTTATAGTAGCATAGTAGTTTTTTGGGGCATAACATATGTGAAATGTCTTATGAGTAAATTTATACGCTAGTAAAATTATTCGAATAGCAATGACTTTGGTTTATTTGCAAGTCTAACAATGTTTTTCGTAATTAGTCCTATACTACTTAATAATAATAATAATATGGTAATAATAACTTATTAGCTTCTAGAATTGAGCTAGATTTGTGCAATCGGGATTGGTTGAAAAGTTAGGCTTAGCCTTGTGTAGCATTGATGTACTATTTAGAATTGATTAATATGTTATTTAATTATTTTTACTACTCTCAAATATTTACTAGATGATGTTCTTACAAATAAACCCTATTATACATTTCTTTGTTATCCTTTGCATCTACATCTACATATTTACTAGGTGACTTGCTAAGTTTTGTTTTTAATGTACTCATCTTATTAATAACAAAATATCATCCTTCCAGTTACAGTTAGAGAAGATGGAGTTTGAAGACCTAGATTATAGTCTAGTTAAGCTACTTAAACAAAATAGCTAAAGCCATACTTAGATTATTTTTTTGCTACTGTTTTTTTTATGAAGTGCTTATTTTATAAGTTTCTAATGTTAAGTTCGTATTGCATATATATATATATATAATTATCAGTTTGTATATTTTAATTCATCCTAGATTGTGTGTAAAATTTTACTTTGGAAATAGCGCTGCAATTTCACCTGACTGTGCTCGATATCCATCCAGAGGAGAATGAGGCTGATTGCTTCGGTCGTTAAGCGCCATGAACATGTCTGGAGGTACCATTTTGGGGTAACAAGGTTTCAGAAGAAGGGAAGGCTTCACTAGCACGTGATGTTTATGTGTCATCATGAAAAAAAAATTAAACGCTTGTACACGGGAGCAAATTAATTATATTAGATGGAAACAGTGGTTCAGGCACAGTTTCTTTTATTAAAAAATATACTTGTTATATTCTTGGAATTCACAACTTGTTCCTTGCTTTTTTCTAATGTTGTAAAGTACTCCTGTCCAGAAAAAACCCAACCCTCACATCTGGAAGTAGCATTAGTGATAAAAATACTATAATGCCATTATTAATAAGAGTGTAGTATTGATGGGTGTAGATAAGGATACTGAAAAGTAAGATATAAATTTATTTATTTTAATATAATTTTAAGAGTTGATTTATTTTATGACGAAAAGAGCGTACCGTCGTCCCAGTGTCATATACCAAACACAAGTCCATCAACATGACTACGAGACGTTGAAACCAGACAGCAGTAGCTGTTTAGTTCCAAATGTCTGAAAATCTCAGGATATGCAGAAAGAGTTTATTCCTTTCTTTGAATTCAAGGGACGTGTCAAGTGTCAACTAAACCCATGACCTATACAGCAACAACATTTGTGCTCTATCACTTGACATATTGAAGACCCAATTTCGAGCTGTTTGAGACTAGGGAAAAAAGAAATGAAGCACTATTATGGATCTTGTAGTGATCATTGCATATAAATCAAAAGCAATGGTAAATTTACAAAGTTTTAAGTGCTTCGCAGGAGCCATGTACCACATATGGTCATCGTATTTTAGCCATATATATTGAGCTCCGATACATGGAGCACTATGAGACTCGGTGGTACATAAATTGGATTGCCAATTCCATATGGAACGTCGCCATATATGTAGTCCCCGCAGCACTGTATCTGTATGCTGCTTGAAAGCTGAAGGATGTCATCTGGGGAAGAATCTTTCAAATTAGAATTGTTGCAGACGTGTAGTATACAGTAAAATTGATATCCTATTTTCTATAAGGGAGATCGGGTCTATATATACAAGTTCAGTGGTCTAACACCCCTATAGTCGTAGCGGAAACAGAACGGACGCAGAAACTGGAGCAAAAACTGATGAACAAAGGCATGGAAAGGCCTTTGGTCATAATGTCGACGAACTGGTGCGTCGACGGTACATGGAGCACTCGAACATGTCCTAGAGTGATCTTGTCACGTACGAAGTGAATGTCAATCTCAATATGTTTCGTGCGTCGATAATGAACTAGGTTGACGGTCATGTAGATGGTACTGATATTGTCGTAGTAGACAACGGTCGTGGAAGCGATGGGTGTACGGAGCTACTGGAAAAACTGGCAAATCCAGCAGCACTCAGCGACGACATGGGCGATGGCGCGATACTTGACTTTGGCGCTGGACCGAGAAACTGCAGTCTGGCGCTTAGAGAACCAAGAGACTAGAGTGTTGTCGAGGAAAATGCAGTAGCCGGAGGTAGAGCGTCGGGAGTCGGGACAATCGGCCCAGTCCACGTCAGAATACACGATGAGAGAGTCGATGGGGCCAGAGCTGAGATGTAGGCCGATGGATAGTGTGCCTTTTACGTAGCGAAGGATACGCTTGAGTAGCGTGATGTGAGGTTCGCGCGGGACGTGCATAAAGAAGCACACTTGCTGTACGGCATAAGTGAGATCAGGCCGTATAAGTATAAGGTATTGAAGAGCACCAACAAGACTCCGGTACTGGGCGGGGTCAGTGAGGAGAGAGCCGTCGGTGGCGGAGAGCTTGGCATGAGTGTTGACTGGAGTGGTGGTGGGGTGACATTCGGCCATGCCTACACGCTGAAGAAGATCCATGGCATACCGACACTGGCAGAGGAATAGCCCGTGGAAAGAGCTGTCAAGGAAGTGATGGAGAGGACCTAGATCGGTCATGGCAAACTCTGAGTGGAGTTAGGCCATGATGTACTATAGGGTGGTTGTCGAGGACATCATAAGAATGATGTCGTCGACATAAAGAAGGATGTAGGCAGTGGTGTCTCCGGTGTGAAGGACGAAGAGGGACATATCAAAGATGGAGGCCACAAAGCCGAGCTGCCGGAGATAGGCAGCAAAGCGCTGGTACCAGGCCAGAGGGGCCTATTTGAGGCCATAGAGAGAACGCTAAAGAAGGTAGACGTCGTCGGGACGAGATGGGTCAATAAAGCCTAGAGGCTGCTGTCAGTAGACCATTTTCGTCAGATGGCCATGAAGAAAGGCATTCTTCACGTCGAGTTGATGGATCGGCCAGGAACGCGAGGCAGCGAGAGTGAGCACAATCCGAATAGTAGTGAGCTTGATGACGGGGCTAAAAAGTCTCATCATAGTCAACGCCGAGACATTGAGAGAAGCCACAGACTACCTAGCGTGTCTTGTGACGAACAAGCGAGCCATCGGAGTAGAACTTGTGTTTAAAGATCTACTTGCCGGTCACAACGTTGGCATCGAAAGGATAAGGGACGAGGCGCTAGGTCTCGTTGTCCATGAGGGCCTTGTACTCATCGGCCATAGCCGCGCGCCACTAAGGATCGGCCAAGGCAGAACGGTGAGTAGCCAGGATGGGTGAGACGACACAATGGACTATGGAGAACCCGTAGTGCTGGATAGGGCAGAGGGACCCGGTTTGGGATCGGGTGACCATATGAGAGGAGGTGGAGGCAGCAGGGGCCACGCAGTCCGATGGTAGCGTTGTTGGTGGGGTAGGGTCAGAAAGGGGAAGGGTCATATCGGCTCGGGATCAGCGACTGTAGGTTCGGAGAAAGGGCTAGATGAGGCCAGCCTAAGCCGATGGAGGGTGGGGGCCGATAGGGGTTGGTGAGCCAATGAAGGTTGATGAGCCGATGAAGTGTGGGGGGCCAATGGGGTTCCGATGTGGGTGATAGCGGAGTGGAGAAAAGTGGGTTAGTCGTTCAGGGGATCCTCAGGAATGACCGATGGAGAGTGTGGGGGTGTGGTGGGTGGAGAATATCGGGATGGTACCATGTTGGTTAGAAGGAAGTCGAGGTCACCATACGAGGGTCCACAGTGAAGTAAACCGAAAGGGAAGCCGATGGGGTTAGAGCAGCCATGATCGACTACGGCGAGGAGAGCGGTGTGGGCCACAATCTTCTCATCGTTGGCCAGGCGAAGTTCCTTGAGAACTAACATGTCATGGGCCCGGGCAAACGTGAGAAGAGGTATGGAGTTGGCGATATCATCGGCGGTATTAGAGAAGCAAGGGTTGAGGCCTCGTAAGAGGGCAAGGATGAGCTATGAGTCGCCCACAGGGTGGCCAACATCACGAAGGGCGACGGCCTTGACCTTAAGGCATTGGCAATACGAGGAAACAGAGGAGTCCACTTGTACCATGGATTGAAACTCATTAAGAAGGAGGATGGTGCGCGGCTGCTTGTTTGCTTGGAAGATCCGCTCGATGGCTACCTAGAGATCCCGAGCGGTGGGATCGGTGTCGTCCATTGCAAGGTCGAGAACGGAGTCATCGACTGAGCGAAGCAGCCAGCTGCGCACGTAGCACTCGACGATGTCCCACTGGAGATCATCGGGTCGTGGTAGAGCGGAGTCATCGATGTGGAAGCGAATGCCGAACTTTCCACATAAGGATTTGAAGAAGAATACCTGCTTAAAATAGTTAGCATTGAGGTCAAGGGAGATGGGAACGTAAGATTTCATGTTGACGGTGGCGTAGGATGGTGAGAACATCGGTGGAGTGGTGCCCGAGTTATGGTCAAGAGCGCCGATGGTCGGAAGGGATCCGGCGACTGAAAGAGTGCCGGAGCTAAGAGCCGATTCAGTGGTCATGATGAGAAAGTAGCGAGACGTGATAAGCCGATGAGG
This sequence comes from Oryza coarctata, assembly GCA_030770085.1. Classification (NCBI taxonomy): domain Eukaryota; kingdom Viridiplantae; phylum Streptophyta; class Magnoliopsida; order Poales; family Poaceae; genus Oryza; species Oryza coarctata. The sequence goes on along the minus strand of CM061483.1, from coordinate 9,082,852 downwards.
GTAGTGAGCCGATGGGGTGAGACGGATGTCCGATGGGAAGAGCCGATGTGGGAATATATAGCCGATGAGAGTTGGTGGCTAATGTAGGAATGTGGAGTCGATGAGAATGTGTGGCCGATGAGATTACGCAGCCGATGACAGTAGGCAGCCAATGAGAGTAGTTGGCCGATGAGAATAGGCAGTCGATGAGAGTAGGTGATCGATGAGAGTAGATGGCGGAGTAGGTAGCCGAGGAGTGGGTGGCAGAGTAGGTAGATTATGAGTGTGAGAGAGTAGGTGGGTCACAGGCCCGAGAGGGTTTGCATCCGTGAAGTGAGGTTTTGCGTTCGTGGACACGTGTACGCAATGGAGTAGGGTGGACCCAAAAAACCAGAGAAGTCATAGGCGTGAAGAAAGGAGGTTCGCATCCGGGAAACAGAAATTCGCGTTCGTGGACACGTGGACGCGTCAGAGTGGCGTGGATGCGAGTGGAGAAGTTTCGTGTCCAGGAGCAGGTGAGCCTGTCGAAAAAGCGGAAACCAAAAGAGTGTTCCAGCCGATGGAGGACGGACGGGTCCAGCCGATGGAAACGGCGAGTGCAAAGGTGTGTCGGCGTCAGAAAAAGAGAAGATGGGTCTGAACGAGATGAGGAGGTGAATGGAGACCGTCTTCTTGTCACGTGGAGGAGAAAGACCGACGGAGAGGATGAGAACTGAGGCGAAAAGGCAGAGGAGAAATACCGAAGGAGAAGGTCTGTGACAGGAAGGAAGCATCGGCTCGCCGATGAGAGAAATGCTAGCGCTCCGGGATGTCTAAATCTGCTCTGATACCATATAGAAGTGTAGTATACAGTAAGACTGATATCTTATTTTTTATAAGAGGATCGGTCTATATATATACATAGCAATGGAAGGCATCAGGTATCTTCAGGCTGCACGTCTGCAGTGGGGACTCTGTATATGGCGAAAGAGCAGCATATAAATGCAGAGGGACAGATCTACCACTATAGTAATGTTAAGGAAGCTGCTATAGCTATCTTATGGTGTGTATATCCTAACCTCCGACTTCCCAAGGATAGGCACGTTTGGTTTCCAGCTACTGACACTTTTTGATTTCGGTTCAGTGTTCAGTGGTTCAGTGTTGGGAAATTAGTCCGCACCATACGGTTGAACATTTCTGAACAACAATAAGGTCCAAAAGAGTAGAATGTCTACCCCACTGTTGACTATTGACCATTATTCCTCTAGAACTCGGTCACAGTACTCCATCTTAAGTTGTTTAGCTAGATTGAGATTTACATAAAAATATTTTGGTGTAACTCAATAAACGAGAGATGGTTTGTGATGTGAGGATGCTTGAGGATAAAATTAAAAAAATTAAATGAGAATTGGCTAATGGACGGAGCACATAGCATAAGAATATTTTCACATAGATAGGATGAAGGACGAGCTCTGGCACAGAGGTGTAATGAGAAATTTTCTTGAGTAGCCAGAAAGCTTGTATGCACACATCAATAGCCAAATTTCTGCACAAGCAAAATAATAATATTCCAAAACTTTAAGCAATAAATAGGAGATGCATGGGGCAACTAAATATCTACCGTGCTTCATTTCTTGCTTGATCATAGGAGAATTTTCATGTGGTCAGAAGAGATGAACAATACCAAACCATAGAACTAGGAATTTTCATAATGTTGAGTCTTAACTCCAACTGTGAAATCCTTACTAATTTATAAGCCCACTGCGGTCAAAAAGGATCACATCAGAGTCGAGCAAGTACCCAAGCAAAATCAAGCTGAAGATGAATCTTCAACCGTGGTGTATGCGGATGAATCTTCATCAACAGAGGATAAAATTATTGTACTGAAATACTACTTACCACAGATTAGGAGACACCAGTAAGTTTCCTTTGTGTACTAGAAGTTTTTCACCGGGTATATGAACTGGAATTACTTGTTTGACACGTGGAAGTCTTTAAAATAGTGATCACTTCTGTGTACTCACTTTGATGTGATTTGTGTCAAATGTTCAGATGGAATTCATACGAGTTAGCATCAGCCTGAATGTGTTTTCAGTTGTTAAATGTTAATTGGAAACACTCATACATCAAGTCGAAGAATAATTCTAAATTAATTTCCTAAACATGTTAATTCAGGGTGGACAATTGTTAATTGCGAATAGGAATATTGATACATGTTTTCTTTCCATGTTCTTTTAGGGTGTTACGTAAAGTTTCTCAGTACTCAAATTTTGTCAAGATAGATGCCCATACATGCTGATTAAGTCAAGAGCCACACCCATGCATTTGAATATTTTACCCATCAATGCACGGTACAAGATTTATTATGTATATTCTTGTTGAAAAACAATTGCACAGATATTTTTGTGTGTGCATGAGCAGAGATCAGATTGAATTATATTAAATTAAGTAGCGAAAACAGAATGATGGCACTGCTTTTTTGTTATAAAACTCAGTGTTCCCGAACCTCCATAGCAATATGTAGCTTGTCTAATTTTTTGCCATTCTTTGTAGCTTGCCTAACGCGCCATACTCGTCCCTGTATCTTTCCTGATGCTCCACATCTTTCAGAACCCTTGACATTCTGTCATAGGGCTGGGAGACACTGAGAACGAACGAGACAGATGGTTTATCCAATTCCGCAAATAAGTAATTTATTTATTTATACCAAATAATTGAAAACATCTAATTTTAGTCAAAAAAAATTACTATAGGTGATAAACACTCTCATAGTGCAAATAGGAAATCACCCACACTCTGCGTCTCCAAGAATCATACCTACAATGTCGATCTGGTAGGGTTGAATTTGATTATCTATTAGTTACTTATCTTCTCGTACGCCTACCTATCTCCATACGTGCATCCTGCAAAGCTGCTTTGTTCCTCAACTTCCTGCTATTTTGCCTCATCTAATGGCAGCCATTATATAGTATACTACCACGCATGGGACATGACATAAGTAACCTAAATTTCAGTCAAAGGCTATCATCTATCAACAGAAATATCAAGGAAATTGCTTGTAATAAAGTTATAGTATACATTGTTCTTCATTATGAATGTCAAGATTGGAAAATAATGTCGCAATAAGATCTTAGTAAATATATGTCCATATACCTGGCTATCACCAACAGATAAATGGAATGATTGGATTATCAAAGGAGAAAATGTAGCAATTAAAGTTCATGACCAAATTGGGCCCTATTTCAAAACCCACAAAGGGTTGAGACAAGCAGACCCTTTATCCCCCCTGCTGTTTGATTCAGCAGCTAAAGCATTGACATTGTTGATGCAAAGGGCAGAACTGTTAGACAGACCCCTGATTTAGGTTGTATATATATATACCCGACCCCCTTTTATATGTTTTAGGGTCTTAGTCACTGTACACATTCTACATGGTATCAGAGTAAGTCTAGATATCTCTGGCATGCTAGCTTCTCTCTTCGGCGAGCCGACTCTTTCCTCCTCCTCGTCGACGTCTTCTTCCCGTTGCCGACCCTCTTCCCGGTACTCTCCTCGCTCTCTCACCCCCGTTTTCCTCTTCCGCAGTCACCTTCTCTTCTCCGTTCCACCTCCGCGCGACCAGGCGACGGTCTCGATCCGCCTCCTCGTCTCGCCTCACACCCGTCTCCGCTCTTCTTCTTGCTTCGTGCATCTCTCCTTCTCTGACGCCGGCGCACCTCCACGCTCGTCGTCTCCATCGGCTAAACTCGTCCGCCCTCCCATCGACTGGACCTGTCTAGCCCTCCATCGGCTGAAACCCTTCCTCGGCTCTCGCCTTTTTCGACACGCTTAACGGCTCTCGGACGCAAATCTTCTCCCCTCACGTCCGAGCCAGTCAAATGTGTCCACGTGTCCACGAACACGAATCCCTGCCGTCCGGACGCGAACATATTCTCTTCGCGTCCAGCCACTCCCTGTCTTTTTCGCGTTCGCCCCACTCCTTGGCCTCCACGAATCCACGAACGTGAATCTTCTCTTCACGGACGTGAATCTTCACACGTCCGCAACTACTCTCTGACCCACCCACTCTGTCACCACCTTTTTCCTCACCTACTCCGCTGCCTACTCCCCATCGGCCAACCACTCCTCATCGGCTGGCCGACCCACTTCCCATCGGCTTCTCACATCTTTGATCGGCCGATCCGTCCTCTCATCGACTTCTCCCTCCCATTGGCTTCTTTCTCCCATTGGCTCTTCGCTCCCGTTCTCCCGTCATGGCCACCGAGTCCGCTCTTAGCTTTGGCACTGTCCTAGTCGCCGAGTTTGTTTCGGCCCTCGGTGCCTCAGACCACACCTCGGGCACCACCTCGCCGATCTTCTCCCCTCCTTACGCTGCTGTGAACGTGAAATCTCACGTTCCTATCTCCCTGACCTCAACGCCAAATATTCTAAGTGGGTTTTCTTCTTCAAATCCCTCTGTGGAAAATTCGGCCTCTGGTCCCATATTGATGGCTCCGCTCCACCTCTCCCCGATGACCCTCAGTGGGACATCGCCGAGTGCTGCGTGCGCAGCTGGCTGCTCGGCTCAGTCGACGATTCTGTCCTTGACCTCGCCATGGACAATACCGATCCCACTGCTCGGGATCTCTGGGTGACCATCGAGCGGATCTTCCTGGCCAACAAGCAGCCTCACGCCATCTTCCTCCTCAACGAGTTCCACTCCATGGTACAAGGCAACTCCTTTGTCTCCTCGTACTGTCAGCACCTCAAAGTCAAGGTTGCTGCTCTCCGAGACGTCGGCCACCCTGTGGCCGATTCTCAACTCGTCCTCGCCCTTCTATGAGGCCTCAATCCCCGTTTCTCCAACACCACCGATGATATCGCCAATGCCACACCTCTTCCATCGTTCACCCGGGCTCATGACATGCTAGTTCTTAAAGAACTCTATCTGACTAACGATAAGAAGACAGTGGCCCACACTTCTCTTCTTGCCGCAGCCGATAATGGCTGTCAAGCTTCTTGCGCTGCCCCTTCCTCCCGCGGTTCTAATGGCCATGGCTCCGGCCACAGCACCATAGCCCGCACCGGGAAAGGCAAGGGCAAAGGCAAAGGCAAAGGCAGGACCTGGCAGGGTCCGATGCCCTCACGACCTACCTCGGTCCCTGCCCACCCTGCCGGTCCCACAGGTCCGTGGCTCTACTACAACCCCTGGGCGCCCTAGCCCCAGCCACGTAGCCCCATCGGCTGGCAACCCGGAGTACTCGACGCCCATCCCCAGGCTCTCCTGGCATCGGTTCCTATTCTGCCGCCTCAGCCGATGCACCGTCGCCCACGCCGTCGCCGAGTGTTGCTGGCTTCACTAGATTCTCCAGGAGCTCCATGCACCCCTCTCCACCGCGACCGTCGTCTACTGCGATAATGTCAGTGCCGTCTACATGACCGCCAACCCGGTCCATCACCGATGCACCAAGCACATCGAGATCGATATCCATTTTATCCGTGATAAGGTCACATTAGGATAGGTTTGGGTGCTCCATGTACCATCGGCACATCAGTTTACCGATATAATGACCAAAGGTCTGCCCATGCCTTTGTTCACCAGTTTTCGGTCCAGTCTCTGCGTCCGTTTCCTTTCGCTGCGACTGCGGGGTGTTAGACAGACCACTGGCCTAGGTTGTATATATATAGACTTGACCCCCTTATATACGCTATGGGGTTTACAAACATCACAAATTAGTTGAGGGTTTGGGAATCGATGATTCAAGCAATAAATTTTCATATTGCAGTATGCTAAAGATACTATATTTATGCTTCAAGATAACTTTGAAAATGCTAGAAACTCAAAGTATACCTTGCACCTGTTTGAACAACTCTCTGGTCTGAAAATTAATTTTAATAAAAGTGAAATGTCAGATCTTCACTCGCAAAATAGGTGTTTTCCCCGCCGGTCGAGTTTTTTAAAATATATGTTTTACCATTAAAATACCTAGGAATTCCTGTTGATCAAAAAAGAATTTACAACAAGGATTGGAAACAAATGGAGAAAAAGATATTCGGGGGTGGGGGGTTGGGTGGGTGGGGATTAAATTCAAGCCTCAGCAGTATCTCACTGTACATGATGGTTTTTTACAACCTACCACAGGATGTCAAATGTAGAATGGACTACTTTTGGAGAAGGTTTCTCTGGCAGGAAGATCCGAGAATTATAATATATCACTTGGTTCAGTGCCCTATAATTTGTATGCCAAAAGATTGTGGGGGATAATGAAAGCCTTTTTAGGGCAATGGTTATGGAACCTAAAGAATGGCAAAAAGAATGTGGCAAGATATATTTAGAAGAAAGTATTTATCCAAGAAAATTTTGTCTCATCAAAAAAATTAAAATGGGCATTCCCATTTCTGGCATGGTTTAATGGAAATAAGGATCTATTTTATAGATTCTGCAGCAAGAATGTGGTCTGCCACCCAGCGAACTTTCTTGGAACTTAACAAAAGATGGAAGATTTTTTGTGAAATCCTTGTAGGCTTAAAAAATGCAAGAGATTGGCTATCCTCACAAGAAACTCAGGAAAATTAAACAACCCCTGAAAGTCAAAGTTTTTGTGGCTTTTACTGAGGAACAACATTTTAACCATGGATAACTTATTTAAGAGTGGCTGGAAAAAAGGCAACAGAAAATGTCAATTCTGTGATGCAAATGAAACGGTTTTACACAGACAATTTAACATGGATGGTATACCTACCATGCCAGGCGCAGTTTTACCCTTATCAATGGAAGGCTCAGATTTAATACTAAGTAGAGCACCGCAAATAATTTAATTAAAATTACATTATGGTAAAGAAAAGGTAATTCAACATTATGTTGAAGAAGGGTCTAACTTTTGTCTTGCCAAGTCCTCAGAGTTACACGCCCGACACTGGGTGTGTCAGCATCCTTGATGGCTGAACTCACAAAAGTGTGGCTGGAACTGAGGCTAACATCAACAACTTTAGTCAATGGAACAAGCATGCGCATCAGCACATCCGTCGGGCATGTCGTGCCTCTGGATTATACTGTTGGCAGTTCAGCTAGCAGACAACCCTGCAAATTAAACATGTCAGTTTTATCTCTGACCAGAACCAGAAGCCCAGAACTGGATCTCAAAGAACTGCTCAAATGAACACAATGTGTAACATACTGAAGAGTTCGCAATACCATTGTATCCTTGATGCCACTCAATCCTATGTTACGACAGCAAGAGGTCTTATGGATGCAGACTGAAGAACAAAATACAGCTATCTATCGATGTAGGCACTAGCACTGTCAACATTGCCAAAGACATGCACTCGGAAGAATAAAAAGACATTGGTGAAGCCGAATCAAAATGATCAGTTCGACACCTTCATTACCATTTGTTCACCTATTCATACTCTCATCTAATTCTGAATGTGGACAAAATTTCTAGAATTTATCACATCGTCCATCCAACTCATATTACTACAAGAGATTATTAATGCCAAAATCTGGACAGCCTGATAGTGCTAAAGCCGATCGGCTGAGAGGTGTCTGATGACTACAGTGAAGAAGCCGATCGGATTGTAGCGAAAAAAAACTCCTTTCTAGATTGAAAGGCTATCTAGATAAAACCGAGTTTGCGGATAAGCCGTGCAATCTATGGCAGAATATTTTATCTTTGTAAATTGTAATCTTATCTAATTAGGAAGATTTAGTTAGTTGGTTAACCTTTTTAGAGATATTTTCCTTTGTTTTTGTTAGAAAATAACGTCCGATGGTTGTAAACGCGTCGGACTCTGTAAACTCAGAGTATAAATATCAGACACTTGGAAACATGTAATCTATCTCTCGATCAATATACAATTTCGACGCATCACCACCCTAGTTCATCTAGGTTTCTACCAACGGGATCTGGCTCTCGACGTGGGGCTGCCTCGGTTAATTCTGATTTCTGGTGAAGGGGTAAGTCCCGCCACTATCTCGATATGTTCTGCTTTGTCTAAACCTGCATCGGTTAAATTCGACCTCTTAGGTCGGTCAGATGTATCACATCACATCCGTGTAGGGTCTATCGGTCTGTTAAGCTCCCTCTGCCATCGTCAATTTCGTGCTGCATCGGTTAGGTTCGACCTACGGGGCTGTTGACGGTAGATTGAGATTTAGGCTTATAGTTTTCTGCATAGTGTCTTATCGGAGTGCTAACTAATGAGTTATCCATGCTCTGAGCTTCACGTCCAGCGTATCGACTCTTTGGTAGATATGTGCCAGGCCTTTAGAGGTTTCCCTTAACACACCATGCCTAGCGCATCGGTCTCCCAGCGCCTTTAGAGAGGCATCCCCTCATCGGCTTATCTAGCCGATGGGTTCGTTTATCTCTTTACTTCAGCACAACCAATCCGGCGTCCTCCGTATCGTCGTTGTTGGCCTCGGCCTCACACTGTCTCGGTTAGGTCCGATCTTCGAGGTTCAGTGTTAATGGCGCTGTCACGGTGGGCGACAGGTCTCATGTTGTCATATCCAAAGCGGCATCGGCTTTACAGCCTGTGCCTTTTAATACGATTTCTTGCCAATCCACATGTGTCTTTATCGGTTTTTCAGCCGATGAACGACCGTTACGGCTTCCGTCGGCTATCCGGAGGGATCCTATGCACTTTGCTATCCTCTGAGTACACCTCAGTTCTTCCATCGGCTCTGCGGCCGATCCCTCGTTGACACCTGTCCATGCCTTTATCAGCTCTCCAGCCGATTAAAGAGCTTTCCGATTCCTCTCAGCAAATAGTCGATAGCGAAGGACCTTTCGGGCGCGGCCGATGACTATCCCGATCCTATCGACAGCCAACCGATAGCGAGCGCCTGTATCGGCCCATCGTCCGACGGACCTATTCGTCTTACCTCCTTGTGACGGGTACCGTCGTGCCGGAGCGGATCGAACCCAACGGCCCCCGGCATACGTACCTCAAGTCATAGAGAGAAGTCGACCAACCTGCACTAGAGCTAAGCAAACCTCCCAGGCATCGGCGTGTTCACGCCAGGGCGCACGAGATCTCGGCGCAAACAGAGATGCAGAAGGACGATTAGTTTTCATAGCTTGCTACTCTTGAAATAACGATATTAGAACCAAGTACATCGCAAAAGCTAACATTTATCAGTCATACTTGACCTGCTGCATTTTCAGCAAAACATTACGTAAAGCATTGAGATATGGAGAGGTTCAGCAAAACATAGTTTTGTTATCTACTACATCTGTTGCAAAATATAAATATTTTGGAACGAAGATAGTAAGAAGGTTGAGAACAACTCTCAAAAGAAACTTAACCAGATCTTACATTATGTGATCACTATATTTTCAAGTTTACAAACTGACATCCATTGTAATATCATGAAGTCTTTCCAAAACCAATTTTCATGAAGAAAATCAAAATCCCAAGCATGATCTCTAAATATGTATATCGCTGCATGATATTATCTCTAGGGACTGTGGCAGCTTGGTGGCGAAGCGGCATCAACAGCATGGTGACTTAAGGGAGCCAGATCACCATCGCGTGTGGCAGGCTTGACCGGATCTGGCTAGCTCGCCTCTGAGGAGTTGGCAAGGCACAGGACCGTGAGGCCCAGCCCGTCATTAGAGGGTCACCTGTGACCTGCTACCCCACGAATCTAACCAGAGCCACAACTTTCGATCATGAGCCCACATAATCTAAAAGACTAATATAATGGATGAGGACTGTCTCCATCTTTTTAAGTGCTCTCCCATCATCAATTACTAAACCCAACAATCTCTCTCATCAAGCATTGGGCAAAAATCTCTCCAATCACATCAGCCCATGCAACCTAGAGACTTGTTACCTAGCTCTTTTACTGTACGACACATGGAAATCCTTTCAGGTTTTCAAACCTAGGTTCTCCTACCACTTGTTGATAGAGCGTACAGCCCGATCCACCATTAGCAGGCTATCCAAGTCACATTGGGCCTGCTACCTCATGAGCTTAATCAGAACCACAACCTTAGGGTGTAGACTTATACAACCTAAAGGACTAATTAGATGGGTGAGGACCATCTCTACCTTTTTAAGTTATACTCTTCTATTATCAATTATCGATGTAGGACTAAATCCAAAATAGACCATAGGTTTTCACACTAGAGAGATTCTTTGAACTCCAGACAATACCTTAAACAAGGACACAAAACAGCATTGCTAGGTATAACCAGCTAGGGATAGATAAAGGGATTTAACTCCTGAATCGAGGAACTAGTAAGAGTACCATGATAATTATCATAACCAATAATGAGATTGAAAGTTCGAATCTGAAGTCCAATTCTCTTTCGTCTACAAAAGGCAGATCTATTTCAAAGTGATATATGAGTTCACTCTCTTTCTAATCCCAACAACGCTACGTAGTATAAAGATTATAAGAATCGATCAACTCAAAACATAATGCCATTATATATTGTAGGCATGGAAGGCATCAGGTATCATTGGGCCAGAATATTTTTGACAGGTTAAAATATTTACATAGATCAGTACAAAAGCAAATAAGGGCACCATACATGACAAACTGATTATTGTGCCTTGATTATTGTAGGCATGAATGCTGTTGTTGTTGTTGTACAAAAGCAAATAAGGGCACCATACATGACAAACTGATTATTGTGCCTTGATTTTGCCACATTCACTTTGACGTGCTTTTGTTCAGTTGTGTGCTTTTTCATTCCTTTATCATTGTTCAAAATACATTATTACTAAGTAAGTTCAATTAGACACATTTATACATCAAAACAAATTAAATAGCTTTTCAGTTCTTCTATAAATAAGACAGTTCATTCATGCAAACAGACGCCGGCTAATCTTCCTCTCATGTTATTACACCCGCAATAAGGGTAATCCAAAAGCAAACCAAAGGAAATTGGATTTGCAAAGTTGTCCAGTTCCTGGGAAATTTTTCTTTTCTGAGATTGTCCTTTGTAAGATTTTAAAATTACATGATGGCAAAGTAGATGTCATTCCAAGTTTTGTTGAAATCAAGTCTCAACTGGCAAAGTAGATGTTATTCCAAGTTTTGTTGAAATCAAGTCTCAACTTTTGTCTCACAAGAAGCTCAGATGTCTGAACAAACACTGAGTATGTCACTATCCTTGATGGCTTATCTTATCAAAGCATATATGTCTGCAAACAGTGGCTAACTTCAAATATCTTAGTAGACGGACAAGGAATATATGTCCATCTAGACCCTTCTTACTTCCTCTGGTCATAGCGTACCTATGTGTTGCATCCTAGCACTTCATCTGGGACAACCCTGCAAACGGAATGTCAAAGTCAGAAGTCGATCTTAGATCACCAGAGAACCCAACAGATATTATCCTTGCCCATGGCAACTGAATGAACTGATCAAACTAAGACAATTTGTAATATACTGAAGAGTTCACAATACCATTGTATTCATGATGCCGCTCAATCCGAAGTTACGACAGCAAAGCAACCATGTGGATGCACACTGAAGAAGGAAACAATGGGTATCCATTGATATTGCCATGGCGTGCGCTCTTGGGAACAAAAAGACCTTGGTGAAGCCGAATCAAAATGGGTCAGTTGGCCACATCCATTACCCTTTATTGGCCTATTGATACTCTCACCTAATCGCTAGCATTGTGATAAAAAAAATATGGACACCACTTATGCGCGTTTAATTCATCATTTTTTCTGAATTTGAACAAAATTCCATTCAACTCTGATTACTACAAGAGATGCAGAACATTTTACTATTCATTGATATAGCTCATTACTCTTGAAAACAATGCCTAACGGTAGTTAGGTACCAACTACCAAGTACATAATAGTAGCTAACATTGATTAGCCCTATCTAATAAAAGTTATAAAGCAGTGAGATGGTGAGGTTGAGCAAGTATTTTTTTTTTGTAATAGATAGTAGTATATGCCCTATTTGAAACAGATTTTTCCGTAGATTACTGAGACGGATTGTTTACTTAATTAACGTGATAAATTAATAGTTTAAGAAATAAAATTCACAAGTACATAAGAACAACTGATTAAAAGAATAAAAAAGAATAAATTATATAATGGGCCACCTTTTATTATAGCTATTGCAGCTTGGAACAGGGTAAAGCATCGTTTTTAACTTTGGACTGTATTTTCACAGATGGTTTCGTTTTGGACCTGTTTTTTGCTCTAGCTTTCCCCTCTCCTCTCTCCCTTCTTCGTAGCGCTAGAGTGCACCAACCATGAGCTACGCCTGGGCAGTGCCATTGTAGTGGCCGTCCACCTAATTATACACGTAGAATTACCGTGAGGGGATAAAATGATATGATTATTAAAAACTAAATAAAAATGTCTCTAACATGATTAAGTCGCAATGCACTCCTCATCAGCCGAGTCGGTCTAATCGTCATCGGTCTAACCATCTTGCTGCTATCAGTTTAACTGTCAGTCCACAAACAGAAAATATAAGTAATATTGAAAATATATCAATTTTATTACATTAAATATATAATGTACTCATCTCTTTTAGAACTATTTTTAAAAAATAGTATATCTCTAGGCCTTAACCACCACTCATCTATTTATACTTAAAAATAAACTTTGCCTCAAACTTCAAATCAATTACAATGACGAAATTCAAAACCTTTCTCTTATAAAACTGAAATCATTTCTAGTCAGCTGTACAAAATCCCACGCATACGAACAGGCTCCCTCAGCGCTGTCCACGCGTAGCCGTACGGAATCCAAGTCGACCACGCACACATATGCGCACAGCACTCCAAGCCAGCCAATCGGCCTTGCACGCTTGCTGCCCCCTCCCACGTGGACCGTGCACATGCCGACTCATGGGCTGGCCCAACTGCCAACCGAGCCGCTTCTCCTTGCTGCGCAGTCCAGTACGTACGCATATATTCAAGCTACAGTACTCTGAGTACGGTAGCTATCTAGTTTCTTCAAATTTTCTTATCATTTTCATCCAATTTTTAACATGTTTTTTTAATCGTTTGCACACATAATTTGTAAAGTTTATTGCTAATTTCTTTTCACACAGTATTTATCTAGTATGTCACCTTATGTACAACTCCATTATCCGGTATTCTTAACTATTCTGCATGTTAGTTTTTTCTAAGCGTAATTTTCATTATACTTTTAGCCGCTGTTGATCTTTTGATATTTGACTAATCAATCTTATCATATCATATCTTAATCGATCTCAGATCCTTTTTCAAACCAATTTTTATTAACTAAATTATTTACAAACCTAGTTATTCATTATAAAATATTAACGCCGTTAGATTGAGCTCGGAGAGAAAATGGTTTTTTTTTTTACTTTTTCTCCTTTCGTTCAACTCATGTATGAGATGGGTGTGGGGAGAGCTCCAGATCAAGCAGGCGTTGGTGTTGGTTTGCTGGCGAAGCTTGGCCGTGACGACTGACGCAGCGTCTGCAGTGCCTACATGACCTGCTCGCCGGTGATTTCTCCGTGGTGCAATAGAGAGGAGAGAGGGAGCGTGAGGAAGAACAGGTCTAAAGAGACATTTTGCTAATATATCCAATCTAAAGTGAAAATGTTAATTTGCCTCTAGTTCAAGCTATACATGGGGTAAAAAAGGATAGCCCAATGTGAAATTTACTTATAAAAAAATATGAGATATTGTATTTTTTATAAACATGAAGTAAATAATTCACAGCAAATATCTGGATAAAAAGCTGGAAAGTACCTAGCAATAGTTTTCTTGTTTGAGAAGTTTGAGATCAACTCTGAAAGGATCAGATTATATATATATATATATATATAATCTGTCATTACCGTCTCTTCAAGTTTAAAAACTGACATATATCTATCATAATATCATGAAGTCCTTCCAAAACAATTTCCGTGAAGAAAACAATCAAAATCTCAGGCATGACCTTTGAATCTTTATAGGGTTGCATGACGACACATACGTACATTTGCGTCCAATCTTCCAATCCGTCTCCCCGTCTTCCTATCAGACAAGGGAATTCACTAGCATTGGCAATATGTGACCAAAGCGACGCTACAATTTACAATCTAGAATGAGAAGTTAATGGCATGGTCATCTTGATTATTTGAAAACCATGGATAAAAGAAACAGAAGAATCTTCAAGTCCATGAACCAAGAGTGTTGGTCAATTTCTTGCCTGTATTTAGAAGAACATTAACTGCAAAATGGAAAGTGAGAAGAACATCTTTGTGATTCTATTGAAAACAACTAGACCAATGTGTATATTTAAGGATCGTACTACTAGTTTTGTGAGCTTTTAGGCCTGCAAATACAAGGAAAACCAAATGTACTGCCAATACTAGCTGAGTGCCTATGTGGTAATATGGATGATAAAATGCTCTACGATCCATTATATTTATTTTTAACCAATAATGAGATTGCAAGTTCGAATATGAAGTCGCAATACTTGACAGTCGGTGCATTTATGCAATTGGTAACATCTGTAAGTATTCAAGTTTGATGGTAGGCAAACCCATCAGCGTGACTAATTAACTCCAATATTAATTATAGAAGTTTTTATAAGTGATATATGAGTTCAGCTCCTCCTAGTCCCAGCAACAGCCTAAGGATTATAAAATAAACCGTCCAAAGAATCTATCAACTCAAAGTGTCATTGTGTATTATAGGCACGGAAGGCATCAGGTAACATTGGGCTGCACGATTTTCAACCGCTTCCAAAATTTACATAGCACTAGGGCAGTACAAAAGCAAATAAGGAAACCATGCATGACAAGCTGATTATTCTGCCATTGTAACCTTTCGCCAAATTCACCTTGAATTTCTCTTGTTCAGTTCAAGTGTATATGTTTTCATTCCTCTAGCATGGTTCAAAGTATTTGATTACTATGTAAGTTCAATTAGATGCACTTCTACACGAAACAAATTAAATAGCTTTTCATTCCTTGCCTCTATAAATAAGACAATCCATTTAAGCAAAAAGATGTTGGCTAATCTTCCAGTCATGTAATTACACCCGCAATTCAAAGGAAATCGGATTTGCAAAAAAATGGACGGTTCAAAAGAAACTTTCCTTTGTGAGATTATCCTCAGTAAGATATTATATTTTAAAATTACATGGTTGAAACGTAGATGTAATTTAATATTTTGTTGAAATGGAGTCTATACTTTTGTCTGGCCCCCAGGCCCTCAGAGAATGTCATGACCGACACTGAGAAGCTGCTTGGGTTGGGGACTATGAAAATTTTTACACTGGCAAAAACTTTAGACCTGTATTTTTATGTTGCACCAAGAAAACCCGTGTAAAATAGAGAAAAAATTTCCCACATAAATGTTGTGAATCAATCCTGTGAATATACATAGCTATTCTGAACATCTCTTACTGAGTCTGAGATCATGAAACTGGAGTATTCAAGCAGATGACCAGCAGTACTCGTAGAACAGCAACTCAGATCTGAAATTCATACCAAACTAAGCTCTAGTGCTCACATATCAGTGGTTAATAACTCGGAAGTGGCATCGATCCACAGCTTGCTCCGCCTAGTCCGAGTCGACCAGCTTCATGGAACAGAGCAATGACACCAACACAATGGAGAAGATAACTCTATGCCTCATGAGGTTGAGCTAATTGTAAGAGATTGGGGTTTCCATAGTTGCCGTTGTAGTGGCTGCCTAGTCTCCCTTCGGGGCAATGGTGTCAGCTAGTTTTGTTAGAGATTGTAAACGTGTTACACTATGATTGTAACCGAGCATGTCTCAAGGATAAATGGACTCCTGTAATTTACTATGTAATTTGCTATAGATAGAATAGAACTTAAGTTAAGAGTCCTAATTTAAAACTATCTATATCTGTAATTCTTGTTCTATATATAAACATATAACCTATGGTGAGTCAAGGTGAGGCAATCATAGTTACTCCATATTTTTTCATGGTATCAGAGCCGCCTCTTCCTAAAATAGATCTACAAAAATCTCGTCAAATTCTCGCGACAAGAGGGCCGCGACCCCTGCTCGTGACGCTCCTCCCGCGACAAGATGTCTTCGTCCTCCGCTTATGGCGAAGGATACCCGTCCTCTCCTTTTGGACATCCGGTGTCTGACAAGCTGACACGGGATAACTTCGTCCTATGGAAGACGCAGTTCCTGCCCGCTGTCCATGGCGCCAAGGCGCTTGGTTTTCTGGATGGAACCATCCCCGAGCCGCGACAAGTCCTTGAAGCTGAAGTCGACGGCAAGAAGAAGGAGATTCCCAACCCAGAGCATGACTCATGGGTAAAAAAAGATCAGCAGCTACTCAGCTACCTGGTGAATTCGGTCTCCAAGGAGGTTCTCGCCGGGATCACGACTGCAACAACCTCTGCGCAGGCATGGAAGGCGCTAGGGGCTATGTTTGCAGCACAATCAAGAGCGCGGGTTACAAATCTGCGCATGCAATTGGCCACCACCAAGAAGGGCAGCCTCACTACGACAGCCTATTTCAACAAGATGCAGAACATCAAGGATGAGCTCGCGTCAGCCGGCGTCACCGTCGGGGATGATGAGGTGGTTGCTCATCTACTTAATGGTTTAGACTTTGATTATCACCCCTTTGTTTCTTCTATGATGGGCCGATCAGGAGATTTTTCACTCTCTAAATTATATTCTCTACTCATGGAGTACGATCTTCGGCTCGAGATGTATCAAGGGACCGATCAGTTCCAGTCTTCAGCTAACATGGCATCTCGCGGTCGTGGAAACCGTGGTCGTTCTGGTGGTCGACGTGGTGGAGGCCGGTTCAATTCATCGCGCAATGGACAGAACAGCAACAACAATCAGAGTTACACCAACAATAATCAAGGCAATAGCTCGCAAGTCATAAAAAAGGCGCCCTGTCAAATCTGCAAGAAGACAAATCATAAAACCAATCAATGCTATTTTCGCTATGAGGAAGACAATCAGTACCGTGGGCGACCAGCAGGAGCTTATGGTGTTGATACAAATTGGTATGCGGACAGCGGGGCCACTAACTATATCACCAACGAACTTGACAAGATGACCGTCCGTGATAAATATAGTGGCAATGAACAAGTTCATAACGCCAGCGGCAAAGGTATGAGTATTTGTAATATTGGGCATACAGTTTTTCATACCCCTTTCAGTAAACTTCATTTGAACAATATTCTTCATGTGCCCTCTTCTGCCAAAAGCCTTGTTTCAGTTCATAAACTTGCCAAAGATAACAATGCTTTCCTTGAATTTCACCCTGATTCCTTTCTCGTTAAGGATCAGGAAACAAAGAGGATTTTACATCACGGTAGATGCAAAGGTGGCCTGTATCCTCTCATTCCATCGGAAGAGAAAATAGAGTCAAAGTATGAAGTTTTTGGAGTCCATGTCCCTTCTACATCGTTATGGCATAGTCGTCTAGGTCATCCTGCTACTCCCATAGTTCAGAAGATCCTTAGCTCAAATAAGTTGCCATGTGCTAGTTCCAAAAATGTTGAGTCAATTTGTGATTCGTGTCAAAGGCCCAAGAGCCATCAACTGCCTTATTCTGTTTCTAATAAAATCTCTAGTGCTCCTCTTGATCTGATTTATTCTGATGTGTGGGGGCCTGCACCCATCTCTGTTGGGAGTTATAGCTATTATGTTAGCTTCATTGACGACTATAGCAAATACACCTGGATATATTTGTTGAAGCATAAATCTGATATCTTTCGAGTTTTCCAAGATTTTTAAAACTTAGTAGAAAGACAGTTCTCTAAGAAGATCCTTTGTGTTCAATCGGATTGGAGAGGCGAGTATGAAAAATTAAATTCTTTCTTCAAGCAAATTGGGATCACACACCGTGTGTCCTGTCCTCATGCTCATCAACAAAATGGTGCTGCTGAACGCAAACATAGACATATTGTTGAAGTTGGTTTAGCTCTTCTTGCTCATGCTTCCATGCCTTTAAAATTTTGAGATCAAGCTTTCCTTACAGCTACCTATCTCATTAATATTCTTCCTAGCAAGGTTATTGATTTTGAAATTCCTAGTACTCGCCTTTTTCATGATGCAGCCGATTATAGCAATCTTCGTGTTTTTGGTTATGCTTGTTGGCCCAATCTGAGGCCATATAATTCCAGGAAGTTATCTTTTCGATCCACCCAATGTGCTTTCCTTGGCTATAGTTCCATGCACAAAGGTTTCAAGTGCCTTGACATCTCCACCGGACGCATTTACATCTCCCGTGATGTCGTTTTTGATGAAGTCGTGTTTCCCTTTTCAAAGCTCCATCCTAACGCCGGTGCCTCTCTTAGAAAAGAAATAGTCCTACTGCCTTCTTCCCTTCGAAATCCAGGGGATGATGACTGTACTGCATCTGATATTACTAATACTACTGATGTACCTGCTGTTTCTAGTGAATCATCTGAGAAAATTGCAGGTCTCATGCCTATGCTCCCAGCGCTACCGGCACAACGTTGCGCACATAGCCCATGCTGCAGCTCCCAGGTGGAAACGATGTCTCCTTCCAGCTCGTCGAACGGTGCTGTTTTGCCTGCTACACCGCCTGGGGGAACATCAGTACCGCTACCAACCGCTGTTGCTGTGCCAGAGGACAACAGTGCGGCGACAGGTGGGGGTAATACGGTGGTGCTTGAGTCTCCACCTGGGACGTTGCATGCGTCTGAGGAGTCTCCACCACCGCTGCATGCTACAGCATCAGGTGCACATGAATTTGTGCCACCCGGATCTTCTACAACATCTGGTTCTCCAACAGCCACACCTGATCCCCCGCGTCACCAAACACGGTTGCAAAGCGGTATTATCAAACCAAAGAAGCTATATGATGGTATGATTCGATATGGCATGTTTAGTGCTACTGGTGAACCTAATTCCGTTGATGAAGCTATTTCAGATCCAAAGTGGCGTGATGCAATGGAAGTGGAATTTCAAGCTCTAGCTAAGAATAAAACTTAGCATCTCGTTCCAAGAAAAACTGGACAGAATATTATTGATTGCAAATGGGTTTTCAAAATCAAACGAAAAGCCGATGGGAGTATTGATAGATACAAAGTTTGATTAGTTGCCAAGGGATTCAAGCAACGCTATGGCATCGACTATGAAGACACTTTCAGCCCAGTTGTCAAGATAGCTACAATTAGATTGGTACTCTCTATTGCAGTGTCAAGGGGATGGTGCCTCAGACAACTTGATGTGCAGAATGCATTTTTGCATGGTGTTCTGGAAGAGGAAGTTTATATGAAGCAGCCTCCGGGTTTTGAGGACACTAAAACACCGGGATATATATGTAAGTTGGACAAGGCTATCTATGGGCTGAAGCAGGCACCCAGGGCGTGGTACTCCAGGTTAAGTTCCAAATTAATCACTCTAGGTTTTGTGCCGTCAAAATCAGACATGTCTCTTTTTATATATCATAGGGGTGGTACAACTATTTATATGCTTATCTATGTTGATGATATTATCGTTACAAGCTCATCACCTGAATCGATGACAACTCTTCTTGCTGATTTAAAAGAAGACTTTGCATTAAAGGATCTTGGCAAGTTACATTACTTCTTGGGTATAGAAGTTAAAGAAGAGTTAGATGGTATAACTCTATCTCAAGCTAAGTATGCATAAGACTTGTTGAAGCATGTTGAAACGCTCGGCTGCAAACCCTGCACGACTCCTTTATCTGCATCTGAGAAGCTGTCGAGCTATGATGATGTTCCTCTCAGTCCAAAAGATGCTACTCACTACAGAAGCATAGTTGGTGCTCTTCAGTATTTAACAAATACACGACCAGATTTATCCTTTGCTGTCAACAGAGTTTGCCAATTTCTTCATGCACCGACCTCAGTTCATTGGACTGCAGTTAAAAGAATACTTAGATATGTACAACACACCATTGGACTCAGGATGCATATTCAAAAGGTATTGTCGTCATTCATCAGTGCCTTCTCTGATGCAGATTGGGCAGATGATACAGATGATAGGCGTTCTACTAGAGGCTTCGCAATATTTTATGGAAGTAATCTTATATCATGGAGTGCTAGAAAACAGCCAACTGTTTCAAGATCTAGTACAGAAGCAGAATATAAAGCGATGGCTAATGTTACTGCAGAAATAATATGGCTTGAGCAACTGTTGACCGAACTTGGGGTTAAAGTGCATCGCACCTCAGTTCTTTGGTGTGATAATCTTGGTGCAACATACTTATCAGCTAATCACGTGTTTCATGCTAGAGCAAAGCATATTGAAATTGATTTTCACTTTGTGCGTGAAAGAGTTATGAGAAAACAGATACACGTTCGGTTCATCGCTTCTGGAGATCAGTTGGCGGATGGATTTACAAAAGCCTTACCGGTTGTAAAGATGAATACATTTATTCGCAATCTCAAACTTCAAGGTGGTTAGGAAAGTTTAGATTGAGCGGAGGTGTTAGAGATTGTAAACGTGTTACACTAGGATTGTAACCGAGCATGTCTCAAGGATAGATGGACTCCTGTAATTTGCTATAGATAGAATAGAGAGTCCTAGTTTAAAACTATCTATATCTGTAATTCTTGTTTTATATATAAACATGTAACCTATGGTGAGTCATACTCCATATTTTTTTAAGGTTCAGAGCAACGGATTGGGTGTACTTCTGTGCTGCATTCTTCCCGTTTCAGCCAGCAGCCACCCCTGCCAATGGCATGCCAGAGTTATCTCTGAAGCTAGAACTCGATCTCAGCTCACAATAGAACATAACAGCTTTCTAGATTTATTCTTTCTGATGTGACTGATCAAACCAACACAGTTTGTAACGTTCTGAAGAGTTCATCACGGTACCATTGTATTCCTAATGCCGCTCAATCCTGCGGATGCACACTGAAGAAGAGAAGAACACGGGTATCCATTGTTACTGTCAACAATGTCAAATAAAGTATATGCACTTTTGAGAATAAGAAGACCTTGGTGAAGCCAAAACAAAATGGTCTGTTGACTAGCACCATTGCCCTTTATTCACCTATTCATACTCTCACCAAATCATTGATGCGCATTTAATTCAGCGGTCTTCTGAATGTGGACAGAATTCCATCCAACTCAGATTACTGCAAGAGATGCAGAAGGACGGTTCAATGACAGCTCATTACTCAAGAACCAAGGCCTTAGGTACCAAGCAGGTTCCACAAAACCGACCGGTAATCAAATACCCCTCCTAAGTGGTTTTGTCGGTTTCATGAAAACCAGTGAAATTCGAACAAACTTTATCAAAAAAAATTCAATTTGATTTTTGTTGAATTTGACAAGTTAACCAAGTGGTCTATCAACTCGGGCCTGAGCAAAATGACCAAAAATCAAGAGGTTTTTGTCTGTTTTGTGAACCATGGTACCAATTACTCTAACATTGATCAGTCCTATGTAACCTGCATTTTTTAGCAAAATGTTATAAAGCAGTGAGATATAGTGAGGTTGGGCAAATTGTTTGTAACATATACTGCCTCTATTAAAAAAACTTCATTTTTAGTCAATTTCAAACATACCAATACAAGACAATAATCTCTTTACTTTAACAAACACTAATATATTTATCCTCCCACTTTAACTAATGTATTTGTCATCCCACTTTAGCAAATCTCAATGCATTTATCTCTGTTTTAGCAAACCTCATAAATTTATCTCCTACTTTAACAAACTGCAAACTCTGATGCATTGATTGCTCTGAAGATAAATCTGTGAGAAGAGAAAAAGATAGTCTTTTTTTACCAAGAAATATAAAGCCTTTTTAACAAGGAGAGTAATGCACAGTGAGATATAATTGAAGCCGATCACCTCTCAAAAGAAACCTAAACAGTTCAAGACGTTCTTATGTACATCATGTCATCGCCATCTCTTTAAGTTTACAAACTGGCATTCATCGTAATGTCATGAAGTCCTTCCAAAAACAATTTTCGTGAAGAGAACAATCAAAATATGAAGCTTGATCTCTGATTATTTATGTCGTTGCATGGCCACAACATACATTTGCTTCCAATCTGCCAAACCGTCTCCTTGTCTACCCATCAGACTACAGAATTCACCAAGAAGTGGTCAAAGTGATGCTACAATCTAGAAGGTGATGTCAATAGCTTTGGCATCTGAATTATTTAAAAACCTTGGAGAAAAGAAACAGAAGAATCTTCAACAACCAAGAGTATTGGTCAGTTTCTTGCCTGTATCTAGAAGAGCATTCACTGCAAAGAGAGAATTCCTTTCGAAAGTAAGATTTCTGTGCAAAATTTAGGTGTGTTTGCTCCGAGATTACAGACAGACCAGAATTAGAGAGATCATGTTTCCATGATATCTAATGTTACAGCTCAATTCGAGGATACCTGAGATACAGCACTTTTAGACGCATAGTTCAACTGTTCTTGATCTCAGCATCAACACATTTTACAACCTGGGGACCCTATTGGCCATACAATATGGTACAAAAACACAGGTTACAAATTCTTGCTGCAATAACAGGATACCATCATCACACCACAATAATTTAAGACTACTTGTACTAGCGCTGAATGGCACATCCTATGGATGGCCACCTCAAGCCTCAATAATCAGTGTGATACAGGTGCACAGGCGCATTTTGGTCTAGCATTGATAATGGAAACAGTAAGGTGTAAGTCTAGATTGGAGCAAAATCAAAAAAACAAATTGAACAAAAAGATGTTTCTAAAAGTTTTCTTTTGTCCCCTATGTTTCTCTTCAAGGCGAAACTAGACGGCAACCAGCCATACCTCCTACAGAAGCTGTATATTCATAATAGTACCTGGGATGACCACCCGCATTCTCCCTATGTGAATTCCCATCTGTATTTTGTCCAATGCTGCAGAAATTTGCACCGTTTGCATCATCTAATGCATTCCACATTTGATTCCCTGTCCTGAGGCCAGCCTTTTCCCAGACATGGTAATGGTATCACAATGACTCCTTGCAGTTCCATAAAAAAGGAAATGCAGGGTATGTTCCCAAACTCCTCTTATCTTGTACAAATCTGTGCAACGAACAACTCTTTATCTTTGGCTAGATCTGCGATTTTGATTGACATATGGCTGACCTCCATTGCTTGTTGCTCCATCTCTAACTCTTCTGTAAAAGAGTACATAGGCTGCACCTGATTTCACATCTTCTTCATTGATGGCAGAAACATGGCTATCATCGAAATTGTACCACCTGTCCTCGTCCAAAAGCTGCATGAAAGAGAAATTTCAAGTTAGAATTACAGGTGCGCTAGCAAACAGGATTTTTATGGCACAACCTGAGACATGATTGTTTCCAACTTAAGTTCTTAGCACATATACAGACAGCAAAATACAATTCAGATACACTCTATAAACGCCAATAACCCTTTGGAACCACTCACAAACCATAACTCAGATACTAGGGTAAAACTAAAATCACACAGATTCAGATTTTAGGATGAACCTTTATGTATGCTGTATAATGTCCACTTGCCATGCTGCCATAATGATTGCTCACAGCATACAACTCATATATTTGGCGTTCTAAGCTCTTCTTGTTGGCAATATAGTTTGTCAAATCGAAATCATGTATTGGAAAGTTGACAAATGTTTCTAGCTTCTGCTTTGTTGACCTACTAAATGAGAATCTCTTCAAATGTATAACTAGCACTTCAGGAAGTCTCCATAAATCAAGCTTTTTGCTAGCTTGCCTTTGTTCCTTGCACCTTGGACAGTACCTAATTCAATAACATAGCTTTGTTACCTTACACTGTTTGAAGTGAAGCCACATTAGGCAGGAAAACATATCATGCATCAGTATCTATGCGCATCTTAAATTTTACCAGAGCTACTACATAGATTTAAAAAACAAATCTTTCTGCACTTCACCACAGGGTAGAAAATAGACTTTAACATCCATGGGCAATTAATTAAGGTATCTGTGCCAATACCAAATCCTACAATGATGAATTTTGATATCAACAGCTGAAATGCAAACTCTGTCAATGCAGATATCATACTAACAAAACCCATCTGCTGGATGTCACTGAATATCAGCTAGCACCAAGTATTACTGAAGTAAATGGTATTTCTAAAGTCCTCGATTGTGTCTTAGAGCAAAATAACTGAAAACCGATTTGGTAAAAAAAAAAGTAACTGAAAACCAATCACATGTTCTTTCAAAAATTAGAAAGGAAACTAACCACATGTCTTCAGGAACAAGAGGTTCTTCTCTCAAGAAAGCATCCAAGCATGCATAGAGCGAGAGAGGTTCACCACGGGTTCTCTTGGCAGGAGGAGCATATTTGAACACCTCCGGAAGGTTCTCCAAATGATGAACGTTTAACCTTTTCAGATCTGCTTTGGACCAATTGACAAAGATTACAGCTGCAAGAGAAGACTGTGGGACTCTAACAGTATCCCTGGATTGCTCAATAATTGTGTTGCTATCATCAATCAACTGTAGCTGTAATTTGCTGCCATCAGTATGATAAGTTTGCGTCCTTGTGGAAACAGAACTTTGAACCGAATGCTGAGATTCCTGATTCTTCTGCATAGGTGCAAGCATTTTGCGAACCATCTCATGGA
Source organism: Oryza coarctata (assembly GCA_030770085.1). Classification (NCBI taxonomy): domain Eukaryota; kingdom Viridiplantae; phylum Streptophyta; class Magnoliopsida; order Poales; family Poaceae; genus Oryza; species Oryza coarctata. The sequence continues at coordinate 9,058,401 of CM061483.1, read as the reverse complement.
TATGCATACCCATGACAGTTTCATTGCGAGATACTTGTACCAGAAGAGGAACACCATAGGGTTTCCAAGATATTGAACTGATATTGCTTCCGTTGTCCCTGTAAGTAGTGAAGCAAACATCGTAAGATAAATTTGCTCGATTATTATTTTCCAATTACTCCATGTAAACAGCATATGGGCATCACATATGCTAGTATAACACATGCAAGAAAGCAAAAATATTACAGACATCATAACATAATTGTAACTAGAGCTTTATTTTTTGCTTACAAGTCATCACGGCGATGAACAAACTGAATGTAATTTGGCTTCTTTTCCATTTTTGGAAGCCTATAAACTGCCAAGTGGTCATCATCATTAATTGTAGATAGCTGAACCACTGGATCATCAAGTAGACGATGGATTCTATGATTACGTATCTATAGGCAAAAAAACAAGGAAAATAATAACTCAATAGCAATTCATAAAACCCACCAGCATATATGCACTTAATTCAGTTGGCTATTTATGACAAACCTCGGCAATCACAAGTCTCTCTCCATTTCTAAGTGAGCATGCATTGCTGAGGGCTTGGATAAGATCTCTGCACCTGCCTTGCTTGGGCACAGTTACAGTGTATGGTGTTGGTGGAATACTCCCATCAAAAGTAAATACCATAATAGTCATGCTTCTAGTTGATGTAAATTGCAGAGGTAAGGAAAGATACATGAACGGATCAAAAGTCACTGAAACCTTTCCACAAGCTGGGCAGACCAAAGTTGACTTGTATTGTCCCTGGAAAATCATAATAGAAGGTAGTTAGCACCAAAACATCTTTGGCAAGCAACAAGGGAGATAAAACTACATCATGATGACACTGGATCCCTTTTTTTCTTGCATGATGTCATTGCTGCTTTTGCTAGAATTTTGAAGTGATGAATAGCTTGAGAGCACAAAATCTAACCTGGCATACATCAACAATGATTGAATTGTTTCTGGCAATATGATTGGCCCAATATTCATCTGCGACCTCATCATCTGATCGACCATCAGCATCTTTGGACTTTATGTAAGGTCTATGTTTCACACGGTTCAAGTCTTCATGAAGTCCATCCAAGAGGAATGCCAACAACTCCTGCCAGATTTTGCCAAGATAAACATAAAAGAATATCTGAAGACAAAAAAGAACAGTTGTTCATGAAGAGGATCGAACCTGTGAATCATGTTGGTTGTAACCACTGAACTGAGGTGCAAACCGAGACAGCTTTGTTTTGAATGGTCGAGGAGAAACTGGTGTGCGTCCAGGAGCCCACAGTTTTCTCAGTAGCTCACCAAAAGCTAACGCAAGTTCACCCTACATGACTACCATCAGAACTCAGTACAATTAACAAGAGGAAAGGATGCAAATGAACATGAAACCATAAAAAATCATTGTGCAGTAGCCAAGTTTTTCTTTGCTTGCATGATACACATGCAAGCAAATCAGTGCGCAAAAGATGTCCATAAAATACTTATTTCTAATAACTGTAGCATGTATCAGTTCAGTTAATATGAGATTATCATTGATGATATGAAATTACAAATTTGATTTGAAGAGCAACCATATCATATCAAAAAAAAAGATAAAGGCTGACATAACAACAAAAAGAAGCATCAAAGAAACTTGATAAGTCACTTTTACAACAAAAAAAAAGTAGAAATCTGAACCAAGGTAGCATAACAGAATGCACAGCCCACAAAAATTATATCAAGAGAATTGTTACTGAATATAAACAAACTATCAACTTCACCATTTCAGTAAGTATCAGAAATCACTCGGTTGTTGTGTACAATAGTATAGAAATCTAAAATCTGCAAATTTTACTGCTACCAGACCAAATGCATACAACAAAATAATATCACTATTTCACTGTAAGAGGCACTTAAGTTCAAGCATTAGGTTTTAATGTGATGCTAGTAGAAAGAGTACTTACCACCATACCCAGTGGATTTTGCCAATTTATTTCACGGCGGTAATCTTCACGAAAATACCTAGCAAATTCTGGTGTGTGCACAAGACATTGTATAGCACTATTCATGAAACATGTATTTCCCAAGTTAAGTAGCCCTGTAAGGCCTAAAGGAGATCCTCTGGTGATCATGCTATTAGTACTATGCATGTTATCCAAGTCCCCATTGGAAGATCGCATGTACTGGCTTTGTGTAAGACTAGAGCTGTAGCTTCTGGAGGAATAACTGTTTGATGCAAAATTCTCATTTGATAATCCTGATTTCGAAGCATCTGCAATCAAGGAAGTTGATTCTCGTTCGAAATATTCATTTTCTTGGATTGAACCCATGCAACCACCATCCAAACTACCATTTGCATCAGTACTAACCTCAACTAAAATCTGTCATTAAAAAAACAAATAGTTCATGTTAAATCATTCATTTACTTTGGAAACATTCTGGAGAACATTTGGAGAAACTACACTAAAAAAACATATTGTATTATGACCAAGTGGGGCAACACCAGTCAGGGGACAGAAAACATAACTTGCCAATGGAAACTATTACATAAATTCCAGTACTCACATCTTGATCCATCTGAATGTTGGCATCATCAAGGGTTTTCTCTAAGTTATCCATCAAAGAATGTCTTGTTCGGCCATAGTAGTCCCAAATGCAGACCTGCCAATAATAACATGACTATGAAAACTTCAAATTTAGCAAAACTCAACTGCAGACATCCTATAAAATATCTACCTCATCGGGTATCAAATCAAAAACCTCACAAGCCTTCTTATGGAGTTCTCCAACTGTATCCTGCATGAATCAAGACATTATGGGTTCTTGTCTGATGAAAAATTGTACTGATATTTTACACATTATTGGTTCTTATGGTGTTCTTGTTTTGACATTAAAAGACTTGTACAGCAATTCTTCCTTCAAAGGATCTGTAATTTCATACATTACATTTTCAACTTAAATCAATTGATGAATTGACAAAACAAATGGTTGTTATATGTTCAACCTAGACAGGAAGATAGGTATGTACTTTTTTGCTTATCCTTATAACAGCTTGCTCTCCTTTTGGAGCCAGAAGTAACTGCAGACGTAAAGGATAAACTTCTATGGCTAAATCAGTTTGAGACAAGCCAGTGTTGATTGCCTTTCTTGGCAATGTTGGTCCTCCACCATACCTGTAAATGCATTTTCAGATTAATGAGAAATAAATAGACGAGATAATGCATTTACAGAATAATGAGAAATAAATAGACGAGATAGAAAGAAAATTGAAGGTTAACACATCAAACGTGCAATTTGGCATCCCTATAGGAGAGTGTGCATGTGTTAACACTAGATCAGGGTATCATAGTTTATGATGGCAATCACATCAAGAATGCAAAGTTAATCTGCAACCACCTAGGCTTATTAAAGAATGTTTTTTTATTAACCTAGTCTGTTAGTAATGTTACAAACATCTTCTTTCTTTACAAAAAAATAAGTTATGAAATTATGTATACCAGTAACTGAAAAATATCTGAAAAACCTGCACACAATGAAATATGTTACTCAGAAAACAGTAGTTTTACATATAAGAGAAAAATTATCAGTTTTTAGGATTTATAAGATATAAGACAAATTGACCAATAAACAACCATTTTCTGCTGTTTTCTATATTTAGCCACTTTCTTTTGTGAAACACTTTACAAAGCACTCTGTGGATAACTCCCAGACCCCAGTCAACTTAGCACGTCCTGGACTGTGAGTGATATCAGGTATACTTACGCTATAATACAGAAATAGGTACATAAGCTTTAAGCCCTTTAAGGACATTTTATCTGTTAAACATACAAAAAGTATATGAAGGAAGATAGTCCCATGTGCCTAGAGTATACATACTAGAGGTACAGTAAAGGAATCACAAAAAGAACTCACTTTAGGAGAATGAGCTGAAAAATCTATGTATTTTAATAGAGTTTGTATGAAACATGACATACCAACCGTGCAACTTGTGCCAGACTTGTTGTGGAAGCAGTATATAATCACGACCCTCAACCAAGGTATCATGTAGCTCAATCTCCATATTCGAGACTTCAGATGCAGTATCATCTATCAGATCTGTATTGTCAATAGCTCCTGGTCTTCTCAGAACATTAGAACCATACTCATGATGATGATAGCCATTATTTGTTGCACTAGCCAAATCTTGAATAACATAATCAATCCAACTTTGCCACCACCTATTTGAGTCAACCAAGAACCACGTAAGTGTAAAAATCAAATGAATATTAAACAAGCAATTAGCTGCTAAATGAATAGTAAAAATGAGATAAAGAAAAATGGAAATGCATAGATTTGTATATTAGATATATTTCAGAAGATACTTCCAAAACAGATATTTCACTGGCTTCTATCTCCATTATAGGGCAAAATAAAATACTCCATCCCAAAATATAAGCATTTCTAGCTATGAATCTGGACAAGCACATGTCCAGATCCATAGCCAAAAGTTATTATGTTTTGGGACAAAGGTAGTATATACAGCACAGCATTCGAGAAAAAATATATATACGGCACAAGGAGGTAATGAAAGCATTTCATGTCCATGTTCAAATGTAATAAGACCAAAGTTATATTTCCTTCAAGACAGCATCATTTGTCTGCTATCTAGCTATCCTACCGACATGCAAACCTTGGCTTAAGTATTCACATGACCATGACAGATCAGAAGCCAGCTTGATAGCCTACACAATTCCTACATGGAAAGAACAGGCAGATGGCAGCTGATGCTTGTGAGTTTACAAAATGAATTCAGTCCAGCTCGCGCCAAATTACAGCATCATATAATGCTCATTGCTCAAACAGGGTCAACGAATGCATCACTCTGGCGGATAACACAGCTAGAGCTCCACTTAACAGAGTCTAAAACCTGAAAGGCTAAATTCCAAGCTTTCCACACTGCAGCCACTAGAACCAGATGCACACAACCAGATTGAATATCCTGCAAACTCCACGAAATCATCTGGAAAATTTATGTACAACAAAATCATGCTAGCCGCATCAATGGGCCAAAGCTTCAACAACCCCCCCCCCCCCCCCCCCCCCGAACCCCCAAAAAAAAACATTTGCATCACTCATGCCCATATCTCTATGGCAAACATACAAGCAAGCAGCATCAGCACCCCGGCGGCCAGAACACACTCAGAACAGATAAATCGTGCGCTTACTCCAACACTTTTGAGCAGCAAACAGCACAAAGGCCATCTTGCACCGGCAGGAATAGGCCGAACAACCGCTTCACCATCCAAATGCCTCCAGCCACTCCAGCCGGCAAAGTGGCATCTCGCCGGTGCTGGCGCCGGCGCCGGCGCATGCAAGGAACTGAAAAAAAAAAGAAACTTTGCCCGCTTCGACCCTCAAAACAAGGAGGGCGCAAACGACCAAATCCGAGGCAAGATCGAGACGGGAAGCAGGGGGGGCGTGGGGGGGAGGCGGAGCGGATGACACGAAACCTGTGGGTGATAAGGAAGAAGGTGTCCCCCTCCTTGGCGTGGGCCTCGGCGGCGACGGTGATGTCCCGGATCAGCGCCCTCTCCTCCTCCGCGGGCACCTCCGGCGCCGGCGCGGCCACCACCATCTCCATCTCCATCTCCGCCTCCGCCGCCGCCGCACCCGGCGGAGACGACGAGGAGGAGCCCGCGGGCTGCTAGGATTAGGGTTGGGGGCCCTACCGCCGGCCCTTCCCCCCAAGCTCCGAGCTTCTCGGACGGCGCGGCAACTGCGGGAGCGGCGTCGGCCTTGGGGGCCGGCGGAGGGGAGGCGGTCGTCGTCGGCGAGAAGCGGTGACCGTGGCTCCTCCGCGGGGTGTGGGGAGATGCGGTTGGATCTGCAGGACAACGGTTGTGGGCTTCGAAGGGGGAGGGGAGCCGGATTCAGCCGTTCTGGGCTGCCTCTTTTCTCCTCCTATCTCAAGAGTTCATGGGCAGATGCAGGTGGTTAATTGCAATGGAGATTGGAGTCGGAGATATGGAATGAGCAGAGAATAGAGGTTAGAGAAATTTTTAACAGTTTGTGGTGGGTTTAAATAACAGAGTTTGGTTTCCCTTTTTAAATTTATTTAATTAAAAAATATACACTACACTAATATCAATCTAAATTAATATAAAATTTTAAAAAACGCAAATTAACTATGCTTTGAAACGACCTCAGCAATAGCCTAGTGGAGGAGATATCATTTAACCAAAAATGATTAGTGGTGGCACTCTCTATTGGTAGTGATGGTAAATATGTTTGAAACATTTAGATTTATCAAGTGGACACCTCGAATGACTAACTAGAATTTTGAACAAAGATTCTATCATGCATGCTATCATATCTCTTTGATAGCTCCCCTCTCTTGGCACCTACTTGTCTTATCAATGAGATTCCTCGATGATAAAGCAACAGGAGCGCTACTGGTGGTAGAGGTAGGGATGTGTTAAAAGAAGAAGGAGTGGTGTTGTTGCTAAATATGGAATAAGAATCAAGTAAAAGTGGGTGAGAAGAGGGAAAGGAAGAAGACAAGCATACTCTATTTTCAAATTGATGGCATAATTTAAAATCTAGATTGAAACAAATTAGCTATAGTGTCATGTATCCTTATCATGATATTTAATCCCCATTACATGCTCAAGCCATGTAACAATAAGAGATATGAGTGCATGCATATAGGGGGAAGACACCAACATAAAACAATAATCACCATGAAGTTATTAGCAAAATTGAAAGATAATCTCAATAATGTCTATTCACTTCTCAATAGGCCAACAAGACTATCTAAGCTTATAGGAGAGGATTACAACCTATTATTTCAACCTCACATGGCATAAATGCCATAGCATATACTTATACCATTATACCATTATGAAACTTGTTCTATGTTTTTATTTCCCCAATCTTTTAACTTCATGCCCCTGTAATTATCACCATGTACCAACGCTAGCACTAATAATGAAGCATTCAACCATGCATAACCAAAATCAAGTGTCACACCTCATGTGCCACCATAAATCATATGAGCGTTGGCTCTAATGTTTGTTTTGTAAAGAAAGTTGGTACAAATTGATTGGACGTGATTTAGTTTGTGACAGTTACAAGACCTTATTTTGCAGATCAATATTTCCAATCTGAAATGAAAAGTTTATGCTTTAAACTAAAGTAGGGATTTAATTTTCAATTTCAAAGAATTAAAAGTGTGTGGATTTGATAGAAGATAAATTCTAAGTTTTTCCATCAACAAGCGTCTTATTCTATATTTTACCATTGACGAACGTTAGTTCTAAGAAATAACATTATACAAGCAATTTTGTCTTAGGTTTTTCCATTGGCGTTAGGGTTGTCACTTCCAATCCGTTATTTCATATAGAAATACCATTTTATCGGGGTTGGCATTTGGCTAACTAAATAATTCGGTTCTGACTTTCAATCTTTGAGGAAATTTGGTCATCTAAAACTCCAAACTGAATTACATTGATTTGGTTTCAGTTAGTTCAATTCAGTAAAAAAATTTGAGCAAATCACAATAAAAGTTTGGTAGCACTTCCCTTTTAGGCCATATTTTGTCAATTAAATAGCACAAGATAATTACAAACGATATATAGTGAACTAATTTATCAAGATAGCATCAATCGTTTTTTCCTTCCAACTTATACTCCAAATCATCAAGATTAAGATAACTATTTGCGTTTTTCATAATTTTGGTTAATTCAGTCATTTTGGTTAACTTAATTTGTAATTAAAAAATATTGTTTTGAGTCTCGGTTAATTTGGTTTGTTTTCTTGGTTTGGTTGTTTTTGTTCATTCCAACCACGGTTGTGTTTGCCTACCCAGTGGACTAGACAACAGCCAATTAATAGAATAAAAAGTTCTTTCATTCACATTGGCTAACATCTCAGCTTTTTTCAACCACTTATCTAATAATAAGAAGTGATTTTATATATTTGTCAATCACATAAAATTATACATCTTTGATTTCTATGTCCTCATCGCATCTTAATCTAAAATATTTTAGCATCAAGACATAAGTTTACGTTTATCATGATAATAGCAAATGATGACAAATTAGCTTGATCATCAAGTATGTCGCTCTATCATCGTCAAATATGACTTCACCATCACTTGCATATATATATATAGAGAGAGAGGTCCTAACTGTATTAAAATAAACCTAAATATAGGTGACACTGTCATCATTGATGAATGACTATGGGGGCTCTACACCGTTGGTATAGACAAATTGCCTATTGAAAAAAACATGGTTAGTACTACACAGCATACATATTGCACTAGAACATGAAGCAAGTATATAGGTTAGGATCCTGACTGGTGTTGATTACGCTTGGTTGATTAGAAGAGTCTACGCCACTAACTAGTTGTGCGCTTATGGAAGGATCTTCTCCTAATGAGATAGAAGCTCTTGTGTCTCGTCTAAATGTGAAGCTTTAATTGCGACGCACCACCAATGCATGTCTTTCTCCATGTGTTACATGTTTTTTTGGTGATCTTGTCGGTACAGGAGGTGACATATCTGAAGCGATATACCCAGGGTTCTTCGTTGCAATGGAATATTTACTTGGATTGTTGCGCCGCGATGCACGCTTAGCTTTGATCCGTTCTATGGTTCAACTCCATATTCATAATCTCATCCATTCACGTGTGCACTTTTCTTGGATAATTATTGGCTCTTCTTGTCCGGAACGTGCAGAATGCAATGACCCTGGCTAATCACCCTGAAAAGTGATGCAATGTGGTTCATCAGCATTTGTAAGGGCCTTTGAAGCTTTTTTGCGCTAATAGACTTCACGACGCTTTGCTAGTTTTTCCTGCTTCTCTTGGTCTGTCATCTGCGCATACCACTCCCTGCCTCTTTGTCTTCTTCAAACATTGGGATCGAAGGGTGAGGATGGTGATTCAGATGGCGTGGCACCAGCATCAAGCATGCGGGATGGAGCTGGTAATAGTAACAAGAATTATATAGATGATTTCTTTACTTCCATCTTAATATTATAAACATAAATTCCATCTTTTTTCATGATTGAATCTTTCTTTAGCACAGAATCGCTAACAGTGTGTGCTATAATTGCACTTCCCTGTCAAATATTAAATTGCATTTCTAGCTGTGATTGGAACTCGGAAACTTCCTTTCCCTGGTGAGGCATTTGACATCGTTGTTGTCCACTTGGCAGGGTGAAGGGTCCATTGGTATGCGAAGCTACCACAATATCTATATTCTTTTTTTTCCAGAAAACTATATATCTTGGTTTCTTGCAAATTTACTTTGTAACTATAACAATTGTTTGCTACTGGGTTCTTGCAAATTTACTTTATAACTATAACAAATGTTCCTCTAAATATTTTCTTTTGGGAGTTTATAGTGCTGTCCTTTAGTGTTTTCTTTTGGGAGTTTATAATACACTCGTTTAGAATCACTCCATAAGAAATGCATCAGACTATGTTCTGTCCTTGTTACGGATTACTGATTACTGGTGATATACGTAGCATGAACTTGTGGAATTGTGGATGGATGTGGAATTGCTTAAGCAATTGATTAAAATGCCTCGAGAATACACTTACAAATGCATCTTGTATGATCAGGCATTGTGATTCCCTACAATACAATTGCAGTCGTTGAAGGAGCTGCCCTTGGCGAGCGATCTGTGTGCAGGTCTCTGCCGACAGAGTAGAAGTGTCTGAATGTATTTTAGATTGCACCACAAGTTCGGATTTTGTTTGTGATACCAGTTTTTGTATTGTATATATAAGATAGGATGTATGCACGTATGCAATGTTCTTGTGGTGTTCAGATCATATTTATACGATCCATTGGAGAAAAGATGAAAGGTCTATAATAATGAAACCTCTGTAAAAATTATCGTAAAATTACAATTATAGTAGTAGTCTAATTTAGAGAGCAAATTACTTTTACGCAAAAAGTAGCCCAACTATTATAATTCATCTAACAATTCTTTTATCAGTTAGCCAAATAGTACAAATTGTCTAGTTACTTCGTAAGCAAGGAGCGTAGTGATAAGAGTGAAGATTACAAGATAAATCCACCTGAATAAGCACCGATATTAACTTACTTATCTCAAAGTCTCAACCGAAATAGATCATCAATTTAATTATACGTGTCGACAACCGTTAGAACCATGAATCACTAGGCTGTATATATATAGATCCAACCCCCGTTAGGATCTTAGTATCGCTATACATATTCTTACATGGTATCAGAGCAAGTCTGGATATCTCTGGCGCGCTAGCTTTCTCCCACCGGCGAGCCGACCTTTTTCTTCCCGTCGTTGACGTTTCTTCCCGTCGTCGACCTTCTTCCTGGTACTCTCTCCTCACTCTCTCATCTCAGTTCCTTTCTTCTTCCCATCTTCTCCGCAGGCATTTTTCTTTTCTCTTTTCCACCTCTATGCGACAAGGCGACGGTCTCCATCTGCCCCCTCGTCTCGCCTCACACCCGTCTTCACCCTTCTTCTTGCTCCGTGCATCCTTTCTCCTCCGACGCCGGCACACCTCTGCGCTCGTCATCTCTATCGGCTGAAGTCGTCCACCCTCCCATCAGCTGGACCTATCCACCCTCCATCGGCTGGAACCCTCCCTCAGTTCCCGCTTTTCTGACACGCTCAACAGCTCTCGGACACGAACCTTCTCCCTTCACGTCCGAGCCAATCTGATGTGTCCACGTGTCTACGGACACGAATCTCTGCCTCCCGGATGCGAACCTCTTCTCTTCGCGTCCGGCCCCTCTCCACTTTTTTCGCGTCTGCTCCACTCCTTGGCCTCCACGAGTCCACGGACGTGAATCTTCTCTTCACGGACGTGAATCTTCGCACGTCCGTGACCCAACCACTCTCTGACCTACCTACTCTGCCACCACCATTTTCCCTCACCTACTCCGCTGTCTACTCCACATCGACTAACCACTCCCCATCGGCTGGTTGGCCCACTCTTTATCGGCTTCTCATTTCTCTGATCGACTGATCTCTCTTCTCATCGGCTTCCTCCTATCGGCCTCTTACTCCTATCAGCTTCTTGTCCCTGTTCTTCTCTCGTCATGGCCACCGAGTCCACCCTCAGCTCTGGCACTCTTCCAGTCGCTAAATCTGCTCCGGCTCTCGGTGCCCTAAACCACACCTCGGGCACCACCTCGCCGATCTTCTCACCCCCTACGCTGCTGTGAACATGAAATCTCACGTTCCTATCTCTCTTGACCTTAACGCCAACTACTCCAAGTGGGTTTTCTTCTTTAAATCCCTCTGTGAAAAGTTCGGCCTACGGCCACACATCGATGGCTCTGCTCCACCTCGACTCGATGACCCTCAGTGGGACATCGCCGAGTGCTGCATGCGCAGCCGGCTGCTCAACTCGGTCGACGACTCTGTCCTTGACCTCACCATAGAAGATACCGACCCTACCGCCCAAAATCTCTAGGTGGCTATCAAGCGGATCTTCCTCGCAAACAAACAGCCCCGTGCCATCTTCCTCCTCAACGAGTTCCATTTCATGGTATAAGGAGACTCCTCTGTCTCCTCATACTGCCAGCGCCTTAAGGTCAAGGCTGCTGTTCTCTAAGATGTCAGCCACCCTGTGGCTGACTCTCAACTCGTTCTCGCCCTTCTACGAGGCCTCAACCCCCGCTTCTCAAACACCGCCGACGATATCGCCAACGCCACACCCCTTCCGTCATTTGCCCGGGCATATGACATGCTAGTTCTTAAAGAACTCCGTCTGGCCAACGACAAGAAGACCGTGGCCCACACCACTCTCCTCGCCACAACCTATAATGGCTACCGAGCATTCTGCGCTGCCGCTCCCTCCCACGACTCTGGTGGCCATGGCTCTAACCATGGCAACGCAGCCCGCACTGGCAAAGGCAAGAGCAAGAACTGGCACGGTCCGATGCAATCGCGACCTGCTTCAGTCCCTGCCCAGCCTGCCGATCCCACGGGTCCGTGGCTCTGCTACAACCCCTGGGCACCCTAGCCCTAGCCACGCAGCCCTATCGGATGGCAACCAGAGGTCCTCGGCGCCCATCCTCAGGCCTACCTGGCATCGGCTCCCATCCTGCCGTCTCAGCTGATGCTACCGACACCACCCACCCAGTCGGTTCCCTCCTAGAACCAGGCTAGCCTCGTCGCCGTCCTCAACCAGATAACGCTCCAACTACAGCACTCTTGGGTGCTGGACTCTAGGGCGTCCTCCCACATGGCGTCATCGGCTGTATACTCCGTTCACGTCATCCCTCTTCCTCCCCCTTTGTCACCATCGGCAATGGCCACTCCCTTCCTATCTAATACCGTGGTGACTCTTCTCTGTCTACACCCACCACTAATCTCTCCCTTCGTAATGTCCTTATTGTACCATCCCTTATTCACAATCTCGTATCTGTTCGTCAATTCACATGAGATAACAATTGCTCAATCAAATTTGACGCTTCTGGTTTCTCTATCCCAACCCGGTGACAGATCCTTCACTACAATAGTAGCGGCGACCTCTACACCATTCTCACTGCGTCGTCTACTCCACATGCCAACGTTGCCCTCTCCACCAACCTCTGGCATCTTTGCCTCGGCCACCCCGGCCCCGATGCTGTCGCCAACCTCCGTTGCAGCGTCTCCATCTAATGTACCCACAGCAGTTCCACAGTTTGCCACTCGTGTCAACTTGGCAAACATGTGCGTCTGCCATTTTCTAGTTCTCTCTCTTGGACCTCACGACTGTTTGAGCTTATACATTGTGATGTATGGATTTCTCCGGTTAAAAGTGTTTTCGGTAATCAGTATTACCTTGCCATACTTAACAATTACACACATTATTACTGGACTTTTCCGCTTATCAGCAAATCCGAGGTCGCCTCTCATCTCACTAACTTCACCACCTACGTTTCTACCCAGTTCAACCTCCACATCAAGGCTCTACAAGCCGATAACGATACGGAGTTCGTTAACCGTATTGTTACAACCTTCCTCACCTCGCAGAGCATCCATCTATGTCTCTCCTACCCCTACACCTCTCCTCAGAACGGTAAGGCTGAACGCCTCCTTCGCACCCTTAACAACATAAGTCGCACTATACTGCTTCATGCCTACTTATCTGCAACTTACTGGGCAGAAGCACTGACCACTGCGACTTACCTCCTCAATCAGCGCCCGTGTTCCTCATCAAACCCGCCACCATCCGAGTCGTTCTCACCTTGGCTACCTCGCACTCCTGGCCGATCTATCAGCTTGACGTGAAGAATGCTTTTTTTCACGGTTATCTGACGGAAACGGTCTACTGTTAGCAGCCTCCAGGCTTCATCGACCCCTCTCGTCTTGACGATGTCTGCCTCCTTCAACGCTCTCTCTACGGCCTCAAACAAGCCCCTCGCGCCTAGTACCAGTGTTTTGCTGCCTACCTTCGGCACATCGGCTTTGTGGCCTCTGCATCCGATAGCTCCCTATTCACTCTTCACATCGACAACGCTACCGCCTATATCCTTCTATACATCGATGACATTATACTTACAGTGTCTTCGGCATCCCTCCTATACCAGATCATGGTCCGACTCCACTCCGAGTTCGCCATGACCGATCTTGGTCCCCTCTACCACTTCCTTAGCATCTCTGTCACCCGTTCTTCTCACGGGCTCTTTCTTTTCCAGCGTCAGTACGTCATCGATTTTCTCCAGCGTGCGGGCATGGCCGATTGTCACCCCACGACCACCCCAGTCGACACTCGAGCCAAACTCTCCACTGAAGATGGCACACTTGTCGCAGATCCCTCTCAGTATCGGAGTCTTGCCGATGCTCTCCAATACCTCACCCTCACACGACCCGACCTTACCTACGCCGTCTAGCAAGTGTGCCTCTTCATGCACGCTCCGCACGAACCTTTCCTCGCGCTGCTCAAGCGCATCGTGCGCTACGTGAAGGGCACGCTCTCCAGCGGACTGCACCTCAGCTCTAACCCCATCGACTCTCTCACCACGTACTCAGACGTGGACTAGGCAGGCTGTTCCGACTCTCAACACTCTACGTCCAGCTACTGTGTCTTCCTCGGCGACACTCTAGTCTCCTGGTTCTCAAAACACCAAACTACAGTGTTACGGTCTAGCGCCGAAGCCGAGTACCGTGCCGTCGCCTACGCCGTCGCCAAGTGTTGCTGGCTTCGCCAGCTTCTCCAGGAGCTCCGTGCACCCCTCTCCTTTGCGACCGTTGTCTACTGCGACAACGTCAGTGCTGTCTACATGACCGCCAACCCAGTTCATCATCGACGCACCAAGCACATAGATATCGATATCTATTTTGTCTGTGACAAGGTCATACTAGGACAGGTTCGGGTGCTCCATGTTATGATCAAATGCCTGTCCACGCCTTTGTTCACCAGTTTTCGGTCCAGTCTCTGTGTTCGTTTCCCTCCCTCTATGACTACAGGGGATGTTAGACCACTAGACCAATAGACTGTATATTAGGGTCTTAGTCTCACTGTACACATTCTTATAACAATGACAATGAAATCATCAGCTACATGTCGGCAACAAAGAAATAATCGCGACTTACTGGGAAACCTTTCGTCCGTCAAAAGATCTGCATATGTGTAATCGAGATGGATGGCGCGTGTTCTCGTACCTATGGTCGTTTGCCTGTTCGTCGATCCGCCGCCGGCCGCCGGTTAGGAGGGCACCGGCAATCGATTCCTACACCCCCGGCCGGTGAGATGATCAGGTGCAGTAGTAGACGGCGATGATCTTAATTGTTGCCTCAATTAATCGATTCGTTTGTAGGATCGATCACCTGGTCTCTTTTCCTATCGTCTTGTCCGATCGATATATACACTTCGATGCCTATTTGTGTGTATGGAGATCATTACGGATTAAGATTAAGACTCCGAGATCGATTGATTCAATTGGCGGAAAAAAATTTAAACTCCCCTGTTACAACACACAGACATTTTGCTAGTAATCTAAAAGGAACAGAGCTTGGTTTTCTTAGCACTGTTTAGTATAACATAGAGATGAAAAACGAAGGAGATTGGGTCGCTACAAATGAAAACGAATTAGCGATCCAACCTTGGTTCTCAACATGGTCCGAGACTTACCGTCTGCGCGTAATTACGAGATTCCTACGCGGCCCAATTACTCGGCCGTTTCAGTACGATCCGGCCCATTAGAACGGAATGGATTCGGAACTACGATAGAGGCCCAATATCAACTGCGCCCGCTAGGCCCGAAATCTTAATGGGACTGTTTCTCCACAATGAGGCCTAATTAAGTAGGCCTGGTCAACCCAACGGGAAGTGTCATAATCGTGTCGTTCGTTGACTACGAAGCCCATCAAAAAGTGGCATACTCGATCGTTCTGCATAATTAAGTTTTCGTCTCCGACCCCCCAAGATGCATTTTGGGATAGTGGCGCTCGATCGTTCTGCGCGTTCGCGCGATAATGGCGCTGATGTGATCAGTATATCCTCGCGCGTGCTGCGCCACCACATCCTGACGAGATGATGCCAGCTCGCCGTCAGCGGCGGTGGTGTCTCCTTCTACTGCACGCGGCATTGCGCATCTCCACCTCATTCGAGCATTCGACATGAACGCGCATGAATTCGATATGAATCAAACAGCAGAATTTATTTGTCGAGCTCGACGAAGCCTCGAACGCTTAGTCATGAAATACTTTGCAATTCTAAATGACAAAGGAATCAAACAGACATTACACATTACTACATGAGTACACGTACGTACGATATGCAAATGACGAGGATGTTGGGAGGCAAGCTTGCGACGAAGCTGTCCCTCTCTGAAGAAGCCGTCCATCTCTGGCAACAGCAGAAGGTCACCAAGATCATCGAGGAAGGACGTGCCCGTCACCGGTTGTTCATCATCGTTCAGGACGTGGCCAAGGCGCGCCATGTAGTCATCGTCGAATAGCGTAGCTGGTGGTGTCGGCTTGCCGAAGGAGATGCCGCCGAACATGTCGTCATCGGGCGGTGGGATACTCAGGCTGTCGCCGGCGCAGATGCCACGCATGCCGTCATCGACGAGGATGTTGGGAGTGGGATTCTAGTGACGATTGGTGTGATCAGCGGAGTCATCTTCTTCCTTGGGCTCTTTCTTGGCAGTGGTTGTCACGGGCTTGTGAGTCGGCATTGGGCGGAGCACGGAGACCAATGAGCTGACGAGCTGCGACTCGTCGCTAGACTTGTCGTACCCGAATGCTGCGGCGATGTTGGTGACGCGCAAGGGAGATGAGTCGGTGGCGGCATTAGCACGGGGAAGTTGGTCGTGGCTGACAGTCCACGCGGACAGAGCGTGCCATGGCCATAAACCCGAGCGGAGCCACACGCGCATGCTCTACCGCGAGGTTGTGGATCTCCGTCCCGCACTTCCCCCACGGCCACTTGCTCACCCCACGGAACTTGCGCTCGAGCGTCGCGCCAGCTGCCAGCGTCGTCGTGTCATCCATCACTTCCGTCCTCTTTGTTACACCATGTTAACGAAATACGATTGGTTTAATAAATAACAGTCTGATTACTATAGCAAGACCGATCGAATAAAATAAAAAAGTATTCGGTTCAATTATAGAAAACTATCCAAATGAAGACCGAGTCTGAGTAAGAGCCGTGAAAATCATGACAGGATAATTTACCTATATAAATCGTATGAATGTTTAGTTAGTTCAGTTAACTTTTTTTAGAGATTTTTTCCTTTTATATTTTATAGGAAATAACGTCCGATAATTATTGTAACCACGTTGGACTCCGTAATGCCAGGTATAAATATGTCCCTAGAAGTCTCTAAGACGTTTGTTTAGATTTTTATCGGTGAGTTCTGGCTCTTGAAGCAAGGTTGCATCGGTTAAGTTTGATCTCTAGTAAAGAGGTAAGTCTCATCACTATTTTAGTATATTTTGCTCTGTCTAAGGATGTATTGGTTAGGCTTAACCTCTTAGTCATATCGAATGTACCACATTATATCTGTGTGAGGTCTATTGGCTTACCAAGCTTTCTTTGCCGTCATCGGTCCCGTACTGCATCAGTTACGTTCGACTTACGAGGCTGCCGACAGTAGATTGAGCCGTAAGCCTATAGGTCTTTTATTTGTCATTTTATCGGAGTGGTTAGCCGATGAGTTATCTATATCTTAAGCAGCACGCCTAATGTATCGGTTCCTCAGCCGATATGCATCTGTCTTCAAAGACTTCCATCGAACGTCATGTCTAGTGTATTGGTCTTTCGGTCGATGCACGTATATCTTTAGAGATATCTTCTCATCGGCTTAGCTAGTCGATGGTTTTGCTTCGCCTTTCCTTCAGCACGATCGATCTAGCATCCGTCATCCTATTGCCATTGGCCTCGGTCTCTTACTGTCTCAGTTAGGTCCGATCTTCGAGATCGGTGCTAGTGGCGTCGTTACGGTGGGTGACGAGTCTCGTGCTGTGGGAGGAGCGAGCCCCACTCCTTATTTATCACCTATCATATCCGGAGCGGCATCGACTTTACAGCCAGTATGTCTTTTATACGATTCATTATCAGTTCACATATGCCTTCATCGACTTTCCAGCTGATGGACGAGCGCTACAGTTTCCGTCAGCAACCAGGAGAGATCCTGCGTACTTTGTTATTCTTTAAATACCCTTTGGTGTCTTTATTGGCTCTGCGGCCAATAGATCAGGATCTTTCTTTCGCTACACTCGGAGGCATCACATCATTCATCGACATCCGTCTACGTCTTTATCGGTTCCCCAGCCAATATAAGAGTGTCTCAATTTCTATTGGCAACCAATCGATAGCAGGAGACATCCGGAGACAACCGATGACCAACTTGATCATATCAGCGGTCAGCCGATAGCAAGAGATCGTATTAGCTCATCGTTCGATTGACCCATTCGTCTCACATCCTTGTCAATTGCAGGGTTAAATTGATTGACATGCTTGCATCACACCGTCGTGATAGAGAGCGAGCTGAGAAACTCGCGCCGGAGCTAAGTGGACCTCTCAGGCCTCGGTGCGCGTATCTCGAAGCCATGGAGATTAGCCGATAGACTTGCACTGGAACTCCCAGGTGTCGGTGTGGTCGCGTCGCACGTGAGATTTCGGCGTGAACACACCGACACGTCTTCTCCGATTGCTGCCGCCATAGACGCCGGCTACCGCTCGACATGGATCTCCTGCATGAGGAGACGACCATGCCATGGCGCATTGTCATCATCGTTGTCGCCGGAGGAGTCCGTGACATCGTGGTCTCTGTAGAAAACCCGGACAACCCTTGGCGCAGCAATGACGGCGACCACTTCTTTGCTCGCCACCACATGCCACCTCGCCTTGATAGTCTTGCGCACCTTCTTCTCCGTGATAACTTCAGCCATTGCTTACAATCTTTATGCACTTCTCAAGCTCTCACCAATGGAGATGTAGTAGTTGTAGTGAGAGAAAGACGTGGGAGAGAGACGAGAGGGAGAAAGAGAATGGAGACTAGATATTCTTAAGGCTTAAGAATTGCAAGGAGATGAAATTTTATAGGATCTGTGGATCATAAACTTGGCAAAATCTTCAACCTCGTAATCACCCAGGATACGTATATTGACTCCTATCTGTCTCATTTTTCTTTGCCTTGATTACCATTTCCTTATATTTTTTTTCACCAGCTGCTTTGGTTTTAACTGGCTGTTTTGGCAAAGATCTTTCAAATTTAGCTAGGTTTTTTTTAAAAGTGCTCATCTTTAATCTCTTCAGGTTTCGTGTAAGCTGGTTCGTGCGATTGCACAGCTGATCGCGCTCGTGGCTTGCGCCACGGGACGCCGCCTCGCGGCAACTGATCTCTCACTAACGTGTGAGCCCGTGCGAGGATGTCACGTGCGCTTGGTCTTTCCTCACGCGGTCGCACCCACACGCCCAGCATGGTTGACCATGCAACAGCCGATTAACAGAATAGAAAGTTCTTTTGTTCACTGTGGTAGCTTTCCTCTACCGCTTGTTTAATTACAGGAAGTGATTTGCCATATTTTAAGCGTCAGTTACATAAAATGGCTAACATCTCAGCTTCCCTCTACCACTTGTTTAATTACAGGAAGTGATTTGCTATATTTCAAACGTCAGTTACATAAAATGATACAACATCTCTGATTTCTATGTCCTCGTCACACTCCCAATCTAAAATGTTTTAGTGCCAAGATATAAGTTTGCATTTAACATGACAGTGGCGAATGGTGACAAGATTACCTTGATCATCAAGCATGTCGCTCTCCTTATCGGTATCATCGTCAAATATGGCTTCACCATCGCCTACATGAAAATCAGTGAGTTCATCTATATAGTATGGCCCTAACTATATTGAAATAAACCCAAATATAGGTGACAGTGTTACCGTCATCATTGATGAATGACCATGATGAAGGCTCTACACCATCGGTACCATGAGATATTATAGACAGATTATCTGTTGACAAAAAAAACTTGGTTAGTACTATAGCAGGATACATATTGCATTAGGACATGAAGCATGTGTACATGGCTAGGATCATCACTAATGTTGTTTACGCTTGGTTGATTAGAAAGGTCTACGCCACTGATTGGTTGTGTGCTTATGGAAGTGTCTTCTCCTAATGAGACAGAAGTTCTTGTGTCTCATCTAATTGTGAAGCTTTCATTGCGACGGACCATCAATGCATGTCTTTCTTCATGCGTCACATGTTTTTTTTGTGATCTTGTCATAATAATATTAGAAAATATTTTTTGTTCAACAACACAAAACATAAATAGTAGAAAACCTGAAAATAGTCTTTGTTCGGGTCGAGATCACTGTATCACTATTAAGTATCGGTCGATACTAATGTACCGATTGTAACAATTAGATGTTCTCGATGGCTGTACACGATATTTAATATTGATTTGTGACATCAACAATTAGTACTAAAGATACATATATTAGCATCGGTTGGTATTACTAACCGATACTAATGTTGCTGAATACATTAGCATCGGCTATAGATAATAACCAATATTATTGTATAGTTATTAATATCAATTGATGTTTTTAACTAGTATAAAGATACTTAGAAGAAGAAAGTAAAAGAGAGGTGTTGCCAAAAATTTTTGTAAAAAAATTATTTGATAATTTCACTTATCCAATAGTTCTAGAAGGTTATCTATATGTAAACCTAATCCTCTCAAAAATATATAAAAATGGATAAAAAATAATAAAATTTTTGAGAAAAATAAAACTATGTCTTAATTATAAAAATAGAGATAATATAACAATAATAAGAGTATTTCATAATAGCAAAAATACAAGACATATAGGGGAAAAAGGAGTAAAGAGAGGAAACAAAGGAAAATTATAGAAAAATAAAGGGAAAAAATAGAAAATTAGAACCAGACGTTTTTTATCCTTAAAGTTTTTAAAATTAATTTTCATAGTTTTTTTCTTAAATTTATTTATCCTGTAAATTTTTTAGTTTTTTAAATTATTTTTCACTCTTTTTATGTTTTCTAAATTTTATACCATATTTAGTACCAGCACTAAAGATATTTTATACCATATTTAGAACTGGTACAAAATTTTGTGGTGTTCTTGCTAAATGTGAGATATGAATCGAGTGAAGCTGGGTGAGAAAAGGGAAAGGAAGAAGACAAAGATACTCTATTTTCAAATTAATGTATGATGGCATAATCCAAAATATTGCAACTTTCCAGTGGCATACATACCGGAGAAAACTTTGCACCGGCATGTCCACCTTGGAACAAATTAGCTCGTGGCATGTATCTTTATCCATAATACATGACATTTAATCCCCGTTACATGCTCTTGAGCCATGTAACAACAAGAGACATGAGTGCATGCATATAGGGGAAGACAAAAACAATAATCACCATTCAAAAAGAGAAGTTATCATGTCATAAAAGCAAAATTGAAAGATAAGCTCGATAATGCCTATTCTCCTATATGATGATGTATAAATAATGGTTTTTATGGATTGACCTTATTCACTTCCCAATAGTCCAACAAGACCATCTAAACTTATAAGAGAGGTGATTACGACCTATTATTTCACCCACACATGGCATAAATGCCATAGCATATACTTATACCATTATAAAACTTGTTCCATGTCTTACTTCCCCAATCTTATGACTTCATGCCCATGTAACTATCACCATGTACCAACACTAGCACTAATAATGAAGCCTTCAACCATGCATAATCGAAATCAAGTGTCACACCTCATGTGCCACCATAAATCATATGAGTGTTGGCTCCAATGTTTGTCTTGTAATAAAAGTTGGTACAAATTGATTGAAACTTGCAAGTGATTTAGTTTTAGTTGATAAGTTTACAAGATCTTTTGCAGATCAATATTTCTAATGTAAAATGAAAAGTTTAAGCTTTAAACCGAAGGGATTTAATTTTCAATTTCAAAGAATAAAAAGTGTGTGAATTTGGTAGAAGATAAATTCTAAGTTTTTCCATCGACATGCGTCTTATTCTATATTTTGCCATTGACAAATGTTAGTTCTAATAAATACCATTATACAAGCAATTTTGTCCAGGTTTTGCCATTGGCATTATGGTTCTGTCACTTCTAATCCATTATTCCAGGTGGAAAGACCATTTTACCCCTATGTAGGGGTTGGAATTTGGCCACCGAAAAATTTGGTTCGGACTTTCAGTCATTAAGGAAATTCGGTCATCTAAAAACTCCAAACCAAATTACATTGCGGAGCAATTCGGTTTCGGTTAGTTCAGTTCAGTCTTCACTCATGACTGAAATATGTGACGGCTTGAGGAGATAAAAAATTTGAGCAAATCACAATAAAAGTTTGGTAGCACTTCCCCTTTTAGGCCATATTTTGTTAATTAAATAGCACAAGATAATTACAAACGATATATAGCGAACTAATTTATCAAGTTAGATGGTGGTTTTTTTCCTTCCAATTTGTACTCCAAATCATCAAGATTAAGATAGATATTTGCGCTTTTTTCCTAATTTCGGTTAATTCAGTCATTTTGGTTAACTAAACGATAACTGAATTTCTAATAAAAAATTATTGTTTCGAGTCTAGGTTAATTTGGTTTGTTTTCTCGGTCTCAGTCGTTTTTGCCCATCCCAACCACTAAGGGTTGTGTTTGCTTGACCTGGTGGACCAGGCAACAGCCGATTAATAGAATAGAAAGTTCTTTCATTCACACAGTGGCTAACATCTCAGCTTTTCCCAACCACTTGTCTAATAACAAGAAGTGATTTGATATATTTCAAGCTTCAGTCACATAAAATTGTACAACATCTCTGATCCCAATCTAAAATGTTTTAGTGATAAGACATAAGTTTACGTGTATCATGATAATAGCGAATGACGATAAGATTACCATGATCGTCAAGTATGCAGCTCTCGTTATCTGTATCATGGTCGACTTCACCTGCATAAAAATCAGTGTGTATATATATATAGTATGGCCCTAACTGTATGTATTAAAGAGTATCTTTGTCTTCTTTCTTTCCCTCTTCTCACCCACCTTCACTCCATTCATATCTCACATTTAGCAACAACACCACTCCCTCTCCCTAGTGAGGCATTTGACAAAGAAGAAGTGTCTGAATATTTTTTAGATTACACCACAAGTTTGGATTTTGTTTGTGATACCAGTTTTTGTATTGTATAGATATAATAGGATGTATGCATGTATGCAATGCTGTTGTGGTGTTCGGATCGGATGCGGTGTGATATGGGTTGGATGTGGTGTTCTCGTGTTCGGGTTGGGATCAGGATGTGGTGAGCGACACTGGTTGCGAGCAACCTGGATGCCAACCATCTGGACTCGGGCCTGGAATCAATCGATCCCAACACGGGGGAAGCGAATCTACCGTAGAAATATATGGGCGCGCGGCAAAGAGGCTGGCAACGTACACGCGGGAAAATACGCGCAAAAAAATAGGAGCACGTGGGACGTGAGCGATCGGGACGCAGGGGAAGAAAATCGGACGTAGAAAAATACGGGCGCCGGCAAAGAGACGGACGACGTACACGCGCAAAAAATGGGTGCGCGAGCAGGGGAGTCGACGACGGACGAAAGCCCGGCAGGAACAGTACCAACAGCAGAGATAGAGATGGAGAATATGGTGGAGATAGAGACCTAGGGGTGTGACTGGTAGGCGACAGCGCGCGAGCAACAAGTCATGCTCACCTCTGGTTCAGATTTCGATTGAGATTCCCTACGCGGCTATGCCTAAGCCCTTCCCTTTTCAATTTCTAAAACTTTCCACTTACAATTTGAAGCTTTCAATTCAAAAATCTGAAACATTTAACTAAAACTCAAAAACTTTCCATCTAAAATCTAAAACTTTCAACTGAAACTAAAAAACTTCTAACCCATAACTTCAAACCTTATACTCAAATATGAGAAATTTCAACTCATAGCCTCAAACTTTGAACTCAAAACCACGTAAACTTCCAATTAAAAGATCTCAAATCTTCAATCGAAGTAATGCAACTCACATGTATTTTGCGATGAGAAGGAGGAATGAGATGCCAAGTTCGCTGGCATCTCTCCGGAGAAGAGAGATAGGTCACCGGGAGGGAGGAAGAAGGGGACTCCGGTGCGCGTGTGTCAAGGGCAGCAGCGGCTCGTCGGCTTCGGGGGGCTGCGGTGGCTCGCCTGGCTCATCGAGACTGGGATGGAGGAGTTTTCGGGGGGAGCAGCCGCTTCGCACGAGAATCACCCCCATCTGAGCAGGAGTGAAGCGTTGGGTCGTTGAGCCATTGACTCCGCGTGAAGCAAGAACAAGGGACAAGATTGGATAGTGAGCATTACTTCTCTTCCTAGCGCGTGCGCGCTAAATAGCTGGTGCGAGAGACTAGCTCACTCGGATTTGGCACAACCGAAATGTTTTTTTTTTTCAATTCGGTTTTGATTCCTATGTAATTCATATTTTGGGTTTGGTTCAGTTCGGTTCATTTATATATGGGAAAAAATATAAATAGAACTATAGTAGTATCAGTCCAAGCGCCAAGCGCCCCCCCCCCCTCCGCCAGCCCACGGGCCACGGCCCACACATCGGGCTCGGCTCCGAAAAGTCGCCGGCTCAAATAGGCTAGGCTCGGCTCATGCCTGTGCCAAGCTCGAGCCGATCCCCACCACCACCGCCAGCTCGCTCGAGCCGCTCTCGTCTTCCCCAATCTCGCCGACCCTTCCTCCGTGCAGCGCCCCGCCGCCGGTGACCTCGTCAGTCCGACAGGCGTTCGGGCTGCGCTCCGAAGCTCCTCTACAGCAGCCGTTGTCCTTGGAGCTCTTCGGCTGTCCCCGTCCCCGATGGCCGAGTAAATCTTGCGGCGGCGGCGGCGGCGGCAGATTGTGGGGATAGATGTCGAGGAGATTGAAGCTAAAATTGCCAGGTACCAGCAGGAAAATGCCGAGCAGATATACTTGTCTCGAGCTAAAAGGGTATGTGGTTAATTGCTTCAGGCTTTGGTGGAGTAAAAATCTTCGTCAAAGATTGTTTCATGAATTTTTGATTAGGGCCATTTTGATTCCAATATGTACCCTTTTGTAGGCTGAAGATCTTGCCGCTGCACTTAAAGCATGCAGAATGAACCCTGGGAAGGCTGGTGCCAGTGATACGGTCAGTTCATATTGGCAAACTAGATGGTAGTAGTATGGTACATTATTATTTTTTTGGTAAAACCTTCCTGCTCCTTCAACAGCAATTAAGCTTTGAGAGTTTGATGTCCATATGCATTTGCAATTCAATCAAAGCGTTGCGCGATTGTAAATCTTCCTGTGTGGAGAACATTCTGCCGTGGCCATGTTCTTTTTAGCTTGTGCGGATATGGATTATTTCTGCCATGCTTTTGAAACTATGATTTCTCAATAAATGTTTGCATTGCTTATACAACTTTTTGTAAGCTATGTTTAGCTTTATGATATATAATATTTAACTCATCCATATAATAATCTGTCAGCTAATCATCTTATAAGCCAAACCGAAATGGCTTCTACTAAACAAACCTGTAATAAATTTCTTCAGCAGGTGTAATCAATGAAATACTAAATCGCATTAAAAAAAAATATTGCAAATGTCAAACTATTAGATTTTTCACCTTGATTCCTATCAAAATTTTCTGAGTCGCTTTTTCTCAACAAATACTATCAGAAACTTTTGATCTAGCTGAAACATGACCACAGTAGAAATGATGGTTTAGACTTCGGTGATGAAAGGCCAACCTTTAGCTAGGTCAATCTTCACTTGCAATATTTCAGTACACAGTGTATTCCCATATCTTTAAAAATTTTATTTGTAGTTTCTAATTATCCTGAATTATTCTACTTCTTTAAGGCATAGAAAATTTACTGGAGGCTTCTCACTCTTATCCCCTCTGTTTCTCTGTTTGCAATGAATTTTATCTTTTTTTAAGTTGTTTATTATTTTTTGTGAAGTATAAATATGAATATTTGTCTCTTTTGCAACTTGTAATAGACTGCCGGAAGCTCCCAGGGCATTAGCAGTGGCACAGGAGTTCAGGGCCAGTATGCGCCTGCAGCTGTTGGGATGGCTCAGCCCCGGCCAACAGGTATGACCCCCCAACCAATTGATGGTTCATCAGATCCTCTTCAAGGAGACAATGAGGAGACTATGAGACTATGAGCAGAGAGAGGAGCTCGAGCAGGTGGATGGACTATTGAAATGGGCAAGAGAAGAGCATTAGAGGAAGCTTTCAGCAGCATATTTTTCTGATGATCAGATTAAACACAGCAATACCTGGCCTGAAGGATACCTGATGAATTCATGGCAACCTTCGGATGGCCGTTCCATTTTTGCTGCTACAAACATGGCTGGCTGTGGTCCAATCCAAAATTTTAAGCAGTGGGAATGGAAGACCAATCAGCTCCAAGTGGCCTGCTGATTGGAGCAATCATCCCTTAGCAAGCTGGAAAGTTGAATGTTGCAGTATTTGTTCGTAGCATAGATTCTTGCCTCCGCAGAACTCTCGAAAAGATCATGATAGTGAGACTTCGTTCCTTCTCTGTATGATGCAGTGTGTTACTTCTGTAACTTTAAGGCATGTCTTCATTTGTAAAACACGTTCCTGTTCAGAACCAGCACATTGGCTTGTGGACTTCCAGGGTAGGCAGTGTTCCCTTGTGCGGTTGGCTGCAGCTACTCCACGGTGCTAACACCACAGTGGAGTAGCTTCACTTTCTAGATTTAAAAAATGTTTTGTTAATATAGGAGAGTCTGGAGAGTAATAACCTGCTCTCCTTTAGAATAACATGCTAAATTTAAAAATGTAATTGATGGCTAAATTACTCTCCTTTATAATAACCTGCTAAATTTAAAAAATGTTTTATTACTATGTTATCTAAGAGGATGGCAAATAGTAAAAAAAAATTTCACTTGTAAACTGCAAACTTTGCTACTGCCTGGAAGGTTCAAGTTGCGGCTTAGTTGCATCGCTTAGCTGAACGGACTAGCTTCCTGTTTATTATTGACGAATAGACTGACGAATTCAGTTGTATAATTGTATAGAAGGAAAAAATTCCAAAAACCATAGGGCTACTATAATTTTTTAAAAAATAGAAGAAGTCACACCGCTCGCCTATAATACCAACACTCACTGCATAGCCATATGATATCTTCAATATATTCTAATTCATCCACACCTTTGGATTGAAGAGGAAAAGGGAGAGAGAAGAATGAAACCACTCTACCTCTTATCGGCCCACCAAAGTGGCAAGTTTATATTGACAAGACGTCACCATAAAGAGGATAAATGTATAGAGAAGAGTTTGGTGGAAAATAGGCCTTCAAATGATGCATCTAGAGAGGTGGCGATAATGAGGACACCACATCGCACATCCTAGAATCAAGGCGTGGTTTTCATTTAAAGAGATCCACCAGGTAAAGAGAAGATGCCGCAACAATGCCTCTAAGGAGGTTGCGGTGCTTGAAAGTGTCACCATTGCTAGCCCTAAATAAAGTAGGCTTTCACTCAGAATCATTTTGCCCTCCCTTATCAAAACATGCATGTCGCTGTCACTAGCTACCACTATCCAACCACCTTAGCCATCACACCAACACCTCACTGCTAGACTACATTTGGTAGGTCAATAGTAAGGAGCATGAAAGCATGACACGCTCAACTTCATCCACGCCTTTAAGTTGGTTAGAGAGAGAGTGAGGAAGAAGGATGTATCTGCTTTCTCCTGCATAGGCCTACCAACGTGGTTATCTTATGGTGGCTAGGCACCGCTACAAGAGGAGAGCCTGGAGAGGAGTTCATTCCTATCCACATACACTAGCCTCTACACACCGTTGCCATCATCGTCACCTCAACAACATGTCCTCATCGCTGCTACCTCACACCATCAAGCCATGCCGATGCCGTCCTGCATTGTCACCACCCCTGTGCATAAAATCTCACCTCCTTTTGTCGAGGTCCACGCTGCTGCCACTAAGCCAAGGAAGGGTGAACGACATGACATTATGCTAGGAGGTTCCAGCACACTTCGGATCGTGAGAAAGGACTAGCCACACATGACTATTGCCACCTCTCCTTATTGAAGAGTTGTTGTCGCAGGCCACCCCTATTGGTGCTCGCTCGCTGCAGTTAGCCCTTGCATCACCATTCGTGGGCCTCTCTGATAACGTCTCGGGCACCTCTAGCCCACACCACCATTTCCTATAGCACCTTGCCTTGCATCATCGCCTCACCTTGTCTCCTTGTAGCTAGCCAATCGTGCGACACAACTTTAGATTTAACTGTGTTTGCCAAATTTGCTACCTCGGTATTTCGATCTAGCTGTACTAGCTAGATTCATATTGCCATGACCTCCATCGATGCTCAGACGTCTTTCTCGTCACCTCAGTTGTCTCTCCATATTGGCTTTGTCTACGACTCTGTCACCTTCTTGTCTACTCTGTCAGGTATGTCACTAGGATTTTTGTCCCACCATTGCTTTTCTAGCTCGTCTTGCGGCTCTTTGGCAACAGTGAAGCCAAATGCAATTTTATTTGTTAATTATTTAATATCTGATATCTGTTGCCTCAATTCTTGTTTTTTTTTGTCAGTTGTCAAGAGCTAACACCCCTCAATTCGTATCTGCGTACGACTTATACTCGCAAAAAAATCCATTGGGACTGGCAGCTTGTGCAAACTTGTTTTTTAACCAAAGATATCTCGATCCAGAATTATAAAAAGAATGCCTAAAATGGTGTTCATACGGAAACAGAATAATGAATAAGAAAAACGAGGGTCGTCAGTCCACTTACAGTAAAAACTAGCACCTGTGCCTCAAAATCTGTACACCGAGCTAGAGAGAAAGGAACTAAGATAACTTGCTAAGAGAACAATTAATGGTTAGGTCAGATGGCACATCTTAGGGCAATCATAATCATAACAGAAGACACCAGATATAATACAATCACTACTAATTTATATTTAAATTTAATACTACAATCTTACATGTTGAGTAGAAACTACATTTCATACGAGACATGTTTTTATTTTCTTTTTTAATTTACTCACTTGCTGCATCATATCTTATCCTATATAATAACTCATAGTCATTGAATGCTTTTCTTTCCTTGGGTGGAATTACATTGTTAGCCCAATCCCTGCTTTGCACTTTAACTCAATGCTTTGCCTCTCGACTTCCTATGTTTCTTTGCAAAATTGCAACTGTACCCAACTATGGATTCTGATAATAAAGATTGGTACCAAGCTACCAACGAATAATTTCACCAGGAGGATCACTGGTTGTGTCTGTACATGGTACTTATTTCTTGTCGGTCGGGGCTATACATATAATTTGCCCCGGTGCGAAACGTATAATGGAGCCCTCAATAGTCACAGGCACACACTATCGTTCTGTAACCGACGGCGAATAGTCACAGGCATATAGAACAGATGCTAGCTAGGTAGCTGAGCGTGGAGTGGTTGAGAGCTTTTTATTCGTGTGGAAACAAAAGAGAAAAGGAGACGAGTGAACAGGTGCACATTTGATCCGTCTAGGCAACAAGTGAACAGGTGCACATTTCTATTAGCATATTTTTTAGCATATGCTCCATGAGTTCGTATGTGGTAACAATCTTCTTCCTGTTTTATCGAATGTTGTTTCTATAACATGATATGATATGATACAGAAGAAAGTAGATTGTACGTTCTAATTTCTGATTAGTCAATCAATGAATTATCTTATCTATTATGATTCGTTCCAAACATCAACTTCTACGAACTTAAGTCTTTTCTGACGAACGTTGGCAGTCGGCGGCTCGTGCCTTATCTCCCTGAGCATCGCGTCTTTCTCCAACTCTTCTCAGCGTCGATGGTCGGATTCCACACGCTGGTCGCAGCGGTTCGTGCCGCAGTGGCCTCATGGTGACCGGCTTTCTCAACTCATCTACTTCGCCGTCATCGCCGTTGGGTGCCCTAGTTGTCGATGGCCTTCTCGGACGCTGTTGCGACCGCCTGGCGTGAACTGGAGTGTCGCGTTGCTGCTTTCACCCTAGAAGAGCGCCAAGAAGTTGTGAGCCTGGAGGTCGCGTGGCTTGAGGCTGAGCGCTGGAGGACAAGCGCCGCGCCGTGCTGTCGATGCTCATGCCATGGTGATTGCTAGCGAGGTCGCTGTAACTACTGTTGCTTTGCACGCTCAAGCGACAGCTATCCTCAATATCCAGGCTCTCGTGCCGATCAACCTTGATCTCATGTTGCCCCACTTCAACCGCTGGCGCGGTCTCTTTCTCAACACGCTTGAGCGATATGCGCTCACCAATCACGTGCTCTCCAACGATGACCGCTTCGTCGACATCTCGTGGAAGCGCATGGATTGCACTGTTCTCTCATGGCTCTACAGCACTATCACCTCCGAGCTCCTCAAGGTGGTGATGAACCGCGAGGACGGCCTACGCATAGCTCGCATTGTTTGGCTGGGACTGGAACATCAGCTTATCGGGAACAAGGAGACCTATGCGCTCCTCCTCGACGTCGAGTTCTGCATGTCTATCCAAGGCGATCTATCAATTGATGACTACTGCCGTCGTCTTAAGCCATGACCAACCAACTCGCCGAT
This sequence comes from Oryza coarctata, assembly GCA_030770085.1. Classification (NCBI taxonomy): domain Eukaryota; kingdom Viridiplantae; phylum Streptophyta; class Magnoliopsida; order Poales; family Poaceae; genus Oryza; species Oryza coarctata. The sequence goes on along the minus strand of CM061483.1, from coordinate 9,028,348 downwards.
CTCGGTGAATCAGTTCATGATTGTATACTCTTCCTCAATGCTCTCTGTGGACTCAACGACCGCTTTACCTATATGGCGGCGCTAATCCAATGGCAATGATAGTTCCCAACTTTCATCGAGGTGTGTTCCAATCTTCGACTCGCCGAGATCACCATGCAGGCGAAGCTTGGCGCCCCAGCGCAGGCCCTCGCCACCTCGGCCTCTCATCCCCTGCGCCATTGTTGTACAACCCCGCCACCGGCAACAACAGCAAGAAAACAACAGGCGCGGTGGCAAGCAAAATGGTCGTGGTGGCTCCTCTACGCCGGTCGCGTCCTAGGCACCTACACTAGCCGTGATGTGGGCCTCTTTACTCGCGCGGCCTAGTCCTACTCCACCCAAATGACAGCCAGCCTATGGAACATTCTAGTCTTTCTAGGTCGGCCCACCCAACGGACGCCGGCTCTCCTTCACCAGGCTGCCTGGCGCCTACCAGCCACCTCTCCCAGAGGCCTTCTACACTAGGCAGCAGCCGCTCCCTAGGCCACCTCAACTGGTGTTGTGTGGGTTGTCTGTAGGAGTTCACCTAGGCCCCTTCCACCACTTGTCCTACTACTGCTACTTTCTTCTGGAGTTGGTGATCCTGGTTGGGCTTACTATCCCGATGATTTTTCCTAGGACCAAAACGCCTTAGTTGTGACGTTCAACACAATGACTGAATGATACATAGATATTGGTGCTGAAACTCATATGACATCAAACTCCGGTGATCTTTATATTTCTCACCGTCTTTATTTCCTATATCTACATCATCCCATATTGTTGTTGGTGATGCTCTCTTTTACCCGTTTGAGTCCAGATTAATCAATGGTCAAATATATTCGACTCATACGGCAAGCTAGCTGCCTGCCCATTAGCTATCAAGGTCTTGATGACTTGATTGGTGATAAGTTCACAGCTGTCCATGTTCTTTTCTCATATTATTTGATTTTATGCTACCAATTTTAGATATAAACAACCAATTAACTACTATAAAGATAATTTTTAAAAAAAATATCAGATTATAAACTTTTATATATATATATATATATATTACTAAACACATCCTTTAGAAATTTAGAAAAACGTGTTTGTAATAATCCATAATGAGAAAATAACAACCCTCAAATGGGAATGAAAGAAAGTTGCATGTGACCATATGTGGAAAAGAAAAGATGTTGCTTGACCAGGAGCTCTTTTGGCCACTAAACCAGGGGCACATTGACCGTCAATCACCATGAGGGAAGGAAAAACTTGGACGGACGGGCTAAAGCGTTGGAGTCATGATTTGCCGTAACTAGAGTACATGTAATGCTTTCCTCTTGGATTCTTGCACTTTCTCACATTAGGTAAGGCTGATCCATGGTCAAGGTCTTGGATGTTGAAAGCCCGGGATCGATCAAGGCTACTATGCAGTGACAACGGAATGTGGAGATGAATAAACGTGATGTCATTCATCCTCATGAAGTAATCGTGTCTTGTTGCCAATGCATCACATCACACACACACCCAGACATGGCGCTCAGATTGTTTCATGTATTCATAACCGTTATTGTGTCGGTCATCACTTTGTCGACTGTGGCTTCTACTGCCTCTTCAGGTCCGAGCAAGATCAACAACGGCAGCGACAACGAAGACCTTGCTGCACTGCTAGCTTTCAAAGTTCAGGTGTCCGACCCTCTTGGCATCCTTGGCAGAAACAACAGCCGCTGGGTGTGCGTCTCGTGCAGCCGCCGCTGGCAACGCGTCACTGCCGTGGAACTGTCAGGACTTCCCTTGCAAGGAGATCTCAGCCCTAACCTTGGTAAACTCTTTCCTCTCTGCCATCAACCTCACCAACACCGGCCTCACAAGATCAGTCCCGGCTGATACAGGTAGGCTGCGTCGCCTCAAGATCCTTGATCTTGGCCACAATGCCCCTCAAGGCGGCATCCCACCATGCTAGGGAACCTCATGAGGCTTCAACTTGTTAACCTCCAGTTTAACCACCTATCTGGTCCAATCCCAGTAGAGCTGAAGGGCCTTCACAGCCTTGGTATTATGAATCTCGAAATGAATTACCTCACTGGGTTGATACCGGGTGATCTATTCAACCATACACCTTTGTTACATCATCTGATCATGGGCAACAACAGCCTGTCAGGACCGATACCTGGTTGCATCGGCTCCTTGCCAATTCTCCAGATCCTCATCCTGCACTCCAATAATCTCACTGGGCCAGTGCCACCGGCCATCTTCAATCTGTCCACATTGCGTGGCATTGCTCTATCCTCGAACAGCTTAACCGGCCCTATCCCTGGCAATGAAAGCTTTAGTCTCCCATCGCTGTAATGGATCTCCATCTCTACGAACAGTATAAGCGGTGAAATTCCAGTGGGGCTCTCTGCATCTCGGTACCTCGAAGAGATTTCAATAGCTTCAAACTCATTTGAGGGCATTGCGCCAGCTTGGCTAGGCAAGTTGATGCATCTCAAATTCATAAACGTGGGTTGGAATGACCTTGCTGGTCCAATCCCTGCTCAACTTAGTAACCTCAATGGGTGAAGTGTAATACAAATTACAGATTGCAACCTAATTGGAACCATACCAGCAGAGCTTGGACAACTAGACCAACTTTCCGAGCTTTATCTCTCTTACAATCAACTAACTGGAACTATTCCTGCTTCTCTTGGTAACATGCCTGGATTAACATCGCTGTTTTTGGATGGAAACCTGTTGTCCGGATCAGTGCCAGTAGCAATTGGCAACATGAATCTGTTCACCACACTTAATATTTGGGAAAACCACCTACAGGGGAGTCTTAATTTCCGATCTATTTTTTCCGACTGTAGAAATCTCTTGGACCTTGAAATATATTCGAACTATTTCACCGAGAGCCTCCCGGACTTTGTGGGGAACCTTTCTAATCAGCTGAAAATATTCGCTGCTTATGAGAACATGTTAACTGGTGAACTTCCAGATAGCATTTCAAATTTAACAAAACTCCAAATGCTAGAACTTTCTGAAAACCAACTGCATAGTGCAATTCCAGAATCGTTGATGATGATAGAGAATCTTCAATGGTTTAATCTCAGTGGAAATAGCTTGTCTGGTTCCATCCCATCAAGCATTTCAATGCTAAAAAATGTAGTAAGATTATTCGTTGGAAGAAACTAATTCTCTGGCTCCATACCAGAAGGCATCGGCAACCTCACCAAGTTAGAGTACCTAGTATTATTTGATAATCAATTATGATCAACAATACCAGCGAGTTTATTTCATCTCGAAAGCCTCATCAGGTTAGATCTCTCTCAAAACTTCTTAAGTGGTGTATTACCGGTTGATATAGGCTATATGAAGCAAATCTATATCATGGATCTCTCTACCAACCGCTTTATCGGTTGTCTCCCGAGTTCAATTGGACAACTTCAGATGATAGCCTACTTAGAACCTATCACTCAATTCATTTGATGATTCGATTCCGGACTCTTTTCAAAAGCTAGGCAGCTTGCAAATTTTGGACCTGTCACATAACGACATATCTGGTACCATCCCAAAGTACTTCGCAAAATTTACAGTCCTAACTAACCTAGATCTGTCATTCAATAAACTACAAGGTCAGATACAAAGGAGGTGTGCTCTCAAACATCACACTACAATCCTTGGTGGGGAACTCAGGGCTATGTGGTGCTATGCGTTTAGGATTTCCACCATGCCAAACAACCTCTCCCAAAAGAAGTGGTCACGTGATAAAATACTTACTTCCTACAATAATCATAGTAGTTGGAGTAGTAGCTTATTGCCTGTATGCAATGATTAGAAAGAAAGTTAAGCATCAAAAGCCTGCTGCTATGGTTTACATGATCAGCCATCAATTACTCTCCTACCATGAGCTTGTTTGTTCTACCAATGATTTCAGTGATGATAACATACCAGTGTCTGGAAGCTTTGGAAAAGTTTTTAAGGGCTAGCTGAACAACGGTTTGGCGGTTGCCACCAGCATCTGGAAAATGCCATGGGAAGCCTCGACACTGAGTGTCGTGTGCTTCGAATGGCTAGACATCGTAACCTGATAAAGATATTGAACACTTGTTCCAACCTGGATTTCAGAGCATTGGTTCTTGAGTACATACCCAATGGTAGCTTAGAGGCACTCTTGCACTCTGAAGTAAGAATACAATTAGGTTTCTTCGAGAGACTGGATATTAGTTGGGCGTGTCAATGGCAATGGAATATCTGCACCATAAGCATTTTGAGGTGGTCCTACATTGCGACTTGAAGCTAGCAATGTGCTATTTGATGATGATATGACGGCGCATGTGGCAGACTTTGGCATTGCAAGGTTGCTGTAAAGTGATGATAGCTCATTTATCTCTACAAGCATTCCAGGAACAGTTGGGTATATGGCACCAGGTACTCAAAGCTTTCTTTCTTTCTTTCTTTTTTTTGCTAAACTTTGTTGATATTTTTATACCCATCAAATGGTGCAATCAATTATTGGTGATCAATTTTTTCTTGAGCAGAGTATGAGGCTTTTGAAAAAGCATCGCGGAAGAGCGACGTGTTTAGCTATGGGATCATGCTACTTGAAGTATTCACTAGGAAGAAACCCACAAATGTGTGGGAGAACTAAACATCAAGCGTTGGGTTCACCAGGCATTACCTGCAGTGCTTGCCCATGTTGTGGATGACCAACTTCTACAGGGTGGCTCTTTCTGTACCAATGGCCTTCATGGCTTCCTTATGCAAGTGTTTGAGCCAGGCTTGCTCGTTCCGTTGACTCTCCAGACCATAGAAAGGCGATGTGCGATGTGATAGTGACATTGAAGAATATTAGGAAGGGATACATCAAATCCAAAAGAACAGAGGGAAGAGCTGTCCAGCAGTGATCCATTGCCTTTGTATCTCTGTACATACACAAATAAACAATAGTATAAACAATTTGTGTCATCATTTTATGAGTTCTACTACCAGTAAAAATAAGTGTATCTTTTAATTGTACTACCAGTAGTTGAGATGACAGTACAAATGGATAAAGTCCATTAGATGAGAAATAATAAAAGGTGTATCTTACTATCAAGTAGAGATAACCAGATGTGGATCAGACAGATTAGAGAATTGAATTGAGTTCTTTGCTGCTCCTCCCGTGTATCCTCGACTCTTCTTTGTAATCCCCGTATAATTCCCAATGTATCCTAGTTTCTATTTTCTATTTCCCCTTCCAATTTTTGCAATTCTCTTGTATGAAATACTTGGCCATAATATTATGCATGCATGAATGAGCCTTGCTGGCTAGCATGATTTGATTTAGATCCTACTTAATTATTGGTCTTTCTCGTTGTAACCATATCTCCTATTGTATTAATGAAAGATATAGATCTGCATCAAATTTCTGACGATGGAGAACACTCAAACTGTCAAGAATAAACATGCTATAGTCATAAGTTTTCTCCTAACTTCGCATATCTTTCAATAAACATATATATTTTTCTTTGTACTAATTGGAGGCTCCTTTAAAAACAATCAATTAATTCTAATAATTGAAAAGACTAGAAATTACCACGTATATAAAATCATCTCGTTGATCTGCAGCCATGATCCAAGGGATTGGAAACAGGGGATAAAATGGGGGAGAAATAAGGGAACAGAGGGATAGCCAAAGGGGAGGCAGCATTAGGGACAAGGTCATACTTATTCCATTAACAGTAAATTGAACTGCTAAAACTCTTGTAGCACCTATGTAGGAAATGTGACTGATTCACATTAAGGTCATTGTTTGAACTAGCAACACCATAAAAGTCATGACATATCTATTGTGTTAGACAGACCATTGGCCTAGGCTGTATATATATAGATCCGACCACCTTATATACGTTTGGGGAGATTCATAGTCACTGTACACATTCTACATGGTATCAGAGCAAGTCTAGACATTCCGGCGCGCTAGTTTCTTCCTTCGGCGAGCCGACCCTTTTCTCCTCGTCGTCGACGTCTTCTTCCCGTCGCCGACTCTTTTTTCGGTACTCTCCTCGCTCTCTCGTCTCCATTTCTTCTTCTCCCTGTCTCTCCCGCAGTCACCTTCTTTTCTCCATCCCACCTCCGCGCGATCAGGCGACGGTCTCGATCCGCCTCCTCGTCCCGTCTCGCATCCGTCTCCGCTCTTTCTCTTGTTTCGTGCATCTCTCCTTCTCTGACACCGGCGCACCTCCGCGCTCGTCGTCTCCATCGGCTGGAAACCTCCCTCGGTTCTCGCCCTTTCTGACACGCTCAACGGCTCTCGGACGTCAACCTTCTCCCTTCACGTCCGAGCCAGTCCAACGTGTCCACGGACACGAATCCCTGCCTCCCGAACACGAACATATTCTCTTCGCGTCCGGCCACTCCCTGCCTTTTTCGCGTCCGCCCCACTCCTTGGCCTCCACGAGTCCACAGACGTGAATCTTCTCTTCACGGATGTGAATCCTTGCATGTCCGTGACCCAACCACTCTCTAACCCAACCACTCTGTCCACACCTACTCCGCTGCCTACTCCCCATCGGCTAACCACTCCTCATCGGCTGGCCACACCTCACCTACTCCGCTGCCTACTCCCCATCGGTCAACCACTCCTCATCGGCTCTGCTACAACCCCTGGGCACCCCAGCCCCAGCCACGCAGCCCCATCGGCTGGCAACCCGGAGTTCTCGGCGCCTATCCCCAGGCTCACCTGGCATCGCTCCCGTTCTGCCGCCTCAGCCGATGCTACCGACCCCAACCACCCAGTCAGTTCCCTCCTGAAACCAGGCTGACCTCGTCGCTGCCCTCAACCAGATGACGCTCCAACCACAGCACCCTTGGGTGCTGGACTCCAGGGCGTCTTCACACATGGCGTCATCGGCCGGTATACTTCGCTCCTGTCACCCCTCTTCCTCCCCTTTTGCCACCATCGGCAATGGTCACTCTCTTCCTGTCCAATGCCACGGTGACTCCTCTCTGTCTACATCCACTACTAACCTCCCCTACGCAATGTTCTTATCGTCCCTTCTCTTATTCACAATCTTATATCTGTTCGCCAATTCACACGAGACAACCACTGCTCCATTGAATTTGATGCGTCTGGTTTCTCTGTGAAGGATATCCCAACCCGACGACAGATCCTTCGCTGCAATAGTGGCGAAGACCTCTATATCATTCCAGCTGCGCCGTCCACCCCACACGCCAGCGTCGCCCTCTCCACCAACCTTTGGCACCTTCGCCTCGGCCACCCCGGCCCCGACGCTATCGCCACCCTCCGTCGCAGCGCCTCCATCCGATGTACTCACAGTAGCTCCACAGTTTGCCACTCATGTCAACTTGGTAAACATGTGCGTCTGCCCTTTTCTAGTTCTCTCTCCTGTACCTCGCATCCATTTGTACTTATACATTGTGATGTATGGACGTCCTCAGTTAAAAGTGTCTCCGGTAATCAGTATTATCTCGCTATACTTGAGGATTACACACACTATTGCTGGACCTTCCCGCTCATCCACAAATCCGAGGTCGCCTCTCACCTCACTCACTTCGTCACGTACGTATCCACTCAGTTTAACCTCCCCATCAAGGCTTTACAAGCCGATAACGGTATGGAATTTGTCAATCATACCGTTACAAACCTCCTCACCTCGCAGGGCATCCATCTCTGGCTCTCCTGCCCCTACACCTCTCCTCAGAACGGCAAAGCCGAGTGCCTCCTTCGCACCCTCAACAACATCAGTCGCACCATGCTACTTCACGCCCATCTACCCGCCACTTATTGGGCCGAAGCTCTGGTTACTGCGACGTACCTTCTCAATCGGCGCCCATGCTCTTCCATTCATAACAACATTCCCTATGCCCTTCTCTACCACACGGCGCCCGACTACTCCCATCTTCGCGTTTTCGGGTGCATCTGCTACCCAAATCTCACCGACACAGCTTCCCACAAACTCGCACCCCGCTCCACCGCCTGTATTCTCCTCGGCTATTCCACCTCTCACAAGGGATACCGATGCCTCGACCTTTCCACCCGACGGGTCCTCGTCTCTCGTCATGTCATTTTTGACGAGACATGTTTTCCCTTCGATCTCCTTCATCCGAGATCCTCCTCTAGTGATCTCGACTTCCTCCTCACCAACACCGTGCCAACCAGGTCTTCCCCACTGCCCTCTCCATCGGCCTCCTCATCGGCCGCTGCTGAGGATTTACCCGTCACATCTCCCACCACTGCTCGGTCCGATGTCCCCACCATCGGACCCTCATCGGACCCACCTTTATCGGTCGATACCGATCCTATTTATCCTTCAGTCGATACCATTCCCTCTCCATCGGACACCCCACTTCCATCGGCTCCTCACTTTCCATCGGCTCCCCCCCACCCTATCGGCTGATCCATCTCTATCGGACCGATTGGAATGCTCGGCCCACCCGACCTCATCGGCTCAAGCCGATCTAATTCCTCCTTTTCCTCTTGTCTACAGTTGCTCCCAACAACCCGGTGTCGACTACAACGAAACCTTCAGTCCCGTTGTCAAACCCGCCACCATCCGAGTCGTCCTCACCTTGGCTGCCTCTCGCTCCTGGCCGATCCATCAACTAGACGTGAAGAACGCCTTTCTTCACGACTACCTAACGGAAACAGTCCACTGCCAGCAGCCCCCAGGCTTCGTCGACCCTTCTCGGCCCGATGACGTCTGTCTCCTTCAACGCTCTCTCTACGGCCTCAAACAAGCCCCTCATGCCTGGTACCAGCATTTTGCTGCCTATCTTCGGCACATCGGCTTCATGGCCTCTACGTCCGATAGTTCCCTGTTCACTTTCCATATCGGCTCCGCCACTGCCTATCTACTTCTTTATGTCGACGATATTGTCCTCACAGCGTCTTTGACATCTCTTCTCAACCAGATCATGGCCCGACTCCACTCTGAGTTCGCCATGACCGATTTTTTTAGGTTAAATATTAGAGTGGTTAAATATTGTGGATTTTTTTTAGGTTTTGTATATAGGTGAAGCCTGTATTTTCTATGTATGTATTTTGGAGGATTTTAGCTCAACAATATTGTGAAATTTCTATCCAAAGGACCCATTTCAATGAGCTACTGTTATGTAAATTAGTTCCTAAGCTCAACAGTAAAAATTTGATAATTAGTTTATGTCAATTTCACGATTAACTTCTTCCTTTTATACAAGATACATGATGACGAGAGCACCGAGATGGAAATAGGCAGCAATCGCTAGCTAGTCCCAATGGTTTGAATGCAACTGGTATATTATTGGAGCCAACGGCTGAAATGCAATTGTAGCAGTTGCAACAATGCTCTTATGCTAGAATGTTACGAATACTTTTTTCCAAGTCTAAGCTGGAAAGCATAATTAGTACCGTGGTGGAGTCCTAGCCCACCACTGTTTAAATCCTTTTATTAGTAATTTAGTTATCCTATGGATTTACACTAGCATTTGTTTCTTTAAGCATGGTACGGAGTGCACTCACAAATATGTGAGTGGTGTATGCGTATGTCTTCTATATAATAAAAAAAACTAAGTCTTAGACTTATGACAATGCTTTTAGGCGACACCATTTGCCAAGAAGATTCACAATGTATGAAACTCACCACTAACATTATATTTATTTCTTAGCATGTATCTTTTTCTAAGATTGTAAATACCCTAACAAGCTGGAAATACCTTGCATCCCAAGCAAGCATTTGCCATACCTCCAAACGGGCCTACTCGCACCAGTTTGGCACAATCGGCTTGCAAGTCAATGGTAAACTCTTTTTAATACTACTCTATTCATCTTATTTAAAATAACTATATAATTATTATTTAATTTATTATGATCTAATTTATTATTAAAAGTATCCATCTTACTTAAAATATAATTATCATTTATTTTATTATGATTGGTTTATTATTAAAAGTATTTTAAACATGACTTATGGTTTTACATGTTTATATAAATTTTAGAATGATCAAACGTGTGCCTAAAAGTCAATAGCGTTAATAGGAGGGAAGTAATATTACTTTTGCCTTTTTTTAAGGGAATTAAAATAGAAATGAGAAATAGTTGTGGCTGCTTGAGATGTGAAAATGAGTGACAAATTAAACATGAGATGATTTTGTTAAGGTGAGGAAATAGGTGAAGTAATAATATTTTCAAACAAATTTTGAATGAGGTAGTAATATTGTGGGACGGGAGTATGGACCTACAGTCAACCGTGCTTGCTGCCATGCATCCCTTTTTTCTAATCTATGTGAATGAATGCCAAAATAGTCTGCCTTCTCAAGAGACTTCAGCTATGTGAGTTGTTAGCAAGTTATGTCTGTCCTAGACTCTTATATATGTGTTTTATCTTCTAAATTCTTATACAGTAATTTATGTTTGTCTCATAAACTATTGTACCTATGCCTTAGGCTCTTGCTGTAGCCATGTATTGGATTAGACACTTCGCTTCTTAGTGTGTGTTAATTAGATCTAAGAATTTCTAGTTTAGTGTTCACACCTTTAACCCTTGAACTCCCCTGCCTATATATATTTGTAACCTCCTATAATCTATGATTATCCAATATACAATAGAGAGTCTTTTTCAATTATATGGTATCAAAGCCCGGGTTCCACCCAATTCTTCTTCTTTCGCATCTCTGGTGTGCTGCTTCTAGCGCCACCCCCTCTGGCCTGCTGCCCCTGTGCCGTCTCTCTCTTCCCTGCATGGCTGGCTCTCTCCACCCCTTTGCTGCTGACGACGATGATGAGCACAACCAACTGGAGGACACCCGTGCCGTTGCAACCAAGGCCCGTCGCATTGCCCTTGCCCGCGTGGAGGAGGCTGAGGTTGAGGCCGTCGCAGCGCGTGTTTGCGCCACCCTAGAGTGCGTCGCCCAGGAGCCTAGAGTGCGTTCAGAACATCCGCAGCCTTATCCACGTCGTTTTCAACATCAACTCCGGTAGCTTTGCTCGGTGGCGCGAGCAATTCCTGCTCACCCTGGGCAAGAATTCTCTTCAAGGCCATGTCCTTCATGATGATCGTCCCCTGAACTTGCCTGACTATGAGCGCATGGATTGCGTCGTCCGTTCTTGACTCTACGGCACCCTCTCCGACAACCTCCTCGACATTGTCAGGAGCCACGGCGACCAAGGCGTCACTGCCTGTACCACCTGGATTGCCATCGAGAGCCAATTTCTCGGCAACCGGGAGACGTAGGCCCTCATCCTCGACGCCAAACTCTGTACGCTCATCCAGGGGACCTTTCTGTCATCGACTATTGCAAGCTCCTCAAGACCACTGCCAACAACATTGTCAATCTTGGTGAACCAGTCAGCGACCGCTCCCTCGTCCTCAACCTCATTCGAGGCTTGAACGAGCGGTTTGCCTCCATTAGCCGCCATCTCTGACATGGCCATCGCTTCCCTTCCTTCTTGGAGGCCTGCGATGAGCTCATCCTCGAGGAGCTTACCATGGGGCCCCCGACCTCGTCTCCCCCTATAGCTCTCGTTGACGGCATAGGTAGCGGCTCCTCGTCCTCCCGCCCCACCTCCCAACAGCTCTCTAGGCATCCCACCACCAGCCCAAGGGTGGTAAAGAGGGCAGTCTTGGCGACAAAGGCAGCGGCCGCGGTGCCCGCGGCAGATACGGCAATGGTGGCCACAGGGGCGGCAAAGGCGGCGGCTTGAGCACACCTACTCCACCCAACCAGGGGGTGAGTGGGCCTTGGCCCACATCCTACAACTCGTGGCTCATCATCCTCGGGCCGCGCCCCCTGCCTCGCGCTTTGCCCGCCCAGCCACCACACCAGCAGGCGCTGCTGGCCTAACAGGGGGCCTTCCTGGCCTTGCAGCTACTCCCGCTAGTGTCGTTTCAGCAATACCTGCAGCAGGCCACTCCTACTGCCTACTATGGTTAGCAGGGTGCCCCTCTGCCTTCCCTCGGTGCCTTGGCTCCTCCCGGCTTCTACAACTCGCAGGCTGGTCTTTCGGTAGCCTAGGATCAGCACTCCCTCGCCTTAATTTTTAGCACCATGACCCTTTAGGAGCCGCCGAACAACAAATGGTACTTTGACTCAAGTGCCACCTCCCACATGACCTCTGATTCTCGCCTTCTCTCATGGATGGCCAGTTCACCAACTCGACGTGAAGAATGTCTTTCTTCATAGGACTCTGTCTGAGACTATTTTTGCTGCACAGCATGCTGGTTTCGAGGATCCTACTCATCCCGGATATGTCTGTCGCCTCAACAAGTCTCTGTATGGCCTTAAACAGGCTCCTCGAGTATGGTACAGTCGCTTCACCACCTTTATTCTCTTACTTGGCTTTGTGAATGCGAAGACAAACACCTTCCTATTTGTCTACCATCATGACGCTGACACAGCATACTTACTACTATGTGTGGATGACATCGTGCTCACTGCCTCATCCACGGTTGTCCTTCGTCGCATCATCTTTGCTCTACAGCATAAGTTCAACATGAAGGAGCTCGACCAGTTGCACCATTTTCTTGGAATGCAAGTTCAACATCATGATGGATGCCTTTTCTTGTCTCAACAACAATACATGATGGAGATTCTTGATCAGGCTGGTATGGCTAACTGCAAACCCTGCTCTACTCCAGTTGACACCAATCCGAAGCTCTCTACAGTCACTGGTGACCCAGTTCCAGGATCTCTCTGATTTTTGCAGCCTGGCTAGTGCCCTTTAATACCTCACTTTCATTCGTTCAGATATTACTTACACGGTTCAGCAAGTTTGTCTCCACATGCATGACCCATGGAAACCTCACTTGGCTGCCCTCAAGCGGATCCTTCTGTATGTTTGCGGTACTCTTTATTTGGGTCTGGTGCTTCGTCCCACAGTGTAGCATGAACTAGTCACCTACTCTGATGTCGACTGGGCCGGTTGCTCGGACACTCGCAAGTCCACTTCTGGCTATGCGGTCTTCCTTGGTGACAACCTCATCTCCTGGTCCTCCAAACACCAGCACACCGTGTCCCGATCCAGTGCCGAAGCTGAATATTGAGCCGTTGCCAACGCCGTTCCTGAGGCTTCCTGGATACGTCAACTTCTCGTGAGTTATAGTCCCCCTTGCAACGCGCTACATTGGTCTACTATGACAACATCAGCGTCGTCTATATGTCCGCCAACCCTGTCTAGCATTAACACACCAAACACATCGAGATTGACCTCCACTTTGTCTAGGAGCGTGTTGCTCTTGGTACTATTCGTATTCTCCATGTTCCAACAACCTCTCAGTATACCGATATCTTTACCAAAGGACTGCCATCTTCGCTCTTCACTGAGTTTAGAACCAATCTGAACATCCGCTACACTGATGCTCAGACTATGGGGGGTGTTAGTAAGTTATGTTTGTCTCTTAGACTCTTGTGTAGTAAGTTATGTTTGTTTCCTAGATTCTTATGCCTGTATCTTCGGATCTGGCTGCAACCATGCACCAGCCTAGGTACTTGTGCTACTTAATGTGTGTTAATTAGATCTGAAAATTCCTAGTTTAGTATTCACACCTTAAACCCTTGAACTCTCCTATCTATATATATTTGTAACCTCTTGTAATCTATGATTATTCCATATACAATACAGAGTCTTAGTATGTGACAAGTTCTAAGACAACATTAAACAAAAAAAAACTTGAGGAACTAAATTATCCATTTCCCCATTAGTTTCTATGAAATTGGACAAATTTGACAATTTTATTCTCCCAGGCTCAATTAACATACCACATTTTACATTAGAAGATAAATCTGAGATTCACTGGCCAAAAGGAATTCAATAGCATTTCCATTATGTCCCAAAACCTATCATAATTCAGATCCTCCTTGTACTCATCTCACTGTGCTTATCTTACAAGAGACAAGGTGACCCTTGGATTTCCTCTCATCCAAAAAATAGTAGAAGAAATAAACAAGAGGACAAACCAGGAAACCAAGATGCATATCTCATGATTTGGCAGGTGATAGTAATGGCCATGCTGTATCATGTCTTTCTATCTGTTTAACAAGTATTACCCTAGCCTATCTTGAAAGGAAATAAGCTCAGGCTGGTAGCTCCAGCTTCACATTGTTCTTCCAGCTGCAATTATTTGGAGTGTACACTATATAGACAATGGAAAGGAATAATTGTAGGATAATGAAATGATAAGGAAAAGCAAAGTCAAACACCTCATTATGTACAAGAAGTCAGCATACAATAAATTCTGGACAATGCCCGTAATCCAGCCTGTATCAAGAGAATAGCAGTTATAACATGAGTAATAACTACATCCACCATAATCATGAGAAATGGAATGTGAGATGGAGTCCATACTTATCCAACGAACAAAATGGGACTCGGTGAAATATCGGTAAATCCAGTTAAGGATATACAACACACGGTATGCACTGCATCATCACCAAAATGTGTTGAGAAAACAATATTAGTAGCATTACATCAGAAACTAAAAATGACAAAATATGAAAAAACTGAACAAAATGAAGATCTAACATGACATCAGAATGGCAGATGGAATTTATAAAATTTTATAGTCAACCAAAGAATCTATCATCAACTGAAATAATAAAAAAGATAGGTTGATATTGCGTGAATACTTAGGCAGCTTTATCCTATAAGAATGCCCAACCTGTGCCTTTTTCTCACACATGTTCAGCCTAAATGACGTAGTAGATCTAACCCTAGAAAGAAGACATATTGGCCAGTCAGATTGTCAATATTCCTTGTGTGTTGTAGCAACACAAGTTGGGGTAGAATTGCGACAGCTTCCAAATATATGGAGAATGCCCACATAACCTGCCCCAAATAATGGTGTCAATGATCAAAATTGCAGAGTCTATAAAGTAAGTTTCAACAAGAATAGAGGTCAACAGACTTCCACCACATCTATAAATGATGGATTCAACATCTAAAATTCAAATGGTATTACATAATCTACAAAGGTAAAGGGTCCATTGAATTGCTTTACATATCAACAGCATCACAGTTCTACATGAGAATGCAGTAGAAATCAAACTAACCTCTCTAAAAGTAAACTTCTCATTAATGAGGAGGGCCAGAACAAAACATGGCAACACTAAGAAGTGATGACGAAAGGTGTCATGATCCTTGTCATAGGTTCTTTGCACAATCTTATGCCGCCTCATGTACCAGACTATTGAGAAAGAGCTAGCCAGGAAGACCAACTTCATGAAGGTGTTATACAGAGATATAAAATAAACAAACAGGTCCAAGTAACGAGCAGCAAACACAAGTGCATATTGCTCTTGGGTGTTTAGAGATATGCCTAAAAAAAATAATAAAGTTGTTAATGCCAAAATTTGGTAATCCTATGAATAGATTGAAAAAACAATCGGTTTAGTAAAGAAGAGTCCGATTACTCTAGAGAAGAAGCTGATTGAACGAATCTATAGAAAACTATCCAAATAAAACCGAGTCTGAGAAGCCGTGAAACTCACGGTATGATAATTTATCTATGTAAATCGTATCTTATATTGATATAAATGTTTATTTAATTCAGTTAACTGACTTAGAGATATTTTTCTTTTATATTTTTTAGGAAATATCATCTCATGTTTGTTGTAACCATATCGGACTCTGTAATAACAGAATATAAATATAGACTCTCTAGAAACCTGTAAGACATCCTTCGATTAATACAATTTTGACGTATCGCTACCCTAGCTCGTCTAGCTTTTTACTGGTGGGTCCTAGCTCTCGACGCGGGGCTGCATCGGTTAAATTCTATCTCCAGCGAAGGGGTAAGTCTTACCACTATTCTAGTATATCTTGCTCTGTCTAATCCTGCATCGATTAGGTTCGACCTCTTAGTCAAATCAAGTGTACCATATCACGTATGTGTGAGATCTATCGGTTTACCAAGCTCCGTCTGCCGTCATCGATCCCGTACTACATCGGTTAGGTTCGACCTATCAGGCTACCGACAGTAGATTTGAGCCGTAGGCATATAGCTCTCTACCCGGCGTTTTATCGAAGTAATTAGCTAATGAGTTATCTATACCTTGAGCAACACGTCCAGCGTATCGGCTCCTCAGCCGATACACACCCGTCTTTATAGACTTCCATCGAACGTCATGCCTGGTGCAAGGCTGATGCACGCATATCTTCAGAGATGTCCTCTCATTGGCTCAGCTAGCCGATGGGTTCTCTTCGCCCTTTCTTCAGTACAACCGATCTAGCGTCCGTCGTCCCGTTGCTATTGGCCTCGGTCTCTTACTGTCTCGGTTAGATCCGATCTTTAAGATTGGTGCTAGCGGCGTCGTCACGGTGGGCGACGGGTCTCGTGTTGTGGGAGGATTAGGCCCCACTTCTTGTTCATCGCCAACCATATCCGGAGTGGCATCGACTTTGCAGCCGGTGTGTCTTTATATGATTCCTTGTAGCCCGATCAGACGTACCGCATCATGTTCGCGCGAGGTTCGCCGGCGCGTTGGGCTCCCTCCTCAATCGACGGTCTCGTGTTGCATCAATTAGGTTCAACTTACGAGATCGGCGACGGTGGTTCGAGCTGGCGCCCCGGCTAGTCTTCACGCGGTGTCTCATCGGAGTGAGTAGCCGATGAGTTATCCTCACCGCAAACCTCGTATCTATTTCACGTATCGTCTAACGATCGATTCGCGAGAGATCGATCCGGACACGTAGGACACTTCCTGGTACTGTCTCGGTTCGGTCTGATCTTTTAGGGTTCGCATCTGATATAACCGGCGTCAAGATCTAGAGGATCTCGTTCCCCTATCGGCTCGAGCGGCCGATGGGTTTATGTGTAGGCCTGCGTCAGACGTTGGGCCGTTAGCCGATGACATCGCCTTTTCCTCCCTCGTCATCACGTTCGGTCTAAGCCTCCGTCATCTCCGTGTCGTTAGTCCTCGGCCTCATACTGTCTCGGTTTGGTCCGATTTATCGAGGCTGGTCTTAACGGCACCAATACCACGGTTGCTGACCCACATGGCTTCGTGGGGGATCGGGCCCTGCTCCGCATTTCGGATGTCGTGGAGCATCATCGGTTCTTTAGCCGATAGATTCTTTAGTATATTCCACACGTCTATCTCTCATGCCTCCATCGGCTGCTCCAGCCGATGTCCGAGCGTTGCCTTCCCTACCGATACCCAACCGATAGGGAGATCCAGACAGGCTCACCGGCCGATCGGCTTGCAGGTCTCATTTTCTTTCCTTGTCAATTAAACTAAGTAGATCTCCTAAGTCTTCACATTAAGCCACTGTCTCTTTCCGGTCGAACCTCCGTTCGGCCCGATCGGACCTTCCCCTCCCATAAGGTTTGGCGGCTAGCAGAAGTACAAGGCATCATCAAACCAAATGATCATAGGAGCTTATGGCAGTAGGATCAAAATCATCACAATATAGTATAACAGGTACAATGGAATACATGAAAGGGATGAAAGCCAACATTATCACTGTCTGAGTGATATGTGCCAAACAGATGTTTTAAATTGGCATTGAAGACTACCTTTTATGATATACGAGGCCATTGAAGATACAACGAATTTTGGTTTATGCTGTTCAAATTTTGACACTTCTGGGTAGCACTCTGATAATTTTGTCCATGTGCAGTGATCAGTGAGTGCCATGAGCAAAATGGAGATTGGTGTATTTGGCTTCACCAAACCATTCGACACTGCTTATCTTCTGAGTTGCATTTGAACATGGTTTGCACAATCCAACAATATTATGAGCTTAACGCAGCTGAACATATATTGCAAATGGTAGCCTTAAGAAAGGTTACAAAAAATGAGACAAAAGTTATTCATTTTTTCTCAGAGTGGGTTTATAACTTGAGGCCCATTGAGGCATGCATCAAAATTCAAAACTATTAAGGTTAGAAATTCAGAATCCAAACAGACCCTGGTTAAGTAGAACACATTGCTAAGTGGCATCAGCGCACATACCGTACAAACCATCTATATCTATATGCAGCATAATATGCAGCTCATTTCTGCCCTTTTAACAAATCAAAGCCCCTCAACAAAAAGAGGATAGCATTCATTTCCAAGGATTTTTACCCAGCAAAGAATCCCCAACTCTCCTTCTCGTTGTTAATTCACAAGGTGGAAATCATCGAAATGGTCCATCCATAGGGGTTTGCACGAGCTATCATCTACCACTCTATCCTGGATTTGCTGGCCCTAACAGCGCGCATCAGCATTCCTCACAATGAAGAGCACGAAAATGACGGAGGCAGCAGCAGATCCACAGCCGCGCCAAGATGGGGGTATCCACAGCGCTCACCAGATCGACCCAAAAAAAACAACCGCGAGATCCGAGGCACGAACCGCACACCTCGGCGCGCGTGCTCAATGGACGCAACACAGGAGGACGGTATAGGCTCTAGATTTGAAGAAAACAATGCAGACTCGCTGCCGATTTGGGCCTCTGCTTCCGGCTCCAACGGACAGACACACGAGTAGTGGATCGTAACAGCAACCAAGGGCAGGGCAGCAGCAGATTCGATCCGCGTACCTGCGCATGACTTGATGGTGTGGATCTTGAGGAGGAGCACCACCACGCTGAGGAGGTGGGTCATGTCACCGGCGATCCGGAACCCGTTCATCTCAGCCTGATCTCTCTCTCTCTCTCTCTCTCTTACCTCACCTCGCCGGCGGCAGGTCGTCGCCGTGTCTCTCGAGTCGTCGCCGCGTCGCGGTGGAGCCATGGAGGGGAGTGGGAAGAAATATGAACGGTTGGGTGGTCGGTAAGGGTGGGACCGGGAGGGTTGTGGGGCCCACCTCGCAGTCACGGAGAGGGAGTGAGACGTGGTCACGTAAGAGGAGACGTGATGAGGTTAGGAATGGTAATGGGCCCGAATCCTGATCCCGACGGGTAAAGCATCCATTACAATCTGTAAATGGACCAATATCCCTATCTATGTGGCTTCTAACATGAAAAAACTCTCCCCAGCTCCCCTTCCCCGAATCCTCATAGGCCGAGGTATAGAAGTTAAAAGCTGTAGGCCTTAATCTTAGGTCACACTGTTACAGTTACACAATCAAATTGGGGATTGGGATGGGAATCCTCGAGGACCTCCACCTCTACTCAAGCTCTTCCTAGATCTAGATCGAGCGACACCGCTAGCCTCTAACCTACCACCACGAGACCTAGGTAACAGGGACGTTTGTCGCTTTTTCCTATCCTCTAAGCTGCATCACTTTATCAGTGAGCATCAGATCGATGCCCAATACCTCTAGGCCCACCAACGGTCTTTTAAGATGCATCGTGTGCTCGGTCGCTACCACTTCATCCCATACTTCAAGTCATGATATCGTATCTGCCGCGTACCAGATTGACGGCAACACACTCAGGCTCATCGATGGCCAAGGCCGATGTGGTTTCTTCTATCCTTCGCTCCCACTACTTTATCTCATCAACACCAAGTGCCTATGCCATGTTGCATCACCATCTCTAAGTAGTACCAGTAGCCTAGCATCATGTTGTTGTCGCCGACTCCTCACAGAGCCATGGTTGATGTTGGGTGTGAGAACCCAATGGGTGCCTCATAACCGCTATGGAGACAGGGGAAACATGCCTCGTGTGCGGGATAGGGATAGGGATAGGGATGGTTAATATTTTTAACTGTGAGAATGGGTACAGGGTGTTAAAATCCAGTGGGTGCAGTCCCATTACCATCCATCCCTTGGTGAGGCCAAAGTGGCCACATGTGATTAAACGGGTGGCCTCACATGGTCACTGTAACTTGAGATTGGGCCTAAGCCCGTTCTCTATCTAATGGGCCTTGGGCCTTCCAACAAAAAGCCTACTAAACTCTTAAAATATCTTTTGATATATAATCTCACAATATAAAAAAAGAGAAAAATTTTGGAAATTTCAGCTAATCTCTCCTAGGCATCTATATAGGTAGGTCCCTGTAAAATGGGCTTTTGTTGTTCCTATATCTACAATGTATAAGATAGCAATAGATATCAAACTAGGACTCACATCCTAACAAAAAAATCACATCCTACGAGAGAGATAATGTATTTTAATTTATATAGACAGCATAGTTATGGGTAGTTCATCCTATTTCCCTTCCTAATGTCACCTTCCACGATAATAAAGTTGCCCATATATAGCTATATGGACTGCTTTTTGTTCACATTGTGGATACGCTAAGTTTTGCTCACTCTCTTATATACCCTTAGAATTTTGATTTGGAACCCTTTCATATATATTTTGTTAGTTAATTGTTAGTTTGCCATTTGATTCCTATGAAAATGTCTATTTTGTCCTTTCACATGAAAGAAACATATAAATTTGTAGTGTAAATTGTTGGAAGTGTAGAAGAGACTTATATTTATGAGTTAGTTATGCAAAGTATTACTCATGGCAAAGTTTATCTTTAGATAATGATAGAAAAAAATTATTTTTATTATTTTATTTATTAGAAAGAGTATATGTGGCATATTTTTGTGACGATAGTACAACACATATGTCACCTGTTGTATCTATTATCTAAAAGAATGCTATACAAGACTAAGACTAATTGTTATGTTTACCCTTTCAAAAAATGCTACACATGTTTTTAATATATACAGAAAACTACTATACCAAAATGCTACACTACTATTTAATTTATCTTAGCTCTCACCGCGGCGACCCCATTCCAGCACACCCCGCGCATTTATGACCCCGTCCTAGCGTTCCACCAAAGATGTGGAAATTTCTTTACAACCTCGGCTAATCCCATCCTACATTTGTTTCTGGTTTAGATTGGGGTAATAAATCATAACCTCATACAACAAATTACTATTTCCTCATGGAACAAACTTATGAATATTTCTAAGGTTAGTTTTTACAAATTTCTATATTCCTTTTCTACACCTATTGAATATTCAACTAACAGCGAATGAGCGAATTAAAGCAAGGAATATATGAAGGCAAAATTAGAGTTTAGGGGCATATAGAAAATTCATTACGTACCCTGAATTTTTTTTCTTAATTCTTTATGTGGTCCTGAGCCCTGAGTTTATTTCGATACCCTCTATACCTATTACATTACTTTAGGGTGAGTTGACCGCTAGATTTTTTCTTAAATAACTATATGTGCTACCTACTTAAAAACATAAATCTCAATGCGAAAAAAAAATAATTTGTAATAAATCAAATGGGACATAACTGTTTGACACCAAATTTGAAAAACAAATTTCAAATTTTCTAACATCTTTTTAAAAAATATTAAATCTATACAAGAATTTTATCGAGAAATTAAACACCAAAATTAATTTCTTGTTTGTGTTTAAATTTTGGTGAATGGTGTATGAATTTCATCAAATTTGATTTGAAATTTATTTAAAAAATTTTAAGTTTCAGTTTTTAAATTTATGGTCAAATAATTCTAGCTATCACCTTGTTATTTTACAAACGAATCTTTTTACATTGAAAATTATGTTTTATCAGTAATCTAGCACATAAGCATTGATAGGGGCAATATAATTATTTAAAAAAATTTAACTTATGGTCAAGTATATACTAGATGAGGCAAATTCAGGGAAGGAATTTTTTTATATTTAAAGATATATAGAAATATATTTTCGTATTTACATTTAACATGGATATACTCCTCCTGCCCTTTGGGACGTAGGTCAATTTATTGCCTGAAGGGGCTGCATGCACATTTGCATGTGACGGTACCCCACTACATCATTTAAGCTGCTTTTTGGGGAGGACGTTTTTTTAAAAAAAATAAAAAAAATGAAGGACACAACATTTTTTTTCCTGAATAGAAAACAACATATATCAGAATACAATAGAAAAGGGAAAATATTCGAACGAGTTCATTGAACGCATCAAAGTTCGTGGTAGATGGTTGGCAATATAATCGAAATACAATTACTTATGTATTAGTTTAGATAATACTACGTCCAGAGACTAACAACCTACAGCATTTGACAAACTTATTGATGTTTACTCGATTGCTAGTGGTGACTTACTATCTTTCAGACTGGCTTCGACCTTCTTCATCCTACCTCCGTTTATACTCCAAAATGGTTTCAGCTTACATGACTCTTCCACCTTTCCACCTTCATAGTTGGGTCAGACCATATCAATCTATGAGGTGAACACACACATCCTTCTCCTGTGAAGAGAGTATTTTTTTTGCACATAGCCTTCTCAAGTAACATGATATGAGACAAACAACGAAGTCATCTTCTATATATTTGGGTAAATAAAGTACAAAGGATATTGTCAGAATCTCTACCCACGCATTTTGGATGGTCAGACTATTTAGGCAACCTAAATAGATTGTTTCCAGTCTAAGTTGACAAACTCCACTCGTTGCTCATGCTCTAAGTAGAAGACAGTGTTTCGGTGTCAATCCACTTGATGAATAAACAAATTGCTTGGATCTCCATGTGTACCAAATTTTATTTTTAGTGCTATAGTAACTGACAATATGAGCAAGCGATGAAATAAATATGTGGGTAGAACTTACAACTAAGTTAACTCGTCCTCAATGTTTCAATAGAAAATATCTCATCCCAAAAGTATCTTGTCATGAGAACGTGACAACCCAGCAACAATCGTAGTACTTGCACTTCGGACGCTCAGTCCATGCAGGGAGTCCTTGAGGGTCAATCATCTAGTTGTTTCGTTCGTCCTTCAGTCGGCATTCATACACCTCTTTCCTATGCAAGTATTAAACTCTTGTTTCACTATATATGTACCAACGTGTTCCATCGAACTTGGAAGTCTCATTGTCAATCTATTCAATATATCCACACATCCTTTGTCGTTCGGCCAACAAATATATTAGTTGCATTAAAAACATGCGATTCAATTGAAAGAATCATTGAATGAGCATGATTTAGTAAAGACATCGCGCGAGGAAGAATGAGAAGAAGATCGGTGGTCGGTGGAGCAATCTGTAGAGGTTTGCCTTCGGTTATTGGAGCTCGTCGAGGTTTTGGAGGCTCTGGTGCTGAAGAGGCGTAAAGAAGAAGGATGAAGGGACAGAATGCTTTATAGACGCATTATAACCTAGTGGGAATCTAGACCAATTAGGTGTCGTTTGCGGGCTATAATGGGTCGTTTTGGTTTACAGAGAATTCCAATGGCTCGGAATTTTAAAGTTTGTTAACAAACTCTAAGATTGAGGGGCATGTGTTGACGCTAGAATTTGATCAGCCTACAGACAAAATCGGCCGATGAGGGAAAGACCGATCGGCTTGTAGAGGGAAGTCGATTGACACAGTAAAGAGAGCCTATTAGATGGGTTGAGTATGGATTCGATCTAGTTGAAGATACAAGGTTATCTAGATGGAATCGAGTCTAAGGAGTAGGGAGAATCACGACAGCATGCTTTATCTATATAGAATATATTATATAACCTAGACAAGTTTAGTTAGCTTTATAACTTATTATAGATTAGTTTCCTTATATATTTAGGAAATATTATCTAGAGGTTGTCTGTAACAGCGTCTGTAAATCCGGGGTATAAATATGGACCCCTTGCAACCTATCAGGATCATTGAATACAAATCAAACAATATAATCTCGACGCATCACCACCCTAACTCGTCTAGGTTTTTCCTGACGGATTCTGGCTCTCGACTTAGGGCTACATCAACTAAGTTCAATCTCTGGTGAAGGGATAAGTCCCACCATTATCATGGTTTGTTTTGTTTTATCGAAAGCTGCATCGGTTAGATCCGACCTCTTAGTCTGATTAGGCGTTCCGCATCACGTTCATGTGAGGCTCATCAGTACATAGGTCTCCCTTTGTTGTCTTTGATATCATGCTATATCGGTTAGGTTCGACCTACGAGATCGGTAGCGGTGGATCGAGCCGTTGGCCCAACAGGTACTCGTGAGACATTTTATCGAAGTGAATATCCAATAAGTTATCATCACCGCATGCCTTATATCTACTTTGTGTATCGTCTAATGATTAATCTGCTAGCGATCAATTTGGATGCATTGGATTTGACCTGATACTGTCTCAGTTAGGTTTGATTTATCAGGTTCATGTCAAACGGGGATGGTGTCAAAATCAAGAGGATTTCATTCCCCATCAACTCAGATAGCTGATGAAGTTAGATATAGTCTGTGTCGGACATTCAGTCGGTAAGCAGCCAATAACCTTGCCCTTTAATTTTTTGTCATTACGTCTGATTTAGTCTCTGTCGTCTCTGTGCCGTTAGCTTTGGCCTCATACTATCTCGGTTCAGTCTGATCTATCGAGGCTGATTGTAACTATACCGTTACGGTGGTTGATAGTCCTCATGACTTCGTGGGGGATCGGGTCCCGCTCCGCTCTTTCGTCACCTATCATATGTGGAGTGTCATCAGTTTTTTGGCTAGTAAGTCCTTTTATTTTATTCTATGTGTCTACCATATACGCCTTCATCGACTTTTCAGCCGATGCTCAAGCACTACCTTCCTATCGGCACCTAGCCGATAGGGTGAGCCATATCAGCGCATCGGCCGATTGGCTCGTGGATCTTATCCTCTATCTTCTTATCAATTGTAGGGTCAAATTGACTGGCATGCCCTAAAACCTCAAAGACTAAGGACTTGCACTAGAGCTAAGCAGATCTCTTAGGGCTTCAGGTGACCAAGGCACCATACTCCTCGATCGGACCTTCGCTTGCCTGTTCACGACTTCGCCCCGTCCGATTGGCCTCCACGAGATTCGGCGACCAACACGCTCTTTGGCACGCCTGGTGGTACCAGACAACTTTAACATAATGGTGGGTAAAGAGATCAACTCAGATAACATAATTCCAATGACAATGAAGGATTTGACTAAGTATCAAAGGCAACAAATAGAGCAGAACATGGCTAACTTTCAGAAGCTCTATCTGGAGTCTTTTAGTATGACCAGACAAGGGCCTATTCAGAAGTCCCACATGCCGAAGCCCGTTTTGGTGGGAGAATCGAGCCATTCACTGCCCATGAGACCTCCAAAGCCGTTGCAAGATATGGTCAATGAAGTTGTTCACCATGGACTCATTAATCAGTTGGGAGTGTTGGTGAACACTTTACACAATCTGATCAATAAGACGATGGACAGATCAATTGTTCAAGAACTTGATTAGGGTCCTATATATTTGCCGATGAAAATAGAGCAACCATAAGTTACTTATGGAACTAGGAGAGACATATCGGTAAATCTGTTTCTACTAGCACATGATTAGATTGGAGGGCAACGCGATGATATGCTGCTAGAGTATCATCGGACAGCTTACTATGGAGGATACCGGCAAGAGTACCTAGGTGGCAATCTCGATACAAGCAATCATCTAGAAGATTATCCTAGAGAGTATCGAGCACTAATTCCGCCTCCACAATACCAACGAGAGAACCCAAGAGAGGGGCATTGGTCTGCCAGGGTTGCAGAGGTGGTCAGGAAACAATTCAATATTAAGCCTAAGGAGCAAACCTTTATGTATTGGCACTCTTACCTAGAGTGGTTCGATAGAGTTACGCTACCACATAGATACAGGATACCGGATTTCTCTAAATTCTCGGAGCAAGATAACATATCTACAATGGAATACATCAACCGATTCTTAGCCCAATGTGAGGAGGCATAGGTTGAGTAAGCCCTGAGAGTCTGTTTCTTTCTATTGTCTCTCTCTAGATCAGCCTTCAAATGGTTCTCTTCGTTACCTCCCAATTCAATTTGAGGATGAGCCGATCTAGAGAAGCAATTCCCTAAATATTTTTTTGCTAGAATGCATGAGATGAGTCTGACAGATTTGACATTGGTTAGACAGAGACCTGATGAGTCAATCTCGAAATACATCCAATGATTCCAAGACATCAGAAGCCAATGTTACAGTCTTATGCTAAGCGACGAACAATTAGCTGAGTTGGTCTTCCAAGGGTTGTTGGCTCTGATCAGAGAACATTTTTCATCTCAAGAGTTCTAGAGCCTTGCACATCTTCCTCAGAAGGTATCGGCCTATGAAAGTTGATTCATTGAAGCCAACAAAGAGAGATTTCATCGGAAAGCTACTCAATTATAAGTGGCATAATTCAATCTCTTATCACACTAATGAGTGCAAAGTTTTTGGGCAACAATTAAATCAGCTATTGAACAAAAGAGAATCAAATTCAAAAATAAAAGGCCAATGAAGATCAATGGGTGTCCTTTTCCTGTGAATATGGTATTTACGGGTCTTCAAGAGATTAGGCTGATGAAGGGAGACGTCGAGGAAAATCAAAAGTTAACTCGTCAGATGTGGTCGAAAAATATTCCAGACGTCAAGACAAATAACGGTGGGCCATGGCGCATAAGGAAAAGTATAATCTGCATTGGGGTTGTCCATTCTTTCAATATTGCTAAGATCAAGACGTTAGGTTGCCATTGATTGAAGATTGTCCTAAGTGCAACAAGCTAAGATTGCAACGGGCTAAGCAGGAGAGGACTTCATATAATCGGTCACCTATTAAGCGGGCGTTGATACATAGCCGATTAGGGCCGATTAATGAAGACAAAAATCAAAAGGTAGCTGACAACAGGAGTTGCATGAAGAATAGTACAATTCCTATTCCCAGTGGTGTTCGTCTAGAATATTCATGAATAATCAAAAAAGGAGGGCACAAAGATTGCGGCATAAAGGGCAGCACAATAAGTAATGGTGGGACCATGAGAAAGCCGATCAGACTAGACGCGTCTGGCATGTCAAGCATAAAGATGATGGTGTTGATACATCGGTTCTGACTAACATGGTGTTCTTCTTGCCTCTCTGGAGTACAAATCTTTTTCATCCAATGAAGAATATCAAGAAGAGGTCTTTGTCTAATTGACGCTGTAGCCTGATCAAGCCATAGTTGACAAGTTTGAAGAGTCTAAGCATCGGCACCTAAAGGCATTATACATCAAAGGGTACGTAGATGGGAAGCCGATGACAAAGATGCTAGTTCATGGAGGTGTCACTAACAAACTTATGCCATACGCTACATATCGCAAGCTAGGAAAGATTGTCAAAGATTTGATTAAAACAAATATGGTATCAAAAGACTTCGGCAGGAATCCATCGGAAATGAAAGGCATACTGAACGTGGAATTAACAGTTGGAAGCAAAACATTGCCCACCACATTCTTCGTTATCGATGGCAAAGGATCGTATAGTTTACTCCTTAGCAGGAATTGTATTCACGCCAACCATTGTCTTCCTTCCACGATGCATCAGAGCCTCATACAGTGGCAAGGAGATCAAGTTAAGGCAATTCTAGCTGAAAAGTCGACCAACATTGCAGAATCAATCTTCCAATCTGGGAAGCTGATAGAGTTGATTGCCTGTCCAGGAAGATGTGGGATAGTTTCCTTCACGTAACCAACAAGCGAATAAAGTCGATCCAACAAGTCGGCTCGAAACTATTGCTCTAATGGACACCATTAAAGATTTTGAAGGAAAATTTGGGCAAGGATTTACATCAACCGATGATTTGGAAGAAGTTCATATAGGACTAGGAGATAGGCCAAGGCTAACGTATTTTAGTAAAAATCTATATACCAAGTTTCGAGAAGAGTTAATAAAATTGCTTAAGAAATTTCAAAAATGTTTTGCATGGGATTATCATGAGATGCTAGGTTTAAGCCGATCGATTGTTGAACATCGACTTCCTATTAAGCCAAGATATGGGTCGTTCAAGCAGCTTCTAAGAAGATTTAAGGTGGAATTATATGATGCAATCAAGGTAAAGAACACATGACCATACGATGCAAATTTCATTAGATTATGCCGATATGCTGACTGGATATCCAACATTGTCCTAGTAGAGAAAAAGAATGGAAAGCTAAGGATATGTATTGACTTCTAGGATTTGAAAAAGGCTACTCTAAGGATGAGTATCTGAAGCCGATGGCAGATCTGTTAATTAAAGTGGCATCGGGTCACAAGATTATTAGCTTCATAGAAGGTAATATAGGTTACAATTAGATTTTTATAATGGAGGAATATATTCATAAGACTGTGTTTAGATGTCTTGGAGCTCTTAGCTTGTACGAGTAGGTATTCATGACCTTCGGATTAAAAAGTACCAGTGCGACAAATTAAAGAGTTATGAATTATATATTTAATGATCTCATCGGCCTACTAGTAGAAATAAACACTTATGATGTGGTTGTTAAATCCAAAAGTGTTGAAGACCATATAGCTAATCTGAGAAGAGTACTAGAGAGGGTACATAAATATTGGTTTAGGATGAATCCACATAAATGTGATTTTTGTGTATCGGCTAGACAATTCTTGGGTTTTATGGTACATGACAAGGGAATCGAAGTTAGTCAGCGAACCATCTAAGGATATCTAGAGCACTGGGCCACCAGTTGACAAGACCCAGTTACAATCCTTGACTGGCAAGCTTAACTTTGTGAGGAGATTTATTTCAAATCTATCAAAAAAGGATTGAGCCCTTCACTCCATTGCAGAAGTTATGAGCCAATCGAGAATTTGTGTGGGGTGTCGAGCAGCAGAAAGTATTTGATTAAATCAAAGATTATCTCAATTCTCCACCAGTATTGATTCTGCCGCAGAAAGGGTATTGTTCAAGTTATATCTATCAGCCAATGAGAAGTCCATCGAGTCAGTACTGATACAAGAATTTAAAGGAAAAAAATGAGTGGTATTCTATATGAGCCGATGATTTCTGGATTCTAAGACAAGATATCCTATAGTGGAAAAGTTATGCATGTGCTTATATTTTTCATATACCAAGGTTAGCCATTATCTCCTATCGGCTAAGTGCATATTGGTTTGTAAAGCTGATGTGGTTAAGTATATATTATTGGCCCTAGTATTAAAATGGTGAATTGGTAAATGGATATTTACTTTGATGGAGTTCGATTTGAGGTATGAATCGACTAAGGCAGTTAAAGGGAAAGTTGTAACCAATTTTATCGTACAACATAGAGAGATTCATGAAGATTTTGTGGAGCCGATTCTATGCACTTTATTCTTTGACGGATCAGTTTGCAAGAATAGATCTAGTATCGGCTTGGTGATTATATCGCCTCGGAGAGCAAGCTTTAAGTTCGCTTTTACAATCAAGCCTTATCGAACCAATAATCAAGCAAAGTGTGAAGTGGTGCTCAAAGGTCTTCAATTACTCAGGGAAATTAGAGCCGATGCGATAGAGATCATTGGGGATTATTTATTGGTGATCAAGCAGCTGTCTCGGGAATATGAGTGCAAGGATCATGTTTTGAGATTATATTATGAAGAATGTCAATATTTATTACAGGACTTCAAGATGGTGTCATTAGATCATATTCCTAAATAGCAGAATTTGGAAGCCAATGAACTTGCTCAAATTGCTTCGAGATATCGGCTGGATAGGAAGATGGAAGCTAAAATAGCCGATATTGATAATCATATCGAAGTTGATGATTGGAGACGAGAAATTGTCCAATATTTGCAAAATCCGTCACAATCATCTTCTAGTAAACTTCGGTATAAGTCTACTAAATACGTATTACTTGATGAAGACTTGTATTATCGGATCATTGATGGAGTTCTATTAAGATGCTTGGGTACAAAAGATGCTGCAATAGTTATGAGCAAAATACACGAAGGCGTCTGCGGAGCCCATCAATCGACTCACAAGATAAGGTGGTTGGTGAGAAGAGCTGGGTATTTTTGGCCGCCAATGCTATAGGATTGTTTCAAGTACTACAAAGGATGCCAAAAGTGTCAGAAGTTTGGGAATGTACAGCGAGCCCCAACATTGGCTATGAACCTAATCATCAACTAGTGGTCATTCAGAGGTGGGAGAATTGACATGATCGACCAAATTTATCCTTCATCAAGCAAAGGGCATAAGTTCATATTGACGGCTACAGATAATTTTACAAAGTGGGTAGAGGCTATCCCTTTGAAGAAAGTTACCTCTAAGGACGCGATTGAGTTTATTAGGGAACATATTATCTATCGATTTGATATTCCATAGATAATTACCACTAATCGGGGTTCTATCTTTGTTCCGATGAGTTTCAACAGTTTGCTGCTAGTGTAGGGATTAAGTTATTAAATTCATCACCACATTATGCTTAAGCCAATGGACAAGCCGAAGCTTTCAACAAGAGTTTAATCAAACTGATCAAGTACAAGATTGATGAACAGCCGTGGAGGTGACATGTTACATTAGTCAATTCATTATGTGCCTATCAAATAACATGCTATGGATCTACTCGAGTACCGCCATATCGGGTACTATATGGGCATGAAGCAGTCCTAGCATGAGAAATTAACATCGGCTCTAGGAGGATATCTCTATAGGATCAACTGACAACCAATGGCTATTATAACCTGATTGCAGACAAACTTGATGATTTGGTTTAGAATCGGTTGAGGGTGCTTGAGAGGATCAAGGAGGACAAAACCAGGGTTGCCAAGCATTATAACAAAAAGGTGATGACTAAATCTCATTTGGAAATTGATTTTGCTGATCGAGTCTAGAGATAATAAGTTTGGAAAATGGTTACCTAACTAGGAAGGGTCCTATCGGATCAATCACTATGTGCCTGGTAATGCTTATATACTGGAAAGTCTTGAAGGGGAGAAGTTTGCCAAAGCACTCAATGGAAAGTATTTGAAGAAGTATTATCTTAGCGTTTGAGTTGACGTCTAAGTCGACTAACTGTAGCTAATTTCTGATTCTCTTCAAAATAAAACGCCGATAGTGTTCTATCGGTTGATGGTAGCTAATGCCAGTTGGTATTGTTTACCTAAATCGGCTAAGTACGGCTGATTTCTAATATTTCTTTAAGATAAAAGCTGATATGGTTATATGGTTATATCGGATATAAATAGCCGATATCAGTGGATTTTTTCTTTAGGGAATACAAGTAAAAAAATTAACAAAACTGATCAAATTGTATTATAGACAATTGATGTTTTTATGTGACATCATGGATTTTCAATATTGAAGTTTTACAGATATTTCTTGATTGCCTCAATCACGCACAGATGGAATCTGTCTATTTCGTTGATGGCACGGATGTCTTTTTCATCAGATTCGGGGATGGTTTTCAAGCTCTTGTACCAACGAGCTGCTTGACGTACTTTTTCTCTGCTACTTGGCCTCTTAATCTTGGATTGATTGTGGAAAGCTAATAAAGTAGGATTCCGTGACTTCAATGTAGTGGCACACCTTATCGAGTTCCGCTATCAAATTGGCTTCTCGTTTCTTCAGTTGGCTTAGCTTGGTTTGGGTATCCTATGAGTCAGCTGTCATTTCATCAAGTTTTTTTCTTCGTCTGGGCGGTTTGGTGCGCTTGACTATACGTCACCTAGTCGTGATCATCTGGGTCTTGTAGAATTCTAAATAAGCAGCAGGTATCAGTACGTCGGTGAGCTCTTTGAGCCAAAGATATTCAATCTTATCAAGCCTTCCCCGGATTGGTCCACAATCTTTCACCAATGAACTGATCAAAATGTCCAGCCGATGCATAATATCCAATAATTGCTCACGTACATCGGCAAGTACAAATGGTGTGATCGCTGCACTAGTAGCTACATCTTTGTTCGTCTCCAAGTATTTACCGATATCAAAGGAGAACAAATCGGACAATAACTACACATTAACATCGGTAAATATGACAACCATGAAACAAGGTAGAAATAAAAATATGGGGTGAACATACCTGAGACACATTGGAATTAGCATAAATAGTAACATCGGTATCAACTTGATGAGAGGTAGTTTCTAGAGCATGGCCGATAACCAATGTGGAGGTAATGCAGACTACTTGAGTATTTTTCATTTGGGGATCGGCTGCTGTTGAAGATATTATAACTTTCGGAGCAACCATCGGCATAGTACTTGTAGCGGTCTCTAGCAGTTGGATTTCGAGAGCCGATGGTTCAAGCTACAAAACGAAGATATCAGGAGAAATATGAAGACGATAGAGGAGAAATTAAATTAGCACATACCAGCGAGGGTAATGGAGCCAATGTCGAAGTAGGAGGTCCTTGGGAAAATGGTACCGTGATTGTGACATTGGCGCTAGATTTTTGTTTCTTCGAAGCCGTCCGAGTAGCCAACTTCTTGCGTTTGGTCCCGAGGCTGGCCGCTTGCGCTTATTGTAGGTGCTTCCTTATCACTAGCCTGCAAGGTCATGGAGGTTAAATGATGTATTCAAGATGAAATGTAATATGGGAAATAGATTATGGAGAAGAATTACCTCTCTATCGGATTCAACGTAGTATGAATTAAGGCGCAAGTAGTAGTGTTCAGCCGATTAACTGAACAAATGTCTTCTTTACTCTAGCCACCATCGAGCGAAGAGTCTGGTGTTAGATATACATGGCTCGAAGGTGGTGACGGTACCCAAGGACAGATATCCGGCTATCATTCTTAGCCTATCATACTCTAAATCGCTATTTACATCTCCTTGACATGGAGCTTACCGATGAAGAATAAGTTGATTGAGAGCTGGTCGAAACCTAACTGATGAGCGTTGACGGATGGATAATAAAACTCGTGTGATGGGTGTTGAGATCGACCCAATGAGAATCCAATAGGTAGAAGATTGGAAGTTATGGCCAAAAAAGATTTCACCTACACGGAGTGAAACCCATGAAAATTGTACACACATAATAGTTGCACTAGGGCCTCAGTAATTTTGTTGAAATATACGTGATAGGCAAGGCCACGTAGCTACAATAATCGGTGAAAATTACGTGACATACGCCTGCCCACTCATGTGTTGTGTGGTACTATCTGTGACATATGCGTGGCATGCCCGTCATGTAATTTTCGCATATTTATTGCACTACTGCAGACTATTCACAATCCATAGCAAAAAGTTGTACTACACTCAACTCATCTAATTAGACATGCAACTTGTTCAACATAAACAATAATTCAAGAATTGCAGTATTGCAGTATGCTAAACATATAGAATCACTAGACATATACAACTAGTGGCCCTACTGGGAACCTCTAGCCTTCTTCGGACTTGGTTGCTTCCTAGCATGTGCCCTCACATGGTTTTGAAAGTAAGTGTGCCAAGGAGCTAGGATGTCATGACCAGCATGGGGTGGCTGGACAGCAGTGTCAACTGGTGCCTCCTAGGTCTATGTCGCTGTCTGATCTAGTGGATCTGTCCCGAGCTACGACTCCCCATGCTCATAGGCATCACCCTCCATATCTCACAAGCTGAAACATGCACGTGAACTACTTGCCGATGTGCCACCACCATAAGGGAAACCCCAAGGTGAAGTGTAAGTTCCTATTGTACTGCAAAACACAATTAAAAATATGTATGTGATCATAATACATGTCTTGTAAGGAAGAAACATATAGAAGGGCATGAAACATATCTACAGTGGAACTGTCGGAGGGGTACAAGAGGTAAAGCTAGCACCTGGCTGTAGATGACAACGCACGTCGTGCAAACCTCCTCCTAATGTGTTGACAACGGCAAACACATTAGACAGGGCCACTCCACGTGGAACTGTACCTGCAAGAACTATTAGAGTGGACCAAGAAGTAAAGCTAGGACTAGCTAGGACACATGTCATGCCAACCTCGTCCCGACATGCCAATAGCAATAAACATGTTAGGCAAGGCACTCCACATGGAATTGTACTTGTTGGATGAAGTGGAAACGGACAGGCTTGACATGTCATAAGGCCACAGCATGGGTTTGCCTATGCACCAAGTCTCGATGTGCCCACTATAGTTGAAACATGTGACGGGAAAGTGTACATCCCAGTTGCAATGATAAGTCCACTTAGAAGTGCAATTTTACAA
This sequence comes from Oryza coarctata, assembly GCA_030770085.1. Classification (NCBI taxonomy): domain Eukaryota; kingdom Viridiplantae; phylum Streptophyta; class Magnoliopsida; order Poales; family Poaceae; genus Oryza; species Oryza coarctata. Next base: position 8,994,624 of record CM061483.1, on the reverse strand, counting down.
GATCTGGTAGGTACATACGGAAATAACGATATTATCATACATGTAGAGCGGATAGGGTGCTAGCCTAGGAGTCGATGACCAAAGGTATGGTCCAGTAGTCATTGCTGACATGGATGGCCTACATCTAGCTTGAGGAGTGGCCAAAGGCGACGGATGCAAAACTACATCAGTGGTACCACGGTAAGACAACGTATGCAAGATCATCTGCTTCCTAGAGCGAATCCTACCAAACAAACTCAACTAATTTGCTTCAGTGAACTTAATGCGCAAGTGAAAACAAGTGATTGCTGCATCGGCATCAACGTCCACCTACTATAGGAGGTGAACTTGTATTGACAACATAAGAAAAGTTAGCACGACTATTACACATGGTAAATAGAAAAGTTATTTGAACGGAACAAAACCCACCACGTAAAACATCACCTAGTTGTGGTGTCTTAGGAACGAGTCCGACAAAGAAGTGATGTGTGGCTGAGGGTCACTAGTGGTGAACGTGGCACATGTGTGTCCACAGTACAAACCACCTTAGGTACACCATATATGCTACATCTGTGTGCAGCCTAAAATCGATGATGACCTTCTCAGTCGCTATTAACCAGTTTTCGGCGTACCTAAAGGGGCCCAAAAAGTGCATGCAACCTATCCCTGATGCGTCAAACTGATCAATAGCAATGTTCAAGCTATGTTTGTACAGATGTAAAAGTTATAAGGAATACGTGAAGTAGTAAGAACGAGACTTTGTTAGACATCCGTGTTCATAGCCTAGAAGGATGGTGAGTACTACACGCAGGGAGCCCTAAAGACCTAGCTATCTAGGTAGACAATGAACCAGAGCAAACTGTGCAACAATGTCAGTGGCCCACCCCTGCCCCCCATCGATGGGACCAACAACATCTCTAGCAAATGGAAGGCCTAGTAGGTATGACATGTCCTAAAGTGTTAGTGCCACCTCTCCACATAGGAGGTGGAACGTGTGCATCTCCAACCTCCATCAATCTGCCAGCGCTACAAGGGAATGGTCTATGTCCCACCACCTGGATTACGGTCATTCACTATAGGCTGGACTAACCTACATAGCAGAATCAGTCCTCCTATGTGCAACCTACAAAACTATGTTAGAACTTAGCAACAAACCATGTATGACAATGCAATCGGAGTAACGGGTGGTTACCTCTCAACCCAACGACAGTTGATATGTAGAAGCTACCACATACACCATGGACAGAACATGCCAAACTCAACACCCTAGAATGCTACTAAGTAGGAGCAGTGTGGATCAGTAGCACTGGCATCTGGTACTCCATACCTACATAGGATAGATAATTAGCACAACATGAATACAAATACTAGAAAAGTAGGTAGTGTACCGAAAAGATCATGAAAGCAATAATATAAGTAACAAAGTAAGATAATTAACTGAACAGCATTTAACATATAATCGACATGAGTAGTACATATGAAAGTCCAACGGATTACAACAAAAACAAATACATGAAGTACATCGAGAGACACACACAAAGCTTTGACCGACAAGGTTCATACACGACTGATTGCACACAAAGTAGTATGATAACAACCCATACATAATAAGATTACATCGTCGCAGCAAGCCACATTACTGCACACCCGATGTATATGTCCAAGAATGCCTAGCACGAGGACGCCTGACCGTGGTACCATCCCTCAGGGACCGACTTCCATCTGTTCCCTCACTTGAAGGTCTTGCTTTGGTAACACTTAGACCCTCTATATTTTTTGTCACTTCTTGTACGTGTGACCAATTTGACCGCACTTGCTACAATGTTTTATCCTTCCACCTACATCTGACTTGTCAATGTCATTTCTAATTTACCTTGTCTTGCATCTTTTAGCCTTTACCCTTAATTAACTTGGATCTAAAACATATATGGGATTATCCAACGTTGTTGTAAAAGTACCTTGTATACCAAAACCAAATATCTCATAAGCCTAGGTATTGAAGATAGCTTCTTTCCTAAAGTACAGTGACACAAACTCCTAGGTGCCACACGCACTGCCCGTGGCCATTAAGTGTGTGCATGGAATGTACAGCAGCATAGGCTTGTTACATGCGCATGAATATGTGCTGTAATACCTTAAAACATACTCATGCACAACTCTCATACGAAACAGCCCATGCCGACTCCCTTTTTCCATGCACTGCTCTTCCCATATACCTTCGGCCTTTGCTTGATGGTTCTTTGCCTTCTTCAATTTTTTCTTCTATGTACTTGGTAGTGTCCTATCACGACTGAAAAAATACTATTTTTTCGAATGCTAATGTATTGATCCCCGTCGCAGGAAAAGCCAGAGTACACCACAACAAAATTGATACAAAAGTCACATCTTTATTACATATTTATATTATTGCAAATAGAAGAAAATAGTAGCAAAATAGTGGGCCTACGGCTCCATCTTCATATGCACTCAACTAGAGTATAAGCCAAGATTACACCTAGAACTCTTTCTCCAAAACTTCATTCTAAGGAGAGAAAAATTGAGCAAGATTAAGTATCACCCACACTACTCAACAAACCAAGCCTGAAATGACTTATAATGCAATAGGGAAGCAAGGGATTGGCATAATATGCTTCATTTTTGCCTAAAGCCAAAGTTACAATATTTTAGTATTTCAAGCATATTTTAAACATGGTCCTTATTCTAAGAAAACTTATCACTATGTACCCACACATACCGACCTTAACCCCAAGTTAACCACCTAACAAGAGTACCATGAATTCCACCTATTCATTTTATTATAGAAGAAAAGCACTAACTTGGGTATATTGCAAGATTTGCCGATGATCGAGGGTATAGCTATTCAAATAGTTTTACTCTGACCAGAGTTATATATCTTTACCCATAAGACACAATACTTGACTTCATGTCAGCCATGCATTGTGATACTAGAGGTACCCAAAAAGTTAAGATCATGACAAGACTATCCACCTAGCTCAACACAAAACAAAAGAACCCACAAGGTTTCACCGCCTGCTACTCCCCGATAGGGTAAAGGTTGTAGGACCTCTTAGGGTGAGACAGGCCCCCATGCGCTAGGTCAAAGTTCGTGCACCTCGCCCCAGACTTATCATACCAATGGCCTTTATTTTGAAATTAACTAAAATTCTAGTTAGGCCTTACCATTAGACATGCTGTTGTATTGTTATGCTTCACAACAGGGGTCCGAAGATCAGTCCTTATAATGGCTAAGGTCCTTCTAACAGAAAAACATGCACCTTATGCCCTTTTTAACGCCAAAATTTGGTAAGCCCAGGAAAAGATTGAAAAGACGGTCAGTTTAGTAAAAGAGAGTTCGCATATGCCTTCATCAACTTTCCAGCCGATGAACAAGTAGTATAGCTTTCGTCAGCAACCAAGGGAGATCCCATGTGTTTTGCTTTTCTCTAAATACCCTTTGGTGCCTTCATCGGCTCAGCTGCCGATAGATCAGGGTCTCGCTTTCACTACACCCGGAGTCATCACGTCATTCGTTGTTATCTGTCCACGCCTTCATCAACTCCCTAGCCAATGGAGGAGCGTCTCAATCCCTATCGGTGACCAGCCAATAGCAGGAGCCATCCGAACGCGGCCAATGACCAACTCGATTCTATCGGCGGCCAGCTGATAGCGAGAGCTCATATCGGCCCACCGTCCGACTGACCCGTTCGTCTCACCTCCTTGTCAATTGCTGGGTCAAATTGACTGGCACGTCCGCACCTATACCATCGTGATAGAGAGCAAGCTGAGGTACTCGCGCTAGAGCTAAGCGAACCTCTCAGGCCTCGGTGCACGTACCTCAAGCCATAGAGAGAAGCCAACAGACCTAGAGCTAAGCAGACCTCTTAGACTTCGGCGTGGTCGCGCCACGCGCATGAGATCCGGCGCGAACAACTCCACCAAAAATAAGTTTATAGGGTTTTGAATGAGATTCCATCATGTCCCAACTCTACCAGCCATCCAACCATTATTTTCACCAATTTTAGTTGTTAGCCACAATCTAGTTTATAAAAAAGGTATTCTATTTTGAATCTAAGCATGGATAAACCCAATCTAGAACAACTAGTAAGTCCATCATATAGGGTGTCATACTAGTCATTTTATAATTTTACCATGGTTGTCAAGAGTATGGATAGCAAATGAACAATATGGCTATATAACAAGAATCATAGGAATATAAACATATTCCCATGTTTTGGATATATCAAAGTATGTTGAGATTCAACTAAAATCTGTTCAAATTTAAATTTCACAAGGTGTCCTAAGGGTAAAATCATCTTTTACAAGTTTCTTTCACTCTATTAGAAGAGAGGACATTAAAATAAGAGAGAATCTACTCTATACCACTGAGTTCGTCCCATTACAGCGCATTGTTACTTTCTATAATATGTCATGCTAGTGAGTGTCTTGATTGTTCTATAATATGTTATTATGTTAGGATTTTTTTAAAACATATCCAAAATGTCCTTAAAGACATATAAGGTTAATGATTGATTTATATCATTAGAAGTTTTTTAAAAAATATGATTTTTTTATGTAACCTCATGTGAAAGTTTGTGTATAAGTTTTAAGATTTTTATATTGCTTTTTTTAAATATAATTTATCTGTTATATAATACTTTTTGTGTTGTTGTTTTTAATGTAAATTATCGTTGGTATGCTACACAAAAAATATTTTTGTGTTATTATCTTTTGTGTAAGCAATTTTGCTTTTATATGCCATACAAAATAAATTTTTAAAAATAACAATACAATAAAATCTTGAAATATATACACAAAATTCCATGTCGCGTAAGGAGGCTATGAAAAAAATTATAATTTTTTGAATCTTTTATTGGTCAATAAATTATCAACCATATATATATAAGGGCATTTTTGATATTTTTTAAAAAAATCCTTAGCCATATGCCAGAATAATTAATAAATTTACTGATATATTATAAAAAGTGATAATATTAATGGTAGATCATTGAATTTGGATAAACTCAGTGATATAGATTATCTCTTAAAATAATGACCAAAGTATTTTTTGAAAAAAATCACAAAAATAGACTTATGGTAAAAAAAACTACATCGTCTTATACTAAACGCCACAAATTTAGTGTGTTCTAAGTAAAATTCCCCTTATGGAGTTGTTGCAATTGTGAGAGTAGGTAGGTGAAGATAATTTTTTTTAATAATGGATAGCTTGACTGCTGAAAGGGTAAAGACAGATTGGGTGCTCAGTACTATGAACGAAGAGTTTACAGGTATTTGTTGGATTATTTACAAAATAATATCAGATAATTTAAATCCGCTAGGTACATGAAGTACCATATCAGGGAAGATCTGCAGTATTAGTGTCAATAGTCAAGTTAGTGCATTAGCAATGGATGCCACTCCTAAAAGTGGTCTCGGGTGGCATTTCAGCTCTAAGGCCACACATGGATCACCCCCCCCCCCCCCCCTCCCCACAAGATGCCACTCAAGTAATTTTTGCACTTTAACCCTTAACAATTTAAATGTCAATCCTTGTAATATTGTTTTTTCTTAAAACAATTGAAACTTAAACTTTTATATTTTAGACCTATAGTAATAATATATATATGTAGGACCCACCATCAACCACTCTCCCTTTTTTATTCCCTCCCCCTCCCCTAACCTCATTCTTCCGCTGCTTAAATGGGATTAGGTCAAACAACAATAGAAATAGGCTAAGGAGGCCATGCCGATGGCCAAGGAGGTCCTCGCTCCATCACTCTAGATCCAATAGCAGTCATGGAGGCCACTATTGCTTTAAATCCAGCAGAGCTAGTTCAAGGAGGCTGTGGCAACTATCAAGGCGAGTGGACACAAATAGATCTGGCAGCTGTTGCTCGTTCATGTCCATTCCTCATCTTCACCGTCAGAGCTATCCTTGCTCCATTGATTCGATTGACAAGCCCATAGAGCTCGACAGCATGGCACAAATGATCTCGTGGCATTGTGGAGCTTGACGACGTGAACAAGCTCACCAATGGTAGATCTACTCTTCATTGACATGGAGGAGCTCTATAGTGGTAGATCTCCTTGGGTCACTGTGTTAACGCCAAAATCTGGACGATCCGATGGCGCTAAAGCCGATCGGCTGGGAGATCCGATGGGGCTAAAGCTGATCGGCTGAGAGGTCCGATGGAGGGTTTAATGCAGTCATCGGCCGATGGAGATACTGAGACAAAGCCGATAGAGAACTGTAGAAGAGCCGATCAAATTAGTGGAAGATTGGATCGGCTTGAAGATAGGGGATTGTCCAATCGGGATCAGGTCCGAAAAGCCCGAGGGAAGGAAGGAGAAGGATCGGCTTGACTAAAAAATGTCTGATAGCTATAGTGGAGAAGCCGATCAGGTTGCAGCAAAGGAAGACTCGGTTACAAATTGGAAGATTATTCAGATGAAACCGGATTTGTGGAAGAGCCGTGGACTCCACAGCAGGGTGCTTATTTTTGTAAATTATAACCTTACTCAATTAGGGAGGTCTAGCTGGTTAGTTAACTACTTTAGGAATATTTTCCTTTGTTCTTACTAGGAAATAATGTCCGGTGGTCGTAGACGTGTCGGACTCTGTCTGTAAATCCAGGGTATAAATATAGACCCCCTGGAAACATGTAAAACATCTCTCGATCATATTCAAACTCGACGCATCGCCACCCTAGTTTATCTAGGTTCTACCGGCGGGTTCTAGCTCTCGACGCGGGGCTGCATCGGTTAAGTCCGATCTCCGGCGAAGGGGTAAGTCCCGCCACCATCCCGATATGTCCTACTCTGTCTAAGGCTGCATCGGTTAGGTCCGACCTCTTAGGCCGATCGGATGTATCGCATCACATCCGTGCTGGACCTATCGGCCTGTTAAGTTCCCTCTGCCGTCGTCGGTCTCGTGCTGCATCGGTTAGGTCCGACCTACGGGGCTGCCGATGGTAGATTGAGCTTCAGACCTATAGGCTTCTGCACGGCGTATCATTGGAGTGCTAGCCGATGAGTTATCCATGCTCTGTGCTTCACGCCCAGCGCATCGGCCCCTCGGCCGATACGCATCAGCCTTTAGAGGCGTCCCACGACGCGTAACGCCAAACGTATCGGACCTCCAACCGATACGCACCCGCCTTCAGAGAGGCGTTCCCTCATCAGCTCAGCTAGCCGATGGGTTCGTCCCTATCCTTGATACAGCATAGCTGATCTGGCGTCCTCCGTATCATCGCCGCTGGCCCCAGCCTCGTACTGTCTCGGTTAGGTCCGATCTTCGAGGTTCGGTGTTGATGGCGCTGCCACGGCGGGCGACGGGTCTCTTGCTGTCATATCCGTAGCGGCATCGGCTTTGTAGCCCGTGCCTTCTTGCGTTAATCATCGCCTAGACCGCATCCACTTTCATCGGTTTCTCCAACCGATGGATCACTGTTCGGCTGTCCGGAGGGATCCCGTGCGCCTTGATATCCTCTGAGCACACCCTGGTTTCTCCATCGGCTCTACGGTCGACCGCTCATCGACACCTGTCCATATCGGCTCCCCAGCCAATCAAACATCCCGAACCTATCGGCAGCTAGCCGATAGCGAGCGTCTGTATCGGACCCGCTCGTCTCACCTCCTTATCATTTGCAGGGTCAAATTGACTGGCACGCCCGCAAACCTCGAGACCTAAGGACCTGCACTGGAGACAAGCAGACCTCCCAAGCCTTCGCGTGACCGAGCCGCCATCCCTCACCGGTCGCGGGATTTTTTGGCGGCGAGCACACTGCCTGGTATACCCTCTTCTCACCTCTTCCATTGTTTCTCTTACTTCATCTTCCTTCCTCTACTGGTCTTCACCATCACACGAGAAAGGACTAGAAGGCAAACTTCTTATGAGAATGAGAACGGCAAGATAGGAACTTGCAAGGCTCTAGATTCATCCAACATGTGGCTCCAAACTATGGCTCCACAACTCCCAAGCTAAGCATAAGGCACGCTAAATCACACAGAGTCTTGTGCAACCATAGGCTTGGTCTAGACCAGCCTCATAACGACTTTTTAGTAAAACTTATGGTAAAATGTTTTTATAGCATGTACAATTATTTACTTCTAAATCTATATCTACTAGATCTACCTCAACCAGCTGGATTGGAGGACGTTTTAAATCAAAATATATAAGATATTATACCCCATAAAGAGTGAGATATTTTTTATATTTATCAATTTAATTACTTCTACTTAGATTTATATTAAAAGGAGCAGGTATTTAATGTCAACTTCAATATGATGTTAATAAAAATCAGAAAAAACAAGTTTTATATGTACCTATAAACGAAAACTGCCAAATTAATGATACTTTTATAAAAACGATAGTCGGTCGCGTTCTGAAATTTTCGCCACCGTTTTCATCCCATTTTCAGTACTGGTACGAATCTACGATATCACGGGCGATCAACTCCGCATAGATCCTAATGCTTCTAGTTGAAGCCAGTCAGTTCATGGCAAGAGAGAGAAAGAGAGAGGAGTGCAATGTGGTACTTGTACTACTAGTACTAAGCGTACTGGTTTCTCCAGCTGGAGCCGTTAATTATACCAAGGAGACAGGACACAAGAAGTGAGATGCAGTACGTACAACAGAAGATAAGATAGAATACTAACGCATCCGATGCCCGTATATATGCCACCGCGGTTAATTTTTTTTCTCGTGATATTTATAAGTACTAAATAATACTTTTTTATAAAAAAATTCTCATCTTCATATTTTTAAAATACATTTTTAGTTTCATCGTTCATACTATTTAAATAACTATAAAAAAATAGATAATCTTTCACATATATTTTACTACTTTTAAATACAACCACACTACTCTTATCCACGGAAGAAGAGATTGGGAAAATTAAAGAGAGAGAGAGAGGGAGAGAGAGAGAAGGAAGGAAGGGCAAAGAAACTAAAGAGGAACAGGGCACGCGACGTCGCGCCAGACAGAGCTCACGATCAGCGAGCAGCGGGTCCCTCCTCCTGGTGCTGTCGGCCTGTGCGATTGCTGCAGACAGGGGGCAGTAGTGCAGCTAGGCGCGCTCGGCTAAGGGGAGGGCCTCCCCGGGAACGAGGAGAGGGAGAGGGAGAGGGAGAGAGACAGCTGTGCTGCCCTGCGCCGACACGTTTCGACCCCGGATTCGAGAGCGGGAGGCGGGGGCCGGGCCGTGCCTGCGCCCGGTGCACCGTGAACGCTGCTCCTCTCCGCTTGATGATGGTCGACACCCACAACCCCCGCTTGATTTTATCACCTCCGTCAAACCCTACATGTGTATTTGGTTGCTGCTATTTCCGTCCATCTCTTTAGCGCGAGTTTCACTGCTTAGCTAAAATGAGATAAAGCATTAATATATAATTAATTATTTAAAAATTAGAAAATGAGTTTATTTATTTCTTAAAGCAACTCTCCTGTAGATTTTTTTTTCCAAAAATATAATTAATTATACTCCAATGACTTACCTTCTTTTACAAAATAATGAAAAGAGAAAAGAAATAGTTTCATCTAGATAACACCTAATTGCATTTACACTTACTTATGCCGTAAAAACAGAATGAAATCTCACTGTGACTTAATCGTTTCCTACTTGTTAATGAAATCCTACTGTAACCGAATTGATTCATAACATAATTCAACAATTGCTATCAAAATACACGTCGAAGTAGAGCACATGGCCATACAAAGATGCCGCCCCTCCGTATTTTATCTATTGGATATTTAACTAGTTAGTGTGAAAATGTGTGAAGGACAATGTGCCATAATTTTGGAGAATTGGTGGTGGGGTGGTGGGAGAATCGTAACTCATCAACACTGCTCCCTTTTGAAAAGGAGGATAGAAATGTTATGGCTAGCATATGCTGCCGCGAAATAAAATTATGCATGGAAGGGTTTGGTTTGTTGGTCAACCTAACATTTTCATATGTAACTGTAAAACCTACAAATATGTATCAAATGAAACTCTCTACTGTAAATGTCCGATTTCGTAAGAAAAGCCTGTAGCGTGGCATAGAGAATAGAGGATATCTAATATGGTCTAAAAAGTTGGGTAGAGGAGGTCGGGCAGTGCGGCATACTCGTAGCTATACACCAACATAGGTCGCACCCCTCAATAACGTAACATATGCATAATGAAGGGAGCCGAATCTTTTATCATAACGGCAGGTGCCCACGGGGGCAAAACATGTCAGTGCCTCTACGGCACATGCAGGGGCGGATTTTAGGGCCCGGCAACCCTGCAGCTACGGACATGCTTCTCTGCCCAGCTGGTTTGTGATGCTTTGACGCTGCAGCAAACCCGTTGTCTACATCGCTTGGCAATTCCCGATGGACTCTAGAGGCTGTGCTCGCCATCGCTTGGCAGGATGCTCACGGGCATGCGCCAGTGTTGGGTGCATATTGGTGCATGCTTCTTCATACAGGACAGCCATCAGCAAAATTGCAAGCGAATTCAAACGAGTTCTTGTACTTTCGATGCTCGCTGTGTCTTCTCCTTCATTTTTCTATGGATATTCATGTGCAAAACTTCCTTGTACTTTAAAACTGCTTTACGCTTTTAGCCATCGACCTTGCATATGCGAATAATCTTTGCGCACGATCGTTATTCGTAGTCTTCGTTGGGCTTGTCCAGGCTCACGAAATTTTTGGACTCCGCCACTGGGCACATGCCATCACGGCAGAGGATTTGTATTGACAATGGAGATAGTATATTAAAGCATGCATGGACAATATGGTGTCTCCCTTTGCATTACATTGTAGTACAATGCTAGCTTGTAAGGTTACTTACGAAACGACAGGAGCGTGTGGCAGTCAAATTAGTAGGGTGTTCACATTATATTAGCAACATGGAAAACAAAGCGTCACATGAATACATGAATATTATAGTAGTACTGTGAGTTCAACAGATATATAAAAAATTGGAGTGTAATCTAGAAAAGAATCCTATTTTTAAAGCTACCCCTAATTCCTAAGAAATACATCACGCGAACATATCATATACACATAAGATGATGATAAACACATCATGTAAACCAACTAACAATTATCATTAAAAATTATAAAAAAATATACATATACTTCTAATATTACACATATGTATAAAATATTACCATTAAATTTATTATATTTTAATTATAAAAAAAATAAAAAATCCAACAGTTCTAAGAGTAGAAATATATCAAAATTTTGTTTTTTTTCTCACTCTATCATATATAACGAATTTCAAAATAAGATTTTTTATATATGTATAATAATATTAGAAGTACATGTATATATTTTTTAAAAAGTTTCAATAACATTTATTAATTTATATGCACGAAATGTATATAGGATACGTTTTCCAATAACACATACTACCTTCGTACTAAGCCCATACATACACGCCCCATGCACACATCACAAATCACACCTAATGGTTAGGGGATGGCATACGCACCAGGAGCGAGAACCCATGTCTGTTTCATTTGTCCATGGTGGACCGCCCTGAAACTCTTTTGCTCCTTTTCTGAAGACTTCTCTCCTGTGTTAGCAGTAGTAATGATTGTTTAATTATCGAACCATATAGCTTCACCATGAACGTTCAAAAACGGACGGCCCGCTGATGTCCTTCGATTTTCTTTCAAAACCTACCACGATGGTCATGCCCCGGGCCCACCACGCAGATCAGTTGGTGTACCTTTCCGGGTACGTCTTAGCTTGCCTTTTTTATGTCTTCGCTCTCCCAGTGGGGCCTAGTGAGCCTGCTACTCGCGATGAATAAGATAATGACGTGGAGAGTGGCACCGCCACCCCGGAAATATACCCCCGTCCGTCGTTTGTGTTCATCTTCTCAGGAAGAGAGAAATATATGCGCCTAATGTTCTCTGGCATCCTCAGCACCAGGGGGGCTTTGGGCTCGTGTTTTCGTTTTGCGTTGGAGATTCTCTAGTGCTACCCGAGTCTTGTTGTTCTGGCCACTACTCGTGTGTGACGGTGTAGGCTTTTGGCTTCGTTTTGCATTTATCTGCGTACGTAGGGATAAGCTCCACTAAACTGATGTCACAGTTTAATTATGACGGCATATAAGTTTTACATTTAAAAAAATGACTTGCTTATGATTTGTATGGGAGCTTCAAGAGAATCACGAGGGAACTCAACGGATGAGCTCCACTAAGCTTAGCCACACGGCCTACGGATGATGATAGCTTATCTCCTTTAAGGTTATGAGGCTCTGTTTAACAATGAGCTCTATATTGATCTTAGTAAGTGCGGTTTGGTTGTTGTATTAAAAAAATCTTAGATCGACACTGTCACCCTCTTATTGTCTAAAAAGACAGATGTAGATGTTATGCTGACGAATAGGATAATTTACACTTTTTTATTAGCAACCACGTGCTTCATACTTTTGTTTGTCCCATTGGTGGGGATTAGATTCAACGGGACCACCTACAAGTTCCACTTAAAGATGATTTCACTTTTTGAACTAAGAATTCACTTCACACGTTGTGCGGTTTTAATCATAAAGTTAAGTGTGTGTTTTCATATGATGATCATAGTCCTAATATCTCCTGAGCCTCATAAATCATTCCTTCCTAGTAGTTTGCCTAGTATATCTTGCTTTGTCCCTCCCTCTTTCGTGCCTTCCTTCCTCGACTCTCTAGCTTTGTCACCTCTGCTATCCAAAATTATAGATGTTGTACTAGCAGTTACAAGGTAAAGTTTCATTCTTTCTTTTAGCAGAGAAGGTTCCTTTGGAACATGGGTAACTTTTCCAGCTCTCTGAACGACGAACTGTTACAAAATTTCTATAAAATCTCATGAAATTCATGTGTTCTAAACAGCTAACAAAACATTTCACTAAGATTTAGCCCTATAAATATGTACCACTACACGCTTCCAATAGTGTTTGTACTAAGCATATACTTCTTCTGTCCATAAATATAAGGGGTTTTGGCTTTTTTATTTGTCTATGAATATAAAGGATTTTGAAGTACTAATTTTTCAATCCATCTAGCTATCTCTTTTAGTTGCATCACTAGGTGTGATCTTTCTCAATCAGAAAAGTTCCAAGGGCACAAAAAAATTTTCAACTTATATTAACTTTAAACTCTGCAAAACAATCTAGAACTCTTATATTTGTGACCTTATGAATAGAGAGAGAGAGAGAGAGTATATTGTTAATTTAATTATTAGCTAGAAGTTACAAGTAACATTTTTTTAAAAAAAACATGCACACCTTATATTCTAGAATATGGAGGGAGTATTTTTATTTTGAAAAGTATTGAAGACAAATATTTGACCATTGTTCTGGTAGGACATAATCCCAATATATATAAGACCGAAATCACATTGAAGTAAACATCTATAGGTAGATTTTCTTTATGCTAAGTGTATATGCAGTTTGGCTAATTGTCGATCAAGACACAAAATTTGACATTCTAAAATTAACAGATCAAGCAAGGATGTTAAATAGGAAAAGATGCATCATTAATTTACCAGAGGATATCATTTATTTAATAAAGGAAGATTAAAGAAAAGCAGGGAGCAAATATATAAGACCCTCTTTAAAACAAATGATTTGTGAGGAAATTTTATAGGATTCAAATCCTATAAGGAATTTTCCTATTTGGCCCTTTAAAACAAATGATTGGAGTTTTCTAAATCTTATAAAACCCTTAAGAAATAGCTCAATGTATGTAGATTTTAGAAGAAAAAAAACAAGATCTCTAACCTATTGAAAAATTTCTAGACGATCATCCTAGAATTTTTTTTGTGTGTTATAATCTTTTGTTTTTCATTCATATTTTTGTTAAAATGCTGTGTCTTTTCTACTTGTGTGTTTTCGTAACCCTGCGTTGAAAGGAGTCCTAAAAGTTTGGAAACGTGGCCTATATTTAGAAAAGAACTAGTTAAGTACAAAGAACATGCTGTATATTTGAATTGCGACGATACACAAATTAATTGGCGCACAGGAGAGAACAGGACTAGAGGAGCCAGCCCTGACGATGATAAAGCCGCCATCACCGGCTCACCGCACAACACAAGACAAGACAACACACTTGGCGATCGAGGAGCGAGAGAGAGCCAGTACTAGTAGCTTAGGAGGTAGCTTTTCCAGGCTCCGAGGCGACGACACCTCCGCTCCCACTTGATTCAATGCTCCTTCCTCCTTCCTAGTAGCCACTGCAGCTTCCCCCCTTCCCCCTCCTCTCATCCTTGCCTCACCCGTGCTGCGACTAGATAGTATCAGTCTCGAAGCTTCTTCCCTTCTTCTTCTGATCGATCCCTGGCTGCTCGTCCGTGGCGCGAGGATCTGCTCGTCCCTTCGTCATCAGGTGAAAGCCCTTTGTTCTACTTCTCCCTCCTCCATAGTCGTCTGTGGGTTTTCTTGGGAGGTCTTTTTTCAGATTTCATGCACGCGGATTTTGATTTTTCGTTTTTGAGCTCTCCTTTCGTTTTCTTGCGAGAGCAAGCCTTTGGATCTTGGTTTCATGGCCGCGCGCATCCGTTCTCCATGTAATATTGCTGCTGCCTGATTCGAAGGAAAGGGAGCAAATCTACGTTTTCGATCTGTGCTTTATCTTGCCTGATCTTGTTCGTTATGTGATTTACACTAATCCATTTTGGATCGATTCTCTGTTGGTTCAGTTCAGTTTCTTTGTCCAATCCATTTTTGGTTTGATTCTGTTACTCCAGGTTGATTTCTTGACCGTCTGTCAGCTGGAGCCGTGCAAGATTTGGTTTGCTTGCCGGCCGGCGGTGACAACGAGAGAGAGCACGCCGGTGCGGCGGTCACGGTGAGCCACCCCGCGGCGGCGTACTTGCGTGCTTTCTCCCGTTGTCACTGCCACACGCTCTTGCATACACAAGCTTCATGCTGGTGGGTACTCAACTCGATCACACCAATTCACCCTACTCTCCCATAATTTTTTCCTTCTTGTTTATGATGCTGTGACTAATCAATTTCAATCGCATATGTTTTGGTTTGCTTCATCTTTAATGAGCCTTTTCACATGATTTCTTTGTAGACTTTTCCACAGGTTGCTTCTATGCATTTATTAGTTCGTTTGGAACTCCATCTGTTGCTTATACTAATGTCCAGCAACTTAGTTTCATTCCAAATTATCCTGACTTAGTTTTACAGATTTATTAGATTTTCTTGACGACTAATGAGTTTTTCCTAAGATCTTGATGGTATAATTTCCGTTTTTATAGCTTTGTTGTTTAGTATTTTATCTACCGACTCATCGTTTTCAGTCTATTGTTGCATGCATTAGTATTGGGCAAGTGGCAGGACCACATGAAATTTAAGATTATCAGACTCTTGGGCCTTGAGGCACTCTGTGTTAATTCAACTATCGTGTGGGCTAATTAATGCCGCGGTACTGTTCCATCATCAGTGCTTGTTATTCCTGGGACTATATGATTGCAGTACTGCCCCCAATTCTAAATATAAGTCATTTCAGAGTTATTTACTTGTTCTTTAGGTATATAAGACGATATA
This sequence comes from Oryza coarctata, assembly GCA_030770085.1. Classification (NCBI taxonomy): domain Eukaryota; kingdom Viridiplantae; phylum Streptophyta; class Magnoliopsida; order Poales; family Poaceae; genus Oryza; species Oryza coarctata. Next base: position 8,979,135 of record CM061483.1, on the reverse strand, counting down.
GGACTTAGATGCTGCACTTGTCGCCAATTTTTCCTCTTTGTACCATTGCTAGTTGAGTACTACCACTCATGTATAAATAACGAGATATCATTTCCACCGTATAATAACTGCAGGACCAAAAAAGTTTTTTTACAGATTTATTGGGGTGCTCTTCTCAACACAGAAAGTTCAAAAGTAGGGTTGTGTTAGTCTTGAGTCAATGTAAAAATTTAGCTATTTTTATAAAGATGACTTATAAAGATAAAACCTAAGATAATTCAGTTGGGGGCGTAACCCTTTTTAGCGATTGTTATATTGGAACCTGAGGATAGTGTTAAATGGGTAAAGACCGGGTCGTCACCCCGGTGACACGCCATGTCGTGATTTATATATGGTGTCAATTGTGCAAGGATTAGGTCATCACATTCTTAGTGGTGTCACATCGGCGTTCAGGTGTGGTGAAAAATAAGTACGGGTTTTTACACCTAACTTGATGGGTGCGAAGGATAAGGAAGCTAGTCGAACCAACTAGGATTCGTTTAGGTAGTTGAAATATTAGGTCCCTTATAACCAAGTTAAGAAAGCTAATCGAGACAGTGATTAGGAGACATGTAAATATCTTGTGCGTTTAAGAGATTATGAGAAGTGGACAAGACGAAGGAGGTAGACAGTACTAGCTCAAAGCTTTAGTACATAGAAACAACTTCAAGTAAAAATTCTAATTGATAAAAGGCTTAAGGATAGTGTAATGGGGGTAAGAAGACAAGGGGATAGGATATCTTTGTTAAACTTATCATTAGAGAGATAATCTTAAACATAATTAGTGTGGATGCTTCTTAATTAGGCTAGGATGAGAGTGTTAAGAGATATTTTTAAGAGGACTTAGTTAGAGTTGTATCTAGTAGCAAGAAATTTTTTATATAGAATATCTTAGTAGCCATGTAGGTGTAATAGGTACAAGTTTTAAGATGGCACAGAGGTTTTGGGTATAGTGGTAGAAATTATAAGAGAAAATCTTGGACTTTGCCAGAGCTTTTAATTTGATGATAGTCAATATTTTCTTAAATAAGAGAATTACAAAGTAAAAGCTTGTTTAACTTAATGGTTTAGGACCAAAATAGGCATTGTATGCATGTATTAAAATTCTTATTTACATGTGACACAATGTCATTCAACACAATATGAATTATTTCACCCTAAACATAAAGACTCACGTTTCCTTTCAATTTCCAAACATTGGTAATCCATAGCGATGTGACACAATGTGCTAAATAATCAATCAATAAAACAAAACGAACCAAGAGAAATAAGTAGATTGATCAACACGTACAGATAGGATAATTGATCTTCATGATGATCAAGGGATTGAATTAATATAGGTGTATAATATAGTCATATCTAGATGTACTAAATGTACACATGCCAGCTCTAGCTCCACCACCATGTCTAATGGCACACATGGGCACTAGCTCCTCACCGGTTATGCCCCTTTATAAGGACAACACATCAAGAAGTTTTTCTTGGTAGCCATGGATTGGCACTAAGAGATTAGGAAAAGGAGATTATGGACTTGTATAGCAATAGGGAAAGGGTATCAAGGTTTTGTGATTGTGACGAAAGGAAAAAAAAAGGTATTAGGGGATTTCAGCCATTCTCATCAAATGTAGGAATTCCACCTGGACATTACAACTTGAAATTGCTGGAGAGGAGACGTCAACAATGTTAAGTAGATCAATAGGTTATAATGAGAAATAAGGAGTATATTAATGAAATATTGTTAATCAAGGTTTGGAGGCATAGAATGATTTTCTCCTTTTAGAAAGTCTCCAAAATCTTATGAAGGTGGAATAAAATGCCCGTAGCATATAGAAAACACATCTAGTTCTTTTTTGAACTTTGGTATTATATTATTGTGAAATATACCTATGTATTTATTTTATTGCTTATAGTTAGTTTTGTGGAAGTTAATTGGTGGGATGGGGATAGGGTATAAAAATGCAAAAGATGAAGGGCAACAGGTCCTAGTGAAAAGAACTGTAGTGATCATGGAGGTTCGCTTGTAATACTCTGGCTGATAGTAGAGGCCCTTGTGCCCTATCTTGTGTGGTAGTGGTGGTGGAATTAGGCTCTCATGGAGAGTTTGAATAGGTTGATGCCCTCATATAAATCCACACACCCCAACCATAGCATCTCCAGGTTAGCCTTCTACATTGGACGTATAAATGTGCCATTCCTTGTAAGAGCTATGCTAATGCAAATTGGGGAGTTGGGTGTTACAGTTCTACACACATGATTAAAAAGTGAAATACCATAATGTGGAGGTATTTACCATGTGAGTCCTGCTACATCCCTTGCTCCTATGCTGATCTGAAAAGAATGGCCTTCCATATTGCTTTCCAATTATTCAAGGGGGAAAAAAAAGGAAGATCATGTTTGATTATATGCCTTAGCATACAAGCCCATCAGGTTCTATTGAAATCATATGCACTTATTTCTTTTCTTAACACATATCTACAATATCTCTCTGATGATCATTATGATTTAGCTTGTATCTTTTTAATAGATTAATTCTGTACCTTAATATGAATTGTATTACATATTTATTGCCTTCTCTTTATTTATTATTTGTGATTGGACATACGAATGCATGGTTTATTGAACTTACCATAATTTGACACACTGAACACCGAATGCATTGGACATGCTGCACTTATTTCTTGTGACAAGTATTCACCATTCGTTCTCACTCTTAGATAGTAATGAATTAACTTTGATTAAATAGTTCTGTGAAACAATTGTCTCTTTACAGTTTATTTGTTAGGGTAAAAAAATAGATTACAAATTTGTTTATTTTGTGGGCAATATATTATTCTGTAGCATCATGCACTGATCATTTATCACTGATAAGGTAGGCAATAAGATCTTAGGTAGGCCAGCTTTCTTTTCCTTTAGAAAACAACAACAATAAGAGCAACAACAAATCAAGTTGAGATATACTAGGGTTGAAACCCAATAAAAATATTAAATCATGATTTACGTCAATGTCTTTTTTTAAACACTCCTATTTAAGCTATTTAAGTACAGATCTTTAAATATATTTTAATCTTTCAAGTTTTTTTTTATTATATCTTCTCATATTAATTTTAGCCTTACTCTATCTCTTCTCATATTATTATCTTGACTTAGTATTTTTATAATGTGCTGATACCTCTAGGAGCCATCTTTAGAGATGGCCAAACCATCTTAATCTATGTTGGATAAATTTTTCTTTAATTGGTGCTACCTCTAGCCGATCATGTATACTCTTCTTTCGAACTTGATCCATTTTTATATGACCACAAATCCAGTGTGACATACGTATTTCTGTAACAGTCAACTATTGAATGTCATCTTTTTATAGGCAAACATCCTGTCCTATACAATATAACAGGTATAATCGTTGTTTTATAAAACTTGTTTTTTAACTTTTACGGTGCCCTCTTATCACAGAGGATACCAGATGCTTAACGCCACTTCATATAGTCCGCTTTGATTCTATAGCTAACGTCTACATTAATATCCCCATACATCTATAGTATCGATCTCAAATATCGAAAGGTGTGATTCTTAGTTACTACTTGACCTCCTAAACTCACATCTCCATCCTCATGTGCAATGATGCCAAAGTTACATCTTAAATATTCGGTGTTAATTCTGCTTACTCTAAAACCTTTAGACTCAAGAGTCTGCCGTCACAACTCTAGTTTCTTATTTATTCCCATCTGGCTCTTATCAACTAACACTATATTATCTGCAAAGAGCATACACCAAGTGATATCCCTTTATATGTTTCTTGTAATCTCATCCATTACCAAGAGATACGGGTTTAAGACTGATATCTGATATAGTCCTATTTTAATTAGAAAGTAACATGTGTTATTATCATTTGTTTAAACACTAGTTATAGCATTGTTATGCATATCGTTGATGATAGAGACATACTTTGTTAGGACTTTACGTATGTCCAAAGTCCACCATATAATATTTTTCGTATCTTGTTATAAGCCTTCTACAAGTTAATAAAAACTATATGTAGATACTTCTATTCTCTAAACTGCTTCATTATTTGTCTTATTAAGAAATTCGCTTCTATGGTTGACCTTTCGGGCATGAAACCAAATTGGATCATAGAAATACGTGTCGTTTCTCTCAAACGATGCTTGATAACTCTTCCATAGCTTTATAGAATGGCTCATCAATTTAATTACTCGGTAATTGCAACTTTGGATATCTCCCTTATTCTTGTAGATTGTTACCACTATACTTTTTCTATACTCCTCAAGCATTGTGTTCGATTGAAAAATATTGTTAAACAATTTGGTTAGTCGTACGATAGCTATATCCCCAAGTCATCTCCACACCTTGATTAGAATACCATTAAAGCTCATCGCTTTACCTTCTTTTATCCTTTTCAAAGCTTCTCTAACCTCAAATTCTTTGATCCTCTACATAAAGCGCCTATTGGTGTTATCTGATGTGTTGTTCAACTGGACGATGGTGTCCTCGTTCTCACCATTAAACAAATTATCAAAATACTCTTGACATCTATGTCTAATCTCATCCTTCTTTAACAAGAGCTATTCCCTTTCATACTTAATATACTTAACTTGATTGAAGTCACTCGTCTTTCTATCATGAGCTCTAACCATTCTATAGATATCCATCTCTCCATTTTTTGTACTCAGATGTTGATAAAGATCCTCAAAAATCCATCCCTTTGCCTTACACATAGCTTGTTTTGTCGTCTTCTTTACCACCTTGTATTTCTCTATTTTGTCCTCACTCTTGTCATGGTACAAACGTTTATAGCTTTTTTTTCTCCTTAATAGCTCTTTGCATGTCTTCGTTCCACCACCAAGTATTTTTAGTTTCAAATTCACTTTCTTTGGACACTTCAAACACCTTTGAAGCAATCTTTCGAATATATGTTATCATCTTCTCTCACATATTATTTGCATCGTCATCTTCCTTCCAAGAGTCCTCTTCAATAACCATTTCCTTGAAGACATTTAATATGTCCTCTTTTAACTTCCACCACTTAGTTCTTGCAATTTTAGCTTGTTTATCCCTACGAGCATGCACCAGAAAGTGAAAGTCGGCCATCACCAGCCTATGTTGAGAAAGCACACATTCTTTCGATATTATCTTACAATCCATACATGCTTGTTTATCCTCTCTTCTTATAAGGATAAAGTCAATATGACTAGAGTATTGACTGTTACTAAAAGTCACTAAATGAGATTGTCTCTTCTTAATGAAAGTGTTGGCTATCATCAGATTAAAAGCTATAGTAAAGTCCAAGATTTCCTCTCCTTCCTGATTCCTATCACCATACCCAAAACCTCTGTGACGTCTTAAAACCAATACCTGTTGTACCTACATGGTCATTAAGATCCGCTCCTATAAAAAGCTTCTTACTACTAGGTACAGCTCTAACCAAGTCATCTAAGTCTTTCTAAAAATATCTCTTAGCACTCTCATCCTAGCCTATTTGAGAGGCATACGCATTAATTACGTTTAAAACTGTATCACTAATGACAGGTTTAATTAAGATGATTCTATCTCCTTGCCTTCTTACCTCCACCACACCATCCTTGAGGCTCTTATTAATTAGAATTACTACATTTCTATTTGAAGTTATCCTTGCTTGTGTACCAGAGCTTAAAACCGGTACTGTCCACCTTCTTTGCCTTCTAACACTTTTATTTAGTCTTGTGAACGCATAAGATATTTACATGCCTTCTAACCGTTGTCTCAACTAGCTCTCTTAACTTAATCGTAATAAATCCTATATTCTAGCTAGCTAAACATATCCTAGTTGGCTTAACCTACTTTCTTATCCTTCACACCCACCGAGTTAGGTGTGAAAATCCTTGCTCAATTTTCAACACACCCGGGCATCGATGTGGCGCGCTACTAAGAATGCGACGGTCCGATTCTTGCTCATTTGACACGATAGCATCACAAGGGTGACAACCCAGACCTTACCCATTTAACACCATACCCGAGTTTTGATATGGCGCGTCACTAAGAGGATTGCATCCTAACGAGATTTTTTTGGGTTTCATATTTATAAGAGTAGCTAAGTTTTTATGTTAGCTCGTCAAGCCTAACACAACCATTTTCCTTAATCAGGTTTAGAAACTGATTTGTTAAGACATCAAAGACACCTAACACTGGAGGTGTTTTTTTCTATAGAAAACAACTGCACATATTTCTATTTGACATCCAGAGAATATATACATTGAACTATGTCCTGAGCATCAAGAACACACCTGAACTGATTCTATTGAATGTAGTTGATCAGGCAACTGTTTCTAAAATAGAATTGGTTATTTATGCTGAAACTGCTAGTTCTCACATTTCAGATTGTGTTTCTGTTTTTGTCAATATGGATCCAATCCTTTAATTTGGTTTTCTTCATCCACAATTGGTAACATTATGCATAAGAGTATGTTTCATATTGATGAATCAAATAAAATGGAATAGTTCAACTCAAACAAGGCACTATGGAGGTATTCTTGTTTTAAATTTCATTGGTATTATTCACTGTAGAGTATTATTTGTCCAGTTTAATTTTTTTGCGAATTCATCTTCAGAACATTCAATTATCATATTGCACATTCAGATGATATAGAACCATATCCAAATTGGAAAAGCTTTCCTACTATTTATGGTCCATTAATTGAAAATTTGCACAGTAGGTATCATTGTAGTTTTTTCAATTAGTGTCTGCGTCTGTAGAGCTTTTGTTATGCAAAACTTTAATCAGTGCAAAATCAATCTGTTCATAAATTTGCTTGGAGTTCAGAAACCTTTTCGTGTTAAATTCACTTTTATCATGGCTCATTAGATCTATAAAGTTTAGCTTTACATGAATTATATTGCATGTCAAAGACGTCTTTATAGTTCTGTTTTATGTAAAGAATGGTTCGAAATCTAGGTCAGTGTTATGACAAAGTTTAGAAAATGATGAAGTTAAAACAGTGATTGAGTGAAGGATGTAGTCTGTCATTTCATTTAGTAGGTGTCAGCCTGTAACGGATGAATACTCCACAAATCAAGCCGTTTATTCCTTTTTTAGTTTCTGTTGATATGTTGTTGGATCTTGGCATGAAATTGAGTGATCCGTCTCAGCATAAAATTGATCAAGAAGTTGTTCCTGTACCAGATTCACTAAAGCATACAGGAATTTTGTTAGCATGGGTCTGTTCATTTGGGATGAAACAAATCAGAACAGAGCATATCAGACGCTTCTACAAACATTTTCAGTCTTATGCACCTGGTTGGTAAACTCAGGCTGAATGATGCAATTTCTGAGTTCAAGTGTACTGGTGACGCATGTGGTCCGAAACAGTGTGAAGCCACCGCCGGCCTTTATACTAGCAATACAGGCTTAGCAAGAGGTTTGACATCTGTGAGTCGAGCATATGCATATTGTTATGTTGATCAGAGTGAGTTTGTACTCCTGGGTACCTGTCCCTTGTATTGTTCCATCTGTAGTTCTATAGTATGTTTTCGAAGGACTGGCATGCGCAATCAGGCGGCCATTCTGTTAGATGGAATTATTTAGTGGTATCAATCAGCTGATTGTTTGCTTCCTTGAGGGCATTGACTCCTGAATTCTCCGTTATTCCAAGGAGTTGATTCTGGTGCATGCATGTGCGTTCATCATCAGCATGTTTTCCCCCAAGCAAGCAACTGTTAGTGTCAACTTCGTATTTACAAGTTGAGAAATAGTGTGATCTAGATCTTTGTGACAGATACGGTGATACTGATTTTCCTTTTCGGTTCCTGCACATGATATTGGACAAGTATGAAAACTGTCATGCATCTAATTTTTATGTGCATATGTATCATCATCGATCAACTATTGCACTGGAATTCGGGATGTACCAGTAGACATCTGACAGAATGTTTATGCATCTGATTTATGTCCCTTACCTTGAGAAATTTGTACTCCTATTACCATAATCTCCTGTGGCAACAATTGCAATGTACTGCTACTTCTTTCAGGGTTGTCTTTTGCACCTGCTGCTGCTGCTGCTGGAGCAATAGTGCAGGACTGGGAAAGGAAACAGACCGATGGATTGTCCTTTGACTTTGAGTGAATGATATGTGGGCTCTGTCACTATTAGGTCTATATGTCAATGATCTATATCTGAGGACAGTGAGTCAGAGAACACTCATCGACTGGGGAAATGACCAGATATGCTGATATGGATTTGCTGTAAATGATGGCAACACTGTTGAATGGTGCTGTGGAACTACTGTAATAATTGATTGATTGTGGCTTTGTGTATGTTTAGATGTAGCGGCTGGTTTATCCATTGTCTAAACTCTGAAAATACTTTTCAGTGGTGTTGGCGGTTGCATACACATTTCACGTGATTTCTTCAGAAGTCATACGTAATTATTATTAATTCCACATGAATTTGCACGATTTTTTTCCCAATGTTCCAAATAGGGCCTATCAAGAGCAGATATACCATACTATTATGAAAGGTTGAATACATGTTATTTTCATAGTCGGGTTTCTTCTGTCAATTGTCATGTTTCGTAATCTTTACCTCATCCCATTTTCGCCAAACATTACCTGTTTTTTTTCCTAATTCGATGTGTCATGGTGCAAACATTTTATCAGCCTAGTCCCAAACCAAAGGAACCTAGCCACAGCACCAACATGCAAGCAAAATTCTCTTGAACTCCATTTAAAGTAGCACAGGGCATGAACAAATTAAAGAGAACAAACATAAGAGCGGGAAGATGAAGAAGAAAAAGAAAGAAAACAGAGAGAATTGCATCACAAACCCATGATCACAAGCATTATATATGTGGCGTCCTAATTATTAACTACTAATTGGGGGCAACTCTATCTACCACCAAATTTTGGTCCTTGTGAGCAACCAGTGAGGCCATTGCAAACTCAAACTGCTCCATGGTGAGGTAGGACATGGAGAGCAGCTCCCTTGCCTCCTCCTGCAGCCCCCTGAGGCTTGAGATGTTGCTGGACCCATCCAGCCCAATGTGGGCCACATGCTGCACGTCCGTGGGGAACCCAATCTCTATGTTTATACCCTCGTCTTCGTCTTCGTCGTCCTTGTATATCTCGAAGATGTGGGACAGGCTCTTGAAGCTCTTGATGAGCTTCCTGATCCCTGCCAAGAAGTCACGCCTCGCTGCCTGGCTCTCCTCCTGGTCGGCGCTCTTCGTCTTCCTCACTGTCGCTTCCTCGTCTTGCGTTACACCTAAATTAAAGAGATGCCCATAAAAAATCACAAAAATTAAGTTATCAATTGTACCAGTTTAACTCATCAGAAAAAAAAAACTCCTAACATTTACTTAAAAGTTAAAAGTATCCCTTCTTATGTTCTTGGACCCACATGTCACTCACGCACCACTTTGCTGCGAAATTTGGTTCGATCGCACGGCGTCGCCCGACCAATGATAATCCCCATCCATGAATCATGAGAATTAACAAGAAATGGACAGTATAAATGCTGAAGAACGTGCATTTTACCTGCAGCCGGAACTGGAGCGCCATGCCTCGTTGCAGCAGCTTGTCCTTGCAGCTCCTTGCTGCTGGACTGTTGCTGCTCAGAGATCGGTGTCATCCTTGCTAGAGAAACACTAGGAAGAGTACGAAAGACAGAGAGATGGAGCAACTGCAGCAGGGTGGCGCCTCCGCTTGGTCGATCGCCATGGCCACCGGCCTTGTTAAGTATGCATAGAGAGAGGGGTGGAGTGCAAGGGAAGACAGTGAGAGAAATGGAGGTGGTTATGGTGGTTGTCCGGATGGATGGAGGGAGAGAAAACAGAAGGTGTGGTAGCTGCAGGCATCAGTTTGGTTATAATTGCCATTGCCTGCCCTGCCCTGCTACACGGACGGACGCCCGGGTCGCCGACCTTGGTTGCCACCTGTCGCCGCAGGATTGGCTCATCGCCTGCGGTCCGCTTTGGTGCACGAATCTCAATGCAGGTTTGTGCATAGCATTATCAGCGCAATATATATTTTTTGTCTAATTTCGTGGAAGGCATACACGCGCTCAAGAGACACAGATGTCACTGCGAAGTAAGCGTATCTCAAACGGCGGTTAGGTTCTTGCGATCGACCTGTCCACCCCGATCATTTCGGTTGGAAGTGCACTAAGCCAAGACATGTGATGGAAACAATAAAAAATAATTTGAGAAAAATAGAAAACGATAAATAAACACTTTAATTAATTATATTTGGTTATGGCTTACAGGCTGACTACCATCTCTAATTTCCATTGCAACTGAGCGTGTGCAGCAATGTGGAAACAAAAAAGATGACTCATTTCATAAATCTCACAAACCAGTTTGTTGCGTAATCTTGTACCACGTCAAAACGTTGCAAATAACTAGCATTATTGAAATCAAGCAAGAATGAAAACATTTGTACCAAACTTCTATGCAAAGTATGGACTTACTGACACAAGTGCATCACGCCACTTTGTTGGTGTTCTTGCATAGTGACCTTACCAGACAATCCCTCCCAGAAAAATCGTTACCAGAAATTAATTCACCAAGAAACCATGATGGTTGTACTTTATTGTGACCTCTTGCAAATGCAGGGACCACAATGACCACCAATACAAAGATGCATAAAAACTTGCGGTGATCATTAACTCCACGGGGTAAATGCGCTATTTCATCAACTACACAGTAGATCATATGCAAGCTGTATAAAATGTCCTGGCATACACCTGGAGTACAATTGTGCAAGCTGTAGAGGAAAACCTGTATCAGGTCCACATTAATAAGTTCCAAAAGGTGAATTTATGGTTTGGTCTATTCTCTTCTCTTCTTTTCTTTTTTCCTGAATTTTTGTGTAGCTGACAGAAAAGGGAATGGTATAAGAATAATCTTCTATACGCAAAGAACCATGAACAGCATAGCTGTATATTGTATAAGTTAGACGTCAGGTACAACCAAGCAAAAATCAGCCATGATTTCATCGAGGTGGCTTCTACTATAGACTGAAGTAGTCAAGGACAATTTCATTTGCAAGGGCTGTACTTGAATCACAAATCGTAGCGTAGAGGTGCCCAAAGAATCAATTTAATTCCTCTACTCATTTGCTCAACAGGAAGCAGGTGATTCAAGGGTATCATCCAAGAGTGAGGAGCTGTTAAATGTCATTCATCATAGTGGGGGATAGAAGTATGATGACACAGAGAACCCCAGGAAGAGAACACCTCCGATTGTTGCAACAGTTCGTTGTGAAATCTTGGATGCCAACATGCTCCCACCTATAACTGCAAGTGAAGTGCAGACAGTGTGGCCCAATGATGCCCCGACTGCTACTCCGATTGCATTCTTGTGGGTTGCAAGCTGCATGGTAACATGAGTGCAAATAGTAAGTCAAAATTTTGGGCTCAGGAAGATTCAACTTCTTGCATGTTCTCACAGCACTCAGTAAGAATATTGAAATAGATCAATTATATCAGCAGTTTTGAGCGAGAAATAAAAAAAAACATGCAGCTAGTTGAGTGGTAGGTCTACCGCAATAGTTGCTATTTGGCTTCGATCACCCCATTCAGCTAAGAAGGTTAAGATGAAAGCCTGCAGCAAGAAAAAAAATAATGAATTGTAATTCCAAAGAGTGTCTCATGAGGAATTGCATAGTATAGATAATCAATAACCAAAAGAAAACCAATATTCCAGTCAAACATAACAGGAAAACATTAATAAGGTGCCATTGTACAACACATTTGACATCTGAATATAAGTACTGAATGTTCACGTGCAGTCTCTGTGGACCATTTGATAAACATTTATAAGGTGACAAAAGCTGACCTCCAAAAAGATTGGTGTACAAAATCTTCCAAAGAACCGGCGAATGGTTGATTTTCCTTGACCTGACTCAAGCTTCTCTTCCAACTACTCAGACATGCACAAAACATTAAAGATCTGCAGTCATTCAAACATATATATTTTAAGAGCGGCAGCTCTGAACTTACAAGAACCAATCTATCAAAACCAAGTCAAACCAAGTACAAATCCCCTTGTTTCACTAATAGTAACTAAAAAAATAGGTATTTTACCAAATTTTCGGTTAATGCTAAGGCATTAGAATTACTATTAGACATTTTAGCATATGTCCATCTACCAGTTTTTAACTCTACCAGTGTTAGAGTACCTTTAGTATCTCAATATAATAGATCTCAAGCCCTGGTAAAGTATGGTTGTATTAGGCTTAACGAGCCAATGTAAAAACTTAGCTATTTTTATGCAGATGAAACCCAAGAAAATCCCATTTGGACGTAACCCTCTTAGCAACACGACATATCGAAACCTGGGTATGGTATTAAATGGACAAAGGCCAGATTGTCACTCCTGTGATACGCCATGTCGTGATCTGGGTATAGTGTCAAGTGAGCAAGGATCAGGCCATCGCATCCTTAGTGGCACGCCACATCGGCACCTAGGTGTGATGCGTCTTCACATCTGACTCCGCGGGTGTGAAGGGTAAGGAAGCAAGTCAAGCCAACTAGGATCGGTTTAGGTAGCTGGAAGTAGGAAGTAGGGTCCCTTACGGGTAAGTTAAGAGAGCTAGTCGAGATTGCGATTAAGAGACGTGTAAATATCTTATGCGTTAAAGAGACTAAATGGAAGGGTCAAAAAGCGAAGGAGGTGGACGGTACCGACTTCAAGCTCTGGTACACAGGGACAAATTTAAATAGAAATGGAGTAGGAATTCTGATTGATAAGAATCTCAAGGATGGTGTGGTGGAGATGAGAAGACAGGGGGATAGAATCATCTTAGTTAAATTTATCATTAGTGATGTAGTCTTAAACGTAATTAGTTCGTATGCCCCTCAAGCAGTCCAGGATTTAGAGTGCTAAGAGATATTTCTGAGAAGACTTAGATAGTTTGGTGAGAGTTGTACCTAGTAACGAGAAACTTTTTATAGGACATCTTAATGGTCATGTAGTTTTGAGGCGGCACATGGAGGTTTTAGGTATGGTGGTAGGAATCAGGAGGAAGAGGAAATCCTAGACTTTGCTATAACTTTTGATCTAATAATAGCCAACACTTTCTTTAGAAAGAGACAATCTCATTTAATGATGTAACAGCTAATACTCTAGCCAGATTAACATTGTCCTTATAAAAAGAGGGGATAAACGAACTTGTGTGGATTGTAAGGTGATATCTAGAGAATGTGTGGTTTCTCAACATAAGCTGGTGGTGGCTGACTTTCGCTTTTTAGTGCTTGCTCGTAGGGATAAATAAGTCAAAATTACAAGAACCAAGTAGTGAAAGTTAGAAGGGGAAATATCAAATGTCTTCAAGAAAAGAGTTATTGATAAAGGCTCTTAGAAGGAAGAAGACGATACAAATAACATGTGGGAGAAGATAGTAACATACATATGGAATATTGCTTCAGAGGTATTTAAACTGACCAAAGAGATTGGTTACAAAACTAAAGACTCTTGATGGTGGAACGAAGACATACAAAGAGTTATTAAGGAGAAGAAAGAATACTATAAACGCTTGTATCATGATAAGAGTGAGAACAACATGAAAAAATATAAGCTGGCAAAGAAGATCGCAAAACGAGCTATAAGTGAGACAAAAGGACGGGCTTTTGAGGATCTGTATCAATATCTGAGTACGAAAGGAGAGGACATCTATACAATAGTTAGGGCTCATGATAAAAAGACAAGAGATTTCAACCAAGTTAAGTGTATTAAGAATGAGAGCGCAACTTTTGATGAAGGAGGATGAGATTAGACATAGATGTCAAAAGTATTTTAACAATTTGTTCAATGGTGGAAAAGAGAACATCACCATTCAGTTGGACGACTCTTCGGATGACACTAATAGGAGTTTTGTACGGAGAATCCAAGAATCTAAGATCAAAGAAGCTTTGAAAATGATGAAAGAGGGTAAGGTGATGGGCTCTTATGGTATTCCAATGAAGGTGTTGAGATGTCTCGAGGATAGAGCTATAGTATGACTAACCAAGTTGTTCAATAATATTTTTCAATCGAACACAATGTCTGAGGAATAAAGAAAAAGAAGTATGTTGGTACCAATCTATAAGAATAAGTGAGATATCCAAAGCTGTACTAATTACCAAGAAATTAAATTGATGAGCCACAATATGAAGCTTTGGGAGAGAGTTATCGAACATCGTTTGAGAGGAACGACACAGATCTTTATGAACTAATTTGGTTTCATATCCGAAAGATCAACTATAAAAGCAATTTTCTTAATAAGATAAGTTATGGAGTAGTTTAGAGAGCAGGAGCTACATATGGTTTTTAGTGACTTAGAAAAGACTTATGACAAGATACTAAGAAATATTATGTGGTGGGCTTTGGACAAATATAAAATCTCAACAAATGTCCTCATCAAGGATATGTATAATAATACTATAATTAGTGTTCGAATAAATGATAGAAACAGATTACTTTTTGATTAAAATAGGACTATATCAGAGATTAGCCTTGAGCCCTTACCTATTTGTATTGGTAATGGATAAGGTTACAAGAAACATATAAATAAATATCTCTTGGTGTATACTCTTTACAGATGATGTAGTGTTAATTGATGAGAGCTACGCAGAAGTAAATAAGAAACTAGAGTTGTGGTGGTAGACTCTTAAATCCAAATGTTTTAAAATAAGCAGAATTAAGACTAAATACTTGATGTGTGACTTTGGCACTATCTCACATAAGGGGGGGCGTGAGTTTAGGAGGCTAAGCAGTGACTAAGAAGAACACTTTTCGATATCTGAGATCGATACTACAGATAGATGGGAATATTGATACGGACGTTAGCTATAGAATCAAAACGGGCTGGTTGAAGTCGCGCCAAGCATTTGGCATCCTCTGTGATAAGAGGGTACCGCAGAAGCTAAAAGACATTTTATAGAACAACGATTAGATATGTTATGCTATATGGAGCAGAATATTAGTCTACAAAAAAGATATCATGTTCAACACCTGAGTGTTGTAGAAATGCGTATGCTATGTTGGATTTGTAGTTATATAAGAATGGATCGAATCTGAAACGAGAATATACGTGACCGACTAGGGGTAGCATCAATTAAAGAAAAGCTTGTCGAACATTAGTTAAGATGGTTTAGCTATGTCCAAAGGAGACTTTAGAGATGTCAATATATTGTGGAATTTTAAGTCAAGATAATAATAAGAAAAGAGATAGAGGAAGACCAAAACTAATATGGAGAGAGACAATAAAAGAAATTTGAAAAAGTAGGATATATCTAAAGATCTGTACTTAAATAGAAATGATTGAAAAACAGCTATTAGCGTGTCTGAACCATGATTTGAAGATTCTTATTGAGTTAACTCTAGCCTACCCCAACCAGCTTGGGACTAAAACGCTGTATTGAATTAAGTGTCCTTCTGCCATTTTTGAAGGGAACAAATATCATGCTCTTTATTTATTTTAGCTACCGATGAAAAATAAAACTGTTCCTAAAAAGTGATGATTTTGGGGTGGTTAATAGTGCATTTGTGGCTCTTCCTTTCTTTTTTATCAGCAAAGACTGTGGACATTTTAATCTTTACTCTTTTAATAAGGAGAGTTGTGCGATTGGGTGCTCAACGTCCATCCCTCACTCTAGATCTTTTGTGGCTAGATATACACATATGTGTATTGTTGGCAACATGTATATAAGAAATTTGCATAGTTTGCACATGTTTGTATTTAGGTTATTGATTAATATGAAGTCATGCATACAATTTTTAGATTCAAGCATAATTACTTTTCATGCTTTTATCTTTAGATCTTACAGTATGTTTATATGGCATTTGTTGCATTGCAACACCTGGGGCACAATGCTAGTTCAAGAACCGATGGTAATATCAGATTCCCTAAGCAATCACAGAACCTGCAGTCTGCAGGCAAGCAATCGAACACTCAAGGAAGCCACAACAGGATTTTGGCATTGTGGAATTGCTGCAGCATTTTCGGTTCTTATGGTGAATTTAAAGGGAAAGGAAATAATCACAAAGCAATGAAGCTCCTGTATATGAAGCACGATTGATTAACAATATGTACCATCCCACACATCCTGGTCGTGGCACGCAACTCAAAACAGAGCAAGGTCTGCATGCGTTCAGTTGAGTTATGTATCACGACTAGGACTGTGGGATAGCATGTATCGTCAACCAATCATGACACACATGCAGGAGCTTCATGGCTTTATGATTTCCTTCTTCCCCTTAGCTACAGCAATTCTGCAGCGCCAAAAGCCTCCTCCGTTCATCGTCTTCCTCTAGTGTTCAGCCACGTGTGAGCAGGTTCTGTGTTCGCGTGGGAAATCCAACACCATCTACAATAGTGCATTACAGCTAAGAAAGTATGACAAATACCAAAACAACATTCAAGATAATGCCTTCCCTAGCACACCATGTTAAATGATAGGCCATGGCATCAAACACTTAACAAATAATAATTGAGTTGCACCATGGATAATGACAGGTAAATGGTACATAAAAAGTAGATGGCGTACTTCTTCCATTTCTTTCTTCTGAGATCCCTTTGGGTCAGACTTCCAAGCAATGTATAACAAACGTAGTCCAAAGAACAAGTACAAAACTAGCAGGAAACGGGATTAGAGAAATTATGAGAAAATAAAGGGCAATATTAGTCTATAAGTCGTTTCATATGCAAACTATCCAGCATGTGAATTATGGTAGCAAGTAGCATCCATGGAAAAAAAATATCCATTGAGAGATCTGAACAGGAATATTAGATATATGTTATGATCAGTTGTCTAGAGCATAGACTCTAGAGTACAGCAAGTCTGCAAGACCTAATTTTCTAATTGAATTCAACATAATGTAAGAAGTTTGCCTAATAATGGAAACTAGCTGACTTATATCCCTCTATCTAAGAACAAGAAATTGCAGGACTGCCAGGATGACAACTGCAGACATGAGAAGCATGAACTAGCATACTCCCGAAGCAAACACCTGGAAAGTCACAAAGTAAGAAAATGAGTACCTGTAGCAGCACTGTTAGTGTGCTTCCTTGATATCAAGTTGGGGACTATCCTACCAAGTCCAGTTGACAGTACCTTGAGAATAAATACACATATTAACAGCATAGAAAAACCTATGTAATATCTTACTCCCACCGTCCCAAAAAAAAACAATTTCTAGAATTCAAACTTTGTCCCGAAATAAATCAACTTCTACACTCTTACCTATCATCAATCCGCAAATCGAGGAATTTATCCCTTCAATATCCCTCACCAACCCACAAACCAATACTACTTTTACATTTATGAAGGGTGTTTTGGTCTTTTCTTTTCCACCTTGTTTTTGCATTGGGATTCTAGGAATCCACTTTTTTTGGGACAGAGGGAGCATACAATATAAAGAAATAAACAATTGGCATTTGGCATACATAAATTCAGAGAAATACCTGAATGTAGAGACCACAGTTTAATGGGCCATCATAATAGCACTAGTTAAAACTATGGCGAATGCATACCTCAACAATAAACAGCATATCATCATATAATTTATTTCTAGACATACATATACTAAGGGAGAAGCATAACAACTATATCTATGTTAAGAAAGAAGCACATCCACTTCTTGCATAGTTCAAGATCTTCTATAGTTTGAGTTTCAATTGGATAAGATAAAAGAAACTTGAATTGACTAAGAAACATTAATTGCCAGGAGCTCACCGTCATCACGTAGAGGGCTGATAGCGCACCAGACAGCACAATTGACTTGGGGTGTCGCATTGCCATTAGCGCTGCAATAATAAAGGTTTCATCTCCAATCTACATCACCATGAATACAACCCAAACATCAATTTCCCTATCATTGAAACCGCAAAGCCACTACATGGAAGCCAAACCCAACCCTCCTTTCTCATGCTAAGGAGTACCTCGCTGACTAAGATCATCGAGAGACTCGCGAAGAGCGCATCGAACAGCCCAGGGCCGACCTCGTCGAGGGCCACCCCATGGTCTCCCTCCAACACTGCTTCCTTCTTCTTCAGGCCATGCAAGAACCCCTATTAATCGCATCCACAACCATCAAAGGTTCGAGCTTTGGCACAAAAACCACCCCTTTAAACAGAAAATGTTTAGATATGCAAGAGCCAGATTCCTCACCCCTGCGCGGCGCCCCAGCGAGATCCTCGACCCCGCCGATTCGCCGTTGTCGGCGCCGCCCGCCTTGAGAAAAGCAGCAACTTTTACAAGATTTTTCCCAAGAAATGACCGAATCTAGCTACATTTTTGCCCAAAGATGTGAACTTTCACGGGTTCTTGTCCTTACCACGGCCGCGGAGAACGCGAGGAGGGCGACGAGGAGGACGGGGAGAAATCTAGGGTTCGGATCCACCATCCTAGGGATCTCACGAACCCTAGGCTCGCAGATTGGGGAGGGTAGGAGTAGAACTGTGGCAGGATGAGATCCTCCTCCCTTCGAATTATTCCTCTCTCCCTTTTTTTATGCTGTCGCGTGTGGATTCTGGATTAACGAGCTGCGTGGAGGAGGGATTAACGAGGTGTTGAATCTGGCCGCCGTAGAGAGGGGGAAGAACGGAACCGAAGAAGGGGTTTCGGACTTTCAGCCAAATGGGCATGGATGATGGCATAAACACTTTTTATTATTGGAAAATAAATTGAGATTTGCTATGCCTACAACACCAAATTATAATTTTGAAATAGACAAATTTCATTTGATGAAATTGTACTTAATTTGCTTCTTCCGAAAATATCACTGAACGTGTTTTTATTGTGGACTTGAACTTTATATCTTTACATATATAATAATTATAGGTTATTCTAGGGCTTTCATATCGATTAAAAAATAAAAAATTATAAAAAGCTCACATTAATTAGAAAATCTAGAAATTTCTATTTTAATAAAAGAACAATAAGGCCTTGGACGTCCAATCTCCTTAACTAATATATGCTACCGATGATATTGTGCATAAAGAGTCTATGTAATAGCATAGGAATCACACTCAAATTCGGTTCCAAAACAGGCTAAGAGTCATGCCGTATATATGCATGCGTTTTGTAATAGCGTAGGAATCACACTCAAATTCGACATGTTGAGGGTTCAAAACAGACTAGGAATCATGCCGTATATATGAATGCGTGCTGTATATATATGCTATCTCTAACGTCGTTAGGTTTAGTATTACTAATGACAATAAGAGTTTACATTAAATTACTTCCTCCATCTCAATAAATTATCATTTTATAAAAGAGATGACAAATTATAAGGAGAAAAAAAACCAAGTTATCCTTTAATAAATATAAATGAGATATGTTTATGATTGAGAATATGATTAGGGATAAAATGGAAAGAAATTTAAAGAAAAGATGGTGGACGGGAAAACAAGTTATGACTTAATAAATAAATAAGATATGTTAATAATTTAAAAGATTGTTAGGGGTAGAATGGAAAGGAATTTAAAGAAGAGGTGATGGATGGGAGAACTTAGTAATTATTTTAAAATAAATTTTAAACCTAAAGTGATTACTTATTTTGAATAGAGGGAGTAAGAAATAACTGCATCACATATTGTCTAAAAAAAACTACCTCACATATTAATGTCCCTGCCAAGTCTAACTGAACTACTATACTTGCCAAATATTAGTAACGTCACAGATTGTCTGAATCAGGGCAGCTTGATATCACAGTTAGGTACGACAGTGCCCGATACCGTTTTGCACATAGTATTTTGGACCGCGGGATATTTGCACACAGTACCCATATCTGGCCATGCAGGTTAGTATTTTTTATCAAATAATTCAGAAATTAAATTACATTAATTCGGGGATGAATTAATTTTGAATTCAGAGCGCATAAAGACTAAACAAAATATGTTTGGAATTCATAATCATAAATAAAATGGAATATGCAAATTATTTTTTTGGAAAATATTAAAACTGTAAACTAAAACAATTTTTCAAACACTTACAACATGCAAAATAAAATTACGAACACTTCATTACACGTAAATTTATAGCAGAGTGATAACAAGCTACAGCCTGCTTTCAAGCTGGCTAATCAAGTAGATGTGAATTTAAATAACTATCTATAGATATAAATGATCCAACATGTGCACAAAGCTATACTTACAAATAACTTGAAATAGGAATTTGTGCATAATGAAGATTTTGTGTTCCAAAAATAATTTTCTGATAAATTAAATATGCAATTATGGTAAACAAAAATAAAAAATAATGTTTGAAATACAAAATTATAGATGAAATAAGATATATGAATTATATTTTAAAAAATAAATGGGAAAATAAGTAAATTTAATTAGGACAACACTTTATATGATATTAAAACAAACTAATTTTCTAATCTCAAGCCCATACAAATACACGGGTTGATGGCTAGTGGCTTCTAAATTGAGAAGTGAACAAAGTACTACTATAGAGTTTTAGGGGAGGAAAAGGAGAAGTTTGACGTTTGGGCTAAATAATCATACATCACACACCACAGCTTTCTTGGCTAAATAATCTTAAAATTAACCATAGCATCACACTCAATTCATCAAACAACAAGAGGGTTTCCTTACTATCAAGTTATGTGCTCAAGTATTTCTATTAGCCCATAATGCATAAGTTGTTCTCTACTTCTCTAGGTGTGTTTAAGATCAGAATTCATCAGGGAAACAAGAAAAAATAAATATTCTCTAGGGAGAAAACCAAATAGTCTCGTTTACAAGGTTATCTCAGCTTTCTACACTTTTGGATCCACTTTATTCCTAACTTCTAACACTAAGCACATGTCCCTCTTTTCAATTTAAATATTTTTTAAAGAAAATGAACAATGTTTTTGGTAGTATGATATATATTTTCGCAAGTTTGAATTTGGAAGGATAACAAATATTTGTTCCACTCATCTTTGTACTTCCAAGGGACACCTCCTGCTTTTACTTCACTCACATAGCATGATTTTGCTAACCACAATTCTAGAAACAACCGCTCTTGGGAAATAAAAAATGTGATTTTTTAATTCCAAAGAGACAATCCGACATCTCTTTGCTTGTGTCCTTGCACGTTACGCATGGTGTCATATACATGGTGTTTTAATTTATCTCCTCCAACAAGTGCGACCAATATGTTGGGCAACTGGTTAAATGGAAATACATGTGAATTATAGTAATCTTATTTTAATGGGTGCATGTGCCCTAATTTGGTCAATTTGGGTTTACAGGAATGATTTTGTTTTTATAAAAAAACTCATAATCCATTACAAGTCTTATTATGTGTATCAGTTGGCTCTGTATTTGATCATAGCGCTAGGAGGATCAAAACATTGTGCTTATTGGAGCCACATACTTGGAGTCTGTCATTAAGAACTCTTTCACCCACTTTGATGGCGGCTTAATGTTTTATATATTTCTACTTAGTGTATGTTTTGATTATTTCATCCTTGTTTTATCCCTTATCAAGGTTTTTTTTCATCTTATAGGGGGTTTTGTCCCTTATTGTGATTATTTTTTAACTTTCTATTTATTTATAGTTATGCGCATCCTTAGATATAGAGGTCAGGATGTAATCATCTTCCTTATTTTAAAAAATTAAATAATCTCTCTTCAGCAATGTTTTGGACTAGCTTAGTACACGAAACATTAAGGGGTTTTTCAAAGTAAAAGTAGAGGATTCAATTCATAGGAATTTTTCCTGTTGAAGTCATTTGGACCATAGGATGGAGTTGCCAAATTCCTATGGAATACATTTCTATACCCCAATTTCATAGGATTTTGAATATGTGCTTTAGCCTCATGATTTTCATCTCCTTTGTGAATACCAATGCAATCTCTTTGTTTCCCTTTCTACTCTCACTCTAATCTAAATCATATAATCACAAAAATCTTGCATTATTCCTGTAAACCATCCAAACGCATCTTTTGAACAATTTCTATTATTTTATTTCTTATACGATTTGATAAGTCATGACATTCCAATCCTATATTTTTCCTATTTATATGTTTTTAGAATCATGCGTTTCAAAGCAGTCATAAAACTTTTAATATCTATGATCTCAATACAGTAATAGAAAAAAACCACAACATTCGCTGTCATGACCTATAAATTTTCACATTAATTAGAGGAAAAATAAAACAATAGTCTATGTCAAAATGCAATTAGTACTTTCTAAAACTCGGATTGAAAATTCAAAGATATAAAAATTAGAGTCCATAGTAAAATACAATACATATCCATATAGTAAATCTTGCAATTTGGTACTATAAAAATTAGAAACGGAAGATACTCCCACGGTGCCATCATGTTACATAACTAGTTGTGTAACTATCCTTCCCATCCAGATATACCGGATAGAGAAGGGAAAAGGGTATCCATAAATAAAGTGAAAACACACGTAACTATGTATGATATTACATGTTGATTGAACAAACAATGCTTGCCTGCCTGCCTGCCTATATTTATGGTCAAACTCATAATTGTTTGCTATGAAATTAGTGCAAAAGATCAATCGATCAAACTCATATGGGCTTCGACATATCAAATATAACTAGCTACACATAGAAGATTAATCGGTATGTACAGTTAAACTAACTAGAACAACTAAGCCTTAATTTATTTGAGATAACTCAAATTCCTTCCAGATTTTTAAGTTAATAGCATTAAATTTTTTATTTAAACTTTTACCAACAATAAATTATAGCTATTTGGTTTTGTAGAGTTAAAAGATCCAACTATATCATTTTTTAGATTTATCCGATTGGTTGAAAATTACATAATACATTTGATGTATAGATAGAATCAACAATGATTGTTTAAAGACCCAACCATCTGACCATTTTTGTTGCCTCGATATTTATGAGCCAGAGATAAAATCCTGACTCAAGATTAGGAGAGTGAAAAACTAAAAAATGATCTAAATAGGCTCCTTCTCCTCTTTTCTTGAAAAAGTTAGCTATGGATAGCGTTTCTCCTATGGATCCCATGTCAACCACAAAACTCATCGTGGCCAAGGTAATTCCCCTAAAGTTTTCTCTGGAGCCTCAATGTTATCTCAGTAGAACCGCCTACATGGATGTAGAGTGCTAGTGAGCAGGTTGTCACGTAAGGTAACAATGTGCTATATTGGTTGTTGTCAGAAGGAAGATAGTGAGGGGCGGTGTGACGACAAGTTGTGTGGAGTGACTATATTGGAATTATATATTGGAATTAGATGGGTAAACAAAATGGATGTGTAGTAGATCGGTAGCCAATAAGTGAAGTTGTTTCTTAGCAATGTATTTTCATGGAGTGGTAGGAAAAGGAAAAAGATGATGGACGGAAGAAGATAAGCAATGTTTTGTGCTAGAATTCAAAATTATATGACCACTTTCAATATTTTTCTTTCACAATAATAAGTGAGAGTATATATGGTATTATATGAGAAAATTTTGTAACAACTTTAGTAACACAATGTGTACAGTCCACCATGTTAGTTTTGAAGAAACAAGGAGATTTTTCAACAATGTCATGAGAGTAAGGAGAAACTACACAAGTTCTAAAGTGCATAGGGTGTTATTATATTTATTTCCATCCGAACAGGGCATTCATAGTTTTAACCACCACTTTTTTTAGTGGGCACCTTCTGTGCCGTCTAATTTAAATCGCTCCAAATGCTACACCACCATACTAATCTGCTCAACGTGGCTTAATATTGAATACATGAGGTAAGCATGCCATTGCCACTGCTATAAACAGCCGGGGTCCTTTTTCCTCTTATTCTAATAACTGATGACATGGATATAAATGGTTCCTGTGGACTTAATTCTCCATATTAGGTAGATCTTGCTGATGTGGTACACTGGTACTTCTTAAATAGATGGACCAAGTTTGCTTGTGAAGTTTTCTTTCACGTGAACGTGTGATGCATTCGAGAGAGTGGTGTGTTGAAATGCGATAGCTTCATCAGGAAGAATTGGAGCACAGCTAAATTAAATATCCCAAGAAAGAAAGTCTCCATTACACTATACTCTGCTTAAATACCCCATCTATCACAAATGTTTCTATATCGTTTAAACGGTTTGAGAAAAATATCCTAGAGTGCTCATTAAATGAGGGGGTGATTGGAAGGGGAGTGTAGTTGGGGGTAAGTGCTGAGGCTCCTTTGTTATACGTCAGAAAATGTGTGGTTCCTATATGTTAACACATGTTTAGAAACCGCTTTTTGATAATAAGACGTGGACAGATTTAATTGAGATATGATTGATGTGATAACTATGACTTAAAGCTGCTTGTATTGTTTGTAAAATTTAAATTTTAAAAATATTTATATTTAAGAAATGAAGAGAGTAGCATTTCTCTTCGAAAATGCCTAATGCAGTTTCTTTAAGACCGTATGTCATCTAAATACTAAATTAGAGTTATTATTAAAGCAACTAGAAATACGCCACCTTGCTATGGTTTCAATCTCGCTTGTGCATCAAACCACCTTTGCTGGTGCATAACGCATTAACACCTTGAAATTACCCATCACGGAGCTTTTGATTGGAGTGAGAGCTAAACCTAGGGTTAGGCCTTGAGTTATATGATCGTTCTAACTGAGAAAAATAAGTTGGTAGTCGTGCTATAAGAATTGACACATTGAATAGGTAAAAAAAAAGGAAAAACAGGATAACTAGTTGTACCTTAAAAAATTGTGTGAGAGATGTAGTCAGATAATTAATATTATAGTTTATATTGTTGCTGGTTGGCTGTAGATGATGTGTCAATTTTTAAAATAATAATTAGCTATACTATTGATCTCAAGTTGAATAGTATAACAAACTACTGGCTCTAAAACATAACACGTATGTACTGTCAATTTAATGTCCTACCACATATACTATATAATTAATACCTAATACACCTATTGTCTCTACTCTATGATGTAATATTTTTTAGAATCTGCTTATATTACTTATTTTAATTGCTCTTAGATTACACTAAAAACTTAAATAAAACTTTGTAAAATATAAAATGATTACCTAAAATACTTGAGTTCAACGCTAGCGCTAGACACTTCATTTTTTTGGTGCCGTCCCTTAGTTCCCATCAAACACATTTCAATCGACTAATCCTCGCGTAAACCACAGGATTCTGCTACCGTAAACCATCACATGACAGTCATAATAATAATAATTAAATAATAGATCCAAAATTCCAAGCTCAGCGAACAACTGCTTCTCCCGCTGATCTGCTCCTACCCAAGCGCCAATGGGTCAAATTGTCAAACCCCCCTTCAATTCTAACGCGTGGGCCCCACCTCTCATTAAAACCCCCCGCAATAAATCCCTCTCGCTAACGCCCGCCTCCGTCTGCCACCCCCTGGCCCACCTGTCCTCCTTACCTCGCGCCGTGGGTAAGCGGGCGCCGCCGTCGGTGCGCGCGCGTGAAAGAGCACCTCCCCGGTGGGCCCGGCTTCACGAAAAATCCCTATCATACACCGACACGTGGCATTCGAACCGCCGCCCCGCGTCACGCATGAGCCTCCTCACCTCACCGCGTCGGTCCCAGGTTCACGTCACTGCTCACTGGGCCCGCATTGATGGGCCCTACCAGGCAGTGAGATTGGTGCTCGGGCGTCGGTGGGCGGCTGGGTGGGTGTAGGGACTTGCGGTGGACCCCACCGGGCACGCGCGAGGAGGAGGAAGGTGGGCCCCACCCCGCGGCTGGCTGGCGCCTTTTGACGGCCCCGGTCGCCGCGTTCCCACCTCGGCTCGGCGACAACACGTGGGAGGGGGTAGCGCACGTGCGGGGCGTGGCGCCGCCAGGCGATTTCTGACCGTCGATCCGCGATCGGACGGGAGGATGGATGGTTGGGCGGAAAGGGCCTGGACGAGGCCGAGGTCTCGCTTGTGCGACCGTGGTTGGTTCCCGTTGCGGCTACCAGGTGGACGGTTCGGAGGTGGTTTTCTGCTACGAGTACACAGCATCACTAGCCTAAAGGTGAACCACTTATGTAGTGGTGGTTCATTATTTTTACCGAACATTTCTTGGCCGTGACAAAATCCGTGACATAGCTTTGGGATTTTTCCTAGGATTGTGACTGACGATGGATGGTGTAACCACGCTCATTTATTTTTCTTATCAATCCAAAGGTCTTCCCCCAAAGTAAAACAAATGCTACAGTCACATTGAATTGGCTTTTTGTTATTGTGCACCAAGAATTCTTGGAGCTTTTTTTATGGTTTTGATTTGAGAAGGTTACTCAAAGCACACTTGCTGTATCTCTATGGTTAATAGTATCCAAAATGTTTTTTTTATCAAAGATAGTCCTTTTATAGAGACACCACAAATAATAAAAGATAAGGTGGTGTAGTGTTGTATGGCTATATTTAAATTTTAGTGTAGTGTTTTTAATAGAATTTTAGTAAGATGGAGGATTAATCTAACTATTGCTAGCGCAGTGAAATAAATAAGTTATGTGTGTTACACTTTGTTTTTTTAAAAAAACTAGTAATACAGTTTCTCTCTCAATAAAAATTTAACTCCCTGGCCTTTTCCTACCACTTCTTCCCCATTCTTTAATAATAATATTTTCTTTTCAAAATTTCTAAATATATTTAACTTCTTTGTTTTGATGCCGAAGAATAGATATATTGTCATTTGTCATTTTGTTTTTGTGTGGTAGTTGTCATTAACAATTTATAAACATATTATAGACGGTGTGGACGTAAAGTCTTATGGCTTTCCACCAAATATTAATTCATTACTGCTTGTACTTGTCACCTTTAATTTAATCTGCATAGGAGAAGCTTTGTGTCACTAACTTCCAGTCCACTGCACTAGTGGAGTAAGACATATGGAAATAATTTGTATTATATACATGTCAAAAAGTAAATGCTATAAAATAAACTATGATAAAAAAATCATAAAATCAATTCTAAAATTAAATTTTAAATTTTAGCTTATAAACATAAGCAAAATGATGGGGGTGATTGTGTAGTGGTATTATTCTTCTAGTAGAAGCTATGCCTTGCAATAAATATCATCATCCGCACAACACTGGAAGGATATGTTCATTTTTATTATGTTGTTAGTTATTACAACTTACAAGTCACAGGTACCAGCGTTCAAGTTTCAGCATGTCATTTTTTTCTTTTAAGAAAACGGCTTAGTGGTGCATAATACTGAACCAATTTATGGGACTTGGACATTCTATCGTAATCTTGTTATATTTTTAGTAGGTTCTAACCTCCAAGATACCTTTTCTACATGAGGTTTCATATTTTTTTTAAAAAATATCATTTCTTTGTTGTCAACTTCCATGGAGGAATAAAAGGTAATGTATAGTCCAAAAATTGTTTTCTACTAGTATTTATTTAGTTATTTTTATTTGTTTGTATATTTCACTTCTACTTTTAGTTATCTTATTCTATTAGAAAGTATTGCGATCAATAATGATTGATTATTAAAATGCCATAAAAAATGTGAACCATATTTCCAAATGAACAAAAAGAGACTTTAGTCTGAATTATACTAGATAGCTAATAGTAATATGGTTAATTTAGATGGAAACATGTATTACTAATTTTCTCAACACCTAAAGTAATGCATAAAGTGGAATATTTTATCTATGAAATTACTTTTATTTTTGAAGTAAATCCTATTTAAGACTAAACATTCAAATTTTTAGCCATAAATGATTTTTGATGGTAAGGCAAAATGGGATGGACTTAACTAGTTAACCACAACATTTTGCACTACTTTTGATGTGCAACTAAGTACGATGCATAAGCTTTGTTGAATTACTGGAGCATTACATATTGCTACATCACACATCAACCATATTTTACTCCATTTTAGTCTACTTTCTAATCAAACAATTAATTTTAACTTTGTTTTGGCAATTTTTAAACAACTCATACTTGGTTTACACATTTTTTAACATGTTCCATGACTAACACTTATCGGTGAAAAACTAGAGTTGACCTCTCCGTAAGTAGTATAAAAATTACGAATGTGATGTCAGTATTAGCTTTACAAGATTTACAACACTATTCATATGGCTGACACATTCCGAAATATGGCATTCCTATGTTTTTATACTAAGAATCCTTAGGCACATATATCCTAGATTTCTATCCACTATTTAACATTATAATGTTTGAATCAATTTCTCTGTATTCGAAAAAAACTCTTTCCCCAAAAGGATAAAAAAATATAACAACTATATAATTTGTGATACCTTTCTGGCTATATATAGTAACACAAATAGATCAACTGATAAAATAGACATTGAAGACAAAAATATATGAGTTTTACATGTTTCATATTGATAGTGTGATCTTCACCTCATCACTCACCTACTTTCTACAGTAGTATCTAACATGGAAGAAATACAATTAAAAGGAAACACATATGATATGCAAAACACAACCATTTACCAAAAACACATGGCTTTTACCACCAATAAACATTATCAGTAATCATTCTTCATATTGTTAGCTAACAAACAATTAATTCCAATGACACATCGATTTGGCATGCCATTTGGCACCAAAAGTGTAAAGGTAATGCTATCAATCATATTAACATTCTATGGCACATGCACCCTTCTTCTTCTAGTTGTATATAAGACTAAACATGATAACAGCAAAACAAAACTTCAAAAACATATGCCATGTCATGTAACATCATGTATGTCTAATATCAGTACCCATATCATTACAACACACTCTCATGACGTGCCTCACCTTGTTCTTCTAATAGTATTTTTTCTGTGCTAAATGATTGAATAGATAAATGATTGATGATAAGTATTCAAGGCTATAAATAAATAAATTAAAAAATATATTTAAAATAATATTATAAAAAATTCATATATAGAAAGTTTTAGTAAAATGTTTAAAAGTTTGAGAATCGTGCACATTTATCTCTTCAGCCAGTAAAAAATGCACATTGACATGTGTTTTTGTCACAATACACATAATTAATGCCTTGTCGCTGAAAAAAATACCATTGTTTTCCAAAAGATTCCAAGAGCACATGCAGTTTGGCATACCATTTAACGCCAAAAGTATTCCATGTAGCCTTTGTAAGCCAATACAAATCCTCATCATTGTAAAAAAAAAAGGAAAACATGCATACATGCCAAAAACAACAATACAACAACCATAACATCGTACATTCATGATTTGCCATCGTAATTGTTTTCAATAGCATGAATACAATATCGGTACTCAAAATCTAAATGTGCATTTCTAGATGATTCCAGTAGTACACATATGACACATGTAATAATCTAATTCCGAAAGCATTCCATACATTCCCTTTACAAAAAAGAGAAATCATTCCATGCATTTCCTTTTAAAAAAGAAAGCATTCCATACATTTGTTTGCATGACAACATATACCCTCGTGACTAAAAAAGAAGAAAAAACAAGGCTGCCTATCAGCTACGTCCTCACGGCCTTTTCCTCGTACCCAAGACGGAAGGCGATATCGGCCGTAAAACATAACGTCCACCACACTCACCACGTCACGTCGTCGCATACCTCCAGCGTTCCGAAAGCAGCCACACCACACAGCCCCATGCCAGTCGCCACGGCGCGCCTTCCACTTGTCGTCCGCCCTGCGCCACCTGTGGAAGCGGTGGCTTGTGTGTACGCAAGGTGGGGTGCACGTAGCGTGGTACGCCCAGCCCAGGTTGACTGGGTTGCGTTGGGTTGTTTCCGGTAGCTGGCGCAAGCGGCCGCGGCGGTGAAAAAAAAAGCGTGGGAGGGAGGGGGAACAAAACGACTGGCTGTCCGAACGGGGACGCCTCGTTCCTCTCATTCCCCTTCCTTCCTCTTCCACCTCTGCCTCCTCCCCCCCCACCCTGCGCGCGTGCACGGGGCGCGACCGACGGCGCGGCGATCTGATGCAGGCGCGGCAGTGATGGCGGCGGCGCCGTCCGCCGGAGCTGGGGGCGTCGGCGGCGTGGGGGAGGGCTCCTCCTCCTCCTCGACCGCCGCGGCCGCGGCCGCTGCCGCCGCGACGATCGGGCCCCACGTGGTCGACGAAGGTGAGGGCGTGTTCGTGTTCCCCTCACCTCCTCGTCCGCTTTCCTTTTTTGTGAGGGACTGAGGGGTTGTTCGGGCTCTTTCTTGCGTGCGTGCTGCGAGGGGCGGAGCGGAGGCGGGCGCCAGCTGCGGTAGGTTTCGATTGGTTCTCGTGGGGGCCGTATCGCCGTGCCGTGGGGCGGCTTTGCTCGTGGGGAAGAGGGGTGTCGGTGCCGCGCTGCTAGGGTTTGGACGGAGCGCGCGTGCGGCTGACCAATGCTGGTGACACTGTGCTGTCGGTCGCGGGTGTGGGGGGTGAGGGTTTGGGTTAATTTTGATGGAGGGTAGTGTTCGAGCGCAGTGCTGGCTCTGTGCCGGATCGGTTCCGGTTTAGCGACGATTCGGTGATAATCTATGCGCTTGGGCTCATGTACCACATTGGAGAAGTCGCGCCTGCTGGATCGGAACTCTGTCTGGTCGAGAAGGCGAGGTTTGTGAGCAGAGTTGGTATCCCACTGCCTGCAGGAGCGCTCTGTTTTAGTCATTCTCACAATGCTGATAAGTTTTATGTGGTGGATTCGTTGTTGGTGGTGAGTTCTATGTGATTTTTGTTTGCACGTCTATTGGATGTCGGTGGTTATCGATGGCGTTTCTATATGAACAGTAAGAATCTCAAATGGAAAGGTTACTTTGTTTTTCGAAGACAGGGAAGGTGTTTTAGTGCGGTTGTTGGTTTTGGAAAGAATCATGAGGGCAGGCAGTGGTTTGGTTACATTTCATTTGGAGAGCTACAATGCTGTAATTGTGGACTCAGTTGTGCTGTATGGTTGAAGTGAGAGATGGGCTTCAGTATGCTTTCAAGCTGACTGTTCCAATTTGTGAATGTTCCCAACTTGGGCAAGGATCAGAGCTATTTTTCAGGTAGAAAGGTGTTACTAGCAAGGGTTCTTGAAAGGCACATAGACATGGGCGTGGGTTTGCATTGATTTTTGGCCTTTTTAGGTTTTCAACATGGGCGTGGGTTTGCATTGATTTTTGGCCTTTTTGGGTTTTCTTTTTCACTCTTGTTGAAGTGTACCAGGATGGACGTTTCTATATTTGGCTGCATTTCTTTTATGTAGATTGATGGTCTGGGTGTAATTACAACACAAATTTTCTGAATTCCAGTACAATAAAGGTCTTTGGAGGATATGGCAGGTTTTTAGTGAGATTCCTTTGTTTAGAAAGACATACATTTCCTGTTAAAAAATAGACTGCTGATGTGGTTACCATGATTTATAGGACAAAGCAGGACGATGTGTCGATACTTCAATTTTGGAAGATACATCAGAGTATTCGTGGAATAGCTTGTATGCTAGTATTTGTGATTTAAGTTTGTGCTATTCCTGAAGACTCTGGTCATATTCTTCTTTCAGACAAAACTTAATTGTTTTTTTCCTTAAAAGAATTAAGTTATATTTTTTCATTTTTCTGTGATAATTTAGAGATTTGCAATATTTTTGGCTGTTTTCTCAGATGCAAAATTAGCAAGTTCAATTTCATTTGTTTGTCTTCACATGGAGTTTGATGCAACAGAAGTTCCAAAGTACCTGTCTGCTATTTCTGATGAAACTCATGGCTCCTCTCTTATTTGAAATAATATTTCTTGACCTCTAGTTAACAAAGTTTGTATATGAAGTTAGAAGTTTATCAATGTGACAGCACATCCTTATCTCATGGAGTCCTTTTGCCGATTGTTAAGAACTTCCATGTGTTGTGAGGTGTTGTGTGCAAAATGATAAATTCACTTTTGCCATTTTTTTGTTAACGCTGTAACAAAAGACATATGCCTTTTCTTAGAGATTTGGTACATGAAAGAATTCATTGCAAGTGTATCAGTGTGACAACCCATCCTTATCTCATTAGTTATGACAGTACTTTCAATTGTTTTGAACTGTTACTATAAATTTAACTATTTCTTTGTGCAATTCTTGTATTTGATGTGCTGTGAGGTATATGTACAATATGGTAAATTCAGTTCTTCCTTTTTTTCTGATAACACTGTAACAGAAGCAGCATATGGATCTTTTTTTTTCAGAAAAGGAAACACTTCAATCATTTTAGGTTGTCGTTTCTGTTGTTTTATGATTACATTTATTGGTACATGGTTCTTCCTGAACTATTTAAACCAAGCATGCAATTACTTGAGATTGTGTTTCTGATCCAATGCCTTGGGTGGCTGTAAAGGCAACACCATTAATGGGCAGGATCAGCTCTGGTGCTGCCAGGAAGGGTTTGTCAGCCGTTGCTACTGCAGTTGCGGTTGCAACCTGTATGATCGGGCCCCATAGTTCTTGAAATCTGAAATCAATCATACATACATTGATCGGTGTTATAGGTACATATAAAAGTGTACAAGGAAGGAGATCCACAAAACGCGGTCACCGTATGGCAGGAGACCCATGATTTGTGGATTACTTTCCAATTAGGCTAGGAGACCCATGATTTGTGTTGATTTGTCACGGGGGCAACTAGGACTGCGCCGGGAGGAATGGGTGCTAGAGCCGAGGGACTAAGACTCATGATTTGTGTTGATTGGTCATGGGGGCAACTGGGACTGCGCCAGGAGGAATGGGCGCTGGAGCCGAGGGACCGACAGTCGCGGTAGGAATGAGTGGTACGGCGATGACTGGTGTTGGGGAAGTGGTCTGGAGCCGGGCACCGGGAGTAGACGAAGTCATGGTACCGACTTGGTGCTAGGGAAGTAGCCAGAGCAGAGGGAGCCGAGGCCGGCGGACGACCCCTACTTGTGGACAATGGAGGACTAGTGGGGATCACCGTAGGTGAAGGTAGGTCGCTGGGCTTCACTGTCGTAGGCACCACGGGACACGGTGTCACGTGGGGCGATTGTGAGCTAGATGATGCACCAGGTGATGGCGCAACTTCAGGGGCACCGGTTGCATGTGGCGATGCGGTGATAGCGCTAGAACTTTTTGCAGAAAAAAAGGTGACAACGCGAGGAGAGCTGGCACTGGGTTAGGGGTATCCTCCGAAAAATCAAAGGCCGCACGTGTGGGTGGAGAGGGGTCCTTAGAAAAGGGAAAAGTGGACTCCTCAAAAACCATATGGCGTGAGATGATGACTTGATTTGTATGACGATCAAGGCAAAGATAGCCTTTGTGGTTTGGAGAATAACCGAGGAAAACACTTAGGGAGGAGCGAGGAGTGAGTTTGTGAGTCGTCGTGGCAGAAAGATTGGGATAACACTTGCAACCAAAGACTCGAAGATGCTCGTAAGAGGGATGCGACCTGAACAGAGCAAAGTGAGGTGTTGAGAAATTAAATGTTTTGGTTGGACGAATGTTAAGTAGGTGGGTGGCGACGCCGAGGGCCGTAGCCCAGAAGTTGGGAGGGATGTTGGCCTGAAACAACAGAGAGCGAACGACATTGTTAGTGGTGCGAATAATGCGTTTAGCTCTACCGTTTTAAGCGAAGGTATAGGGACATGACAATCGAAGATGAACGCCATGGGATAGGAAGAAAGTGCGGGCGCGGAGGTTGTCGAACTCGCGGCCGTTGTCGCACTGAACTCCTTGAATGGTGACCCCAAAGTGTGTGCGAATATAAGCAAAGAAGTTAGAAAGAACGATAAAGGTGTCAGACTTTAGGTGCAAAGGAAATGTCCAGAGGTAATGAGAGCAATCATCTAGAATAACTAGATAATATTTATGATTAGAAATGCTAGTGACAGGAGATGTCCAAAGATCGCAATGAATTAATTGAATATTGTGTGTGGCACGCGTAGACGATACGTGGAAGGGTAAGCGGGTATGGTGACCTAACAGACAAGCATGACAGAGAGTATCGCTAGCACTTTTATTACAAAAAATGGCTGAAGAATGTGCTAGTCTAAATAGGACGTCTTGTTCAAGGTGCCCAAGACGCTGATGCCAAAGTGAAGACGAGAATGACGCATGGAGAGCAGTCGCCGGGAGGCGCAAGGAGTAAAGAGGTTCGTAGCTGTCACATTGGACGATTTTCCTTCGAGTAGGAAGATCCTTCACAGAACATCTGAAGGAGTTGTTATTAGAAGTGAACCGGCGAACAGAAATTAGATTTTTAATGAGGTTTGGAGACAAAACATTATTAAGATGAAGCTAAGGAGAAAGATGTGTAATGCTAGTGGAATTAATTGGAATGAGATTCTCGTTACCGACAACAATGCTAGAGAGAGAATGACAAGAAGGGGCAGTAGTGTGAGAGAATACCATCATCAGAGGTCATATGATTAGTGGCGCTAGAATCGAAATGCCACTCATGTTGTGGCAGCTGTTGTAGAGTCATGGTCTGTAAATTGGTCGCTAGTGCTTGTGTATCTCATCCTGGTGCTGTTGGTGGGCACGACGGCACGGAGGGAGACGGGACGCCCCACTGACCAGCCCATTGTTCGTACGGACCAGCGAGCAGGGCATGGGGTGGTTGGACTAGCCCAACTGAAGGACGAGGCGCTTGCGGCCCAGGCCACATATGAATGGATCCGGACTTGAAGACGGTGGGCCACATGCCATTGGGAGCTTGTCTGGTGGCGCCCTTGGGAGCAGTATAAATAGCTAACCCAGAGACGGTACCTGAACCAGCGTTAGAACCGACGCCAGCACCAGCGCCCACGCCAACCTTGCCGCCGTTACGGCCGGAGCCCCCGCGACCACCTCGCTTGCCATGTTTACTGCGCTGCTGGTAGAAGCCGCCATCGAACCCACCACCGAATTTGCCACCAGAAGTCACTGGTTACGGATGAGTTTGATATCCGACCGGCTGAGTAGTCGACGGCAGGTGAGGGGATGGTGGCTTGAGTCCGCCTGTTCTGGAGGTAGCAAGAGCTGTGGCGGGGAAGGTCTTGTCTATGGTGAGTTCTTCCAAGCGCAGGTTGTCGCGCACCTGCAGGAAGAGGGAAATGGATTGCTGCGGCGGAGATGGAGCCTGATGGTGGTGAAGCGCTCGTTGAGGTCTCGAATGATGTTGAGGATGAGGGTGCTGTCGGTGATGTGTTTGCCGAGGTCGTGAAGGTCCTCGGCCATCCGCTTGTAGTGATGACAATACTCGGGAAGGAGCGGAACTCTTGGTCGGTGTAGAGAGCACGGGTTGTATGGTTCCCAAGGAATTGGGACTCGATGGCGAGCCAAGTCGTACGGGCGGTGGCGCCACACTATGAGACGGTGTCGGCGAGGTCGTCGAAGATGGTCCCTAGGTGCAGACGACACAGTCTATGCTCACCCAGTTAGGGGAGTAGGGCACGGTGTCATCGGAGAGGATGTGGTGCTCCAAGGAGAACTTCCCGACGGTGAGGAGGAACGACTCGCTCCACTGGCATAGAAGTTGGAGGTGACGTCGAGGAGCAGCGGCACGAGAGGGTGGATGTTTTGCACAGCGACAGCCTAGGCGTGTAGGT
The DNA here is from genome assembly GCA_030770085.1 of Oryza coarctata. Classification (NCBI taxonomy): domain Eukaryota; kingdom Viridiplantae; phylum Streptophyta; class Magnoliopsida; order Poales; family Poaceae; genus Oryza; species Oryza coarctata. Next base: position 8,943,706 of record CM061483.1, on the reverse strand, counting down.
TCAGAAGGGTGGTGTTGAGGGCGGTAGTATCACCACTTACGATGGATCCGTCGCCTGTGGTGGCGTCTTCTTCACGGTGCCGGCTCCACAGTTGCGCGTTCACTGGCAGCGCGGTCGAGGGCGTCACGAAGGTGGGCGTTGGCCGCGTCGCGCTTGATTTGGGCGAGGATGGCCTTGTGTTCTGCCTTTGCCGCGCGGGTGAGAGTAGCGTTGCGGGTACCTTTGGTCGTGCGCTCGCAATCCTCCTGGGCAGCATCATCGACGGCTACGGGGGAGTGTCGGAGAGGATCTTTTAGGACAACAGTGTGAGTTTCCTCAGCGCGCTGGAGGGTAGCAGCGTTGGCGAGATCCATCAATCGGCGTGGCGGAGGAGAGAAGATGTCGATGCGCTAGGCGACGGCGTCGGAGAGGATGGCGTGCTAGACGGCGACGCCGGAGAGGATGGCGCACTAGGCGACGGCGCCGAAGAGGATGGCACGCTGGGGTGGCGTGCTAGGTGACGGCGCTGGAGAGAAGGGAGTGCAGGGTGGCAATGTTGGAGAGGGGTGGCGTGCTAGATGGCGGCGTCGGAGAGGGGTGTCGCGTTGGACGACGGCGTCGGAGAGGAGTCAGCGGTGGAGAGCATGACACGGAAAGAGCAAGTGATTATCTGTGCTCTAATACCACGAAATCTGAAATCAATCACACATATATTGATCGGTGTTGCGGGTACATATAGAAGTGTATAAGGAGGGGATCAACAAAACGTGGTCATCACATGGCAGAAGACCCATGATTTATGGATCACTTTCCAACTAGGCTATGAGATCCACTAATTGTGATCATCATCCAATGAGATTGGATCTGGCTGGCTAAATATACCTGGCACAAGAAGTAGTCAATCAGGCTAATATGGCTGCTTTCTAGCAGTTCTGATGAAGGTGCACTGCACCCTCCTAGGTCTTTGGCTTTGTTCTATGGTGTAGCACTGTAGGTAGTCTAGCTGGTGATTAGTGAACTGGTATTGTTATTTTGTTTGATGTCTTCCTTTTCTACAGGATGGAATCCTTGAAACTGCAGTCTTAGTAGGGTTTGGATCTTGGATCTTGCTTTTCTTTCCAAGCACGCTTTGTATGGATTTATGTTTTTTGAAGTACAGTTGTGTGATGGAATTTTTGTTTGAGGGCAGTGTTTGAGTCTGATTTGGTCCTCATAGTGGAGTTTTTGATTTGGGTGCAGAAAAATGAACTCTTGAAATACATGTCATGCCATCATTTGGTTTACACGCTTGTAGATGGATATATTAAGATTTCTTACTTTGTTTTATCATGGGTATTTGAAGAATGAAAGATGGATGTTTTTGGAGAAACTTCTTTTTTGAATTAGCTGTTCCTGGAAGGAGAATTGGGGAGAGTTAGTGATCTGGAATTTCATTTTAAATTTGGGAAATACATCTGTGATTGTGCAGTTCGCCATTTATTGTTCGAGTAATTTATTTGTTGTTACTGGATCTTGAGTTAATCTGATTTAGGGTGCTGTTTGAGTTTCATATAGATGTAGTTCAGTTTTGTGAAGTTTTCAGTTTGTGTTAGAATTTGAGTTATTTGATTCAGGTGAAGATGTTAAGGTCTGATTTTGTAGTGGGGCCAACATTCACAATGAGAATGGGATTTGGCATTTCGGCTTAATTTAAGGCTTTTTAAGAACTCATTTGTTACCATTGCCAATACCAGTCTTTTGTGCCGAGGTTTGTTTCTTTGTTTTTTTGGGTAATGTTTGGTGTCTTCTAGTAGGATGTAATTGTGTTTCTTGCAGACTCTTTCTTGTAGTGATAGTGATATTACTTTGTTATAACAATATAGAAGGGGTGATGAGCTGACTACTGTTCAGTTTTTACTCAAGATAGAATGAATGAATTTTATTGACTTTTCTAAAAAGAAATGACCTGTTTAAGGGACATAACGTTCGATGAATACTCCAGTTTTGGAAGAAAGATGGAATATGGGTGGAAATCTATTTCCTTATATTGGAACTTTTCTCCATCTTTTGAGATCTGAGTCTGTGATGGTAATTATTCGTGCGATTTGAGGGTAAAGATGATCATTACTATGATTAAACAATGAAATTCAGTAGTTTGGAATAAAGTTATTCTATCACTTCATAATATCCTATCCAATTCTCTCTATGTCAGTCCTTAAGTCTTAAGGTGTTCAATGATATGGATTAGTAATCTTTTTGTTCAATGATTCTGCCAACGACTCTTGGTGCCAATTTTCCACTTCTCTTGATGTATTTTTGTGTCAGTTTTGCCTTTAGGATTTGGCACATAAAACAATGAATCGGATGTTGTCTATTAGTGTTGCAAGGCATCCTTTCTTATGAGAATTGAGATTTCCAATATTTTGCACTGCTTTAATGGTTAAGTTATGTCTAGGTGCAATTCAGTTTTGATTTGTTGTACATGACTGTGTGATGAACTATATTGAGTTGCTCCTTCCATTTTCAAAATAGAAGCCAATATGGGCTTAGCTTTGCATCAAGGACAAAATTTTGACTATGCTTTTTTCATTTCTCAGCTATTTTTGTTACTATTTGCTGTCTGCATGGTTTATTGTAAACAATTGTGCTTGAATTATTGAATGATTAAATGTTAAACGTGGTAAGCATATCCTAAATGTTACCTTCCTTTGGTGTCAATAATTCTAGCAGCGTATAAGTTTTGCTGAAATATTTTGTGTGATTGATATTGTTATAATTAAATTGCAGAGGCAATGTGGCAGATGAATCTAGGAGAAGCCATGGAAACTGGGCCATACCCAGAGCGTGTTGGAGAACCAGATTGTAGTTATTACATGAGGACTGGCTTGTGCAGGTTTGGGATGACCTGTAAATTTAATCACCCAGCAGATCGTAAGATGGTAAGACCAAACTATTCTTCTACCCTTTTTTGCCGCATCAGAGTATATTTTTCAGTAATGTCAATTTCTACAAATATAGTATGGTAAAGAGTCTAAAGATTAATGCTACAAGTTGAATCTTTGTGAGTCTTCAGAATTTTTGACAGAGGAAGTACCTTTTTGGCTCCTTCTTTGTAGGCATATGACTTTCTTGAGACCCTCTCATCACTTATAAATGTTTTTCTATTGTCTATCTTTTGGACTTCTGAGGAAATTCTTTTTTAATAGATTTAGAAGTTTAGGAGCATGATTTAATTGTACTATTTTCTAGATTTTATACCTGTACTTGTAAGTTTGAAAGTTTTTGGAACCTGCCATTTTGTGCTACTTTGGATAAATTCTTACCTTTGTTTGATGTAAATGGTGTTGATATGGTTTTGATCATCAGGCTGTTGCTGCTGCAAGAATGAAGGGTGAATATCCTCAAAGAATTGGTCAACCTGAATGTCAAGTGAGATTTTCCATTCTAACAGTTTCCCCAAGTTTGATTCTTTTGATCATGTAACAGTAACATAGATGGTGATTCATATCTTCTAAACTCTGATATTTGAAAATTTATCCTCCTGACGTGAGTTTTTAAATATCTGATAGTTTTATGTTGGACTCCTATTTTCAGCTATTTTAAACAATATATTTTTTGGAGAATATTTTAAACAATATTGCCTGAAATTGTTTTATTGTTGTGCTTCAGTTATCCTGTGTCTGTCAAGCTGGGATTTTAGGGGTTCTTCCTTCAGTGCAATAATTAAATGTCATTACAAACATAAATATTTGAATAAATTTATGATCTAAGTGAGTACTTTGATGAAGCCACGTGGCTTGAACCCATCTTTTAATTGCAGCGCTAACTTTTTTGAGCCTCATGAATACCAGCACTGGAGTTGTTTCATGCCACATTATCACAGACCACCAAACATGTCGTACTATTATACTTTGGGACGCTTTTACCTGATGTTTTTTTGGTACTTGAAGTTGTAGTATCTTAAACAAGATAAAAAGCAGGATTTTGAGTGTAATGTCGACATCTTTTTCTATTGCAAGCAATATTTGGGTGTTTCCAAATAAACTGGAGTAGAATTCAACCCAACTCTTAGTCCAAATGTGATTTTGTTTAGCTTCATACTTATTTTTCATTGTATGATGATATGAAACTGTTCTGGTATTTTGTACAACATATGTATTCATAATGTAGCTGCTTAAAGTTTTTGTCAGTTAGTATATCTTTGATGACTAAGTAGCATTGTTTTCTGTAGCATTTATTGTATTTCACCTTTTTTTCAGTATTATTTGAAGACCGGAACATGCAAATTTGGAGCAACATGCAAGTTTCACCACCCCCGAGAAAAAGCTGCTATGGCAACCCGAGTACAGCTAAATGCTTTAGGCTACCCATTACGGCTGGTTTGTTCTCAATGTCCATCCTTTGCTATTATTTGTTATACTTAAGGCTAGTTCATGTGATGCTTCTTTTATTTGCAACTTCTCTACAACATTTGTTTGAGTTACCTGAATTTTATTGCCACAGAATGAGAAGGAATGTGCTTATTATTTAAGAACAGGACAGTGCAAATTTGGGAGCACATGTAAGTTTCATCATCCACAGCCATCTAATTCGATGGTTCCTGTACGTGGCTCTGTTTATTCACCTGGACAGTCAGTTACTTCTCCTGGTCAGCATACATACCCAGGGGCTGTAACAAACTGGCCCTTGTCAAGATCTGCTTCATTTGTTGCAAGTCCAAGGTGGCCAGGCCATTCAAGCTATGCACAAGTGATTGTTCCTCCAGGGCTTGTTCAAGTTCCAGGGTGGAATCCTTATGCAGTACGTTTTATTTCTCCTACTTTATCTTTTAAATATACTCATCTATTGGAGTAGATGGTGCAATTCTTTTGTTTGTTGAGAATGCTGTCAAAGTGACTACTGCAGTCTTTATTTTACCTGTTGTCTATTGCTTCCCTTTTTGACCACAATAATTTCTACCACATATTGTGGTAGGAAAGAAGAGGTGGCTTTACCCATTGTTATGCTCACCATCCACACTTTGTAATCAGTTACACACTGCTAATTACCACGAAATTTGCCATCAATTACTATGTGATTGGCACCTTTCTGCATCCAAAAGAATTGAATATTTGAATTTACACATACATGTACATCTATGTACTTGCTATTGCCTTTCCGTTACGTTAATAGACCTCCCAACCTGTACCTGTTTCATTGCTATTTACCTTTCCCCTGTCCTTACCTACGATCATTTAGAATTTGATCCTTATTTCTGTAGTGTGACCATATTGAAAAGATTGGCTATCACATTTAGTGCAACAATATATATTTGTAGACAGACACCAATATTGAGGTACAAGGCAGGATGGAACATGAAAGCTAAATACTAACCCTAGCTGGAATTGTAAGTTTCAAAGTCATCTGCTGTATAAGATGGCTAATATATTGATACTGTATTGTTCACTACGTATAGTATTGTGAAGCTAAAAAAAGTTTTTTTTTTGTGGGTGGGTGGGTGTTTTCGTGTTACCTATATTTAAATCTATGCAGACTATTGTCTTAACAAGAACTATTTTGTCTGTCTTCTATAAATATCTTAGTCTACTTGTATTCATATTGATGCTTAGAGTGATGAGCTTAGTATTGATGCTTGGGATTAATTGATGATTCGTGCTCTGCTATCATTTCTGTAGGTTTTGTGTAAACTATGTGATTGCTCAATTGTTTTTATTTTTTCTTAGGCACAAATTGGTTCTTCATCCTCAGATGATCAACAAAGGATAGCTGGAGGTGCACAATACTATACTGGCTCACGTCACAGTGAAACACCTAACATGGGTGGTCAGGGAATGCTTTCATCATACCAAGCTGGTTCTGTTCCTCTTGGACTATATGCAGTACAAAGGGAGAGCATATTTCCAGAGCGACCTGGCCAACCTGAATGCCAGTTCTATATGAAGACTGGGGACTGTAAGTTTGGTGCTGTATGCAAGTTCCATCATCCCAAGGAGAGAATAATCCCTACTCCGAACTGTGCACTGAGCTCATTAGGTCTTCCATTGCGTCCGGTGAGTGAGTCTTTATAGAATTGCATATCCTAAATTCCTAAGTATTCTTGGCAAGATGATTATGTATTTTTTTTTGGTATATGTATTAGCAAATTATATTTGTCTCCTAGACTTTTGTGTAGCAAGTTATCTTATGCATACGTTTTATCTCCTAGATTCTTATACAGTAAGTTATGTTTGTCTTTTAAACTCTTGTGTCTGTGTCTTGGGCTCTGACTGTAGCCATGCGCCGGCCTAGATACTTATGCTGCTTAGTGTGTGTTAATTAGGCCTAAGACTTTTTAGTTTAGTGTTCACATCTTGAACAACTCCCCTGTCTATATATATTTGTAATCTCCTGTAATCTATGATTATCCAATATACAAAGTCTTTCTCACTTACAATATTCTCCCTAGCTTTTGTGGTCTCGTTTTGTCTATAAAACCTCATGTGGCAAATCGCTTTGTCCATAGGAAGTGGTGGTTCCTTCAAGAATGTTTTAGAGAAAAAATTAATCAGTGTAGCGAAGTTTAAAGAACTGTCTCCTAAAGATCTCTTTGTGGTCATGTGGTGTGAATTAGTTAGGATGTTTTTACAGTAAGTGAAACCAATAGCCTGTTATTTCCAACAGTCCTCCTTGGTCTTTGCTGTATTTTTATTTTTAAAGGAACTTGATGGCTAACCAGAACCTCATGGGGCAAATAAGATTTCAACTTATGAATCTTGACTCTGAATTTACATACTAATTTTGGTTGTTGATCTACAATCAATTACTGTGATGTGTAAATGATGCTATTTTCAAGATTAGCACAGTACTAAATTTACTTTGCATACTCAAATTTTATGCTTTTTTAATGATACTGTTATGGTCATGCCTACGGTGACTACTTATTGCTGATTACTGGCATTCTGAATATGATTCTATCATGTGTAGTTGATTTCTCAACAATAGCTAGAGCATATGACTGTGCATTTTAGTAATAGCTGGTTGTTATTACGTGCTTTTTAAACTGTAATAAAACATAAATACACCATAGAAGATGAAAAATGTTGCCTAATCCTCTTTTTTTTCTTTTTCTGCTTGCAGGGAGAGCCCATATGCACATTCTATTCTCGCTATGGCATCTGCAAGTTTGGTCCTAATTGCAAATTTGATCATCCAATGGGAACTGTGATGTATGACCTTGAGACATCACCAACTGGTGATGTGTCTTCTGCCCGACATATGCTGGCAACCGTACCAGCACATTCAGAAGTATCGCCTGACAATGTCTCAGGAAGGTCTCGGAGGATTACCCATTCAGATTCCCAGCAAATACCCTCCGGTGAAAGAAGCACCGAGAGAGAGGCATCCTAAGCCATCCTCGGTGTAATGTTCATGCTGCTTCCCGTTGTTGACTCTTTGAGTAATTATCCGCAACAAAATTTGAGGAGCTGAAGCTGTACAGGTCTCGCCCTTTTGCCTCACCTTTGAGCTTTACATACCGGAGCTTGCTTCAAGACTTCAACATGTTATCGCATTCAGGCAGGAAAAAGTTCTTGCTTGTTCGGGATGCTCTTTTGCCCCGTGTAAGCGGGACAACCAACCTTATTTAAACATATATATGGAACAAACTCACCTCTGGACATTCGATTCCATTTGAGTGATGCGCCTTGATCCCTTTGTTGTAGTTATACAGGTGCCTTGCAATGGACAAAGCTTTCCCCAAATTTACTTGACTGGGGGATATGTGCAACCACTCCTCTCTATTTTCTTCATTTGTCTTGCTTTCCTTTATTTAGCAGTTTTCATAAGGGCAACCCCGCATCTGAAATTGTTCCTGTTGACGATGCGGAAATAATAGGCTGCCATCTTAAGCATTGTAAAATCCTACATATTTATACCCTGTCATTTGTTTCCATAAGAGAGCAATTCATCTTGGTGGTGCCGGCTTAGTTGGTCATCTCATCTTGTAAATTTTGCTGCTTCTATTGAAGCTTCTGAGATTGTGCATAATATTTGGCCATTATATGTACTGCACGGGAAGCATCATTTCTAGTGAAAAGGTAACCGGAGGTAGGGTTGGACTGGTAGAGACATTTTGGAATTCTAATTCTGTTACAACATTCATATATTTTTTTTGGCACACTATCGAATATTGCCAGACACCTCTATACGGTGTTACACCTCCTTATGAACGGTGAGGTCTTCTTCAGGTACAGAATACGTATGCAGATAGAGGAGAAGGGTGTCGCTTTAAAGAAGATGGAGAGATTGGAATTTAGATTCATTGTCTTCTTGAGTTTCATTCAAGGATACATTTTGGCCTATATGACAAAGCCCCTGGAGAATACTCGCACATACAACCTAACCATAAGATAAACTACTTGTTCTCACGCTTTGTCACCCTACTTGCGTGATTGGTGTGAGGACTTTGGAGGGTTAGGGAGGTGAAGGCATGAAGGCATCGTTCCGAGCTAAAAGCAAGTACGCAGGGCTATGCTGAGCAAAAGAAACTCCAGATGACACCCAAGCCTATGCGATCTGTTGTAGGTATGTTCGCCACGAGTGTTAGGATGCAATGTAGCGGGTGGCTTGCTAGTAGGTCTGTTAATTAATAAAGCATTCACAACCACAAGGGAACACTACTACGCTAGGTCACAACCGGTGGTTTATATGTATATATCCAAAATATGCAATTCCTACCACCTAGCATTGAGCATGCCATGCTGTTTTTTTAACAAGATACGTATGCTTAAAAGTGGTTCTTCGTAATATATAACTGGGTACACTACGCGCATAAAAAAAATAAAAAAATAAAATAAAAGAAAAAACAAAAAGGAATCCTGCGTACACCTAATTTTGGTACTCATTGCAGAGAACCAATTGGCATTTTTGTATAATGTACCAACACTTTACTTCATGTCTTCTTAGTTTAAGTTTGTTATAACTTGCAGGGCTGAACATGTGAATCTAAGGGTTTCAAAAGTGAATTTTAGTTCATTTAATTAAACTACGGTGGATCGAGGATTACTCTTAGGTTTAAGGGTGCACACTAGTACAGAAAACAAATTCCTGCCACTCGTAACTGGCATCATAGCCGGTTTCTGAACCGGCAGGATGCAAGCGGCAGTGATGACACTGTTGATTTTCGAACACCTGTCACTACTACTGATTCTTTGCATGAACCGACAGGGATTACCCTGTTTTACCGGTGGCAAGTGGATCAATCCATGAACCCACATATAATGTAAGCTTTCGTCAAATTGATCGATTAAGGATATGCGCAAATGACTTGTCTCTGTTTCTTTTGTATTCATTTTGCTTTGCTTTATTTAGCAATTTCATGAGGGGGCAACCTTCTATAATAGGCTGCCGTCATAAGCATTGTAAAATCCTACATATATTTAAACCCTGTCATTTCTTCCCTTAAGAGAGAAGCGGCACACCTTGGTGGTGCCGGCTTAGTTGATCGTTTCTTTTCTACAAATTTGGAACCCTCCAATTAATTGAGCATAATTTTCTGCCATTATATGTACTGCACGGAAAGCATCGTTACTGAGGAAATGGTAACCAACGGTAGGGTTAGACTGGTTGAGACATTTTGGAATTATATTTCTGTTCCAAAGATTCATCTTTTTTTTGCACATTTATCCAAGATTACCAAACACCTCTATCCGGTGTTACGCCTTCTAATGAACGGTGCAGCTGGTCTGACGAGAGGATTTCTTCAGATACAAAGCATACATAAGTATAGAGGATGGGGGTGGAGTTCAAGAGAAGAAGAGATAGGGATCCAGATTCATTTCTTTCATGAGTTTCAGTCGAGGATACACGCTGGCTTGATGGCTGGTTGTCGCACCCTGGATTCTACTCACTCTCACACGTACAGCCCAATCAGGAGGCATGCTACTTGTTCTCACGTGTCACGATCCTCACCACAACTAGTCAACTACTTCACTTCCATGGTCGACTTCGCCAGGCTGCTCTGCAGTTTCAGTGAGGTATGGCGTGAGGCTTTCCGTGTGTCATGGAGGTGAAGGCATGAGTCGGGTGAATCGAAGCTAAAAGCAGTTTTGGAGTACCGTGTCGAGCAAAAGAAATTGTAGATGATTCCTAAGCCTATCATCATCCGATACGAGTAGGATCGCCACAGGGCATAGGCGGATGAAATGCAGAGGATGGTTTCCTAGTAGGTCTGTCAGTTCATCATCCCTGCAAAACTACAAGGGGAACACCACTACACTAAGAATCTCCATGATTTGTAAAAAAAGCATAGAAAGTTTAGAGTATTCTAATCCTATTGGAAAAATTCTTATAAAATACTTTAAACAAAGGATTAAATCATATTATTTTCTTTAAAATTTCTATGGATTTGATAATGCTATACAGATTTTGAGGAAAATAAGCACAAGGTCCTACCTCATGTTTTGTTTTGTTATGACTCTAAATTTATGACTTTAAATTCCTGTGTTTCTCCCGTGTGTCAATCAAACAATAATTTTAGAACCTTTATGTATTTTTAATTCATGTAGAAATTTAGTGAGCATGATGTTCCATTTCTACATTTTTTTTTGTTTTTTGCGTTTTCATAATCCTGTGTTTCAAAAGGGCCCTAAGGCTACCTTTGACAGTGATGGATAAGGTGAAAATTCTCATTGTCTTTCGTGAACACGCTTCTTAAATGTTAAATGATGTGTTTTTTTAAAATGTATTTAAAAGTTGTTTTAAAAATTTTATTTATTTATTTATTTATTAAGTAGACAATAGCTAATATATATATATATATATATGTGTGTGTGTGTGTGTGTGTGTACACATGTATCTCTAGCATTGAGCATGCCACGTTGTCATATTTATTTGTTTTGTGTTCAAAAGTGGCTCTTAAAAACTGGTACACTCTTCCCATAAAAAAGAAAGAAACCCTGGGTAAAGTCAATTTAATTGGCACTTGGCCTTTTTGGAACATGATGTAGCAACACTTTTTTGATGTGACCTTGTCTGACTGGTTTGTTTGCGGCCAACTAAAAGAACTTCATAAGACAACACATTACCTCAATTAATTCTGAAAATTGAAATTACATATTTTATTCTGAACTACTCCCTTCGTCTACATTTGTAGTTTAGCGTTAGCTGACTAAGTACAGTATTTGTGTAACAGGATAGTTCTAAGTGTTCCTGACGCAACAAACAAGGAATTATTTGGTAGCAAAGTTCCAAATTGACATACGTTAATCTTCAAATCATTGTGTGCAGCTTCGTTACCATAGCACCACATCCCTCATGGCCAAGCTCGAGAAAAAAAATGGTCAATTTTGGATGGTCCCATTCATTAAAAATCAGCATGAAACCTATAGCTTGTCTTAAGCAAGCAGTGATACAAGATCCAAGTACCAGTAGGATGAATGATAAGAACGCAGACATTCAGCTCCATAAGGATCAAGGATGCAAAATGTAGCAACTTGATCCTATGGAGCAGGGTCACCACCTCATTAGCCCTTCGCTATATTAATGAACCTGGAATGACCCACAGTGGAGGAAAATGGATGCTATCAAGCTGCTCAGTTTTGATTTACTCAAGTTGTGCAGTTACTATCGCTATAATCAGATTGTACAAAATTTACCTGACCTGACTAAATAAAAAAGGTCTTTGTTTTACATGAACTACCAAACAATTAATTTTATCAATATCAAAATGTTTGCAATATATTGAAAATAAATAACGGACAAAACAAGCAACAAGGTTCGCAGCTGGATGTGCTAGAAAAATTGGATCCGGAAGTGCTAGTAAAATAGGATATTCTTGGCAAGTAGTTATGGAAATGCATTACACTGGAACAACAATTCCTTACTAGTAGGGGCCAAGGAGTCATTGCTACATCACATATGAACCGCATCTGAAGGTTAGCTTCCAAATGCCTCCCAAGCTTGTGGTCCATGACTGGGCCATGTTGTTACAGTTCTTGGACGGCTTTCATGTTAGGTTATCAACCCTGGACAGATGGAAGGCCAATACCAAAGCACTAACTTGCCATATGTATGGTTGTATATATACTAGCATGAACCCCGCGCGTTGCCACGTGCACATTAGACAATACTTATTCGTATCGAAGAATCTGTGGTTTAAAATTTTGATTCATCAATAGGATTTCAAATTGTCTCCTTATAAAGTTAAATGTATCTGACTGATAGAATATGAAGAGAGTTTCTTATTGGCATCATAAAAACGTATCTGACAGAGGAACCCCCTGGATTGCGAAAAATAAAGTAGTTATGTAACATGGAATATAATTCTTCACACAACAAACATCATATTTTGCCCATCCAAAACTTTGGGCATAAAAGGTACAGCCTAGTTCAATCGTTTAGATGTTCACATAATCACATCTGTAAACAATGACAACTCATAAATAGCTTCCACCTTAGTTCCAATAAAGCAGCCTAGAAACACATGGCCACAAAATCCTCAATGCCCCTACCCTGATTACCAACATATTGTAAGAACATTTTAGGAAGAACAAATGGTGGTCCACTTCCTCTTCAGAAGCTGTTTTTGTCAATAACCCTTTCCCTATCCACTTCATCTCTGCCTTTCTACCATGAACAGGGACCAATTTGTGAAATAGAATGTTATGACATATGGCCAAAGATGTTATGATAAAATTTAGCAAGCAAAGACCCAAATATGTTGGAACATTTGAGTATGGTTTTAAGAATAGTAAGGCAAATAAATATTACCTCTCTTTTATCTGCTCCATGCGAAAACAAAATTTGCTCAGCTAATGGCTTGAGACATGCACTCATCAATCTATCAATGAAATAGCTTAATGCAAGTTTTAATGTGATCATCATTGCTACAACTAAATAATCATAGTGCAGAGGTTTAACTACTGGCAAATAAAAATTTATAAAACTGAGAATGTAATCTTAAAAACAAATGGGAGGCACAAATAACATTGAATGAAAAAATTTCATAAAAGAAGCTGCCCTTGAACGCATGATGGTCAATGATGAACGGATTGATGTAGTACATGTGCAGTGAGCTGTTGTGAGTAGCCACAGCTAGGTAAGCTAGCTAGCAGCGTTAGCCCAAGTACAGGGGCACACACTGGAAGCAATACATTTAACATGACAAATGCCAGGTAATCTGAACTAACCTCAATGTGAAGCAACTGACATATATCATATATGTGCTTTATGCTTTCCATAGGATCCACCAACAGATGCAGCATATATGGTCATGGAAGCTCTGGTTACTGCAGGGCTATCATGCAATAGATCACTGAAGAACAGTTGGGAGAATGATCTATTATGAAACTGGACACTATAGTGACCGTACCAGCATCATGAGTACATCCATTATTTCAGGAGTCAAAACGGAAGATGTCACAACTCACAACCATCGGTTTGAGAACTAAACCTTGCAGAGGCAGATGAAACATCTGTAAGGAAACAAAGTACAATAAAATCATGTGTATATACTGCACATATTATACAAAGAACTATTACTAAACAACTGCCAATCTGTATATAGACGACAATTAGTATAATGTGCCATGCACTAAACTGTTAGTCTATTATAATTATAGAAAGTATAATTATAGTAGATTAAGAACATGCCTGTATAGCTATCTTGTGAACCACCCTAACCTATATATACTGATGCATTGGCAGGGAATAGAATCTGGTTTCAGTCCTTCACCATTACTGTACTACAGGAGACTGCTGAGGTCCCATCGCCCTGCCTTCGCAACGTCGCCGCTCCCGAACCAGCGCCCGTCGCTGATTCGATCGTCACCACTATTTTCTTCTCTGGTGTGTTGCCGGTCTTGTCGCCCGCGCTGCTGATCCAATTGCCTGTCCTGTAACTGTCCTCGTCACCAGCTGTGGCTATCGATTTGATCCTGCCTCCGCTCCCGAACCAGCGCCCGCCACCGATCCGATCGCTACCACCATTGCTGACTACATGTCGTCGGGTGTGTCGCCGGTCTCATTGCCCGCGCTGTCGATCCGATCGATCTGATCCTGCCTGCGGCCGATCCGATCGCCCATTGATCCGATCCAATCGGATCCTGCCGCCCGCCGATCTGATCCGATCGGATCCTGCCACCCACTGATCTGATCCGATTGGATCCTGCCTACTGCTGATCCGATCGCTCGCCGATCCGATCCTGATCACTCGCTCTGTTGCGTCAGCAGGTGTGGCCGCCGGTCCTGCCACTCATGGCCAGCGAAGACGATGACGCTGCTGCCACAGCAGTCGCCAAGGCCGCCAAAGAATCCGAAGACCGCTGTCTCGCGACCGAAGCTGCTCGCGTTGAAGAAGCGCGTTGGGCTGAGGAGGCTGCCTTCGCAACGACGCCCTAGACGCGTACGAGAGCGCTCATGAGGCTCTCTGGGAGCAAGCTACCGCCGTCGTCAACGTCAAGGCACTCATCCCCATCATCCTCGACAAGGCCATAGACACTTACACCAAGTGGCGCGGTATGTTCCTCACCATCCTCGGCAAATATGCCCTCACCCACCACATCCTCGAGGATGAGGCGTTCCCCGCTCGCCCGACGTGGATCCAGGCGGACTGCTGCGTCTTCACATGGGTCTACGACACTGTCTCCAGGGACCTGCAGCAGTCGCTGATGATGCGGCAAGGTTGCGCCCGCAATGCGTGGTGCTACCTCGAGGACGAATTCCTCGGCTAGAAGGAGTCCCGTGACTTTCTCCTAGAGACACAGTTCCGCATCTTCCGCTAGGAGTCCCTGAGCGTCACCGACTACTACCGCCGCCTTGAGTCTATGGCTGCCTCCCTCGCCAAATTCGGCGACCCCATTGGCGACCGGCAGATGGTACTCACGCTCCTCTGTAGCTTCAGTGGCAAGTTTCGCCACATGGTGTCCATCCTCAAGATGCACATGTCGGTCCTGACGTTCACTGAAGCCCACACACACCTCCTATTGGAGGAGATGGAGATCGACGCTCGTCCTCTGTCCCCATCGACTGCTCTCGTCACTGCGACGCCGTGTCCAGTGGCTCCTAGTGCGACCGCCACTCCATGTTCGGGAGCGCCTCCTCCTCCGCGCCTCGCTGCACCAATAGGGGGCCAGCGCAACGGCCGCTGTCGTGGCCATAGTGGACGTGGCGGACCTGCTGGTGGCGGCCCTCCAGCGTCCTCTACTGGTGCGGCCCTAGGTGGACAGTGCAACGCCCCTCTCGGTATGGCCGTATACCCGTCATTCGCCCATCCTTGGGCTGGCACCGTGTGCATGTGGCCGTATGACCAGTCAGGATGACCTCCGCCACCACAGCCTGCGTTCCACGCAGCCTCGCACTATGGCGGTTTTGGTGCTCTTCCCGACACCTATGGAGGCACATACGGTGCCCCACCGCTCTCGTACGACACGTACTACGGGGAAACTGCATCGCCGGGCTTCTAGGCACCCTCACCAGCGTACCAGACGGCACCCTGGCCGCCCACTCATAGAGAGTCTTGGCACTAGGACTCCCTGGCGCACTCCTTCAACACTATGACGCTGAAACAGCCGGCCTCTGAGTGGTATGCTGATTCAGGTGCCGATTCACACATGACCTCCGATGCTGGTATACTCTCCACCATTTTCCACCCTCTTTATCTACTCCTTCATATATTGTTTTAGAAAATGGTACTTTACTTCCTGTCACAGCCAGTGGATCCTATATTTTTTTCTTACCACGTCGTGATCTTGCTCTTAATAACGTTCTGGTGTCACCCAACATTATTAAGAATTTAATTTCCATTCGTTGTTTTACCATCGACAATAATTGTTCCATTAAGTTTGATCTATTTGGCCTTTCTGTGAAAGATTTGCAAACCAGGAACGTGATCGTCAGGTGCAATAGTTCCAGCGACTTCTACCTATTTTTGCACCCTCTACCAACACCTCCGCGTTCATCGCAGCACCCACCTCTCTTTGGCATCGCCGTCTCGGTCAACTTGGGTGTGAAGCTTTGTCCAAACTCATTAGGTCCAATGTCATTTTCTGTAATAAAGATGATATCGATCATATCTGTCATGCGTGCCAACTCAGTTGTCATGTACGTCTACCCTTTGGTTCATATAGATCTCGAGCTACTCATAATATTGATTTAATCCATTGTGATTTATAAACCTCTCCACTTGTTAGTGTATCAGGATACAAATATTATCTTGTTATTCTTGATGACTGCTCTCACTACATTTGGACTTTTCCACTTCGTGTGAAATCCGAGACATTTTTCACTCTTTCTAATTTTTTTTGCTTATATTCGCACACAGTTTGGCACCACCATCAAGTGCATCCAGGTAAAGCAGAGCGTTCCATTCGTACTATTAATAATACTCTGCGTTTCCTTTTGTTTCAGGCGAGTCTCCCTTAAGCTTACTGGGTTGAGGCCCTTCACACCGCCACATATCTTGTGAACCGCCTCCCCACCAAAACTCTCGCCTCCTCCACACCGTATAACGCTCTCTTCTCTGCCCAACCCTCATATGATTATCTAAAAGTTTTTGGTTGCGCCTGTTACCCCAATATGTCCTCTACAACGCCCCACAAACTTTTTCCCGTTCTTCTCTATGCGTTTTCCTTGGCTACTCCTCAGAGCATAAAGGCTATCAATGTCTCAAGCTTCAGTCAAACCGTATTCTTATTTCTAGACATGTCATTTTTGATGAATCTTTTTTCCCTTTCTCCGACATGTCTAGCACATCCATGGCACCTTCCGCCCTGGACTTTCTTATCGATGATCACGATCTTACCACTTCAGTTATTGGAGCTCATTTTGTGCGTGCATGTACAACAGCTTCCTCAGTGGCACACCTTGTGCCCGAGGCCACACTTGCGCCGTTCAGCCCTGGTGCAGGGCCATGGTCACCTGAGTTCGCGTCGTCCGGTGCCACTGCCCCTATGCACCCCGCATAGGTCGCTGCTAGTGGCACCACGCCGACCACGAGTGCTATCGGTCTTGCTGCCCCTGCTGCTCGCGTATAGGTTGTTGCCAGCGGTATAGGCCACACAGCTGCCACTTGACCGATCGTCATCCCTCCGGTCACCAATGCGCACTCTATGTGCACGCATGGCAAGGCTGGCATCGCACAACCCGTGGATCGCCTCAACCTCCACGCTATGCCCATGTCGCCTCTTCCTTGCTCCGTTTGTGATGCACTGTCAAACCTCAATTGGTGATCCGCTATGCAGGCTGAGTATGACGCTCTGATTACTAATGACACCTAGAGTCTTGTGCCTCGCCCTCCTGGTGTCAATGTTGTGACTGGCAAGTGGATTTATCGACACAAATTGCTCGTCGATGGGTCTTTTGATCGCTACAAGGCTCGCTGGGTATTACGGGGTTTCATACAACGGCCCGGTGTTGATTATAATAAAACTTTCAGTCCCGTTGTCAAACCTATGACAGTTCGAGTTGTTCTCTCCCTGACATTATCTCAGAACTGACCCATTCATCAACTAGATGTGAAGAATGCATTTCTCCATGGCACTCTCACTGAGACAGTGTACTGCGTGCATCCCTCTGGTTTCGTGGATTCTTCTCGCTTAGATTTTATCTGTCGGCTCAATAAGTCCTTATATGGTTTGAAGCAGCCTTCTCGTGCTTGGCATCATAGGTTCGCTTCTCACCTCGTGTTACTTGGATTTATTGAAACAAAGTCATATACTTCGCTCTTTATATATCGCCGCAGTCCAGACACGACCTACTTACTGCTATATATCGATAACATTGTCCTCACCGCCTCCTCTGCCAGATTACTCAAGCACATCATTGAGACTCTCCGGCGTGAGTTTGTTATGACAGATATGGGTCAGCTGCATCACTTTCTAGGCATTTCTGTGACACGCTCTGCGGATGGTCTATTCCTTTCTCAGCGGCAGTACAGTCAGGATATTTTAGAGCGCGCCGGGATGAGTGCGTGCAAGCCGTGCAGCACGCCTGCTGATGTACACTTCAAATTATCTTCTAATGGACCGCCTGTTGCTGACGCTACATAGTATCGTAGCCTAGCTGGCACTCTGCAGTATCTAACTTTCACCCGACCAGACATTACCTTTGCAGTTCAGTAGATATGCCTCTATATGCATGATCCTTGGGAGCCACACCTCGTTGCTCTCAAGCGGATCCTGCGCTATTTGCAGGGCACCCTATCACTTGGATTGACTATGCGTCGATCTTCACTTGCAGATTTTGTTATTTACATGGATGCCGACTGGGCTAGCTGTCCTGACACTCGCCGGTCGACCTCTGGCTATACAGTATTTCTCGGGGACAACTTGGTGTCCTGGTCTTCCAAGCATCAGCATACGATCTCCAGATCGAGTGCTGAAGCTGAATATCGTAATGTGGCGAATGGTGTTGCTGAAGCTACCTGGCTGCGACAGCTGCTTCTTGAGCTTCGCCACCCCCCTCACCGTGCCACCTTGGTCTATTGCGATAATATCAGTGCTGTATATCTCTCCAGCAACCCAATGCAGCATCAGCGGACGAAACATGTTGAGATTGATCTTCATTTTGTTCGAGAGAAGGTCGTCCTCGGTCACATTTGAGTCCTACATGTTCCTATGACATCGCAGTACGCCGACGTCTTTACCAAGTGCCCTCCTATCTCACTATTTTAGGAGTTTCGATTTAGCATGAATATTAGCGATGCTCCCGATTAGACTGTGGGACAGTGTTAGTCTATTGTAATTATAGAAAATATAATTATAATAGATTAATCTTGATTAGTGGTATAGCTGTGTGGTTGTCTTATGAGTTATCCCGACCGGTCTATATGTACTGATGCATTATCAAGGAATAGAATCAATCATTGCTACATTTTTATAACCTATACCTGGAAAGCTACCGTATTATGTTGCAATGTCTGACGGTCTTTACTCTAGTGGTAGACCAACTATAGCCAAATTTGGGAAAACGAAAGAAATTAGTAATCCTCGTGACAAAATTGAATATAATAGAGAGAATTAGGAGATGCATAATCTTGTATGTACTGGGATGCAGAAGACATTTGTTGTGATAAATTCAATCCAGAGTTGATGCTGAGCCTATCTAGATAATCTTTCTTCAATGCAATAATTTTGACCGTATGCATAGAGGAAATATGTACAACCTACGCATTCAATTAGCAGCGAAGAAGCTGAAGCAACTATGAAGGTTGGGAGTAAGCACCAACTATTATTTTTGATTGAAGAAGTCCATGAAGCTAGGTGCACCGACAAACCCTCCTCCAGCAAGAGCAAACAACCGACAGGTCCTGAACCCCTGCAGCGGAGCCAGTCGTGGAGCAGCCAAGAAGAACAGTAGAAGAAATCAAGAAATCTACCTCAGGAGCGGAGGCGTGGAGGAGGAGCATCCAAGCAGAAGAGTGAGAAATCGAGAAGCTGAATTATTCTACCGCTTATTCGCTTTCTAGAGACCTGTGCGGCAGTACGGGTGTGCCTGTGCATGCTGCAAGTCGCAGAGTCGCTGCCTGTGCGCTTCGGCCGACGAACGGATCACTGCCTAGACGGACGGCGTAGATTTTTCAGATGACGTGGTGCTCCAAACGAATGAACGGTAAACAGTGCTTCTGAGATTGTCGAGGGGAAAAACTAAGGATCTTATATGATATGATATATGCCAACCGGCACAGAATATCCTATTACCAACTTACTACATCAGAAGTAACTCTGTTCAATTATTAAGCACATTAATTTAAGCTCCAAACTGTCTAATTTTCATTACAGAGAATTAATTACATGCCTTGTTTTTTAGATCTGGTATTACATAAAAAAATGCAATCATTTTCCAGCGAAATGATGCTATCTGTAGGCAGCAGCAATTGACATTTAAAAGTCCGGTACTATTTTTTATATTTAATATTTTTAGCAAACTTTTATTAAACTTTTTATTTCATATCCACGGCCTTGTGGCATATATCGTGACTAATCATGAACTGTGTGGTCGGTCTATGCAGTGTGGAAAAGAAACTGAATATTTGTTTAAGTTTAGATCAACAAACATGTTATGAGTCATGAACATTGTTTTCAAGGAAGGTCCCATACACTTTTCTCAATTCATGAGTGTTTATTTAATTTTCCTTGAACATGAGTACTGATATTTTTCACCAGCAGATGTATTATTGGAAATGTTTTTTACAAGTTGTACTGTTGGAAATGGTTTTTAGAAGTTGTACTGAGAGCTGCGTTGTTAGTTAGTTCTGTGACCATTTTTGTCGTTGATAAGGTGGCCTCTCCATCATGGATTTACACCGCCAATGGATTACAGAATTAGAAACCAGTAAAAAGCTTGTTATAGGACAAGCAAGTTAAACGTTTAGTGATCATACATTCGATAGGGCTGAATGCACTTAGCTACGAACAGTTAGGGTAGAATCTTTTGTTAATTCTGTGCACTCTGGTTTTGCTCTGTTTTCTGTTTTTGTAGCTACTGTTCATCTTCACACTTTGTCGGCCCATGGCCAGGGTTGTAGGTTCAGCAAGTTTGAGTCTATTAGTGACGTGCTTGACATGGTTCTGGTTCAGTGGGATGGGTGCACATCGAGTCGTTCGGGAGGCCACTGTGGCCACTTACAGTTTTCGTTGTCTCGCTTAAATAGATGAGAAAGAAGCACAAAAGCTGTGAAGTTTTGCAGCGCAAGTACTTTCTGCAAGGTGTTTCTTCTCGTGCGTTGGCTGACAGTTCGGCTACCAGCTCATCAGTAAGCGAAGAGGCCTGCGCTCATAGGACCTATTATGGACTTACGCCGCTTAAGGTAGAACACTAACATCAATCTAGCAATTAAACTCCAGCAGCAACATTGTCCACAGCTCAAGGTTTGGTTGACTGAAATCAATCACACTTAGTTCACACAGGTCCAACTCTTCTGGCTGGATGTTGATAAACACCGTGCATGGCGTGTTTCCCTTATTCCCTGATGCATCCCACCCCTAGTGCCTATGTACACCTTTGTTGGCAAAGTTGAGCTTTTACATCAAGTTGTTCCATCTTCTAGGGTGTTTGCTACAAGTTTATGATCTACTCTCGAACCAACTAAGGAGGTTCACAACCATGCTCACTAAATATACATATTTGGGTGATATGATCCATTCATTCAATGTGAGATTTTAGTTTATTTTCAACATTAATTACCGGATAATTGCAAATATGGAGATATCAGATGTACGTATTTTTTTACTTGTGGGTAGGTGGGTGTGGGTGTGATTGAAGGAAACCCAAATCACTGCGTACTCCCTTTATATTGTCTTAAAGAACTCGTCAATCTCCAAGTTTATCTGGTTATTATTGAGAAACAATGCACTAACATGGTTAATTTGATCAAAAGGGTTTTATTTGGAAGGGTCACATCGATGTTTTTGTGGTGGGATTGAGACAATTGATTATCAGCTTTATAAACACATTTTTTTTACATGCTGGTCTATACTGGTAGTAGACTCAATATATATAGATCTTCCATCGATTTTAAATATCCATGGCATCTAAGCTTGGTGAGTGAGAATTTGTCTTGCGCTTTTGGTTTCACTGACATTCCTACGGTGATGTCGCAACTCTTGACCTATTGGGAGATTCGGGTCTGTAGTTCTGGCATAGAGCATAGAGACCTTGTTGCTTTAGCATGTCCTCGTATGCATTTGGAAATTTCAAAAGAAGCTGTATTTCAGAACAAGAAAAATGCTGCATCCAACTTACTTGATCCTTCGTGTTTGTTGTAGTATCAGCCTCGTGGATAGAGGACAAGAAGATATTGTACAATTTAAAGGATCTGAATTTGTTCGCGCGATAGACAAGCCAAGCACGCAGTGCTTAATTAGTTGTCTTCATCTCATGATTCTGGCTCTGCAACGGAGAAAAGTGAAAAATTGATGTTGCAGTGCCACTATATGACTAGAACAATTGTCAAGAAGAGATGGAACAGAAGACAACAAAATATTTGATTCTACTTTGTGGTTATCCGTATTTTGCATCTGTAGGCACATGTCATGTACTCTCGGTGTACAAACCGTGGATTCAGCATTGGAGAAAAGGCAGGGTATGCCACGATGGTGTTCATTCTTACAACTCACAAAAGCTAGTAAGTATCTTATAGTGAAAATTCCGTCAGTAATTCCAACAAAGACAATCGACAAGATGGGGGTATGCTAAGCAGAATTAAGAGTAAATTGCTAGTTTATCTAATAAGTAAAACTGCTCTGTCAGGGTCAAAAAATAAAAATGTAAATTAAACGACTCCGAGTTTGAACGAAGATAGGAAATGACAACACATAATTCTCAGGACTATATATGTACCCCAATCACTAATGGCCACATCAACGCAAGGCCATGAATCCCGATGCCTTCTAAGCCCATGGTTTCAGATGAGTTGGTAGACAGGAAATTCCTAGCCGATCGAAATAGAAACTAAATTACTCTTTGGTGAATTAAGAGACTGTAGCCCATTTGGTTTTTATGGTAACTATCATTCACTGTATGAAGTACCTTCTCTGCATTCTGATGGCACATCCAAGCTAGGGCAATCGACAAGGTGAGACCTCGGCATTGATCTATTTATTTATTGGTCCGGTTGGAAAAGAACCAATTCATGCCTCCTTAATGAGTCCTGAATGCAGTCCCTAAAGAGACGCCTACGGTTGCAGTTGAATCTGCTGCTAAAGGTGGTTCTAGAATCTGGACAAGGAAATGCTTTTAGTCATATCTAAGCATATACCATTAGCCCAGAATAGGGGTGAATAACCGGCCTCGGCTTGTAACCTTAATAAGCTAAAAATATCTAGATCTACTGGTGAGCTGGCTCATTAATAAGCTATATCTCACTTAAATCATTTTTAAGTTTACCACTTTATTATATATTAACAATAGACACTAACTAATAAATTTAGATGTAATTATAAGACCAATCACTAGTTAAGAGGTGATATAGTGATCTTTTGCATTAACGAGCTAAATGAGCAGCTTGCGAGCTAGCTCGTTAAGCTCACGAGTTAGCTCAGCTCATTAAGACTGCAACTTCGAGCTGATTCAAGTTAAGCTTGTTACGAGCCGATCCGAGTTACAAGCTTTGAGTTTTTTTCACCCCAGCCCAGAATATAACCAAATGTTGGATAATCCTGTGAGAAAGCTAATAGTACTGACTGATGTGTTGTAATTCCCATATCTGTTAGTGGTTGCATGAGAGGTCCATGAGTAGAGTGGTGTGTGGTCGGATTAGTCATCACATTTGTAGTTCAGAATGGTTGGGATTTGTGTATAATTCTATACTCCCTCCGTTCTAAAATATAAAAATATTATAAAATTTTTTAACATTTAAATCTTGTTCTAATGCCAGAACAACTTTATTTTCTTCTTTTTTATTTCATTTTTCATATTGAGACGCAAGAGTCTGAAAATGTAACAATATTGCGCTGATACTTTAACTTTATGTCATCACAACGACCTCTGATCTGGTTAGAAAATGCCATATGAGTTTCAGTTCAAACATCCAATTGAGCGTTACAATCTGACTAAATTTCAGGTTTACTTAAGTACTGTATTTCTTAGGTTTTGCATCTTCTCAATATATTTTCTATCAGAACAAGAATAATAAGATGATTAGTAACAATGGTAGCTGACTTTGTTTTACTTTTGTATAGAGAAATTTTAGGTATTAAATTTTACACTAAAAATTTTGATATCTTAAGATACATCAAATTTTACATTAGAAAATATGTTAACTTTCGATAAACTACAAAAACACTCGTTTGCATATGATCTAAGTCGATGATCGAATTTATAATATGCAAGTTTGACGGTCAGAGTTGTCCCATGTCCCTTGTCATTCTGAAGGTTGAAAATTAATTAACTTTCCTTCGAGGTCTTTCATTTGCCAAAACTTCCAAAATTTTTTCTAATTCAAGTAAATTTTGAGTTAGGAAGAACTCATAGTTTTGCAATCCTCACCAATAGAGAAAGGCCAGAACCCTAGTCCCTTGACACACAGATCCACTCACTATGCTTTGGACATTTATCATGCTTTCTAGCCTTTGCTCCATACATAAGGGCTCACCATAGGTCGTTTATTAACATGTATTTTAAAAAAGACTAGCGAGTAAGCTTTATTAAACAAACACTGAAAATTTGCTCCATGGGAGAGTTAAACTAAGGAGCATGTAGGTGCTACTAGTCTTAGACTAGTTTATTTTGTTTTTGACTTTATTTGGTTTTTATTCAAATCCTAATTGTTTTATACTCACACGGTGATTTGGCATGCGGATAAGAAGATGTGCTATACTAGTAGAGGGAAACACATCTTGGACTATATTATTAACTCCTAGATGTATATATTATTACGTGTAGTTGTAAATATAGGGTACTTTATAGAAAACTCACGAATTAATGTAGTTGAAAAATTGAAACCCGCTGAAATCTGTACAAAGGTGGAAGCATTAGTGATATGCCACATATTATATTTATGAGTTCATAAATAAAATGTTATTCTATTCCATAAAATAAAAAACTTATTATTTTGATCAGTAAGTATGCGATTTATTTATAAAACTCTTTATACAATGTGTTACTATCTCTAAATGATAGCTAATCACATATCATATATGGCCAAATTATGTTTGTAAGGACATCACATTTACTAATCGATGATTATGTATCATCATATAGAGATAATAAATTAGTAGTGTGAACATATATTAGAGAGCATGTTGTTATATAGATACAAGACACCGTGAGGATTATTTTGTAACATCAGTTCATATGAAGTGATATTGGCATAGAACCCGTAGACCATAGATCGTTATAGTTGTCTAGTAGCCAACGCCACTGCTCTGTAATTGAATAGTTATAAAGATAGTTTTTAGATTTGGTAATGTGAACGATCAAGATATGATTTGCCCTGCTAATTAGTGAAAGAGATATCTCCACGTCCCTCAATAGATTACTAAACTGTATAGTCATATTAAAGTGATTGAGCAGTCAATCTTGTTAAGTAATATAATACAGGTGCGAGCTAAAGCCAAACAACACTAAAATAATATAAAAGACAGTGAAATTAGCATACTTTCTTCACATGAAGATGATCTCTATTGCATCAAAAGTATATGCAAAGTACTCATCTCCATTCTTAAGAACTAACCCTCAAAGAAAGCGGAAAAAAACAATAACAAACAACAACTTCAAAACCTTTCAGTTAATTAGGTTAGAAATAAAACTCAACAGAAATCACATATCAAGGTTCACACAAAATTTTTTTCCATTTTCCATATACTCCTATTTAAGAACAAAATTGAGAATATTTCAACAATTCAAGTATCTTTTTAATGCCTCATCCTATAACAATTTTGATATTCCCCTGTCTCTTCTCATATTATTATTATGTTATAAGATTTTACTTTGTATGGGTGCCTCTAAAGATCTTTGTTGGATATGTCTAAACTATCTCAATCGGTGTTGGATAAGCTTTTCTTCAATTGATGCTACTCTTAGTCTATTATGTATATCATTGTTTTGGACCAATCTATTTTTATATACTTATAAATTTAATGTAACATATGTATCTCCGTAACATTTAATTATTAAATATATCGTCTTTTGTAGGCTAATATTTTACACCATATAATATCAAACGTTTAATCACTATTCTATAAAACTTATCTTTAGCTTTTAGTGTATCTCCTTATCATAGAGAATGCCCGATATTTTTCACCATTTCATCTACCCCGTATTGTTTCTATGGCTAACATTTTTATCAATGTCTCTATCTCTTTGTAGCATTGATTTCAAATAGTGAAATGTATTTTTCTTAGATACTACTTGATACTCCAAACTAATATTTCTAGTCTTATATGTAGTAGTGTCGAAGTCATATCTTATATATTCAGTTTTAGTTCTGTTGAGCCTAAAAACTTTTCACTCTAGAGTTTGCCACCACAACTCTAGCTTCCTTTTTACTCTGCTTAACTTTTATTGACTAATACTACATCGCTAGTGAAAAGCATATATCTAGTGATATCTCCTTGTATATCTCTTATAACCTTGACCGTGTCAAAAGATAAGAGTTCAAAGCCAACCCTTGATGAAGTCCTATTTTAATCGAGAATTCATTTGTCTCTATCACTTATTTAAACCCTATTCTTGTACATATTTTTAATAAGGGCAATGAACTACATAAAAAATCAAAAAAAAAACAAAACATTATTTTTTTCTTTACAAAAGTGTCTTACATAATTGCTCTCCCTATTGTTTATATTCCCTCACACATCTAATCTTGTTCTTACGCCAACTTCCAAAATTTCTATTAGGACTCCAAATCCTATTTCTACAATCTTTTTAAATTTGTATTCCTGCCAAATTTGATTCCTTTTCCATATTCACACACCTCCCATGTATGTTCTATATAGCCCGAGCTTTCTGCATGACATCCTTACTGGTTAGACCTCAATTTCCCTAGGTCTAGGTCTAAGCCTATGGTCGACCACACTCTTTTGGCTTTAAACAATACCCATACATGAACACCAACAAACCATATTTCGAGCATAGGTTATTCCTGACTCACAACATCCGCATGTGTTATACATAGAAACTATTAAGAAAACCATAATCTCCAAACACCTTGATCTCTCAAACACCAAACCACAACTATCAACATGTTAGCCAATTGGTCATCACAATTTAATCATCATCATGATGATTTCACAAAGCCCCTGGCCACACCCGTGTAGGGGCTAGTACACCTGGGCTCGGTGCTCCACCCCTTGGTGTGTTGATAAGTAGTGGTATTGCTTTTAATTGGTGTAGGACATGAGCAATCACGTGGAGAGAGGACAGTGACTTTGTATGATCGACTACATGCTCTATACCAGCATGCGCTCTGTTTGACCGTATTACTCCGACTTTTCTTACACTTTTCTGCACATTGAGTTGTCTTGGTTTATGCGACATAAAATTTTTGTTTATGCTATTATAGCCTACCTGTAACAGATATGTGCAATGCATCTGCATGACAGCGCACAGATAAGGCACAACAGGGTTGGTGGCATGGTGATGGGGCGAGCAATACTGTGGTTATGAATGCTATTGACTAACAACATTTTGTTGTTCTCGGAGGAGAATTTTTTTTCAAAATATACATTTTTTGTCACAAATTTTTAGGAATATACCTGTTTAGAAAAAAAATTAAAAATTTACCCGTGTTGCCACAGGCGCATGGAACCTGCCATTAATTTGTTTTGGTATTGTTGTACACCGTCAGACTGCATGAGATTGATGACAAGTGTCGAGGAAGAGTATGAAATTGGTATAAGTAGGAAGTGATCACTGGAACACTGGAGCGATAAGTTTACAGTCTCCCTTCCATTTCTCTTATTGATATTAGTCAATGCTCTACATGGCAATACATGACCACTGACTATCGTTTCCTTTCTCCGTTAACAGAAATATATCTAGCCTCCATATCAAGGTTGTATCCGGCCAACTGAATATCATTTCTTTGCATCGCTCTTAGTACGTTTCTGTGACAATTGTATTGCCAGCTGTATCGAAAGTTAATTCAGGTTCTGCTTGTCACATGCAGAACGGGTGTAATTTTGTAGTCACAAATGTCAACCCAGATGTAATTCTACAGGATTATTTCATTGATCATTAGCTTGTCTCGTTAGTGATAACGGGAAAAAAAAACTTGTCCTAGGCACTATAATGACCGGTGAAGATAAATTTCATTGAATATCTCTGTTTTGTGCTCTGGTCAAGTAACACATTAGCACCTGCTAATTTTTAGGACTAAAATCATTCCAACTATACAATAAAAGTTCTCCAAAAAAAAAAACTATCCAATAAAAGTGATGCACATGTTTTTGTCTATGTTTAGTAGAATCCATCTAGTACAGAACAAACAGATAAGCGTTGCTATATATCTTGTCACTCCATGCATGCTCCATGAACATCTCTAAAATCAAAATCAGCCATGTTTGAACGATTGTACCATTTGAGCATGGACGAGACGGCTCCAACATCGCATGGTTTCTGCTGCCAAAGTGCCCTATCGCCCTCCCACTCCCGCACTGCGTTTTTGGCCACGTTCACTGCAAGCCGAGCAAGGAAGCACAGCCGCCTGCCACCTTCGCCTCCGGCGCTGCCGATCATCGGGCACCTGCACCTGGTGGGGTCGCTCCCACACGTCTCCCTCCGCCGCCTTGCTGCGAAGCATGGTCCCGATTTTATGCTCCTCCGGCTTGGCACCGCGCCGCCGACGCTCGTCGCGTCCTCGCCCCACGCTGCCAAGGCCATCCTGCGGACGCACGACCATGTGTTCGCGTCGCGGCCCCGCACCGTGCTCGCCGACATCGTCTTCTACGACGTTGGCCTCGCGCCATACGGTAAGCATTGGCGGCAGGCTAGGAAGCTCGTCACCACGCACCTGCTGAGTGTCAAGAAGGTGCAGTCGTTAAGGCTTGCCCGTGAGGAGGTAACTAGCAACTTCATGCATGACGGCCTGTATTTTCCCACTAGGACCTTTCGGACGATTTTGCTAAAGATCCACAATTTTTTTCATTAAATCACATAAATGTAACTAATATAACTAGCAGACTTACGTACTATTTATATACTTAGAAATATTTATAATTGTATGCTAGGTATACTACGTATGATTTTAGTGAAAAAAATAGTCTCTCTTTTGGACTATGTTAGGGTTGCACCTGTCATATTCTATATCCTATATCTAACTGCGCGAGTTGTAAATTTTGGGACCTTGTTTCTCCTAACAATCATATTTCATATTATTATTTTTGGTTCAACCATTACCTATTATATTATTTAACAAAACAACATGAGAGGTAGATGGCAACGCCTATTAAAATTAAAATTATGACTGTAATTTGGTTACTCGACTATATTAAGTCTGATCTTCAATCTGTGCTCTTTTGTATTCTTGAGGCTGTATAGCTATTTTAATTTTTCAAGTACTCAACCTTTATTTTCTACAATATATATTAATAGACTTATCTCATAAATGTACTTTCATAATATGTAATATAGTATTCTTTTGTTTACCGTTAGACTTGTATATATAGGCTGACCCCCTATATAATAGATGGGGTGTTAGTTTCACTATCTATATACTTTACTTCTACGTACTATTAGAGAGCGAGGTTCAAATATTCTCGCGCGCTGGCAACCTTCTCGCCGGCAAGCTGACGCCTCCTCTCCGTCGTAGGTATCTCCTTCTCCTCTGAGACCCCCCTCCACCACACGCTTTCCTTCCACCTCTTCCTTTGGTGGTTCTTTTACTTTTTCGCCTCGGTCTTTCATCCCATCGTCTTCTTCGTAGGCGGTTTACTCCTCACCACAAGCTCACCCCCACAGTTTCCCTCTACTACGGGCTTACCCTTGCTCGCCACCTCTATCACGTGACAAGGAGACAGTCTTCATCCGCCTCCACCTTCCCTTGCATTCTCACATCATCCTCTCTCCGAAGTTGCGTCAGCGCTCCTCCGCGCTCGCGCTTGCGCTCTCCATCGGCTGGAACACCCTTCCGGCTCTCATCGCCGTAGCCGGTTCTGGCTACAACAACCCTAGCGGTTGCCGCCCCACATGCACTGCTGCCTTCTCTCATAGCCCGATGGTTCCTCCATTGGCCTTGGCTTCGACCATGGCAATAGGGCCCGAGCCGGTGGTAGCGGCAAAGGCAAAGGAAAGGGCAAGGGAAAGAGCTAGAGCGGCCCTATACAGCCACGCCCTGTTACTGCCACTACCCCACCAGCTGGCCCCATGGGTCCATAGCATTGCTACAACCCCTGGGTGCCTCAACCCTAGCCACGCAGCCACATCGACTGGTAGCCCGGGGTCCTCGGCGCTCACCCTAGGCCCACCTAGCGTCCGTCCCGGTGCAACCGCTCCTGCCTCCCGCACCTTCGCAAGCCAACTAGCTGAGTCCTCTGTGAAACCTGGCTGGCCTCATCGTCGCCCTCAACCAGATGACGCTCCAGCCCTAGCACCCCTAGGTGCTGGACTCTGGTGTGTCATCACACATGGCTTCATCAGACGGTATACTTCATTCCCGCCATCCTTCCTCCTCCCCTTTCGTCACTATTAGCAATGGGCAATCTCTCCCGATCACATACCACGGTGACTCAATCCTGCCTACAGCCACATCCAACTTTCCACTCCACAATGTCTTAATTGTTCCCTCTCTCGTACACAATCTCTTCTCTGTCCGTCAATTCATCAGAGATAACAATTGCTCTATTGAATTTGATGCATCTGGTTTCTCTGTGAAGGATATCCTGACCCAGCGTGAGATGCTTCGATGAATAGTGGTGGCGACCTATACACCATTCCTACTGCGCCATCCAATCCTCACACCAGTATCGCCATCTCCACCAACCTTTGGCATCTCCGCCTCGGCCATCTTAGTCCTAACACCATCGCCACTTTTCGTCGTAGTGCCTCCATCCAGTGCACTAGCAACAGCCCCACTGTATGCCATTCCTATCAGCTTGGCAAACATGTGTAGCTGCCATTTTCCCCCTCTACCTCTTATACCTCTCGACCTTTTGACCTTATTCACTGTGATGTGTAGATTTCTTCAGTTAGAAGTGTTTCAAACTACCAATATTATCTTGCCTTACTTGACGATTACACATATTACTACTGGACTTTCCCTCTCTCTCGCAAGTCCGAGGTCACTACCCACTTAATCAACTTTTCCAACTACATTTTGACTCAATTTAATCTTACTATCAAAGCCATACAGGCTAACAATGGGATGGAGTTTATCAACCATACCATCCAAGCCTTCCTTACCTCCCATGGCATCCACCTTCGCCTCTCCTGTTCTTACACCTTCCCCCAAAATGGCAAGACTGAACACCTCCTTTGTACCCTCAACAACATCAGTCGCACCATGCTTTTCCACGCCCACCTACCCGCATCCTACTAGGCTAAAGCACTCACCATAGCAACCTATCTACTAAATCGACTCCCTTGATCCTTCATTTGCCATAACATTCCCTACACTCTTCTGTATTACAAGACTCCCGACTACTCCCACTTACGTGTTTTTGGGTGTCTTTGCTACCCCAATTTGACAGCCACTAGCTCTCACAAACTTGCCCCATGCTCCACCGCCTGCATCTTCCTTGCCTATCCCTTCTCACACAAGGGATATCGCTGTCTTGATCTCTTCACTCACCGTATCATCATTTCCCAACATGTTGTCTTTGACGAGTTTTGCTTTTCCTTCGGGTTAATCAACTCTGGACCTTCGTCTAGTGATCTCGACTTCCTCCTCACCAACACTGTACCCATCCACCCCTTACCATCCACCACACTTTCGCAGCCCACTCCGGTGGTTCCTGAGGATCTATTGAATGACTCCACCATCCTTCTACGTGCCCCTATCGTGCCGATCGTACCTCCATCGGCTTCCCCACCTTCCACTATCACAACGCTAGCTGTTGCCCCGACTAACCTAGTCTAGCCCTTCCTCCAGACCTATAGCCATCGGCCTCGCCCTGCTATCACCTCTGCCCCTGTCTACTCCGTCACACGGCCGATGTTGCCATCGGATCACGTGGCCGCCCCCGTCCCGACCACCTCTCACATGATAACCCGTTCTCAGACCGGGTCCCTTCGTCAACCCCAGCGCTACGGGTTCTCCGGAGTCCACTGTGCCATCTCGCCCATTCCAGCGAATCCCTGTTATGCTCTAGCCGATCCTTAGTGGCACGTGGCCATGGCTAACGAGTACAAGACACTCATGGACAATAAAACTTAGCGCCTCGTACCTCGTCCTCTCGGCGTCAACATTGTAACTGACAAGTGAATTTTTAAACACAAATTTTACTCTGATGGATCTCTTGCTCTTCACAAGGCGTGTTGGGTAGTTCGAGGCTTCTCCCAACGCCCCGGCATAGACTACGACAAGACTTTCAGTCCCATCATCAAGCTTGCCACTATTCAGGTCGTTCTTACCCTCACTGCCTCGCGCTCCTGGCCGATCCACCAGCTTGACGTGAAGAACGTCTTTCTTCATGGTCATCTAGTGGAGACCGTCTATTGCCAACAGTCTCTAGGCTTCATCGACCCAGCTCATCCCGATGTTGTCTGTCTCCTTCAGCGCTCTCTCTATGGCCTCAAACAGGCCCCTCGAGCTTGGTATCAGCGTTTTGCCGTCTACCTTCGGCAACTCAGTTTTGTGGCTTCAATTTCCGCCTACTTACTTCTATATATCAACGACATCATTCTTACGGCATTCTCGTCCGTCACCCTATAGTACATCCTGGCACGACTCCACTTGGAGTTTGCCATGACCGATCTTGGTTCCCTACACCGTGTATTCTGATGCGGACTAGGCGGGTTGTCCCGACTTCCGACGCTCCACATCCGATTACTGCGTTTTTCTCAGCGACACCTTGGTCTCTTGGTCCTCCATGCGCCAAACCACATGGTGTCCCGGTCGAGCGCAGAAGCCGAGTACCGTGCCGTTGCTCATGCCATCGCAGAGTGCTGTTGGATTTGTTAGGTTCTCTAGGAACTCCATACACCCATCGCCTCCACGACAGTTGTGTAATGCGACAATGTGAGTGCCATCTACATGACCGCCAACCCGGTCCACCATCGTCACACGAAGCACATCAAAATCGACATTCACTTCGTCTATGACAAGGTCGCTCTAGGACTTTCGATTGCTCCATGTACCGTCGACGCATCAGTTCGTCGACATCATGACTAAAGACTTACTTGCGCTTTTGTTTACTAGTTTTTGGTCTAGTCTTTACGTCTATGCCCCTCCTGCTATGACTGCGAGAGATGTTAGACCGTTAGAGTTGTATATATAGCCTAATCCAAACAGGGTCTTAGTCTCATTGTCTGTACACTTCACTTCTACAATTTCACTATTAACTTGAAAGATCGCCATATGTCCTAAATTCCAGAGTTAAACATTGAATGGAATTATGTTTCAGGACATCTTTAAAAGTTTCTTACAGCTACGTTATAAATTCGATTAAGAAATAAGAATTGAAACTGTTACATCATACGGTACATTCTTTCAACAGAAAATTCAGTTCACAGTACTGATGGGATGTTGAATTCGGGAAAAACAAACAATTTTTCCCACATCACTTAACACCGCAGGGTGCAACATTTTCTTCAAAAAATACCACTGCCACCATTATTCTTGCGTACAAGATTTATTTGGACAAAATTGCCCATCCGATTGCCACTCCAGCCAACCTACTGCACTATTTGAACTTGTATGCTTAGATTCCCCATCTGCTTCCTCCTCCCAATCCTGAAATCAATAACAAAAAATCGGTGAAATCCATCACAAAATACAAATCGAGAGCTAAAAGAACAATATAATCTATTTTTTCCTAAAGATTTAACACTAACGGGTAACATGTCCGTGGGTTGGGTGGGACGCACTACTAAAGATTTTTGCCAACTCATACAATTGGGAAGGCAGGGGTGTGTGTGTGTGTGTGTTTTTTTTTTGGGTTTTATGGGGAGGCAGTGATTTCGTGTTTTATGCGAGGTGGGTCTTCGCACGCGGGCATGGGAAAGGGGAAACAGGAGGAGGCCGACTGTTAAAGTAGTAGAGAGTACCAACTCAACCCCTGATCAATCCTTCTTTGCTCGATTGTTAAAAAGTGGGCCGCTGCTCATCCCTTGGTCTGGTCGCGCATGCGAGGCCACGTCACTCCCTATTGCTGGAGTGGCACTGCATATCCTCCCTGCTGGACGCGCGTGCAAAGAAGGGACCGATGCTCAAGAATTCATTCCAAGAAAGGATGGAGAAGAACGCATGCCTCGTCGTGGAGCAACACATCCTAGAGAAACGGCAGGGCATTGCATTTGGAGTCAGGGTGTTTTGGTCTTTGCATTGTTTGGATTGGGTTGACATTTCAACAAGCTGTGAACACAGTGATGGCAGTGGTATTACGTGAAGTGGGAAAATTCGTGTGGTATTTGCTGAAATTGTCGTCCCACCTTAGCTATGAACCGACTTTACTTTTGTTTTAACTATGGCACCCAATAATTATATTGTAATTGGAAGTCAAGAAATTGGGGAAAAAAACTTTTTTGCATGTAGACATGTGACATAACAATTGTTTAGTTAATCCGTATGTTTGACTTTCTTAACTTGTGTATTAGTCAAGACATTACTTGCACCGATGTATAAACAGTTCAAAACCATAACATGTGCTAGCTGAGAATGGTGATGGCGAAGATAAGCAAGGTGGCAATCACAGGTGAAGCAGTGGATATAGGACAGATTCTCTGCTCGTTCACAAATGATATCATACGCCGTGTTGTGCCAGGTAAGTTATCCCAGGATGGCAGGCAGAAAAAAACTTTTCCAAGAATTGGTTAATGAGACAGCACTGCTGCTTTGTGACTTTAACGTGGAGGAGTACTTTCCAGTTCTAGCTCGGATTGGTGTGATTGGGAAGTTGATGTGCGCAAAGGCTGAGAGATTGAAGAAGAGGTGGGACAAGCTGATGGAAAAGTTAATTGACGACCATGAGAACAAGCGCAATTTCAACCGAGTATGTCGCCAGAACGAAGATGACTTTGTGAACATTTTGCTATCTGTTAGGCAGGAGTATGGTCTTACCAGAGAACACGTGAAAGCTATTCTTGTGGTAGGTAGTGTCTAAAAATTATTAGTTAAAAGTAATACAGCGTGAATGAAGCATTCCTGGACATGCACAACTGCACATGCATACTCATCACATTTATGACCAGTTCTAGGCGTCATATTAGACAGCCGCATGTTGCAATTGGCAGGATACCCCGTACTATTTTCATTAGCAAATATGTATATATTATTTTGAAATGCTCATTAGCAAGTATTTCAGGACATCCCATCTAAGATCGATTTTTATGAGCATTTCTTACTTACAGACTCAAACTGATAGATCCAAATCTAATCAAACAATTTATCTAAAATTTCAAAAATTGTTTATTAGAAAGAATAATATGTCAATCTGCTCTATCTGCAATGAACCCTATAATTTAACTGTCCATAAAAGTGTCTGGATAAATATATTTGAATATGGCAGGGTCATTATAAGTTTCATCTTCACCTAATTATAAACCCACAGGCTGTCTTTGTTACAGGAGCAGAGTCATCAGCTCAAGTCATCGAATTCACCATCGCAGAGCTCATGCAGAGGCCACACTTGCTGAAGAAGGTGCAAGACGAGGTCAGGGCTTGCATCCCGAGTGGACATGAAATCATCAATGAAATTGACATGAACAACATGATTTACCTGGGAGCTGTTGTGAAGGAGGGACTAAGGCTGCACCCTGTGGCACCACTCCTTGGGGCACGAATCTCCATGGCTAACTGCAACATTGATGGTTACATGATCCCTTTAGGGATGCGTGTCCTGGTCAATGCCTGGGCCATTGGCAGGGATGAACGCTTCTGGATGGACGCAGAGGAGTTCGTGCCTGAAAGATTTGTCGAAAGCGTAAATAGTGCTGCTGCCGCATCTGTAAACTTCAAAGGGAATGACTATCAATTCTTGCCATTTCGTTCTGGAAGGTGAATATGCCCTGGGATGAACTTTGCCATAACGGTTATCGAGCTCATGCTAGCGAACCTTATGTGGAAATTCGATTGGGTACTACCTATGCCAGCAATGGAGATTGATATGTCAGCAGTGTTTGGGCTATCAGTTCGGCAGAAAGAAAAGCTTTTGTTGGTTCCGAAGCAACACATGTAACTTATTGCTACACTACCACAAAACGTCTAAAAGATATCAGTTAGGAACCCACATTCGGTGTCGGATTTATAACTCGCACCCATTAGACGTTATTGATGAGACGCCATTATAGATGCCGATGGTATAACTGGCTCCTATAACTACACACAAATGCTGATTCTAACTAAAAACCGGCACCTATGTATTTACATCTGGCACCTATAAGTCTATGTAGGTGTTTGTTGTTGGCTTTGGGCTCTCGCGAGTTCATGTTTGGCAGGAAAAGCTCTAGAGTTGGATGTAGAGTAATCGGTACTTGGGCTGTCGCTTATTTGTTGTTTTATAGTAGTGCTAGTGTCCAAAGGATCTGGATCATATAACTTTAGGGCAAAGTCTGTCATGACTTTGGGAGGTTTGCAATCACCCTTTTAACATCGATGGACTAAATTTTCAGTGCATCTCTGCCATTATCCATAGATAATCTGCTTGTAATATATGTTGTATGATTGTTCATGTTTAACTATTTGTTTGCTTTGCGTATGCATTGACATGGTTAACTTTCTAACCATTCGTAATAATCAATGTTTCAGCTAATATGTTTCATGTATTATACAGGATTGATAGATTACATAATGAACTTCATACATAAGGTGCCCTGAGTAGTCTTGGTGTGCAGGGTATAATATTTTCAACACAGTGTATGTCTTTGATTCTTCCCCTTGCAGTACTACTGTGTTGATGAAGGATGGTAGAAATAGAACACTAAAAAAAGTTGATTACTGATTATGTGATCATCAGTACTGTCTCTATCGACATCTGTTTTGCCACACAACTGAAGTTACACATTTGAAGTTGGCCAGCTGTGCATCTTCCACTATAGGTGGCAAACTAGAAGCAGGCTATGTATAGACTAGTGATTACATTTCTTAACTATTCTCTTATTCCATATTATTCTCTCATTTTCATATTTGGACTTAAAATTAAACTCCTTTATATTTAATCAAGTTTATAGGAAAATATAACACCATTTAAAAATATATTTAATGTTGTATTTAATGCCAAATTGGTGTTGTAATATTGCTATATTTTCTCGTAAACTTAGTCAAACTTAAAAAAAAAAATGCTTCATAATGTGGAACGGAGAGTATTTGATACCCCTTTATCTAAAAATAATTATTTGGTACTCAAAAGATTAGTCATCCTACCAAGATATCTGGTTGTGCTAATTATATTTACTCTACATATATTTGACAAGAATTGCTAGATATATAGAGTGATACACTGCAAGAATTTGGGTGTTTTAATTAAGAAGTTCCTTGACGTTTTTTTAGTGTTTTATCCATGCCTGCACTGACAGAACTTGTGGCAACCAGAATGAGCATGTCCTTGTCGCCTTGGGAATATTTCTGTGTGGTGCTGGGCTCTGGTAACAAATTTGTGGTTAGTAGTCAATAGTACATGCAAATTGCTACCTGTTTATGGCAGTACAAATTGTCTATCGTCAAGAAATCCCAAATGATGACAGATATATACATGGTTTCATTTTCAGTTAGAATATAATAATCAGGTCTTATTATAAAAATCAGTAAAATAATAATAAGGTATTATTATAATATAATGAGCTGTTATGACGTTACATTGTCAGCTAGATAATCAGTAAAATAGCAATCAAATTTTATTTAAAAAAGTTGGAATCTTCATGCACTAACATAGAAGCTAGCTAGTAATTTTCTCAAAAAAAAAGGTAGCAGCATATATAGTCACACTACACTGTTTTCATAATGAATTTCATTTCAGCGGAACAGAGTATTAGCTGACGGGTGTGCACCGTTATTAGATTCTTCGACGAATGAAAAAAGGAGGGCGGCGTAGGGGGTCTTCTAAACTAAAGTTCGTAGCAGCACAGTGCCAGCGATGAATATGTTTTTACAAACCATTGCCTGCTAATTTTTGTTAATTCAAGAATTACTGTCCATCAATCACTGATATTCCCCTCTAACGAGAATGGCCAAGATTTGTCCTAATGCTAGAAAATACACCATATGATGTATCTGTGCTCTCCAAAAGTGCTTCTCTGATGTACAGATCCAACGACCGGCCGAAGAGATGAAAAGGATTGAGATCACATGTGTGTTGAATCATTGTCATGATTAATAATATTTTATAATAAATAATTGACTTTATAAATAAATTAATTAATAAAAATTAGTTTAAAAGTTGGTGTAAGTGTGCGTGACATATAAATAATTATTTTCTTTATTTACGTATAGATGTGTCTTAAGAGTTTGAGAGTATTGTTCAGTGATAGGATAGGGAAAGTTGAAGACCACATGATTAAGGAGATCACGCGAGAAAGAATAATATATGTGGAGGTTAAAGATTTTATATGGTATATGAGAGTAGTTGTATGTGTATAAAAAGTAGAGTTGGTTTTAGATAGAGTCTAAGATTAAATCATAGAGAAATTGGAAGGCAAAATAGAAGAGAAAATATATGGAGTTACTATTCAAGCCTGGAACTGTAGCACGTTGGCACTGTAGTCACTGAGGTTACTGTAGCACAAGTGAATTCGTGTGAGAGAGAATGTTTTGAATTTGAGTTATTATATTTGATTTAGAGTTTGAGAGTTTGAGTGTTATAGGAATTAAAATTTTGGTATATATAAAATAGGGGTAAGGCATAGAAACTTAACTTTTATAACAAATAAAATCTAAAGTTTAGTTTTAAGAGAGAGAAACGCTTTGTATGTACATTGTAAAATATATCTTGATACTTTCGATAGTTCTCTGTTTTTCTTGTTTGTTGGGTCGGTCCGACGGAAGGTTGCCGTCAGATCTGTGGGATAAGGCAACCGAAACACTGGTAGCATGACAGTTGGATCCGTGTTAGGGAGGTAGTTGGAATGGTAACATTTGAAGAGATCGTTGAAACATCATTTAGGAGGACAGAGGTATCTTTTATTCAGTAAAAAGAATTTGTTTTGTTAATCCTACCATTTAGTTAACTGTAGTAGGCTTTATTGTATTTCAATCCTATAAGTGGAATTAAAATCTTGTTTTTCTTCTCTTTTGATTTTAATTGATCTTGAGTTGCAATGGTGAATAAATATATGATCAAGGCATATATTTTTGATGTAGTTAATTTTTCTTATTAGTGAAAAAAGATATGATCTTACATTATGTCCAAAGCTTTGATATTTGGTAAAAAAATTTAAAACCCTATGTTATTTCGGATAAGATCACTACGACTAATAAAATTGATATTAAAAATAATTGTAAAACTTGCAATTATATTTTGAATGGGCTTCTCATTCTGATTTCGATTGAATTTCTCATCTTAAAACCGCACATAAGATGTGAAAGGCTACATATGATTTTCACGAAGGGTCTTCTAACATTAAGGAAGTAAAGATATTTTTAAAAAACAGTATATAAAATTTGAGATGAAATGTGGAGAATCTCTTGATGATTACTATGCTCATTTTAACAAAATTTTAAGTAATCTTTATTCTGTTGATAATTCTAATGATACTAATTGCACTTAATCTAATGTTTCTAAGCATCTTTCTTGATATATCTATTTAGGAGATGGAAGTTACTTCTATTTAAGAATCTATCGACATGAATACTTTAACTTCAGAATTTTTGTATGCCAAATTAAAGACACATGAGATAAATATTATTTCATGCAAAGTTGATTCTAAATCTTCTATTTTAGTGTCTTTTTCTGGTTCTTTAACTGATGCTTCTTCCTACCTTTGTTCGACCACTTTTAATACTATGTTTGATGACCTACTCAAGCGAATCTCTAAGGAGGACTTGATTTTGCTAATTAATAGATTTTCTCGAGCTTTGAATAATATGAGAAACAGGAAACGAGGAGGTCCAATCCGATGCTATGAGTGTGAGGAACCTAACCAATATCGATTCAATTGCCTTAAACTCAAGAGAGAAATGAAGAAAGATGAAAAAGACAAGAACAATGGTGAGAAGAAGAAGACGTTCAAAGGCAAGAGAAGCCAAGAGAGCTACAAGAAGATGTTGAATAAAGTATGTGTAGCCTTTGATCAAGCTAGCGACATTGAATTTAGGAGTGAAGATTAAGATGATGACAAAGGTAAGAACATCTCTAAAATATGCCTCATGGCTCATGGTGAATCAATTGCTAGAGAGTTTGATTCTGACAATAAACAACTTCTTTTCAAGATATTATTATTTTTCTTGGCTTTAGGATTTAAAAATATGAGAAAAAGATAAAATAATATGACTTTATTGTTGAATATCTTAATACCAAAATTTCTAGATTGAAATATCTAATTCCTAATGATGATAGTTGTACATCTTGTAAAGTTTTGTTTTCTGAAATTTCTTCTTTATGAGATGTGAATCCTAATAATTGTTTAAGATTAGAATTTAAAATTATGAAAATAATACATTTTGAATCTTCTTTTGGTCTATGTGTTACTTTGCGCTCTCGTGTTTCAAATAAGTTATTTTTAACCAAAAAGATTTTGGAAAAAATATTTTGCTGCTTTTATGCAAGTTTGATGTTTAATGTCATTAATGCTAAAAGGTTAAAAAAAGATGGATTTTGTTGCTAAAAATTGCTCAATACATTTTTTAAATAAGATGACAATGAAAAGTGCTCTTGATCATGTTGAGTATTTAGAAGATAATATGAAAACTAATGAAGTACTTTCTTGTCAAAATTATAGAAAACAAAAAGGAGTTTTGGTTGATTGTAAAAGTTGTGCTACTTTGTCAAAAGAAATTTGTTATTTGAAAAGTTTTTTGCAAAGGTTTTCTGATGGCAAAAAGAAACTTAATATGATTTTGTATCAATCAAAACTAGGTTAGGTTTTGATGCATATAATTATTTTACATCTCATCAACCTGCTATTTCAAATATTTCTAAAAATGGTGAGATTTTAAGAAAACCTAAACCAAAGAAAATCATTTTAAAATCTATTGGTGATTTGAAAAACCTTTCAACAACTTATGCAAATACTTATTCTTTATCTTTGAAAAAAACAACATGTGTGAAGTATAATTGCACCCACTGTGACAAGGATGATGAGGACATCAACACCCATGACACATGTCACCTAGACGAATGGAACATACTAGAGCTCTTACTCATGGCCACACCAACTTAATTATCAGATGAATTTGTTCTTAAGTATGTGTCCTACTTATTTAGATAATGAGAACACGTGCACTCTTATTTTGCTTAGGAACAATAGAGAATACCGTAAAGGAGAGGGATTCACATAGGCTCATTTTGGCCCACAGAAAAATACCAACTTGTGATGATCACCACGGTTGCATATAGACTCTGATTTGGGCGTTCTTAGACTTCACAAAAAACTTATCAAGTCTACATTCAAATGGATCTAGCCTCACGTCCATATCTACTCTAAATCAGCCGTAATTATCATTTCAATACCGAGACCTTAGTCTATCCATGATGTTGTGTCACCTTATTTTGGGCTAATAGCCCATGTATCCAAGGGTCCATTAGAGATACGTCCTCGGGTTGCAGCATGACCCCAACACCCTTATGGTCATCCTCCCACCTATATATAATCTCTAGAGCTGCCACAAGAAAGAGTAGATTTTGTTAGATTGAAAGTTAGCCATTGCTACTTTGCTTGCAGTGCACATATCGACTAGATCGTCCGTCTGTTAGTCTTTGGAACCCTATTTCTCTCATTGTATTTTCAGATTAAACTATTCATATTAATTTAGCAATTCAGTGTTTAATGTATTGTTCTTGCTTGTTCTATGATTGCTTATGGAACGAGTGCCCTCTATCACGCTCCATAAGATCGTGCTTAACCATTGAAATCGGTGTATCGATTGGTAAGGTGCAACATCTCTAGATGGTTGTAGTTAGGCCGTCAATGTCATTCCAACCATCAATCGAGTTATCCATCTCTATCGAAAGATCGAGACCAAATCTGCCATGAAATGAGCATTTGATTCAGTTTTGCTTTTGACTTACAAGAAAACAGAAAAAGAAAAAGGATCATGAGCTTGTAAGGTTGAGATGACAAAGATCATGCTTTTCTTCTAGTGGCCTAGTCAAACTGGAGGCTAAAGGGCAATCAGACTGCAAGCCAAGGACGGTAAGACCACATGTGTCCTAGAGATCTGACCGGTGGCCCAGAATGGTTAGGTTGAATGTGAAGTCACAGTGAGGCCAACGTACACTCAGACAGCAGGGATAGTAGCGGTTAGACTGACCTTGAGCAATTGTGATACACCAATAAGACCAACCTTTTATAAAACAGTGAGATAGGTTTTTAGCTAAGTCTAATTATAATTTTATTCGTACATTTGTACTTATTGGTTCTACTAGTTGTGTGACTCAGTATTAGATTCCCAAATTTATTATTTCTAATCCAACATGGAGGATTCAACATTTTTTTTGTTTGTAGGTCTTTTAGCAGTATATTCCCTATGTGTATAAATATGGAGACGATGATTGTTTCGATACTAACACTAATTTACTCTTGAATTAACATATTATTTTCTATTATCTCACTTCTTAGCTTTTTGTGTTAGTTATGGAAGTAATAGTTTTAATATGCAAGTGAATTTATATTAATTTTTTGAAAACCTTGGTGGTATCATAATTTTGGTCTTTTTCAAAATAATTAGTTCTTCTCATTTAGCTATTTTTTGAGGAGAATTGAAGATTGATTTGAGGGGAGCTTATGCTTTTTGTTGCATTCATCTTTATATTCATGTATTGCTCTTAATCTAAAAATAATTAAAATTGAGAAAATGAGAGTTTTGATTTTTATCTCTAGTATATTTTTGTTCTCATTAAGTGAGATTTATTGATTCGTAGTATATTTTCTATATGTTTGTCTTTATACGAGCCTTTGATACTACTTTTGAGGGATATAATGCATGACACATAATTCTTTTATTTGAATTAAGGAAATATGTAATGTTGAAACTAGTGCCAGTTTGAATAATTTATGCTTGTGTATATGTTTTCTTGAGTTTTTTATTCCTCAAATGCTTTGTAAATGTCTTTAGTGCAAATAAAGTCAATTTACTTGTATTTAATTTATGAGAAGTAAAAATAGATATCGAATCCTTAGAAATAGTATTTATGAAATGACGTATCCTTAGTGAGGGTACCAAATTCTTAGAAATAGTAATCACGATAAACACATATCTGATAAAATTGAGAGCTTTCTTTTATATGCATAATGTCAAAGTTTAATGTGAGAAAAGCTCATCGTTTATTAAAAGTTCTCATTTTTTTGAAAGCACAACTAAATTTGAGAAATAGTGTTTAATTCAACTTGCTTTTATGCGGGTGTATTTTGTTCAACATTTGTTCTAACGGAAGCATTGTATTATAAATTGTTGAACCTTTAATGTTGATTTGATCTTAATTATAATATCATTAATTTATGTTTGGATTTTATCCTATGCTTGTTTACTAGTTGACCAATCTATTATCTCTTATCTTGCAAAACATATTCTTGATTACTTTTGGTATACTTCAACGCTCCTCAAAAATAAAAAGTAGTTACTATGTAATAATTTTGAAATCATGACATTTGGACTTTAATTGATTCTTTATTGTCTTTTTTACATCCTTGATGAAATATCATTGTCAAAAGGGGATAAAGATCAAAATACATTTATCGTTAAAAATAGTTGATTTTATGTTTTAATTGCAAATATAAGGGAGAAATGCTTTCTTCTAGAAAGGATGAGAGTTTTTTTTTCACTTTTATGATTTTTGAGTCATTTGTGTTTTTTTATATCTCTTTGGTTTTTATTTTTCACAAACATCAATTTGCATTTTAGATATGTTGCCAATGTATTCATTGAGAGGGAGATTATTGAGTCATTGTCATAATTAATATTTTATGATAAACAATTAGCTTTGTAAATGATTTAATTAATGAAAATTGGTTTAGAAATATTTGTGTTGTCGGTGTGAGTGTGTGTTACTTATGTGGGTTCGGTTACGATATCTGTGTCCAGAAACGATTGTTTTGTCTATTTGTGTGTAGATGTGTTTTGAGACTTCGGCAGCATTACCGGTGATGGATTGCGACTAGACTTAAGAGAATTTAAAGTACAAACGATTGAAGATCATGTAGAATACTAAAACTAGAGAGCAATGCACGCAAAGGAAAGATTCTATATAGTGTATGAGAGGAGTTCTACATGTATAAAAAGTGGATTTGGTTCAAGATTGAAAAACACAAGCATCCAAAAAATTATAGAGAAATTAGAAGGTAAAATAGAAGAGGAAACATGCATGGCTACTGTTTAAGCGCCCTAGTGTAGCACACAGGAATTGTAGCGGCCTGGGTTAGTGTAGCACGTGTGGATTCCTCTTTTACTTAGAAAATGTTTCGAATTTAAGTTAATGTATTTGATTTAGA
The DNA here is from genome assembly GCA_030770085.1 of Oryza coarctata. NCBI lineage: Eukaryota > Viridiplantae > Streptophyta > Magnoliopsida > Poales > Poaceae > Oryza > Oryza coarctata. Next base: position 8,899,600 of record CM061483.1, on the reverse strand, counting down.
CTACGAGAAAATAGTATTGAACTTTTTTTTATTTGTGAGGGGACAATTTTGGTGGTATGGCTACGGTCTGATCAGTGGCATTAAAGCAATCGAAGAGTCGATAGCATGACAGTCATATCAGAGTTTGAACCGGTGATTTCTAAATTAGAGCTATCTTTTTATTTTATAAAAAGATTTAATTTTTAATAGTCATACCACCCCGTAGTGATTATTGTGGTTCAATCTACAACATTCAGTTACACAGTAGTTGCCATCTATTTTTTCAATGAACGGTTTAGATTTGAAGCCACAGTACAAGCACAGTACTTTTTTTGTCAAACAGTATCTTGGATGACCTGACCGTTGGATTTACATCGGACAGTCTTAATGTGGCTGCATAAGTTGCAGTCACACTATGAACTGCATGTGAACCGAATCCAGATGCAATGGGCATGTCATGTAGCAAGCCGATCAGCCCTACGGGGTATGTTCACCTCAGCCTCATCATATATGGCTAGTATACAAAGTAAGGTGACCATCGGGCATCAGCTTGTGGCATATGAATAAGCATACAGAAATATCCAGCTGTGGTATTTTTCTTTTGTGATAATAGTGAGACAATGTACCTGCTAAGTCAAAAATGATTAATTTAACATGAAAACTAAATTCATGATTACACCTAATTGAAGGGGAAGTAACCAATGACACTTAATATAACTATTTTCTAATATTCTAGAAAAGTTGAGGTAGCAACTTGAATAAACTCACAATAAAAAGTGAAATCACAGATTGTAACCTTGACCCTTGTGAGATGTCTAATTTCGAATTAAATTGTTTGGGCTCATTGAATTCTCATAATTACTCTGAGTGGGGTGGACGCGAAAAAGGCAGGGAGTGGCCGGACGCGAAGAGAATATGTTCGCGTCTGGGAGGTAGGGATTTGTGTCCGTAGACACGTGGACATGTTGGACTGGCTCGAACGTGAAGGGAGAAGGTTCGCGTCCGAGAGCCGTTGAGCATGTCGGAAAGGGCGAGAACCGAGGGAGGTTTCTAGCCGATGAAGAGCTGGACAAGTCCAGCCGATGGAGACGACGAGTGTGGAGGTGCGCCGGCGTCAGAGAAGGAGAGATGCACGAAATAAGAGGAAGAGCGGAGACGGGTGCGAGGCGAGACGAGGAGGTGGATCGAGACCGTCGCCTGGTCGCGCGGAGGTGGGGCAGAGAAAAGGTGACTACGGGAGAGACGGGGAGAGGAAGAAATGGAGATGAGAGAGCAAGGAGAGTACCGGGAAGAGAGTCGGCGACGGGAAGAAGACGTCGACGACGAGGAGGAAAGGGTCGGCTCGCCGAAGGGAGAAGCTAGCGCGCCGGGATGTCTAGACTTGCTCTGATACCATATAGAATGTGTACAGTGACCATGAATCCCCCGAGCGTATACGAGGGGATCGAGTTTATATATATACAACCTAAGCCAGTGGTCTGTCTAACAGCATTGAACGTAGAGAAATACAAACAGTGCCAGAATAGCTAGCACCACCATAGATCTCTTTAGGCATTTGTTTCTTATACCGATCTCCAGTTGAGCTTTCAAAGCTTTTAGTACTCCCACAGTTTAGAGACCATGTTCTTTCTCCATACGTGATAGTTCCAGAAACAAATGCGAAGATACCAGCAACTAGAAGATTCACATCATACCTTCCAATGGACTTCCAGAAAACATATAATGCTAGGACAACTTGCGTCACCAAGTTCAACAAATGTCTTAACCACAAGTTGTTGTCCTCCATAGCAAAACCAGTAATTGTATCTTGCCCACCAAGATGGATGAGGAGAAATGGTGCCCAAAAGAAAGCTATTGATTTATTTTTCCTTATTATGTGCCTTTCATTGGTTATATCATCATATCGTGAAAGATAGCCGAGTGCATAAACTGCAACCAAGTCTGCACCCAAATAAGCTATCCAAATCAAAAGCCTTAGGAAACCGCTTGTACTACACCGCCGAAGGTTAGCAGCAAAGAAGAGGAACAATTGTAGTGTGAAGCTTAAGAGCACAAGTAGCTGGATTTCCCACTCATACAGTAGTTTCATGAAACTCTCCATTGTAGACATGCCAGATTCCGTATGTCGATCCCCCTGATGGATTGTATAATTAAGATGAATTTTATAAAATGATAATTCTATGAATGCAAATATAAATCATTCCAGTTTTACTATTGTAAAACATACAAGTAGTCAATGAATTAGTTTCTCTCAGTAAAACATACAAGAACGTACATTTCTTGTATTAAATTTAGTATCTCTTAGTACCTTAAGTATCAAAAGATAATAAATTTTGCACTAAAATTTTTTGTACCTCTCGATGGCCGTAAAATTTCTGAAAAACAAGAATGTCTATCTCTCCTACGTTGATGAGTACAAAGTGATCCTCCACATTAGGTCGCATTATTCGTAAAACATCAACAGTAGATTTTATTTGTGTTCAAAAGGCAATAGCTAGAGATATACGTCCATCGATCTGCATGTAGTTTCATTTTCCATCGGCAACAGCAAACGTTGACGGGTTGGTGTGCATATCATGAAACAAAATGACAAGGGGTTGCCAACAAGGACATAGGTCACCACAACAGTCATAAAAAAATTTGAGTTGTTTTCCGCATTCAAACAATTCCATGACTTGAGAGGACCAACATGCCGAAAAGTTGCATGCTAACCTAGGTTATCACGGCCTTTAATATTTCATTCAAATGTTCTTTCATAAGGAAAGGCCAGCTAGAAAAAGGGCAAAAAGACACGGAACACAAAACAAATACAACACAGAAGGTTTATTTTTACTTTGAGATTCAACAGTTCGAAATTAGCGTGCATACCTTATATACAGACTAGAACAGACGTGAAGTTTCAGCCAAATGCCGGAGGATAGTAGAGGTGCATTTGCAGCCTCATGGCTTGTTTACTGGCATGGAGCTTGTCTCCTGTACCATTTTCTTCGATAGAAGAGGTGCATTTGATTTCTTGCAAGGAGATTCAGAGTAATCAAGGAAGGAATGATGCTTTCCTTGTAGATGTGTAAAACAGCACAAAATAGCACTGTCCTTTGATCCATTTCCTTGCAAGTGGAGCAAGCAAGGGTAAAGTTAAGAGGATGCTTTTGTTAAGTAACCCATTCACTCTTTATACATCTGATCAAAATATTAGTAACATATAACTGCACACTGAGTTACAAATTGAACACCAACGTGGTACTATGGGCATATTCAAAGGTGGGTCCAGTATAGGCTCTTATGTGTACATCAGCCAAAAGACAGTACTATAAAGGTCGTCTCTTTGAGAATTCTTCATTAATTCAAGCTAATCAAATACTCATATGCGTCCAAAAAATGGATCGAACCAAGTGTACCCTTCATATCTGCTTATGTTCTATGTTAGATTTTCTCCCATCCATGCGTAGAGGTGAAAAACCGGTTGAATTAATTAGAAAACAAGTTATCATTGTTTATCGTTGGAGAGGTATGGCTTATGACTATTTGATAGGTTAAAAAAAACTGGTTGAATTGATTACAAAACAAGTTTATGATTAGCCATTATGAGGTGTATACATCTCATAATGTTAGTCCGGATGTATATACCACTACAGTGAATGTATATACCCTTATTATTTTTTCTATTTTTGAAATGCAAGCACCGTAAAAGTTCTCTCTCAAAAATGGAAGAAGTCAAAACAGCTACGAAAGTTGAGTTTCTAATTTTTTTAGGAAAATTACTGTTGGAAAGACTCTTACAGTATGTATATATAAAAATAAAGTAAATACAAATTACATGAGATATTCTTCTTTACACTCTATCTATCCATTGTTGAATACTTGGAAAAGTAAGATTGTTTTGATCTATCTATAACGAAGGCAAATTCTTGCTTGAAAAGATCTAAACAGGTATGAACATAACGAGTGATATTTCTGAAGATCTTGTTGTTTCTTGTGATCCATATACTCCATTGCTATTATTATTTCCATATGAAGCAGCACTTGTAACTTCACTCGGAAATCTTCGATTGCTTCCAAGATTGTGAGATCTCTCCTTCTTGTGGGGCATAGAGTATCCCAACAATTTTGTGCAAAGGTGCAAGTAAGGAAGAGATGGTGCAAAGTTTCTTCATGTTGTAAATGGCAGAGCTCACACTTATAGTGTGGTCGAACAAAATTCTTTCCCGTAAGCATATTTCTTGTGTTAAGTATATCTTCAAGCAATAGCCAGAAAAAAAACTTTATGTCTTGGCTGAGAAGAGCTCTTTCAATGCCAACTGTATGTGATCGGCATGTTAACAGTTTCCATAAAAAAAACTTGTATGTTCTGATTGGAAGGTATTGGTTTGAATTCCAATTATATCCCCATACATCATGTTCTTCTGATAGATCCAAATTTTCATTGAATTCTTGTAAATGTTGGAATTGAGAATAGGATTCTTCAGAGAGTGGCAAATGGAAAAAGGAGTTCAAATCCTCAGTATTTACTTATTGATTTATGCTGATGTTTGGTGTTTTAGTGTAAGAATAGAGGTGTGGCATTTGCAAAGCACGGACTTGTCCATTCTTCCATTGATGCTTCCAGAACAGGATAGTTTTTCCATTCCCCAGTTGACGTTTAGCAATCATTTTGTATAGATCAATCAACTTCAAATTATCCCTCCATCAAAAAGAACAATCAATTAATCGCACTGGTGTTTGAGTTGAGTAATATAGGTGCCAAATTAAATGCACCCAGGGCACATCATGATGATTAAAGAATTTATGCATATTATTCAGAAGCAGTGGATTATTATGCGTCTGTAAGTCCAGAACACCCAAACCTCCATTTTGTTTTGGTTTGCAATCTTGGTCCCAAGCCACCAAGGGTGGTCCTTGATTGTCCAAATCAGATCCTCGCCATAAGCAATGCCTTCTATACTTGTCTGTCTGTTCATTGACTCCTTTCGGCAATTTAAGAGTACACATATAAAAGGTGGGCATAGCTGAGAGTACTAAATTTACCAAAGTAACTATGCTTCCACAGGGCAAATAAATTGCGCATGTAGTCTTTTTTCAATTCTCTGTACCAAAGGAAAGAAATCTTGCAGCATTGGTTTTGCAATGCAAAGGGGAAGACCCAAATAGGTGAAAGGAAAAGATCCTAGTTAGTAGTTAATTGTTTTTGCCCTGTAGAAAAAAAACTATTTTAAATAAAAACATATTTGAGAAATCTGGTTCTTTTTCGAATCCTCGATGTTTGTGGTAGGAGTGGATCTCAAAATTTCCTGGAAATCACCCCTTGGATCCTCTCCAAAAATTTTCCATATTCTCCTGTTGTCAAATATCCAACTTAACTTCAATTTGAAATTCAAAATCTTAAAATTTATTTTAAAAATCTCCTCTGGAAAATATCAAGCGAAACTATTTGCTTTGGCCACAAACATCTCTTTCTCTCCTCCCTACATACGCGGCTGCTTCCTCTCTCTGCATGCAGCATAGCCACAACCTAGTAGTTCACCGCGTCCTAGCCCAACTCCTTGGCCCAACTAACCTCTCTCTCCACTGCTAGCCCTGCCTATCAGTCTCTCCATCTTCCCATCATCTTCCTCCCTATGCCCCCTTCTTCTCTCTCTTATGAACTCTCTTGCTCTCTCTCCCTGCCTCCTCTTAGCGAGGCCATACTCCTGCCCATACCGCGGTGTCGCGGGTGATGAGATATTTCCTGTTAGCTCACCATAGAAGTCAAAATCGTATACGAACGTCTCTAGACCCGTCACCTCGCTATCACCCCTATCTTCCTTCTCAAATCTATCTCCGCCGTTGACAAAGGCCACAACATCGCCAACACACCGCGGATGTCATTAAGCTTGTGAGCCTTCCTTGACTCATCCCATCACTTTCCTACCTGCCGTTGACAAAGGCCACAACATTGCCAACACACCGCGGATGTCATTAAGCTTGTGAGCCTTTCTTGACTCATCCCATCACTTTCCTACCTGCCGTTGACAAAGGCCACAACATTACCAACTGTGTGTGCGCCGTCCATAGTGTGCGCCATGGCAACCCAATCTCCTCTTCACATCGTCTCAGCTAGCCACACCATGGCAGTCACTGGCTCAACCGCCTTAGTGCGGCATCATCTAGCATCGCTCTGCTGCTATAAATAGGGGACAAGCCCCATGGTTAGCTCCCCTACCTCTAGCCACACTCTGTTCCACTGCTGTTGCTCTTCTCTAATCCACGTCATTCAATCACCTCTAGCCTCCAAATTACCAAGTCACCAACGCCATTGAGCTCCTCACCTCCATGCCTGTTTCGCTCTTTATCAGAACTGAATAGCCACTACCGTTGTTTTTCCTGAATCGGCTCCGCCACCATCCACCATTTCTACCTTCTTGAAGCCCGTTACCATCCAAGGTAGGAACCGTTTCCTTTCCGTCTTTCCTCTCTCTTCCCTTCGTCTTGTCGTGTTGCATCCACATGTGAAAATCTCAAACCCTTCCATCGGCGACAACCGAACAACCATTGCTACAGTCACCATGAAACCTCACCGTATCCCGTCACTGCTGGTTACCATCCCTGCCATTTGAGTTGTTCACCAAGCTTGCTACCCTCCACTCATTCTTCCATCATACTCCACTCCTCCATTCTCACCACTGCTAGCCACTAGGTTGGTCTAAATGGCCTAGTAGCCTACAAAGCCATGGATTACATTCCCTTTCTCTCTCTCCCTCTTGGCCAATTGAACCTAGTAGCCTAGTAAGCCATAGCCTGATAACTCATTTAACCTATTTAAAAGAAATCTATTTTACAACCCTCAATCAAACCAACTCGACCCTACTTGTTAGCCTTTGTTCTATTTCTTTTCTTTTTCCAAATTCTTTTTAATACTTTTCTAGTATCCTGAATGATTTAAACTTAAAAAATTCATAACTTTTTAACCGCAACTCTATTTGAGCCCATTCAACTCTTGAAAATTTTCTAAGAATGAGATATACTCAATGGTACTATTAGTTAACTAAAATAGTTTATGAATGTCTATTCTTTGTGGATTATCTAACCGAGGAATATAAAGAAGAAATCCAACACTGAGAAGCAGCAGACTAAGGAATATGAAGAAGAAATCCAAGAACCAGAGAAAGGCAAGTTACCCTTTTGACTATATTGCTCCTAGAATTTTTACAAAATGTTTTTGTTGCCAAATACGCATACCTAGGTACACGTGTGATCGTGGTTTGAAGCCAAGTTGACAGGCCTAAATTTATTTGTTGAATTTACCTGTGACCTTGGGTACAGGAAATGTGTTTTCCTGGTACTTGGTCAAAGGACCGGTCTATTGGGCAATGGGCTATGTTGGACTTGCTTTAGAAAAGCCTTGTCATAAACCTCTCTTTGCTGATTGTATCTAATCAATATGTGTTGGGTAATTGGAGTAAGCTTACATCGTGTGGGTAAAATGAACACACTTTGCAAAGGATAAAACTGTTCAAATAGCTATGCTCACAGTTACGGATGGATGTGAAGTGATTCCTCTAGCGTAGATTTGTTTGTAAAATATTCATGAAAATTTTTTTGTGGGTGGGAATCGATACTAGAATTGTTCTAAGTGACCAATGGAGGACTTATGTAGTCTAAAGTGGGACTGTGTGATCCGAGGTGTCATGTGGCACCATGTCTATGATTGTTTGAGATAAGAGTGGAGATGTGGTTTGGTTTGAAAGAGAAAGTTTAATGCACCTAAATAGAGGTACTGTCTAAGGATAGAGTACTCCGAATCAACTGGTGACATGTCATTGCAAAGCGACTGTGAAATGTCGAGACGTAAACCTCTTCTAGAGTGGGTTGTTGCAAATAAACCCACAGAATGAATTGAGGTGTGAGCCTTTTTCTGATAACTTAAATAGCACGCCTAGAATTTTATAAAACATTTTCAAAACCAAAACTATTTGTGAAATATACGAAAACCAACATTTTGGTAAACCTCGCATCTCACACTATTTTTATGGTGTGCTGAGTACCTCATGTACTCACCTTTGCCCTCTTTTCCCCTCCAAAAATATATGAAGATGAAGACCTAACTGTTGCCGAGATTCTTTAAGAGCAATCAACCTATGAAGACTTTTAGGGTTTTGGTCTTAGTCCCATGCCATCTTGGTCTAGCTTTTACTTCTATTGGAGTCTTTTGTGTTGTCTCATTGTATGCCCGGGTTTTGTCTGTAGCTACAACCTATGTAAGAAGACAATGTCTAATAAATAGAGCAATTTTGGCTGTAATCTACTAATGTCCTATCTATACCAACTTGTAGATGGCTGCTAGCAAGGTTCACCGCTCTTTTGGTGAAGATTAGGTTGATATCGTCGGCACACTCCGAGTCCTAGCTCTCTTTCTAGGGTTTGATGCTCAAGAGTTCTCAGGTTTCAACATCCCTATGACTACTCCCTGTTTTGGCCTTACCCTTCGCCTCTACCCATTTTAGTGTGGACATTGCCATTACCGCTTTGTAGTGGTAAGGTCAACATTGGAGATAGCCTACTAGGATTTGTCCTTCACAGCCATCCAACGCCTTTGTGACCATTACTACTCCATCTCTACTGCTTTACCTTGCTAGTGGCTCCTCCACTAGTACCCATCTACCGAGAGTCGTCTCTTGATTTGCCTCATTTTATAGGCATGACTACCACTTTGGCCTGTTAGTACCATCGACTCTTGAAGGCTTACTACCACCTTGAGAGATAGCACAACTCTCTCCAAGGATGTATTCCCCTGACCCCATAGATATTATCCTCCCCACACACTATAGATCCCCATGACTCCAAAGAGGAGCATGTGGATAGCTCTCAAGAGTTCTTCTCCTACTCTACCTCCCTCTCCACCTTATTGTTGATGCCGCCTAACTGCTCATGAGTACCTTGCATAGTTTACCCCTATGCGAGCAGTCATTGCCCCTACATTCCCTACTCTTGTAGAGGTTCCTACCCTCGCCCCACATGCAGATGGTCCCTTGTCCATCGCTCCACCTATTATTCCTCCGACCTCTCCCATTCTGATCCCTTCTGATGAGAAGAAGGAGCCCTATGAGTAAGAGTTATATGATAGCTAGATGGAACAGTAGTAGAGAGTTAGTAGTTGCAATTAGCAGGAGTTGTAGTTGCTAGGTGTAATTATTAGCAGGTTATAGTTAGGTGTTGGAAGGAGTCACCAGACCTTTTGTACGGTCGTGAACTCTTTAGGAGTTGTGGTGAGTATTGCATGATTGTGTTATGTAATGGTAGTACGTGTCTTGTAAGGGCGTGTTTAGTCATGTGACTTGGCCACATCTATGTGTATATAAATAAAAGGTCTTTGGTTTGGAAAACTGTTTTGTGCTTGTATGTGCCTTGTCTTCTCTCCTTACCTTACTTTATCTTACCCCTTTCTTCTCTTAATAGATGGCACATCGTTCGTAATGCCAGAGACAAGCCCTTGCTCATTTTGCCTTTGAAGAGGACCAAGTCTAAAATGCTAACCAAGACCAAGCTGCTAACCAAAACAACCAACAAAACTAGGAATAGGTGTCTGAGAACCATGTAGCTGCCACATAGGGAGTAGCTCAAAACCAACAACCCCAACAAAACCATGTCCAACTAGAGATACCTCCACCTCCCCACTTGAACATGAACCCTCAACAAATCTTGGCCATTCAAACTCAGATATTACAAGGAATATCCTAGAGAAGAACCCTCCTACAACAAAACCAACCTCAACAGGCCCAACAAGTTCTATCCATTGGAAGGGCTAAATTGAACTTTCGCAGACCCATCCCCTTAAGTTCTCACAGATTGTCAAGCCTATAAAGGTCGATGATTGGCTCAAGGATGTGGAAAGGAAGTTGAACTTGGTGCAATGAACTCCCATAGAAAAAGGTTGTTCATTGCGCACTAGCTAAGGGGACCTGCAACAAATTGGTGGGATAACTATTGTACTACTCATGAAGATACCACCAACTTTACTTGGACAGAATTTGCAAATGCTTTCCATACAACCTATGTGACTGAAAGTATCATCGCCTTGAAGAAGGGTTGAATTTGAGCAACTCAAGCAAGAGCACTCATGTATTAATGAGTACTTGAGCCGCTTTAATAAGTTGGCTTGATATGCTACTAAGGATGTGAATACAAACAAGAAATAGATTAGGAGATTCCTTAAAGGAATGAATGTGTAGATAAGGGTTCAACTCATAAGCCATGATTTCCCCACTTTCCAATAGATGATTGATGAAGCCTTGATGGTAGAAGATACAAGGAAAGAGGCAGGGGATTATCAGAAGCAAAAGATCGCTCATTTTGGATCTAACCCTTGTGGTGGACCATGCCCAAAGATTAGTGAGCAATTTTAGTATCGTTTGGCTGTTCCACAGTATAGCTAGCCTTTTGGATCAATCCCTCGCTCACCCATGCCTCATTCTTCTTGGCAAAATATATATAGTGCAAGAAATGGGGGAAGTAACTGCACCTCCATTACCATCCAACCAAGGAACCTTACCAACATCACTAGTTTGAGGTACTATGCTAGCAGTGATTTGGGACACTTTGCAAAAGATTGTCCTAAGAACAAGGACACCACACCACCAACTTGTTCTAACGTTAGTACTACCTGAGCTCCTGCACCTGCACCATTTACGAAGAAGCCAAGGACTATGTGAGTTTCAGCACATCCCCTTAGGGAGCCACAATGCTCTTGGTTAAGAAAAATGATGGAACCAAACAGATGTGCATAGATTATATAGCACTAATGAGGTGACCATAAAGAACATGTATTCGCTACCTCGGATTGCTGACTTATTCGATCAGCTTAAAGGAGCAACCATATTCTTCAAGATTAATTTGAGAACTGGATATCATCAATTGAAGGTTAGTCCCTAGCTAATATGAGTATACAGTCTGGTCTTTTAGCCTTACTAATGCTCTAGCTTTCTTTATGAACCAGATGAACAAGGTCTACAAAGAATGCATTGACAAGTTTGTCGTGGTATTTATCGATGATGTCCTCATCTATTCTAAGAATGAGCAAAAACATGCATACCATTTGAGATTGGTCTTTGGAAAGCTAAGGGAACACAAGTTATATGCCAAATTCTCAAAGTATGAGTTTTGGCTAGATTGAGTTGCTTTCCTTCGACATGTCATCATGGCTCAAGGAGTAGAAGTGGATCCATGTAAAATTGAGACCATGCTTGCATGGAAATCCCTGACCTCAATCATAAAAATCCAAAGTTTCTTACGATTGGATGGATATTAATGGTGATTTATTAAGGGATTCTCCAAGATAGCTAGACCTATAAAGGAACTACTAAAGAAGAAGAAGAAGTAGTTTAAAGTTGTTTAAATGGACAGAAGCATGTGAAAGAAATTTCCAAGAATTGAAGGAAAGATTGACCACTGCTCCTGTCCTAATTTTACCGGATAGAAGAAAAGACATTGAGACATATTGTGATACCTCATGGCAAGGACTAGGGTGTGTGCTTATGCAAGAAAGAAAATTGGTGGAAAATGCCTCTATGTAATTAAGGCCACATGAGGTGAACTACTAAACCCATGATTTAGAACTTGCCGTAGTAGTCCACGCTTTAAAAATATGGTGGCACTACCTGATTGTGAATTGGTGTGAAGTATACACTGATCATAAGAGTCTAAAATATATATTCACCTAGATTGGGTTCAACCTAAGGCAAAGAAAATGATTGGAATCAATAAAAGATTATGACTTAGAGATACACTACCATCTTGGAAAGGTGAATGTAGTCACCAATGCACTGAGTCGAAAGGCCCATTGCAATATGGCCCTTGTATGGCCAAACTAGCCCAACTTATTCAAGTAACTCAGGAGGCTTAGGATTACCCTAGTACCAGAAGGAACATTAGCTACCCTGGTGGTCCAGCACACATCGGAAGCTTTGATACAAGAAGCCCAAAAGGATAATGAGAAAATTAATAAGATAAAGAATGATATTCTTAAGGATAAGACCCCTAGTTTCTCAATAGATGCACAAGGATCCCTGTGGTATGAAAAATGCATTTGTGTACCTAATAAGAGGTAAATAAGAAACCTTATTTTAAAGGAAGACTATGAATTTGCCTATTCCATACATCCTAAGACTACAAACATGTATCGGAACTTAAGGAACATTACTGGTGGTCTAGAATGAAAAGAGATGTTGTAGAGTATGTTGCCACGTGTGATATTTTTCTAGATGGTAAAAGCAGAACACCAGAAGCCTATTGGGCTATTACAACCCTTAAAGATTCCAAAATATAAATTAAAAGAAATTGGCATGGATTTTATAACAAGAATGCCAAGAACGACTAATGGGTATGACTCGATATGGTTAGTTGTGGATTGGCTTACTGAAGTTGCTCATTTTATACACATTGAGACTACCTATTTTGTAAAGAAATTGGCAGAATTATACATGACCCAGATAGTCTGTTGACATGGAGTTCCCAAGAAGATTATGTTAGATCGAGGAATCCAATTCACCAATTTTGAAAACAACTACATGAGGCATTAGGGACTCATCTCAACTTTAGTACAACCTATCATCGTCAGACGGATGGATAGACAGAGAGAGTCAACCAGATACTAGAAGACATGTTGAAAGCATGTGCCTTAGATTTTGTAGGGACATGGGATCTCTATCTTCCCTATGTATAGTTTTTATATAACAATAGCTATCAGGCAAGCATCAAAATGGCCATGAATGAAGAATTATATAGACGTAGATGTCGTACCCCACTTTGCTTGTCAGATGTGGGAGAAAAGTGAGTATTTGGGACATATCTTCTAAGAGCTGAAAAGCATCAAGTAAAAATAATCCAAGAACACTTGAGAGTTGCACAATCATGACAAAAGTGCTATGCAGAAAACTGATGTAGAGACTTGGAGTTTGAAATAGGAGATCATGTGTATCTAAGGGTATCACCTCTGCATGGCATGAAGAGATTTGGTATGTCTAGAAAGCTAGCATCTTAGTTCATAGGACCCTACCCTATCACTGCCTGAAGAGGAGAAGTTGTATATCAACTAGATCTACCCAATGAGCTTGTCGATGTACATAAAATCTTTCACATCTCCTAGTTAAAAAAATGCCTTTGTGTAATGGAAGAGTAAGTTCCCCTCGAAGGAATCAATTGAATAAAAACCTCATCTACAAATAACAACTAATCTGAATCCTTGACAAAACCCAAAGATGGACACGACAGAAGATGACCATCACAACATTGGCTGGTATCACCCGGCATATTTGTCAAGATTATGTCAACCTTATCCATCTTGTCCAATCATAACATGAATGAGGTAGGCGCTCTACTTATAAATGAAGGGCCCATGATCCTACTCATGTTATCTACCATGATGAATTCAAGCAAGGACTTCAAACATGGATGACACCAAATGTGCCATTGTCCTATTATGAGACCATATGTCGTAAAATTTACTAGCTTGATCACCCACCTTGTTTATTGAGAAGATCTCTGTGCCATCCATTATGATGCTGTAAGAAGAGGCCTTAAACAGCGATTACATTGAGCATGTTGTAGCCTGGTAATGTAGTCATACGTGAAAAGCAAGTAATACAATCGGTAAGACATTTCCAACAAAAAACACGAAGTAAACTACAGCCTTCTCATATGCTATTGAGTTAGTTAAATAAATGTGAACCATGCTAGCCACATGAGATATGCATTAGATGACCAACTTGAGGACCTATACAAGTGGTCAAGACCTGTAACAGCCGTAAAAATCACAAAGTTTTAAAATTGTTTTCCTTAATTGTGAATTTCAAAAAATATCATCTCAAATTCTTTTGTTTTGTTTTTTTTTCAAAAGTGATTTGGTGTTCATCACCATTCTTTTGCTTCTTCCTTCTCCGAAAGTGCAAACCTCTAGTGCAAAACCCTCATGAAAAAGTCCGCTTCACCATTGGGCCTCTGACTGATCATATCCATCATCGCCAACCCATTTTTCCTGCTTGGCCCAGCACGCCCTTCTTTCCTACTTTCTTTCTCATTTTCTTTCCTCTTCCATTTTCCACTTTCTCTATTATTTTCTTCCTTTATTTTTCTCTGGCCAAGGCTGTCCTAACCTAGGCCAACCCAACTGCTCCTATCACCTCACCTCTGCTCGCTCTCTATCGACACTGTGCGCTTGCGCAAGCTACTGATGTGTTGCTCGTCGAATCTCACAAAGGCCGATCAGACTAGGTAAGGTCATGAACAATCCGATGGAGGTCTGATTGGGGGAGATGGCGCCCTTGTGATGTGAAGGCCTAGGAGTACTGCTTAGATCTAGTGCAGGTTCTTAGTCTTTGATGTTCAAGGATGTGCTAGTCAATTTGACCGTACAATTGACAAGGAGATAGAGGATGAGATCCGCAAGCCAATCAGCTGATGGGCTGATACAGCTCACCCTATCGGCTAGGTGCCGATACGAAAGGTAGTGCTTGAGTATCGGTTGAAAAGCCGATGAAGGTGTAGGTGATAGATGCGTAGAATAAAATAATGGTCCTATCAACCAAAGAGTTGTTGATGCTCCAGATAGTGAAGGTGACGAAAGCACGAAGCTGGACCTAATCCCTCACTAGGTCAGGAAGATCAACGACTATCGTAATGGCACCGTTAGAACTAGTCTCGATAGATCGGACCGAACTGAGATAGTATGAGACCAGGGCTAATGGTACAGAGATGACGTGGGCTAGATCAAACGTAACGAGGAAAAATGACGGGGCGAGGTCATCGGCTGCTTATCGACCAAATGTCCGATGCAGGCTTATAGCTAACCTCATCGGCTATTTGAGCCAATGGGGAATGAAACCCTCTAGATCATGATGCTAGCCCCATCAAACACGAACATGATAGATCGGACCTGACTAAGACAGTATTAGGTTGAATCCGACATGACCAGATTAATCACTGGATGATATGTAAAACATATATGAGGCAAACGGTTACGATAATTCATCGACTACTCATCAGGCCAACGGCTCGATCCACCACCACTGATCTCGTAGGTCGGACCTAACCGATGCAGCACAACTCTAGGGACAGTGAAGGGGACTGATGTAATGACAAGCCTCACACAAATGTGGTGCATCTTTTCAGGCTAAGAGGTTGGACGTAATCGATGTAGCCTTTAATAGAGCAAAACAAACCATGATAGTGGTGAGACTTACCCCTTCGTTGGACATAGAACATAACCAATGTGGTCCTGTGTCGAGAGATAGAACCCGCTAGAATAAAACCTAGACAAGCTAAGGTGGTGTTGCGCCAAAGTTGTATTATATGATCTTATTGATATCTCAGTAGGTTTCAAGGGGTCCATCTTTATACCCTGAATTTACAAGAGTTTGATGCAGTTATAGACAACCACTAGACAATATTACTTAAACATATAAGGAATCTAATCCATAAGAAGTTATAAAGCTAACTAATATTGCCTAGCTTATATAATATATTCTATATAGATAAAGCACCATGCCATGATTCTCACGACTCCTCCTCAGACTCGGTCTCATCTGGATAACCTCCTGTCTTCAACCAAACCGAATCTGTCCTCAACCCATTCGATCGGCTCTATCACTATGTCCATTGGCTTTCCTCCATGAACCGATCATTTTTCCTTCATCGGCTGATCCTGTCTGCAAGCTGACCAAATTCTGCCATTAACACATGTCCCCTAATTTCAGAGTTTATTAATGTACTTCAAAATTTTGAGCCATTGGAATTCTCCACAAACCAAGACGGCCCACTACAACTAGCAAACAACACTTAATCGACCTAGATTCCTGCTAAGTCATCATGCCTCTAGAAAGTATTTTGCCTATTCGTCCTTCTTCTTCATGCCTCCTCTTCACCAGAGGCCCCAAAACCTCGATGAGCTCCGATGATCGAAGATGAATCTCTGTAGATTGCTACATCGACAACCGATCTTCTTCTCCTTTCCCTCGAGAGATGGCATACAGTCCCTGAGGTAATCTTCTATCCGCTCCTCTACTCTACATTCTAGACATATTTGGTCCATTCCGCATTTTCATCTATTCTTCGTTAGGTTATTGTTTACTGTAGAGTCTCAAAAGTCAGAATGTGATTCTAGTTGCTGACCACCTAGGTTTCTTCTATTTAGGCCCCATAGGTAGTGAGGATCCAACAGACTTTATCTATTTCAAAACAGAGTGGATCCCCTATAAAAACTCACCCATGACAATTGGTGACTGGACTAACAGCTTTAGATCTTGGCCTAGTAGACTCCCGAGATGGAGGAATTAGTACCTCAGAGTATCAGCTTCCAAAAAATTAATTTGTGAGGACATGAAAATCGGTCATTGTATCAATCTCTTCTTAGTCGATATGGAAAAGAATGAGCCTTTGCTCACATCGGCCTCTTACTTTTGGTCAGACACCCTTAATGCTTTTATGTTTAGACATAGACCGATGACTCCCACCTTGATAGATGTTAACATGTTGACTTGCCTCAACACTACACATTACTTAAATCCATCTAACCTCTGATTCAAACCCACTCATCGGCTGAATACCAAAAATATTGGAGGGTGGACTAAATATATATCTCTGCATAGTAAGACTTCTGGACTAGTTGATGATCGGGAGCATGTTGCGTTTCTGAATCTGTGGTTGGAGTGGTGGTTTGTCTTTGGTGGTTCAACCCTTGGCCTAACTACCAACATGCAATACTTAGTGGAGTGCTTGGCTGATCAACGCTAGATCCTTTTGGGGCAGTATCTTCTTAGAGCCACCTATCAACTGCTCCATCAAGTGGCGAACAAGATATTAGCTAGCCAACCAGTCGGTCACATTGGCGGTTTTTGGTGGTTCATATAACTATGGTTGAACATCTACACTTCCAAAGTCATTCCTAGGACTCTCTACTCCTCTTTAACTTTTCTGGCCGATCATTCTGAGGAAAGTGAAGCTAGCTAACGCCGATGTATTTTACTGGGTGAAGCTAGATCAACTGTTTTTAGAAGCAAAATGACTCCCCTCGGACTTAGCCAATGGTTCAAATGTTTTACTATGGCTTTACCAAGGAAGCAACCCTTTGGTTTGCGTATGAGGACATTTCATCATTTGAGATGCCTTCCAGATTTCACTCTCTCAATGCCTTAGCCAATGAAGAATCGAAGACCATATTTCTGTTAGTGTTCATGCCAAAACCCGGTGCGAGCACGCCGATGCCTAGGAAGTCTACTTATCTCTAGTGCAGGCCAGTCGGTTTCTCTCAGTGGCTCGAGGTACACGTGACGGGGGCCATGGGTTTTGGTCGGCTCTAGCGCGACGGTGCAGATGCTGACAGTGCCAGTCAATTTGATCCTGTAATTGACAAGGAGGTGAGGCAAACGGGTCAGTCAGATGACAGGCTGATACGAGCCCTCGCTATCGGCTGGCTGCCGATAGGATCGGGTTAGTCATCGGTCGCGCCCGGATGGCTCCTGCTATCGGCTGATCGTCGATAGGAATCAGGATGCTCTTCCATCGGCTGGGGAGCCGATGAAGGCCTAGACGGATGTCGATGAAGGATATGATGGCTCTGGGTGTAGTGAAAGCGAGATCCTGATTCATCTGCCATAGAGCCGATGGAGGCACCGTAGTGTTCAGAGAATAGCAAAGGGCGCGGGATCCCTCCTGGTAGTCGATGGAATCTGTAGTTGTCATTCATCGGCTGGAAAGTTGATGAAAGTATATGCGAGCTGGCAAGGAATCGTATAAAAGGCACTGGCTGCAAAGCCGATGCCACTCTAGAGATGGTAGCACGAGACCCGTCTATTGCCGTGACGACGCCACTAGCACCGAATCTCAAAGATCGGACCTAACCAAGACAGTATGATACTGAGGCCAACGGCAACTGGATGGTGGACGCCGGATCGGTTGTGCTGAAGGAAGGGCAAAGCGAACCCATTGGCTAGCTGAGCCAATGAGAAGATGTCTCTCTTAAGATTGGCGCTCAAGCCGATGCGCTTAGCATGGCACTCAAGGAAAGTCTCTGAAGACTTGGTGCGTGTCGACCGAGAAGCTGATACGCTGGGCGTGATGCTCAACGTATAGATAACTAATCGGCTAATACTCCGATGAAATGCCGTATAGAGACCTATAGGCCTAAAGCTCATTCTACCATCGGCAACCTCGTAAGTCGAACCTAACTGATACAGCATGAGACCGACGATGGCGGAGAGAGCTTGATAGACTGATAGACCCTGTATGGACGTGATACGATACATCCAATTGACCTAAGAGGTTGAACCTAACTGATGTATTCTTAGACAGAGCGAGACATATCGAGATAGTGGCAGGACTTACCCCTTCACCAGAGATCGAACTTAACCGATGCAGCCCCGTGTTGAGAGCCAGAACCCACCAGTAAAAACCTAGATAGACTAGGGTGGCGATGCGCCGAAGTTGTATTGATTGAAGGATTGATGATTTACATATTTCCAGGGGTTCTATATTTATACCCTGGGTTTACAGAGTCCGATGCGTTTACAACAACCATCGGATGTTATTTCCTAACAAAAATATCTATAAGGAAGTTAACTAACTAACTAAATCTTCCTATCCATATAAGATAGGATAGACTACCCTGCTGTGAACCACGGCTCCTCAAACTCGGTATTATCCGGATAATCTTCTATTCTTGGACCGAGTCTTTCCTTGCTTCAATACAATCGTCTTCTTTCCTATAGCAATCGGACACTTCTGCGCTCAAGTCGATCGTCTTTCCAATCTATCGCTGGGCTTTCCAAATTTTGGTGTTAACACATGCCCCTAATTTCGAAGCATGAAGGCTCATGCTTTGAAATTCTCTTCCTTAGGCCTCCAATGCTTCGAAATCTCCTCTTTTTCTTATAATCGGCTCTTAAGCCGATGCCACATGCATCAGATGTGCTAAACTATTGAACTTTTGGGAAGAAAATTTTAACCTGATGCGACTCAATAATCCTTGGAAGGCCAAATCAGCTAACTGTTCATTGCTCAAAACAAGACTATAACATCGGCTTCTGATGTCCTAGAAACGTTGGATGTATTCTAGAATTGACTCATTAGGCCTCTGTCTAACCGTTGTCAAATCTGACAGCCTCATTTCTTGAATCCTAGCAAAGAAATATTTATGGAATTACTGCTCTAGATCGGTCCATCCTTTAATCAAGTTCGGTGGAAATGAAGAAAACCATGCAAAGGTCGATCCAGAGAGGGATAATGGAAAGAAACGGACTCTGAGAGCTTCCTCAGCCGATGCTGTCCACACTGTGCTAAGAATTGGCTGATATGCTCCATTGTAGATATATTGTCTTGCCCTGAGAATTTGGAGAAATCTAGTATCATGTATCGGCGAGGCAATGAAACTCTATTAAACCATTCTGGATACGAGTGCCGATACATAACTATTTGATCTTTGGGCTTGATACCAAATTGCTCTTGTACCGTATCCACAATTCTGGTTAACCAATCCTTCTCCCTTAGAATATCTCTCTGATCATGTGGAGGTGGATAGGGTACCCGATTCTGCCTGTGATACTCTCCACAATAATTACCCTGAAAGAACTCTGGAGGTACATCCTGCCGTTGCCCCCTGAATCGATCTTGTGTTGGTGGATATATATTTGCCGATAGGTCCCTCTTGTTTCTACAAGTTTCCTGAGATAACTTCATCTCTATCGGCAAAGGTACATGATCTTGATTAGGCTCCTGAGCTGATAATTCTTGTATTATCTTCTTGATCAGATCTTGTAGTGTATCTATCCATACTCCTAATGGGTTACTAAATGCTTGATAAAATGCTTCATTGAACATTTCTTGCAATGGCTTGGGAGAATTCACAAGTGATGAATGGTCTGATTCCTTCATCAAAACATATTTTGGTAACTGCGCTTTTTGAATCGGCCTTTGTTTAGTCATACTGAAGGATTCCAAACAGAGCTTTTGAAAGTTGTCCATATTCTACTCTATATGTTGCCTTTGGTCTTTATTCAGATCCTCCATGGTAATTGGAACTATAGTATCCTCATTGGCTTCTTCTTCAAACGAATATACCTTGGAATCAACCTTTTCTTTCGACATATTGACAACAAGATTCCACTCAGATTGATGAGTAAAAATTCTGACTTCTAATCAGGCAATTGTACAGTCCCACTGGTCGATAAATGGTCTTCAAGTTTCTCTAGCCGATGAATGAAATCCCGTCTAATCGGCTGATGAATGAAGATTCCTACCCCACTGGCCGATGAATGAAGTATGAGTCCTATCAGCCGATGAATGAAATCTTCGGTCCCACCGGGCATGCTAAAAAAAATGTTTACGCTGGATCCCGACATGAGAACACCGACACCTAGGAGGTTTGCTTAGCTCCAGTGCAGGCCGGTCGGCTTCTCTCTGTGGCTCAAGGTACGTGCGTCGGAGCCCGTGTGTTCGGTCGGCTCCAACGCGACGGTGCGGGTGCGGGCGTACTAGTCAATTTAACCTTGCAATTGACAAGGAGGTGAGGCAAACGGGTCAGTCAAATGACGGGCCAATACGAGCGCTCGCTATCGGCTGGCTGTCGATAGGATCGAGTTAGTCATCGACCGTGTCCGGATGGCTCCTGCTATCAGCTGGTCGTCGATAGGAATCAGGGTGCGCTTTCATCGGCTGGGATCCGATATAAGCGTATGCAGATGTCAATGAAGGATACGATGCCTCCGGGTGTAGCAGACGTGAGGCCCTGATCTATCAGTTACAAAGCCGATGGAGGCATCGTAGCCACTGATGTCTTGGAAATGTTGGATGTATTCTAGAACTGACTCATTGGGCCTCTGTCTAACCGATGTGAAATCTGACAGTCTTATTTCTTGAATCCCAGCAAAGAAATATTTATGGAATTGCTGCTCTAAATTGGCCCATCCTTTAATTGAGTTTGGTGGTAACGAAGAAAACCATGCAAAGGCCGATCCAGAGAGGGATAATGGAAAGAAACGGACTCTGAGAGCTTCCTCAGCCGATGCTTCTCCACACTGTGCTAAGAATCGACTGATATGCTCCATTATAGATATATTGTCTTGTCCTGAGAATTTGTAGATATCTGGTATCATGTATCGGCGAGGCAATAGAACTCTATCAAACCATTCTAGATACGTGTGCCGATACATAACTGTTTGATCTTTGGGCTTTCCAAATTTTGGTGTTAACAGTTAGCCATAACTCCCAATGTTCTGTATACTGGATTCTCATTGGGCCAATCCCAACATCCATCATACGAGTTCTATCATCCATCTATTAGTGCTTGTTAATTGGTTTTCGGTCAGCTCTTAATCGGCTTATTCTTCATCGATAAGCTCTAATCCGAGGAAGATTAAATAGAGGCTTGCAGTATGATCGGCTAAGGTTGATAGCTGAATCTCTATCCTTGAGCACCATCACCACCTTCGAGCCACATATATCCTACACCAATCTCTTTGCTCGATGGTAGTCAGAGTGGAGAAGATATTTGTTCAGTTCATTGGCTGAACACTACTGCTCGTGCCTTAATCCCATCTACATCGAATTCAATGAAAAGGTAATTCTTCTCCATACTCTGTTTTCCATTCTCCGTTTTATCTTGAATGCATTATTCAACTTTCATGATCCTAAAGGCTGGTGATAAAGAAGCACCTACAAC
The DNA here is from genome assembly GCA_030770085.1 of Oryza coarctata. NCBI lineage: Eukaryota > Viridiplantae > Streptophyta > Magnoliopsida > Poales > Poaceae > Oryza > Oryza coarctata. The sequence continues at coordinate 8,877,942 of CM061483.1, read as the reverse complement.
AAGTGCAAGCGGCAAACCAACTATGTATCAACCTTCATCGAGCGAGCCCCACCTTGGACATGGTGCTCCCTCTCCATTGGCTCTGCTATGGGTACTGTGACCATCAGAGACCAAACACAAGAAGCTGGCTACTCGTATGGTTTCTAAGAAACAAAAATCTAGTGTCGATGTCACAGTCACGGTATCGATATCCTAAGGACCTCCAACTTTGACATCGGCCTCTTCACCTTTGCTGGTATGTGCCAATTTAATCTCTTCTCTATTGTCTTCATACTTCTCCTTATATCTTCGCTTTGCAGCTTGAACCATTAGCTCCTGAAATCCAGTTGCTAGCGACCACTACAAGTATTGAGTCAATGGTTGCTCTAGAAGTTATAAAATCTTCAATAGCAACAGATCCCCAAATAGAAAATACTCAAGTAGTCCACGTCACCTCCACATCGGTCATCGTCCATACTCCTGAAGCTACTTCTCATCAAGCCGACACTGATGCTATTGTTCATGCTACTCCTGCTGTGCCTCAGGTACATTCACCCTATATTTTCACTTCTGCCTTAGCTCATGGTTCCCCTATTTACCAATGTTAATGTGCAGTCACTAGCCAATTTGTTATCCTTTTGACATCAGCTACTAGTGCAGCAATCGAACCATTTCTACTAGCCGATGTACGTGAGCAATTATGAGATATCATGCATCTGCTGGACATTTTGATTGGCTCACTAGTGGAAGACTGTGGACTGATCTAGGGAAGACTTGCTGAGATTGAACACCTTTTGCTTGAAGAACACATCGATGTACTAACACAAGTTGCTTATTTGGAATTCCACAAGACCTAGCTAATCACGACTAGGCGACATATAGCCGATCTTGCCAAACAGAGAGATTGAGCTCAAACTGATCAGCTATCCACCCAGACTAAAAAGAAGAAACTCGATGAAATCATACCTGACTTGTAGGATTCCCAAACCAATATAGGCTAACTGAAGAAATAAGAAGCCGATTTGATGGCCGAACTTGATAAGGTGCATCACGATATTAAAGTCATAGAATCCCACCTTATCGGCCTACTGCAAGCAATCCAAGATCAGGATGCCAAAGTAGCAGCAAAAGTACGTCAAGCAGCTTGTCGGCATAATAGTTTGGAAACCATCCTTGGATCCGATGAAGAAGACATCCACACCATCAACGAAATAGATAGAATCAGTCTGCACGCGATTGAAGTAATCATGAAATTCCTATAAAACTCCAATGTTGAAAATCCATGATGTCACTTAAAAACAATGATTGTCTGTAATACAATTTGATTGGCTCTGTATTCCTAAAGGCGATATCCAATGATATTAGCTATCTGTAGCCAATATAATCATATCAGCCTTTTGTCTTGAAGAAATATTTGAAATCGGCTACACTTAGACGATTTAGGTAACCAATACCATCCGGCATTGACTACCACCAGCCGTAGAACATTATCAGCTTTTGTCTTAAAGAGAATAAAAAATTGGTCGCACTTAGCCAACTTAGGCATCAACCTAAATGCTACGATAATACTTCTTTAGGTACTTTCTATTGAGCATCTTAGTAAACTTCTCACATTTAAGATTTTTCAGTACATAAGTATTATCAGGCACACAGCGATTGATCTAATAAGACCTCTCCTAGTTAGGTGACCATTTTACAAACTTATTATCTCTAGACCTGATCGGCAAAATTAATTTTCAAATAACATCTCCCTTAGAAAAAGATTTAGTCATCACTTTTTTGTAATAATGCCTTGTACCTTGACTTTGTTCTCCTTAATCCTCTCAAGCGCTGTCGCTGCCAAAAGTCCCGCGACCCGGGAGGGACGGCGGCTCGGTCACGCGAAGGCCTAGGAGGTCTGCTTATCTCCAGTGCAGGTCCTTAAGTATCGAGGTTCACGGGTGTGCCAGTCAATTTGACCCTGCAATTGACAATGAAGTGAGATGAGCGGGTCCAATGCAGACGCTCACTATCAGCTAGCTGCCGATAGGATCGGGATGCTCTTCGATCGGCTGGGGAGCCGATATGGATAGGTGTCGACGAGGGGTCAATCGCAGAGCCGATAGAGGAACCAAGGTGTGAAGCTCAGAGCATGGATAACTCATCGGCTAGCACTCCGATGATATGCCGTGCAGAAGACTATAGGCCTGAAGCTCGATCTACCGTCGGCAGCCCCGTAGGTCAGACCTAACCGATGCAGCATGAAACTGACGATGGGAGAGGGAGCTTAACGGGCCGATAGGTCCAGCACGGACGTGATGCAATACGTCTGATCGGCCTAAGAGGTCGGACCTAACCGATGCAGCCTCAGACAGAGCAGGACATATCGGGATGCTGGCGGGACTTATCCCTTCGCCGAAGATCGGGCTTTACCGATGTAGCCCTGTGTCGAGAGCTAGAACCCATCGGTAAAACCTAGATGAACTAGGGTGGCGATGCGCTGAATTTGTATATGATCAAGAGATATCTTACATGTTTCCAGGGGGTCTATATTTATACCATGGATCTACAGACAGAGTCCGACGCGTCTACGACCATCGGACATTATTTCCTAGTAAGAACAAAGGAAAATATTCCTAAAGAAGTTAACTAACCAGCTAAACCTCCCTAATTAAGTAAGGTTACAATTTACAAAAACAAGCACCCTGCCATGGAGTCCACGGCTCTTCCGCAAACCTGGTTTTATCTGAATAATATTTCAATTTGTAACCAAGTCTTCCTTTGCTGCAACCTGATCAGCTTCTCCACTGTAGCTATCGGACCTTCTTTTAGTCAAGCCGATCCTTTTCCTTCCTTTCCTCGGGCTTCTCGGACCTGATCCTGATTGGACAATCACTTGTCTTCAAGCCGATCCAATCTTCTACTAATCTGATTGGCTTTTCTACAGTTCTCCATCGGCTTTGTTTCAGTATCTCCATCGGCCGATGACTGCATTAAACCCTCCATCAGACCTCTCAGCCGATCGGCTTTAGTACCATCGGATCTCCCAGCCAATCGGCTTTAGCACCATCGGATCGTCTAGATTTTGGCGTTAACAAGCGCCCTCAGCCGATTTTGAGGCAAATCATCAAGTTCATCTACTATCAAGTTAAAATAGTCATCGATTGTCAGTTGATCCTGTAGAGATATCCTCATGGAGCCAATGTTAATTTCCCAAGGCATAACTACTTCATACCCATATACTAGCCGATACGACGGTACTTGAGTAGATCCATGGCATGTCATCCGATAGACCCATAACGAATCGGTTAATGTAGCATGTCATCTCTATAGTTGTTCATCTATCTTGCGCTTGATCAACTTGATTAAACATTTGTCGGAAGCTTCGGCTTGTCCATTGGCATCAAACTGTTGAAACTCATCAGACATGAAAATAGAAGATCGGTGGTAATTGTTTGTGAAAAACCAAACCAATAGATAATATGTTCCTTGATGAACTCAATTGCATCCTTAGAGGTAACTTTTTTCAAAGGGATGGCCTCTAACCACTTTGTACAATAATCCATCGCTACCAATATGAACTTATGCCCTTTGCTTGAAGAAGTATAAATCTAGCTGATCATGTCGATTCCACAACCTTTGAACTGTCACGGCTTGATGATTAGGTTCATAGCCAATACTAGGGCTCGCTGCACATTTCTAAACTTATGATAGTCTTGGCATCCTTTATACTAGTTGAAGCAATCCTCTGGCATTATCGGCCAAAGATACCTAGCTCTTCTCATTAGCAATCTCATCTTGTGAGCCGATTGATATACTCCACAAATGCCATCACGTATTTCGCTCTTAACTATCATAGCCTCTTCTACAGCTAGGCACCTTAACAAAACTCCATCAATGGCCCAATAATATAAGTCTTCATCAAGCAATACATATTTAGTAGACTTATACCAAAGTTTCCTAGAAGCCGATTGTGACGGATTTTCAAAATATTGGATAATCTCTCGTTTCCAATCATCGGCTTTAATATGATTATCAATATCGACTATTTCAGCTTCCACTTCCTATCCAGCTAATATCCTGAAGCAATTTGAGCAAGATCATTGGCTTTTAAATTCTACTATCTAGGAATATGATCCAATGAGACCATCTTGAAATCCTTCAATAAATATAGACATTTTTTCATAATATAATCTCAAGACATCATCGTTGCACTCATACTCTCCAGACAACTACTTGATCAACAGTAAAGAATTCCCAATGATCTTTATTGTATTGGCTCTGATTTCCCTCAGCAGTTGAAGACCTATGAACATCCCTTCATACTCTGCTTGATTATTGGTCCGATAAAACCTGATTGTAAAAGTGAACTCAAAACTTACCCCCCGAGGTGATATAGTCACCAAGCCGATACCAGATCCATGCTTGTAAACCGATCCATCAAAGAATAAAGTCCATAAAATCGACTCCACAAAATCTTCATGGATACCTCTATGTTGTACGATGAAATCCGCCATAGCTTGCTCTTTGACCGCCTTAGTCAATTCATAACTCAGATAGAACTCCATCAAAGTAAATATCCATTTACCAATTCACCCTTTTAAGACTAGAGCCAATAGCATATACTTAACCATATCGGATTTACAAACCACTATGCACTTAGCCGATAGGAGATAATGTCTTAACTTTGTATACGAAAAATATAAGCATAGACATAACTTTTCCATCGCAGAATATCTTGTCTTAGCATCTAGAAGTCATCTACTTAGATAGAATATGAATCGTTTTTTTCCTTCCAATTCTTGTATCAACACCAACCTAATGGACTTTTCATCGGCTGACTGATATAACTTGAACGGTACCCCTTTCTATGGCAAAATCAATATGGGCGGAGAATTCATATAATCTTTGATTTGATCAAAAGCTTTATGTTGCTCAACACCCCAAATGAATTCTTGATCGGCTCATAACTTCAGCAAGGGAGTGAAGGACTCAATCCTTCTTAATAGATTTGAAATAAACCTCCTTTAAGCTTGCCGATCGAAGACTATAGCTATGTCTTGTTGACTAGTGGCTCGGTACTCTGAATAGCTCTAATGCTTTGTTGACTAACTTCAATTCCCCTCATGCACCATAAAACCCAAAAATTACCCAACCAATACGCCAAAAACACATTTATGAGGATTCATCCTAAGTTCATATTTCTTTGTCCTCTCTAGTACTTTTCGCAGATCTGTTATATGGTCTTCAACACTCTTGAATTTTACTATCACATCATCAATATATATTCCACCAGTAGGCTGATGAGATCATGAGATATATAGTTTATGGTTCTCTGATAAGTCGCATCGGCACTTTTTAATCCTAAGGTCATGACTACCCACTCGTACGAGCCAATAGCTCTAGAATATCTGAACGCGGTCTTTTGAATATCTTCCTCTACCATAAAAATCTAATTATAACCTGCACTACCATCCATAAAGCTGATGATCTTGTAACCCAATGCTGCATCAAATAATAGATCTACTATCAGCATTGGATACTCATATTTAGGAGTAACCTTATTCAAATCTCAGAAGTTGATGCATATCCTTATCTTTTTGTTCTTCTTCTCCACCGGGATGATGTTGGATATCCACTCAGCATATCGACATGGTCTAATGAAATTTGCATCATAAAGCCTCATGATCGCCGCCTTGATTGCATCATATAATTCCACCTTGAATCTTCTTAGAGGCCACTTGAACGACCAATTTTTCGGTTTGATAGAAAACCAATGTTCAACAATCGATTGGTTTAAACATAGCATCTCATAATAATCTCAAGCAAAACATTCTCAAAATTACTTATGCAGTTTTACTTTCTTCTCTAAACTCAGTACATACATTTTTACTAATATACATTAGCCTTGGCCTATCTCCTAGACCTATATCAACTTCTTCCAAATCATCAGCTGACAAAAATCCATGCCCTAATTTCCCTTTGAAATCTTCAATGGTGCCCATTAGAGCAACAGTTCTGAGCTGATTTTCTGGATTGGCTTTATTCCTTGGATGGTGACATCAACGAAATATCCTTCCCATATCTTTCCAGACAGGCAATCGACCCCATCAGCTTCCTAGATTGGTAGATTGGTCATGGCAATGTTGGTTGATTGATCGGTTGGAATCACTTCAACTTGATCTCTTTACCACTGTATGAGGTTTTGATGCATTATGAAAGGAACATAATAGTTAGCAGGAATCTAGTTCCTACCAAGGAGTAGACTATATGATCCCTTTCCATCAATTAGGAGGAAAGTGGTGGGCAATGCTTTGCTTCCAACTGTTAATTCCATATTGAGCACACCATTCATTTCCGATGGATTCCCACCAAAGTTTTTTAACACTATATTTGTTTTGATCATATCTTCAACAGTCTTTCCTAGCTTGCGCTATGTCATGTACGGCATAAGGTTGACAGCTGTAGCTCTATCAACTAGCATCTTCGTCATCGGCTTCTTATCCACATACCCTTTGATATAATGGCTTCAGGTGTCGATGCTTGGATTCATCAGGTTTGTCGAATATGGCTTGATTAGGCTACAACTTCAACTATGCGAAAAATTCTTCTTGTTCTTTCTCATTGGATGAAGAGGCTTTGTACTCCAGAGGTAGGAAGAACACTATGTTGTTTGGAGCTGATGTATCGACACCATCATCCTTATTCTTGATGTGCCAAACTCATTTAGTCTTTTGGCTTCGATTGGCTTCTTTATGGTCTCGTTGTTGCTTCTTGTGCTGCTCCCTATGCAGCAATCTTTATGCCCTCCTCTTCTGATTCACGGTGAAGATTTTGGATGGACACCACTGGGGATAAGAATTGTCCTATTCCTAATGCAACTCCCTATCATCAACTACTTCTTGATTGCGGTCTTTATTAATCGACCCCAATTGGCTATGTACCAATGCCCGCTTAACAGGTGGCCAATTATGTGAAGTTCTCTCTTACTCAGCATGCTGTGATCTCGGCTTATTGCACTCCGAATTATACTTCTCGTTATGCGCCATGGTGTGCCGTTCTTCATCTTGATGTCTAGAATTTTTTTCCACTAGGACCGATGAGGTGACTTTTGATTTTCCCCGATGTCTCCCTTCGTCGGATTGATCTCTTAAAGACCCCACAAACACCATGTTCACAGGAAAAGGATGCCCATCGATCTTCATCGTCTTCTTATCTTCAAATTTGATTCTTCCTTCTTTAACAGCCAATTGTAATTGTTGTTGAAAAACTCTACACTCATTAGTATGATAAGAGATTGAATTATGCCACTTGCAGTATTTCATCTTTTTAAGTTCCTCGGCTCATGGTAATACATGGTTTGGTGGAAGCTGAATTTGCTTCTGTTGAAGTAGCAGATCGAAGATCTTATCAGCTTTATTGATATCAAAGTCATATATCTCCTCCTTGTCAATACTCTTCACCCAAGGACATGATATGAATTTCTTATTCCTGGTGCACCCTACCAAACCAGCCTCTACATCGAATTCTTCATTGTGTGAGTCCAATGCATAAACTTGTAACTGAGTAGCCTTCCAATGGAATCTCTCTTTCTTGGCATCAATGAATCGGCTTTCATGAGCCGATACCTTCAATAGAAGATGCGCCAGGCTCTCGAAATCTTGAGATGAAAAACGTTCTTTGATTGGAGCCAGCAACCTTTGGAAAGCCAACTTAGCTAGCTGCCCGTCGCTCAGGAGAAGACTATAACATTGGCTTTTGATGTCTTGGAATCATTGAATATGTTCGAAGACTGACTCATCAGATCTCTATCTAACCAAAGTCAGATATGTTAGCCTCATCTCATGAATTCTAATGAAGAAATATTTGTGGAATTGTATCTCTAGATTAGCCCATCCCCGAATTGAGTTGGGAGGTAATGAAGAGAACCCTGTGAATGTCAATCCAAAGAGGGATAGTGGAAAGAAACAAACCCTTAGTGGAAAGAAACAAACTCTTAGGGTGCCGATACATAAAGGTTTGCTCCTAAGGTTTGATATCGAACTGCTTCCTGACTACCTCCACAACCCTGGCACACAAATGCTCCTCTCTTGGGTTCTCTCATTGGTATTGTAGAGGCAAAGTTGGTCCTCGATACTGTTTGGGATAATCTCCTAGATGATTGCTTGTATTGGGATTACTACCGAGTTTGTCTTGCTGGTATCCTCCATAGTAAGCTGTCCGATGATACCCTAGCAGCATATCATCGTGTTACCTCCCAATCCAATCTTGTGCTGGTAGAAACAAATTTGCCAATACATCTCTCCTAGTTCCATAACTCATATGTGGTTGCTCCATCTTTATCGGCAAATACACTAGACCCTGATCAACTTCTCAAACAATTGATCCATCCACTATCTTCTTCTTGATTAAATTGTACAAAGTGTTCAACAACACTCTCAACTAATTGATGAGTGCTTAGTGAATGGCTTCATTGACCATATCTTGCAACGACTTTGGAGGTCTCACAGGTAGTGAATGGCTCGATTCTCCCACCAAAACGGGCTTCAACATCTGAGACTTTTGAATTGATCCTTATCTAGTCATATTGAAAGATTCCAGACAGAGCTTTTGAAAGTTAGCCATATTCTGCTCTATCTGTTGCCTTTGATCCTCAGTCATATCCTCCATTGTCACTGGAATTATGTTCTAAGTTGATCTCTTTCCCTGCCATTGTGTGTCCTACCGGGCATGCCAAAGAGCATGTTGGTCGTCGAATCTCGCAGAGGCCGATCAAACCAGGCGAGGTCGTGAACGAGCCAGCGGAGGTTCGATCGGGGGAGACGACACTTGGTCACGCAAAAGCCTCGGAGTTCTACTTAGCTCTAGTGCAAGTCTTTGGTATTCAAGGTTCGAGAGCGTGCCAATCAATTTGGCCCTGCCATTGATAAGGAGATAAAGAATAAGATCCGTGAGCCAATCGACCAATGGGCCAATGCGGCTCCCTCTATCAGCTAGGTGCCGATAGAAAAGGTAGCGCTCAAGCATCAGCTAAAAAGCCGATGAAGGCATAAGCGATAGACGCATGGAATAAAATAAAGGACCTATTAGCTAAAGAGCTAATGATGCTTCGAATATTAAAGGCGATGAAAGCACGGAGCGGGATTTGATCTCGCTCAAGGTCACGTGGACCAGCGACCACCGTAACGGCACCGTTAGAATTAGCTTCGATAAATCAGACCGAATTAAGATAGTATGAGACCAGGCTAATGACATAGAGACAACGGGGCAAGATCGAACATAACAACAAAAAAGGATGGGGCAAGATCATCGGCTGCTTATCGATCGAATGTCTGACGTAGGCCTAAATCTAACCTCATCAGCTATCTGAGCCAATAGGGAACAAAACACTCTAGATCTCGATGCTAGTCCTGTCAGACATGAACCTAATAGATCAGACTTAACTGAGATAGTATCAGCGTGAATCTGACGTGAACGGATCGATCGATTGCAAATTAATCGCTAGACGATATGTAAAATAGATATGAGGCACATGGTAATGATAACCTATTGTCTACTTACTCTAACGAAACGCCGCATGGTAACATTGCGGGCCAACGGCTCGATCCACCGCCACCGATCTCATAGGTCAGACATAATTATTGCAGCACGATTTTAGGGATGGCAAAGAGAGACCGATGTACCGACAAGCCTTGCATGAATGTGATGCGGTGTGACTAATCAGGCTAAGAGGCTGGACCTAACCAATGTAACATTAGATAAAGCAAAATAAACCATGATAATAGCGGGACTTACCCCTTTGGCGGATATCGAACTTAACTGATGTAACCCCACGTCGAGAGCCAGAACCCATCAGAGTAAAACCTAGATAAGCTAGTGTGGCAATCCACTAAAGTTGTATTGTATGATCTTGTTGATATTTCAGTAGGTTCCATGAAGTCCATATTTGTACCCTGGATTTATAAGAGTTTGATGCCGTTACAGATAACCCCTGAATAATATTTTCTAAACATATAAGGAAACTAATCTATAAAAAATTATAAAGCTAACTAATCTTGCCTAGCTTATATAATATATTCTATATAAATAAAGTTCCCTGCCGTGATTCTCATGACTTCTCCTCATAATCGGTACCATCTTGATAACCTTCAATCTTCAACCAAACCGAATCCGTCCTCAACCCATTCGATAGGCTCTCTCACTGTGTCTATAGCTTTCCTCAACAAACCGATCAATCTTTCCTTCATCAGTCGATCCCATCTATAGACTGACCAAATTCTAGCATTAACTCGATGCCACATACATGGTTCTTGCTAAGTCACCAACGATGCTCTACAAGTCCATGTGCTAGCTTCTCCTGCAACCCTCAGTAGCCATTCCTGAGCTGGAGCTAATGCCACTTGAGCTCTATTACTTGAGCCCTCCATCTCTATCTCTACTTCCATCTCCCTGACCACGTCTTCTCGTTTGTCACCATCAATTGAGAATGAAAGCTCCTCAAGCTCCCTTTTAACCTCTGTAAAGTGGCCACACCCTACGCCACCCCAATCAATGTCACCATTGCCACGAAGAAGGAACGCTAGCTTTGCCGCTCATGACCAAACTCGGAAATTCATGACTGTTGTCATCCCTCGTTGCAAATTTCCACATAAATCTCCACTTTTCCCCTATCCTCCCCTAGTGAAACCATCACTGAACCTTACCTTTGCCACCCCGCACCACCATGCTCTACTACAACCGCTGCCAACTACGTGTTACGCTACCACTTTTGGCCACCACAGCCTAAGCCACTGCCACCTTTTGCTCCCTCTCATTGTCCTGGTGCTTGCAGACCCTACCTCCCTATCGGGAAACCACTGGAACCACCACTGCCGCTCCCCTCTGTTCATCATCGCCGGCCCTATCACTGGTGCCTTTGCCACCATGGGTCATGAGAATGGGGTCGCCCCATTCCTAGGATGCCAAAACCAGTCTCCCCATGCTAGGTACCAGCCTCTACCACCGACGCCATTAGGAGATTGCAAGCCAGCTCTAGTGAAGAGAAAGTTCTATAATTTCTTATTGAAAAATAATTTAGATAAATCATATTTCCTTATCCAATTTATATCCTATCCATTTGACCTCGAACTAAAACCAGAGACCTATTCTAGTCTCATTGAAATATTCCAAATCTAATGGTGCAAGTTACGTCACCATCAGAGCATCTATTGATGTAACATTAATTTTGACTCTTAGGGTTTGTGACACATTAAAACTTCGAAAATACTCAAATCTTTTGCCACCATTGATTTTGCCTCTTCTTGCACTTTCTAAAAATTTTAGTGTTCATTTAGAGTTATTTTCTTAGTTTTTTCTTTGTGTATCAATAAATTATGCCGCCGTTGATTTAGAAGGAGGTGAATCAGAGTTCGTTGCTGACGCCCACACCGTTGCAACTGTAGGAGAAGAGTGGTACGGCTAGACTGAGCTTGAAGGCAAGTCATTCATCCTTTGATCAAAAGTTGAATCTAAACTGGTGCTATATCATATTTTAGGTAGAGTAGTACCTATATAACTCGCATGTGTTGATTTATTGAAAACCTTTTGAAATAATGGTCACCATTTATTCTATGCTGTTATAAATATTGTGTGTTGATTTGAGCTTATTATGTCATTGATAACCGTAGTTCAAATCAGATGATTATTATCATGTCAAATATCATGTGAATATGTCATTTCTTGTGAATCTTTGGAAATTGTTTGGTTTGAAAATTGTTTCACTTGAGAAATGAATGACATTGTATATTAATTATTTCGTTAGTGAAGGAAACTTATTTCATGTTGTCTTCATCCAATCAATGGGAGACAGTTTTAGTTGAGCCTGGAACTCTGTCCAATAAGCTGAGCTCTGTGCTACTGCTGCCTCTCCTCACTCGGTAATGGATGCATATTCTTGATGCATGCATGGTCCAGCTGGAGCAACTGGGGATGTACTCGGGTGGTGTATGGTATCCACATCAACACTACAGGTGGAGTAACTGTCACAGGTTGTGGTTTGCCTCCGACAAGGAAGAACCCGACAACTGTTCTCTCCCAATGCTGTCATGTGATAAGTCCTTGACACAATTTTCCTATCTGCTTCCTAATCCTAGTTGCTACCAAAATACATGATTTATAGTCATGGCTACCCTTGTTTGTCTTGGAGCTCTCTCCAGTTATATAGCTGTAATAAGCAGCTGCAGCGTATTGTTTTCAGTAGCTAGCTTCTGCGCGCTTAGACTTAGTGCCTGCTTTGCATTTAGCTAGGAGATGAACAAATTTGTAAAGACAAACCCATCTAAATGGAAATCCCAAACGAATTGTCTTTTATATCTGGTTATTACTAGCTAGCGTCTGCGCGCTTAGAGTTTAGTGCCGGTTTTGCAGTTAGCTAGGAGATGAACATATTTGTAAGACGAACCCATCTAAATGGAAATACCGAACGAGTTGTCTTTTATGTCTGGTTAAAGCAAAAACAAGGTTGAGCTACTTCAGGCCACACATTTTCATCTTCCGTAAGTGCTTGCCATTGAATTTCGTCGTCTCGTGCATGATAAATGGACTAACATAGGGAAACATCAAAGGTGGTAAGAGAAGTGAGTATATGACTCTACCATTGGTGTTTAAATCCAATTGCCTATAAATATAATACATACACGGTTGCACTTTTAATGTGTATTCACTGAGGCAAGGGATTTGTTAAGGGCCAATGTAACGTCCTAGCTCGTCTAAAACCTATAACAGTGGTGTTGTTTAAGCCGAGTGGCTCAGAAGTGGTTGTTGTTTTAGTGATATAGTAATAGTTTAGTAGTTTAAGTAGATGATAGCCAGACTAGATGGATTTACACTCCAATGGGTTAGCCTTTCTATACACAAAGTGAGAATGAGTAATATACTGTGGACCGATTAATGCGGATTTTCGTAGTCGGTGTTACAAATCATGCTACATAAATCATGGGAATATAATCGAAAAAAAATGGCATGGTACATAAATCATGCTTAATCAACATTGCACATTTATGCATACTTCATCTTAACATAGAAATATTCAGAACTAATATTCTCAATGATTCATTATCGGAATGCCCATTTGTCCTATACTCAACATAAAAAATATTCAGAACTAATATTCTCGATGATTCAGGATTGGGAAGCCCATTTGTCCTAGACTCCTAGTTGCAATCAGAACGGTGGCGCTGGTCTTCGGATTTGTGAGGCGGAGGGCTTGCTTTTACTCGTTGAGTCTAGTTTAACTCGTGTTAACAACATTTAATATCGTCCCTCTTTACCTTAACTTCTTAATTCTATTAGAGTTCTTGATCTTTTGTTTTTCTATTGCACAAATATCAGTTGCTGCAGCAAAATCAAAATGCCAACCTTTATTTCCAAAATGGTATCATCTGGTCTTCAAAAAACACCCGTGCTTTGCAATCAATCAACGACGGTGATGTCGCACTAGCAACACATGCCAAATGTGCGGGCTATCGAAAGACTGTGACAACATGGCACGGATGTATCACCCCACTGGCACAAATGCAGATGAAAAGGATACACACGATGGCGATGGAACGACCCACCCGAAACTACTCTCACTCCATGCCCACATAAGAGTTGGGCTGTTGCTTATGCTTCATTGCTTAAAGGTAATGAGATGCATGAAACGCTTTTCCCGTGCATCCTAGTCCTAGTATCACAATTCTATTGACATTATGAGCTAATTTCCTATTTCTTTTTCGTGTAAAACATGAACAGAAACTAGTGCTCCAAATGATAACAACTTCAAGACTGTCCAAAGCACAAGCATGCTCTAGTACGTATTCTCCTGTTTGAGGAATAGTAGAAAGAAAGGCATGCCATACATTCCTGTAGGCTGAAGCTTCACGCCAGTATGCTCTGCCTTTTACATCGTGCGGACAATTTGTACACACAAAAATAATGGTAATAAAATCTGTTTTGTAAAAAAAACTCAGTTTATTACCGTAGTACAAATGCAGGTGTGCACAAAAAGATTTGATATACATTAACACTTGGCATGTAAATCAATATCAGTACTGACATATACCTTCGGAAATGTTTACTGGTCTCCAATCAAAAGGTTAGTAGGGACAAATATATTACTTTGTTTATATTTCAGTTTTCCAGACAAGGTGGGAACAGCTAAAAATATACTGAAAAGACTTTTCTAAACTATAATTTGCTTGCCTATTGTTATTCATTTCTTCAAGTAGAAGTACTGTTTACAGTAACGGATATTAGTTTCTGGTAGTTAATTATTCTGGGTTAAATAGCTTTGTCTACTTTTTTTGGCTATGTGCACACTTAGAAAAATTACCAAAACAAAAGGTGCATTTTTCTGTGTAGATACTAGTAAGTTGACCAGACAAATATTTGCTCAGGATTGTAAGAAGAGGGCTTTATCAGTCTGCTTTCTTGTAAGAAGAGGCATTCAACTCAACCTACTGTACACACCCGCAGTGGTACAAATGAGAAGAAACGCATCAGATTACCACCTAAAAATAACATGATGCAAACAGTTGGTTCGAGCAGATCGATCACGTTATATTCTCCAGCAAGAAATGGTAAACACGTGCTGCTGGCATATTCGCTAATACATAGGCAATCACTTTCCAGAGCCGAAACCAGCAAGATTTTTTAAGCCGCAAGCGTAACTACAGTGGAAACTGAGACGTAGAGTCCATCTAACGAACTAAAACAAGGAGGCCATGCATATGTTCCTGCCTCCCATGCCGACCGTAGTTGGACGAATTCAAGAACCATTGCCAACAACATGTGGAGAAGTTTATGAGTGTTTTAAATAAATTGTAAGGTGTTCAATTGTTGAATGTAGTAGCTTTATACTTGGATGCTATATATTAATGGCATAGGAAGGAATGCTATATAGCAGCTTTGTATTCTCCTCTTAGAGATCAAGTCTTTCTTGAATGCCAAGCACATAATACTGTCCATCAAAGTATCAAATTTGCCTGCACCAATGTCTGTTCTAGGGTTGGATGGTATATGGGATATTTCTCTTATTGTTAACTGAGCATGTGGTAATACACCTACTGCCTTATATTGGTACCTCACATATTGCAGCAGTTATTAATCCCTGTTTAGAATGCTGCTAATTTGGAATTCATCAAGCACAGGTGAGGACAGTTGGGCACACTACTCCCCCGATGTGGACACGCATTGAGGTCTAAGAAGCTCAAGGCATGGCGGGTGCTAATTGCCATACTGAATGAAGAGTACAACCGGACAATAAGTCAACAACCTTACAGAACAATATCTGTTTCTTTTAGAGCTAGTAGGACTATAAGTGGACTTTTACCTATTTTCACAGAACCTACTGCTTATATGTCAATAGTTCACTTCACAGTACATCTTTTCACCATACGGACTGCAGATTACTCAACACATGTTTAGTTTCCTAGCTATAAATGACCCATTGGTCTGTTGAATCCATTCAGAAGGCTTGAATTTGTGTATATCTGTTACGCTGTTTTTCTTATGATCGTTTTCACTCGTCAAGTTGGCCTGGCTCTACCGCCTAGAGGAAGCTTGGAAGGAGGAGAGTGGATCAGTAGATAGCTGGACTGTAATCATTCCTTAATTTTATCATTGTTCAAAATTCCAATTAAGTGCTAGATAGTTAGCCCATCTTACAACTATGCCAATGATTCATGATGTCCATTTACTTTAGATGTAAAGATCATTATACTGACCTGGCTTTATAATAAAAATCCGAAAACAAGATCCTTATGAAAGTGCATAACAAACTAACAAGGAAACTGAACAATACCCGCCTCAGGCGGCAGACAAGACAGTTGGTAACACCTTTCCACAAGTGTGGTACCTGAGAACTTCCTAGTGCCTCCAAGTCCTAGTCCAATGGCTGCCATGTTAATTTGTTGTTGTGAATGGCTGCTCAAGGAAGACATACCCTCTCTCAGCACGGACAATACCTAGCTTTGCAAGTGAAATAGGCATTGATTGAAGCCCTTCCGTATGGCTCACAGATGGACACAGCTAGCACGTTCCGCATATTTAATGCATTTTAATAGATGAACACTTGTATATGCCTTCAATTGAATTTCTGGGATTTTCATGTACAAATAAATTTTATGGACCAAGTACACTTTATCTGTACTTAGAGCTTGTCAGATAATTGAATTATATAAAACGCTGTGAGACCTCAGTAGTAAATAGTGTTTTTTTCCTTGCATGGCTAGGTTAAAACTAATTAGCAAAACAAAACGTACGTGCAATGTGCTATGTGGAGACTGGAGAGTTGATCGGACAAACATTTGATACGGAATGTAACCCCTTACTCCGAATATTTAATATGTCAATCTTTCTGCAAAAAGAAAGCTTCAACTCAGTCTATTGTTGTGTAGATACAGCAATAACACAGCCATACAAATGAGAAGAAACCCACCAGCATATGTACCACCCAAATTCCCAAAACAAAACATGACGTAAAGAGTTAGTCCAGATCATTTTATTCTTCGTCACAATTGGTAAATGCTATTGTTGGCATATTGACAAACACTTCCGTGCCATTGAACTTAGTCGCTTGCAAAGGCCATAACCAACATGGTTCAATAGGCAGCAATAGCTACCGTGGCTTTGGACTACTGCAGTCCAGCTAAAGTACCAAGGCAAAGAGGGCATCCTTATGTTCCTACTGCCTCCCAAGCGGACCACCTTAAGTTGTGAGGACAAAGAACAATTGCTAACATGTTGGCTAACAACTTCAGAAACTGCACATTTCATTACTGCTCCTCACTCCTCTCTTGTCTAGCTTTAGCATGGTTGAACAATGGATATGTTTGGATGCAACACAATGCTACGATAATCAGCAGGTTTACTGCTGTCAGCAGACTATACGTACCGAGGGAGAAAGTGATTCACATCCCTGCTTTCTTGCCAAGGCCTGATGCACTCATCTCTTCAGACAACAATTCAACTTGTCTGTAGGGTTAAAATGCATTGCTTGGTGGTTCAGGACAAAGGTAAGCCGGGTGTTTGGGCCTCAGAATTTAGTTTGTTACTTTTGTGCTTGGCGCCAAAAAATCCTGCGACCGGGGAGGAACGGCGACTCGGTTACGCGAAGGCCTGAGAGATCTGCTTGTCTCCAGTGCAGGTCCTTAGGTCTCGAGATTCGCGGACGTGTCGGTCAATTTGACCATGCAATTGACAAGAAAGTGAGACGAACGAATCCGATACAGGCGCTCACTATCGGCTAGCTGCCGATAGGTTCGGGATGCTGTTTGATCGGCTGGGGAGCTGATACGGACAGGTGTCGACGAGCGGTCGACCGCAGAGCCGATGGAGGAACCATAATGTATTCAGAGGATGGCGAGACGTACGGGATCCCTCCGGACAGCCGAACAGTGATTCATCGGCTGGAAAGACCGATGAGTGCGGATGCGGCCTAGGCAATGATTAGCACAAGAAGGCACGGGCTGCAAAGCCGATGCCGCTCCGGATATGACAGCAAGAGACCCGTCGCCCACCGTGGCAGCGTCATCAACACCGAACCTCGAAGATCGGACCTAACCGAGACAGTACGAGGCCGGAGCCAGCGGCGATGATACGAAGGACGTCGGATCGGCTATGCCGGTGCATATCGGCTGGGGGTCCGATACGTTTGGTGTTACGCGTCGTAGGATGTCTCTAAAGGCTGATGCGTGTCGGCCGTGGGGCCGATGCGCTGGGCGTGAAGCGTAGAGCGTGGATAACTCATCGGCTAACACTCCGATGGCACGCCATACAGGAGACTATAGGCCTGAAGCTCGATCTACTGTCGGCAGCCCCGTAGGTCAGACCTAACCGATGCAGCACGAGACTGACGATGGTAGAGGGAGCTTAACGGGCCGATAGGTCCAGCACAGATATGATACGATACATCCGATCGGTCTAAGTGGTCGGACCTAACCGATGCAGCCTCAGACAGACAGAGCAAGACATAACGGGATGGTGACGGGACTTACCCTTTCGTCAGAGATCGGACTTAACCAATGCAGCCCCGTGTCGAGAGCCAAAACCCACCGGTAGAACCTAGATGAACTAGGGTGGCGATGCACCGAATTTGTATATGATCGAGAGATATCTCACATATTTCTAGGGGGTCTATATTTATACCCTGGATTTACAAACAGAGTCTGACGCGTCTACGACCATCGGACATTATTTCCTAGTAAGAATAAAGGAAAATATTCCTAAAGGAGTTAACTAACCAGCTAAACCTCCCTAATTGAGTAAGGTTATAATTTACAAAAATAAACACCCTGCCGTGGAGTCCACAGCTCTTCCGCAAACCCGGTTCTTCCTTTGCTGCAACCTGATCGGACCTTCTTTTAGCCAAGCCGATCCTTTTCCTTCCTTCCCTCGGGCTTTTCGGACCTGATCCCGATTGGACAATCCCCTGTCCTCAAGCTGATCCAATCTTCTACTAATCTAATCGGCTTTTCTACAGTTCTCCATCGGCTTTGTCTCAATATGGCAACCTGAATCTTGAATTCGCCTAACCACACTCTCAAAGAAACCAACCAACACAGGCTACAATCAATCGAGGAGACCTCAAAGGGAGTAGGAGCACCAATTGGGAGAGGATGAAGCCGCCGCTTCTGTAATTCCTGCAAAGGAAGTCACAAGAGCAAAGGAGTAGAGATCAACTCTCAGAGGTTTGTTAGCGCACAGCTGAACAAAGTGGTCTATATTCTTAATATCATAATCTGTGATTACAATGAGTCTAGAGGGTATTTATACTAGCAACAGCCCTGCTAGGTAGGTGGAAACTCGAAAAGAAAATAACTAGTTCGACTATGTGAAAAGATCTCTTCACAATGAGCTCCTGGAGAGTTTCCGCGTGGCTATTAGTCTTCTGCGCAATTTTTATTATTTTGGCAATAACTGCACCTAGGAAAGTCCAAATAATGCATGGTTTGTTGCGTTGGATTCTTGACTTGACACCCTTTCCAACCATGTATGCCATGCATCACGTAATATTATAGAATGGTACAGTTTAATACATGAACTTTAGCATCAGGCTGGCTATTGACCTTCCGAGCAGTATACACTAAACGGTGGTCTGTGCCTAAATGGTAGCTCCAAACTGGTCGGGGCTAGACTCATTGGAAACTAGACTTGAAGAGCTTTCCAAAACATGCTCATAGACCACTATAGTTTTTGGGAATCAAAATATATGACTGCTTCTTCTAGATGGTTCTGCAGAGCAGAACTGGTTCGAGTGTAGTTCATGGTCTGCAACTGGTCGAAAGTCATCCCCTTGTGTGTTCATGTCTTTCTCCTTAGTGAACCTAACCATTAATAATGTACACGATTTAGATAGTATATAATTCTCATTAATATTAAAATGAATCTCACAAAGTAGCGCGTGCATCTCTTGTTGTATCTTCTTTGCTCGACTACGTGTAATCGGTCTATCAATTACTTGGACTGGTGTTGATGTAGGTGAGACCTGAGTTGGTGTAGCTTGAGTTGAGGGTTGTGACATCTTGCTTGATGGCGTGGTCATATCACATTGTCCTTACAGCGTCTTCGACATCTCTCCTCGATCAGATCAATACCCGACTCCACTCTGAGTTCGCCATGACCGATCTTGGTCCTCTCCACCATTTCCTTGGCATTTCCGTCACCCGTTCCTCTCACGGGCTCTTTCTTTCCCAGTGCCAGTATGCCATCGACCTCCACCAGCGTACGGGCATGGCCGATTGTCACCCCACGGCCACCCTGGTCGACACTCGAGTCAAATTCTCCGCTACCGATGGCGCACTCATTGCCAATCCCTCTCACTATCGGAGTCTTGCTAGGGCTCTCCAATACCTCACCCTCACCCGGCCCGACCTCACGTATGCTGTCCAGCAAGTGTGCCTCTTCATGCACGCTCCGCGCGAACCTCACCTCGTGCTGCTCAAGCGAATCCTACGCTATGTGAAGGGCACCCTCTCCAGCGGGCTGCATCTTAGCTCCAGCCCCATCGACTCCCTCACCGCGTACTCCGATGCAGACTGGGCAGGCTGCCTCGACTCTCGATGCTCTACGTCTAGTTACTGCGTTTTCCTCGGTGACACTCTCGTGTCCTGGTCCTCAAAACGCCAGACTACAGTGTCCTAGTCTAGCACCGAAGCCAAGTACCGCGCCGTAGCTGAGTGATGCTGGCTTCGCTAGCTTCTCCAGGAGCTCCGTGCACCCTTTTCCACCGTGACTGTCGTCTACTGCAACAATGTTAGTGCAGTCTACATGACCACCAACCGAGTTCATCATCGACACACCATGCACATCAAGATCGATATCTATTTTGTCCGTGATAAGGTCATATTTGGACAGATTCGGGTGCTCTATGTACCATCGGTATATCAGTTTGCCGATATAATGACCAAAGACTTGCTCACGCCTTTATTCATTAGTTTTCGGTCCAGTCTCTACGTCGGTTTTCCTTCCGCTGCGACTGCGAAGTGTTAAACAGACCACTGGTCTGGATTGTACATATATAGACCCGATCCCTCTTGTATACACTCGGGGTCTTAGTCACTGTAGACATTTCTATAGTTTTCCTCATAGAGAATGCAACTAGTACTGTCTATTGACATAGTGAGCACCAATGTTTGCTCTAGGGTCTGGAATATATCTGCGGCAGTTAACTGAATTTTATGTAAAACACCTCCCCCATATATGATGGTACCTCACATAATGAAGCAGTTTGTCCTCGTATGTGCTGCTGCCGAAATGGATTTCATCAAGCGTTGGGCTGCATTAGGGTCTACAAAAGTCAAGCAATGCCTATGGGCAGTCAACAATATTTTAGAACAATCTATGTTCCTTTTTGGCAAAATTTGTTTCATACCATCTAAAGATCACCAGTTTAGATATATACTTTTGTTTATTTATAGTACACTTTAATACCATTGATCGTGCTGAGGCATTCGCTGCTAGCAACTTCCTCCAAATTTTTCGGCTCGCATAATGGTCTCATGGCCCGTACCCGATTTCGAAGTGATTTAGAGTTCGATCATGCTGAGCACCCCAAGCAAAATTATTTGAATAAAAAATCTTTGCAGGTACACGTATTTTACTTGAGGAAATATTTTGCCTACAATACTATGCATTGCAAACTACTGAAGTTGAAATAGGAAATTAATACAGTAAAATATGATCGAAACATGTTCGTCCGGGCTTCTAGAGCAAATAAAAATGGAAGTTTCCCTACGAATGAGTGGATCTTCATAACACCCATGTGGTACATTTTGTTCCATGCTTTACGGTACCAAATTAATATGGCAACTGACAAGTCAAGAGGTCTACATGCCTCATTACTACTAGTTAGTCAGGGCAATATATATACCTCTAAGTCTCTATGCTCTACCAGGTATACAGTTCTTGATATAGGTGTTATGCCTCCCAATTAATACCTGGAATTGTATCTACCTCGCAAGAACCATAAAAAGCATCAAATGCTATTTTGTGATGGAAACCAGAGTTTCGAACAGATCATTCAATACACTTATTCACCTTGTGTCTAATGAAACATTTTGGCAGAATTTTCTGCGATGAGACAACATTCTCTACACGTTCCACCTTTGCAAGAGGTTAATTTGTACAGAAGTTGCAAACGACTATACTTCGTCCCCCTGTCTAGTTTCACCTGTTTTCGCTAAACCAACTATTTATGTGTCTATAGTTCAATTCACAATACATCTTTTTACCATACGGTGAGCAGCTTTTTTTTCACGCAGGGTTGTATCTTTCATTATGCTGAACCTAACACTGGACATTCCCCACACTTGCAACTTCACATGTATCTCCTGGTAAGAAATCCAAATATCGACCGTATAATAGCTTAGTACGCACGAGACATGCAACTAATTAATCTGCATGAGACATCCGAGCTTGCTCTTGTTATACCAAATGAGGTGGCAGAGGAGACATCTGGTAGCATCATTCTACAATTTTCAAAAAAGAAATTTCTGACGCCTCCTGCTCCCAGTCATATTTGCTACTAAAATGCCTTGGGACAAAATGCATCTGCATGGCTCCTCTCACTTGGCAACCGCTAGCCTATCAGTTTCAAACAACCAAATGATTTTTATGTGCCACAGATGGACACGTCAGTTCTCAAGCCTGATATTGCATTTACTAATTTGATACCTTATTCATATTTTAGTTTGTTGCAGTAAACGTTTACACCTTCTCTATTTGCATTTAGAGATAATTGGAATAAAATCGATTTTTTACTTATTAGCTCTGATTAAAATCACTAAAATAGTTTTCATCAGTTCTCAGTCTTAATAATGCATTTACTACACTCTTACTTTAGTTCATTGCAATAAACATTTAGACCTTCTCTATTTGTATTTAGAGATAACTGGAATAAAAGCGATCTTTTTTTTTACTCAGTGGCTCTGATCATCAATCAAGTAGTTATCATCACTGTAACACTCACCCATAGGTACATGATTGATGCACCGTGGCTTATAATTAGATCCTCATCCACCTAAATTTTCAAAGTGGTACTAAACCACCACTTTCCTTATCTACCTAAACTTTTAACATGTTCTAAATCACCACAACAACCACACATGGGCAATTTGGGCTCAAACCACACCATTAATAGATTCAAATTTGCGGGGTGTTACAATCACCCCCTTAGTCCTTGTTTGGGGTTTTCGAAAATTTCTAGAGGATAGGGGGTATTGGGTTGATCCCCTCCTACCAGGGGACAGAATTCACCATGGTATTTGTAGAATAACACTTGAAAGTGTGTTTACAGGCAAGGCAAGGTTTAAATATTTCTTATAGAAATTTTAAAATGTTATGCATGAAATTTTAAAATACATTATATAAAATTCAAAACACTGCACAGAAAAATCTAAAATTTAAGGAAAAAAGAAAAAAAATGAAAATGCCTAGAAAACATGAGAACTCTAGAAAATAGGAAAATACTAAAGACTGGCTGCAAAATTCATGTCACAATTATTACCATAGTCAAAAATGTGGCATCCCAAACTATGCTAATCTATAAATACTAACTGGCATAGAGTAAAAGGTCACAACATTACCTATGACTATAATATCAGTCACAGGATATATAAGTTATTACTCACAGAATAATAGTAAAAATTAGAAGTAACAAGGTTTTATTACAATATTGGTGGAAACCTCATTCATTCTACCATCGGAGACGGACTCCAGACTAGTAGAAACACTAGTAAAACATGATAAGCAAAAGTTGGAGCAGAAGAATAGTGGCAAAAGGCATGAAACATAAAGCACTAAGAGAAAGTGACGGATATAAATCACATGCTTGGTTTGAGAGCTAGACTTAAAACCCTAAGAAGTCGTTAGGCCTGTAGGAGCAAGTGGTACTGCTGATCCTGCTAAGCGATGAACTCCACTAGATGACCTAGTGGAGGAGAAGGCTCTTGGCAAGTGCATGGGTACATACACTCTAAGGTGCTATGAGGAAGATGAGGGATCCAACAGAATGAGGTGTGGGTTAGGCGGTAGTAGTAGTGGTCACAAAAGATTCGGATGGCGGTGAAGGAAACACTCTGGTAGGCTAGGCAGGGGTGAGGGTGGATGGTGGCAAAGTGGTGGTGGTGGAGTGTAGAGGTATGTGGAACAAGACGGAGGAGAAGGCAGTAGCGAGGTGGGGTGATTTGTAGGATTTCTCTTGCGAATATTGGAGGGGTGAAACCAAGGTAGTGAGTAAGTTCCATGAGCTGCCTAACGTAGCCATCGGGATCATCCCCTATAGCCTTACGTGCCAAAAATTTTTCAAAAGAAGGAAGGGTCAGTAAACTGACATTTTTAAATCTTAAAGAAGATGTGTATCACTATGTTGTTCACAAATATACATAGTGATATATATCACGTGTGTGTGTATATATATATATATATAAATGTATGGAGGTTTTTTAGAATGTACGTCATAAAATCTTTCTATGTAAGGGGTTTTGTCCTAAGGCCAAACCTATGCTCTGATATCACCCTATAGAGCCCTAAACTATGCCAATCTACAAATACTAATCGACATAGGCTGGAGGTCGTAACAATACCTATGAATATAGTACTAGTCTCAGGATACATAAGCTAGTACTCATAAAATAATAAGGAAATCAGAAGTAACAAGGTTTTATTATAACATTGGTGGAAGCCACGTTTATACTAGCATCGTGGACAAACTCTAGACTGGTAGAAACACTAATAAAATAGGATAAGCTAAAGTGGGAGCGAAAGAGCAGCGACGAAAGCCATGGTATATAAAGCACTAAGAGTAAGCGACAGACAAACCATAAGCTTGGTTTGGGAACTAGACCTGAAACTTCAAGAAGTCTTACTCAATCTACTCCTAGAAGTAGGCTTTGGTAGAGGCGTCGATGTATCTCTCCTCTAACTCTATATAAAAATATAATAGCAAGGATGAGTACTCAGTGTACTCAGCAAGCCGAGGAAAAATATGACATGCAAAGTTATAAACAAGGTTGGGTAAATGTTTATTTTCAAAACAAAAGGTTTTTAAACACTTGTTTATAAAACATCAAGTTTTAGTTTCGGAATGAGGCTCGTACATTGCTCCATTCTATAGGTTGCTTTGTAATAACCTGTCAAAATAATCATGAGAAAAAATTTCCTATGAAATTGTGCCACTCAGTACCCAAAGTAAATAATCCACCCGAGCCATCTTAGCTCGTAACTAGCCATCTCAGCCCTCAAAATAAAATATCACCTGAGCCATCTCAGTTTGTAACCAGCCATCTCGACCCTCAGCCTTCTCAGCATACTGACCTGGCTATCTTGGCCAAACCACAACCTAGTGCCAACCAACACTCCAAGTCACACAGACTTATTTCCAACCATGAAGGTTGGCCGTTTATCACAAAGGCAAACTCTGGTAATAACAACCAATCCCACAAACATTTTTCATAAAATATTTATTTAGAAACAAAAGTATGCTATGAGAAACACCTCATATCCGCCCATAACTATGGGTACAACTATTTAAATAGTTTAGGTAAACTCTACAGAGATTACACATTTTATCCATATGTCATCAGCATCTTGCTTTTATCTAGTACATGCGGATCAAACATGACTGACAAAAGAGAGTTCACTATAAGGCTTTTCCATAACCAAAACACAAATATCTCATGTTATACAGTTGGGCTACTCTCTGAAACTAAGCATCAGGCAGTCTTAGGCCCTCCTCTACTTAGGACACACTGTATATCACCAACTGCATCTCATGGTTAGACAAACTCCATCTCAGGAGAATGCCTCTATCTCCCTATCTCAGCATTCATCAACTATTAGCTTGCAAGACACCATGTCTTACCTACTAACCCTGCTAGGGACATCCTATGCTACCCATGTGATCGTACTGTTTTATACTTAGATGAATTTTTCAAAGGGATTGGTCCTTATGGATGATGCATAGTCAAGCCACCAAGGCAATAACTCCCGCATCATCAAGTTTTTGTAAAACTTTTTTTCACTTTGTAACCAAGCCGACATCTTATCGAGTTTTCAAATAAACAAGTGATGATGAATACCCAAGTTTTCTTTTTTATTTGATAGTATACCTATAGTGATAGGCTTTTCACCGCAATATGGTGGGTACCAGTGAGTATATGGTGCAGTTGAGGGTTGAGTGCTATATAATATAAGTGCAACTACTAGGAGGGTCCAACAATTTGAACATGAATTGTGCCCAAACAGTAAAAAAAAGTACAACCTAATCATGTGATTTTACAAACAAAAGTAGTTAATTAAAATATAGGTGCAAGAATTGGTCAAGAGGGGCTTGCCTTGGTCTATTATGGTTACTAGAGTGTCGAACTCCTGTGCAAATCCTTCATCGGTCTTGGGCTCTATATGCCAGAAAAAAATAATATATAAAACCTATACTAGAGACAAATAAACACATAAAAGTAGAGTCGTTACGTAGAGAAGGATTTTAGAAAAAATTTGGAACTATAATGGGGTCAAACGGAGCTATGGACAAAAAGATATGACCTTTTGAACTTTAAAGTGGTTTTTGGACTGGTAAAAGGACTAATTAAAATCTAAAAGGAATATTCCAAGCTGACGGGTGGATCCTGCTATAAGTGAGGTGCGAAGGGTAGTCTATGGTCTGACCAAGTCCACGGGTAGGCTGAGATAGTAGGGCTCACACGCATCCCACTTGTTTTTCTTTTCTTTTTCCTCTTTTATTTTTTTCTCTTCTTTTCCTTGTTTTTTTCTTCTCTTACTCCTCTTCTCTTATATTCCTCTTGTCGCCTCTCTCTTTCTCATGCGTGCACAAGCAGCAATGCAAGCAGAGGTGTGGTCGTGGCAGGGACAGCCTCAACCACCGGCCGGAGGGCTCAGGGAAGGGGCAGCTGCATGGGCGTGGAAGGAGATGGCGACACGATCGTAGGAAGAGGTGGTGGTGTGGTCGTAGGAAGAGGGCATTACGTTCGTGGGCAGGAGCATGCACATGTCAATCCCGATTAAGAGCTTAGTTCACACTGAGATTGTAGACTCGCACGTATGGATCTCTCTTGGTATCTAAAAGTCCCTGTAGTAACAACACATTTCCCAGGTATATCACAGGACCTTTTTTTGGTACAGCAAACAAAAGGCCCATGTACACGATATATACACACTGCCCAGCAAAAAGAACATGGCAAAGTCAGAATAATCTTGTGTCAAATGCATGATAGGCACCTGAAAAAACACATGAGATTTGAATGATCTTTGCGTATTTGGAAGTATATTGCTTAAAAGGACAATAATAGTATCTTACATACATTAGGTATTTTTGACTTTTGTTGCATTTGGTGCTAGGCACCCCTCTCTATATGAAACATGGAATTAGAGACATTTCAGACCATGCTACTTCTAAACAAAAAACTATGACCCGCCCCATCTAATGTAACTATGTTTTTTGAGTCATTCCTCTTGAATCGAGAGAACACTATGACCCAAGTCTAGAAAAAATGAAGCTGAGATCGTCTTCCTGTCAATTTCTCTGATTGCTGCTTAATCAATTCCTATTATATGTAGTTTGAAAGTAGGCTACTTGAGAGAATTAAAGGGTCAAGACCAATAAAGCAAAGATGTTTGTTGTAGCTAATTCTCAGTTTCGTATCATTAGTCACCATCTTAGAAAAGGGATGTTCTGTTGCCCCTGCAATTTGAGTCTAAATTGGAGTTGTTAGCATCAAAAGTTGTAGCCTCTATTCCTCTTTATGCAGAAAGTGTGAGGTTGAAGCCACTAATATTTCTATATTTCAAAAATACAGTTGCATTACTTGCCTATGCCATGATAATTTCAGCCATGATGGATATGGTACTCTTTATTTTTCTAGTATAAATGACCTAGCATAATAGTCCCTCCAGTTTTTAATAGATAATGTCGTTAAATTTTAAACACATGTTTTACAATTTGTCTTATTTAAAGAAATTACGTAATTATTATTTATTTTATTATGATCTGATTTATTATTAAATGTACTTTAACCATATCTTACATTTTTACATATTTACACAAAATATTTGAGTATGATAAATGGTTAAATACATTGTAAAAAGTCAATGACTTCATCTGTTAAAACCAGAGGAAATATAAGGCACATGGTACAGGTAGGTACTTACTGTTCATATGCTAGAACAGTAATTAATTGCATGTTGCTAAAGAAGGATACAGTATTAATTGCATGTTGCCCTATATAAATCTTTAATCTCTATGTTCATCGGTCCATCAAATTTGATAGCATTAAGCTTAAAATTCAAAATTGCACATGAATAATGAAACGAAAGAACCTAAAAATATCGATCTCACATTATCCAAAATCAAGAACATCTATTTTCTCTTCTTCAACTAACAATGTGTTTCTATTAATCAAAGTAGAAAATTTCAGTTTCTGAGAAACATGCACATGATCTTAGACTGAATATTGGATACAAATTAAATTCAGTAACCTGCACATGATCTTTATTGAAGAAGTGCATAGTGAAAAGATAAATGAATAATTCAGTGAATAGAATGTCGAGCGAGAAAATTCCAGCCAGTACATACCTCACAAAAGCAGCCTAATCTCATGTATGTCGACCCTGTCAATACAAGAAAAATTAAAAGTAAGCACGCTAGGACGATGGTAATGAAAATAGAATATCATAATCACAAATGCCACTCACCATTTGAAATCTCAACCACAAAATTCTAGACGCTAGATTAGCACTAATGAACATCTCTCTATTCTGAGCATCCCTGAAAACATCAAATCCTCACCAGACCAAAACACCCTTTTTCAGGCTATTGAAACAGGCGGCCTCTAGAAAATGTATTTTTATAAATAGCACTTAGAGATTGCCGTCAGTAAAAATCTTTTCAGAAGCCACATAGGGCTTTTCATATAAAAATGATGATGGTGCATAGGTTAGCCACCTATAAAAATACATCTATTTCCTAAAATTCCCATCTAAAATTTATCCTTAATTTCATATAAAATTCATTCTAAATTAATACACATCATGCATCCAAAAAATTACCAAACCAGATTATATATATATCATCCAAAAACTTAATTTAATAAATATATATATAATTAAATTATTGTACACAAATAAATATATGTACACGTACTGTGAACACTCTTTTATAACAATCATATTACACAAGATGTCCTTCCTTATAAAAAAAGTCCCCACGAATATAACAGATATCACGGTAGGTAAATAAAATGATAGCTCTCTCACATGATGTTTTTAATTTTCTTATCATCAAGTATCTTATCTCTATCATTGATTCTATTTATGTGTGTACATATGTCATATCAAAAATATGCAGATGTAGAATCTTTAAATATATATATTAACTTATATTTTTAGGTTTGTTGTAGTATCGCCCGTTGAATTTGAGGTAGTGGTAGACATAATAACTTTATAATACGCTATATAGCAGTTGCTTGTGGCATTATATAAAAATAATATATGCTAGTTGGTTATATGTATACACAGACTTATATTCGTAAAAAAATAAAAAAATATACATCATATTGTACCAGTTTATCATTAGAGTTTATCATTAAAAATTTTTACCTTTGTCTCAACTGCAACGTCGTTCACACAGTACTACTAGAAAATACTAATAGAGAGAAAAATCAAATTTAGTTAGTAATCACCGGGGTCAATCAAAGGAATTAATTAATGAATTACAAATCTAAAATGTTAATAAAATGTTAATATTGTTCTGTGTGATATCTATTGGGTATAATGAATTTATAGTCCCAAGGATTTTTCATGGACTAGATATAACTATCTCCACACAAATATTAATGTTAGTAATTGTTGTTTATTTCTAACAACTAACGACTATGTTAAAGAATGATGTTACCTATTATTGTACATCACTATTATACAATTACCATCGTACAACCTATAGACTCTCGCATTTATTTTTTTTTAGTTTGTAGTTTCTTAACTTATTTCAATCTCTTCTTTTGAGACTTTTCCTAGAATCTTATTTTATATCGACAGTGTATAGTTGATCAGTTTATTCAACTTTATTGCCATACTATGCGGCATTCTAGCGGCTCCAATTACTTACCGATTAGAAAAAGATTTAATAACAATAATATCAATATATATTAACTTACATACACCATACAGGGAAGCCCAAGGGTGGTAGATGAGAGGCTATGGGCAGCAGGGCCGAGAAGGCCAAGGGCGATGGAGGGCCACACGATGGCGGCGATGGAGGGAAGGCTAAGGACAGTGGGGACGAGAAGGCCGATAGCAGCAGTGGGGAGGCCGAGGGGCACTTGTCCATGCTCTCTTTTTTTTCTAGTTATAGGGCTTCTCACATTCATTTCTACATGTCCATCTCTAAATATAAACCACAATATAATATCTAAGTTACAAATAATTTAAATAATATTTTTTCTTTATTTTAATTGTGAATTATTTTTTAAATTTGTAAATATAACATTTTCCAAATAATCAACTTTTTTATTTCCTTCACACACTAAAATTATAAAAGAAGAAAATTGCAAAGGAATATAGAGGACAAATAAGAGTAATATTATTTAAAAAAACTAGAGAAATTAAATTAGGGTTTCCTCTCCAAACTATATTGAGAGAGACTCACCCACCTTGATATATCATTAGAAGCACTAATTGCAATAAAATTCATAATTATTAGGTGAGAAAACAACACTAAATAAATATTTGCACAAACAATTTGCCCAAAGTTCATCTATAATTACAATCTAAATTCATCAAACTATTAAAAAACATTATTTTCTTTTAATTCCTTTCAAACAAATACTTAAAATGAAAAAAGAAACTTACTAAAGAAGATATACTAGTAAAATATTCGATAACTAGATACTTCTCCTATTTTTTCTTTTTCCCGAGAGAGAAGGCCTAAAATGAGAATGCTCTAACCAATAGAAGTTTGCAGACAACCAATAGTAAAGGTTTGTCTATAAAATTTCACAGACGGCCGATAACACAAACTGGCTGCAAAGATTTATTTTTATAGGCGGTGTGTGTTTGTCCACTTGCAAAAATATATTTTTGGAGTACTGGCTTGTGTATTTTCCTTAGGGACCATTATTTCATTGTGCTCAAGACAGCAAAACAATTTGTGAATGAAATTTCATCAACTTGCTTTGTAGCCTCTTTCTCTCGTTCCGTTTCCTCCTCAGCTTGTTTACTTCGTAGCTCTAAGTACTTCACCATCATGTCAGCCACGTTCCCATTTTTCTTATGCCTTTTGGGGTTCTTCTCTCTTTTATCATCAGGGGGCTTCCTTGAAGTACTGGTACATTGTCTTCTTTGATTGAATTGAGTTGACGCCTCCATTTCCATATGCTCACTTGCTGTGATTACATCATCATTGGTCGTGCCATCTTGATTGTTCTCCATCTCAAACTCATGCAAATCATCAGCACCTATTTGTGTAACAATATCATCTTCTGTGTTTGTTGGCTGATCTTTATGTATTTGTTGGCTGAAGGTATGTGAAGTTTAAGAGGACCTCGGCAGTGTGCCCTTCTCAAGAAAAGATAACGTATGTCAAAAGCTAAATGAAAGATGGTGCGAATGGTTTATAGACAGATCTTGAATTAATAAATTACCATCGTATAATTCTCCCAAAGCATCAAAGATTGGAAAAGGTTTGTTGCGGAACTTGTTGGCTAGACGAAAAGACTGTTAAGTATAACAAATGAGACAAGTGAATACAATAATTGTGGGAGCGTACATGACAAATATTGTACCATAGTACTGCAGGCCATCAGCAACAATCATGCCAAGCGAAGACTGTTGGGTTTAAATAGTGAAGACACGGTTCTACTGAGTATTTTTGGAAGAACACATATCTATAAACTCGACTATTGGTCACGGCCTATAAAGATTTTGGGTAAATTTCCGAGAAAACTCAAGAAGAAATCAAGAACCAACCGAGGGGCATACTACTAACAGCGGAGAGAAACTTGTTACAAAAGTTACAATTTAAGCTAATCTTTTGTTTACGTTATGAGTAATCGAGTTCAATCTCAACTGTTATCTATGAAAACATTGATATATAAATAAAATATATGTAGGACTTTAACATTTTATGGGAAATTGTT
The DNA here is from genome assembly GCA_030770085.1 of Oryza coarctata. NCBI lineage: Eukaryota > Viridiplantae > Streptophyta > Magnoliopsida > Poales > Poaceae > Oryza > Oryza coarctata. The sequence continues at coordinate 8,846,320 of CM061483.1, read as the reverse complement.
AAAATTACAATATGGCCTACGGCCCATTTTGAAATTAATTCATAGTAAAATTATAAAGCCCCATCTCACAGGATACATGAATGTGAATTTTAGTAAACCTTATTAATTCTTGAAGGAGACCTTATTTTATAAAGGTTGATATTTTTCTAGCCACTTAAGTAATGGTGAGAGAGATCTATACTCGGGCATGGGTCGGGCGACGCACACATACTACAAGTGCATAAATGGTGCGTTAAAATTAGGTCTCATACTTGTTACTTTTGTAATTTTGTTTTTGTTTTACTGCAAATCTGGTGTTTGTTTTTAAAACTAACCATATTATTCAGTACGCATGAAGTTCAGATAGATTACATTATAAAGATCATACGGGTGTCCTGATCATACGTTCAAATGTCTCTCATATGAGCTGTCACCTCAACACAATGTATAAAAAACAATTTAGAGTTTTAATTGTCTCTCATTGGTATGTTTTAATTGTCTCATATTTTTATTTATTTATGTGTAATATATCTAAGTTAGTATGATTATGTTAGTTTATATGTCTAGTACTATGACTTATTTATAAAATAAATTAATCCTATCCGTGCTTATAATTTCAACATGCTATTGCTGGTTACAGCCTCGCCGTGACGCCGCAGTTGCTGCTCTCCACGACCCTAGCAACTGCCGGTGCTCTGCACTCGCCGTCCAAGCACAGCACCACGGCCACAGCGTCGGTACCTCTGACCCGTCATGCTGCTCGACGGTTAGCCGCGCCCTCTACTGCAAGGTTGCCGCCTGCTGAACGCCTGAACCCTATGATGATTTCACGACCTTATTTTGTAGTACATCCTGTTATAAAATATTTTCAAAAATTACAAAGTATACAAGATTTTATTAAGAGTCAGGCAAGTTGGAAATTTAGAAAATGGAAGGAGATAAAGACTAATGGACCAAGCCCACCAAGAAAGTTGGTCTGATTGTCCTAAGAAGTCACCCTTTTCCACGTTTTTCCACGTTGTTCATGAATTTGTCCTAGCTCATATCGTTAAGATTGCATTTTTCCAACCTCTTTACATTTTTCTACAATTCTTTCTAACCACCAAAAAAAATTTTCCCTCAGAATTCGTCCACAGATTGACAAAATTTCGGAGATTTAGACACACTTGCCAGGATTCCACGATTTGAATTCAAAATTTGGAATTTGAATTTTGTCTGGAAACTAGCAAAAATCATTCGGTAAACAAAATTCATCAAACCGATAGGGAGCGGGATCCAAGTGTTAAACATAGAAGTGTGTAATCTATATTTAGTAAGAGATCATCTATATTTGAAGCTGTATCTTCTCATTACTGTTGGTGATCATGATATATAGAGATCATCTAGCATCAATTATATTAATATGGTATTAGAGCTAGCATTTTTTTCCTAAATCAATATCGGCATTATCTTCTATCTTCTCCTCCACCACCTCCGCCTCCACTTCAAGCCTCTCCTCTGCTACTACCTTTGCGCCTATATCAATTCATCATGCTATCATCATCCGACTCAACAAAACAAACTATACATTATGGCACGCCCAACTTCTCTCGTATCTATAGAGTGCAAAGCTTATGGGCTTCATCGATGGATCCATGACCGCGCCTCTCCAGCAGATTCCTTCATCGAATGCTGATGGTGCTGAGCTTGTGTCTAACCCAAAATATTGCCTATGGTATGATAAAGATCAATAACTACTAAGTGGTCTTCTCTCGTTGATGACTGAATGTATCCTTTAGGACGTGGTGTCTGCTGTCACATTCAAAGAAGCCTGGGACACTCTTCGATGCATGTTCTCCTCTACCACACGTGCGTGCGCTGTCCAAGTGCGTGTCGCCCTTGCTACAACCAAGAAGTGTGACCTCTCTGCTACCGATTACTTCCGCAAGATCAACAATCTGGCCTCCGATCTGGTTGTGGCTGATGCTCCTCTTCATAATGATGAGATCATTGTCTATCTCCTAGTGGGTCTTCCCCTAGATTATGATCCGTTCGTCACATCTATGACGACAAAGAGTGAGCCTCTCATGCTCGATGATGTCTACTCACATCTGCTAGCATTTGAGGCGTGCCAACTGCAATACCAGGTGAAGACTCGCCTCAAACATCGGCGCGTTAGCTAACTTTGTCGGCCAAGGTGTGCAGTAGTAGGGCCGTGGCCGTGGCAGTCCTCCGTCCCAGGGACGTGGAGGCGGCGCCCCTCCCTGTCAGATCTACGATCGTACAGGTCACACTGCCATCAAATGTTGGCATCGTATGGATGAGTCTAACCAGGAGGAGCAACCCTATGCTACGGTGGCTACTACTTCATCCTACAAGATCGACACCAACTGGTACACCGACACGAGAGCTACCGATCACATAACCAGTGATCTAGATTGACTAGGCTTGCATGAACAATACTATGGTGGCAAAACGGTTCAAGTTGGCAATGGGGCAGGTTTACAAATTATGCATATTGGTTCTTGTTCTCTTAATACTGCTACACATCCTCTTGACTTACATAATGTTCTCCACGTACCTGATATCTCTAAACACCTCCTTTTAGTTCATAAATTATCACGCGACAATAATGTATTTTTTGAATTTCATCCATATCATTTTCTTGTAAAGACCAAGCAATGAAACAAGTGCTCCTAAAAGGAAAGTGTGAATCCGACCTCTATCCCATAAAGTCATCCGATGTTAAATTCTTCAAACAAGCACTTGTGAGTGTCAAAGCATCCACAGATCAGTGGCATGCTTGGCCACCCCTCTACCCTAGTCGTGTGGTCTATTTTGAGTTTGAATAATCTCCCATATATCAAGGAGTCGAGTCACTCAGTTTGTCATGCTTGTTAATTAGGCAAGAGTCATCAACTCCCCTATACTCATGCCATTCATCGTTCTATATCGCCTCTTGAACTTGTTTCTTTAAACGTGTGGGGCCCTGCCCCCAAGTCTGTTGGTGGATACAAATACTACATAAGCTTTATTGATGATTTTAGTAAATTTACATAGATATATTTGATGCATGACCGCACTGAGGCTCAATGCATTTTCTTGTAATTTCAAGCACATGTAGAACGTCTGCTTGATACTAAAATTAAATACGCCAATCCGATTAGGGCGGGGAGTAACAAAAACATCATACTCAATTTTTCCGATCCGTTAGCATAGTCCATCGTGTTTCCTGTCCACATACTCACTAATAAAATGGATCAGCTGAATGCAAGCATCATCATATAGTTAAAACTAGTCTTACTCTACTAGCTCATGCCTCCATACCAATTAAATTTTGGGACGAGGCCTTCCTCACAGCCACTTATCTCATCAATAGATTGCCCACTCGAGTCCTTCATAATCTATGCCCTCTAGAACGCCTCATTAAAACCCCACCAAATTATTCCCTGCTCCATATATTTGGTTGCACATGTTGGCCCAATTTGCGACCCTATAACCAGCGTAAACTTTCCTTTCGATCTAAATTCTGTGTGTTTTTAGGATATAGTGGTCTTCACAAGGGATACAAATGTGTCGATATGGATTCCGGACACGTTTATGTGTCTCATAACGTTATATTTGAAGAAACAATTTTTTCTTTCTCCACTTATCCTTCATCAAATGTTGCACCTAATCAGGAGACAGTGGCAGTTTTAATTTGAATAATTACGATATGCATATGTTTCTTGCTAACCCTATGAATGTAGCCCCTTAGCATGCAGCAAATCCCGAGATGCCTAAAACCTCATCAGGATTGGCGCTGACATTCCCTGCGCCCGCTTCTTCACCCGAGGTAGGCACTCCACATGCAGCGCCTGATGCTGACTTGCCTGCATCGGAGTCTCTGCATACCTCTCCCACCCCCCTACGGCAAGCACAGATGCTACGGCTGGGCTGTCATCTGCCGGCCCATCATCACCAGCATCGTGACAAACTTCGTCACCGAGAGTCTGGCCTGAGGTCGTGCACCACTCAGAGGTTCCTGCACCGGATCCTCCTGCCCACAAGTATAGGACGCGCTTAAGCCACAATATCAAGAAGCCCAAGGTTCGTACCGACGGTACGGTTACTTATTCTGCCATATGGACTTCAGATGCAGAGCCTACATCGCATGTTACTGCTATAGCACACCTCCTTTGGAGGTCAGCAATGAATGATGAATTTCAAGCCCTTGTCAAGAACAAGACTTGGCATCTAATTCCTCCACGTGCCGGTCTTAATGTTATTGATTGCAAGTGGATTTTTAAACTGAAGCACAAAGCTGATGGCTCCGTTGATCGCTATAAAGCATGATTGGTCACCAATGGCTTTAAGCAGCAGTATGGAATTGATTATGATGATACATTTAGCCTAGTAGTGAAACCTACCACTATTCGAGTCTTATTGTCTCTTATAGTCTCTCATAGTTAGTTTCTTCAACAGATTAATATTTAAAATGCATTCTTACATGGTCATCTTCAAGAAAACATCTATATGAAACAGCTACCTGGTTTTGTTGACTCAGCTCATCCTACTTATCTTTGTAAGTTGGACAAGTCATTATAAGGCCTCAAACAGGCATACATGCCTGGTTTTCTCGTCTTAGTAACAAACTATTACAACTAGGGTTGCAGGCTTCTAAGACTAATGTTTCTCTTTTCATGTTCAACAGAGGTGGCATTCAGATGTATATTCTCATTTATGTGGATGATATTATTATTATGAGCTCTTCGTCATTAGCTACGGATCGTCTACTCATTCAACTTGAAGCTGAGTTTGCTATAAAAGATCTTAGCACTCTTGGATATTTTCTTGGCATTGAAGTACATCATACTTCTACTAGCCTCATCTTAACACAACACAAATACATCCAAGACCTGTTACAGTGCACAAATATGGCCTTCTCTAATAGTGTTCCGACACCTATGCTTCCCAACAACAAGTTACTCTTAAAGAGTAGCGACCCTCTCTTAGCTGAAGATACTACACGCTATCGCAGTATTGTTAGAGCTCTCCAATATTTGTCTTTCACTCGCCCCGATATCTCCTTCTCTGTCAACCGGGTATGCCAATTTCTGTCAGTACCAACGATGGCTCGTTGAGCGGCAGTAAAACGCATACTGTGTTATCTTCATTTCACGTCTGATATGGGGCTATACATCACTAAATCTGGGTCTTCATTGCTAAGTACGTTCTCTAATGCCGATTAGGCCGGGAACCTAGATGATCGGTGCAGTACAGGTGGCTATGCCATTTTTTTTGTGACAATCTTGTTTCATGGAGCTCTCGCAAACAACCGACTGTTTCTTGCTCGAGCACAGAGGCTGAATACAAGGTCATCGCCAATGCTACTGCTAAAGTAATATAAATACAAGTGTTGCTAAGGGAACTTAGGATCTCTCAGCTTCAGCCACCGTCCCTATGATTTGACAATATTAGTGCCACTTATCTCTCTGCCAATTCCATATTTTATCGTCGCACAAAGCATGTCGAGATTGATTACCATTTTGTTCATAAACGTGTTGCCTCTCACCAACTCGACATTCGCTTTATCTCATCCAAGGACCAGGTGGTCGACATCATGACTAAGCCACTTCCGGTTACTCCCTACTGCAATTTATGGCGCTATCTAAACCTAGTTTACCTCCGTCCAGATTGAGGGGGTGTTAAATATAGAAGTGTGTAATCTATATTTAGTAGGAGATCATCTATATTTGGAGCTGTGTCTTCTAATTACCATTGGTTCTGTTTATAACCTTCTATATATACATAACCTTCCATATACGTAATCCTCTATATATATATGAGGGGTTATGACCTAAAGAGATCATCTAGCGCCAATTACATTAACATCGTCAAAAATGTTAACCCTGCTAAAGGGTGTTCAGCACTGTGTTGTCTTTGGAATCTAGAGTTCCCTCATGCTGATCACTTTAAGCAAAATTATTCGCATAAACAATCGTTTGCACATGCGTGTATCTTCTTTCATAAATATTTGGCCCACAAACAATCCATTGCAAACTGCCGAAGTTGAAACGCCAAGTGGTTTTGAATTATTAAATAAATACAATAAAATATTGCCAGAAATATGTTCATCTGGGCCTCGGGGGCATATCAAACATGGCAGTGTATCTAAGAATGGGAGCGTCTTCGTGACAGCCATGGAATTCAATTTGTTCCATGTGTTCATCCTCGCGTGAACCATAGAAAACCTCGCATGTTATTTTGCATCGAATAAAAAGCAGAGTTCAGCATCCAAAACACAAAAAAGCATACAAAATACTCATTCACCCTGTTCCGGATGAAACATTTTGTCAGAAACTTTTGGGATGAAACGACTCTGTTTTCTAAACATGCCACCTTTGCAAGCTGTTCAATTGTACGGAGGTTGGAAGGACAAAGAGGGTTCTCCCTGACTTGTTCATATATGTCTACGGTTCACTTCACAGTACATCTTTTTAACACACGCCATATGGAGAACAGCTTTCAGTTTGCTAGATGTAAATAACCATTTTTTTTCTTTTCTTTTTCCTTTGTAAAGGCTGGGTGCATCGTTTATGTGCAGCGGCGGGAAAAATATTTTATATCAAAATAAAGCTTCCATTGCGCGCGTGCATGACGAGGCGAGCTGTTTGTATTTTCTTCATACCGAAAAATGATATTTTTATTAAAAGAAGAAAAATACCTTTACACATGATGAAAAAAACGGTTTGTTTTGCGAAAAGAAACAGAAGAATTTATATACTTTTGCAATGCAAGTTTAGTTTCCAAGCTATAAATTACCCGGTGGTCTCCTGAATCCATTCCAAGGCAGGCCCATCTACATGTATTGTTCTTATTGAAGAATGGCAGGGGAAGCCCCTTCTGTTATGATTTTCTTAATAAGAAGAAACATTTTACAAGATTACATACAGAAAGAAACAAAAGAATTAAAAGACAGACAACCAGATCACAGCTCTCCTGTATCTCTAGCTCACGACTGCTCTCCATCTGTGATCTGTGTGTTGAATCTGATCACATGGAACATTCCCCACTTGTGTCTCCTGCGTTATGTGTGAAACCCAATGGCCAACCTTATAATCGCTTAATTAGCATGAGACATGCAAGCAATTAATCTGCATGAGACATCCGAGCTTCGGAGCTTGCTCTATTCATACCAAGTGAGGTGACAGAGGAGACAGCAGGTAGCACCATTTCACAATTTTCACAAAGGGAACTCCAGACGCCTCCCACTCCCGAAGTCATAATTGGTACTAGAATGCCTTTGCACAAAATGCATCTGCATGGCTCCTCTTACTTGGCAACAGCTACCTATCTATTTATCTATTACAGCTGTAAAACAGCCATATGGTTTTTATATGCCACTGATGGACACGCCACTCTCAGACTTAATATTGGAGTTACTAATTGGAAACTTACTCCTACTTACAGCCATATGCTCTGATCATCACTAAAGTAGTTTTCATCACTAAGCAACTGAAACGTACAAATTCTAGGATTAGAACTTTTTTTCTACCCAGTGTGTTCTTTGTAGGGTTAAACACAACAACCAAGCCTATCAGCTAAAATAAATGGTAAGATTATTACAAATAAAATAGAATTAAAACTTATTAATAAAATTAATTTTACTATTAGACCTTTCTAGATGTCGTTGGTCCAACCGGATTCCTACTACCGATCCGACCGCTGTACATTTAGTTCGACCATAGCTTTACCATTGGTCTGACCGTTAGCTAACATATAAAAATAATATCAATAAAAATATCGAAAGCCGATAAATATCAACTTTATTTTATTAAAATATATCTATAAAATATATACAAATTACTCTTCGACTAAATTCTCAGACCAAAACTATTTATCGGTCTGATTTATAATTGACTGATATTATTTTCTGATTTTATAAATTTAATTTAACCATAACATTTTCACTCTAATCATAATAAAACATATTATTTTAATTATTTAGCACCCAATCTAAATTATCACCATAATTTCACATTCTTCTTACCAACAGTCTGCAGGTCCAATTACTATTGACCAGGACGGCGAGATGGCAGTTTCTTATTATCAGAACCATATGCACGCATCCTTCCTTCGAATTGTAAGGACCCTAGCCAATTGCTGGTCAATGTCTGCCATTTATATGCATCATGATACGAAATTCCCTGATGATGGTCATTTATGAAGATTTTTTTGTCACTTAATTAGGCCGCAAGTTTTTTCGAGATAATGAAAGTGATAACTCCCAGCCTACTATGAACCACGTGTATTGGATAATATGATAACATTCACGCATTCAACTTATATATATATATATATATATCCTGTATAAAATGACATAATTGCTGAGGAGGTGTCAGGAGGTGTCATATCCTGTAGCGCACCGGCTACAAGAATCGCCAGCATGAAAAATGTTTACAGGCCCAGTACATCGTGTCCCTTGTGCTGCAAATCAGCACTACCAGTTCTTACTCTTTCATCACCTCCAAGAGCAGCACACACACGAAGGTTCCTCTCGAGCAAAGAGGACGATATGGAGTTCATCGTGTTTGTGTTTCTTTTCAATTGATGGATAACCATGTAAAATTCATAATTTTTCTACAACCTTGGAGCACCACGGAGAATACAAATCTCTTCCAAGTAGTCTTCAACAACATTGTAGATTTGTAGGCATCTGATCAGCCTAACAACACAGAACGAACAGTAGGAAATGAGATTGACAGAAATGAAAAATCTAGTCCAAGCAATGAGCTCGTGTAACTACTACACGGAGTAGAGCTTATGAATTACAACAAGATAGTCGATAGTACTAGTGGACGATACATTCCTAATGCGTCTCGATCATACATGGAGTCTTTGTTAAGATTGTAAAAGTCATTCAAACCGTTACTTTCATATTTTTGCATATCCTTCCATTCAAAAACTATAACAAGGGTGAAGGGAGGGTGGGCGCCCTGTGTCCAGGCCTCCTCACTATCTATACTTCTATAATCTGTTTGCACCGCCCACCACTAACTCCCGCTGTATGTGAAGGAAAAAACACCGAGTATGGGGCCAAAGGGCCCACCTACGAGCTGTGTGTCAACAATAACTTTTTCCTTCTATATTATATATAGCAATTCCTTTTTAACTCCAAAAAAACTTACAAGCATTCAGCAAGTCCTTTCAAAAAAATACAATGGCAGCGGTGGCTACTGAGTTTGCCACCACACCAACTCTATCGTATGGTTTTCATCCCACCAATTTCATAGTACAATTTTTACAAGCTACTCTTTCAATATCTTTAATATTACAAAATAATGCTTGTACATATTGTTAATACATTATTTCATCTATAAAATACAAGTTTATCATGAAGATATCTATGGTGACCAAATCGTCACATATATATGTATTGTTTTTTTTCATAGATAGATATTTGATATTCTGGATATGATTTGATCAAACTTTTTAAAACTCTAGCTATCATTTATTTTAAAATACTTAGTTTCCAAACAAAACAATGCATGTGTTGATTTGTGCTGAAAAATACATTTATAATCTCTTAAACTTATTATATTTTATAAACCTCTTCTATATAAAATGGTCAGTCAGATATCGAAACCCGTGAAAAAAAAAAAGAGTTAAATATCATATGTTTTTAACCGGATGGAGTAGTATAAATGCTAATATTACAATTAAAGCAACATAAAAGGATAAAGACTGTACCAGGTAACAGTCACATCCAGCCATCAATTTACTAGGAGCATGACCGGCGGTCGCTACCCATCTTTGGCTTAGCGCCGCCCTGCTCCCTCATCCTCACGTCCTCCTTCATGCCACCGTCTTTCTTCTATACCTCTCTCTCTCGCTAGTTAGGCCCTGCCCCACTTCCTCATCCTTTCCATGTATAGGAATGTGGTGTATATTGAGACTAAGACCCCTAATTCTGTATAGGGAGGTCAGATCTATATATATACAGTCTAAGTAGTCTAACACCCCTCGCAGTCATAGCGGAAGAAAACGGACGCACAGACTTGAGCGTAAACTAGTAACCAAAGGCGTGTGTAGGCCTTTGGTCATAATGTCGGTGAACTGGTGCGCCGACGGTACATGAAGCACCCGAACTTGTCCTAGCACGACCTTGTCACGTATGAAGTGAATGTCTATCTCTATATGCTTCGTGCGTCGATGATGGACCGGGTTGGTGGTCATGTAGATGGCACTGACATTGTCGCAGTAGATGATGGTCGCAGAGGGGCTAGGTGCACGAAGCTCCTGGAGAAGCTGGCGAATCCAGCAACACTCGGCGACGGTGTGGGAAATGGCGCGATACTCGGCTTCGGCGCTAGACCAAGACACTATAGTCTAGCGATTTGAGGACCAAGAGACTAGAGTATCACCGAGGAAAACGCAGTAGCCGGATGTGGAGCGTCGAGAGTCGGGGCAGCCCACCCAGTCCGCGTCGAAGTACGTGGTGAGAGAGTCGATAGGGCTAGAGTTGAGATGTAAGCCGGTGGAGAGTGTGCCCTTCACGTAGCGAAGAATACGCTTGAGCAGCGCGAGGTGAAGTTCGCGTGGAGCATGCATGAAGAGGCACACTTCCTAGATAGCGTAGGTGAGATCAGACCGTGTTAGTGTGAGGTACTAGAGAGCACCAGCAAGAATCCGGTATTAGGAGAGAACCATCGGTAGAGGAGAGCTTGGCGCGAGTGTCGATGGGAGTGGCCGTGGGGTGATATTCGGCCATGCTCGCATGTTGGAAGAGATCGATACCATACTGATGCTAGGAGAGAAAGAGCCTATGAGGAGAGTAGGTGACAGAGATGCCAAGGAAGTGATGGAGAGGACCGAGATCGATCATAGCAAACTCGGAGTGGAGTTAGGCCATGATTTGGTGTAGAAGGGATGGTGAGAATGTTGTAAGAATAATGTCATCGACGTAGAGAAGAAGATAAGCGGTGGTGTTGCCGATGTGAAGGATGAAGAGGTAGGTATCGGAGACAGAGGCTACAAAGCCGATATACCGAAGATAGGCAGCAAAACACTGGTACCAGGTCCGAGGGGCCTATTTGAGGCCGTAGAGGGAACACTGAAGGAGGTAGACATCGTCAAGATGAGATGGATCGACGAAGCCTGGAGGCTACTAGCAGTAGACCGTTTTCGTCAGATGACCATGAAGAAAGGCGTTCTTCACGTCGAGCTGGTGGATCGGCCAAGAGTGCAAGGCAGCAAGAGTAAGAACAACCCGGATGGTTTCGAGTTTGATGACGGGACTAAAAGTCTCGTCATAGTCAATGTCGGAACGTTGGGAGAAACCCTAAACTACCCAGCATGCCTTATAATGAGCAAGCAATCCACCGGCGTGGAACTTGTGTTTAAAGATCCACTTACCGATCACAATATTGCCAGGTCTCATTATCCATAAGGGCCTTGTACTCGTCGGTTATGGCCACGCGCCACTGAGGATCGGCTAGGGCTGAATGAGGAGTCACCGGGATGGGCGAGATAGTACAATGGACCGCTGAGAGCCCGTAGCGCTTGGTAGGGCGGAGGGACCTGGTTTGTGATCGGGTGATCATATGAGAGGTGAAGGGGACAGGAGGATTCCCAAGAACCGATGGGAGCGTGAGAGGTGGGGTGGGGACTGGTTGGGGAAGGGCAGCATTGGCTCTTGATCGGTGACTGTATGTTCAGGAAAAGGGCTGAACGAGGTCGGCTTGAGCCGATGGAGGTTGATGTGCCGATGGGTTTGGGCGGTCCAATGGAGATGGAGTAGCCGATAGGGAGGGATGAGCCGATAGAGGCGGAGGGGCTGATAGGTAAGGGCGAGCTGATGGAGGTTGAGGAGCCGATGGAGTTGATGTGTCCGATGGGAGGAAGACAGTATCAGTCGAAGCCGATGAGGGTGGTGGGCCGATGGAGGTCTGATGTGAGTAGCATCGGAGCGAAGAGGAGTAGGATATCTATGCAAGAAGTCCTGAGGAGCGGCCGATAGGAGGCCGGAGGTGAGATTGATGGAGGGGACCGGGAGGGTATGGTGTCGGTGAGAAGGAAGTCGAGATCGTTAGACGAGGGTTCGGGATGAAGTAAACTGAAGGGGAATCAGGACTCGTCAAGGACGACATGGCGGGAGACGATGACCTGGTGGATGGAGAGATCGAGACATCGGTATCCCTTGTGGGATGAGAGATATCCGAGGAAAATACAGGCAGTGGAGCAGGGTGCAAGTTTGTGAGGAGCAGTGGCGATGAGATTAGGATAGCAGAGACACCCAGAGATGCGTCGGTGAGAGTAGTCGGGCGTCTTGTGGTACAATAGGGCGATTGAGGAGGTAAGTCGTGGTGGTTAGTGCTTCAGCCCAATAGGTTGCAGGTAGGTGGACTTGAAGTAGCATAGTGCGACTCATGTTGTTTAGTGTGTGAAGAAGGCGTTCAGCCTTATCGTTTTAGAAAGATGTGTAGGGACAGGAGAGGCAGAGATGGGTGCCACGGGAGGTAAGGAAGGTTTTGTTCACACCAGAATTTGATTCAGCCTGTAAGCAGGATCGGGCGATGAAGATACTGGTCGGCTCGTGAGCCAAAAGCCAAACGGAACTGTAGAGAAGCCGATCAAATTAGTAGAAGATTGGATTGGTTTGAAGACAAGAAATTATCTGATCGGGGTCAGGTCCGAGAAGCTCGAGAAAAGGATGGAAAAGGATCGTGTTGAGTAAAAAGAAGGTCCGATTATTACAGTGGAGAAGCCGATAAGGTTATAGCGAAGGAAAACTCGGTTCCAAATTAAAAGATTATTCAGATGAAACCGAGATTGCGGAAAAGCTGTGGACTCCATGGCAGGATGTTTGTCTTTATAGATTGTAACCATATTTAATTAGGAAGGTTTAGCTGGTTAGTTAACTTCTTTAGAGATATTTTCCTCTGTTTTTGTTAGGAAATAATGTCCGATTGTCGTAAATGCGTCAAACTCTGTCTGTAAATCTAGGGTATAAATGTAGACCCCCTGGAAACATGTAAGATATCTTTCGATCATATATAATCTCGGCGCATCGCCACCGTAGTTTATGTAGGTTTTACCGGTAGGTTCTGGCTCTCGACGCGGGATTGCATCGGTTAAGTCCGATCTCCGGCGAAGAGGTAAGTCCTGCCACTATCCTGGTATACTTTGTACTATCTAAGACTGCATCATTTAGGTTCAAACTCCTATCAAACTCCTTCCGCCGTTGTCGGTCTCGTGCTGCATCGGTTAGGTCCGACCTATGGGCCTGCCGACGGAGGATTGAGTTTTAGGTCTATACGTCTCTCTACGGCATCTCATCGGAGTGAGTAGCCGATGAGTTATCCTAAACGTAGGTCCCCATCGTCGTGCTGTCGATGGGTTCAGGCGTTAGGCCTGTAGGTAGTTGATGGCATCCCTCCTACCTCGTCGTCATGTTTGGTCCGAGCCCCCGCCATCTTGGTGTCGTTAGCCTCCGGCCTCATACTATGTCGGTTAGGTCCGATCTACGAGGCTGGCCCTAACAGCGCCATTACTACTGTTGCTCGCCCGCATGGCCTCACGGGGGATCGGCTCCCTTTCCGCGTATCGGATGCGGGTAGCGCCATCGGCTCTTTGTTTGATAGACCTTTTAGTGCGTTACATGTGTCTATCTCCTATACCTCCATTGGCTTTTCAGCCAATGCGCTAGCATTCTCATCTCTATCGGGGCAGGCCTTCCGGCTGACCGACACACACGTTTTATCCCCTTTTCCTTGTCTATTATAGGGTTAAATTGGCTGGCATGCTTGCGAACCTCGAGGCTTAAGGACCTACACTGGAGCTAAGCAAACCTCCTAGGCCTTCGCGTGACCAAGCCGCCATCACAGGATTTTTAGCGGTGATTACGCTTTTTGCACGCCCAGTAGGACCAGAAGACATTTTTCATCCATTGAAGATCCTTCATCAACTGTGATCTAATGGCGGGTAAAGAAATCAACACAAACAACATAATCCCAGTGACAATGAAGGATTTGACTGAAGAGCAGAGATAACAGGTGGAGCAGAACACAGCTAATTTTTAGAAGCTCTATCTGGAGTCCTTTAGTATGATCCGATAAGGGCCGATTCAAAAATCACAGCTGCCAAAGCCAGTTTTGAAAGGAGAATCGAGCCGATCGCCGCCCATTAGTCCTCAAAAGCCACTACAAGAGATGGTTGATGAAGCTATTCACCATGCACTCATTAACCAATCGGGTGTACTGGTGAATACTTTGCACAACTTGATTAAGAAAACTATGAATGGATCTATTGTTAAAGAACCTGATCAAGGGCCGGTATATTTGCCGATGAGAACAGGACAACCACAAGTTACTTACGGGTCTAGAAGGGATGTATCGGTAAATATGTTTCCGCCAGCACAAGAGCGGATTGGGGGGCAACATGAGGACATGATGCTAGGATATCATCGGACAGCCTATTACGGGGGATATAGGCAAGAATATCCGGATAATAATTATCAATGAGATCATTATGGATCATGTCAAGTACCAACTTCGATTCCACAGTACCAGAAAGAGAATCCAAAGGAAAAGGATTGGTCTGCTAGAATTGCGGAAGTTGTCAAGGAGCAATTCGGCATTAAGTCTAAAGAACAAACTTTTATGTATCGGCACCCTTACCCGAAGTGGTTCGATAGAGTTCCACTGTCGCACTGATACAAGATTCTAGATTTCTCCAGGTTCTCAGGGCAAGATAGCGTATCTACAATGGAACATATTAGCCAATTCTTGGCTCAATGTGGGGAAGCATCGGCTGATGAAGCTCTGAGGGTCCGCTTATTTCCATTGTCTTTATCTGGATCGGCCTTCTCTTGGTTTTCCTCGTTGCCTCCAAACTCAATCAGGGGATGGGCCGATTTGGAGAAACAATTTCATAAAAATTTCTTTGCTGGGATTCAAGAGTTGAGGTTGTCGAACTTGACATCGGTTAGACAGAAGCACGATGAATCAGTTTCGGAATTCATCCAGTGTTTTCAGGATGTCAGAAGCCGATGTTACAATCTCATTTTAAGTGATGGAACACTAGCCGACTTGGCTTTCCAAGGGTTGCTGGCTCCGATTAGGGAACGTTTCTCTTCACAAGAGTTCGAGAGCTTGTCTCACCTACTCCAAAGGGTATCGGCTCACGAAAGCCGATTTGCTGATACCAAGAAAGAGGGGTTCCATTGGAAAGCTGCTCAGCTATAGGTGTACGCATCGAAATCAGATGATGAGTAATCCGATGGAGAAGTGGGTTTGGCGGAATGGACTAGGAATAAGAAACCTATATCATGTCCATGGATTAAGAATGCCAATAAAGGGGAAAGATATGATTTCGATATTAACAAAGCTGACAAGATATTTGATCTTCTCCTCCAAGAAAAGCAGATTTGGTTACCGCCAAACCATGTAATCCCATTTGCCGAAGAACTCAAAAAGAAGAAGTATTGCAAGTGGTACAATTTAATATCTCACCATAGCAACGAGTGCAAGGTTTTTCAGCAACAGTTACAATCAGCTGTTGAACAGGGGAGGATCAAGTTCGAGGACAAAAATCCGATGAAGGTTGATGGGCATCCTTTTCCTGTGAATATGGTGTTTGCAGGGTCCTTAGGAGATCGGTCCGATGAGAAAAGGCACTGGAAGAGGTCGAAAGTTACCTCATCGGACCTAATAAAAAATATTCTAGAATACAAGATGAAGAAAGATGAGCTACAATGCAACAAGAAAGATATAACCCATATTGGGGTTGTTCCTTTTTTCAGTACTGTTGGAATCAAAATATGAGGTTGCCGTCAATCGAAGATTGTCCTGAATGTAACAAACCAAGATTTCGGTATATTGACCAGAGCAGGACGTCATATGATCGGCCTTCCATCACGCGGGCATCGGTGCATAGCCGATTAGGGCTGAGAGTATGGTCAAAGGTCAACTAAGGACAGGGAGTTACATAAAGGGTCGTACCACATGAAAGGTCAGTGGTGTCCGTCCGGGATTTTTACAAAAAATCAGAAGAGGAGGGCACAAAGGCTACGACATAGAGAGCAGCATAAAAGGCAACATCAGGACCATGAGGAAGCCGATCAGAGCCAGTCAATTAAAAAAGTATGAAAAGTAAAGCAAAAAGAGGATGATGCTGGCACATCGGCTCAGGCTAACATGGTATTCTTCTTACCTATGGAATATGGAATATAAAGCATGTGTATCAGATGAAGAAGGTCAAGAATAAGATTTTGCCCAATTAATATTTGAATCGAGTCAAGCCATATTTGACAAACCAGAAGAATCTAAGCATCAGCACCTAAAACCATTGTATATCAAGGGGTATGTTGATGAGAAGCCGATGGCAAAGATGTTAGCTGATGGAGGCGCAGCCGTCAATTTGATGTGATATGCTATATACCGCAAATTGGGTAAGACGGTTGAAGACTTAGTTAAAACAAATATGGTTTTGAAAGACTTCAGAGGGAATCCATCGAAAACTAAGAGGGTGCTAAATGTGGAGTAAACAATTGGAAGCAAGACATTGCCTACCACATTTTTTGTCATTGATAGTAAGGGGTCGTATAGTCTGCTCCTTGGCAAGGATTGGATTCATGCCAATTGTTGTGTTCCTTCAACAATGCACCAAAGCCTCATACAGTGGCAAGGAGGCAGAGTTGAGGTGATCACGGTCGATCAGTCGACTAGTGTTGCAACAACCTGTTAACGCCAAAATCTAGACGATTCGATGGCGCTAAAGCCAATCGACTGGGAGATCCGATGGGGCTAAAGCCGATCAGCTGAAAGGTCCGATGAAGTGTTTAATGCAGTCATCGGCCGATGGAGATACTGAGACAAAGCCGATGGAGAACTGTAGAAAAACCGATCAGATTACTAGAGGATTTGATTGGCTTGAAGATAGGGGATTGTCCAATCTGGATCAGGTCCGAGAAGCCCGAGGGAAGGAGAAGGATCGGCTTGACTTAAAGAAGATCCGATAGCTACAGTGGAGAAGCCGATCAGGTTGCAGCAAAGGAAGACTCGGTTATAAATTGGAAGATTATTCAGATGAAACCGGGTTTGCGGAGGAGCCGTGGACTCCACGGCAGAGTGCTTATTTTTGTAAATTATAACCTTACTCAATTAGGGAGGTCTAGCTGGTTAGTTAACTCCTTTAGGAATATTTTCCTTTGTTCTTACTAGGAAATAATGTCCGGTGGTCCTAGACGCGTCGGACTCTGTCTGTAAATCCAGAGTATAAATATAGACCCCCTGGAAACATGTAAGATATCTCTGGATCATATTCAAATTTGGCACATCGCCACCCTAGTTCATCTAGGTTCTACCGGTGGGTTTTGGCTCTCGACGCGGGGCTGCATCGGTTAAGTTCGATCTCCGGCGAAGGGGTAAGTCCCGCCACCATCCCGTTATGTCTTGCTCTGTCACAGGTTGCGTCTGTTAGGTCCAACCTCTTAGTCCGATCGGATGTATCGCATCACGTCCATGCTGAATCTATCGGCCCGTTAAGCTCCCTCTATCATCGTCAGTCTCGTGCTGCATCGGTTAGGTCCGACCTACAGGGCTGCCGACGGTAGATCAAGCTTCAGGCCTATAGCCTCCTACACGGCATATCATCGGAGGGCTAGCCAATGAGTTATCCATGCTCTGTGCTTCACGCCCAGCACATCGGCCCCTCGGCTGATACGCATCAGCCTTTAGAGGCGTCCCACGACGCGTAACGCCAAACGTATCGGACCTCCAGCCGATACGCACCCGCTTTTAGAGAGGTGTCCCCTCATCGGCTCAGCTAGCCGATGGGTTTGTTCCTATCCTTGCTACAGTATAGCTGATCCGGCGTCCTTCGTATCATCGCCGCTGGCCCCGGCCTCGTACTGTCTCGGTTAGGTCTGATCTTCGAGGTTCGGTGTTGATGGCGCTGCCACGACGGGCGATGGGTCTCTTGCTGTCATATCCGGAGCGGCATTGGCTTTGCAACCCATGCGTTCTTGCGCTAATCATCGCCTAGGCCGCATCTGCTTTCATCGGTTTTTCCAGCCGATGGATCACTGTTCGGCTGTCTGGAGGGATCCCGTGTGCCTCGATATCCTCTGAGCACACCCTGGTTCCTCCATTGGATCTACGGTCGACCGCTCATCGACACCTGTCCACATCGGCTCCCCAGCCGATAAAACAGCATCCCGAACCTATCGACAGCCAGCCGATAGCGAGCGTCTGTATCGAACCCGCTCATCTCACCTACTTGTCAATTGCAGGGTCAAATTGACTGGCACGCCCATGAACCTCGAGACCTAAGGACCTGCACTGAAGACAAGCAGACCTCCCAGGCCTTCACGTGACCGAGCCGCCATCCCTCCCCAATCGCGAGATTTTTTGGCGGTGAGCAGGTTGGTAGGCATTATAACAAAAGAGTGATGATCAAATCTTTTTTTGAAGGAGATCTTGTTTGGAAGTTAATTTTACCGATTGGATCTAAGAATAATAAGTTTGGAAAATGGTCACCTAATTGGTAAGGATCTTATCGGATCAATCGGTGTGTGCCTGGCAATGCTTATGTGTTAGAGAGTCTTGAAAGGGAGAAGTTTGCCAAAGCATTTAATGGAAAATATTTGAAGAAGTATTATCCTAGCATGTGGGTAGGCAGCTAAATCGGCTGAGCATAGCAGACGAATTTGATCTATTTCATTAATGGTGCGGATGTCATCCTCATCTGATCCGGAGATAGTCTTCAAGTTCCTATGCCGATGAACTGCAAGCCGCACTTGATCTGCTACCTTGGCCTCTTGATCTTGGATTGATTTTGGTAGGCCGATGAGGTGGGACTCGATGGAGTTGATGTCTTCACGAACCTTATCGAGTTCCGCCATCAAATCGGCTTCTTGTTTCTTCAAGAGGCCAACCTTGGTGTTGGTGCGTTGAAGGTCAGCTGTCATTTCATCAAGCCGTTTCTTTTCGATTTGGGCAGTTAGCCGATCGTTGTGAGCTAGATTGCTTTGCTCAATGCGATCGGCTATGCGTCGTCTTGATGCGATCAGCTGGGTCCTTTGGAATTTCAAGTAGGCAGCAGGCGTGAGTGCGTCCGTCAGTTCCTCAGGCAGAAGATGTTTAATTTCAGCAAGTCTTCCCTGGATCGGCCCGCAATTTTCCACCAGCAAGTCAATCGGAACTTCTAGCCGATTCATAATATCTGACAACTGCTCGCGTGCATTGGCTAGTAAAAATGATTCGATCATTGCGCTGGTGGCTGAGTCTTCCTCTGCTTCCAAGTATTTGCCGACGTCGAAAGAAAATAGATCGGCTAATGACTGCATGACAACATTAGTAAATATGGGAAATAACATGTAGGATGGATGTACCTGGGATACATGTAGGATGGATGTACCTGGGATACAGCGGGAGCAGTTTGAGCGATTATGCAGGTATTAGCTTGATGTGGGGCAGTTTGAGTTTGGAGAGTAGATGTCATGACTTCTAAGGATACCATCGGCTCAGCCCTAGTAATAGTGTCCGGCGTTTGGACTTCAGGAGCTGATGGTTCATGCTGCAAAGCGAAGGTGTCAGGATAAAGGCGAAGGCAACGAAGAATTGATGCTGACACATACCAATAGAGATGCATAAGAAGTCAGGATTGCCACGAGAGAAGGGCTTCGCGAGGCCAATGTAATGATGGCAACATCAACATCGGATTTCTGTTTCTTAAAAACTGTCTGAGTAGCCGGTTTCTTGCGCTTTAGCCCTGGTATTCGGGACACTCGGAGGAAAACCGATGGAGGTGGACCACCCTACCCAAGGAGGGATCTGACCGATGGAGGTTGATAAATAATCGGCTGACCACTTGCACTGGTCATAGGTACATCTTTGTTGCTAGCCTGTGGAATCATGGGGATCAAGACAGTTGAAATTCAATACGATGAAGAAAAGATAGTGAAAGGGGAAGGATTACCTCTTCATCGAATTCCACATAGTCGGGGTTGAGGCGAAGACAGTAATTTTCAGGCGATAGACTGAACAGGTGCCTTCCCTACTCTAACCACCATCGAGCAAAGACTTTGGTGTTGGATATACAGGGCTCGAAGGTGGACATAGTCCCTAAAGACAAGGTTGATGCTATCAACCTAAGTCGGTCGTACTCCAAGCCACTTTTTACTTCTCCGCGGGCTTAGAGCTTGCCGATGAAGAACAAGTTGATGGGGAGTTGGCCGAAGCCCAACTGATGAGCACCAACCGAAGGATGGTAGAACTCGTATTATGGATGTTGGGATCGGCCCAATAAAAATGCAATCGGCAGAAGACTAGGAGTTATGGAGAATAAAAAGATTGTCTTCGATTATTCATCGGCTAAGGCATTCATCGGATGAAACCTGGAAGGCATTTCAAAGGACGAGTCATCGTCATACATGAACCAGATGGTGACCTCTTTAGTGAAGCCATAGTAGAAACACTTGAACCACTGGCTGAGTTCGAGGGAGGTCATTTTGCTTCTAGGAAGAGCCGATGAAGCTTCACCCAGAGATATACATCGGCGTCGGCTGGCCTCATTTTCCTCTAGATAGTCAGTCGAGTATGTCATGGAAGGGAAAGGGGACCTGGCGATGACTCTGGAGGTGTAGACGTTTAACCAGAGTTATATAAACCACCAGAGGCCACCAATATGTCCAACTGGTTGGCCTGCCGATAGCTTGGTTGCCACTTGATGAAGCAGTTGATAAGTAGCTCCGAGAAGATACTGCCCCAGGAGAATCAGGTGTTGATCGGCCAAGAGCTCTGCCAGGCATTGCATATTGGTTGTTGGACCAAGAGTCGAACCACCAAGGACGAACCGCTCCAACTAGAGATTCAAGAACGCTACATGTTCGCGCCCATCGACTTGACCAGAGGATTTTTTATGCAGGGAAATATACTTAGTCCAACCTCTAACGTTCTTGGTGTTCAGCCGATGAGTGGGTTTGAATCTGAGGCTGAACAGGTTTATGTAGTGGGTGGTGTTGAGGCAGGTCAACATGGTAACGTCCATCAAAGTGGGGGTCATCGGTCCATGCCTGAACATGAAGGCATTTAGGGTATCCGACCAAAAGTAAGAAGCCAATGCAATTAGAGGTTCATTATTTTCTATATCGGCTAAGAAAAGATTGATACAATGGTCTATCTCCAGATCCTCCCAGAAAGACTTTTTGGAGGCGGAAACCCTAAGGTACCAGTTCCTTCATTTTGGGAGTTTGCTAGGCCAAGATCTGAAGCTGTGACCTCAATCAGTGATGGCCATAGATGAATGTTTGAATGGGATCCTTTCTGTTTAAGAGTTTATGAAATCAATCGGATCCTCGCTACCCATAGGGCCAAGATAGAAGTGACCGGGGCGGTCGGAAACTAGGATGGCAATCTGACTCTTGAGATCCTACAAAAAACAAAAACCCGACTACTGATGAGAAGTCAGGATGGGGAAGATTCGTGCGAAATAGAGGATGGAAGAGCAGATGATAGTTACCTTGGGGATTACGTGTGTAGAAGCCATCACACGGAGGAAGAAGGAGTAGCAGCTGATGAGAAGATTTGTGGAAGTTCGCCTTTGGAGCTCGTCACGGTTTAGGGGTTCTGATGGAAAGAAGTGTGTGGAAGAAGGCTGGGGCAAAAAGATATTTTATAGAGGCGGAGTGACCTAGGCCGAAATCTAAGCCGATTAATCTATGGGTTTTAACGGGTCATCCTGGTTTGCGAATACTTCCAATGGCTCAAAATTTGTAGTCTGCTGGCAAACTCTGAAATTGGGGGGCATGTGTTAACACCAGAATTTGATTCAGCCTGTAAGCAGGATCGGCCGATGAAGATACTAGTCGGCTCTTGAGCCAAAAGCCGAACGGAACTGTAGAGAAGCCGATCAAATTAGCAGAAGATTAGAATGGTTTAAAGATAGAAAATTATCCGATCGGGGTCAGGTTCGAGAAGCCCGAGGAAAGGATGGAAAAGGATCAGCTTGAGTAAAAAGAAGGTTCGATTGCTACAGTGGAGAAACCGATCGGGTTATAGCGATGGAAGACTTAGTTCCAAATTGGAAGATTATTCAGATGAAATCAAATTTGCGGAAGAGCCGTGAACTCCACGGTAGGATGTTTGTCTTTGTAGATTGTAAACTTGTTTAATTAGGAAGGTTTAGCTGGTTAGTTAACTTCTTTAGAGATATTTTTCTCTATTTTTGTTACGAAATAATGTCCGATGGTCGTAAACGCGTCGGACTCTATCTAATCTAGGGTATAAATGTAGAACGCCTAGAAGCATGTAAGATATCTCTCGATCATATACAATCTCGGCGTATCGCCACCCTAGTTTATCTAGATTTTACCGGCGGGTTCTGGCTCTTGACGCGGGGCTGCATCGGTTATGTCCGATCTCGGGCAAAGGGGTAAGTCCAGCCACTATCATGATATACTTTATACTGTCTAAGGCTGCATCGTTCAGGTTCGAACTCTTAGTCAGATCAGATGTACCGCATCATGTCCGTGAAAGATCTATCGGCCTATCAAACTCCTTCTGCCGTTGTCGGCCTCATGTTGCATCGGTTAGATCCAACCTACGGGCCTACCGACGGAGGATTGAGTTTTAGGTCTATGCATCTCTCTACGACGTCTCATCAGAGTGAGTAGCCGATGAGTTATCCTAAACGTAGGTCCCATCGTTGTGCGGCCAATGGGTTCAGGCGTTAGGCCTGTAGGTAGCCGATGGCATCCCTCCTACCACATCGTCATGTTCGGTCCAAGCCCCCGCCGCCTTGGTGTCGTTAGCCTCCGGCCTCATACTATCTCGGTTAGGTCCGATCTATCGAGGCTAGCCCTAACGGCGCCGTTACTGCTGTCGCTCACCCACATGGCCTCGCGAGGGATCGGCTCCCGCTCCGCATATCAGATGCGGGTAGCGCCATCGGCTCTTTGTTTGATAGAACTTTTAGCGCGTTACGCGTGTCTATCTCCCATACCTTCATTGGCTTTTCAGCCAATGCACTAGCATTCTCATCTCTATCGGCGATCAGCCAATAGGGAGAGTCGGGCAAGCCTTCCGGCTGACCGACGAACACGTCTTATCCCCTTTTCCTTATCAATTGTAGGGTCATATTGACTGGCACGCTCGTGAACCTTGAGGCTTAAGGACCTGCACTGGAGCTAAGCAGACCTCTCAGGCCTTCGCGTGACCAAGCCGCCGTCTCGGGATTTTCGGCAGTGAGCAGGTTTGGATGGTACGGTTAACAAACTCCGTACCATTATTGGCCTGCATGGCTTGAATAGAGAGGTTAAACTGGTTGGAGACATAGATGGTAAGGTTAATGAGTGGGAGGCAACCTCGGACCTGCTAGTTAGTGGAAAAGTCCAGCAATAGTGTGTATAGTCATCAAGTATTACGAGATAGTACTAATTACCAGAAACACTCTTAACTGGAAAAATCCACACATCACAGTGTATTAACTCAAAAGGTCGCGAGGTATAAGACATAGAGTTTGAGAAAGGCAACCGCACGTGTTTGCCAAGTTGACAAGAGTGGCAAACAGTGGAGCTGTTGTGGTTACACATGATGGAGGCGCTGCGACGTAGATTGGCGACATCGTTGGGGCTCGGATGACCAAGGCGAAAATGCCATAGGTTGGTGGAGAGGGCGATGCTGGCGTACGGAGTGGATGGCACAGTGGAGATGGTGTAAAGATCACCGTTACTATTGCATCGAAGCATCTGGTGCTGGGTCAGGATATCCTTCACAGAAAAAACAGAAGCATCAAATTCAATTGAGCAATTGTTATCTCTTGTGAATTAGCAGACAGATACTAGATTGTGGATGAGGGAGGGGACGATGAGGATATTTCGAAGTGGAAAATTAGTTATGGGTATAGATAGAAGGGAGTTACCACGGCATTGGATAGAGAGAGAGTGGTCATTGCTGATGGTGACAAAAGGGGAGGAGGAGGGATGGCGAGAGAATAGTATACCGGCCGATGACGCCATATGAGATGGCGCACCAGAGTCCAGCACCCAAGGGCTAGGGTTGGAGCATCATCTGATTGAGGGTGGTGACGAGTCTAGTCTGCTTCCACGAGGGAAACGACTGGGTGGGTGGTGACGGTAGGATCGGCTGAGGTGGTAGGGTGGGAGCCGATGCTAGGTGGGCCTGAGGATGGGCGCCGAGAAACCCTGGTCGCCAGCCGATGGGACTACGTAGTTAGGGATGGGGTGCCCAGGGGTTGTAGCAAATCCACAAACCCATGGGACTGACAGACGGGGTAGGGACTGGAGCAGGGCGCGGTTGCATCAGACCACTTTAGTTCTTGCCCTTGCCTTTGCCCTTACCTTTGCCCTTGCCACCAGCGCGGGCTTTGTTGCTATGGTTAAAGCTATGGCTACCAGAGCTACGAGAGGTGGCAGCAGCGCACGGTGGTCGACAGCCGATAGAGTTAGAGTAGCCATGATCAGCTGTGGCTAAAAGAGCGGTGTGGGCCCTAGTCTTCTCGTCGTTGGTCAGGCGTAGTTCTTTGAGAACTAGCATGTCGTGGGCTCGAGCAAACGTGGGAAGAGGTGTGGAGTTGGCGATGTCATCGACGGTGTTGGAGAAGCGGGGGTCAAGTCCTTGCAGGAGGGCAAGGACGAGTTATGAGTCGGCCATAGGGTGACCGACATCACGGAGGGCGGTAGCCTTGACCTTTAGGTGTTGGCAGTACGAGAAGACAGATGAGTCTCCTTGTACAATAGAGTGGAATTCATTTAGGAGTAAGATGGCACGCGGTTGTTTGTTAGCGAGGAAGATCCACTCGATGGCCACCTAGAGGTCCCGGGCAGTGGGGTCGGTGTCGTCCATTGCAAGGTCGACGATGGAGTCATCGACCGAGCCAAACAGCCAGCTACGCATGTAGCACTCGGTAATGTCCCACTGGGGATCATCGGGTCGAGGTGGAGTGAAGCCATCGATGTGGGAACGGAGGCCAAACTTTCCACATAGGGATTTAAAGAAAAATACCCACTTGAAATAGTTGGCATTGAGATCAAGGGAGATTGAAATGTGAGTTTCACGTTGACGGTGGCGTAAGGTGGTGAGAAGATCGGTGAAGTGGTGCCCAAGGTATGGTCAGGAGCGCCGATGGGCAAAAGAGATCCAGTGACTCGAAGAGTGCCAAAACTAAGAGCCGACTCGGTGGTCATGACAAGAGAGTAACAGGCGCGATAAGCCGATGAGGGTAGAGGCCGATGAGGAATAGGTGGCCGATGGGAGAGTAGGTGGCCGATGGGAGTAGGCCGATGAGGAGACTAGTTAGCCGATAGGAGTAGGTGGCCGATGAAGAGAGTGGTTGGCCGATGGGAGTAGGCAACGGAGTAGTTGAGTGAGGAGTAGGTGGCAGAGTAAGTAGGTCATGAGTGGGAGAGAGTAGGTGGGTCACGGGCGTGAGAAGGTTCGTGTCCATAAAGAGAAGTTTCACGTCCATGGACTTGTGGACGCAACGGAGTAAAGCGGACACGAAAAATTAGAGAAGGCGCGGACGCAAAGAAAGGAGGTTTGCGTCCGGGAGGCAGAAATTCATGTCCGTGGACATGTGGACACGTCAGAGTGGCTCAAACGCGAGTGGAGAAGTTTCATCTCCTGGAGTAGGTGGGAGTGTTAGAAAAGCGGGAACCGAGAGAGTTCCAGCCGATGGAGAGCGGACAAGTCTAGCCAATGGAGGATGGACTGGTCCAACCAATGAAGACGACAAGTGTAAAGTTGCACCGGTGTCAGAGGAGGGGAAGGTGCGCCGAAGCAAGGGAAGAGCTAAGACGGGTCTGAAACGAGATGAGGAGGCTGATGGAGGCCGTCGCCTTGTCATGTGGTGGAAAATGGAGGGGAGAGAGCGGTGGAGGAGGAGAAAGCCATCTGCGGAGGAGACGGGGAGGAGAGAGCCGAGACGAGAAGGCAAAGGAGGAATACTGGGGAAGAAAGTCTGCGACGGGAAAGAAGCGTCGGCTCACCAACGAGAGAATGCTAGCGCACTAGAGATATCTAGACCTGCTCTGATATCATGTAGGATTGTAGCGTATAGTAAGACTAAGACCCACAGCTCTATACAGGAGATCAGGTCTATATATATATACAGTCCAATGATCTAATATCGTGGTATCCTAGAAATAGTCTCTAGAGCCTGTTTGATGAGACTTTCTGTGGCAGTGTGATGCGCCTTTTGGCCCTTGACGAAATCCGCCACAAGGATCCTCCCCTGCAAATCTCTCACTGGCATGTACCAAATCTGTACAGCCATTGGATCCAGTTGGATGAATGTCTCTAATTTGTTCACTATTATCCTTAAGGATAATAAAATTCATCTTCCAAAAATATGCATTACAACTCAGAGCGCTACACTGCCAGGCAGGCAAGTTTATTATCCATACAAAATACTAAAGGCCTGCCCAATCCTGTCTAAAATTTGGCTCCCAAAAAATTATTTTTAGGCCAAACTACAAATCATCCTTGAGTGGAAGGACTGTTAATCTAAATACAATTACAAATGTTTTATGCTTTACAAGTGGATAGAAAAAATAAAGATCTGAGAGGAAAAGCAACTTCTGTTCTGACAGAAGTCTGGGCTGCACAGCTGAAGGGCTCATCCAGTTATCCTCATCTTCAACACTGCCTCAAAATATGAGCAATGGGGACTAGGATCCTCTGGCTTTAAAGTTATGTGCCTTGGTTGGAACTAGGACCCATATATTGATGACAATCACCATGACTTCAAAGTTAGAAAATCCTAATCCGAGCAGTGGAAATGTATAGTCTTGTTTCTCTTATTCAAGCTGTTTTTTGCCTGGACATGCACTAGATGTTTATATTTCACTCTCCACAAGCCACCTGTTTTGCATGAAATTTTCATTAACGAAGGAAAACAAATTGCTCGCTCTCATCCAAAGAAAGAGAAAATTCATTCTTGAAATTAATTAAAACTAAAACATTGTCTCCACTCCTTAAAAATATAATATGGTGATCGTACCATGTACATTCTGGAAAACATTGACAAAGGGAGAGTAAGATATATAACATTAGGATCAATTGTATATATGGCACTCCCCCAACCTTTAATTAAAAAGGCCACTGAAAAAGAACTAATTGCTCTTACGCCATTAGAATGGTGAAAAGGTAACAAATATGCCATTTAAAAAAATCAGTTTAGACGTATGTTAGGGGATATAAAATGATGTAAACGGTCTTTCCTCCCTAATATCTCCCTCTGTGTCATGCGGTGCCTGCCCCATGTCTCCATTCTCTATCGCCGCCATGGCCTCCAGCAGCTTGACCTTGAGAGCGTTGATGTAATACCCCGTACTTCAGCTAAGTGTATTTCTAAAAATAGTTAGAACAGAAGACATGAAGATTCAACTCTTAGACTGTTGCTCGAATAGGCAATCAAGAACTATGAATAGGTAGAGCTCATCAAGTAGTACAAAATAGACTATAAATTTATGGTCATCGGAGACAAAACGAAGTCATGACGATCGAATCATTATGGGTCATTAGATTCGATTAGAGTTTCTCTATTTAACCAAGAGAAAAAAAAGGAAAAAGAAGAGATCTGGAGGCTACCAGACCTAGCCAAAATCGCTACTACGCCACTATCGATGCTGCTGCCGCGCTGAGCCCCTGTTGTCACTGCTGCCACGCTGCGCCGCCACTGGGTGTCGGTCACTCGCTACTGCCAGTCGCCACCACTGCTGTTGCCTTCTCCAACTTCTTGCACACTAGTGTTTCCATCGCTGGTAAGTGTTTCCATTGTTGTTGTTCTACTATTGCTGACCGGATGCTGTTTTTGCTATATGTTGTATATCTGTGGCTGCTGATGATGCTCCAGCCATTCGGACGATGACACTCACCAGGTGGACGTCTATACGCTCACATTTGGTGGTCAAGGACTCCAGCTAATGATGCAGATTGGCTGTACAAGATGGAAAAGTACATGAACGGATCTAAAATGACTCCTGAGAAGAAGGTTAATTTCACGCCTTTTCAACTGACTGTTCACACTGATATATTAGGAGATCATTGTTGAAGCCTACAGCTCTATTGATGATGCTATTACTTGGGAGCTTTTTCTTCAACTATTCAAGGCCAAATATTATCCAGAATCTCTTTAGGGATAGGATAAGTGATGAGCTGAACCATATCCAGCGGAGAAGCAAAATCATGGATGAGTATGAGCATGTGTTTAGCAACATGAGTGTGAGAAGGCTCGGAGGTTCTTTCGAGGGCTCAATACACGGTATAGAGAGGCGATGGGAAGAAACCTGTCTATTGTCTATGACAATATGGTTGAGGAGGCTAGAGGGATGGAGGAGTTTCGAGAATTCCACTAGTAGTGACCATAAGATGGGATCGAGAGGGAGGTGAGAAGTCAGCAACCACCTTTCAAGAAGTACAAGCATAATCAACCACTCAGCCATTATCTAAAATAGGTAGTCAGGTTCTCAGTCTTGTTTAACTACTCATGATGTGGAGTCTCAAATGCTTCGCCCGGCACGAGCACAAAGGTTGATTCACTTTAACTATGGAACACCATTCTTCAGTATGTGGATTTATTGGGACATATCCTAGATGCAGCAAGGATGCACACATAGAGCTGGTATATAAGCATAACCCAGATTATATCACCAAGTGGTAGAATCCTAGTTCTTATTAGCAAGCTCTTCGGTAGACAATTCTCTGAGGTTCTAGTTCAACCCCTAGTGTCCCCTGAGGTGCCGTTCAAATGATGATAAACCCAGTTTCTTACCAGCAGTTTACACGTCATTACCTACCACCACTACCAAGACAATATTGGCTCATGTCTTAACTTTTTGCTCCACCCGTTCCACTCTAGTTGTCTGCACACTACAGCTTCATCCTTTCAGTTAATTCGCTTGATGCTCTAGTTCTATTTCATTCTAGTGCTACTCAAGTTCACAAAGAGAACAACTATTTAGTAAAGAGGTCTCTCAGTCTATCCAAGTTAGCTCTTTAGGGGTTCTAATCTCTAGTTTCATAGTATGTTCATTATGTGATCTCTATTGATGGAGAAGAATTTGTGGTAAATCTAATGGTGATTCCATTACCGCACTTTGACTTAATCTTAGGTATGGATTGGTTAAACCGATATTATGCTGAAATATCTCATTTATGAAAGAAACCTTGGAAGCTCTGTTGGGTGAGGAGACAGTTTTCAAGGGAGCACGCGTCCTCATTCTCTATTCATGATGGCAAGACTTTTCTGACCAACGTCCTATAAAGATTGGATTATCTGGGCCCTTAGCAGAGAAGACATCCAAGCGTGAGATTCCTGTAGTACAAATTATCTAAGAAGTTATTCCTTGGAGTTGCCAGGGAAACCACCTAAGCATATGAGATATAGTGTTTCAGGAAATAGTTAGAAGGAAGGTATGAAAATTCAACTTTTAAACCATTGCTCAAATAGACAATGTGTATGCTTAAAGTTTAAGTAGCGCAAAATAAATTAAATATTTGTGTAATCAGAATCCAAACAAAGTCCGAGCGACCGAATCAATATAGGTCGCTAGATTTGATTAGAGTTCTCTATTTAACCAACAGAAAAAAAAAAAGAGAGAGATCGTGAGGCTGCCAGCCCTAGCAGCCATCGAGTGGCTGGGTGTTGGCCGCTCGCTGCTGCTGGTCGCCACCACCGCTGCACCTGTTGCTGCCTTCTCCACCTTCTTGTAGGTTGTTGTTGACATCACTGGTAAGTGTTGCTACTGATGTCGTTGCGTTGGTTGGGATGCCTGTTGTTCTGCTATTGCTAACCAAATGCTACCGTTGCTACGTACTGTGTTCTGTTGCTGCTGCTGCTGCTGCTAACAGCCAGGAAACAGAGGGAGACTCAAGGGAAGAGCAGAGGAATCAGGGTGGAAGAGCATATTTGGGAAATTCTGCGTGTTTCGACAATTTGCTGGATTTGCCATGAATTTTAGTTTCTCCTCTGCAAAGGTTAGCTCCTTTTAGTCCCTAGAAGTAGAAAGTATGAATAGAATTTGATTCGATATCTGGTTGTTCAGGTTTTAAATTGTGGAAAGTGAGCTGAGACCGTTATTTCCAATCTGTTATTAAACCGTCGAGATTCAGGTTTAGTCGCTAAATAAACGTTGTAGCTATCTTTGTTATCTTTCTAACGATGCCAGTTTCGCTCCATTCCAATAAACAGTTTAGGAGGAATAATAAAAAAATTACTGCCGTTGATAGGACCGAAACTGAGACAACAATTTGTTTTTCTTAATCTAGATTTGATAAGGGCACAATTAGATTTTCTACTATTTACATCAAAATTTTTATATAGTATATAAAATGAGAGAGTCGAAGAGTAATTAATACGGAGATTCGTTTGAGTTAAAAGACAAAAAAATTATTCAAATAGAGTCTGAGAAACGAGTCATACAACCAGCAAACTTAATTAATTTTGTATATATAGTTTTTTTATATTTAGAAAATAACATCTAGAGTTTATTTGTAACCGCATCAACTCTAACACATAAATATAGATTATTTGACCTTATAAATTATCTCTCGATCAATACAACTTCGATGCATCGTCACCTTAGTTCATTTAGTTTTTTATCGGCGGGTTCTGGCTCTCGCTACGGGGCTGTATCGATTAAGCCTGATCTCCGATGAAGAAATAAGCCCTGCCACTATCCTAATGTATTCACTGTCTTAAGCTACATCGGTTAAGTCCGAACTCTTAGTTCGATTAGATATAGTATATCATGCTTGTGGCTTCTATCGGCTTATCGTACTCTTTTGTTATTATCGGTCTTATACAATATTGGTTAGCTCCTACCTACTAAATTAGTGATAGTAGATTGAGTCATAAGTCGATAGATCTTGATGCGATGTTTCATTGAAACGGTGAGCCGATGAGTTATTCATACACATAGTCTTATGTCTAGTTTATTGGCTTCTTAGCCGATATATATATTTCTTTAGAGAATTTCTCTTATCGATTTAGCTAGCCGATGGATTTGTCAATTTCTTCTGTCCATGCGTCAAATCTAGGCTTTCGTATTTTTGGACAATCGGGTCTCTCATTACTATTTATCGCATATTTTATTCGGAACACCATCAGTTTTGTTACCTATGGGTTATTTATCTTATTTCTTGTTATTCACATATACCTTCATCGGCTTTTTAGCTAATGACCGAGTGTTACAGGCTTTATCAGTAAATAGCCTATAGAAAGAGTATATATACATGCTTATTGACTAGTTTATTCCAAAATGTCATCGGCTCTACAGCTGATGTGTCTTTTATTTCCTTCATCGCCATATACTTATACTTTCATCTGCTTCCAACTGATGGACGAGTGATTCAGCCTCTATCGGCAACTAGCCGATAGCACAAGTATATTAAATACAGCTGATGACTATCTCAACACTATTGGTGATCAACTGATAATAAGATTTCGTATCGACCCATCAGCCGACTAACTCATTAGTCTATCTTGTTCAAAATGACTGCCTCGCTCGCAACTCCGACAAACCTGATGAATGAACTTTGAAGCCGAAAGATCTGCATTGGAGCGAAACAGATCTCTCAGGTCTTGGCGTATTCATGCCATCTATCGAACCTCCCTCGGCTCACGCTTGTGCTTCCTATCGGCGCACCTTCCCGCTTGGTCTGATCGGCTTCCGTGCGCGTGTGAACACTACCCAACATAAAAGTTGTAGATATGTGAAGTGCTACTTAGTAGTTTACATTAGATGGTTTGTGAGTTATGCACATCAGAGTTAAAAGGAAGTGCAAGATATACTTATGGTGTGATGAATAGATGGTTTGATGTGCTATATTTTTTACTATTAATGTTAGTTGCTCATATGCTCTTGGTTGTTTTTATTCTGGTATAATATATTTCTTCCTTAGTTATATGTTTCTGTCATGATTATTTACTCTGTTCCAAAGTTCTGTATCTATGGAGTGTTTATTTGGTTAATCATGCATGTTCTTTGATAATACTAAAGTATAATCACGTCTACCGGGGAAGGAAACTACTACTTGATTTTTTCAAAGAAATAAAAATATTTTTCATATTGATTCCTATTGTAATTGTGATGTGTATTTTTTTTCAAGTTCATTATTCTTTACTCATTCTTGTTTTTTATTATGGCTAGGAGTAGCAAACACAACACATTAGCTATAGTCATGATTTGAACTTGTAAAGATTATTTAATTATTTCGTTATTATTTGTGTGGTCTTTATAGAGCTGGTGTTGGATGGGAATGTGTTAAGTGCATATCATGGATTTGTTGATATACAAGGAAAAAATATGAGAATTTTTAAGAAAATTGAGACTTAGCGGTTTTTATATACGTAGTGTGTATCTCCAAGTATATCACTAGCATCCACTAGCTCAACCTTTCTTAAGGTAGAGGATCTACAATGATACCATATCTTGCACTGCCTCAGCCTCTACCTAGTTGACCTAAAGGACACCACCACATCGACAACACTTGCATTACCTCTAAGTCCTTCATCCACTCTGATCTCTACTGTCACTTTCTACCTCTAATAGATCTGAGCAAAGAACACTTAGGTGCTTGTTAGCATCATCGACATTGCCATTGCACCTCCACCAAGGTGACCGGTGTGAGTGGGAAGAGTCCAATTAACGATGGTGTGGTGAGTCCTATTAGCGCAAGAGAGACGAGCTAAGCCGACCCAACCTTCTTCGTTAGTTGTTGGTGGACTTGGTTGTCAATAACAAAAGCTAATTGTAGCAGCAATAGCGGTGTCGATTTCCTCCTTGTGCGCATCTCTAGCTACGGGTGAGCAGGCCTTCCCAATACACGGACCCAGTGCACAGTAGCTAAGCAGTGGATCAATTAGGCTCCAGCATGTTTCTTTTTCTCATTTTCATTTTCATTTTATCTTTAATATTTTAAAGGAAATTTTGACCATGTAGTTGACTTAGATTAAACTTTAGTGGCATATATACAAAATTAACACTATTCACCAAATCCAATAGGTAGTCGGCACAAATCACCTATTACACCAAGCCTTAAAAATAAAAAAATCACCTACACCATTCCCTATGAATCTGTCAGCAAGGCCACATACGCTGGCTAATATCTCTGAAAAAGCTACTCTTTGACAGAAGTGGTCCGTCAGAAAGTCCTGTTGGCAAATATATCTCACAGCAGAGAGATTGATAGTTTTGCTCAATATATTTATCACCCTTCACCAACAGATATCTTTTGTTGATGTGATTTAATTTGAGCCCAATTGTTGCCGACGAAAAAACTGTTCAAGATACCCGACAATTAATCACTCTTGTATCCATTCCAAAAATGTTGTGCCAAATATCACCCCAGTTTATTTCATCCTGTACAAGCATACCATTAACCAAACTTAGCGCACCAGACATGTTGTATGTACATCAACATCCAATTTACCAAAACTTGAAGCAACGTATATACATGCCAGGGTTTTTGTGCAGTACCCTCGCACGAAATTAAGAGCAAACTGCATCTTACACTCAATTAAAAGGACGTAGAGTACACATGTGCAAATATTTGTACCAAATAAAATAGTCACATAATTACGTTATTAACATCGGATTTTTTTACTGTACAACAAGACTGTTTGGGCCATCCATATTACGTAGATACTACGGTTGATATTCATATTAGCTCCAACGAGGTAAGAGCTCTCTAAAAAGAAAATGCTAATCATTAATTGTACTTGCTATTGATAAGCATGGACACATGCAAGGAAAGTGCTAGTAATAATGAAACATTCTCACTTTCTCATATTTTGAAATTGAAATTACAATGTACGAATTTAAATTTTCATTTTTAAAATCGTGTTTATCTACATCATGGGTGGGTAAAAATATATAGTTTCATCACAGTTCTGTCAGTGAGGATAATCATATCGTGTTCACAATATTCATTTAGGGCAATCGTGTGCAAAATATTGTGACCCAGTTGATAGATGAGAGCGTAAAAACTGAATGACTCCAGCAGTCGAATGACTAACTATAGCTTACACTCTGTTTCATGCCCAAAGTTTGCGAGGAAACGCGAGGCCGAGACCCAAACCCCCAATCAAAATCTTTCCTGGAATTGCACCAATTTCCATTACACATTGGTCTGACGAATCAAGATTAGTAGATTATAGTGTTCCATGTTATATGCACCAATTAAAATTACTCGGGGCTCATTTGGATTAGAGAAAATTTGTAGCAAAACTAGATGAGTGAATCCAAAGGAAAAATTCCTACAAGAACACTTTGGATGGTGAAATCGGTTCAAGGAATTTTAAAGGATAGCAAAAATTCACCTCATGTTTAAAGATTCATTTGAGAATTCCAATGCACCTATATTTTTCTCTATCGCTCTCCCCTCTCTCTAATAAATCAATAAATCAATATATAAATCTTAAATTTGCCGTATTTTTTCTACAAGACATCCAAGCAATATTATGTATAGTTATTATGTTTTTTTTGATAATATTCAACAAGTTATAACACCTGAATTCAGCTTTTTTTCCTATTCCTATTTTTTTAAAATTGCTGCGTCAAAAGTAGCCATCATCCAGCTTACTTAAAATTGGAATTTTGTTAAATAAAATCCCTTGTGTGCCACTCATCTTAGCATGACACATGTTATATTGTCGTCTTCACTTTCTTGCAAGTTCTTCACATTGTAACTTTCACCATTTCACAATTCCCAAGGTAGAGAATAGGCACAACGTAATCTGATCTTCACCAATACACACAAACAGGCCAATAAAGACAGCCTTCAGCATCAGATACCCTGCCAAGGCTGGAAAGGCCATTTGGGATGAGGCCAAGAATTGCCGTGAACCAAGCACACCGAGGCAGCCAACGAAATTGTACCCTCGAACACATAAGCCAAGCAATGTAGCTGTTGTCATACAGTAACAAGGCAGGCAGTCATTTCTGCTACCTTGTAGCCTGCCATGTGGGACTTCAGAATTTGAAGGACCACACACCCCACTCCAGCACATATTTTCAATGCATTGGTCAATCCAGCCAAACTTACGAGTCGTTAATTTACCTTACACATCAAGTTTCTTTTTTTTATAAAAGAGGCGTTTAATTATAAGCTATACAAGGAAGTAATAAATAGTTTGAGCATAAGACCTTTATACATCTATTCTTATCGGTCAAAAGCACGCTAATGAATAGAAATGACACAAAAGCCTTAAATTTCTAAAATTAGTTGTATAAAATTTTCTGAAATTTCTAAAATGTTCAAAACTAACAAGGCCCTACGGGTTTTAGGGAAAAAAAAGAAACTGTGTAGGATGCAAGGGTAGATGGCTCTTAATTGTAGGCAGCCAACTGGGCATCCAAGCACAGGAGGGCGGCTAGCTGGCTGATGCACGATGCAAATGCTCCAGATTTAATGGCTGCCCAACGCCGTCCATGTCCCCATCTACACGGAAGGAGATCTTCTGCAGTGACGCTGCTGCATTGGGGTTGGCTGACGTCTTCACATATTATTGTACTACACTAGCTAGGTTGGTTTCCTCTGCTCGTGGGATGCTGGTGAGAAATCAATGTTGGAGATTTCGTTTAGACGAGGGATGCTCAACTGTTAGTTGCGGCTAGCTTGATGGGTTTTGTTATTCTTGACACTAGATGAAATATTCACAAAATCCAGAAATTATTTAGTTATAAAAGTGGATTTTGAGACATATGTATGCACCTGGCTTTGATGTGTACAATATAAATATGTTTTCTGAAACATATTGGCGCTTAATATTTAAATTCTTGTATCAATCAAACCATACGTATTACAAGAAACAAACCACAACATGGGGTCTAAACATGTATCAATCTAACGTGAGCCATTGAGGAAAGTTTACAGTGATACAAGGAAATCCCGTACAACAAAATCCACGGTACCATTGAGTAGACTACTGCACAATCTCATCCAATACCAACATTTTGGATCCCAATTAATTCCCAAAAAAAGTCCCTATAATATTGGTATAATTGAATGTAGTTGAAACTCTAATTCCTATAAACGCATTTTACATTTCTACACCTCTGAGAAATGCATGATTGAGCCCGTGTTCTCAACAGGAGTTTAAATTAGCGGATTAGCCCGCGTTAGAAACTTAATTAACATATGATTAATTAAATACTTTTATTGGTTTTTAATTGTCACCATTGATTACTATTATAGTAACTTTGGCCACTAATAATTTTTTAAGATGATTAGACTATAAGAAAAAAAATTAATACATATATATTTTGGTACGTA
Source organism: Oryza coarctata (assembly GCA_030770085.1). Taxonomy (NCBI): domain Eukaryota; kingdom Viridiplantae; phylum Streptophyta; class Magnoliopsida; order Poales; family Poaceae; genus Oryza; species Oryza coarctata. Next base: position 8,810,081 of record CM061483.1, on the reverse strand, counting down.
AGCTTTTACAATATGACATCTATTATTAATTATTAAAAATATAAAGAAACAAATGTAGTATTAATTATTAAAAATTTTAAAAATAGATTTATTTAATTTTTAAAATAATTTCTATATAAAATATTTTATTTAACAGTTTAAAAAATAAAGAACGGCCGTGAGACTACATCCTCCACAATAAATCATCCTTCTGTACAACTTAAATGCACCCTCTTAGCCAGCACAGCCCGACAAAACCTCTCCCCTGGCTGCCTGCCACCCAGCCTCTCCCACCTTCCTCCTGCCATAGGATGGCATCCTGCGGCTCCTCTCCACCTCCACCCATCCCTCTCCTCCTCCTCCTCGTCTCCCTCCTCGCCACCACCTTCCTCGCGCCGCAAGCTCTCGCCCAGCAACCACAGGTACGTCCATGGCCAAGCCACTCTCCCTCTCAGTCTCTCCTCCCTCCCGTTTTGCATTATTGCAAGAAGCCAAGAACTGGGTAGTAGTAGTAGTAGTAGTAGTACTGACCTGTCCATCTTGACCGTGTTCGGAGGAGGGTGGCGGCGGCGGCAATGCGACGGCGGCGGCTGAGGGGTGGGCGTGGACGCCGAGGCTGAGGAAGACGTTCCTGGACGGCGGCGCGGGGATGCTGCCACGGCGGAGGCGGCTGGTGGGGAGGTTCCAGATATGCGCGGTGTGCACCTGCTGCGGGGGGCCGCATGGCGTGTGCATCCCGGCGCCCTGCTGCTACGCCATCAACTGCAACATCCCAAATCGCCCATTTGGCGTCTGCTCCTTCACCCCAAGAACCTGCAACTGCCTCAACTGCCACCTCTAGCCAAAGCAAAGCTAGCAAGGCCAAGTTCAGTAATGCTTAAAGCTTTTTTTTCTTTTGCCTTTGTTTTTTTGGTAATCAAGAAGTGCTAAGAAATTTGTTTGGGATTGGAACACTGGATCATATAGTAGTAGCTGTAGTGAGTGCTACGTACATCGGATCACATTGGTAGCTATAAGTAGTAGCTTGGTCATGGATGGATGTTTTTTTGGTTAGTTTTTTTTGGGGTGTCACTAGTTTATGTGGTGCTATTGAATTGTGGATATAATTAATTAGTACCTTCGTATATTCGAAACAAATGAATTTGTTTTCTCTATCTGTGCATCGTCTTCCTTGTGTTGCTAGTTTGTTGTTTTCTCATTCATACTGTGGAAGGAGATGTTTTACAATGGATTATAAACTGTTAATCTTTTCTAATCCAATGGATCATATCAATTTATATTACTACCTTAGCTATAAATCAATGGTTGAGTTTATGGATTTCTGTTCAATAGAAATGAATGTGTTATTGAATCTTGGATATCTACAGCTGATGTTTGGTTGTGCGTGCTTTTTTTTTTTGTATGTCGTGATGCGTGGAATACGGCAGCGATAGATACATGACTCTTTTGAACCATAACATCTTCTACAATGCCAAATTTTGTTTCCGTCTTGTGATGCTTTTAATTGTTTTGATATGTACGTTGGTAAAGCAAGGGAGAATATGTCGTTTTGTACAATTTTTGCTTTGCAGTTCTTATGCCTTGTTGATGTGATGTCCACTAGATTTTATTAGAACAATTAACTGAATATTATTCTGACTGTGACTGAGAGGAGAATCTGATGAATTTCTATTGAGTATTTCATAAAAATATAAAATGTTAGCTTTGATGAGTAGAAGTATATTTTTTGTCAGGAACATTTTTAGCTTCATTCGATTGAGTAAATTGTAGAAGTAATTTCTATTAAAGTACTAGGACAAGCAGATGTACTGAAGTAGTTAAAGGCCAGTTCGTAATGATGATATTTGCAATGAATTTTGGCTTGATTTAGTTTTCACGCTAGCCAAATTCCTGTTATTGAAAAATACATTTCAAGCTTTCCTTAGCATGTGTCCTCTCTAATTTGAAAGGTTTGCACTTTGCACTTGATATTGCACATCAGCAATTTTTTTGCCTTACCTATTAATTATTTTATAAACTGTCCAGAGGATGCATTACTTGATGTTCTTTAATTCCCCCGTGTTTTGCAGTACTACACCTATAACTACCGTCTTCAATGAAAGTCAATGGTGTGGTTAGTCGTTGTATGTTTTAGTATGTTTTTTTTTATATATTCCGTCTCTTTTCTTCGTTGACAATCAATGCTACTATGGCAATGTCACTGAGACTTAGAGAGGAAAATAGATATATTGGATAAGACTTGTTCACACTCCATTTGTCTCCTAAACTATCTATAGTTGTCCTCTCCAGATTAATTGGTAGCATTCTTTTTTTATTATTAGCGCATGAAGTTTTATCTATAAATTATTTTTTACTCTAATAAGTTGTTTCAAAACAATAAGATGGCAAATGGTCTAAGCAACATAGTAGAAAAAAGTTATTTAAAAAATATTTTTTTAAAGCGTGCAGCAAATAATCTACCATAATAATCTGGTGAACAAGGAGAAAATAACCAGGTCATATGATCTGCTTCAAACCCATATGGCCATATCATTACTGTCATCAACATCTTAATTAAGTTTCTAATGATCGAATTTGCCAAATAAACAGAAAGATTCAAGTAATTGTAGGAACAGAACCTCTCGAGGGTGAACAGAGTGCAAACCACAGAAAAAATAGAGAGAAAGAAAATACTAGCAAAATTATCAGATTGAGCGTCGGATAGATGGTCCAAAAAGGGCGTTTCCTACAGGACGTAGTTTTTCACATTGTGACGGCATTTCTAAGCCAGCTTCTTCAGGACATCGCAACAGTGTTGAGTGGCATGGACCAAAAAATTTAGTTCAGTATTGAATAGAGACCTCGACCATTGATTTGTGCTCTTGTGGTCATCAAGTCCTGCATAACCACATCTGATCCAAGTCTAGCTGGAACTCCAGGCGTCCCACCAATCTTATTGTTGTACTAGTTCTCACGTAAAACCATTTGCCCCTCAACCAGTTGCGATATTTGGAAAGCGATAATTTCACAGGAGATCTGCACGTATTTCGCGATACACCATGCAATTTCCGTATGAATCAATGAGATTTCTCGCGCCTCAAACAGTCAATAATGCCAAGTCCTATTTTCTCCCCTTGGTTTGATTCAAACCCGACGTTTTTGTCCTTGGTGCAGCTAGAGATTCAAGTCTCTTACAGCTGGATGACTTCAACTGGGAGACAATTTGTCCTTGGTGAGCAAGATCTTGTCACATGACCAAAGGGCACCATAGGAGTGTCTTTAAATAATTTATTTACCTTTTGATGGTTGTGTTTCTACTATCTAGTGTATGCTTGAGAGAGTTGCTGCTGATTTTAAATTTGTACAATTTAATTTTTGGATAAGTTTTTGGAGGTTCCTTGGTTGCTTTCATTGTTCAACTCTCTTCTAATGATAAGAAGACACTTAGCAAATGTACCCGAAGTTATTCTTTAGAATCGAATTTCAAAGTTTAAAATTTGCTTTGGCTTTTATGAAAGTCTTAAGCCAAAGAGCCAACACGGAGCTAATAGGTATTATCGATGTAAAAAAATAAGGCAATGCGCTCAGAAAAAAAGCAAGCCTCTATTGAAATTGATTGCCTTATATGAGCGTAATGGTGCTTGTCATACCACGCAATATGGTTCGCATTGAATCCCAAACTTTACTGAAACCAAACTTTACTAAAGATATTCGCAAGATGCACTGATAACAATAAGAATAGTCCCCATCAAAAGAAAAATAATAATAACAAGAGTTGAAATTTGACCTATTATCTTTCTAGTGATCCTCAAAGGAAAAAAACTACTCATTATCTTTCGTGGTTTTCGTTGTTTCTTGAAAAACATGTCTTTCACAATATTTGTTCATTATACTCCAGAATAATTCACAGGATCAGATTATTTTCTTTTTCAACAGAGTTTAGAGGAAACCAAACATGCATGGGCTCCAACCTTCGCTTCTCGGTCTAATCAGTTCGTTACATGTAATCTGAAAAGTGCTCCTATATGATATCAAAACACCTTTTTTATGTAAATTTGTCTCTGCTATGAGTTTCTTTAAAACAAAGGCACATTTCATTGTTAAACAAGAGATACACATCATCTCAAGAAATGGGTTCGCACCGAAAACACATCCTACAAGCACATCAAAATCACTCCCATTATTAAGCTACTCTAAAGACCTGAAAGCATCAAAGCAGCTAAAACAGTCATAACACCTAACACGTCTGTCGTACCTATACTTTGGTAGGAGTATTGTTACCATGTTAAACATTCCTATTAAAAATATTGTAGATTTAAATAACTAAAATTTCCAGGTCATTGTCCAGCCAACTAGAATTTCGGAAGAGTAGTTGGACGTTGAAGATGGATATGCATTCAAAACCGCCAATTAATGTTGTTGGCACCAATAATCTTGGGACCAATGTGAAAGCTGGCTGCTCATTTAAGTATGGCCTGGTGCCTCTTCTAACTGATTTTGCATTTTCTCAGCCACTACTAGTAGTAGCACTGTATTGCTTCCTTCAATGCTGGCTTGTCAGAAGCCTTCAAGAAAATTTTCCCTATAAATATGCCATTTTTTACGTGACACATTTCCTTGTGCTTGTTGTGCAAAAAAAAAGGTCTTTTTATGTTAGTAAATTTCGCAATTCATAAGTTCAATGAGTTCTGCTGATGAGATTAGGCGAATTTAAAATTGCCTTCAGTAGGTCCCTTGAAAACTAGTCACTAATACCTCTCTACTCTATGCATGAGCATAGATTACAATGTTCTAAAAATAGTGAATGAACAGACATTTTTATTTTTATTATCTGTACGTACCCATATACTACTTAAGAACAACTAGGGACTCTACAGAAAGATAAAAACTGAATAAATATAGCCATTCATATCAAAATTGATATTATATTTTAAAACATTCCCTATTAATTAGAATATAAATACAAACTCAAAATTTATAAGGACACTACTTATGTACAATAAAAATTGTAATTTTCGAACAAAAATAATAGGAAACAGATATTTGGGATTCTGAGTCCCTGTTAAAGTACAATAAATAAAATGCACCTCCAAAATATTAATGCATGTAAGGAATCTAATTTTGCAACAGAAAATGATAGCATTTAAACATACTTCAAGTGCAATTTATTGATGAAAATAATATAAGTAGCTAAAATAATTGAATTAGCATCTAATAAAAATGTGCAAAGAAAAAATTCAAAGAAAAAATTGATGAACATGAAATTGCTACATAATTAATGACTAACATATTTCTTGGTCTATCATCATTCTGAAAATATTTGCGAGGAAACATGTTTGGTGTTGTATAACTCCACTGATTAAGGGTTTAAATCTTAGTTCCGATCATGATGCACACGTCTATACAATATTTAGCTGGAATTTTCGTGAAGTTTGCGGATTTGTCTCTGGCCTGCATGGCCGTGTGTGCTTATGTGTCCTTCATACATTGAAAATAAATCTGAAAACTTGCACACCCTGTCAAATAAAATGACATTGGTAGGATCTCAGTCCACCTTTCAGTCTCAAATAGGGGCACCATGAAGCACTGTGCAACAAGACTGTTTGGTCGAAAAGAACAGTGAATTAAATAAAGAGCCAACGATGTAATGGCAGTGTCTTGATAGGAACGATTCAATTGTGGGATAACATGTTGTTGTTTAAGTTGCGTATCATACACTAGTATTTTACATGAATTATACAATCACCACATATTTTAGAAGGCTATGTGCCTTTTAACAGAGGTCAGAGATATGAACCATTTTATTATTACATAACATTTAGAAAATGTTTTTTCTTTGGGATTGTCTAGCTTTCTAGCTCTCAGTTGAGTCGCTTTCCCATCCTTGGATGTCAATCTAGTTGCTCTCATCACTCCCCCTATTCCCTAATTAAAAATCCTTCTTTATTAGATAAAGTTTAAACAACAAACCTATACATAAAATAAATCGCCAATTGATAGATTTACAAACTTTCAATACATATACATCAACAAAATTGTGATAGAACTAAATGAAATTGCACGTTACATAGCATTGAATTTTTAGGTTAGTAAAGTGTAAATTTAGGTGATTGAAAAAGTAAAATATTTCTGGCACCTCTGAAATCGGGCAAATACAGTTTTTTTTTCTGGAGGCTTTACTTATACTGCATTAGTGCCGAAACGTTAGGTGATTGGTTTGTCCTCGACACTTCTAAGTTTCAATCTAGAGCTCATGCTATTACTACAGTTAAATTCCAAAAACAATAAAAAAGATTGTAGCACCTGGTTAGCAGTGAAATGGTGAATGGTAAGAGTACTAAATTAGGCTCCATTTGTTGATCACTTCACATGCAATTCTGCGCTCTATCCCTCACAGAAACCACAAGGCAGGCGACCGATCAAACGCATGCAGATCACAAATTCACAACCAACACATAGGCAGATCACACAAGAAAAGAAAAGGAGGGACAGGTAAACTTCCGCACTTTGATAGTGCACAGGTAATTGCTCTACACTGTATCTACAGATTCAAACATCGACAAAACAAAAACAAAACCTTGTAGGATTCTTTCCTACCCTGTTGCTAGCTTCATTTCACTCTTTGCAATAGCAGCGAAACAGACGCTCCAAGCTCTTCCTAAACAGGATGAAATCACTGCGAACTAGTCACTGCAGAGAAACCAGAGAGACAAACTCAACGCTCTGCCCCTCTGCCATTCTTATGTTTATCACAAAATGCTCATGGAACTTTCTTAGAAGCAGAGAAAGCCCATGCCATGGTCTACCACCAGTTTCGCTCTTGGGCAGGTCTTCTGATGTCAAATATTTACGCACCCTGTTGTTGTGCCACAAGTCACCATATTTCTCAAACATCTGAAAAAAGACTGACCGTCAGGACAGGATGAAATGGACAGAATGGGATGAAATGGACAAATCATATAAGAACAATTGAAAAAGTTTGGAAGGCATAATTATGATGTTCATATTAATGGAAAATGACAAACTTACTAGTAAAGGTACAAGACTAGCGCAAACTATCCCTCCAACAAAATTTAACAAAAGAACTAACAAAATCAAAGAGTACTGGTAGTAAGCACAAAATCAATCTGGTCACTACTAAGAAGCTACATCACACAGCGGGTAGCCAAATGATGTTCATATTAATGGAAAATGACAAACTTACTAGTAAAGGTACAAGACTAGCGCAAACTATCCCTCCAACAAAATTTAACAAAAGAACTAACAAAATCAAAGAGTACTGGTAGTAAGCACAAAATCAATCTGGTCACCACTAAGAAGCTACATCAATCTGGTATTCGTTGTTATGGATTACTGGAATAAAAAAAGGACTGAGAAGTAGTACTCCACATGATGTTTTCATGCTAAAAGATGAAAGTCTTAATTTAATCAACTGTAAGGATGTCTGCTGGTGGCTGACGCATGTTATGTTAGTAAACAATTGTGTAGTGAAACATACAAACAAATCTCTAAATAGGATAATTTGACCAATATTGTGAACAGAGCAAGAATTATGTACAAACAAAACAGCCAAATCTGTGCCCCAGAAATTGAAGCATCAGTTGCATTATGACAGGGTACTTCAAGACAACTCGATTGATTCATACTTGTTTTACTGTGAATTTACAGGATATATGTAATCCCCATAGGTCAAGTTCCAGGATGTCACCCGATGCCTTACAGACGTGGATCCCAGTCCCAGGTCCACATGTCAAAAAGATATGAAAGTGATATATTCTGAAAATCAGCTCATGAGAGTAGCATACCCTGAGAAGTACCTTTGCTTAATAATCAGCTGCAATTTAAAAACATTGCAGTAGCCTCAGCTCAGGGCGCAAAGATTGATCACTGTTCATTTAGGTGGATAGCCTCAACCAAGGTCAAAAGAAAGATTAACGATCATTTTATAAAGGGTTCGAAGCCTATTTTACCCCATTTAACTATCGTGTTTGTCTAGAAAACACCTCTCAACTCCAGTACTAGACAATCAGACATTATTCCCCCTCAACTCCTAAAGCCGTTTACTTCACCCTCCATGGTTAAACAAAATTGTTTTCGCCTATGTGACGCTTACATAGCAGTAATGTCAGCCAAAAAATTAACACATGTTGTTGACCACCTTCATCTTCCTCCTCCATCTCTCTCCCTTCCCTTTTTCTTTTCTACCCAATATTAAGTTAAAGAGTTGTTTTATACACAAATGTGATAGTTAAGAGGGGCAGGGGGTAATATGGACTTATCACTTTTATAAGTTGACACTACAATATAAATAGCTATTATCGATAGGTAAAGGTGATGTCCTGTGTGCCACAGCTCAGGGACTTGCTGGATAAAGGATGAGGGGATAGCAGCAGAGCACAAGTTTAATAAATATTTCTTCTTTTAAAAAAATAGAATAATAATATTTTTACGTATATTCAGTTTAATACCTTGCAAGGACGCTATAAAATAGGTATTGTCCTTTTCATAAATGAGCCAAAAACAGAAAAATGCTGGAGCAACAGACATGCTATTAATTCATGCAGCATTAAGTAAAAAAATCTAAATGTTATGTTTAGACATGTAATCGTTTTGTGAAGAAATGAAGAAAAATATTGAGAAAGTTACCACTTAATGAAGCTTGTCCATAGGCACCCATTCATGAGGTAAACAGAGATCAGATAAGACAGTAGCAGTTGATGAGATAACATCTTTCTGTTCCAACTGCAAGAGTTGTAGGTTGTCTGCCTGTCTGTAACCTTTTGATATTTTCTCAGACTTCCTTACTGTACGAAATAATCAAATAGATTAATTGTTTTTAACATGCTCAAAGTAATTTGAGGAAATTAAGTTCAAAGGATATCAGCATATCTGCCATAAAATGATAAATGCAATTCCATTTAATTGGTGAACAAATGGAAATGAGAAAAAATAATTCTTGTATCTACATCATTATTAAAAAAATGTTTGGACCCTACAGATATATTTCATGAATACATAAATCATGATTCTCTATGATTAAACTATTCAACAGTGCAGCTCTCATCACATGACAACAGCTTTTGTCTATTCATTGCTACAAACATCAATATAGAGTTATAAACATAACAATGTTTGGGTTCTGCTGTGATGAACCTTGGTCATTATCGTCTGGTATAAACGAGAGGTAGAGCAAGGGGGTTGGGGGTAGGGGGCTCCTTTCTTACATTGGTAAATACTGTGCTCAATGCATGTGAGCAGATCACTTTCATAGCACAGTTTGACCAGGTTTATCAGATAATAAAACTAAATATATTGCAAGTCTAAAATATAAAATGCACTAAATAAGGCAAACCAACTGCTCGTCGCCAAATCTCACGTGGAAAGGTATGACTGGACCGAGCGGAGGTCTGACCGGGCCGAGACGGCAACTCGGTCACGCAAAGACCTAAGAAATCTGCTTAACTTCAATACAGGTTCTTAAGCTTGGAGATTCGAAGGCGTGCTAGTCAATTTGACCCTGTAATTGACAAGAAGGTGAAGCAAACAGGTCAGTCGGATGATGGGCCAATACAAGCTCTTGCTATCGACTGACCGCCAATAGAATTGAGTTGGTCATTGGCCGTGTCCTGATAGCTCCTATTATCGGCTAGTCGTCGATAGGGATTGAGACGCTGTTCCATTAGTTGGGAAGCCGATGAAGACGTAGACAGATGTCGATGGATGTGATGGCTCAGGGTGTAGCGAAAGTGAGATCCTGATCCATCGGCCACAGAGCCAATAGGAACACAAAAGGGTATTTAAAGGATAACAAAGCACGCGAGATCCCTCCTGGTTACCAACGGAGGCTGTAGCGCTCTAGCATCAGCTGAACAGCCGATAGAGACGTGAGATAGATGTGTGGAACGAATTAGAGGACTTATTGGCCAAAGAGCCGATGACGATCCACAGCATCCGAAGCGTAGAGTAGGGCTCGATCCCCCTGAAGCCACGAGGGCCAGCAACCGTGGTAACGATGCCGTTAGGACTAGCCTCGATAGATCGGACCGAACCAGTATGAGGCCAATGATTAATAACACGGAGACGACGGAGGCTTGTATCGAACGGAACGACGAGGGAGGAAAGAAGCAAGGTCATCGGCTACCTACCGGCCAAACATCTGACGCAGGCCTACACCTAAATCCATCGGCTGCTCGAGCCGATAGGGAACGAGACCCGGTACATCTCAACATTGGCCACGTCAGACTCGAGTCCTAGAAGATCGGACCGAACCGAGACAGTACCAAGAAACGTCCGACGTTTGGATCGACCTCTAGAGGATCGATCGTTAGACAATACATAAGATGTAAGATATAAGATACGATTTATATAGATAATTACCCTACCGTGATTTTCACGACTCCTTCTCAGACTCGGCCTTATTTGGATAGTCTTTTATAATTGGACTGAATTCTTTCTTACTTCGTTCAATATGCTTCTCCCTTTTAGCAATCAGACTTTCCTTTACTAAATCAAGCGTCTTTCTAATCCATCCATAGCTTACCAAATTTTGACGTTAACACCAACCGCCTAAGGTTGTTCTTTAAAAAATATTATAACTAACACAAACATGACTATACTTCTGCAGCCACAAAAGATTTAAAGTAGGGGTTTGTGTAGAATCTACCATCACCCTCAACTCACTCTTTTAAAGAGTATAAGATCACATACTAACTACATAATGCCTCAATAGTACCATAGGGTAGTATTCTTAACCTAAGGATTCAAACTAGATGTAACCTTCCATCCCAAAAGACCACTCAGAATATACGTTGGGGGACCTGTGAAATTGCATATCAAATGGTGGTACTATATACAAGGATAGAACTTTCATCGAAGCTAAATTGATAGCATTAACTACTATTCAAGCACTTTCATCCAAATGCATTAGTTAAATACATTACCACCCTTTCAGGAAACGGGATATGCTAATAACCCTGTGACCTGTTCCTTCACACATCTACTAAAACAATATCAAAGGAGTTAGCAATGTTGAAATTTTTTCCAAAACTTTAACAAAAAGTATAGAAAAAATGTATGTGGTGCCTTTAGTAGATTGCATTCTAAAGCCTAGGGATAAAAGTTAACAAGCACAGGAATGTCTCAAGAACCTACAGTCATGACAATAAACCCAAGGTTATCACGTAATTACTAAGATCAGATTTCATAGAGTTTGCCTTGCTAAAGAATATAACTTACATATATAAATCTGACACAATCCACACAATAGTCTATTCAAAGATTTGGAAAGAATGCATCAACATAAGAGTTATAAAGAGAGAATAGTCCAAAATAAGTTAAAATTGGTTAGAGTTGAAAACTCAATAAAGCTTCAAAATTACGATTTACATATAGCTGTTTTTCAAGCACTTATCTTTATGTATATATTCCAATCTTCAAGTCTATTCTTATTATCTAATTTTAGTCTTTCTCTACTTTTCTTTACATTATTATCTAGTATTTTATAATATAATGATGTCACTTAGATATAGCTAACCCACCTTAACTAATGTTGAATAATTTTTTCTTTAATTGATACTACCCTAGCCGATCATATATATATACTCAAGACTCGAATTATTTCTATATAACTACAAATCCAATATAACATATGCTTTTCTGTAACACTCAACTTTTTAAAATGTCATCTTTTTTATAGGTTAACATTCTGCCCTATATAGCATAGCAACAGAGGATAGTTAGATAATTCAAAGAAAAATGAAGTGACAAGCAGCATGACAGAAACAGCTTATAGAAAGACATGCTAATTAAGCTACTGCTCACTGCCAAAAAATCCCGCAACCGGGGAGGGATGGCGGCTCGGTCACGCGAAGGCCTAGGAGGTCTGCTTGTCTCCAGTGCAGGTCCTTAGGTCTCGAGGTTCGCGGGTGTGCTAGTCAATTTGACCCTACAATTGACAAGAAGGTGAGACGAGCGGGTCCGATACAGACACTCGCTATCGGCTGGCTGCCGATAGGTTCGAGATGTTGTTTGATCGGCTGGGGAGCCGATGTGGACAGGTGTCGACGAGCGGTCGACCGTAGAGCTGATGGAGGAACCAGGGTGTGCTCAGAGGATATCGAGGCGCACAGGATCCCTTCGGATAGCCGAACAGTGATTCATTGACTGGAAAAACCGATGAAAGCGGATGCGGCCTAGGCGATGATTAGCGCAAGAAGGCACGGGCTGTAAAGTCGATGCCGCTCCGGATATGACAGCAAGAGACCCGTTGCCCGCCATGGCAGTGCCATCAACACCGAACCTCGAAGATCGGACCTAACTAAGACAGTACGAGGCCGGGACCAGCGGCGATGATACGGAGGACGCCGGATCGGCTATGCCATAGCAAGGATAGGAACGAACCCATCGGCTAGCTGAGTCGATGAGGGGACGCCTCTCTGAAGGCGGGTGCGTATCGGCTGGAGGCCCGATACATTTGGCGTTACGCGTCATGGGACGCCTTTAAAGGCTGATGCGTATCGGCCGAGAGGCCGATGCGTTGGGCGTGAAGCACAGAGCATGGATAACTTATCGGCTAGCACTCTGATGATACGCCGTGCAGAAGCCTATAGGCCTGAAGAGGTCGGACCTAACTGATGTAGCCTTAAGACAGAGTGAGACATAATGGGATGGTGGCGGGACTTACCCCTTCGCCGGAGATCGGATTTAACCGATGCAGCCCCACGTCGAGAGGCAGAACCCGCCGGTAGAACCTAGATGAACTAGGGTGGCGATGCGCCGAATTTGAATATGATCGAGAGATATTTTACATGTTTCCAGGGGGCCTATATTTATACCCTGGATTTACAGATAGAGTCCGACGCGTCTACGACCATCGGACATTATTTCCTAGTAAGAACAAAGGAAAATATTTCTAAAGAAGTTAACTAACCAGCTAGACCTCTCTAATTGAGTAAGGCTATAATTTACAAAAATAAGCACCCTACCGTGGAGTCCACGGCTCCTCCGCAAATCCTGTTTTATCTGAATAATCTTCCAATTTGTAACCGAGTCTTCCTTTGCTGCAACCTGATCGGCTTCTCTACTGTAGCTATCGAACCTTTTTTAGTCAAGCCGATCCTTCTCCTTCCTTTTCTCGGGCTTCTCGGACTTGATCCCGATTGGACAATCCCCTGTCTTCAAACCGATTTAATCTTCTACTAATCTGATCGGTTTTTCTACAGTTCTCCATCGGCTTTGTCTCAGTATCTCCATCGACCGATGGCTACATCAAACTCTCCAACGGACCTCTCAGCCAATCGGCTTTAGCCCCATCGGATCTCCCAGCCGATCGGCTTTAGCACCATCGGATCCACCAGATTTTGGCGTTAACAGCTACACATAAAATATTTTAAAAGAAATGGTAAAAGGAAAAATTTACAAATTATCTCATAAGGAAATTATCAAAACGAAGTAACCCATAACTCCAACAAGAAGATGCAAATCTATTATCCAATCACCCCCCTAAAACTTTCATATAGCATAGCACTTTATGCATCCACAAAAGCAAATGACAGTCCAACAAACTTAGATTGCCCAGCATAAATATTATAAATTCCTAATGATATGTAATTCACACTTTAGTGAACAAATCACCTGCATAAGTCACTAATTTTCATCGCTGTCAAGCCTTATAAGTCCTAAATGGTGATTTGGCATAAGGAACTCGCTAACAACACAAGTTACCATAACATAGAAATAATTTCTAGGCATATCACCGCAAACTCGTCATGTAGGCAATAGCTACTGACAAAGATTTTTTTAAAAAATGCCCATACACCCCCCCCCCAAAAAAAAAAAGAATTTGCAGGCAAACAAATAGCACCATAGAAAGATTATTAACAGAAACATAATGCACATCCTAGTTCTTGTTTTGCATCACCACACATTCAAAACCGAGTCCATCAAACTAATTTTGTTTCATAGTTCTTGTTTTGCATCACCACACATTCGAAAACGAGTCTATTAACCTATTTTTTTCATGATACCAGAAGCAGTTCTTCCTATGATCCAATTGAGACAAACAGGAAGAACAGTTCCACCCAGCGAGCACTGAAATGCTCATAAAACAACAACGATTCTCAGAACAACCAGCCACTTTGACCCCAAACTGTCGATCTCTTTCACCGAATTGAAGCATGTAAGTAGGGATTAAGCTAAAGTATATAAGATATGTAACATATCCAACCAATTTTACCCATATTTGCTGAGATAATGTTAGGTCGAACAATCGAACAGCAATAAAAAAAGAGGAATTCTGTAATACTCCGATAGAAATCAAGATAGGCAAGATAGAAATCCAACCAGCGTGAGCGCCGGCGTCTCCGTTCCTTGGCCGCTTTGTCGCCGCCATCGCCACCGCCTCTTTCCTTTCTTCCTCCCCATCATCCTCCTCGTCATCAGAGGAGGGAGGAGGAGGCGGGAGCACACCGCGTGTGGTGCACGGCCTCCGTGGCGAAGACGGAGTGGGAGTAGGGGTGTTAGCGTCAAAATTTAGAAAGCTCAGCGATAAATTAGAAAGATGATCAGCTTAAGCGAAAAAGTGTCCGATTGCTATAGAGAATAAGCCGATCAGATTGAAGCAAGAAAAAATTTGGTCCCAAAATATAAGAATATCTAGATAAGACAGAGTTTGAAGAGGTGCCGTGATTCACGACAAGATATTCTATCGTATCTTGGATAGAAAGATTTAGTTAGTTTGATTAACTTCCTTAGAGTTATTTTCTCTTATCTTTTATCTTTGTTAGTAAATAACGTCCGATGGTTGTTGTAAATGCGTCGGACTTTGTAAACCAAGGATATAAATATAGACTTTCTAAAAACATGTACACCCATCTTTCGATCAATACAACTTTCGGCGTATCACTACCCTAGTCTATCTAGGATTTTACTGGCAGGTTCTGGCTCTCGACGCAGGGCTGCATCGGTTAAGTTCAATCTCCGACAAAGGGGTAAGTCCCGCCACTATCCTGATATGTCTCGCTCTGTCTAAGGCTACATCGGTTAGGTTCGACCTCTTAGGCCGATTGGATGTATTGCATCATGTTCGTACAGTGTCTATCAGCCTATCAAGCTCTCTCCGTTATTATCGGTCTCATGCTGTATCGGTTAGGTTTGATCTACGAGGCTGTTGACGGTAGAATGAGCTTTAGGCCTATAGGTCTCTGTACGGCGTTTCATCGCTGTGTTAGCCGATGAGTTATCTATACGTTGAGCATCACGCCCAGCGTATCGGCTCTTCGGCCGATACGCACCAGTCTTCAGAGACCTTGAGCGCTATGCCAAACGCATCAGCTTTCCAGCCGATGTGCACATATCTTCAGAGAGATGTCCACTCATCGGCTTAGCTAGCCAATGAGTTCGCTTCACTCTTACTTTAGCACATCCGATCCGACGTCCACCGTCTCATTGCCGTTAGCCTCAGTCTCGTACTGTCTCGGTTAGGTCTGATATTTGAGATTCAGTGCTAGCGGCGTCGTCACGACGGACGATGGGTCTCGTGCTGCCATATCCGGAGCGACATCGGTTTTACAGCCCGTGCCTTTTATACGATTCCTTGCCAGTTCGCATATGTCTTCATCGGCTTTTTAGCCGATGAACGACCGTTACAGCTTCCGTCGACTTCTAGAAGGGATCCCACGGGCCTTGCTATTTTTTGAATACACTCCTATGCATCCATCGGCTCTGTGACTGATAAATCAGGATCTCTTTTTCACTACACCCGAAGCCATCATAATCTTCGTCGACATCCACCTACGCCCTTATCAGCTCTCCAGCTGATAGAAGAGTATCCTGATTACTATCGACGATTAGCCAATACCAGGGGCTATCCGGACGCGGTTGATGACCAACCCGATCCTACCGGCTCTTAGCCGATAGTGAGTACTTATATCGGCCTATTGTCTGACTGACTCGTTCGTCTCACCTTTTTGTTAATTGCATGATCAAATTTACTGGTATGTCCATATCCGCACTGTGGTACCGAGCTGACCGAAACCCATGGCCCCCGGCGTGCGCACCTCAAGCCACGAAGAGAAACCGACTGGCCTGCACTAGAGCGAAACGGACCTCACAGACATCGGCGTGCTCGTGCTCGGTTGTGGCGCGAACAGCAGGGAGGAGGAAGTAGAACTGCGCGTCTCCCGTCTGGAGGAGGTCCTGGGAGTCGAGCTTGACGGGCGAAGAGCCGGGGACGTGGAGGACGCCCTGGACGAGGCACCCGTTCTTGCCGAGCACCTCGAGCGCGAAGCGGCGGCGCGGGAAGTCGTAGAAGATGCGCGCGTGGCGCCGGGAGACGTTCATCCCGCCGCCGAGGATACCGAGGTCGACGTCCACGTCGTCCGGCGCGGCCGCGTCCCCTCCGCCTCCGGCGCCGGGCTGGTTCCTCTTGCGGCTGTGGCGGCCGAGGACGATGGAATAGGTCTGCATGTAGTACTCAAAGTCCTCCCCCTACAGCTTCGCCAAGCCCACCTCCAGGTCAGACGCCGGCGGCGTTGCCGTCGCGGAAGCGGGGCGGCGGGAGTTGCCCATGGGGGTCTGAGAGGTGGGATGTGGTGGCCGGGTGGGGGGCCCAGTCACAGGGGGTTTGGACCGTTTGATTGTAGAGTTAGGGCTTAAGGGATGCCCAATTTATTTTTCCACCAAAATAGTGGCATGATGTCGCATCATGATTCGTGCAGCATGATGTCACATCGGTCTTGTTATATTGTATTTAGTGAAAATTTTGAATGCGCCAAATATTGTTTTATTATGCACGTACAAATACAGCTGTTTCTTTATGTATGGATGGAAGCACATGAGAAACCGTCGTCGTATCCTCGTTTCAGTCACAAGTAAGTGAAATTTTAGACTTCGCTGTCACAAGGCATTTTGTTAGATTATTTTGGTAAAAAAACTATCAAAATAATGCAAGTTATAATATTTTAAAATTCTGTTTCAAGACAAATCTAGCTATTTCATTTTTTAAAGTTGAATTTGAAATATGAAAAGAGATACCAAAGTTCAATTGTTAAACTTGTTACACGTATTACAATATGTCAATTATTTTTTGATTAAATAACATGAATTTCCATAAATAGATGGTTGACATAGATGTGTTTCAACCAGAGTGCACAATATACAATCTCATGTATAGTCTCTCACCCACTTGTGATTTCTCTCTGCACAACCCAAACTCCTGCATGGTGTGCATGAGCCATGTACCCACCCACACCTTTCCAACACACCACCCCACACCTACCTCTTTTTACATGAAGCACTTGATCCTAAGCCCATCTCATCCACAACTTCTCCTAAGTGAGACACATACACCCTGCACCCACCTCATTCTATATGAGGCACTTGAGCCCAAGCCCACCCAACCTACACCTCCCATGTGAGACACTCGCCACCTTGTGCCCACCTCCTTCCACGTAAGGCACTTAAGCCCAAGCCCACCCCACCCACACCTTTTCCCACGTAAGGTGCTACACCTGACACTCACATCTTTCACGCCTTGCACCCACCTCCTGTCAAATGAGGCACTTGTGCCCATAACCACCCACCCACACCTTCACTCATGTGAGGCATATACACCCTGCACCCGCCTTCTTTGACATGAGGCACTTGTGCTACGTCCTCTCATGAGTGACGCTTTGATGCATATCTATTAACGCTAGAATTTAGTTAGTCTACAAACAAATCCGCTGATGAAGGGAAGATTGATTGGCTTGCAGAGGGAAGCTGATTGACACAGTGAGAGAGCCAATTGAATAGGTTGACGATGGATTCGCTCCGGTTGAAAATAGAAGATTATTCAGATAAGACCGAGTCTGAAGAGGAGTCGTGAAGATCACGGCAGGATACTTTATCTATATAGAATATATTATATAAGTTAGGCAAGTTTAGTTAGCTTTATAACCTATAGATTAGTTTACTTATATATTTAGAAAATATTATACAGGGGTTGTTTTGAACCGCGTTGAACTCTTATAAATCCGGGATACAAATATGGACCCCCTGAAACCTATTGAGATATCAACAAGATTATAAATAATACAATTTCGGCATGTTGCTACCCTAGCTTATCTAGATTTTACTCCGGCGGGTTCTGGCTCTCGACGCGGGGCTGCATCGATTATATTCGATCTCCGGCTAAGGAATAAGTCTCGCTATTATCATGGTTCGTTTTACTCTGTTTAAGGCTGTATCAGTTATGTCCGACCTCTTAGTATGATCAGGCACACCATATCACATTAGTGTGAGGCTCGTCCGTACATCAGTCTACCTTCATCGTCTCTAGTATCATGCTGCATCGGTTAGATTCGACCTATAAGATTGGTGGTGATGGATTGAGTCGTTGGCTCGACAGGTTCTTGTGCAGTGTTTTGTCGGAGTGAATAGCCAATAAGTTATCATTACCGCGCACCTTATATATATTTTGCATATCATCTAACAATTAATCTGCTAGTGATCGATCTGATCACATCGTATTCGACCTAATAATGTCTCGGTTAGGTCCGATCTATCAGGTTCGTATCTAACGGGGGCTGGCATCGAGATCTAAAGGGTTTTGTTTCCCATCTTTTATGTATCGGCACCCTTATCCAGAGTGGTTCAATAGAGTTTCACTTTCACACCGATACAGGATACCAAACTTCTCTAAATTTTTGGAGCAATATATCATATCTACAGTGGAATACATCAGCCGATTCTTAGCCCAATATGGGGAGGCATCAGTTGAGAAAGCCCTAAGAGTTCATTTCTTTCCTCTGTCCCTCTCTGGATCGGCCTTCACATTGTTCTCGTCATTACCTTCCAACTCAATTCGAGGATGGTTTGATCTAAAGAAGCAATTTCACAAATATTTCTTCGCTGGAATTCATGAGACGAGGCTGACAAATCTTACGTCAGTTAGACAGAAACCTAATGAGTTGGTCCCAAAATAAATCCAATAATTTTGAGACATCAGAAGTCGTTGATATAGCCTTATCTTAAGCGATGGATAGCTAGCTAAGTTGGCCTTTCAAGGGTTGCTGGCTCTAATCAGAGAATGTTTTTCATCTCAAAAGATCAAGATCTTGGCACATCTTCTACAAAAAGTATTGGCTCATCAATTACAAGTTTATGCATCACACTCAGACTATAAGAAATCCGATGTAAAGGTTGGTTTGGCAGAGTGGACCAGGAAGAAGAAATCCATTTTGTGTCCTTAGGTGAAGAGTATCGGTAAGGAGGAAAGATATGACTCTGATGTGAATAAAGCCAATAAGATCTTCGATCTACTACATCAAGAGAAGCAAATTCAATTTCCACCAAACTATGTATTACCGTTAGCCAAGGAACTTAAAAAGAAGAAAGACTAGAAGGGACATAATTCAATCTCTCATCATACTAATAAGTGCAGAGTTTTTCGACAACAATTACAATCGGCTGTTGAATAAGGAAGAATCAAATTCAAAAATAAAAAACCAATAAAGATTAATGAACATCCTTTCCCTAGGTTTTTGCAAGCTCCTCTAGAGATTTGGCCGATGAAGGGAGATATCGGGGAAATCAAAAGTCACCTCATTAGACCGAGTCAGAAATATTCCAGACATTAAGATGAAGAATGGCGGACCATGGTGTATAAGGAGAGGTATAATCTGCATTAGGGTTGTCCCTTTTTTCAATTCTGCTAGGATCAAGATATGAGGTTGCTATTGATTGAAGACTGTCCAGAGTGCTATAAACCAAGGTCACAATATGTTGAACTAGAGAGGTCTTCACATAGTCAGCCACCTATTAAGTGGGTATCGGTACTTAGCCGATTGAGGTCAATTAATGAAGACCGCAATAAAAAATTAGCTAACAACAAGGAATTGCATGAGGAATAGGACAATTCTAATCCCAAGTGGTGTCCATCCAGATTCTTGACCAAGAATCAAAAGAGGAGGGCACAAAGGTTACGACATAAGGAGCAACACAAGAAACAATGGTGGAACAATGAGGAAGCCAATCGGATCCAAAAGATTAAACGTGCCTGGTGCGTCAAACGTAAGGACGATGATGTTGACACATTGGCTCCAACCAACATGGTGTTCTTTTGCCTTTGGAGTACAAATCTTTCTCATCTGATGCGGAAGATTAAGAAGAAGTTTTAGCCTAGTTAACACTTCAACCTAATCAAGCTGCATTTGACAAGCATGAAGAGTCTAAGCATCGGCACCTGAAGCCATTGTACATCAAAGGGTGAAGATGCTGGTTAATGGAGGGGCAGCCATCAATCTTGTGCCATACACCATATATTGCAAGCTAGGGAAGACTTCCGAATATTTGATCAAAACAAATATGGTGTTAAAAGACTTCGGCGAGAATCCATCGAAAATGAAGGACGTGCTGAATGTGGAATTAATAGTTGGAAGCAAAACATTGCCTACCATGTTCTTCATTATCGATGGCAAGGAATTATATAGTCTACTCCTTGGTAGGTACTGGATTCACGTGAATTGTTGTGTTCCTTCCACAATACATCAAAACCTCATAAGTGACAAGGAGATTAAGTTGAGGTGATTCTAGCCGATCAATTGACCAACATTGCAGTAACCGATATGCCAATTAAGAAATCGAATAGAGTCGATTGCCTATCCGGGAAAATATGGGATGGAGATTTCTTGGATGTAATCAGCAAGGGAATAAAGCCGATCTAGTAAGTCAGCTCAGAACAGTTGCTCTAATGAGCACCATTGAAGATTTCGAAGGAAAGTTAGGGCTAGGATTTATGTCAGCCGATGATTTGGAAGATATTGATATAGGTCTAGGAGATAAGCTAAGGTCAACATGTATTAGTAAAAATTTACATACTGAGTTATGAGAAGAGTTCATAAAATCGCTTAAAGAATTTCGGGAATTTTTTGCATGGATTATCATGAGATGCTAGGTTTAAGCCAATCGATTGTTGAACATCGGCTTCCTATCAAATTAGGATATTAGTTGTTTAAGCAGCCTTCGAGAAGATTCAAGGCAGAATTATATGATACAATCAAGGCAGAGATCATAAGGGTGTATGATGCAAATTTCATTTGACTATGACGATATGCTGAGTGGATATCCAACATCATTCCGGTAGAGAAGAAGAATGGAAAGCTGAGCATATGTATTGATTTCTGGGATTTAAACAAGGCTACCGCTAAAGATGAGTATCTGATGTTGATGGTAGATTTATTAATTAATACAACATCGGGTTACAAGATCATTAGCTTTATGGATGGTAATACTTATTACAATCAAATTTTTATAGCAGAGGAAAATATTTCTAAGACTGCATTTAGATGTCCTAGAGGTATCAGTTTGTACGAGTGAGTAGTGACGACCTTTAGATTAAAAAGTGCTAGCGCATCTTATCAAAAAGCCATGAATTATATATTTCATGATCTCGTCGGTCTAGTGGTGGATATATATATATTAATTATGTGGTGGTTAAATTCAAGAGTATTGAATATCATATAGCCGATCTACAATGAGTACTAGAGAGGGCACAGAAATATAGACTTACGATGAATCATCGTAAATGTGCTTTTTGCGTATCGGCTGGACAATTCTTAGGTTTTATGGTGTATAAGAAGGGTATCGAAGTTAGTAAACGAAGCATCAAAGATATCTAGAGCACCAAGCCACCAGTCAACAATACATAGTTATAGTACTTCATCGGCAAACTTAACTTTGTGAGGAGATTTATTTCAAATCTATTGGGAAGGATTGAGTCCTTCATTCTATTGCTGAAGTTACGAGCCGATCAAGAATTCGTGTGGTGTGTCGAGCAACAGAAAGCATTTGATCTAATCAAAGATTATCTGAATTCTCTATCAGTATGAATTCTACCGCATAAGGGCATACTATTCAAGTTATATCTATCAGCCAATAAGAAGTCCATTGGGTCAGTGGTTATACAAGATTTTGAAGAAAAAGAACAAGCAGTATTCTATTTCAGTCGATGACTTCTAGATGCTGAAACAAGATATCCTACAATGGAAAAGTTATGCCTATGCATATATATTTCATGTACCAAGTTGAGACACTATCTCCTATCGGCTGAGTGCACAATGGTTTATAAAGCTAGTGTGGTTAAGTATATGTTATCGGCACTAGTATTAATAGGGTGAATTGGTAAATGGATATTTGCTTTAATAGAGTTCGATGTATGGTATAAATCGACTAAGATAATCAAAGGGCAAGCTATAGCTAATTTTATCATATAACATAGAGAGATCCATGAAGATTTTGTTGAACCGATTACATGTACTTTATTTTTTGACTGATCGGTTTACAAGCATGAATTTGGTATCAGCATGGTAATTATATCACCTTTGGGCCAAGCTTTGAGTTCGCTTCTACAATTAAACCTTATTGGACTAATAATCAAGCAGAGTATGAAGTGGCACTCAAATGTCTTCAACTACTGGGGAAAATTGAAGCCAATGAGATAGAGATAATTGGAGATTCTTTATTAGTGATCAAGCAGCTGTCTAGGGAGTATGAGTGCAAGAATGATGTCTTGAGATTACATTATGAAGAATATCAATATTTATTGAAGAATTTCAAGATAATATCATTGGATCATATTCCTAGTGAGCAAAATTTAGAAACCAATGATATTGCTCAAATTGCTTCGGGGTATCGGCTGGATAGGAAGATGAAGGTTGAAATAGCTGATATTGATAATGATATTGAGGCTGATGGTTGGCGATGAGAGATTATCAAATATTTGCAAAATCTGTCATAATCGACTTCTAAGAAACTTTAGTATAAGTCTACTAAATACGTATTGCTTGATAATGACTTGTATTATCGGACCATTGATGAAGTTCTATTAAGATGCCTAGGTATAGAAGAGCCTACAATAGTCATGAGTAAAATACACGAAGGTATCTGCGAAGCCCATCAATCAGCTCACAAGATGAGGTGGCTGATGAGAAGAGCTTGGTATTTTTGGCCGATAATGCTAGATGATTACTTTAAATACTACAAAGGATGCCAAGACTGTTAAAAGTTTGGAAATGTGCAGCGAGCTCTAGTATCGACTATGAACCTAATCATCAAGTCGTGGCTGTTTAGAGGTTGGAGAATCGACATGATCGGCCAGATTTATCTTTCATCGAGCAATGTGCATAACTTCATATTGGTGGAGATGGATTATTTTACAAATTGGGTAGAGGCTATCCCTTTGAAGAAAGTTACATCTAAGGATGCAATTGAGTTCATCAACAAACACATTATCTATTGGTTTGGTATTCCCCAGAAGATTACCACCGATCAGGGTTCTATTTTCATGTCTAATGAGTTTTAACAATTTGTTGCCAGTACAGGGATTAAGTTGTTGAATTCGTCACCATATTATGCTCATGCTAATGGTCAAGCCAAAGCAACCAACAAGAGTTTAATCAAGTTGATCAGGCGCAAGATTGATGAATAGCCATAGAGGTGGCACATTACATTTGCCAATTCATTATAGGGTTATCGGATGATATGCTATGGATCTACTAGAGTACCACTGTATTAACTAGTATATGGGCATGAAGCGATTCTGCCTTGGGAAGTTAACATCAATCCAGGAGGGTATCTTTATAGGATCAATTGATAACTGATGACCATTACAACCTAATAGCGGATGAACTCAATGATTTGGCTCAGAATTGGCTAAGGGCGCAAGAGAAGATTAAGGAAAGCAAAACCAAGATAGAGAGGCATTATAACAAAAAAAGTGATGACTAAATATTTTTCTAAAAAAGATCTAGTTTGGAAATTAATTTTACCGATTGAGACCATAAGTTTGGAAAATAATCACCTAACTGGGAGAGGCCTTTTCGGATCAATCACTGTGTGCCTTGTAATGCTTATGTACTAGAAAGTTTTGAAGGTGAGAAGTTTGCCAAAGTAGTCAATGAAAAGTCTCTAAAGAAATATTATCCTAGCATTTGGATTGACGCCTAAATCGGCTAAGTGCGGCTGATTTCTAATACTCTTCAAGATAAAAGCTAATAATGTTCTATGGACTGGTGGTAGCCAATGTTGGTTGGTATTGCTTACTTAAATCGGTTAAGTGCAGTTGATTTCTAATATTTCTTTAAGACAAAAGCCAATATGGTTATATCACCTAGAGATAGATGATATCATTGGATATCGACTTTAGGATACAAGTAAAAAAATCAATAGAGCCAATTAAATTGTATTACAGATGATCAATGTTTTGATGTGACATCGTGGATTTTCAACATTAAAGTTTTATAGGAATTTCTTAATTGCTTCAATCACACGCAAGTGGATCCTACCTATTTCCTTAATGGCCCGGATGTCTTTTTCATCAGATATAGGGATGGTTTTCAAACTCTTGTGCCAACAAGCTGCTTGACGTACTTTTTCTGCTATTTTGGCCTCCTAATATTGGATTGATTGCAGTAAGCTGATAAGGTGGGATTATATGACTTCAATGTCGTGGTGCACCTTATTATGCTCCACCATCAAATCAACGTCTCGTTTCTTCAGTTGGCCTAGCTTGGTTTGGGTATCCTATGAATCAGCTGTCATTTCATAGAGTTTCTTCTTCTTAGTCTGGGCGGATAGCCAATCGTTTTGAGCTAAGTCTCTGTTCGGTGTGATCAGCTATACATCACTTGGTCATGATTAGTTGGGTCTTGTGGAATTCCAAATAAATGACAGGCGTTAGTACGTTGGTGAGTTCTTCGGGCAAAAGTTGTTTAATTTCAGCAAGTCTTCCTTAGATTGGTCCATAGTCTTCCACCAGTGAGTTCATCAGAATTTCTAGCCAATACATGTGTTTGCACCAGATCTTGCGCGCGTGGCATGAACACGCCGAGCCTGGGAGGTTTGCTTAGCTCTAGTGCAGGCCGGTCGGCTTCTCTCTGTGGCTTGAGGTATGTGCGCCGAGGCCTGTGAGGTTCTCTCGGCTCTAGCGCGATGGTGTGGGTATGGGCATGCCAGTCAATTTAACCCTGCAATTGACAAGGAGGTGAGCTGAATGGGTCAGTCGGACGATGGGCCGATATGAGCGCTAGCTATCAGCTGGTCACCGATATGATCGAGGCAGTCATCAGCCACGTCCAAATGGCTCCTGCTATCAGTTGGTCGCCGATTGGGATCAAGATGCTCTTCTATCTACTAGAAAGCTGATGAAGGTGTGGACAGATGTCGACAAAGGATCTGATGGCTTCGGGTGTGGCAAAAGCGAGATCCTGATCCATCGGCTGTAGAGCCGATGGAGGCACCGAAAGGTATTAAAAGCAAAGTGCATAGGATCCCTCCTGGTAGTCGATGAAAGCTGTAGCGATCGTTCATCGACTGGAAAGCTGATGAAGGCATATGTGAAGTGGTAAGGAATTGTATAAAAGACATACCGGCTGCAAAGTCGATGCCGCTCTGAATATGGCAAGAGTGAAACGAACCCATCGGCTTGCTGAGCCGATGAGGGAAGTCTCTAAAGACTGGTGCGTATCAGCTGAGAAGCCGATACACTGGGCGTGGTGCTCAATGTATAGATAACTCATCGGCTAACACTCCGATGAAATGCCATATAGAGACCTATAGGCCTAAAGCTAAATCTACCGTCAGCAACCTCATAGGTCGAACCTAACCGATGCAGCACAAGACCGACGACGACGGAGAGAGCTTGATAAGCAGATAGACCCTGCACGGATGTGATACGATACATCCAATCGGCCTAAGAGGTCGAACCTAACCGATGCAGCCTTAGATAGAGCAAGACATCTCGAGATAGTGGTGGGACTTACACCTTCACCGGATATCGAAGTTAACTGATGCAGCCCCACGTCGAGAGCCAGACCTCGCTGGTAAAAACCTAGATAAACTAGGGTGACGATGCGCCGAAGTTGTATTGATCGAAGGATATGTTGATATCTTGATATAGGTTTCTAGGGGTCTATATTTATACCCTGTCATTACAGAGTCCGATGCGGTTATAAGAACCATCGGACGTTATCTCCTAAAAATATAAAAGGAAAATATCTCTCGGGAAGTTAACTAAACTAACTAAACCTTCCTATATAAGATAGGATTTACATAGATAAAATACCCTCCCGTGAGTTCCATGGCTCCTCCTCAAACTCGGTCTCATCTGGATAATCTTATATTCTTAGACCGAATCTCTCCTTGCTTCATTTGATTGGCTTCCTCCCTACAGCAACCAGACTGTTGTTTTACTTTAGCTTATCTTTTTTCCAACCTTTCCCTGGGCTTTCCAAATTTTAGTGTTAACAACATGATATCCGATAATTGCTCACATACATCGGCTGGTAGAAATGGTTCGATCGCTACACTGGTAGTTGTATCTTTATCTGTATCCATGTATTTGCCAATGTCCAAGGAGAACAAACCGGCAATGACTACACATTGACATCGGTAAATAGGAGAACCATGAGTTAAGGCAAAAGTGCAAATATAGGATGAATGTATCTGAGACATAGTTGGAGTAGCATGAATAGTAACATCATTGTCGGCTTAATGAGGAGTAGTTTTGGGAGTATGGCCGATGACCGATGTGGAGATGACACGGACTACATAGGTGTTTTCTGTTTGGGCATCGGCTACTATTGAAGATGTTGTAAATTTTGGAGCAAGTAGTGGTCTCTGGCAACTAGACTTCAGGAGCCGATGGTTCAAGCTGCAAAACAAAGATATCAGGAAAGGTGAAGAAGAGATTAAATTGGCACATACTAGCAAAGGCGAAGGTGCTGATGTGGAAGTGGGAGGAGATCCTTTAGAGAACGGTACCGTGACTGTGATATCGACACTGGATTTTTGTTTCTTGGAAGCCGTTCGAGTAGCCAGCTTCCTACGTTTGGTCCCTGATGGTTGCGGTACCCAGAGCAGAGGCGATGAAAATGGGGCACCATGTCTCTAAGGTACGGCTCGGCCGATGGAGGTTGATACATAATTGGTCAGTCGTTTGCACTTGTTGTAGCCACTTCTTTATCACCGGCCTACAGGATCATGAAAGTTGTACAATACATTCATGAAAAAATAGAGTATGGAATATAGAGTATGGAGAAGAATTACCTCTTCGAGGCTGGTTCTAATAGTGCCATTACGGTGGTTGCTGGTCTTCGTGACTTCTTAGGGGATTAGTTCCTACTCTGCTCTTTTGTATCCTACCATATGCGAAGCGACATCGACTATTTGGCCAATAATTCTTTTATTTTATTCCATGCGTCTATAACCTATGTCTTGATTGGCTTTTTGGCCGATGCTCGAGCGTTACCTTCTTATTAGCACCCAGCCGATAGGGTGAGCCATATCGGCCCATCGGTCAATTGGCTCGTGGTTCTCATCCTCAATCTCCTTATCCATTATAGGATCAAATTGGCTAGCACACCCTCAAACCTCAAAGACTAAGTACCTACATTAGAGCTAAATAGATCTCCTAAGCCTTCACATAGACAAGACATCGTTCTCCCCGATCAAACTTCTACTGGCTCATTTATGACTTCGCCCAGTCCGATTGGCCCTCATGAGATTTGGCGACCAACAGTACCCATAGTGGAAAAAACCAAATTGATCTGGTGGTTTCACTAGAAAAAACTAGAACTAGATATGCATTTGAACCGGGTTAAGGGATGCTCAATTTTTCTCCCCAAAAATGTGGTATGTGGTGCATCAAGATTCATGTAGCATGATGACGCATTGGCCTTGTTGTATTGCATTTTGGGAACTTTTTGAATGTGCATAGCCTTGTGTATATCACATGATTTTATTATGCATATACAAATACAATTGTTTCTTGATGTATGTATGGATAGAAGCACATAAATATGCAAAATAGCTGTCATATGCTCACTCTAGTCAACCTTTTAGACTTCATTGCCATAAGACATTTTGTTAGATTATTTAGTTACTAGAACAAAAACTGTATAAAATAAAGCAAAGTTATAATATTTTGAAACTATTTAAAAATAAGTCTGGCCAACCTTTTTTAAAGCTGAATTTGAAATATTTAAACAGACATTAATGATCAAACATTAAACTTCTTACCGTATCAAGGTCACTTATTTGTAATTGGAGAGACTAACATTTAACATAAATTTCCATAAATACATGACTACAACAAGGTGCATGATATACAACCTCGGGTATAATCTTCCATCCGTAATTCTTCTCCACACAGTCCAAACTCCCACATGATGCACATAAGGTATGCAGCTATGCCCACCCAACCCACACCTTCTCCACATAACACACCTGCTCGCGCTATGCACCCATGCCTGCCACATTAGTCACCTACACCCACACGCACCCACTGACATCTACTATGTGGTGCACCTGCACTTGCACCCTATCCCTACCTCTCCCATATAAGGCACTTGTATTCACGCCCACCATACCAACACCTTCTCTCACATGAGGCACATGCACTCACCTCCTCCCATGTGAAGCACTTGCGTCTACACCCACCCACCCACTCTTTTTCCCACATCAGGCATTTAAACCCTACACACACCTCCTCCCGTGGGAAGCACCTACGCCCACGCTCACCACATGCACACCTTCTTCCATATGAGGCACCCACCCATTGCCACAAGAGGCATCTACACCCATACGCACCCGTTGACACCTTCTATGTGAGGCACCCACACCTTGCACCCACCTCCTCCCACGCGAGACACTTGTATCCCTGCCCATCCGCCCATAAATTACCCCACATGAGGCACTCGCACCTTGCACCTTGCACCCATATTTGGTTGGGGATGTTACCATGTAACCCTATCCCCAATCCTATATAAAGCGAGTAGAGAGCCCCTAATAAGGGCACTAGTAAACACAACCACAACCTACGGGTAAAATACAATCCACCAAAACAGAAGTAGGGTATTATCTCTCATCGAGGATTTGAGCCTATATAAATCCTTGTGCCTTTCGCAACCACCAAGCTTTATGTTTGGTGCATAGTCGCCATTTATTATTACTGATAATAAACATCAAAACTTGCTCCCACCTAAGGTACTTGCACCCATTCCATACACCCATCTCCTCCCGCACGAGGCACCTAAGCACACGCACACGCTCGCACCCTACAACCACCCATACCAAATTAGGCACCTACACCCATGCACACCCACCAACACCTTCTTCCATTTGATGCATCTGCACACTACACCTACCTCCTCCCACATGAGCCACCTATGTCCATGCCTACCCTACCCATACTTTTTCTTATGTGAGCCATCCGCAACCTGCAACGACTCTCTCCCATGCCCATCCTACCCACACCTTCTCCCATGTGAGGCATCCATATCCTTCACCCACCTCTTCTCACATGAGGCACCAATCCCTCTCCCTCTCACCCCACCCCACCCACACCTTCTCCCATGCGAGGCACCCACATCATGCACCCACCTACTCCCACATGAGGCAACTGTGCCCATCTCTCATGATTTGTGAGTGACGATCAATATACACCTACACCCTACTCCTCTTAGCACTTTGTGCACATGTTAGCGAGATTGGGCTGAACCTAACTAGACCATACAAGGATCAAGCCTAGCTATGCACCATGGTTGGTCATATCCATCAATTAGGTTGGTTCAGTGGAGCGATGGAGGGATAAGAGGAGCTTGGATTCATGGTTGCTGTTTTTTTCCTCTCAAGATCACATTCCTTGAATATATTAACACATATACTATGATTGTTACATTTAATTGGATAATTGGTCTATTTAAATCAATTAAACCAAATAAATTTCAATGCCCATTATGCTAGGAGTTACACATGTTCAATGCCTCATAGATAATCAAGGAGAAAGGTGAAGAGTTTTTAAAAATTAATCTAATGATTGATTATGGAATAATAACCAATATTAATTACATCTAATTGATGGTTTGTTGATAGTGGAGTAGTGTAGTATGTTAATTACTCTTTTACTCTTCCTCTTCCATGAGATGTCATCTTCCCTTTCTCCTATAAAAGGACAATGGATTTGATCTCCCATACATGTGACAAAACACAATTCTCTACATTCCACTCTGTTGCTACTTGGTTTTCCCATCCTAGCATCTATGTGCATGGACACTAGGACATTAGGCCTCTGAAACCTTTACCTTCCTTATCTTGCACCATGAGGGGAAGGCGAATCAAGTTTTTGTGGAGCAGATCGCGCGACTGCTTCTTGATTCCTGTGAATGACTACTTGGACTACATTCTCATCACCATGGCTACTAACAACAATAGCATCATCTACACTGATAGTGAGAATGGCAATGGCTATGGTTTTGCTCCTGCTAACATTGTGATTACTATTTAAGCATTATACATTCATCTTTTCATCTATTCTTGTTTGATGATTATGTTTTTACGTGCAAACGAGATAGACATGCTTGTTTCTTCTATTTACAACTATTGCATATCTAGTTTGCTTACTTCTGTTGCTAAAAATAATCTATTTTGATTTCTTACCACGGTTTACATTATCAATGTCATGGTTTACATTGTTTATTTCTAGATTAAATATTATAAAAAATTGCTAATATTTCTGACAAACCAAAAACCTGATTATAGGCAATTTTCTACTACTAGTTTTGCTACTGCTCTCAAACCTACTGTATTCGATGGTTCAAATTGCAAGCGGTGCCATGCCAAGGTTGTGTTATGTTTGATGGCCATGAATGTTTATCACATGGCAAAGAGTAGATCTAAATGAATGATGACACCTAAAGTGGAGAACATGTTCAAGGTTGCTGATAACCTCTTTCGAGGAGTCATGAGTCATGTTCTTAGTAAGAAACTAGTTGATACATACATACACATATTTACTGGTAAGAAGATGTGGGATACGCTTGAGGCCACATTTAGGGCCTCAAATGCAGATAACAAGTTGTATGTGATGGAGCAATTTAATGATTACAATATGGTTGATGACCGTTCTATTGTTGAGCTAGCTCATTAGATACAATCCATTGCCAAGGGGCTCAAAAACTTTACTTGTGTGTTACCAAATAAGTTCATTGTTGGATCCATTATTACCAAGCTTCCTATTATGTTGAGGAATTTGGCCACTTCTCTAAAACACAAGAGACAGAAGTTTTCAATTGACAATCTAAATGGGTATCTCAATGTTAAGGACAAGGCGATGGCAAAAGACACAAAAGGTAAAATTATTGAGGGAAGTTCAAGTGCCAATTTGGCATAGAAGGGATTGAATCCCATAAGAACAAGAACAAGATCAAGGTCGAGATTAAGAAGAATCCTATGCAAACAACCAAATTTAAGAAGAAGAATAAGGAAACTTGCTTTGTTTTTGATCTTCCTAGGTATTGGGCCAAGGAGTATAAGGATCGCAAGGGTGGCAAGCAGTAAGAAAAGTCTGCAAATATTGAGATGGGGACTTTTGGGTGTGATCTACCTACTATTTTTTCAGTATGTCAGTCTACCGGTTGGTCGATTGACATGAGTGCTAATATATATATATATATATATATATGGGTGTTTGTGGACACACGCGTGTGCGCACACTGATATCCTCTTGTTTTCCTCTTAACAGGTTACAAGGACTTTCACCGTGTTGATGGGGAATAGCTCTTATGGTACTGTTCATAGTGTTGGTATGATCATTTTGAAGTTTACTTTAAAAAAGATTGTGCAGTGAGGAATGTGAAGCATGTCCCCTCCATAAATAAGAATCTAGTTAGTGGCTCTTTTCTATGTTGAGATTGATATAAGATGATTTTTTAATCCAATAAAGTTATGGTGTCCAAATGTAGACATTTTATTGGAAAATGGTATGAGTGCGAAGGCTTGTTTCACATATCTTTGACAAACTTGTGTAATAAAGTTGTTAATCATGTATGCAATGAGAGTGAGTCTATTTTTTGGCATTCATGACTTTGTCATATGAACCTTGGTTGCATGTTGCGCTTAGCTAGTATGAGTTTAATCCCAAAATTTGCTACTATTAAAGGCTCTAAGTGTCAACTTTGTGTGTAAGCAAAGCAATCCCATAAGCCTCACAAGGCTATGGAGGAAATAAATTGGTAAAACTAAAGCTCATACATTTTGATCATTATGAGATGAATGATGTGTTGACAAAGGGTGGAAAGAGATACTTTATGACATTGATATGTGTATCTCTTGAAATCAAAGGATGAGGCTTTGGCCTATTCTAAAATCTATAAAGTTGAAGTAGAATAACAACTTGAGAGAAAGATCAAATGAGTTATGTCTGATCGTGGTAAAGATCAAATTAATTACATCTAATTGATGGTTGGTTGGTGATGGAATAGTCTGGATTACTCTCTTCCTCTACCTCTTCTATGATACTCATACTCTTCATCTTCCCTTTCCATACATGTGATGAAACACAATTCTCTACATTTCACTATATTGTTATGTGATTTTTCCATCTCGGCAACTACGTGCATAGATAATAGGAGAGCAGGCTTCAAGAACCTTCGCCTTCTTGATTTTGCTCTAGGTGGAGAAGACGAATCAGATATTTAGGAAGTGCATGGTGCAACTACTTGCTGATTCCTATAAACAACTGCTTCGACTACATCCTCGTTACCATGACGGCTAGTAACAATAGTATCGTCAACACCAATGGTGAGAATGGCAATGATAATAGTTCTACTCCTCTTACCATTGTGACTACTGTTGTAGCATTGTATGTTCATCCTATTCTTGATTCTGTTTAATGATTATATTTTTACATGCAAATAAGATAGACATACTGTTGTTTCTTCTATTTATAGCGGTTGCATGTCAAGTTTACTTACTTTTGTTGCTGAAAATGTTATGTTTGGCTTATCAGTGTGGGAATGTTACATGATATAGTTTTATTAAAATCTAGACAGTAAATTTGATATCATAATTAAATATAAATTCTTATCAAATTCTTACAACATTAACATACATGGTTAAAATCACCTACACAATTCGATAGATGAAAATACTTTTCATATCGAAAAGCAAACAATGTTTGAAAACTTGAAAAACAATAGATTTCATGAGAAGTCAAGAAATTTCATAAATGTTTCTTTGTTGCCCGAGTTATATTGATTACCAAACAATATTGTCAAATGATCAAATCAGCCCAATTTGAAAGTATAATTTCTATTTTGAATGAAACTAGCAAAGTTCACTAAAATACCATGACAAGTAGGCATGGTAAAAATATGAAAGCTTTACGCAACACGTGTTGAAAATTTATAGTAATATTTGCAAAACTATACGAAAGTGTTATCTATTCTACAGTAAAAGAGTCAAGCCGATGACCCACCACCCTTGCAACAACTATTTGAACAAAAGAGCTATTCTGCTGATTGGTAGGTGTATTTTTTTTAAAAGAGATGGGATATATAGAAAGCTAGGGCAAAAAGAATTGATGACAATATTCTTTTTCAAATTCTCTTGTGACACTGGTGAAAAAATTGTTAAACCAATCAACACGACACGTTAAAACAATGTGCTTAACAGATATTTCCTGGACAAACGAACAGTGATTAGAAAAACCTTGAAAGTAAATATTCCATCTACTACTCTGTGTCAGGGACTCCACAAATAATATCTGTAGATAGCCCTAACATTTGGTTTTGGTTCTCGTACAACGATGGGAAGGGGACACTAGCAGAGAGAGAGAGAGACTGCGAGAGCCATTGGGCCCAAAGTGCCTCCATCAGTCCACCGAGCCTGACCAAGAAAGAGTCCAGCCCGACAACGCCCAAGCCCAAGCCCACGTAACCACGCAGGGCACACGGCGTCCAGCACACGCAACCAGCCAGCCACACCCTCTCTCGCCGATGTGGTCGGCACAAACGTCCGCCGCCGCGCCTCCCCATCGCTGCTCGTCGGGGTCGGTCGGGGGTCTGCACCGCCGTGCGTCGTGGTCGGTTGGCCGCCCCAGCGCCGCCGCCGCCGCCCCATTGCCGTCGGCATATGCAAGGTCAGAGGCCGCCTCCATCATTTTAGGAACCATTTGATAGATTTTCTTGATCTGTTGCATGCTTGGATTTCACAAGTCACTTGTTTGCTCGGCTTATTCGGTATTAAAACCTTAAAACCGGACAGAATTAATTCGTTTTGGTGAGCACCTGGCATCTCGCTGTTCATCAGACGAGCACACGACGATTCTCTTAGTCTGAACCGCTCCATGACCGTATATGAAAAACAGTTGCATTCATAGATAAGAAAGAAAGAATTATATGAAAACTACAATGCACTTGCACTTGATATATAGAGCCGTCCAATTGCACAGAATATTTAAGCTATGTTGCAACAGTAGCAAATTTCTGGGTACCAGACAAGTTCAGCATGCATATAAAATAAATCCATGCGGCCGATCAACTGGCCCTCCCAGAAATTTTGGTTGGGCATTAAATGGCATAATTTGTTACAACTTCATGGATACATCAAGGGCATGCTGTTATCAGATATGCTACAGAAAACAAACAACCTAAACAGTCTACAGCCTGATTGTAGAAAGAGGAATTCAATTATGTGAACACACATGTGATCAGGAATAACAGAATGAATTAACATAGTGCGGCTGGGCTCAGCAAGGTTCTTCGAAAGGTGGTACAAATTACAAGATGTTGACAAATGGAGGGACATCGTCCCTTGGTCTTGCAAGAGATTGGTATAAATACAGATGGTCCACAGTATCGGCAGTCACCTCTTCATTTCCAGAATGGCCACTAATCACTTCAAGCACCAAATTTGGCATTTGCTGAGCTACATCATTACAGCCTCTCATCGTAAGTCTGCAATTGCTCATCCACAAGAACCTCATATTGCAAAAGTGGTTTAAACCTGAGAGCAATCCCTCGTCACCAAAAGGACACTCCCTGACCTCAAGCTTCTGAAACCGAGTGCGTCCTTCAAACACATATCTGAGTGACATGTCGGTATTGCCAGTGAAGGCAACAGACAGAGTTTTGATAAATTTCCTGTATTGGCCAATGTACGCGAAGGCCTTGTCTGTTACCAGACCAGAGGTCGAAAGCCTAGAAAGTTTCTTACAGTTCATCACAATTGCTCCAAAACCTTCATCCATTGGTTCCCCGGTGATTCCATCAGGGAGGTGGGCACTCAAAATGCAGAGGTGAAAGACCTTAGGATGAGGGCAGTTGTTAGACATGATGATCATTGCCTCATTTGTCATGCTTCCACAATAGTAGGTTAGGGTTTCAAGCTTTTGGCAGCCTTTTGATATCGCTTCAAGGCCAACATTTGACACTGAGAGATGATACTGACTCTCAGCAAACAAATGATACACTCGTAACTCGCGCAGATCGAAGCATGTCTCAGCGACAGCACAAAGGCCATCATCACCCACAGTGTCACAAACACATAATGTCCGAAGATTGCCACAGCAGCGAACGATGGGTGTGAGCTGTTGCGCTGTAATGCTCACAGAGCTTAAGATGAGGGATGTGAGATTGGCAAAAACTGGGTAGATCACAGGGAGGTACTCTGGATTGATGTCCCAGAAACCCGAGAGGGAGATGAGCGACTTGCAAGTTGCGAAAGATGTCGCAAGATCAGACACTGATGAAGGGGCCTGACCTGCATGGTAGCCAGTCTTGGACCGGAACACGCCAGTGCCAAGGTGTGTGAGGTTGGGAGAAATTGCCATGAGGCAGCACAGCTGCTCTATCGTCACATGGTGATTCACACGCAACCGGCGAAGAGACGGTGAGCGTGCAACAAGGGCCTCCAGTGCCTGAAAGTTGCAAGGCATGGCCACACATCCAAACGCGAGAGTCCAGTGATGTGCTGGACTGCGGAAACATAGAGATCCAGTCCACTTGCTCATCCACCGTGTCCTCAATGTGATCGTTAATCAGATCAAGTATGCGGAGATGCCTGCACTGCTCTGCGATGATGGTGAGGCCACCAGCACTGAATTTATCACAGCTCACCAGTGAGAGTTCCCTCAACTATGGGAATGACTGCACCATGAGCATGAGGTTATTGTCCGAGACTGTCATCCGCTTGAGGTATATGCGCTTGAGGTGTGGGTATGCGGGCCCCAAAGCAGCCACCCAGGGTGATGCATATGCACCCCATCCTTTGGGCACTAAAGTGAAGTCTGCGGAGCGTGGCCCGCCCTTTAGGGTGATGGAGCGCAGTCCACGAAAACGCTCGATGACACAACTTGGAGAGACAGCATAACAATTGCCAATGGAGAGTTCATGCTGTGTCTCGGCCTCGGCGTAGTACCAGTAGTGACAGACCAGCGATGCCGTGTTCCGATCATGTGCTGTCGTGAGGAGCTGGAGAATGTTCTCTAGCATTGTGTTATCAAGCATGTGGTTTGGCCTGGCACAGCTCCTCACATCATCGCTATCGCCACTCACCACCTCCTGACATCGGCCTGCCACCCCTATGGCCGGAATTGTGTGCTCTTTGTCTTCATCATCGTAAAAGATCCAATCTTCCAACTGTAAATTGATTCTAGGATTGCTTGGGTGGTTGCTAACAATAGATGTTAATGCAAACTCTGCACCACCACCACCACCCCTTATTTTTGCAGAGATCTCCTTGAGGCTTGGCAAGTGTTCAATGCTGATAGGTGCAGTGCCATGCATATTTTCTCTGAGTGCATTAAAGTCTGACCTGAGCTTCCTGAGATTAGGCATTGCATTTGACTCAAATTTCAGCCAAGGTGCGCTGCAGGTGAACTCCAAGTACTCAAGAACTGAGAATCCCCCCTTGTCAAACATGACTTTTTCAATGGACGCTGTATGCACATTCAGTGACAAAGAAATAAGATCAGGCAATCCCCTGAGAATATCAACTCCATTCTTGACAAGTTCCCTTACTGCAATATTGAAAATGCAGAGGTTCTTAAGCTCTCTGATCCATTTGGGAACCTTGGAAAAGATGCAATCAAGCAGAAGCCACTCAAATCTCTGGAGAAAATGAGGAGGTGCCAAGAAGTCCCAAGAAACAGTTGCATCTGAGGTGCCGGGAAACATATCAAATTTTTGATAATTGCCAGAAACTATGGCCAGTGTTTTCAGGTTGCCAAATGCCCCAAGTAAAGATCCCAGTGCTTCCATGTTTCTTTGTAGATGCTCTGAAGGTAATATAGAAAAGCTGAGATGAATATTCTGCAGATTTTTCATATTACCCTGTGATGAGTTACTGCTCAGGTCAAGGCTTCCTAGTGTAATGACAGATTTCATTTGTCCAATCCAGTCCAGCAGATTTGGCTCTAACAGAATATGGAGATGTAACAAGCCTGGGAGATGGAAAACATCCCATGGAACAGCAGCAACTTTTGTATCCAATGTCCAGCGTTTCCAAGATTTGTGGGCCTTGCATTTGGTGTGGTAGTTCGATGCAGATATCACACACAATCTTCAAATATTTAAGTTGAAACAGTTTGGAAATCCCAGCGAGGTCTAACGTGTTGTCACCGAAATGACCAAATAATTGAAGGTTTCGAACGCGGAGAAGCTTAAAGTCTGCAATAGAAGGCATAGACTTAAACAGCCCAAAAAAGGTAAGTGACCGAACTTGTGATCTTTCGAAATTTACTGGCACCTTTGTATATGCAGAAGTGTAGTATATAGTGAGACCGAAACTCTGTTTTCTATACAGGGGGTCGGATCTATATATATATATAAGTCTAGTGGTCTAACACCCTTCCGCAGTCGTAGCGAGAGGGGTACGAATGCAGAGACTGGAGCGAAAACTAGTGAACAAAGACGCGGGTAGGCCTTTGGTCATGATGTGGACGAATTGGTACGTCGATGGTACATGGAGCATCCGAGCGTGTCCTAGAGCAAACTTGTCACGGACGAAGTGAATATCAATCTCAATGTGTTTCGTGCGTCGATGATGAACCGGGTTGGCGGTCATGTAGACAGTATTAACGTTGTCGCAATAGACAACGGTCGTGAAAGCGATGGGTGTACGGAGCTACTGGAGAAGCTGGCAAATCCAGCAGCACTCGGCGACAGCATGAGTAACAGCGCGATACTCGGCTTCGGCGCTTGACCGAGACACTATATTCTGACGCTTAGAGGACCAAGAGACTAGAGTGTCACCGAGGAAAACACAGTAGCCGGACGTGGAGTGTCGAGAGTCAGGGCAACCTGCCCAGTCCGTGTAAGAATATGCGGTGAGAGAGTCGATGGGGCTGGAGCTGAGATGTAGGCCGGTGGATAGTGTGCTCTTCACGTAGCGAAGGATATGCTTAAGCAGCACGAGGTGAGATTCACACGGAGCATGCATGAAGAGGCACACTTGCTGAACGGCATAGGTGAGATTAGGCCGTGTGAGTGTTAGGTATTGGAGAGCACCAGCAAGACTCCGGTACTGGGAAGGGTCAGCGATGAGAGAGCCGTCGGTGACGGAGAGCTTGGCGCGAGTGTCGACCGGAGTGGTGGTGGAGTGACATTTGGCTATGCCCGCACGCCGGAGAAGATCCATGGCATACTGGCACTGGGAGAGGAATAACCCGTGGGAAGAGCGCGTAATAGAGATGCCAAGAAAGTGATATAGAGGGCCTAGATCGGTCATGGCAAACTTCGAGTGAAGACGGGCCAGGATGTGCTATAGGGTGGTTGTCGAGGACGCCGTAAGGATGATGTCATCGACATAGAGAGGAGGTAGTCGGTGATATCTATGATGTGAAGTACGGAGACCATAAAACCAAGGTACCGAAGATAGGCAGCAAAGCGCTGATACCAAGCCCGAGGGGCCTATTTGAGGCCATAGAGAGAGCGCTGAAGGAGACAGACGTCGTCGAGACGGGATGTGTCGACGAAGCTTGGAGGCTGCTGGCAGTAGACCATCTCCGTCAGAAGGCCGTGAAGGA
This sequence comes from Oryza coarctata, assembly GCA_030770085.1. Classification (NCBI taxonomy): domain Eukaryota; kingdom Viridiplantae; phylum Streptophyta; class Magnoliopsida; order Poales; family Poaceae; genus Oryza; species Oryza coarctata. Next base: position 8,771,284 of record CM061483.1, on the reverse strand, counting down.
AGGCATTCTTTATATTGAGCTGATGGATCGACCAAGAACGCGAGACAGCGAGAGTAAGCACAACCCAAATGGTAGCGGGCTTGACGACGGGACTGAAGGTCTCGTCGTAGTCAACGCTGGGACATTGAGAGAAGCTGTGGACTACTGACCGCGCCTTGTAACGAGCAAGCGAGCCATCGAAGTGGAACTTGTGTTTAAATATCCACTTGTCGGTTACAACGTTGGCACCGGGAGGACGAGGGACGAGGCGTCAGGTCTCATTGTCCATAAGGGCCTTGTACTCATCGGCCATAGCTGCGCGCCACTAAGGATCGGCTAAGGCAGAACGGTGAGTTGTCGGGATGGGCGAGACGGCACAATGGACTGTGGAGAATCCGTAGCGCTAAGTAGGGCGAAGGGACCCGGTTTGAGATCGGGTGATCATATGAGAAGAGGTGGAGACAGCAGAGGCCGCATGGTCTGATGGTAACATTGGTGGTGGGGCAAGGCGGGAAGGAGAAAGGGTGGCATCGGCTTGGGATCGATGACTGTAGGTTTGGAGAAAGGGCTAGGCGAGGTCAGCCTGAGCCAATGGAGGGTGGGGGGGCTGATGGAGGTTGATGAGCCAATGAAGTTGGTGGGCTCGATGGGGGTTGGCGAGATGATGAGGGTTGTGGAGCCAATGGAGGTCTGATTGGTATGACAGCGGAGCGGAGAAGAGTGGGGTAGTCGTTCAGGGGGTCCTCAGGAACGACCGGAGTGGAGTGCGGAGGTGTGGTTTGTAGAGAATGTCGGGATGGTACAGTGTGGGTTAGAAGGAAGTTGAGGTCGCTAAACGAAGGTCCATGATGAAGTAAACCAAAGGGAAAGCAGGACTCGTCAAAAACGACATGGTGGGAGATGATGATCCGATGGGTAGAGAGATCAAGATAGTGGTATCCCTTGTGGGAAGAACGATAGGCAAGGAAGATGCAGGCGATGAAGCGTGGTGCGAGTTTATGAGGGGCGGTGGCTGTTAGATTGGGGTAGCAGAGACACGTAAGGGAGAGTAGTCGAATGTCTTGTGATAAAGAAAGGTGTAGGGAACGTTGTGACGAATGGAAGTGCAATGGCGCCGATTTAGTAGGTAGATCGCAGTGGTAAGTGCTTTAGCTCAGTAGGGTGCAGGTAGATGGGCGTGAAGAAGCATAGTGCGACTGATGTTGTTTAGAGTTTGAAGAAGTCGTTCGGTCTTGCCATTTTAGGGATATGTGTAGGGGCCGGAGAGGCGAAGATGGATGCCACGGGAGGTGAAAAAGGCTTGGATGGTACGGTTTACAAACTCTGTGCCATTGTCGGCCTGTATGGCTTGGATGGAGAGGTTGAATTGGGTTGAAACATATTTGGTGAAATTGATGAGATGAGAGGTAACCTCGGACCTGCTTGTGAGGGGGAAAATTCGACAGTAGTGTGTATAATCATTAAGTAGTGCAAGATAGTACTGGTAACCCGAAACACTTTTAACTGGAGAAGTGCACACATTATAGTGAATCAGTTCAACAAGTCTAGAGGTACAAGACATAGATGGCAAGAAAGGCAGCCGCACATGTTTGCCAAGTTGACAAGAGTGGCAGACAGTGGAGCTGTTGTGGTTATACCATATGGAGGCGTTGCGACGGAGAGTGGCGACAGCGTCAGGGCTGAGGTGACCAAGACGAAAATGCCATAAGTTGGTGGAGATGGCTAGGCTGGTGTGGGGAGTGGATGACACAGTGGGAATGGTGTAGAGGTCACCGTCACTATTGCATCGAAGCTTCTCGCGACGGGTCGGGATATCCTTAAGAGAGAAACCAGAAACATCAAATTCAATTAAGCAATTGTTATCTCTGGTGAATTGGTGGACAGAAAGGAGATTGTAGACAAGGGAAGGAACTATGAGGACATTGTGGAGTGGAAAATTGGATGTGGGTGTAGACAAGATATTGTCACCACGGCATGTAATAGGGAGAGATTGTTCATTACCGATGGTGATGAAATGGGAGAAGGAAGGATGGCAAGAGAATAGTATATCGTCCGATGAAGCCATGTGGGATGACGCACCAGAGTCCAACACCCAGGGGTGCTAGGGTTGGAGCGTCATCTGGTTGAGGGCGACGATGAGGCCAGCCTGGTTCCACAAGGGAGCCGACTGGGTGGTTGGCGAGGGTGTGATCGGCTGATGCGGTTGGACAGGAGCGGACGCTAGGTGGGCCTAGGGGTGTGCGCCGAGGACCCTAGACTGCCAGCCGATGGGGCTACGTAGCTAGGGTTGGGGTGCCCAAGGGTTGTAGCAAAGCCACGGACCCATGGGACTGGCGGACGAGGTAGGGATAGGAGCAGAGCGCAGTTGCATCATACCGCTCTTGCCCTTGTCCTTTCCTTTGCCTTTGCCATTGCCACCGGCGCGGGCTTTGTTGCCGTGGCCAAAGCCATGGCTACTAGAGCCGCGAGAGGTGGTAGCGGCGCACGGTGGGCGACAGTCGATGGGGTTGTGGCAGCCATGATTGGCTATGGCGAGGAGAGCGGTGTGTGCCATAGTCTTCTTTGAGAACTAACATGTCGTGGGCCCAGATGAACATAGAAAGAGGGGTGGAGTTGGCAATGTCATCGGCAGTATTGGAGAAGCGAGGGTTGAGTCCTCGCAAGAGGGTAAGGACGAGTTATGAGTCAGCCACAGGGTGGCTAATATCACAAAGAGCGACGGCCTTGACCTTAAGGCGTTGGCAATACGAGAAGACAGAGGAGTCCCCTTGTGCCATAGAGTGAAACTCATTTAAAAGAAACATGGTGCGCGGCTGCTTGTTTGCTTGGAAGAGCCGCTCGATTGGCACCCAGAAATCACGGGCGGTGGGATTGGTGTCGTCCATCGCAAGATTGAGAATGGAGTCATTGACCAAGCCGAGCAGCCAGCTACGCACGTAGCACTCGGCGGTGTCCCATTGGGGGTCATCGGGTCGAGGTGGAGCAGAGCCATCGATATGGGAGCGAAGGCCGAACTTTTCTCATAAGGATTTGAAGAAGAAAACTCATTTGGAATAGTTGGCATTGAGGTCGAGAGAAATAGGAACGTGAGATTTCACGTTGACGGCGGCGTAGGGTGGTGAGAACATCGGCGGATGAGTGCCCGAGGTATTATCAAGTACGCCGATGGCCGAAAGGGATCCGGCGACTAGAAGAGTGCTGGAACCAAAAGTCGATTCGGTGGCCATGGTCAGACACGATAGAGGGCGAGAGTGTAGCAGGGCATGATAAGCCGATGAGAAGGTGTGACTGTTGAGCCGATAGGGAGAGGCAGGTGTCCGATGTGGATTGATGCGTAGCCATTGAGAGTAGGTAGAGTAGGTAGAGTAGATAGGTCATGGGTGCGAGAGGGTTTACGTCCGTGAAGTGGGGTTTCACGTTCGTGGACGCGTGGACGCCACTGAGTGGGTGGACCCAAAAAATAGGAGAAGTCACAGGTGCGAAGAAAAGAAGTTCGCGTTCGAAAAACAGGAATTCACGTTTGTGGACACGTGGACGCGTCAGAGTGGCGCGGACGCGTCAGAGTGGCGCGGACGCGAGAGGAGAAGTTTCGTGTCCGAGAGCAAGTGAGCGTGTCGGAAGAGTGGGAACCTAAAGATTGTTCCAGCCGATGGAGGGCGGACGGATCTAGCCGATAGAGGCCGCGAGTACAGAGGTGCGCTGGCGTAAGAAGAAGGGAAGGTGTGCCAAAGCAAGGGGAAAACGAAGGTAGGTCTGAACGAGATGAGGAGGTGGATGGAGGCCGTCTCCTTGTCACATAGTGAAAAAGGCGAGTAAGCAGTGGAGGAGGAGAAAGACCGTCTGCGGAGGAGACGATGGGGATAAGAACCGAGGCGAAAAAGGGAGAAAAAGAATACCAGAGGAGAAGGTCTGCGATGGGGAGGAGGCGTCGGCTCACCGGCGAGAGGATTGCTAGCGCATTAGAGATGTCTAAACCTGTTCTGATACATGAAAAAAAAAGTATAGTATACAATGGTAATGTATGCAATAAAATCGCGTACCAAATCTTGAACTGTACAGGATGACACCACATCTTTGTAGTTAATCTCTATAGGTTGGATGAACCTTCTGCCAATAAGTTCATCAAAATAGCTTTCTGCAACTTTCTCCATGTCAAGGCCCTCTGGTGCATCAATAAAACCTTCAGCCATCCATGTCTTCACCAAAGCTTCCTTGAAGATTTTGTAGCCCTCTGGATACATATTAAGATAGAGCAAGCATGTCTTCAAATAACGAGGAAGATTATTGTAGCAGAGGTTTAGTACTTGTTTAATTCCATCTGAAGTAGAATCTGTCTACAAATCTGGGCTCAAAGAATCACAACATAGCTCCATTGATACGACAGGCTAGCTTGCCAAAAGGCTAGCCATAATGATTATTGCTAGAGGCAAACCACCACATATCTGAACAATTTTATTTGAAACTTCTTTGAGTTTGAGTACAATCAATTTCAGAGCCAAAAAGTCTGTTAAAATATAGCTTTCTTGAGTAATCATTTTCCAGAGGTTTGATCTCAAAAATATTGTCATGTGGGGGCACACGTACAACAGACGACAGCGAGCCCGCGACGTACGCAGAGCCGCTGAAGAAGCAGCACGCGCGAGGGACGCGCACGGAGACGCGCACAGTAAGGCAACCACCAGTGGCTAAATTTGAAAGGATTAGTTTAGTTTCCTATTTTAGCAATTGGAATGTTACTTTAGTTTCCTATTTTTGTCCATAATTATAGGAGCAATTGGCTAAGTTTGAAAGGTTAGTTAGTTTCCTATATTTAGTCCATAATTCTAGGAGCAATAGACTCTGATTTGGTTGAGTCCCTTGGCTATATATTCATGTAATTTTAACACTAAAGGGGTAAGCAAGAATTATTTCCTAAATCTTCTTCTCTTTCTCCAACCCCAACAGGAGTGCTGAGAGGTAAAACCTCGCCTCAACCACGGATCGTGACTACGAACTCCGTAGCCGTGGTCCAGCTATCCTAGGTCTCGGTGATCTTGATAACCTGGTATCACGATCCCGGCGATCCTCGTCCTTCTGTTCCACCTCTCCATCCCCATTGCCAGCCGCTGCGCCGTCCTTTCCCACGATCCCCTCCACCACGTCGTCCTACACCGCCGCCATGGGTGATCAAACTAACCTCGAGACCGCCGTGCAGACGCTAGCCACCGCCGTCAACACGCTGCAAGCCACCGTGGAGGCCAACGCCAAAGCAATCCAAGCCTTGTCCGCTGGACGTTCCTCTTTCTCGAGCGGCCGCCGAGGTTCCAAAAGATGTATTTCCCGCGGTTCGACGGCAAGTTTGACTCGCTCATCTTTATAAATCGCCGTGAGTCGTATTTTCATCAGCAGAGGATCATGGAGAAGGAGAAGGTGTGGATGGCGTCGTACAATTTGGAGGAGGGCGCCTAAATGTGGTATATCCAGGTCCAGCAGGACGAGGGTACTCCTTCCTGGCGCCACTTCACCGATCTGCTCAACCTACGCTACGGACCTCCGCTATGATCTGCGCCGCTGTTCAAGTTGGCTGATTGCCGCCGCACGAGCACAGTCGCCGAGTACCAGGACCGATTCCAAGCGCTCCTAGCACGCGTCGGTCATCTGGAGGAATCATAGAAGGTGCCAGCTCTTCACGGGGGGTCTCTTGCCACCGCTCAGCATCGATGTGCGCATCCAAAACCCCCAGTCACTGGCGGCCACCATGAGCCTGGCGCGACAGCTAGAATTGCAGGAGCAGTACACGTTGGCACTGACTAAGCCCGCGACTCGCGGCCTACTGCCTACCCCAGCCCCACACCTCGTCCTATCGGCTCCTCCGGTCGACAAAGCCGCACCGCCCATGGTCACGGTGGCGAGCCATTCGGTGAAGCGTCTGTCCCAGGCGGAATAGGAGGAGCGCCGCGGACTCGGCCTCTGCTACAACTGCAACGAAAAGTATACACGTGGACACAACCGCATCAGCAGGAGGCTCTTCTACATCGGCGGCGTAGAGATCGCCGACCACGACGATGTCGCGGCGACCGAGGCACCGGACACCGAGACACCGGTCTTCTCCTTGCCCGCAGTCACCGGTGTGCCGGTCTACGACACAATGTTGATCAGCGTGTCTCTAGGCGCCACCACTCTCGTCGCGCTCCTCGACACCGGGTCGACCCATAATTTCATCGTCGAGGTCGCCGCTCTCCGTACTGGGCTACCCGTCCAACCCCGATCGCGCCTCACGGCAACCATGGCCAACGGAGAAAGGGTCACCTGCCCCGGCATTCTCCGGCAAGCTCCGATCTCCATTGACGACAACAAGTTCCACGTTGACCTCTTTGTCATGCCACTTGCAGGGTATGACCTGGTCGAACGTAGTGGATGGCCACCCTCGGACCGATCATCTGGGATTTCACTGTGCGCACCATGTTGTTCTACCGACAAGGTCGTGTAGTCTGCTGGACGGGCGTGGCGACGGCGTGTACGCGGGTCCTCTCCGCTACAGCGGCTAGCGACTCTCTCCTCGATGAGCTGTTGGCTTCTTTTAGGGACGTCTTTGTTGAGCCCAAGGGGTTGCAACCTAAGCATGCCTGCGACCACAGTATTGTCCTCAAACCGGGCGTGCCACCGGTGGCAGTCCGGCCGTACAGGTATCCGGTGGCTCACAAGGATGAACTCCAGAGGCAGTGCACCGCCATGATTGAGCAGGGCATCGTCCGCCATAGCGACTCGGTGTTTTCTTCGCCGGTCATCCTTGTTAAGAAAGCGGACGGCTCATGGCGGTTCTGCGTCGACTACCGTGCCCTAAACGTGCTCACCGTCAAGGATACGTTCCCCATCCCCATCGTCGATGAACTTCTCGACGAGCTCCACGGCGTGCGGTTCTTCACCAAGCTGGACTTGCGGTCAGAGTACCATCAGGTGCAGATACGGCCGGAAGATGTCCACAAGACGGCGTTTCGTAGCCACAACGACCTCTATGAGTTCTTGGTAATGCCGTTCGGGCTGTGCAACGCCTCGGCGACATTCCAAGCCCTCATGAACGACGTCCTCCAGCCGTTCCTTCGTCGCTTTGTCCTTGTCTTCTTTGACGATATTTTGCTCTATAGCACGACATGGGCGAATCACCTTCGCCACCTCCCCGTCGTCCTAACCGAGCTCCGGCGGCACTAGCTCTTCGTCAAGTGCGCCAAGTGCGCCTTCGGTGTCGGTTCCGTCACGTACCTCGGCCACGTCATTTCAGTGGCGGGCGTTGCCATGGATCCGGCCAAGGTGCAGGCCGTCCATGACTGGCCGGTTGCTCGCTCGGCGCGGGAGGTGTGTGGTTTCCTCGTCTTGGCGGATACTACCGTAAATTCGTCCACAACTACGGTACCATCGCCACGTCGCTGACGGCTCTCCTCAAGAAGGATGGCTTTTCCTGGAACGAGGCAGCGGCTACAGCGTTCGACGCGCTCAAGGCTACGGTCACCTCAGCCCTGATCCTCACCATGCTAGACTTCACCAAGATGTTCGTCGTCGAATGCGACGCCTCATCCCACGGGTTTGGCGCGGTGCTCCTCCAGGACGGCCATCCGATTGGCTTCTTCAGTCGGCCAATCGCGCCTCGGCATCGCATCCTCGCCGCTTATGAGCGGGAGCTCATCGGACTCGTCCACGCCATTCGGCACTAGCGTCTGTATCTATGGGGCTGCCAATTCCTCATCAAGACAGATCATTACAGCCTCAAATACTTGTTGGATCAGCGGCTCGCGACAATTCCCCAACACCATTGGGTGGGGAAGCTTTTGGGCTTTGATTTCTCCGTCGAATACAAGGCCGAAAAGGCGAACACAGTGGCGGATGCCCTCTCGCGGCGTGACACGGTGGACGATAGGGCCATCTTGGTCCTCTCAGCTCCTTGCTTCGACTTCGTCACGTGTCTCCGCCAAGCGTAGCTCTCCGAACCAGCTCTCAATGCACCCCAGGACGAAGTACGTGCGGGATCCAGAGGAGCACCGTGGGCGATCATCGACGACATGGTGCAGTTCGGCGGGCGTCTCTACATCTCTCCGGCGTCCTCTCTCGTGCAGGAAATCATGGCAGTCGTCCACGGGGACGGGCACGAAGGGGTCCAGCGCACATTGCACCAGCTGCAGCGTGATTTCCACTTCCCTAACATGAAACAGCTCGTGCAGGATTTCGTGCGCGCGTGCGCCACTTGTCAGCGTTACAAGTCAGAGCATTTACACCCGGCTGGGCTCCTACTCCCACTGCCCGTGCCACAGGGTGTCTGGACAGACATCGCCCTTGCTTTCGTCGAAGCACTGCCACATGTTCAGGGCAAGTCAGTCATATTGACAGTGATCGACAGGTTCATCAAGTACTGCCACTTCATCCCCTTGGCACATCCGTACTCCGCCGGGATAGTCGCTCAAGCATTCTTCGCCGACATCGTCTATTTACACGGCGTACTGCAGTCCATGGTGTCTGACCATGATCCGGTCTTCACCTCAAAGTTCTGGCGCGAGCTCATGCGCTTGGTAGGCACCAAGTTACACATGACCACTGCTTTCCACCCCCAGGCGTGGGCAATCGGAGGCCGCCAACCGCGTCATCATCATGTACCTACGCTGCCTCACGGGAGACCACCCGCGACAATGGCTGTGGTGGCTACCATGGGCGGAGTTCGTCTTCAACACCGTCTACCGGACTTCATTATGGGACATGCCGTTCCGCGTCGTCTACAGGCGCGATCCGCCATCCATCCGGTCGTATGAACTAGGGGACGAGAGTGGCCGCTGTCGCCAAGAGCATGGAAGAACGCGAAGAGTTCCTCGCCGACATCCGCTATAGGCTGGAGCAGGCGCAGGCAATCTAGAAGCTTCACTACGACAAAGCTCATCTCCACGTCTCGTATCAGGTGGGCGACTGGGCACTCCTCCGTCTCCGGCAGCGCGTGACATCGTCCCTGTCCCAAGCAGTCACCAGTAAGCTCAAGCCATGATTCTACGGGCCCTACCGCGTCATCGAGTTGATCAACGATGTCGTCGTCCGTCTTGCTCTGCCTTCTCGGGCTCGACTTCATGACGACTTCATGATGTGTTCCACGTCGACCTTCTCAAGAAGTTCTAGGGGCCGCCCCTAGATGCTCTGCCACCTCTACCTCCTATTCATCATGGAGCCATTGCTCCGGAGCCAGATCGTGCAGTGCGGACACGCTTGGCTCGCGGTGTGCGCCAAGTCCTAATCCAGTGGAAAGGAGAGTCCACAGTGTCGACGACATGGGAAGACGTCAAGTCGTTTCATGCCAAGTACCCTGCGTTCCAGCTCGAGGACGAGCTGCTCCTCGGCGGGGGGAGAGATGTCATGTGGGGGCACACGTACAACAGACGATAGCAAGCCCACGACGTGCGCAGAGCCGCTGAAGAAGCAGCACGCGCGAGGGACGTGCACGGAGACGCACATAGCAAGGCAACCACCAGTGGCTAAATTTAAAAGGATTAGTTTAGTTTCCTATTTGAGCAATTGGCTAAGTTTGAAAGCCTACTTTAGTTTTCTATTTTTAATCCATAATTATAGGAGCAATTGGCTAAGTTTGGAATGTTAGTTTAGTTTTCTATATTTAGTCTATAATTCTAGGAGCAATCGACTCTGATTTGGTTGAATCCCTTGGCTATATATTCATGTAATTGAACACTAGAAGGGTAAGCAAGAATTATTTCCTGAATCTCCTCCTTCTCTTTTTCCAACCCCAACAGGAGTGCTGAGGGATAAAACCTCGCCTCAACCACGGATCGTGACTACGAAGCCGTGGTCCAGCTACCCTAGGTCTCGGTGATCTTGACAAATATACTCCAAGCATGAAGGCAACAAGTTAATGCAGCTTCTTTTAATTCATGTAGTTGTTATTATTCTGCTCCGTTGAGTACACTCTGGAAAAGCTTGATTTAGAATATCCCACACAGAAACATCTGATAAGTTGTCAATAATAATTAAATACGTGCCAATAATATATGCATATTAGACATGTTCAACCAGGCTACTAAAAATGATCAGAAGATAGCTTAACTAAAATAAATTTTATGGAACAAGTTTTACTGGAAGAAAGATAATATAAACATGTTGTTCTGACTTGGTAGTATTAGAATCTGCTACTACAAAGCTATTGACTGTCAAGAGAAGTTAATAGCAAGTACTTTGTGTGCCTAAATTGTCTGATCCAATATTTATTTCAATGGGTTTTAAGTCAAAAAATGCCTATAACACCTACATCAACTTTATGAAGTAATGAGAGCAGACTATAGCTACTGAGTAACCAGAAGAACTGCTGTATCTTGTGTGTAGGTTTTGACACTAACTTCTGAGCAAGTTTGTATTTAAATTTGGACATAATACATTTATGGAGAAAACAGCAGTACCTTTTATCTTGTAGATATCTCCTGCTATTGTCAATAAGTTCAATCTCCTTACAATCATCAGGGGGTTATTTTTCTGGACTTGGGAGATTATGTCACAGAAAATCCTGTTCATATTAGGCTTTCGAGGCACCTGAATGAAAGCTCTACAGTCGAATTGTCCACCAAATTTGGTGTAGAAAAGCTTGGCTAGTGTAGTTTTACCGACATCACCACATCCGACAATAGATACCATCTTGAGGTTCCGATCCACATCATTGGCCAGCCATTTGATAAACTCGTTCATGCGCCCATCAATGACTAGGTCAGCAATTTGTTCATATGGTGTTGGTAGAACATAGCCAACCGACACATATCTGTGCCTATAGATGCAACAGTGGAGATCGTATCGTTGTACCGTTCAATTGCCTCTTGGACATAAATCCTGAATTCTGATATCATGTTTACAATCTGTTGGTGCCACGTGAGTCTTCTAGGAACGCCACTAATCTTCAGATGGTTGATCTTGCAGACAAATCTGGTCTTTGTGTTTAGATGGACATGCCTTGCAAAATTAATTTTATCTTCAATGTTGCAGGTGCAATCCTCGATATCATAGGACAGCTCACGCACCTCCTTCATCCAGCAATTAGCCATCAGGTGAGGGTCGTCCACCTTCGATAGGTCCTCAAGGTATGTGCTCACTTCTTCAAGATCACCTTTAAGGAGCTGTATCCTGTTCTTAACTCCCTTTGGCAGCCTACATACTGGATCCAACAGCATGTCCAGCTTGGTAAGGAGGGATCCCATAGTGCCCAACGATGAACTGTTTGCCCGTATTACTCTTTTTTTGTCCCCAAATTGTCTGACATACGAAGATGTGGGATTAATTGGCATTATTGCATATACCTGCAAATACAAAAGGGGAACTACGTGAAAGGGAAATGGATGAACACCCACAAGCAAATGAAGGCATAAAAATTGAACAGGACCCATGAAGGATAGCGTTTCTGAAAAGCATCACATGCTTGATTAATCTTTTTTTTTCCATTCATTTTGGGTAAACCAGGCAAGACAGTGTAATTGTAGGTCAGACAGGAGATATGTGGAATTAAGGGATGGTAACGGATTATTGTTGCTGCAGTAGGTCTAGAGAGGGATACCTGTTGGGTTTTGTTAGACCGCTAGACTTGTATATATATATATATACCCAACCCCTCTTATAGAAAATGAGGTCTTAGTCTCACTGTATACTACACTTCTGTATGGTATCAGAGCGAGTTCAGACATCCCCGGCGCACTAGCAACCTTCTTATTGGTGAGCCGACGCCTTATCTCCGTCGCAGACCTTCTCCTCTGGTATTCTTCCTTGCTTCTTCACCTCGGTTCTTATCTCTATCGTCTCCTTCGCAGACGGTCTTCTCCTCTTCCACCGCTTACTTGCCACTTCCATTGCATGACAAGGAGACGGCTTTCATCTACCTCCTCATCGGCGCACCTTCTCTTCTCCTTACACCAGCGCACCTCTGCGCTCGCTTTCTCCATCATCTGGACCCATCCGTCCTTTATCGGTTGGAATACTCTTCGAGTTCCTGCTCTTCCGACACGCTCATCTGTCCGTGGACACAAAACTTGTCCCTGACACGAAATTTCTCCCCTCGCGTCTGCACCACTCTGACGCGTCCACGTGTCCACGGACGCGAAATCCCACTTCCTGCCCGAGACCTACCCACTCTCATCGGCCACCACCTTTCCTGCCCGTGACCTACCTACTCTCATCGGCCATCACCTTTCCCACCCGTGACCTACCTACTCTCATCAGCCACCAACTCTCATCGGCCCTCTCATTCTTCCTTCTCATCGGCTTCTCACGTCGTACTACACTTTCGTCTTCTCCCGCGTTCGACCATGACCACCGAATCGGCTCTTGGTTTCGATACTCTCCCAGTTACCGGATCCCTTTCGGCCCTCGACACTGCCTCGGGCAACCCGATGTTCTCCCTACCCTAGGCCGCTATCAATCTGAAATCCCACGTTCTGATTTCTCTCGACCTCAACGCCAATTATTCTATGTGGGTCTTATTCTTTAAATCCTTATGTGGCAAGTTTGGTCTTCACTCCCATATCGATGGCTCCGCTCCACCTCGCCCCGATGACCCCCAGTGGGACATCGCTGAATGCTGCGTGCGTAGCTAGCTGCTCGAATTGGTCGATAACTCCGTTCTTGACCTTGCCATAGAAGACACCGATCCCACCGCCCGCGATCTCTAGGTGGCCATCGAGCGGCTCTTCCAAGCAAATAAGTAGCCGCGCGCCATCTTCCTCCTAAATGAGTTTTATTCCATAGTACAAGGGGACTCCTCTGTCTTCTCGTATTGTCAACACCTCAAGGTCAAAGCCGCCGCCCTCCATGTTGTTGGCCATCCTGTGGCTGACACACAACTCATCCTTGCCCTCTTATGAGGACTCAACCATCGCTTCTCTAACACCGCTGATGACATCGCCAACTCCACCCCTCTTTCCACATTAACTTGGACTCACGACATGCTGGTTCTCAAGGAACTTCGCTTGACCAAGGATGAGAAGACTGTGGCCCACACCGCTCTCATCGCCGCAGCCGATCATGGCTACAGCAACCCCATCGGCTGTCACCGACAGTGCACTACTACCTCTTCTCACGGCTCTGGCAGTCATGGCTTTGGCCATGGCAACAAAGCCCACGCCGGTGGTAACAGCAAGGGCAAAGGGAAGGGCAAGAACTGGAGCGGTCTGATGCAACTGCGTCCTGCTCCTGTCCCTACCCTACCGGTGGGTCTCATGGATCTGTGGCTCTACTACAACCCCTGGGTACCTCAACCCCAGCTATGCAGCCTGGTGTACTCGGTGCACACCCCTAGGCCCACCTGGCGTCCGCCCCCGTCCAATCGCCTCAGCTAATCACACCCTCACCAACCACACAGTCGGCTCCCTTGTGGAACCAGGCTGACCTCATCGCCGTCCTCAACCAGATGACGCTCCAACCCCAACACCCTTGGATGCTGGACTCTGGTGCATCATCTCACATGGCATCATCGAACGGTATACTCCTCTCCCGCCATCCTTCCTCCTCACCCTTCATCACCATCGGCAATGGGCAATCTCTTCCTATCACATGCCGCGGTGACTCCATCCTACCTACACGCACATCCAACTTTTCACTCCACAATCTGCTTTCTGTCTATCAATTCACTAGAGATAGCAATTGCTCTATTGAATGCTTCTGGTTTCTTTGTGAAGGATATCCCGACCCAACGTGAGATGCTTCGATGCAATAGTGGCGGCGACCTCTACACTATCTCTGCTGCGCCGTCTACTCCCCACACCAGCCTTGCCATCTCTACCAACTTATGGCATCTTCGCCTCGGTCACCTCAGCTCTGCCGCTGTTGCCACTATTCGTCGCAGCACCTCCATCCAAAGCAACCACCACAGCCCTACTGTCTGCCACTCTTATCAACTTGGCAAACATGTACGGCTGCCATTCTCCACCTCTACCTCTTGTACCTCTAGACCTTTTGAACTGATTCACTGTGATGTGTGGGCTTCTCCAATTAAAAGTGTTTCAGGCTATCAGTACTATCTTGCTTTACTTGATGATTATACACACTACTGTTGGACTTTTCCCCTCACACGTAGGTCCGAGGTTACCTCCCATCTCATCGACTTCACTAATTATGTTTCAACGCAATTCAACCTCCCTATCTGTTAACGCCAAAATCTGGCAGATCCGATGGGGCTAAAGCCGATCGGCTGAGAGGTCCGTTGGAGGGTTTGATGCAGTCATCGGTCGATGGAGATACTTAGACAAGGCCGATGGAGAACTGTAGAAAAGCCGATCAGATTAGTAGAAGATTGGATCGGCTTGAAGACAGGGGATTATCCAATCGGGATCAGGTCCGAGAAGCCCGAGAGAAGGAAGGAGAAGTATCGGCTTGACTTAAAAAAGGTCCGATAGCTACAGGGGAGAAGCCGATTAGGTTGCAGCAAAGTAAGGCTCGGTTACAAATTGGAAGATTATTCAGATGAAACCGGGTTTGCGGAAGAGACGTGGACTCCACGGCAGGGTGTTTATTTTTGTAAATTGTAACCTTACTTAATTAGGGAGGTTTAGCTGGTTAGTTAACTGTTTTAGGAATATTTTCCTTTGTTCTTACTAGGAAATAATGTTCGATGGTCGTAGACGCGTCGGACTCTGTCTGTAAATCCAGGGTATAAATATAGACCCCCTGGAAACATGTAACATATCTCTCAATCATATTCAAATTCGGCGCATCGCCACCCTAGTTCAGCTAGGTTCTACCGACGGGTTCTGGCTCTCGACGTAGGACTGCATCGGTTAAGTCCGATCTCCGGCGAAGGGGTAAGTCCTGCCACCATCCCGATATGTCCTGCTCTGTCTAAGGCTGTATCGGTTAGATCCGACCTCTTAGGCCGATCGGATGTATCGCATTACGTCCGTGCTGGACCTATCGGCCTGTTAACCTCCCTCTACCGTCGTCGGTTTCGTGCTGCATCGGTTAGGTCCGACCTACGGGGCTGCCGACAGTAGATCGAGCTTCAAGCCTACAGTCTCTCGCATGGCGTATCATCGGAGTGCTAGCCGATGAGTTATCCATGCTCTGTGCTTCACGCCTAGCGCATCGGCCCCTCGGCCGATATGCATCAGCCTTTAGAGGCGTCCCACGACGCGTAACGCCAAACGTATCGGACCTCCAGCCGATACGCACCCGCCTTCAGAGAGGCGTCTCCTCATCGGCTCAGCTAGCCGATGGGTTCGTTCCTATCCTTGCTACGGCATAGCCGATCCAGCATCCTCCGTATCATCGCTGCTGGCCCCAGCCTCGTACTGTCTCGATTAGGTCCGATCTTCGAGGTTCGGTGTTGATGGCACTGCCACGGCGGGCGATGGGTCTCTTGCTGTCATATCCGGAGCGGCATCGGCTTTGCAGCCCGTGCCTTCTTGCGCTAATCATTGCCTAGGCCGCATTCGCTTTCATCGGTTTTTCCAGCTGATGAATCACTGTTCGGCTGTCCGGGGGGATCCCATGCGCCTCGATATCCTCTGAGTACACCATGGTTCCTCCATCGGCTCTACGGTCGACCGCTTGTAGACACCTGTCCACATCGGCTCCCCAGCCGATCAAACAACATCCCGGACCTATCGGCAGCCAGCCAATAGCGAGCGTCTGTATCGGACCCGCTCGTCTCACCTCCTTGTCAATTGCAGGGTCAAATTGAATGGCACGCCCACGAACCTCGAGACCTAAGGACCTGCACTGAAGACAAGCAGACCTCCCAGGCCTTCACGTGACCGAGCCGCCGTCCCTCCCCGGTCGCGGGATTTTTTGGCGGCCATCTACTTGCACCCTACTAGGCTGAAGCACTCAACACTACGACATATCTACTGAATCGGTGCCCTTGCTCTTCCATTCGTCACAATGTTCTCTACACTCTTCTGTACCATAAGACACCCGACTACTCTCACTTCCGTGTTTTTCCGTGCCTCTGCTACCCCAATCTGACAGTCACCACCCCTCATAAACTCGCAGCACGCTCCACCGCCTACATCTTTCTTAGCTATCCCTCCTCCCATAAGGGACACCGCTGTCTCGATCTCTCCACCCATCGAATCATCATCTCCCGATATGTTGTTTTTAACGAGTCCTGATTCCCATATGGTTTACTCCACCGTGGACCTCCGTCTGGTGCTCTTGACTTCCTTGTCACCCACACTGTTCCATCCCGACAGTTACCACCAACCACACCTCCGTAGTCGGTCATTTCTGAGGATCCTTTGAACAACTATCCCACCCTTCTCTGTTCCACTATCATACCGATCGAACCCCCATCAGCTCCATCATTCTCATTGGCCCGCCAACTTCCATCGACTCCAGCACCTCCATCAGCCCACCAACCTCCATCGGCTCCACAACCTTCATCGGCTTGCTACTCTCCATTGGCTCACCAACCTCCATTGACTTCCCAACTTTCATCGGCCCCCTACCCTCCATTGGCTCTGGCTAACCTTGTCCAGCCCTTCCTTTGAACCTACAACAGCCGATCCCACCCCGCTGTCACTCTTACTCCCTCCAACCCCGCCCCACAACCGATACTGCCATCGGACCGTGTGGCCTCCACTGTTTCCACCTCCTCTCCTATGCTCACCCGATCTAAAATTGGGTCCCTCCGTCCCCCCAGCGATACGGTTTCTCCACAGTCCATTGCACAATCTTGCCCATCCCAGGCACTCACTGTTTTGCCTTGGCCGATCCTCAGTGGCACGAGGCTATGGCCGATGAGAACAAGGCTCTTATGGACAACGAGATCTGGTGCCTCGTACCTCATTTTCCCAGTGCCAACGTTGTGATCAGCAAGTGGATTTTCAAACACAAGTTTCACTCCGATAGATCACTTGCTCATAACAAGGCACACTGGGTAGTCTGAGGTTTCTCTCAACGTCCCAACATAGACTATGATGAGACTTTCAGTCCCGTCATCAAGCCTGCTACCATTCATGTTGTGCTTATCCTCGTTGCCTCGTATTCTTGGCCGATCCATCAGCTTGACGTGAAGAATACTTTCCTTCATGGTCATCTGACGAAGACCGTCTACTGCCAGTAGCCTCTAAGCTTCGTCAACACATCCTGTCCCGACGACGTCTATCTCCTTTAGCTCTCTCTCTATGGCCTCAAATAAGCCCCTCAAGCTTGGTACCAGCGCTTTACTGCCTATCTTCGACAACTTGGTTTTATGGCCCCCATCTCCGATACATCCCTCTTCGTACTTCACACCGGGGATGCCACCGCCTACCTTCTTCTCTATGTCGACGACATCATCCTTACGGCGTCCTTGACTACCACCCTACAGCACATTATTGCCCGACTTCACTCGGAGTTTGCCATGATCAATCTAGGTCCTCTCCACCACTTTCTTGGCATCTCTGTCACGCGCTCTTCCCATAGGTTAATCCTCTCCCAGCGCTAGTATGCCATGGATCTTCTCCAGCATGCGGGCATGTTTAACTGTCACTCTACCTCCACTCTGGTCGACACGTTTTGAACCCAAAATGAAAGTTTGAGATCTTTAAATATCTTTCTATGGGCGCTGATTCATATAAATTGGCGAAGCGATTTAGAAGAAATTGTAAAAGCAGTGCTGCTGACCGGGTCAAAAACCAGCGCAATAGTTCTTCCTTTCAAATCGAACAGTGATGGATGCAGAATCAAATATTATGCTCAACATAAAATTAGTTGTAGATAGTTTCCTGTAGATACTTTAAGTGTATTTAATTTCTATATTTAGTTTAGCGGGTTAAACATTATGATAGAAACATTGATAGGGTAGTTTTTAGCCGCTTTATCAAAAGCTCTGGTTTTTTAATTTGTACAGTTATAAATATAGATGGATTAGTTGTTGTATTTTTTTAATCTACTAGCTGGTGTTGCTTAGGATTAGTGTTTTAAGTATTATATTGTTCATTAGGTTTGGAAGGTCCCAGTACCGACGGTGTAAAATAAGGTTAAGACATGTATATAACGAACTTAATTGTCATGCCGAGCGGTGGCTGCTTTATTGTGGGTAATTGTCTCCTGTGACTTTTTATTATCTATTATGGTATTAAAGTTCACGATGTTATTTATGTTTTATGATTTACTATTCTTAAATTGGTTCAATAGTTCAATTAGAAATAGACATGGAGTGTTTTATTTTATTCTTTATTGATTTATGATTCTAAAATTAAGTTGCCTACTTAGGTTGCCGGTAGTATTAAAAGGATTTCTAGGTTGCCGGTAGTACGAAAAGGATTTCTATGTTTGTATAGAGCGAAACTACTATTTTATTTATTCTGTTATTTATTCATATCTACCACTAAATTTTCTTTTTAAAGATTGTTTTTTGTTACTAACTATTTGATATATGTTTTTAGCTTCATATTATACTTTACTTGTATACTCATTCCTGTTTTTTATTTGGTTGTAGGTATAACAAGATATTAGTTTACAAGGATGGAAAGTAATATCCACCCTTTTACCTCTTCACTTACTTACACCTCTAATTTAATAGTTTTATGACTATATAATAACTTGCATTGTGATTAGATTGTTCTGGTTATCTGAGTTGTTTGTTAGAAATTGTTCCTAGTATCTTTTTATAGGATATATATCATCAATTATGTTTATAAACTGCTTAAATTTTAGATGTAGCAGTTTTTGTGTGTTTAGTATATCACACTAAGTACATAAATACCTGATACATTACTATATATTACAGCGCTTCCATAGGTACTTTCAATGCTACACAGGTGACAAAACGTTTTTGTCTTATGCCTGATATATTTGATCAAACAGGACTTCTAGGTGATTTGATCTGATTAAACAATCAGAGTGGATTGCCTGAAATCCATCTTACGAACATCTCGAGACACTCCATGGGTTTATACTCTGGAGCAGTATGCCCAGCACCCTGCAAATTGATGTAAACGTATGTAAATCTTCTCTTATTACCATCACTAGTCACATATGTTGCATATTTTGGACATGCACACAATCTTGATATAGCATCTTGGTTCACTTATTTTAATATTAATATTTTTGTAAAAGTTGGTAACATATAATACTTAAAAATGGTTTTCATGCTATCAACGATCAAAATGTAAAAACTAATATGGATACATACGAAGAACGCACCTTCACGGTTGCATATGTTAGGTTGTTACTCGCATAGCTTGTTGTGAATCTGTAAAACAAATTTACTAGATTAGCCTAAGATACAAGCAATTCATTTTGGCAGACGTACAGTGAAATGGCATATTTATTTTGGAAAAAAAGTGTATAGGACTAACAAATACATCTTCAACCTATGAGCCACTTTTACAACATGCCTTGAATGATGAGTTCAAATTATGATTAGATATTGGCGCTAAAAATAAGTATTTAAATCTGCACATCTAACAATTGTTATGTTCGTTAAGAAGGCATTTACAAGACACCACATTGCAAGGTACTGTGAGCTAGCTAGGTCCGTTATTTCCATTGTTGATACATACTTGTGTGACATCGGTACTAAAACAGAAGAAATATATAGTGGTGTTTCCGGTACTTTTCTATTGTTAAGCTAGCAATGGGCACTAAATTAATATAAGAGGAGTGATTTTGTGATACTTCTTAACGAGGTACTGGGGATGCCACAATGTATACCATACATTCTGTGGTACCTCATGGCATCTTAATAAACCTATGGAGGTAAAAAGAGACCAAAATTCACAAAAAAATAATATTACTCTTAGTACATCCTTAAGTACTGTAAAAACAATTATACTTGAGAGTATGGTAACTCTGATACCTCCTAAGAAAACTTAAAGCTCCTCATTCTAAGGATACTTAAAGTTCGTGCAAAACACAAATAAAGTTTTGGGTGTATAACTCTATTTACCATAACACACATATGCTTTCAATAGAAATAAAGTAAGGTTAGAAATTTACTGCTAGCCTATATGGTGTGGGTCAAGGACATATGGTGTATGTGAGTGCATCTTAGATAATCGAGAAAAGAATTTTAAAAAACACTGTTCACATTGAGTGTCAACGGAAATTCTTATTTCTTACCCGGCAACTTGTCCAGCAACGTGCCATGGTCTCCAGGAATCTACTACTGAAAGGTTGAGAAATGTAATCCATGCCTGTGTACCAGTGAAGGGAATTCTACCATCATGATCTCCGCTGCGTCGTTAAGTACATGAAAAAATAATCCATGTATTTGGGTTAGCCTGTCTGCTAAGCCAATCACATGCATTGTCGCTCAAGCAATAATAGGATTAGAAAATCAACGGCAAAAGTTCATAAGGAAATTATTAAATAAAGTAATATAGCATGATGGATAACTATCGTAAAATCTTATAAATCTAATAAAATTTTAATTTCCAATATAGTAGTTAACTGTGTACATGTAAGTATAACTGCATATATTCAATGCACAGATGTGCAACAAATCCGTACCAAAAGTGTGTACATATATCTTTTATCAATCTGTTCAATAATTTACCTAAATATGATTGCCCGGTATCCTTTTCTCATTAACCTCAAATGATATTCCACTGTTCCCGTTCTATTGACATCTTTGTCGTAATCTATATCATATTTGCATCTTATCCACTCTCCAACAGTTCCCTGTATTGTAGCAAATGTATATGCATTAAGCTCAACAAAAAAATCATTATATCATCGAAGATATAAGAAAAATATTTCTCCCCATATATTCGATCCAATCGTTCCACCTCGCATGCTCACCCCATTTCTATAGCTACCATCTTTCCCATCCAGCTCTCTCCCCAGTTGTATAAGTCAGGAGGAAAAAAATAATAGTGGAGCACACCTCTATAACAAAAAGTGGTGGTCAAGAGAAGCAAGACGACAGTGGAGCATATTTCTACAGCCAAGGTTGGCATACAACAACAATGACCTTAAGGTTAGCAGCATCTCATGTGAAGTAATGATGGGTGATTTGGCGCACTCTCAAGATAAGTGACAATGGATGGATCTGGTGTGGTGGCCACGTGCGAGAGCAGTTGATTCTCAAGCGAAATGGGTGTGAGTAGATCCAGTGACGTATGCTATGGCCCACCTGATTGGAAGGCAAGGACGGGGAGGAGGTGGTAGAAAGGTGACGATGGGGGAATTGGTGATAAGGCGCCGCTCTTTCTCAAGCAATATGCTTAAAGAAGAAAGTGGAATCTTGAGAGGCAAACAAGTATATTGTGTTGCAATAGACATTTTTTAGATATTGCACTTGGTGTTTTTGAATGTTTGAATAAGTATTGTGGTGTCTCAAGGGAACATGATTAGAAATAAGTTGGCTCTCATCGTAACTAAACTTTGAAAGTGGTACTAAACCATCTAATTTGGTCGAAACCGTATTTCTACATGTTTCATACGGACTGAGGTGTTACATTATGTTTCACAGTTAATTAACTATTTTATTCATTTGATAGCTGATTAGGCAATATGGCGCATGAAGCATTATGGTGCTCACCCTATCAAGGAAATTTCACATAGAACTCTGCATATCGAGAGTGAGACAAATATCTAGATATATTTTACTCCATGTGTGTCTGGAAGTAAACCTGGGATGCGCCAAAACAGTTACTACCAATAAGTGTGCCAAACGGTGACCAATCGCGCAGTTTTGACAATTGTAATTTGGCATTTAGTGTTTCCTCAAAATTTTCGCTGATGACAACTAGTGCGATGTAAGACTTAATATGAAATTGGTCTACCGTAAGAGAATTCAAACAGTAACTAGAGTTGTATAACGAGAACCTGGAAGAAACGGTCGAATTTTATACAGAGACAACCCAATTTTTATATAACCACAAAAATATATTGACTCTGCTACTGCTATAGCCAGACAAACTATATAATCCAAATTAATATATATGTGTTACGACAGTACTAGTACCTTGTGCACACCGAGGCTCTCCCTTACGGTCGGATCATTTGCCCATATGCTATATAGCACATAGGAGGCTAACTGCAACACATTAACCAAATTAAAATTTCTTAGCTCAAATTTTACCCAACGTTCTCCAATGGAAATCTGGAGCATAAAGGATGGTGTATTTTTTTAATGCACTCAACTCTGCACTTAAACGTAATAAGATCATCATCATCAGCGGACTGCTGCAGTATGGTCCTTCTCATTCTATCTGTCGCTGCGGTGGTATGAATCCTGGGGCTCGAGACTTCTTCGCATGAGGGCTCGAGAATGTGTACATCGTTGATGTTCTTTACGCACTGATTGATTGGTGATGTTAATTGATTGTTGTTAATATGTAACAAACAATTTAATAAAATTATTTCATTGAATAATAATTATATACACAAACAAAAAGTCTCACAACGATTGTTTCTCTATCGGTACTTACATCATTAATAGCTTGGATTGACTGTGCACACCGAGCATTGCTTGGGGCAATGTATTTTCCTCTGCAGGTCTCCTTAGCATTCTGATAGGGAATTTATTTGACAGATAATAGTTTTTGCAAGAAATAATAGATTTTTTATGCACGAGATGAAAAATATATTTGTATGGCCAATATGTTATTCAGAATGCGATAGATGTTTTTTTTTCTCTTTTTTCGGTTGCCTGGAAACATATGTTGAAAGATCTATTTCAAAACATATAATGTTTTATTATATGATGAATTACCTCATAAAGTTCGTCAGAAATTAATCCCATGCCATGAAAAAAAGGAATTTTGCCATCTCCATCAAATTGGTAATCAGTCGCTGGGTTGCCAGCAATGTATCCCTGCGTTATGTAGAAAAAGGTAAAGAAATTGGTCCCCCCCCCATAAAAAAAAACTATGGAGACAATTTTTTAGAAAATGGAAGATGAAATATACATATCCATCCTCTGCACACTATGGGGGAAAATTAAGATGCCAAATATCATATTTTGTAATTGATATTATCTGACAACAACAGACCTTGAGATCCAGAAGTGGTTTTTCTCCTGAATCATTGCCTGAAAAATATAGATATGTGCAGTAGTTAGTAGTTGCATACATGAACAATCAACGGCACAAAAAGTAGACACTTAATCAATTCTGACTGATGAAGTATATATCTCATAAACATTGCATGCGAATTATAAATGTATCTGAGTCCTAGTTTCTAGGTGTTAATGTGCAAATAATTTATCATAAGATCATTTGTCAAGAAAAAAGAATAGCTTTTGATTAATTACGAAAAGATTTATTCAAATAATTGTTGTGATAGTACATGACATTTGCTGACTGCCATTACCCGTTTGTCTTGTGAATTTCCTCTTTGTCACTATCTTGATAGCATATTAGGGATCTACAAACTGCTAACTGTTCAAACTTAATGCTGTGTGGTAGTATGATGAAAATATAAATAAAATTTTGTGCTCACCGAAGTAAAAATCAATCGTGATACTGTATAATGAAAAGGAGCTTACTTTCGGCAATTGCTAGCGTGAGTGTAGGTATAATGACACCACTGTACGATTCACCTCCAATATAGAGCGGATTCAGTGAGAATTGTGGATGATCTTGAAGCCACTGTACAAAGCAAGTATTTTAGGACAACGATCAATGAAATAGCTCTGATACATGGAGGGGCAATATAAATCAGTACGAGATATTTCCCTTCTCTCTCTCCCCCCGTGGGATATTCCCCTTATCTTCATTAATTTGACCAAAAACTGTTAAACATAAGTAGAACGTCAAACCAAAAGCTACTACTTCAGCTTTTCCAGGTTTATGATTTTGGTCAACTCAGAGCACAGTTCTGGTTTACAAATTCCGTAGATCAAAGAAGCAAGATTTAGTATGTACTAGAGAATATGGAATTATTTTTTCCTATCTTTGCCAAGATAGCTTGAGAAAAATTCCTGCATATGTCCCAACAAAGCAAATCTAAATTACTGTATGCATATGGTAGAGTAGCAAAGTGTCCTTGAAAACAAACCCAGAGTAAAAAATGGGGTTAAATTTTCACTCAAAGGAGTTCTGAAAGTACAAAAGAGGCACTAAATAACAATTCTTCGTGTAATGATATTTACGGAAGCTTGACAATTATTGCACTTGGTGCTTGTATGGAACAGAGGTTCCAGAATCCTCTTATCAGGATGCAGAGAATACAAGATTATTTCACCTCTACGGAATAAGATATATTTGCAAATAATGGTCGACACTGACCGTTATACCACCATGGTCACTTATTATGTTTTTATTCATAGCTTGATCACGAGTAGGCCATGTATGTAAACACGAAAGAAAATAAAGAGTCTCTTTGAGCGAAAATTATGCTTAGTTATCTGAATATGTTTTTTTTATAAATTAAGGAAACGACCCGTTGAAATAGCCAATAATGAGGATTATGTGGTTATCCTGGTATTTTGTGAGAAGGAAAGATTTTCCTAGTGGAACATTTTACACCTTAATAGATTTATATATCGGTGACATAAAAATGGATTACATAATGAGAATAATTTGATGTGAAAACTATTTTGTCATGTAATGCAGAGGTTTCTGTGTTCTTGTAAGATTTGTGTTCTAGTGCTATTTTTCTTAGCTTTCATCTGTTTTCCCCAAAGAAAAAAAACACCTTTTTATTTTCATTATAATTTGTTTTTTTTATGCTTCTGTTTACATCGCAGACTCACTTTCTCATGCCTTACTTAAGTTTGCATGCAAAGCCTGCTAATGTCCTCGAAGAATTTCTTTTTGTGAAGAAAAGAAAATTTAGACAGATGGAGAAAAAGGCAGAAATTCTGGGCGTTGGCTGGGACGGTGTTACCTTTCTGACAAAAACAAGAAGCTGCTTCACAGCCTTGGTATCACTGGACTTGAACCCTTCCTCTGTGGTGGCATATGAAAACCCTGCCCCTACGGGAGAATCCACAAATATTATATTGCTCACCTGCAAAATTAGGCAATTCATCCATTAAAAAAATAAACACGAGATATGGGCATATGCCTTTATATATATATATATATATATATACATATAGATGTATATATAGAGAGAGAGAGAGTGAGAGAGAGAGAGAAGCATATGGCTTTCTTCATTAACAGATCAATAAAAATATAAAAATGGAAGTTGTTTGCTAAGGCATATGGAGTAGACCTTAGTCCATGTCTCTGGTCGGTAGATCAATTTGGGCAATCCTCCTGTGTAGTACCATTTTGTGGCGAATTGGAACGGCCCTGTAAAAGCATATATGGACATCAATAATATATTAAGTACAATGAGCGTTGCAAGATGACCTAGAGCATATTACACTGTATATTGTTTGCCCAAAGGAACCTACTGTAACTTGATTTTCAATATTTGAGAAAAATTAACCTTGTAATCTTCTTACCTATCTCTTGGACTATGCCGTTCAGACCAGAGCAGCCAGGCCCACCAATCAGCCACAACAAAAGTGGGTCTTTCTGAGGGTCCTTCTCTGACTGAATGAAGTAGTAGAAGAGGTGCACGCCAGTGCTCTCATTCACCTTCACATAGCTGCAACATAATATGCGTGCATACATGATATAGCTGTGCCCGGCATTGAAAAGCTAAATTTTTTTCTTTTCTCTAACACGAAGGAAGGACCCATTTGAAAGTCTCAGTCTCCACAGGGATCATGGCCAAATCTAATCCCCTATGCCGAATGATTGCCCCATCCATTTATATCGGTTAGTACCATAATCCTATATGTTTATAAAATTGATCCTCACTAACTGCAATTAATACTAACTCTCTATATCCACATCTTGCCACGTCACCTGGATTAGTGAGCCCGTTCAGTCTCCTCCTTGTACATAATTTCAGTTGTTCCATCCTTCCAACAACTGCTTATGTTACGTTATTTGGTGATGGTTTCCAACTGCTCCCCTCTTTCTCTCAGTTTGTCACAGATTCCAAACCGCTAAACAGTTTTTTTTTAAAAAAAATCTATGGAAAAGTTGTTTAAAAAACTCATATTAATATATTTTTAAAGTTTTTTTTTGTTAATACTTAATTAATCTTGTCTTAATCTGTCACATCATTTTTCGTAGGAATGGGAGATGCTCCTAACCTCTACAAACGACAAACGAAAGCAGCCTCAATATGAGAAGTCAGATTGAGTCTGTTGGTTTGCCCTCCAAGGAAGAACGGCCCACTTTGTCCAAGGCCTCCTGCGGAGGGGCTCAATCGTTGCCCCTGACGCTCCCCTACAAACGGACGCCGACAGCTTCGTCTTCTGCAATGGCTGCGAGCATTACACCGCGGATGGGGTAGCCTTTATCATCAAGGCTCTCTTGCTGTAGCCCACCTCACGTCATGTCGTTCTCCACAACAGCACCTTCCGCGCACGCGTGCGCCGACGCCGTCCTTCACGCCTCCCCAGCTCGGATGTTAGCACAATCGACCACCCCAGCTCTTGGTCTCCCGAAACTACACTGGAATCCGAGACGATCCACGGCAACACAGCATTCGGTTCGCCTCCCTCGCCTCAATCTATCACGCCCCTATATCCTCCTAAGGAACCGCTGGGCGGCATATAATACGGCAGCCATGGCCTTCCTCGATTGGACCGACCCCGGTTTGCCTGGTTGGATGCTTCGACCGAGTTTCTACATACGGTGGTCTAGTTGTCTGCTCAACGTCTACTGTCTGAAAAATATTTTTTATAGCTACTAAATGCTGAAAATAAATAAATAATCATTGAAAAATTTTAGATAAAAATTAAAAATTTAATTTTTAGAGTTTGCTACAGTATCAAGCTAAAACTATGAGCAAGCCACGGTACGGACATGGCCTAACTAAAAGTAGGCTAACGACGACATATGAGCAAATTGGCGTGGGCTAAAGGAGGCCAGAAGTTAGTAGGACAGCGAGTGGGCTAATTTGGCAAGTAGTTAAGAGTTAGCACGTCAGTGAAATGAGCTACGACACGAAATCAACCCCACAACAGAGGCGCTGACGTGCGATGGTATGTACGGGCCCAACGTGGTAGCAAGCCCAAACATGCGGTGGCACAATGACTAACATGTGGGCTAGGACGCAGTGAAGACGTCGCGTGCACATAGGAGGCGCAGGAGATCTCGTGACACGAATCGTCACCGGATTGACGGGAAAGCATGGAAATAGTTTATAAATGGGATTATTTATAAAAACATGTTGGACTCTATGGTCTTCCATGTCAGGTAACGTGGCGCAATCTAGAGCATCGAATTTGAATCTAACAGCTAAGAATAAGTGGAGTAGTGGTTATAAAATCTAGTATTTAGGTCTTTTTTAAGATTTTTTGATTATTTTTTGCTATAAATAGAGAGTAAGGTATTAGGGATTTTAGCAAAGAGAGTTAAAGAGAGTTTTTGGATGAATTTTATAAGCATAATTTTAATAATAAAAGTAAGTTTTATGGAAGATTAGTATAGTAATTAATCTCTCATTCATGTCATCTACGAGCATGCATAGAGAATTATTTTAGATTAGTTTTTTATGTGATTTGGATTGGTTTCTTTTATCTAAAATTTAGCTATGCTATTTTTCTAATTATTTTCAAATCTCATATTATTAATTATTTTGGGTTTTAATTAATTTCGATCAACTTTCAGTAATTTTGTTTTTGTTAATATTTAAAAGTCTCATTGAGATAATTCTAATTGGGTTTGTATGTATATTTTGTGTAAAATTTCTAAGTCGAATAAAGTTACAGATTTATGGCGTCCAGATTATAAAAACACAGTTTTTTTTGTATTTTTTAGTTTTATGATAAGAAAAAAATATTAAATTTTATTTTTAACTTATGCAATCATTCACCCTTTAATTACCTATCTTAGCGTGAATAGCAGTTCAAAGGTGAAGTTCATTTCTCCAGGCAGTGTGAGCCTGTGTCTGATAAAATGCCTCAATGCGTCCTACAGAGACAGGTAGTATCACGACTCACATGCCTATTTCCATCTTTCCTGTCCTGAGAAATCAACTTTGAATGAGTTGTCCAATGATGGAGCGGCAGAACCACATTGTATAGCAGGGTACCGCTACAGATCCCCTTTCTTCTATGATTTTATCTCTGTTATGCTGCTGTTTAGCACACAGCTGATCATATCTTCCATTTTTATACTTATTTAAATTGATGGCTGTATAGAAGTGTTACCATTGGTTCTAATTTAGTTCGATTCCAGACAGAACGCGATATATCATGGATACGACATTCTCTTCCTCACGACAAAATTTTCTGCCTACAAAACTGCAATGCGGATTTCCTTTTCTGCTAGCAAAACTGCAATGCGGATGTCGTCATTTTTAACTAATGGGACATAAGCAACCTACAAACAGGTTTTGTCCCATCCATTACGCGGATTTTAAAAATGCATTTGTTTTCATATCATTGGCCCTTTATATCATCGTTCTCATTGCTGCTGACCAAAAAAAAAAAAGGACTACCGCATCTAGAGGTCGTCATAAAAAATGATGCTACTATGCAGAATAAACAAAAATAATACCGCAGATCTTATTTGTTGCTAGTTCTGTATGATTTACACATAAAATTCCTCCTAGACAGCACTCCCTTAATACAATAAAATATTTTAAGGTTCATGCAATATGGTATAATTTTTATCTTACTCATAACAATTTATCTAACTATCTCTGTCATGATAGCTTAGAATCCGCTGCTTAGAATCCTCACAACAATGTGCAGTGCTGCTCTCGCCTTTTTTAATGCCCTACTAATTTATATGGCCTCCTTAGTCACCCTATCCACTCGTCGTATTTTTGGGTTCCCAGGATGAGCATATTTCGATGATTTCTCTCTCTGTAGGTGGAAACGCGTGGGTGAGTAGAGTTTGTGCTTTCCTTTGGGTCCTAATCGAGCAAGATTACGTCCTATCTATCTGCACCTCTCCAAACACAATATCTTGAGTATCTTTTAGTATAATTAACCAACCATCCCCTCCCGTTAAATGAGATCAAATGAATGCCATCCATGAGCTCCCCCTTAAAGGAAAGTAGATGTTTTATCTTCTTTTGTTTGATGGACCATATCTTAGTTCTACCGTACAATCCTATCTATTAGCCACATGATCTGGGATGCATCTATATTAACCATCAATTCTTTGTACATTATACTCTATACCCTCTACAAGATATTTTAGGAAAACTTGTTTTCAGGTCACCTACTCACTAGTCGTTGGATTTCAATCCGATGGCTCTAGAGTTGTCTTGAAGCTTGGGTCTCGGGATGAGGGGGACGGGAAAAATCACCAACAATGAGCATAGCAGTGGCAACTTCTGGCTATAGTGAAGGCATTGAACATCTAGCAGAGGACCTAGAGTATAGGGTTCTAGGGTTGAGAGGTGGTGGAGGAGGTTAGGGATGGTGAAGACAACTTTAGAAGGACGGTTAAGGTGATGAAAGATCAGTGGTGTGCAATGAAGACAGGTGGGTGGTGAGGCGCCGGTGGAGGCACCGAACCCACTGGGATGGAGAGTGGCGGTTGATGGGGTTTGTGGGAGGGGGCAAAGACAATAAGAGTGGTTAGGAGATGGGAGCGGTAGGAGCAGATTCAATGGCACGAGTTGCTAGAGACGTGGAAAGTATGATAGGGTGGGAAACACCTAGATGTCGAGAGAGAATGAGCTATGGGGAGGATAAGTAGGAGCGGTGGAGGGAGGTGGGGGGAGGGAGTATATAGAGGGGGGCAACTAACATGGTGGAGCTCTTCGGTGCAGAAGAGTGTCTCACACGGAGAATTACTAGTGATGAGGGGAAGAAGATAAGGCCAAGGATAGCTTTGTCTTCATGAATATCCATGCAATCTAGACCATTAAATAGTGATTGAAATTGAAGGGTATTTTCTGCTGACTCATAAATCTGACAGTCCCAATATTTTATTTCAATTATCAAGTCACCAAACATTTGGGCCTATTATATGATCTAGTTTCATTGTAAAATTAAATTCGCCATCCTTTTCAATTATCAATTATATCAATTCGCCATGTTTTTGCTAGTCTTCTTTTTCAGACTACAGCAGTGTGGTCCAGAAGATCCGCGTGTCAGAAACCGAGCCGAGCCTAATTTCCCAACCGAACCGAGTCAAGCACCTGGAGTTCCAGGGCCTCGTTGCCAGGGAATTGTAGCTCGCCCTGGAGTCATTTCTTTCGTCTCCCGCAATGTTGTGTTTCTCAGCTGCTCAGCAAGCAGCTGGGTAGGCAAGGAGAGAAGGCGCAGGGATCTATATTCTTGAGCGAAGCAGCTCAGGGAGCCTGGCTGGAGTGACACGGGGCAGAGTGAGAAGACAGGATGGACGACATGGGAAGATAGGACTAACGCTCAAGTCGTCATTGGATAGATACAGGCGGTAACTCCTAGTACCTGGTATCTGGTGGTACCTTTCTCAAGAACGGTACAACTCCTCATCAAAATAGCGAAACCCCCTGCTCATGAACTCATGCACGAAATGTACCATATACACATACGTACCCTGTCTCGAGGGAGAATGGCAATGGGCCGTCAAACCCGGGCAGGCTCGTCACGATACCCCCGGCCACCATCGGCACCAACGAGGCTGTCACCCAAGAGACGAAGCAGCAGGCGAGAGGCAGCTGCGCCAGCCACCACCAGCTCCAACGACGGCGGCTGCTGCTCCTCGTCGACTCCATCGTGCCCGCTTCCCTTCCCATCGACTGGTTGCTTACGTGCTTCCCGTTTCCTCTACGTCACCGATTACTGAATTGCCGTTGGACCTGACATTAGATAAAAGGAAAATTGGCAGAAGGAAATCGCCAAACAGCGTACTCCAACTATTTTTTCCATCTTGACACCACTACCTTGTTTTACAGATTAATGCACACGAGAATATCAGATTGTTGAGTTACCTGAACATAGATTTTGGGACTTACAAGTGATCCACTTCTCCCACTTTCATCACTCGATAGCACAGAGAAACATCGTCTCTATGAGACTATGAACGTAAGGGATTACGTCAAACTTGTGTGTACGCTAGGTTCAGCAGCTTAACGATATATAGATTACAAATGGACGTAGTAGAGTTGTATACAGCTTTGATTATGCGGGCTACTGGTAGCACTACAAATTTAATGGAACCTGAGCGCAGCCCGATAAGGATGCTACATTATGAGACTCGGGCCTACGGTTCAGGTCTGGTCACCTAATTATATGGTCTTCTTAAATTTGAGATAGCTGTGGTTAAACTTCCAACAATGATGGATTTGGACGGTTGGGCATTGAACTTGGCACCTAACTGGCTACCTTGGACACCGTACCATGGGACCAATTCAATTGCTCACGCTTCTTTTCTGCTGGGGAGATGGGATGGTTTTGTTCTGGCCTGACGAACATTATTCTCGAATCTCGATCATCAGCTCTTCACCTGCACAGTCTGCATTTTATTTTGATGACAAACGTGAAATTTGATCTTCGTAAATAAGAGAAGGTTGAGGTTAATTTCACAAGTTGAACGCAGATTATACACTCAACTCAGACTACAAGATTATTTCCAGTTTGTTTGACAGTATTTTAACAGAAATCGGTTTCCTCCTACTGGTTGCTAAATCTCACAGGAATTCCGAGCCAACCTCTGTTCAGTCCCATCGAAAAACACGACGTCTAGTCACTCGAATGTCTTTTTGAGGTTTAAAAACATGCCAGTTAATTTAACTCTATAGATTGGCTAATAGATCGATACGGCTCACCTGCCGATAAAAAAGATAGTGGTTAAGCATCAGTTGAAAAGCATAAAGATGTGAGAAGGCCTAGGCAATTTGAGATAGCTGTGGTTAAACTTCCAACAATGATGGATTTGGACAGTTGAAAATTGAACTTAGCACCTACCTGGCTACCTTGGCCACCGTACCATGGGACCAATTCAATTGCTCACGTTTCTTTTCTGCTGGGGAGATGGGATGGTTTTGTTCTGGCCTGACGAACATTATTCTCGAATCTCGATCATCAGCTCTTCACCTGCACAGTCTGCATTTTATTTTGATGACAAACGTGAAATTTGATCTTCGTAAATAAGAGAAGGTTGAGGTTAATTTCACAAGTTGAACACAGATTATACACTCAACTCAGACTACGAGATCTTTCTGCCAATTTGTTTCACAGTATTTTAATATATATCGGTTTCCAAACAGTCACCTAATCTCATGGAAAATTTAATCGACCTCTATCTGGTCTGATCAGGGAAGAAAATGTCTTAGTCACAGGAATCGAGTTAATTGACCTAGATCTTCACCCTATCAACTAGGTGTCAATAAGAAATGTAGCGCTTAAGCATCAGCTGAAAAGCAAGCATCTTATAGGCAAGGCGCATTTGAGAACGTCTTATGTGGAAATTGTTAATTCTATTCTCTATCAATGTATCAGTATATATAGTCAGCCGGAGCGACTTACAAGGCAACACACAGTTATGCACGTAGGTTATAATTATAGTAACTAACACTTCCCCACAGTCTAATCAGGAGTATCACTAACATTTAGGCTGGATCAAAACTCCTGAAATAGTGAGGTAGAAAGGCCATTGGTAAAGACGTCAGCGTACTGCGATGTCGTAGGAACATGTAGGACCCGAACGTGACCAAATGCGACCTTCTCTCGATCGAAATGGAGATCAATCTCAACATGCTTCGTCCGCTGATACTGCACCGGGTTACTAGAGACACATACAGCACTGATATTGTCACAATAGACTAAGGTGGCACGTCGAGGGGGTGGCGAAGCTCAAGGAGCAGCTGTCGTAGCCAGGTAGCTTAAGTAACATCATTTACCACAACACGATATTCAGCTTTAGCACTCGATCTAGAGATCGTATGCTGATGCTTGGAAGACCAGGACACCAAGTTATCCCCGAGAAATACTACATAACCAGAGGTCGACCAGCGAGTGTTAGGACAGCCAGCCTAGTCAGCATCTGTGTAAACAACAAGATCTACAGGCGAAAATCGACACATGGTCAGCCCAAGAGATAGGGTGCCCTATAGGTAGCGCAGGATCCGCTTGAGAGCAGCAAGGTGCAGCTCTTGTGGATCATGCATATAGAGGCAGATCTGCTGAACTGCAAAGATAATGTCTGGTTGGGTGAAAGTCAGATACTGCAAAGCGTCGGCGAGACTGCGGTTTTGTATAGCGTCAGCGACAGGCGGTCCGTCAGCAGATAATTTGGAGTGGAGATCAACAGGCGTGCGCTTGCACGCACTCATCCCGGCACGCTCCAAAATATCCTGACTGTATTTCCGTTGAGAAAGGAATAGACCATCAGTGGAGCGGGTCACAGAAATGCCCAGAAAATGATGCAGCTGACCCATATCTGTCATAGCAAACTCACACCAGAGAGACTCAATGATATTCTTGAGTAATCATGCAGAGGAGACAGTAAGGACAATGTCATCAACATAGAGCAGTAAGTAGGCTATGTCTAGACCACGATGATATATGAAGAGCGAAGTATCTAACTTTGTTTCAACAAATCCAAGTGACACGAAGAGCCTGCTTCAAACCATATAAAGACTTGTTCAGCCGATAGATAAAATCTAGGCGAGAAGAATCTACAAATCCAGAGGGCTGAACGTAGTATACTGTCTCAGTGAGAGTGCCATAGAGAAATGCATTCTTCACATCCATCTGATGAATGGACCAGTTTTGAGATAATGCCAGGGAGAGAAACACTTGAACTGTCGTAGGCTTGACAATTGGACTGAAAGTCTCATCTTAATCAACACCAGGCCATTGTGTGAAACCCCGCAGAACCCAGCGAGCCTTGTAACGATCAAGAGACCCATCGACGAGCAACTTGTGGCGATAAATCCACTTCCCAGTCATAACATTGACGCCAGGAGGGCGAGGCATAAGACTCCATGTGTCGTTGGCAATCAAAGCGTCATACTCAGGCTGCATAGCAGATCGCCAATTGGGGTCTGACAGGACATCATGAATGGAGCGAGAAAGAGGCGACATGGGCACAGCGTGGAGGTTGAGGCGATCCATGGGCTACACGATGCTAGCTTTGCCACACGTGCACATAGAGTGCGCATTGGTCACCGGAGGGATGACAATCGGTCGAGTGGCAGCTGTGCGGCCAGTACCGCTAGCAACCACCTGCGCGCGAGCAGCAGGGGCAGTAGGACCGGCAACACTCGTGGTTCGTGCACAGGGGTAGTGGCACCAGACGACACAGACTCGGGCGACCACGGCCCTACACTAAGGCTTGATGGTGCAAGTGGGGCCTGAGAATTATTGAATTCACGACTATTGTCATACTGGATACTCTTGATGGTGGTGCCAAACTGTGTGCGAACATACACAAAAAAGGTAGAAATAGTAAAAAATGTGTCGGATTTGAGACGAAGGGGAAAAGTCCAAATGTAGTGAGATCAGTTATCAAGAATAACAAGATAATACTTGTATCCTAACACACTAACAAGTGGAGAGGTCCATAGATCACAATAGATTAAATCAAAATTGTGAGTAGCACAAGAGGTAGATGAACCAAAAGGTAGACGTACATGACGACCGAGTTGGCACGCATGACATAAATGATCCATATCATCTTTATCGTAGAAAATGACAATGGACCTAAGAAATTTGGACAGAACGTCGCACCCAAGATGACCGAGATGGCGATGCCAAAGGGAGGTAGGTGCGGCGATGAACGTAGTGGTGCTGGTAGATGGTGCAAAAAATGGGTAGAGGTCACCGGAACTATTGCACCTGGCGATCACATTCCTAGTTTGCAGATCCTTCACAGAAAGACCAAATGGATCAAACTCAATGGAACAATTATTGTCGGTGGTAAACCGACAAATGGAAATTAAATTCTTAATAATGTTAGGTGATACCAGAATATTTTTAAGAGCAAGATCACGGTGGGGTAAGAAAAAATGATGGGATCCAATGGCAGTGATAGGAAGTAAAGCGCCATTGTCCACAACGATAAATAAAGGAGTAGATGAAGAGGGTGGGGAAATGGTGGAGAGTATACCAGCGTCCGAGGTCACGTGGGAACCAGCACCCATATCAGCATACCACTCAGAGGCCGGTTTGTTGAGCGTCATGGTATTAAAGGAGTAGCCAGGGAGTCCTAGAGCCAATCTCCATGAGTAGACGGCCAAGGTGCCGCCTGGTACGCCGGTGAGGGCACCTGGAAGCCCGCTGATTGGTACGCCGGTGAGGGCGCCTAGAAGCCCTGCGGTGTAGCTCCCCCGTAGTACGTGCCATACGGGGACGATGGGCACCGTATGTGCCGCCATAGGTGCTAGGAAGAGCACCGAAATCGCCATAATCGCCGTAGTGCAGGGTTGCGTGGAACATAGGCTGTGGTAGCGGAGGTCGGCCGGACTAGTCGTACGGCCACATGTGCACGGTGCCAGCACAAGGGTGGGTGAATGATGGGTACACAGTCGTAACGGGAGGGACGCCGCCCTGTCCACCTAGGGCCGCTCCAGCAGAGGGCGCTGGAGAGCTGCCACCAGTAGAACCATCGCGTCCACCACGGCCACGGCGGTGGCCGTTGCGCTGACCTCCAGTTGGTGTAGCTGGGCGCGGAGGAGGAGGCACCCCCGGACGAGGAGCAGCGGTGGCACCTGGGGCCGCTGGATGTGGCGTCGCAGCAACGAGAGCGGCCGACAGGGACAGAGGTCGAGCGTCGATCTCTAGCTCCTCCAACAAAAGGTGAGTGCATGCTTCCGTAAATGTTGGAAATCTGCCGGTGCATCTTGAGTATGGACACCATATGGCGAAACTTGCCACTAAGGCCGTGGAGAAGCGTGAGGACCATCTGCCGATCGCCGATGGGGTCGCCGAATTCGGGAAGGGAGGCAGCCATGGATTCAAGGCGGCGACAGTAGTCGGTGATGCTCAAGGACTCCTGATGGAATGTACGAAACTACGTCTCGAGGAGAAGAGCACGGGACTCCTTTTGGCCGAGAAATTCGTTCTCGAGATAGCACCACGCGTTGTGGGTGCATCCTTGCCGCATCATCAGCAACTGCTGTAGGTCGCTGTTGACAGTGCCGTACACCCACGTAAGGACGCAGCAGTCCGCCTGGAGCAAGCCGGGCGCGCGGGGAACGCGTCATCCTCGAGGACATGGCGGGTGAGGACATATTTCCTAATGACGGTGAGGAACATGCAGCGCCACTTGGTGTAGGAGTCCGTGGCCTTATCGAGGACGATAGGGATGAGCACCTTGACATTGACGACGGCGGTGGCTTGCGCCCAGAGAGCCGCGTGAGAACTCTCGTATGCGTCCAGAGCGTCGTTGCGAAGGCGGGCCTCCTTAGCCCGACGCGCTTCGTCAGTGCGAGCAGGATCGGCCACGAGACAGCGGTCTTCAGAAGTAGCAGTGTCAGTGTCGTCGCTAGCCATGAGGGGCACGACAGCCAATCGGCAGCCGATCGGATCGATAGCCGATCGTCCGATCGAATCGGAGATCTCGGAGGGACAGTCGATCGGCCAATCGGATCGGAGATTAGATCGGAGGGGTCCACCGATCAGAGTCGGATCGGCAGCCGATCGGCCGATCGAATCAAAGATCGGATCGGAGGGGTTGGCAGCCAATGGGAAACGGGTCGGCAACCGATCGGTCGAAATCGGGTCGGTAGCCCATGGGAAACGGGTTGGCAGCCAATGGGAAATGGGTCGGCAATCGATCGATCGGAATCGGGTCGGTAGCCTATGGGAAACGGGTCGGTAGCCGATCGATTGGAATCGAATCGGCAGCCGATCAGATCAGATGGACGATGAGCAGCCGATCAGATCGGATAGTCGATAAGCAACCGATCAGATCGAAAGGATCGGATCAGAGGGCGATCGGATAGACAATAGTCAGGATCCGATCGGACCGATCGATGGATCCGAGCCGGATCAGAGGGCGATCGGATAGACAATAGTCAGGATCCGATCGGACTGATCGATGGATCCGAGCCGATTGGATCGGCAGGCGATCTGGTCGGTAACGGAGAGCTGATCGGATCGGAGGACGATCGGATCGGCAATAGGCAGGATCCGATCGGACCGATCGACGGAGCTGTGGTTAAACTTCCAACAAAGATGGATTTGGACAGTTGGTCATTGAACTTAGCACCTACCTGGCTACCTTGGCCACCATTCCATGGGACCAATTCAACAACTCACATTTCTTTTCTGCTGGGGAGATGGGATGGCTTTGTTCTGGCCGGACGAACATTCAAAATGAGGTGCTTATTTTCTAACAAAATCTAGAAAGTAACAGGTTGAATCATTTTTGGGGTGCCTTAACAGTAGAATCAGCTTTGCCTTTTCTAAACAAAATTGTAGAGGCTTTCATAAACTTTCCATATTGGTAAAGTATAAATTTAATGGATGAGTAGAACTCCGGATATAGCTGTTTTAGTACGTGTCATTCGAAATTCCTGGACAGATTCTGAAGTTTGTTCTCCAGTGAGAGTTAGATCATCCAAGTGACAAAATAAAAATATGTTCCTACATAAAAGTTGCAGGCCTTGTTATGTAGATTTCTACTATGTGTTTATTTGCAGTCATTGCCTTTGTAGAACTAAAGATATAAAAATGTTAACCAGTACTGCTCCATTTAGTCGAGAGCTATCTAATATGTTTTTGTGTGTTGTTGGTTTAGGGCAGTAAGTGTGGGCAACCTATTGTATTATTTGAATATTTGAGTGTGTATACTGAGATTTTTGTTGCAAATAGGTGTTGGAGCTTCCGATCATGCATAATGCCATCTCTTGTCGGTTGAAGGCGAGTGAACATAACTGTTATGTTACAACTTAAACATTTTATTTTTACTGTCTCCACTATTAATAATGTGGCATTCACTATCATATTGAATAATTAGAAGATTAAACATATCAGGAATGTTTGAATATTCTGATGGTAGGATGTATATGTCATGTTTTATGCATTAATGTCTTTTATATAAGATGCATGCTTTTGTCGATCATCATTGATATAATTGACTCTATTTATAATCAAGCATATCACTTGATGCATAACTGTTTCAAACAATTATGTTTTAAGGCAGTGGACATTTTGCTTGTTGGTGGGGTTAGCCATCATAGGTATCTCAACATCTATTTACTTTTTATGCTAGAATACAATAGATACAAAATTTTGAAAATTCTTTAGGCTAAGGTTGATTCCCTTATTTGCTCTCGCAAAATTGACTCTCCCTTTAATGTCCTTCATTCTCAACTTTTATCCCTTATTTGCCCTTTCCGTTATGTTAAGGTCAACCTACCATTAGTAGTTAGGTCAAAATATTTGCTCTTAATTTGTTTTGCTCTTCGCTTGGAGAAGGCCATGAGTGGGTCCTTAATCAAAGCATTTTGTACACTCGCCCCCCTTTCGTTTGCCCATGTAAGTTGTTCTCCAAATAATAATGTAAACAACTCATGGTGTAGCAGGCTTTTTTTAAATATATAGAATGTAGGTTTGGGATTGCTCTATTTTAATTAGAGGGGGTACTTTGGTATATGATTTAGGTGTGTATCTTGATCATATAATTCCAAGAAAGATAAGCTAAAGAAACGAACAAACGAATAGACATAGTCGGTCGGGTGGTGACAGCCTAGGCATCTTTTGTACTTTTCCAAGTTAACCATAATGCATTGGCATTGGAAGGTCAGTGAACGTTCTTTGATAGTAGGAACCTATGCCGTGTGTCTAAAGTAAAAATCTTTACCCCAGTAATACTAGTCGTGCCAAGGATAGCACATGTCAAAATCCCAATTACACCATTGTCTCCTCTAAAACTCCTCAATACGGACCACATGTGTGTGCTAGTTCACAACTATACCAGCCTTTTGGGCCATGTTATCAAGGCCTCCTTGCTCTATTTTGGTATTTTCCCTGGTGGCTATCTAGTCAAAATGGAAAAACTTATAAGGCAACGGTCATCCGAAGGATTCGTTGAAGCAGAACCTTTCCGAAGGATGTCGCTATGAATTACTTCTAGGAGCTGATCAACCGGAGCATCATTCAGCCTGTTGATGTGAGTAGTAACACTGAGGTGATGACATGCTAGACTCACGGCATGATGCTTGAGTTCATCCTACATGTCCATATGTGATGACTTCATTACTTTGCCATATGGTCAAGCTCTCCTACCTGACAAAATACATTGTCTTTCTATAAAACATAACGATGCTAGAAGGGGCATAATGAATTCAGGCATTGATTTTGAAGCAACCCAAGATTTTGATGTGAACTTTCTAGAGCTAATCTTCATTCCAATCTTAGGTTACATATACAAGATACTTGGGCCTAATGGGCCCGAAAACACGCACTAACATATAGCCCATCACTACCCCTGAAGATGGGTGATATATATCTACCATGCACATCTTGTTACATGCTGAGATATAATCTTTATCACCTAATCCTTTAGTTAAGCTATTTGTTACGTGTTCTCCTGACATTACAAAGCCAAACTTTAGGATTCCTTCATCCAACATTTCTTTGATAGAGAAATGATCTATCTCTGCATGTTTCATTTGGTTATGTTGAACTAGTGTTAACGTCGGAATTTGATTTAGCCTATAAATAGGATCGGCCGATAAAAATACTGATCGGCTTATGGCACAAAGCTGATCGGTACTGTAGAGAAACCGATCAAATTAGTGGAAGATTGGATCGGTTTGAGGACAGAGAATTATCCAGATGGGGTTAGGTCCGAGAAGGAGTTTTACGACAAGCCCAAAGAGAGGTTGGAAAAGGATCGGCTTGAGTAAAAGGAGGTCCAATTGCTATAGGAAGGAAGCCGATCGGGTGGAGTAAGGAAAGATTCGGTCTAAGAATAGAAGATTATCTAAATAAGACCGAGTTTGTGGAGGAGCTGTGGGATTCATGGCAGGGTATTATTTTTAGCTAAATTGTATTAGGAAGTCTTAGTTAGTAAACTGCTTTAGAGATATTTTCTATTATTTTTGTTAAGAGATAACGTTCGATGGTGGTTGTAAACGCGTCGGACTCTATAAATCTAGGGTATAAATATATACCCCCTGGAAATATGTAAAAATCTATCAATCAACATAATACTACTTTGGCACATCGCCACCCTAGTTTATCTAGGTATTTACCGGCGGGTTCTAGCTCTCGACATAGAGCTGCATCGGTTAAGTTCAATCTCCGGCGAAAGGGTAAGTCCCGCCACTATCCTGGTATATTTTGTTCTATCCAAGGCTGCATTGTTTAGGTTCGAACTCTTAGTCAGATCAGGTGTACCGCATCATATCTGTGTAAGATCTATCAGCTTATCAAACTCCCTCTACCGTCGATAGTCTCGTGCTGCATCGGTTAGGTCCGACCTACGAGTTTGCCGACAGAGGATTGAGTTTTAGGTCTATAGGTCTCTTTACGGTGTTTCATCAGAGTGAGTAGCCAATAAGTTATCTTAAATGTAGGTCTCCATCATCGCGTGGCTGATGGGTTTAGATGTAGGACCGCGTCAGGCGTTAGGCCTATAGGTAGCCGATGGCATCTTATCTCTCCTACCTCGTCATCATGTTCGGTCTTAGCCTCTGCCGTCTTGGTGTCGTTAGCCTTCGGCCTTGTACTATCTCGGTTAGGTCTGATCTATCGAGGCTGGCCCTAACGGCGTTGTTATTGTAGCCGCTGGCCCGTGTGGCCTCGTGGGGGATCGACTCCCGCTCCGCGCATCAGATGTGGGTAGCACCATCGGCTCTTTGGCTGATAGGCCCTCTAGTGCGTTACACGTGTCTATCTCTCGTACTTCCATCGGCTTTTCAGCTGATGCGCTAGCATTCTCATCTCTATCGGCATCCAGCCGATAGGAAGAGTCGGGCAGGCCTTCCGGCCGACCAGCTTACATATCTTATCCCCTCTCCTTGTCAATTGTAGGGTCAAATTGTTAATTTCTAGAAGCTCTGTCTAGAGTTCTTCAGTATAACCCGACAAGGGCCGATCCAAAAATCCCAGCTGCCAAAGCTAGTTTTGGAAGGAGAATCGAGCCGATCACCGCCCGTTAGCCCTCAGAAGCTATTGCCAGAGATGGTTGACGAAGCTGTTCACCATGCACTCATCAACCAATCGGGTGTGCTGGTGAATACTTT
This sequence comes from Oryza coarctata, assembly GCA_030770085.1. NCBI lineage: Eukaryota > Viridiplantae > Streptophyta > Magnoliopsida > Poales > Poaceae > Oryza > Oryza coarctata. The sequence goes on along the minus strand of CM061483.1, from coordinate 8,730,289 downwards.
GAACAATCTAATTAAGAAAACTATGGACGGGTCTTTTGTTAAGGAACCTGATCAAGGGCCAGTATATTTGCCGATGAGAATAGATGAACCATAGGTTACTTATGGATCCAGAAGGGACGTATCGGTAAATATGTTTTCACCAGTACAAGATCGGATTGGGGGGCAACACAATGACATGATGCTAGGATATAGGCAAGATTATCCTAGTAATAATTATCAAGGAGATCATTACAAGTCATGCCAAGTGCCAACTTCGCTTCCACAGTACCAGAGAGAGAATTCAAGGGAGGCGGATTGGTCTGCAAGAATTGAGGAGGTCGTCAGGGAGCAATTCGGCAATAGGCCTAAGGAACAAACCTTTATGTATCAGCACCCTTACCTGTAGTAGTTCGACAGAGTTCCATTGCCGCACCGATACAAGATTCCAAATTTCTCTAGATTCTTAGGGCAAGACAGCGTATCTACGATGGAACATATTAGCCGATTCTTGGCCCAATGTGGAGAAGCATCGGCTGACGAAGCTCTGAGGGTCCGTTTATTTCCATTATCCTTATCTGGATTGGCCTTCTCCTGGTTTTCTTCGTTGCCTCCAAACTCAATCAGTGGATGGGCCAATCTGAAAAAGCAATTCCATAAATACTTCTTTACTGGGATTCAGGAGATGAGGTTGTTAGACTTGATATTGGTTAGGCAGAAGCCCGATGAGTTAGTTCTAGAATTCATCCAATGTTTTCAGGATGTCAGAAGCCGATTTTATAGCCTCATTCTAAGTGATGGACAACTAGCTGACTTGGCCTTCTAGGGGTTGCTAGCTCCAATCAGCGAACGCTTCTCTTCACAAGAGTTCGAGAGCTTGTCACACCTCCTCTAGAGGGTATCGGCTCATGAAAGCCGATTTGCTGAAAACAAGTAAGAGAGGTTCCATCGGAAGGCCGCTCAGCTACACTTTTACGCATCGGACTCAGATGATGAGGAATCCGATAAAGAAGTGGGTTTGGTAGAATGGACCAGGAGTAAGAAGGTTGTATCGTGCCCATGGATTAAGAGTACCAATAAGGAGGAAAGATATGATTTTGATATCAACAAAGCCAATAAAATATTCGATCTTCTCCTCCAAGAAAAGCAAATTCAACTACCGCCAAACCATGTAATCCGAAGAACTCAAAAAAGAAGAAGTATTGCAAGTGGCATAATTCAATATCTCACCACACCAACGAGTGCAAAGTTTTTTGGCAGCAGTTACAATCGGCTATCGAATCGGGGAGAATTAAGTTCGAGGATAAAAAGCCGATGAAGGTTGACGGGCATCCTTTTCCTGTGAACATGGTGTTTGTAGGGTCATCAAGAGATCGGTCCGATGAGAAAAGGCGCTGGAGGAGGTTAAAGGTTACCTCATCGGACCTAATCAAAAAATATTCTAAAATACAAGACGAAGAGCGACGAGCCGCAACGCAATAGGAAAGGTACAATCCACATTGGGGTTGTCCCTTTTTTTAGTATTGCTAGGATCAAAATATGAGTTTGCCATCAATAGAAGATTGTCCTAAATATAACAAACTAGGATCTCAGTACATCGACCAGAGCAAGATGTCATATGATTGGCCTCCCATCAAGCGGGTATCGGTGCATAGCTGATTAGGGCCGATCAATAAAGACTATGGTCAAAGATCAATAGAGAACAGGGAGTTACATAAAGGATCATACCACACAAAGGATCAGTGATGTCTGTCTAGGATTTTCACAAAAAATCAGAAGAGAAGGGCACAAAGGCTATGGCATAGAGAGTAGCACAAAAGGCGGCGTCAGGACCATGAGGAAGCCGATCGGAGCTAGAAAGTTAAAAAAGTATGGCGAGTAAAGCAAAAAGAGGATGATGCTGGCACATTGGCTCTGACCAATATGGTATTCTTCTTGCCTTTGGAGTTTAAAGCATGTGCATCCGATGAAGAGGATCAAGAAGAAAATTTTGCCCAATTGACGCTAGAACCAAGTCAAGCCATATTTGACAAGCCAGAAGACTCCAAGCATCGGCACCTAAAACCACTGTATATCAAGGGGAATGTTGATGGAAAGCTGATGACGAAGATGTTAGTTGATGGAGGCGCATCGGTCAATTTAATGCCATATGCTATGTACCGCAAGTTGGGCAAAACGGTTGAAGACTTAGTCAAAATGAATATGGTATTGAAAGATTTCGGAGGAAATCCATCGGAAACAAAGGGGGTGCTGAACGTGGAGCTGACAGTCGGAAGCAAGATGTTGCCCACTACATTCTTTGTTATCGATAGTAAGGGTTTGTATAGTCTACTTCTCAACAGGGATTGGATTCACGCCAACTGTTGTGTTCCTTCCATAACGCATCAAAGCCTCATACAGTGGCAAGGAGACAAAGTTGAGGTGATCGCGGCCGATCAGTTGACCAGTATTAGAACAACCGATATGCCAATCTGGAAAGCTGATGGGTTCACTTGCCTGTTTGGGAGAGCATGGGATGGCGATTTCCTTAAGGTGACCAATAAGGGGATAAAACCGATTCAGCAAGTTGGCTTGGGTCCATTGTTCCCATGGGAACCATAGAAGACTCCAAAGGATTACCATGAGATGTTGGTATTGAGCCGATCGATTGTTGAGCATCGGCTTCCTATTAGACCAGGATATCGGTCGTTTAAACAACCACAGAGAAGGTTCAAAGCAAAGTTGCATGATAAAATCAAGGCAGAGATCATGAGATTATACGATGAAAATTTCATCAGACCGTGCCGATATGCTGAATGGGTGTCCAATATCGTCCCGGTGAAGAAGAAAAACGGAAAGCTAACGATATGCATCGACTTCCGGGATTTGAATAGGGTGACCCCTAAAGATGAGTATGCGATGCCGATGGCGGATTTATTAATTGATGCTGCATCGGGTCACAAGATCATTAGCTTTATGGATGGAAATGTGGGATACAATCAGATTTTTATGGCGGAAAAAGATATCCACAAGACTGTATTTAGATGTCCCGGAGCTATCGGCTTGTACAAGTGGGTAGTCATGACTTTCAGATTGAAGAATACCGGTGCAACCTATCAGAGAGCCATGAATTATATATTTTATGATCTTATTGGCCAACTGGTGGAGATATATATTGATGACGTGGTGGTGAAATCCAAAGGTATTGAAGACCATATAGCCGATCTGCAAAAAGTACTAGAGAGGACGAAGAAATATAGAGTCAAGATGAATCCTCACAAATGTGCTTTTGGCGTATTGGCTGAGCAATTTTTTCTTTCATGGTGCATAAGAGAGGGATCGAAATTAGTCCATGAAGCATTAGAGCTATCCAGACCACCGAGCCACCAAACAACAAACTACTGTTGCAGTCCTTGATCGGCAAGCTCAACTTTATAAGGAGGTTTATCTCAAATTTATTAGAGAGAATTGAGTCATTCACTCCTTTATTGAGGTTGCGAGCCAATCAAGAGTTTGTGTGGGGCATTGAGCAGCAGAAAGCCTTTGATCTTATCAACGAATACCTGAATTCTCCACCAGTATTGATTCCACCGTAGAAAGGTGTACCGTTCATGTTATATTTGTAAGCCGATGAGAAGTCAATAAAATCATTGCTTGTACAGGAGTTTGAATCAAAAGAGTGAGTGGTATTCTATTTGAGCCGACGACTTCTAGATGTTGAGACCAGGTATCCTGCGGTGGAAAAGTTGTGCCTATATTTATATTTCTCGTGTACAAAGTTAAGGCATTATCTTTTATCGGCTGAGTGTACAATGCTTTGCAAAGCTGATGTGATTAAATATATGCTATCAGCTCCAGTCCTGAGGGGGCGGATTGGTAAATGGATATTTGCTCTGATGGAGTTTGATCTGAGGTATGAATCGGATAAGGCGGTCAAGGGACAAGCGGTAGCCGATTTTATTGTATAGCATAAAGGAGTCCAAGAGGATTTTGTGGAGCCAATCCCGTCGACGTTATTCTTTGATGGATCGGTTTGCAGGCATGGATCTGGTATCGGCTTGGTGATCATATCGCCTTGAGGGTAAGCTTTCAGTTCGCTTTTACAATCAAGCCTTATAGTACAAATAACCAAGCAGAGTATGAAGCGGTACTCAAGGGTCTTCAGCTGCTGAGAGAAATCATAACTGATACGGTGGAGGTCATTGGAGATTCCTTGTTGGTGATTAGACAACTATCTAGGGAATATGAATGCAAAGATGAAGTTTTGAGGTCATATTATGAAGAATGTCAATAGTTATTAAAGAATTTCAAGATGGTGTCGTTGGATCATATTCCTAGGGAGCAGAACGCGAAGGCCAATGATCTTGCTCAGACTGCTTCAGGGTATCGGCTGAACAGTAAAGTAGAAGTCGAGATAGCCGATATTGAGAGCCATATGGAAGCCGATGATTGGAGATGGGAAATTATTCAGTATTTGCAAAATCCGTCAAAATCGGTTTCCAAGAAGCTTCGGTATATGTCTATTAAGTACATATTACTTGATGAGGAATTATATTATCGGTCCATTGATGGAGTGCTATTATGATGCTTGGGTGCCAAATAAGCTATATTGGTAATGAAAGAAGTACACGAAGGTATTTGCAGAGCCCATCAATCGGCTCATAACATGAGATGACTGATGAGGAGAGCTGGATACTTTTGGCCAAGGATGTTGGAGGATTGTTTCAAATATTATAAAGGCTGCCAAGATTATTAGAGGTTTGGGAATGTGCAGCGAACTTCAGGATCAGTTATGAATTCAATAATCAAGCCATGGCCATTCAGAGGTTGGGGAATCGACATGATCGGCTAAATTTATCCTTCATCAAGTAAAGGGCATAAGTTTATATTGGTGGCAACGGACTATTTCACAAAATGGGTAGAAGCTATTCCTTTCAAGAAAGTTACTTCTAAGGGCGCAATTGAGTTCATCAAGGAACATATTGGGAAGGACCCTATCGGATCAATAGGTGTGTGCCTGGCAATGCTTATATGTTAGAAAGTCTTGAAGGGGAGAAATTTGCCAAAGCGTTTAATGGAAAATATTTGAAGAGGTATTATCCTAGCGTTTGGGTAGGCGCCTAAATCAGCTGAGCATAGCCGATTTTTAAATTTCTTTTCAAGACGGATGAGCTCTTAAAAGTGGCATCAGCAAATGGTACTGTTCATGTAAATCGGCTGAGGCGTAGCCAATTTCTAATGTACGGAAGCCGAAATGATTATATTGGTTACAGATAGCCGATATCGTTGAGATATCGCCTTTAAAAAATATATATATATATATAAATTTTGTTGATCAAGCTAATTGAACTCTATTGCAGATAGTTAATGTTTAGGATGACATCTTGGGTTTTTTCCAAGGCTAAAATTTTACAGGAATTTCTTAATGGCCTCGATCGCACGTAGGTGGATTTGGTCTATTTTATTGATGGCGCGGATGTCATCCTCGTCTAATCCGGGGATGGTCTTCAAATTTCTATGCCAACGAACTACAAGGCGCACTTTGTCTGCTACCTTGACCTCTTGATCTTGGATCGATTTTGGTAGGCCGATGAGGTGGGACTCGGTGGAGTTGATGTCATCACGCACTTTGTCGAGTTCCGCCATCAAATTGGCTTCTCGTTTCTTCAGGAGACCAAGCTTGGTGCTGGTGCATTAAGGGTCAGCTGTCATTTTATCATGCTTCTTCTTTTCGCTTTGGGCAGTTAGCTGATCGTTGTGAGCTACATTGCTTTGCTCAACGCAATCGCCTATGCATCGTCTTGATGCGATCAGCTAGGTCCTTTGGAATTCCAAGTAGGCAGCAGGCATGAATACGTCGGTCAGCTCCTCAGGCAGAAGATGTTCAATTTCAGCAAGTCTTTCCCGGATCGGCCCGCAATCTTCCACCAGCGAGTCAATCGGAATTTCAGCCGATGCATAATATCTGACAATTGCTCGCGTGCATCGGCTAGTAAACATGGTTCAATTGTTGCACTGGTGGTTGAATCTTTCTCTGTATCTAAGTATTTACCAATATCAAAGGAAAACAGGTTGGCTAATGACTGCACGTTAGCATTGGTAAATATGGGAATCATGAGCCAAGAAAAAATAACATGTAGGATGGATGCACCTGGGATACAGCGGGAGCAATTTGAGTGATTATGTGGGTATCATCTTGATGTGAGGCGGTTTGGGGTGCAGATGCTATGTCTTCTAAAGATACCATTGGCTCAGTCCTGGTAACAGTGTCCAGCGGTTGGATTTTAAGAGCCGATGGTTCAGGTTGTAAAGTAAATGTGTCAAGATAAAGGCGAAGGTAATGGAGAAGAATTGATGCTAACACATAGCAATGGAGATGCAGAAGTCAAGATCGTTGTAGGAGAAGGGCTTTGAGAAGCTGATCTGATGATAGTGACATCGGCGCCGAGTTTTTGCTTCTTAGAAATCGTCCGAGTAGCCAGTTTCTTGTGTTTTGGCCCTGATGGTTGTAGGTGCATCTATGTCACCTGCCTATGGAATCATGGGAATCAGGATGTAGTTAAAATCCAATACGATGTAGAAAAGGTAGTGCAAGGATAAATATTACCTCTTCATCGGATTCCACATAGTCGGGATTGAGGCATAGGCAATAATGTTCAGCCTAGACTGAATAGGTGCCTTCCCCATTCTGACCACCATCGAGCAAAAAGTTTGGTGTTGGATATGTAGGGCTCGAAGGTGGAGATGGTCTCTAAGGACAAGGATGATGCCATCATCCTAAGCTGATCATACTCCAAGCTGCTGTTTACTTCTTCTCAGGCTTGAAGTTTGCCGATAAAGAATAAGCTGATGGGGAGTTGGCCGAAGCCCAACTGACGAGCACCAACCGAAGGATGGTAGAACTCGTATGATGGATGTTGGGATCGGCCCAATGTAAATCCAGTTGGCAGAAGAATAGGAGTTATGGATGATAAGAAGATTGTCTTCGATTCTTGATCGGCTAATGTATTCATTGGGTGAAACCTGGAAGGCATTTTAAAAGACGAATCTCCTCGTACGCAAACCAGATAGTGACTTCTTTAGCAAAGCCGTAGTAAAAATATTTGAACCACTGGCTGAGTCCGAGAGGGGTCATTTTGCTTCAGGAAAAGCCGATGCGGCTTCACCCAGAAAAGTACATCAGCGCCGGCTGGCCTCATCTTCTTCTGGGTAGTCAGTCGGATATGTCAGAGAAGGAAAAGGGGACTTGGCGATAACTCTGGAGGTGTAGACGTTCAACCACAGTTGTATGAACCACCAGGGACCACCAATATGTCCGACTGGTTGGCCTGCCGATAGCTTGTTTGCCACCTGATGAAGCAGTTAATAGGTCGCTCTAAGAAGATATTGCCCCAATGAAATGTGGCTTTGATTGACCATGAGCTCCGCCAGGCACTGCATGTTGGTGGTTGTACTAAGAGTTGAACCACCGAAGACAAATTGTTCCAACCAAAGATTCAGAAATGCTACATATTCACGCTCATCAACTCGGCCAGAGGTCTTTTTGTGCAAGGAGATGTATTTAGTCCAACCTCTGATGTTTTTGGTGTTCAACCAATGAGTGGGTTTGAATCTGAGGATGAACGAATTTACGTAGTGGGTGGTGTTAAGGCAAGTCAACATGGTGACAGCCATTAGGGTGGGGGTCATTGGTCTATAACCAAATATGAAGACATTTAGGATATCCGAGCAGAAATAAGAAGCCGATGCAAGTAAAGGTTTATTTTTTTCTATATCGGCTAAAGAGAGGTTGATGCAGTGGTCTATTTCTAGGTCTTTCCAGAAAGAGTTTTTGAAGACGAAAACCCTGAGATACCAGTTTCTCCATCCTAGGAGTTTACCAGGCCAAGATCTGAAGTTGTTGGTCCAATCGGTGATGGCCATAGACGAGTGTTTATATGGGATCATTTCTATTTCGGAGTTTATGAAATCAATTAGATCTTTGTTATTCATAGGGCCAAGATATAAGTGACTGGGGCGATCGAAAACTAGGATAGCAATCGATAAGAAGACGGGATGGGAAGATTTGTTTGAAATATAGGATGGAAGAGCAGATGATAGTTACCTCAGGGACTAGAGTGTCGAAGCCATCGCGCGGAGAAAGAAGGAGAGAAGTTTAGCGGCCGATGAAGTGATCTGCGGAAGTTCGCCTTCAGTCGTCGGAGCTCATCGAGGTTGGGGGGTTCTAATAGGGAGGAAGTGTGTGGAAGAAGCATGAGGTGATGGGATATTTTATAGAGGTGGAGTGACCTAGGCAGGATTTTGGGCCGATTAATTATCATTTGCGGGTTTTAACGGGTCATCCTGGTTTACGGAGACTTCCAATGGCTCGAAATTTCGTAGTCTGTTGGCAAACTCTGAAATTGAGGAACATGTGTTAACGCCAGATTTGATTCAGCCTATAAACAGGATTGGCCAATGAAAATACGGATTGGCTCGTGGGACAAAGCCGATTGGTACTGTAGAGAAGCCAATCAAATTAGTGAAAGATTGGATCGGTTTAAGGACAAAGAATTATCCGAATGGGGTCAGGTCTAAGAAGGAGTTTTACGATAAGCCCAAGGAGAGGTTGGAAAAGGATCGGCTTGAGTGAAAGTAGGTTCGATTGCTACAGGAAGGAAGCCGATCGGGTGGAGCAAGAAAAGATTTGGTCAAAAAATAGAAGATTATCCTGCTCGCCGCCAAAAAATCTTGCGACCGAGGAGGGATAGCGGCTCAGTCACGTGAAGGCCTGGGAGGTCTACTTGTCTCCAGTGCAGGTCCTTAGGTCTCGAGGTTCGCAGGCGTGCCAGTCAATTTGACCCTGCAATTGACAAGGAGGTGAGACGAGCGGGTCCGATAGAGACGCTCGCTATCGGCTGGCTGCCGATAGGTTTGGGATGCTGTTTGATCGGTTGGGGAGCCGATGTGGACAGGTGTCGATGAGCGGTCGACCGTAGAGCCGATAGAGGAATCAGGGTGTGCTCAGAGGATATCGAGGCGCACGGGATCCCTCCGGACAGCCAAACAGTGATCCATCGGCTGGAAAAACCGATGAAAGCGGATACGGCCTAGGCGATGATTAGCGCAAGAAGGCACGGGCTGCAAAGCCGATGCCGCTCCGGATATGACAGTAAGAGACCCGTCGCACGCCGTGGCAGCGCCATCAACACCGAACCTCGAAGATCGGACCTAACCAAGACAGTACGAGGCCGGGGCCAGCGACGATGATACGGAGGACGCCGGATCGGCTATGCCGTAGCAAGGATAGGAATGAACCCATCGGCTAGCGGAGCCGATAAGGGGATGCCTATCTGAAGGCGGGTGTGTATCGGCTGGAGGTCCGATATATTTGGCGTTACGCGTCGTGGGACGCCTCTAAAGGCTGATGCGTATTGGCCGAGAGGCCGATGCGCTGGGCGTGAAGCATAGAGCATGGATAACTCATCAGCTAGCAGTCCGATGATACGCCGTGCAGGAGACTATAGGCCTAAAGCTCGATCTACCGTCGGCAGCCCTGTAGATCGGACCTAACCGATGCAACACAAGACTCACGACGGCAGAGGGAGCTTAAAGGGTCGATAGGTCCAGCACGGACGTGATGCGATACATCCGATCGAACTAAGAGGTTGGACCTAACCGATGCAGCCTTAGATAGAGCAAGACATAACGGGATGGTGGCGGGACTTACCCCTTCGCCGGAGATCGAACTTAACCGATGCAGCCCCGCGTCGAGAGCCAGAACCCGCTGGTAGAACCTAGATGAACTAGGGTGGCGATGCGCCGAGTTTGATTATGATCTAGAGATATTTTACATGTTTCTAGGGGGTCTATATTTATACCCTAGATTTACAGACAGAGTTCGACGTGTCTACGACCACCGGACATTATTTCCTAGTAACAACAAAGGAAAATATTCCTAAAGGAGTTAACTAACCAGCTAGACCTCCCTAATTGAGTAAGGTTATAATTTACAAAAATAAGCACCCTGCCGTGGAGTCCACGGCTCCTCCGCAAACCCGGTTTCATCTGAATAATCTTCCAATTTGTAACCGAGTCTACCTTTGCTACAACCTGATCGGCTTCTCCACTATAACTATCGGACCTTCTTTAAGTTAAGCCAATCCTTCTCCTTGCTTCCCTCGGGCTTCTCGGACCTGATCCCGATTGGACAATCCCCTGTCTTCAAGTCGATCCGATCTTCTATTAATCTGATCGATTTTCTACAGTTCTCCATCGGCTTTGTCTCAGTATCTCCATCGGCCGATGGCTGTATCAAACCCTCCAACGGACCTCTCAGCCGATCGGCTTTAGCCCCATCGGATCTCCCAGCCGATCGACTTTAGCGCCATCGGATCCGCCAGATTTTGGCGTTAACATATCCAAATAAGACCGAGTTTGTAGAGGAGCTGTGGGATTCACGATAGGGTATTATCTTTAGTTAAATTGTTTCCTATATGGTTAGGAAGTCTGAGTTAGTTTAGTTAACTGCTTTAGAGATATTTTCTATTATTTTTGTTAAGAGATAATGTCCGATCGTGGTTGTAAACGCGTCGGATTCTGTAAATCCAAGGTATAAACATAGACCCCACATAAATATATAAAATATCTATTGGTCAACACAATACTACTTCGGCGCATCGCCACCCTAGTTCATCTAGGTATTTACCGGCGGGTTCTGGCTCTCAACGTAGGGCTGCATCAGTTAAGTTTGATCTCTGGCAAAAGGATAAGTCCCGCCACTATCCTGGTATATTTTGTTCTCTCCAAGGCTACATCATTTAGGTTCAAACTATTAGTCAGATCAGGTGTACCACATCATGTCCATGCAACATCTATTGGCCTATCAAACTCCCACTATCGTCGACAATCTCGTGCTGTATCGATTAGGTCCGACCTACGGGTTTCCGATGGAGGATTGAGTTTTAGGTTTATAGGTTTCTCTACGGCGTTTCATTGAAGTGAGTAGCCGATGAGTTATCCTAAACGTAGGTCCCCATCGTCACACAGCCGATGGGTTTAGATGTAGGACCGCGTCAGGCGTTAGGCCTGTAGGTAGCCAATGGCATCTTATCTCTCCTACCTCGTCGTCATGTTCGGTCCGAGCCCCCGACGTCTCGGTGTTGTTAGCCTCCGGCCACATACTGTCTCAGTTAGGTTCGATCTATCGAGGCTGGCCCTAACGGCGCCGTTACTACAGTCGCTCGCCCACGTGGCCTCGTGGGGGATCGGCTCCCAGTCCGCGCAGTGGATGTGGGTAGCACTATCGGCTCTTTGGCTGATATGCCCTCTAGTGCATTACACATGTCTATCTCTTGCACTTCCATCGGCTTTTCAGCTGATGCACTAGCATTTTCATCTCTATCGGTATCCAGCCGATAGGGAGAGTCAGGCAGGCCTTCCGGCCAACCGACTTACATATCTTATCCCCTCTCCCTGTCAATTGTAGGGTCAAATTGACTCGCACGCTCGTGAACCTCAAGACGTAAGGACCTACACTGGAGTTAAGTAGACCTCTCAGGCCTTCGCGTGACCAAGCCATCGTCTTTCCCCGGTCGCGGGATTTTTGGTGGTGAGCAACTAGGTTGTTCACAATGTTAATAACAAACTTATTATAACACCACAACTTTATGGGATTGTTAACCAACAACTTCAGCTTGGTTAGAAGATTTCTCAACCATATCAACTTACTCAAATTGACTGACATCACCATATATTCTGCCTCAGTTGTTGAGCGTGAAACTACTAGTTGTTGCTTACTCCTCTAAGATACCAAATTACCGCCAACAAACACACAATAGCCCGAAGTTGATCTCTTGTCATCAACACAACTAGCCTAATCAACATCTCAATAGCCTTTGACATTCAAATAATCATTTGGCCTAAACCATAGGCCTTTCCCTAGACTTCCTTTCAAATACCTCAAGATCCTATAGACTGCATTCAAGTGTTCATTCCTAGGATCATGCATATATTGACTTACCATGCTGACTGTGTATGAAATATCAAGCCTTGTATGACACAAATAGATAAGTCGCCGAACACGTCCTTTATAACTCTCTTTGTTCACTAGTTCCCCTAACTGAGCACATAATCTATGATTTCGATCAATAGGTGTTGGTGCAGTTCAACATCCAAGCATATAGGTATCACTAAGTAAGTCTAGGGTATACTTCCACTATGAAAGTACAATCCCTTAACTATCCAAGGTCCTTGACCTCAAATTCCCAACTTAGTTTCTTCTTTAGATGTGAAATCTCCATATCATTGTTACCTGTGATTATCATGTCATCCACATATACAACCAAAATTGTGATTCAATGCTCTTCAAGTCGATAAAACACAATACGGTCCCCATTATATTGTTTGTAGCCCATGCTACACATTGCATGTCTAAACCGAACAAACCATGCCCTTGGTGACTACTTGAGGCCATACAAAGACTTATTCAATTCTAGAACCTTTCCATCAATTTGTGAAGTACTGAAACTAGGTGAAATTTCCATATAAACTTCCTCTAGAATATCACCATGCAAAAATGCATTCTTAATATCTAATTGACATAAGGACCAATTAAAGTTGGCTACACAAGAAATGAATGTCCTCACCATACTCATCTTTACCATAGGTACAAAGGTTTCATCATAGTCAATCTCATATGTTTGGCCATATCCCCTTGCCACAAGTCTAGCTTTGTATCTCTTTATTTTTTTTCCCTCTAGGTTTTTTTCTTCACTCTGTATACCTACTTATAGCTAACCACCTTCTTCTGTACTGGAAAAAAAATACTAGGTCCCAAGTATGGATTTTATCAAGAGTTGCTAACCCCTCCATCAAAGCTTGTTGCCACTTTATATATTGTTTTGCTTCTCTCCAATCTCTTGGGATGACAACATATTCCAATGACACAATGAAACCTTTATAAGTATATAAGTAGGAGATAGTAATGTATATGAGACAATTTTCTATGTCATTATTGTCCTCACCCTCAAAGCCATATAGGTGGTTTTCTTGCTTTGCTTATTACGTCCTTTTTTATAGCAATAGAAAGATTAGTTATCTCTCCCCCTATTTCAATCTCCTCTTCTCTCGTATCAGATGAAATCTATATAGGATCACACTAATAAGATAATTGATCATCTTTTTGAGCAACAACTCAAGCATGTTGCTGCTCAACCGACTCATCCATTCCAACCATGGAAAAAGTCTCTTGCTGCTCCACTAGCTGCACCTCCACCTTCTTCCTAGTATAAACTTGTAGAATTTCTTCTTCATGTGGTCTTCTCCAATTCTACTCATCAGCAATTTCACAATAGGACATGGGATTGAGTCAACCGTAAATTTCATCTTTCTTGGTTGTGGATCTTCTTCAATAGCTAATGAACCATTCTCCCCCTATTGTCTATCCTCACTAACAATTGGATTATAAAGATCAATAAACAAGGAACTTAAATCTATTGTTTCTCCATAGAAAGGGATGGACTCTCTAAAAGTAATATCCATGCTAACAAATGTTCACCTCTTACATAGACTCCAACATTTATATCCATTTTGTCCAAAAGAGTAGCCTATAAAAACACACTTGATTTCTCGAGGATCCAATTTTTCCACTAGAGATCTATGATCTTTAATAGAGCAAGTACATCCAAACACCTTTGGCTTTCCAAATATCAATTTGTATGGAGTCTTCATTTCAAGTATCCATGATAGCATTTGATTGATAAGATATGTGGTTATCATAACTACCTTGCTCCATAAGAACCTTGGTACATTCATTACATACATGAGTGAATGAGTCACCTCTAAGATATGTTGGTTTTTTCTCTCTCCTACTCCATTATGTGGAGATGAAGTTTGATGTACTATCCTTCTGCTAAAAGGAAACTCCCAAATTCATCATTCACATATTCTCTCCCATTATCGCTCCTATTAACTTTAACACAAGTGTTGAATTGATTTCTAACCTAAGCATAGAAGTTCTTAAAACATTTCAATACTTCACTCTTGTCTCTAATGAGATATACCCAAATCATTCGTGAGTAGCAATCAATAAAGGTGTCAAAGCATTTCACTCCACTTACTAAAGCAAAAGGAGAAGCCCACACATCAAAGTGGATCAGCACAAAAGGCAAAATGCTTCGAAGTCCTTTGCTTACATATGTGTTTCATGCGTGTTTTTCATACTCACATGCATCACACACCAATTTACTTTTGTCCACCTTACTCATCTCATTAGGAAATACCTTAGACATAGTATGAAAGGACTATGTCCCAATTGGCAGTGCTTGAGAATCAACTTAGCCTCCTCTTCACTAGTGCTAGCTAACAAAGCATGCATAGTGTTTTATTTGTCTCCCCTTCTATCCAAATACCACAATCCATTGTGCCTAATGCTGGTTCCAAGCTTCCTTCCAGTTCTTTTCTCCTTAATTAAACAATTCTCTCGGTCAAGAGTAATCCGACAATCGATAAAACTGATGACAATTTAATAAATGAAGTGCACTAGACTGTTCCCGCTCCGTTCCATTGGTAGTTTGAATTGTTTGTTTAAATGTGGACTGATATGGAGAATATGATATAAACTCACTTCCATTCCCACAACATGTCTAGATGCTCCTGAACCTAGTATCCAATTTGAGTGTGGGGCTATGTTAGAATAAGTAAGATTGACAAAGTTGACTAGAACGGTTGTTTTCTCCATCTCTTTGCAAATTTCCCTCCTTATTTCTTCTATTTCTAAGGCTAATTTCTCGAGCAGCTGCTCAATAGTTTGTTTTCCCCCCATTATTCAAATAATGCAAAGAAGTAAACTAATTTCAGAACATGCCTTAAAGCAATCAGCTGAACCAGTAGAGGCAACCTCTCCTCTTCACACCACCAATAAGCTAGCACCAAATCACCATAGAGTAGTATATGTTTTCTTCCCAAACAGAGCAACGGCAAACAAACCACTCAATAGCAGCTCTTCTTCCTTCAATTTGTTCTCAACCACACGATCAGCAAGCAAAGTGCCCCAAGATACCACAGCTAAATCCTCAATTCCACTCCAATAGCGCACACACCTTCTCAGAAGCCACCTGCACGAACCACACCAACAGCAGCCTACATCCTGCAGCATGCACAACCGCAGCAGCACCTCTCCCTTCTTCGTTTCCCAAACACACAGCAACAGGGCTCACCTCCTTGCTCACCACAGAACACACAGGCCACAACCTCTTCTTGCAAGCTGTCTCTGCTCCTCAACCCATTGATCATATGAACAACTTGGCAAAGGTGAAAATATGGTGCGAGACCACTGTTGATGTCAGCCTAATTTCAAAGACCGTCCAGGTTTTCATGCAGCGAGGCACCAATTTGAACAATCTTCGTTCACTTTACCTGCATCTAGGGGACTTCTTCCAAGACCAAGAGTCCTTTCTAAATTTTTCCCTGGAAGACTCCTGCTACCTAAGCTATCTGAAGCTAAAAGGCAAAATAAACAGATTACCTCCATTTGTAACCGCGCTGAAAGGTCTCACTGAGCTGTGTCTATCATCCCCTGGTCAGCTCAACAGGGATGTCCTTGCTGCCCTAAGCAACGTTCACTGTTTGCATGACCCCAAACTGATTACAAGTCACCTGGACAAATTCGTCATGCAACAGGAGCAAGTCAAAGGCCTTATAGCCTTTGCCCTTACGAATGGGTTTGCAGGCCTAGCTGATAAGCGATTACTATTAATCTAAAAATTGTATATTAACTTAGTTCTTTTTTACTTGTCATTTCGGACATGATACAATCTCTTGTAAACATGTTTTATCACTATATTTTTCTAACTATATGTTTGTAAAAGCTATAAAAATATGGGGAAGACTAAGTCGCGCGCCCGAGAAGCCCATCTCGCACATGAGTTTGTCGTTTTCTGTCCCCGAGTTCCGATCTCTCGATCATTCTTAATCAACAGTATAATTAGCGGCTTTAACAGAGTAATTAGTGGTTTTACGAGCGTAATTAGTGGTGAAGAGCTGCTATAATATTTCGATTAGCCATTTAACTTTCCTTCCATCTTTTTCAACGTGAAACGAATGAATATAGGTTGCGTGTCCTCCTCCAGATCTAGAAATATTAATGTACTTAGTAGATGGACTTATGGATAAAGATTTTTAAATAGCACTGTGGTTACATGTGAAAAAAGGCATGTTTTTTTAGTGAAATGCTGAGATTTCAAATAGGATTTTTTGGGGGGTTGAAGTACATAATTTAGGATTTCAAATAGAAATTACAGGGATTTGAGTTGAAGGTTAGTGTCTTTAATATAAACATTTGGAGTTTTAGGTTGAAAGTTTGTCTCTTGAGTAGAAAGTTTAGGAGATTTGAGTTGAAAGTTTGTCTCTTGAGTGGAAAGTTTAGGAGATTTGAGTTGAAAGTTTGACTCTTCAGTAGAAAGAAAGTTTAGGAGATTTGAGTTAAAAATCCAAGGTATTGAGTAGAAAGATTTGAATATTCTAAGTTAAAAGTTCTAATGTTTGGATTGAAAGTTTTAATTTCATGGTATAATAGTTTGTTGTGTATTTTTTAATGATAGGTGGGATTATCTAGAGAGAAAAAATCCTATGGGTAGGACCCACATAAGGGAATTGAGAACCACCATAACTAATTGTTCCACCTAATAAGCGATTTTTCCTTAATAATCTATCGTTCTATCCATTCATGCGTAAAAGCAAGAGAATTGAGATCCGGAGCCTTTGACCACGCTCGTGACTTGCGCAGGACACGCAGGGTCCTGTAAAAATATAATCATATGATAGTGTTTTTCATAATAAATTTACTAAAATCATTTTCTCATGCCAAATCCTAATAGTTTTATATTAATTAATCGATTTTGAGTCATCTATTATTATTATTAGAGGTAGTAGTAAATGTTTATTGATTACATAGCCGTATTCCTTTCTCGAAGTGGACCATGGACCTTAAAAAAACACATTTTTTGGACAGCCTAGTTTAGTATGGACCGCCCTACGTAACCATCCATCTTTAGGTTCGTGTATGAAGCAAAGACAAGAGGACACGCACTCTCCGTCGTTGGCAACTGATGTGCAGCAACACAAGATGACCACAATGTTAATTATTGCCGGCAAAGCACCACAAATGGATAGGAAGATCAAGATGGGCATCTCATCGTGGAACATTGCTGAAAGTGGAAAAAAAATGAGTCAAAAAAATAGTGAAAAAAAAAGGTGTGGGGCTAATATCCTCAAGAAGTTTGAGGCGGGAACTCCATTTCCACGGTTAGTTCAGTTCGGATTTTTCTCCCAAAATTTGTCTATTTTCTGAAGAATGCAACGAAATTACTGCCAGAAAAAAATAACGAAAATCGAAGCGAACACAACAGAAGGACGTCGGTTTGTTCAGCTTACCGGACGAGGAAGCCGAGGGAGCTGCGCCACACGCCTCCGCCCGGCGCCCTCGCCCCTACGGATGCGCCGCCGTCCGCCTCCTTTTTCATCCGCCCCGCGCGCGAACCGGCGGGCCTCCGCACGCGCGCGGCGCGTGTTTCCGTGGACACGCCGAGGAGAATCTCGAGAGGGGACACGAGTAGGAGTAGGCCATGGACTTTAGTGGGCCCGGTGGGAGCGCCAGATGGGCCCTGCTCGGACCATCCAGTTTTTTTTTTTACATGAGTAAATGAAACATGAAAAAACAATCCAGCCAATCTAACCTAGCAGCAGTAAAAAGTAAAAAAACTGAACAAACTTGGATTTTGGGGGATTCATACATCCTCCGGTATCCGCCGCGCTCTGAGCGCGGCCGCCGCCGTGTTCTTGGCTGCCTCTGCGCCGTCGGCGGCTTCGCGGCAGTGGGTTCTGAGGGCTTCGTCTGTTCCAATATCGTGTAAGCCACTGGCCATTAGGGTGCCTTGACCTCTCTTATTCTTGTCGATGCGATGGTGTGATTCGTTGGGGTCTCTTGTTAATCAAACTAGGGTTCATATAGTTCAGATGAGCTGGGCGTTATTATTATTCAAGCTGTATTTCCTTATCATTAAAGAGGGATATTTGCCTGCATACCTGCTGATTGCTCGTCCGATTTTTCTGTCATAACCATTCGCAAAACAGCATTTTCGGCTAATAAAATAATAAATGTCGGACTCGTGAGACAAATTCATTTATTGGAGGGCTTCAAAATCTAATTATTTTTAGAGAAACTATAGTATCAACGTTGGATAAGGAAGAACTTGAGGAACACATGCTGTGCCAGAGGTTTGTTAGTATTTAAAACCCATACAAAGGGGGGCTTTGCCAGCAGGCAGCAAGATACTATGACCACAATCTCTCTTCCATTTCAATATCCATGCATTGAGGCGCAAAAATCTGCTGGAATTTGTGATTATTAAGAAGTCAATAACATACGCAGAAATGTAAAATAACACAGCCTTTTGAAACTGATAGAAAACAAAAAAACACTTGCTGGTAAGATTTGAACAACCCTGTTAATGTACAGGTGCTGTGCAACTTGTTTAAGAAAACTTAAAAAAATGTCTGCGAACGACATTGGAGGCATAAAAGTGAGGCATCTTTTCATAAATCTACTGTCATGAGCCTTATCATCTGAAACTATTTGTGCAATTCTGGCCTGTTTACAAATTACGGCTGTTCTTGGTATTATAGAACCACCAATAGAAGAATTATTATTGACAATAAACAGCTGAGAGTTTTTGAATACCAGCCTCTTGGTGACCCTGTCGATGCATGCAGATCTTGGATTATAGCTCCTTCCTGCATAATTCCGAAACCACCTTGTGCATATGAAGAATCATGGTATTTAGTCCAGGACAGGGATGCTGCATTATAAAATTTTCAGAGTTTTGAAGGATTAGCTAAGGCATTTAGTTACATATTTTGTCAGAATTTGGCAATCACTAACCTTGTTTGGACAATGTGCAGTTTGGATCATCAAAGCTGATGGTCCAGAGGAAGTACCCAAGCAACTGAGACTTCACCACAAACTCTATCTTACCCTGCACCACTGCGGCACTGTCGAAGCTGACCCAGAGATCACCGCTGTAGAAATAGTCTGCCACTGATTGGTTGTCATGAGTAACAAAAATATTTCCATACTTCAGGTAGTCTTCAATCTCGGCGTATGCAATTATGCCGGTCTGGTTGCTTTTTCTCTGCTTCGTTCCAGCAGCTGCAGTTGGTGCCCCTAGTCCATTCTTGTCCTTGTTCCTGAGGAACCAAGACCTTCCAAACAGGGGTATTCCCATCACAAGCTTGCATGGAGGGAGTCCTGCATCCAACCATGAGATGACCCCATAGCTAGCTGAGAAGTGTGAATCCTTGTCATATAATGGTGCATCAGCTGTGGTGATGTTGCTGTTCTTGTGCAGGCCGAACGTGAGAATGTTCACCCAGTCAAGGTTGTTCGACATGTCCTCTATCGGGTAGTTGAGGTTGCTGTCAGGCATGTTGAACAGGTGATTTGAGAAGTAAACCGTCGCTGTCAGCAGGAGAGGCTCAGACGATGTGCTTCCAGATTCCAGCATGATTTCGGCTCGCCATTCTGCAAGAAGGACTCCGAGGTTCTCCATGTCCATCTGTGTAGTGGGAAATCTCCATGCCAAGTCGAGGCCATCGAAGCCATTGGCACGAGCCAATTCTATCGATGAGTTGATGAACACTTTTCGAAGGTTCTTGTCTGCGGCCATCCTGGAGAAGGCAGCATTGGATATGTCCTCCTTGTACTGGTCTGTGCAAACGGACAAGATGGTCTTGACTGCCAAATTCCCAGTGGACTTGATGCTGCTTGAGAAAGTAGAAAGAATGGAGCTTTCTTCACCAGGTGGCACCGTGATGGTGCAGCGCCTCTTGTCGATGGAGAGTGAGCTGTAGTAGAAGTGGCTGTACAGCGAAGTGTTGATGCTGCTGAGAGGTGAGTAATGGCTCGCGGATGGCAGCCAGTAGCCAGCTCTCACTCCCGCAGATGATGCGCCATCGCACTGCTGCTGCGACGTCGACACAGAAGTTTCTGACAAGAATGCTAGGAGGAAAATCAAGGCTATGCTGATGCTTGCCTGCTCCATCTGTGAGAGGCTGTGGAGTGGTTGCAATGTGGAGGTGGTGAGGATGAGGTTGAGAAGGTGAGCATTCTTTGTTGATGCTGGGATTAGGAGGGGAGAGCAAGAATCTGAGTTGTTGGGGGCAGATGGATTGTGATAATGCACAGCAGTACTGCATGGTTGTCTATCATGCATCCAGCCACTGTAGACTGTTACACTAGAGGCAAGGAGCATTAAGCAACCAGTGCTTTGGAGTGGACCGAGTGGTTTGCTTGTAGGTAAAGATATATATTAAAACTCTATTCTGGGAGCTTTAGTGTTCGTTTTAGCTAACAGACTACGGATTATTGTAGGAATGCTTCCCAAGATTCTAAACAGTATGACTTTTGCGAAAACTTTCCTCATTAGTATTTCTTAGAAAAATCTTCTAATAATTGTCATCAACTTTTCAACTTTCTAATAATATTTAATTTATTTGTCTGTGCCCTCGAATAATTGTCATAAACTTAGTTTCATCTATCAGCACTTTAGAGCACATCCTAATCATCCTTTCTTTGACTCAGTGTGAGCAGTGCTGGTGGAGCATGCTTGGCTGTATGCCTCTTCTGGCAGTTTTTGGAATTCTCACTGAATGCTTCCGGTTTAATCTATTGCTTTTTTTTTGAAGCTCCGCTTTGGGTAGTGTGCACACCAGCCTGTACCTTGTTAGTAACAATGATAAACAGTAACCACTGTAATTCCTATGTATATATATCGCTTCTAAATGAAGGTATCAGGGTTGGGACCAAGTGTTGACTGTTTTGAGGCAATACCACATAATGGAGTTGTTCTTTTTAAAAAATACATAATGGAGTTGTTAAGTGGGGGCTGTTACTGTTTATGTGTTCTAAAAAGACAAAAGCTGGCTTATTATGTATTTGGTGTTAAGTTTGACAACATATATTTAATTTTTTGTTTGTCGGATCATTTAACTGCTCCATATGTTGCTGCTACTTGTCCTGGAGATCAGGAATCTGCAAACAGCCCATGTGCTGCCAGAGGTTAATTATGGTATCAGGGTGTAGAGGCTATGTCTTCTTATGCCTGGCTACTATTAGGAGGAAGAACCTTTTTTCTGGGACTGGGATAGGATTCTGATGAAATGAATGAAGTTCACTATGGATCCGTGGATACATGTCGCCCACTGTGCTGAAGCTACTGGACGTGCTATGGATCTCACATTTGCATTTTAAGCTCAAAAGATTAACCGTATTACCAGATATAATCCTACTTTTCTGATTTTTTTTGTTAAGGAAAAGACGAGGTTTAATCCGTTATATTTTCTACATATGTAGCTAGAGTTGGAATGGTAATGGAGATCAGTTTTGCTATGACATCTCAACCGTGAAGACCAAGAAGGTTGGCATGTTTGACAGGATCACATTGGTATGACCCTTGAGCTATGTGTTGAAGCAATAACAACTCTTCTTGTAGTGCTTTGATGAAGCAAGGTAGTCTGGTTGACCTGTAAGTCCACAACTATCTGTCTCCCTGATTCTTCAGAATCATGCACTAGAGAAGAAAACACCAATGCGATGAGATATTGTGCATGATTCGTTGCTATCACACTAGCTACATGGCTAAAGCTTTCTGTATCAGATGCCAAGGAGTTCCCAGTGTCTACCAATCCTATCCTATGTTTCAAACGCAGACATGTATGTCGTCGCATTGTTCTCAAGTGAGGAGAGTGCTCCGGACTTCTAGTAATCGTCTGTCTTGAGCATTTTCAGCTAACTCTGCTACTACATTTTATAGGCATTGCGTTCTCCCTCTTTTTTGTGTAGTAGTCATGCAATAAAAACTGGCAGAACTTTTGTTTGGCTACTGGAATATTTTCTGGACCAATGTGAGAATTGAATATTTTTTCCTTGCAAATGAGACCTAAGCATTTGGTGCACTCGATTTCCCAAAGGACAATGCGTTTCTTTTTTCAAAATTTGTTTGTCAGTCATCTATAAAAATGTATTTTTTTTCATAGACCCCGTCTACTGTACCCTTGCGGTACAGACTATCAAAGCAATTACTCCCTTTATGTTGTTGTAAAGATAATTCATTTTGTGACCTTGACGTATCAATTAACCTCAGTGGACAGTGCTGAAAAACTAATTGACTCGGCCAGAGGTCGGGTAGCCCTAGTCCACCAAAGTTCAATTTATACCCCGTATCTGTCAAAATGCCTTCGTATGTACTGCATCAGCTAGATGGATTGCTCTCTCTGAGAAAGAAAAGCCAGGCCAGTGGAGGGGCACATGGTGTTTTTACAAAAGAAGTCAGAAAAATTGAGTTTCGATTTTTAGTTCTCGTAGTACCAAAATTGTAGCAGACAATCAGGGAAGTGGTGACATTGATAATTTGATGTGTTATTGCAACCTAAAAAATTTCTAAGAATTTTTTTTAGTAATTCCATACCAACACACTACAAATATTTGACATGAAACATATTGACGTACTAATTGTCCCCCGTAGGGTGGCTCAACAAATTTTTGATTCGATTACTGTCTTAATACATTATTTATCCCATGTGCACCGGAGCCTTTAATTTTGCCTTGGCTCTTTTGGACATTTTTGCTCTACTTCATCCATCTTTTCAATTTTACCACAAAACAACGTGCAGGTTCCTTAACTACTCCAGCTCTCTACTACTTCGGATGGTACACACCAACCGCCATCCCTTGCCAAACAATTAATTTGGTTTATAACTTTATACGCATATGAATCAGAAAATAAGAGAGAAATTATAGTTTTGGTTCAAAAGAATCGGTTGATGATTGGAAAACGTGCATACCCGAAGGACAAGAAGGATGGTGACCATGGCTAGGCAGTGAGCTGGAGAGAATTAGGAAAATAAGGGCATAGAGGGAGGACCATAAGGGATGGAGAAAACAAAAAGACCAATGAAAGAATAAAAGAGGAAGATAAGGAGGATTAAAAGGAAGGGTAAAAATATCCAAAGAACAAATTGTGAAAGTCAAATGTACATGAGGGCAAGTAATGAATTGGAATGGAATTTCGGTGGATTGCCAAATACCATTCCATATGAGGAAAGCTAATTATTGTTTTCCTTATACAATAACTCAATTTCCCACATCAAAATATCGTAGGTATAAAAAGTTATAAATCATCTGACTGGACATCCAAGAGAACAGTACCCAAATCCTAAATTCAGTATCTTTTTTTAGGTCGCTTGGAGGTATTTCTATTACTCCAAATAACTAGAACAGGCAACCAAATTTTTTGTCCGAAAGGAATACAAGGGTTTGAGAGGGCTAACAACATCATTGTCAGACTTATTTGGATGTATATATGTAAGAAAAGCTTTGTAAGAGCCTTTTTCATATAAGTGGACAAGCTGAGTACAAGAGTCTATGAAAGTAGTGTAGCTGCCCTCTATGATTCAGCTGAAGATCAACATAAAAAAACTGGGCCAGCACACATGTTCTTTGAACTCAACCACTGCCATACGTGCATAAGCATAGTTCTGAATACCTCGATGTCAAAAAATTTCCCATGCCTACCAATCCTATGTTTCAATGCACTTGGGAGAAATGAAGATAGAGAGTGTTTTCGGGTCAGATGACACTCTATTCTATTATATATAAGAGTTGCTTTCTCAAATGCCAACCCTCCTGATCTCTCACACAATTCAAGTTTTTTTTATGCAATAAAACCAGGTGATCATCTGTGATGCTAAGTATTCAGTGCACAAGATTTGACCGAGCACAATAACGAATCTGTAATATCTAAACAATTAGGGAAAACTGTCTATTAATTTCTCCCCTGAAGTCAGCGTGTGCCAACTCTACCCCTGACCTACAAATTCTTTTACTTATATTCCTTTTGCTTATGTAATGGGATAAAATAATCCTTTTGATGGCTGCGAGAATACGTTTATTAAAGTGGCAATTGTGTCGTCAAAAAAAAAGAAAGTTCCTCAACCGAATTACAGGCAAGTGGAGGGCATTTGGTCTTTAGATAATAAACAGATGATATTTTCTTTTTATATATATTTTTAGTTCTTGAATTCACAAGGGTTAAAGGAAGCTCAACTATTAGAACACCAACGAAATAACATTACATAGTTGGTGTATATTTGTACTCCCCAGTGTTCATTGATAGTAGTGTCAGTCATATTTGAATATGAAATCACTTCTATGCCTCTTTCCGAAAATATATGGGGCCAATTTATCTGAAGGCTTTCACGTCTCTCAGGTTACAGACATGATAAGCAAATTATTGGCCACAAAGGAAGGAAGTGTCATCCTATTGGCATGCTCAGAGTCGAGCAAAGGATCTAGTGGTTCAAGTTTATCAAGCATAATGGTCTGACAAATAAAGGGCTACTTGTTTCACATCTAGAATTCCGTGGAGCGTCAATTGGACTCCAGAACAGTAGGATGAGGCTGCATGCTCTTTTTCACGTTTTACATTACACTTATATAGATCATGCAAAACGGAAAAATGTGAGCACTAGAAATTGGAGTCCTGTTTCTGATTTCGACACATGTTAAAGCTGGGTAGAGATTCTAGGTCGGTGTAATTTCACATGGGGCCAATCAATTTCAGGACGCCTTCCATTCGCTCCAGTTACAAACTTGACATACAAATTGTTTGCCTATTTGACAATTGAAACTCACAGGATACGATGTAGTTACTAATTAAGAGAATCTCTGGGAGAAACACTAGGAGAATCATGTATAGACAACTGAGTTTTTGTGAAGTTCTAGACGAATGAATGTAGGAGGTATGTGGAGGAGAAGGTTTACCCATTAAAATGAAATATTTCCTTTTCATGGCAAGTAGAGATTGAATTCCTAGTATAGAGTAACGAGTGAGAAGAAATTGGAATGGTTTGGAGTTTGGTAATTTATGTGGAGCTGGAGAAACTTCAGAACGAGAGTAGAGTAATAAGATGCTAGAGGGCGTGAGAAGACTTCAAACGAAGGATAGAGTTGCTCAAAACCTTGTATGAATCCTTCTTTGGTATGTTTTTTGGGGAAGTTGTATTGCTGGTTGTAGGGTGTTCCCCATGCCTACCAATTCCTGTTTGTCTACTGCAACACCAAGTAGTGCATGAGCAGAGCTCTGAATACCTTGATGCCAAAGAGTTTCCCTTGCCTACCAATCCTTATTTTCAATCAAAGACATGCTGCACTTGGGTGAAGTGAAGGTAGATATATGGAGGCTTTTATCATATAACTCGTGAGCGATTTCAGGTCAGACGATATTCTATTAAATAGTAGATGTTTCTTTCTCTAAATCCGACCCTCCTGTCGCAGGCATGTTGTGTTGTTTTGTGCTATAAAATCAGGCAATCATCTGTGATGCTAAGCACTTAATGCACAAGATTTCCCTGAGGATAATGAATTGCTTTCAATGCATTGGTAATATTTAATCATCTAAGGTAAAAAAATGTCTACTATTTCTCCCCCGAATTCAGGGTATATCTACTCTACCCCTGAACTACACTCTGTCTTCTTTACATTCCTCCAACTTATGTAACCGGATCAAATAATTCTTTTCATTCCTAGTTGAATGATGTGTGCGCGCGCGTGTGACTATGTGGCAATTGTCGTTAGAAAAAAAAGTTTGGAAGTTCCTCAACCAAATTAAAGGTAAGTGGAGTGGCATTTGGTCTTCAGGTAGCACAAAAATATCTGATGTTTTCCTTTTTATTGTCATTTTTAATGCATTAGGTTTAAAGGAAGCTCAATTATAGTGATAAATTGTTACCATGCAACCCTGCAATGCGTCCAGTGCTTGACACAGTTTGCACAATTGACGCCTTCATTGGTTGGGCGCCAATGCCCACCTCTAGTTAGCATGCAGGCAGACAGTATTGGCACTTGGTATAATTTGCATCCTCCCCTTGCATCTTTATCCACGTTTCCATCGACTTTCTGAATGAGCGCAGCCAGGGTCAAGGGGCAATGTGTCCAACAAAATAACCAAACGTCTTCACTCCCCAATGTGATGATGTGAGTTAACCCCATACGTGCAACCAAAGAAACTAAATAATGCTGTGTTGAATCGTCCAGTTTCCTGACATCTCACAAGCCAGGTTTTGCATGGTTGTGGTGTCATGAGAAGTGATGCTCCCAGTGCTGTCAACCTGTATATGTTTTATCCATATATGTTGATGTTCTAGTTGCACGTTGGCTAATTTCTTATCCGTGGACCTTGATTACATGTAAAACCTGTAGGTATTTTTTGTTTGTTTTGAAGAAGTGATATATCAATCGCCATTCTTGTACTGTGGTATAGCTATATACATACTTGTGTGTGCACTATGGTGGAGTTCCCTTCAAATAGACGGGAGTAATAATATGGTACCACAATTGGTTTTACACAAACAACTATAAATGAAGTATATATAAAAAATGCAGGGCGCAAAGTACAGGCCATGTTCCTAATGGTGACTTTTCCCCCTCACTCCGATAAGGGTTAATGAGCCAATTATCTGATCTGTATGATTTTCAAGCACAGTGTATACCCTGGCCAAACAGTAGATGGCCAAGGCGTTTGTTGGTGAGATTAGTCCGCCTGTAGAAGTTTGGATAGGTTGAGGCCACTATATCGAAACAGACGTATTTTTAGTGTTGGTATAACTAAGTCTTAGTGTCAGATGTGTTGAGCCAACTAGACTCTGTCTTAGTTGATTTTAGTGATCCACAAAACGTGGATCTCGTGCCATACGACAACTGGATCTTTTAGCCTGTATATTCATAACACTAATAAATAGACATCGGCCTGCGTGACTAAGTCATGTGTTATATATGTTTAACCAGCCAGACTTAGTCTTATTTGATTAGTGATTCACAAAACGTGAATCTCCTATTATGCTGTGACCATGTTTTGTGGATCTCCTATCCTATACACTTTGTATATATTTGTAACACTGATCAATATATTTTATGGATGTTGAGTATTAGAGCCTAGGTTAATAACCTAATTCACCTTTTGCACCTAACGCGCACCCCTTTCCCCAGCGCTGCTACTCTCCTAGCGCGCACTCCTTTCCCGGCACTATACTCCATTGCAACACTACCCGACGCTCCTCTCATTAGCACCACCATTGATCCCAATAGCAGCGACACTGCCACAGTTGCCGCCACCGCTGCTAATCTCTAGCGTGCGGAGGACGCCCATGCCGCCAAAGAGGCTAGCGAGCACACGACACAATTAGCTTGCGACACCCCTCTCGTCTACGCCCCAGAAGCTGAGTGCGAGGTAGCCCTTGCCCAGCAGGAGCACGATGCGGCTAACGCGCGCCTTTGGGCCGTCCTTGACCGCGCTCCTCACGAGCGCACGACGGCCGAGACCACCTAGGATGATGACACTGCCAGCGACGACATCGTCCCCAATGTTGGCACTCACGCCGGCGACCCACCTTTCCTCGAAGACCTTCTTCACCTTGAGGCACAACGCTCCTCAATCTACACGTGCAGGTGGTTGCCGTGCAGAATATCTGCGCCCTCATGCCCCTCGTCCTCGACCTCAACTCCGCCTTCTTCGCGAGATGGCGTGAGTCCTTTCTCGTCAACTCCGCCTTCTTTGTGAGATGGCGCGAGTCCTTCCTTCTCACCATCGGTAAGTTTTTCCTAGGTGACAATCCTAAAAAGTAACTTCTTTTGACTTAATTTTAAAGGTACATGTTAAGCACTCAGACAAAGGAGTAGTGTTCGAATAGTAAATTATGTGGGATGTTGTAACTTTGATAACATATATATATAATTTTTTTTGTAAGATCATTTAACTGATCCACACATTGCTGATTATTGCGCTGGAGATCAGGTATTTACAAACAGCCTATGTGCTGCCAGAGTTGAATTATGATATCAAGGTGTTGAGGCTGTATTTTCTTGTGCCTGGCTGCCACATTGTGTTGGTATGTATAGTAGATATGAAGCTAGAGCTGGTATGGCACTTGAGATCAGTTCCTGACTCATGCTAGGACCCGTTTGGCAAATGGATTGTGAGATGTGGGGTTGGGATAGGAAAATGTATTATCGACCTATGAGAAGGACTTTCTTCTTTTACTCGAGGCAGTGTAAGAATGGAGACGCTACATTTGTAATGTCCCTTTTTCGTAAGAATCCATCGTGAGAGCCATCAATACTTGCTTTAACGAGTGGATCCGTTCACCAAACAAGCCATGAGTTCTAAAGGCTACGAAGGATTAGATGTTTAAGGATAACTATCCCCTACTTCAAGTGTTTTAATGAGAGAGCCTCTTATTGTAGCGCCTTGATGAAGCAAGGTACACTGGTTGTCCCATAAGTTTGCATCTGTACTTCCCCATTCTTCTTCAGAATCATAGGACCGAACAGGAAAAACCGACACGGCAGGGTCGCATGTCAGTTTCGCTGCTATCACACTAGCTACATGGCCAAAGCTCTATGTATTAGATGCTAAGGAGTTCCCAATGCCTTCCAGTCCTATGTTTCGAATGCAGACATTCATGTCGCACTGTTGGTAAGTGAAGAGAGTGCTCCACAGAGACTTAACGTGTTGTATAACTTGAGAGTTTTCAGCTATCTATACTTTTCTATTACATATCGGCATTTGTTTCTCCCTCTTGTTTATGTAGTAGTCATGCAATAAAAACTGGCATAACTTTTGTTTGGCACTGGAATTATTCTGCAGTAATGTGAGAATTGATTTTTTTTCCTTACAAAAGGGATCTAAGCATTTGGTGCACTCGATTTCTCAAAGGACTCTTTTTTTTTTAATTCAAGCGTTTGTTTGTCCAGACATCTTTAAATATATCTTCTCTTTTTTTTCACAATACTCCTTATGTTGATCTAAAAGTAATTAATTTTGTGACCTTGGCATACCATTTAGTACCTCAGTGGCTGATGTTGAGAAACTTAACCAATTGGCCTGACCAGTGTAAATAAGTAGTATGGTGCATACAAGTGTCACAAGTAGTAATCTGAACCAATTGGCCTGGTCACCTAAGATCAAGTTTATATTTGTTACTAGTGTCACAAGGGACAGAGGAAAAAATCAAATAATGAAAGAAGAAAAGAGGAAGATGAAGGAGGAAGAAAAAGATAGGTAACAATATCCAAAGCACAAACTGTGAAAACTCCAAAGTACATAAGGACGAATAATGCATTGCAATGAGATAAATAGTTATTTTTCCTTATACAAGAATTCAAATCCCCTCATCAAAATATTGAGATACAAAGTCGTAAATCATGTGACTGGACATTCTAGGAAAACACTACTAATTTAGTCCCAAATTTAATGACTTCTTTTAGGTAAATACATAGAACAGGCAGCCAAATATATTGTCTTAAGGGAATATGATGGTTTTAAAGGGCTAACAACATCACTGAAAGACTTATTTTGGAATGACACTGTTTCATCCGTTCTTCCTGGAGCATATATGTGAGAACAAATTTGTAAGAGCCCTACTCATATATGTTGCGACGCTGAGGCCATAAGTCTATGATGTTGTGTAGTTGCCCTTTAAGTAGAGAGCTCTTTAATTATTTGCCGAAGGACCTCTCCTGTCTTCTATGTGCTACACACACTAGTCCAAAAATACTTTTTCAGACGGTAGAAACTCATCAGCCACAGGAGCCACTTGCGATTAAACACATGTGATAATGGTTTTTTTTCATGCGATCTCTTACCTGCCTGTAAAATGTACTTATCAATGAAAATTTACATCTAAAATTCATCCTAAATTTTATATAAAATTACAATTATTGTATATCAAAATGAGCCAGATTATATACATATTATATCAAAATATTTAATTTAATTAATATATATAATTAAATTATTGTATATAATATATCTTAAATTATCACTTAGTTTTTATAACAACTAAATTATAATTTATGAGAACAATAGAATGCCTTAGTCTATAAAGCCTTTATAGCTCTCGAGATGCCCTTCTTTGTCAAAGAAATCTTCACAAACACGATAGATCTCACGGTGAAAAAATAAAATGAAAGAGGTTTCATATTATATTATCAATTTTCTTTGTCGTTGAGTATTTTATTTCTGTTATTTATTCTAGGCATCTATGTATATATGTCATGTCAAAAAATATAATTAATTATTTAATATGTTTAGATGCAAAATCTTTAAATGCATATATTTTCTTATATTTTTAGGGTTGATGTAGTACCGTCCATTGGACTTGAGATAGTGATAGATGCAATAACCGCATAATATGCTATATGGCAGTTACTTATGACACTTTATAAATAACATAAAAATAATATATGTTAGTTTGTTATATGTGTACATATAGTTATATTTATGGAAAATATGTATCGCATTGTGCTGTCTAGTTGTTTATCACTAGATATCTTTCCCTCTGTGTCTCGACTACTCCATCATTTGTATGGTAGTATTGAAAAGTACTGATAGAGAGAAAAAATAAAATTAGTTAGTTAATCTATGTATGCTATAAGGACTAGGGTCAATTAATGTCAAATGACTTAATTAATGACTAACTAATTTAAAATATTGATAAAAAGCTGATAACATTCCTATGGGATATCCATTAGCACAATGAATTTGTAATTTTGATGATATATAATGAAATAGATATAATGGTCTCTATACAAAAATTAATATTATTAATTATTATTTATGTATAATAACTATTCTAAATATCGAACTTACCCGCTATTATATATGACACCAATATGCATGTGTCTATTCGTCATGATTACCATCGCACGACCTATCCAGATGCCCACATCGATCTTCTTTTCAATTTGTAGTTTTCGAATGTATTTCAATCTCTCCTTTTAAGATTTGTCCTTCAACACATTGGAATCTTCTTTTATGTTAATGGTGTGTGCTAGCCTTAAAATTCATAGCAGGTTAAGGTAGGCGGTCGGTTTATTCATCTTTATTTCTATACTGCATCCTTAAAATTTAGAGCGGCTCTAATTAGTTACTAATTAGGGAATAATTTAATAATAGTACCATCAATATATGTTAACTTATATACACCACATGGCAATGAGATTGACAACGGTATATTGCATGCATGCCTCTAAAATTAATTAAACCATGCTTCTGCCAACCATAAAGATTTCCTTCGATGCCCAAGCTATAATATGGGAGACACCAAGTCTACTGGTTCTCATGTACCATTGATGTTATCTCCTCATCTGAAATGGACCATTTTCGAGCATCCAAGGTGGGAAGAATGGTTTGTCGTTCTTGAATTGAACTTTTTTGGCACGTTTTCGTTGGTGGCAACAAATTCTACATTTGTACTTATGATCTTGATAGAACTTAGGTTTTTCGCTCCATGTATGCATCAGCCTCTGTGCTTAAATTCTCTCTTCCTGAAAATGATTTTACCATCTAGTGCTACATGTTTTTGTCTTTTGCCTTGTAAGAATGGGGTTCGATTTTGCGTGACACCAGAGGTTTTGGAGAGGGTTCTCATGGAGCAGGCACTTCATGGCCTTAAGATATACTTGTTTCAATGGGCATTGGTGCATGATTTGCTACGAAAGGCGAAGGTGTTGGTGTCCTTGGAGAAGGTTGTTATTGTGGCATACGGGGGAGTTGTCCTATAGAGAACATGTCTTCCGCCTTTAGGAGAGGATTTGTCGGTAAAGGTTGGCATGGAGTCAGATCTAGTAGCCTCTTTCGTGGGCTCCACCAACGTTGTTAGGACTATATCTCTTCTATGCCAAACAATAATATGATCGATCATATCTTTGAGATATTTGATACCTTTATTTGTTGGAATGCCAATCTCATACATGGTTTGATCTTCGTTGGTATTCACCATTGCAACTTTGTCATAATCCTCTAGCACTGGTTGGTAGTGAAAAATGCATCCTGGCATTGCCCTTCCCTTCGCAACCTCTATTGTTTGACCCGCCCTTCCAATGAGGACATGAAGCATGCATGGAGTACCTTCCTGTTTGTTGTCGATAGGAAACTTCAGGGCAGGAGTAGATCTAATGCTTGTTGGCACTATGACCAGATCTGTTTGCAGCAACTGCAGTAAAAGCTGGCTGTTGCTTGTCTCTATCTAGGGTTGCAGTTGAGAAAATATGTCTAAAATGGCACTTGCTGCAAACCTCAACATTTCTTAGGCTACCGTTACCCGTACTATTTCTTCAATTGTCTCCTTGAAATAGTCGTGCTTCTTATAGGTAGGTGCGTCTTGTATGAACTCTTGTCTCTAGTTTATCTTAGATGATATGTCACAGATGCGACCACAATGCACGGGATTGCCTAACGTGGTAGTCATTTGGTCCCTCTCCTTGATAGGCTTGAAAGAGCCATATTTTTTCCTCTCTGCGATATCCTTCATCTTGTTTGTAACTTCTTAAAAGGCTAGAGTATGGGAATACAATCTTGCTAAATTCAGAGATCTCTGAGGTCCATACATGCACCCAGTTCCTGCTTTATTCATCATAGTCCTCCATTGGCACGGTTTTCCCTTGTTCTCAAGCCATCATCAGCCTTTTTTCACTTCTCTGCCTTTCTAGACTTGTTTTTCTTCATGAGTTCCACAATCTTCTTGCTCAGCACCATCTTTTCTCATGTTGTCATCTTCATCACAAATTGGTCCTACTACGTGATGATCTTCCCAAACTTTAGGATGTCTAAGGCAAGGAGGTCGAGGGCGGCAAAAGTGAGGCCGATGGTGGCAGTGGAGAGGGGGCCAAGGGTGGCAGGAGCAAGGATGCCAATGGCAGAGGGGAGGCTGATAGCGGTGGGATATAAACTTTGGCAGCCTTGCAGTGCAATACTAGGGTTTGGCGTACGGGACGTGAGAATTCTTTTGTTCATGCGTGCCTTATATGTGTGGGAAATTTCGTAGGTAGGGACACAGTGTGCTGCCTATGAATAGATTTTTTGCAAGCAGCAGAAGTTACACTCCACCTATGAAAATGATTTTTGCAAGCGGGGGAAAGGACGTGCCACGTGCAAAAACCATTTTTGCAGGTGGCGTGTGCTTTCCACCGCCTGTGAAAATGCCCACTATATTTTTTCTCTTTTAACTCCACTCTATACAATATATTTATAGTCAATATAATTCGTATGTATTTTCACACACATCGTGCATAAATTTTACACATTCTTAGAAATTATCAAATTACATATTTTTCACCATTCGAGCAAATTATCCTATTACAGATTGTCATCGCATGTAGAATTTAAGCATTTTTTCCTTGATGGTTGCCTCTACAAATTTTATGTTGTTACAAAAATCTATAAATTGTGGCATTTAGTTATACTGATTGTAGTCCTCGGTATCTTTCACATTTTCAACTCCTATGATTTTTTATTTTTTAGAGATCACAACATCCTTCTTGTCCGTAGGGTCAATTATATAGAAAACTCGTGTGACGTGATCAGCAAGAACCTAGGGGTCATCTTTGTGACCCGCATTGTCGAAGTCAACAATTGTCAGACCGTAGTTTTCGACAAACATGCCCTATGTGTGTTTCACCCATTGGCACCATAACAATGGGATCTGCAAACTCAGTCCATAGTCCAGCTCCAAGATTTCTTCTATGAACCCATTATAAGTGTTCTTCTGTCCATTTGGGTTGATTGGCTGTACCCAAACGCTATTGTTTTGGGCTATTCTCTTTTTATCCTTTGTCTTAGTATAAAATGTGTAATCATTAATGTCGTAAGCTTGTTAGGAGTTGACCACATTTGATGGGCCACATGATAACCTTTTCATAGTGATTTCATCTATGGTTTCTCCATCAAGAAGGTTTTGGTCCTTTAACCATGAAATGAAGAGGTGCTTGTGCGTCTTCATTATCTAATCATTTGAGCATCTGATAAATTTTGATCAAATTTGGTTCAGGTATTGCTCGATATACGGTTCTACTTTTGCGAGATGCTGCAAGACACTAAAATGCGCTTCTTGAACTACTTTGTAATCCTCATCAATGAATATTTTCTTGTCTATCACCCCCTTCCCATGCAAACAACTCTCATGTCTAGGTACTGGAATACCAACCGCCTGAGTGTGTTTTAAGTTGTCAACGCATTACTTAATGATTTTTTGATAGTATATTCCTCTATCATCAAGCCCTTTAGGTGGGTACAATTCTATACGTATCCCTTCAAAATGGACATGTAATACTCGTAAGCACACATTTAATGCAAGTACAAAGGACAAAGTATAATTATGTGCGGAATAATATGAATCATGAGGTATACCATGATGTCAAAAGAGTAGGGAGGAAAACACATCTCAAGTTGGCAACATCACTGCAATGAATAGTTTAAGAGGATGTAGTTCTTCGCAGTCAATAAATTTTGATGGAATGACATTAAAGAGGTAACACATTCTAGTGATTACCATCTTTAAATGTAATGGGTTGATTGCCCGGATTGCAATGGTGAGAAATACAATTAGTATCATTTGGCAGTTATGGGAATTATAGCCTAACAATGTTAAATCTTTCATAGAGACTAATCTCTTGATACTTGATGAGAAACTAGTGGGCAATCTTGCTCCATGAAGACACTTGCATAATGACTTTTTCTTGTCTGATGTCAAGGTAAAGCTAGCTAGACGAAGATATACTTTTCTATTCAGTCCATCCATAGGGTGAAGCACTTCCCTTATCCCCATTTCTACGAGGTCGTAACATGACTTTAGTCCATCCTTTGTCTTACTCGGTATGTCTAGTAAAACACTGATGGTACTGATAAACACATCCTTCTCAAGGTGCATCACATCAATGGCATGGCAAATATCTAAGTGTTTTTAGTATGGTAAGTACTTAAAGAAGACATAATACTTTTTAAATGTTACTTTCGGCTCTTCTTTTTCCTCTGTGTTCTCCATATGCTTTGTTCTCTTCTTATGCTTTGTTATATTCTTCTTGGTTTTTCCAAATACAACCTTCACTTTTTTCATAAATTCAAACACAAATTTTCTCATCTTGGCTTTTGTTTGTACACCCTCTCCCTCCACTGTATTGTTGAAATGACTCGCCATGAAGCGGTATCTATGATCTCCAGTTAAGAATCATCAATGATGCATGTACACTAACTTTTTATATGATGTGAGACACTTACACATAGTTCCATTGATATAGATCAAACATTTGGTCTTGCCTTTCATCTATCTTGACAGACAAAACATCATATGGATATTGTTGATAGTAACAAAAATAATGGCTCTTAGTATGAAGTACTAATGTATGTATTCATCCACATTCATAAACCATTGTTTCATAGATCCGCCATGTCTTCCATCAAAGGTAGAAGAAATACATCTATGTTATTACCTGGTTGTCTCGGACCATGTATAAGATTAGACAACAACACGTGCTTCTGTTTCTGACCTAGGTATGTAAGTATGTTCTACGTTGTCAGAAGTACTGGCCAAGTACTATGTGTGATACTCAGGTCACGAAAGGGGTTCATTCCATTAGTACTCAATAAAAAGCTAACATTTCTTAGGTCCTTAGCAAATTCTTTGTACTTTTCATCAAAAATTTTCCATAGGTGTGCATCTGTGCGGTGTCTAAGCTTTCTGTCCTTCTTACATTTTTCTTTATGCCGTCGGATCAGTTCAGCATCCCTAGGATTTGAGAACAAACGTTTTACCCAATCTTTCATTGGAAGGTAGCATATCACCATGACATGTATTTTTCTCTTTGAATCGGACGAACCGTCTTGCTTATTCAAAGACTCGGTACCCATCTTATAATGACTTGTGTTGTAAGAAGGACAATTGTTTAGATTCTTGTTCTCTTTGCGGTACATGATGCAATGATTGACAGAGGTCTAAATCTTCTACATATCTAATAACAGAGGACATATGAGTTTCTTCTCTTATTATGTATTTGTTAGCAATGAATTTGGATTTGGTAGCATTTTTTAAGAGAACTAACAAATCACCAAAACTGTTATCAGACCAACCATTACTAGCCTTCAATCTAATAAGTTCTAGCACAAAATAAAGTACGAAAAAGTCCTTGTCACAACCTTCGACTCATCATACAATAGTTGCTTCACTACCTTCTGCAATGCCTCGAAATTATACCGGCCTCTCGCCGACCCAATTATGACTTCTGATTTAGCGTACCGTATCATCTCATCATTATCCATCAAAATAGTATAACCATCATGAATAAAATCATAAATACCACGCTCTAGATAGATATCATATCAAGTTCTTCCATGATGTTATTTTTGCCTTCAAATGTCTCACCATGTTATACCAAACTATATAGCCCACATCAAATACATACCAAACCAAGTGAGACTTTACAACTTCTATTTTGGTCCATGCTTTTTTATTTTTCTAGTCTAAGTATCAACAACTTATTTTCTTTCTCGTCATGCTCAGAGCATGCTTATTTATACGATAAATTTGGACAATGACTATTAAAATCTAGGTGTCTCATATGCACGTCCATTTCTGCCTGTCCATATATAAATACAAACTACAATATAATATACAATTTACAAGTAATTTAAATAATATTTTTCCTTTATTTTAATTCTGAAATATTTTTTTAATTTATAAATATAACATTTTCTAAATAATCAACATTTTTATTTCCTTCACAAACTAAAGATTATAATAGAATAAAATTACAAATAATAAAAAATAAGAGTAATATTATTTTGAAAAAAAACTAGAGAGACTATATTAGAGTTCTCTCTCAAACTATATATCTAGAAAGATGCACTCACCTTAGATGCGCCACTTGTTATAAAATTTGCAATCATTGGCTAATAAAACACCATTAAAGAAGAATGTGCATAAAAAATTTGTCCTAAGTTGACTTAGAATTACAATAAAGTATGAAAAAACGAAAAAAAAAACTCACCAAATATAACAAGAAAATACAGCCTTAGAGAGTAAAACTTTCTCCCTATTTTTCTTTTTTTCTCCGAGAGAGAGTATGCCTCTAAATTAGGTAGACTCATAAAAGTATAGATAACACAGCTAGGTTGTAAATTCTAGGCGGCATCTGTTCGGCCACATGCAAAAATGAAATTTTACAGGTGGACTGTGTTCTCCAAACCCAATCAAGCATCTTTACAGGCCTGATCTTAGGCCGCCCGCAAAATATTTTGTCGTCGTCTGAAAAAAATTATTTTTAGAAGTGACACCTGTTCTTTAAACTCAATTGCTGTGACACCAAGTGCATAAGGATAGTTCTGACTTCTGAATACGTGGATGCCAAAGAGTTTCCCATACCTACCAAAGTACCAATGCTATGTTTCAATTTTCATACAAGGACAGGTTGCACTTGGGTGAAATAAAGATAGAGATATGTAGACTTTTATCGTGTATCTCGAGAGTGTTTTTATGACAGACGACACACTGTTATATATGAGTTTGTTTTTCTAAAGCCAACCATCCTCTCCCAATCATCTGTGATGCTAAGCATTCAGTTCCAAAGATTATTTTACGTGAGGACAGTGCAAAATATATCCCTCAGGATGACGAATTTTTTTCAAAGATTTGGTAATATCTAGTCATCCATGGAAAAATGTGTGTTAATTTCTGCCATGTACTCAGTGTGTGCCTACTCTACCCCTGAACTACAAACTCTCTTCCTCATATTCCTGTAACTTATGCAACCGAATCAATAACTCTTTTGCTGACCGGATGAATGATGTCGGTGACCATATGGTATTGTGTCATCAGAAAAAAATTTGGAAGTCCCTGGTTGGAATTACATCTAAGTAGTGCAGCGACCTTCGGTCTTTACGTAATAAAAATATATAATGCATTCGTTTTTTATTCTTAGTTCATTAATGCATAAGGTTTGAAGGAAGCTCAATTATGCATAAGGTTTAATGCATAATTGTACATTGTATTTCCCTAAGCCTCTTTTTTGGCATGTATATATGTGAAATCAAAAGTGATAAAAAAATTGGTTTATATTAAAATTGGCAAAAGTGATCTATATTGAAATTACTAAAATTAGTTTATATTAAAATTGGTGTTTGATAATTAAGTTATATTAAAATTATTTTTAGCAAAGTGTGGTGAGCGTGTCTATATATTGACATATTTCATGTTGTGAGAATCTATGGCTGAAAAATATTTTTTTATATGTATGCAGTTATTCAACGCTGAAAAATAGATGAAAAAATTGGAGAAAATTTGGATAAAAATTGATAAATTCAAAGTTTACTACTGCAATGAGCCGAAAGTACGGACAGACCGATTGTACAGTATGAACATGACCTAGCCAGTAGTGGGCTGGCGACGACCAGTGAGCAGGCCGATGAGTTGGCCTAGCATCGGCTGGCATGGGCTGGCTAAGGCCAAAAGCTAGTAGGCCAACGAGATGGGATAATAGGCCAACTACATGGGCTATGATAGCAAATTGGGTTGGCGACAGAAGCAAGCCGATGGAGCGTAAGCGGCCTAGTAGGTGTGGGCGCAGGAGATCCTCTTGAGAGAGGTGTCAACGTGTGGTTGGCGCAGGTGGTGTGGATGGTGGGAACGAGTAGGATTCTTTATGAAAGTATATCGGACTCTGTGACCCTCCGTGTGCCTGATGATGTAGCTAATCTGGGGTGTTGATTTTGAACCTAACAGTTAAGAATAGGCTGAGAAGTGGTTACAAAATCTCAAGTAGATTGATGTCATTTTCTTTGAGATTTTCAAAGTATTTTGGGCTAAAAAGAGAGGATAAAGTGTTAAGGATTAGTTAGGGATTTCTAAATGGTATATTACTAACTCTCGACATTGTTTTCTTCTATATAAGCACTTCGTGCAAGAAATAAAAATATTTAGCTAGTAGATTCCGGATGTTCACGTCACATGCCCGGTGATAAGAATTAGTTCTCTTATCTCATAAAAGCAACGCATGATGAAAAGATAACATTTGGAGATGCTTCTACTTCTATAGTTGTGGTTAAAGATATATTAAGGATGAGTGATAAATTTGTGTCCAAGGATGTGGCTCTTGTGGAGAAGTTGAAATATAACTTGGTTTTTATTTCACAAATGATTGATGAAGATTTTGAAGTGTGTTTTAAGAAAGATAGATGTAGAGTTTTAGATGCTTCAAGAGATTTTGTCTTTAATATTACACGTTTTAGGAGAGTTTAAAATTAATTTTGATGTGTTATCTTCAATTAAGCATAGATGTCTAGTTAAGACTTATTCTTTTGACACCATATACTTGGCCATATCAGTTTTGATCATCTAACGCGTGTTAGTGGTTTAGATGTTATACGTGGTCTACCTAACCTTAAGGGTGGCAACAATATAGTATATTTTTCTTGTAGACATGGTAAGATGCATGTAGTTTCACACTCACCTTTTACTATGGTGATGTGAAATATGCTAGGACAACTTCTATACCATTGGACTATCATAAGTTCAATCTTTTGGATATAACTAGTACGTACCGGTAATTGTTGATGATTACTCTCTATATACTTGTTTATTTTATGACACCGAAAGACGATGATTTTAGTTATTTTAGAAGTCTAGATTTAGATTATCTGTTGATCACCCAGGAGCTCTTAAAGCAAATAAAAGTGAAAATAAAACTGAATTTAAAAATTCTTCTTTTTGATTACTTTTGTGCTTAAAGAGGTCTTAATCATCAATTTTCTTCACCTAGAGTACCATAATAAAATGGTGTAGTTCAAAGAAAAACTAAAACATTGGTTGAGATGGCTCGAACTATGCTAGTTGCATTCTCTACTCCTAAAAAAATTTGAGCTAAAACTAGATCTATTATATGCTATATTTCAAATCATGTGATTTTAGGATCAAAACATAGTAATTTAGTATATGCTATATATTTTTGGATGCAAATGTTTTGTATTGAAATTTAGTAATTTAGATAAATTTGAGGCTAGATCAGTTGATGGTTTTTGTAATCATTCATGTGCTTATTGTATTCTAGTTTTAGAAACTAATAAAATAATAAAAATCTATGAAGTTACTTTTATTGAGACTAGCTTATGTACCAGTCTAAATACAAGTGTATATATTCAGGGGGAGAACATTTTTTTTAATGAAAATGATGAGGATGACTAAGATGAAGTTTTGGTTCTTCTCACACAATCAATTAAATTGGTTTTAGTTTTAGTTCATGTCACTAAAGATTTTGGAACATGCCTACGTGTATCCTTATCTTTTAGATTAATAGCTTTTTCTAATACTAATTTTGAAAGATATAGACTTGATAGGAAAAGTACTACTAGTGCATCTTTCTTCTTCAATAATTCACTTGTTACTTGGTCATCTAAAAAATAATTCTCTAGATGAATTTAAGTATGTGGCTACTATTAGTTTCTGTTCTTATGTACTTTTTTAAATAGTAGGTATACTTAAATTATAGTGATAATTTAAAAATTGTTCTGCTCTTCTATGATAACATAAGTGCTATTTGTATTGAAAAAAACCCACTACAACACTCTATGACAAAATATGTTGATATTAAATTATACTTTTCTAAAGATCATATTGAGGAAAGGAAATGTGACACTTCATGATGTGACATCAATTGTTAAATATTTTTATAAAATCTTTGGATTCTTATCATCAAGTGGGAGTATCAATTTTTGTAACATTTTTTCTTTATTTGAAAAAAAAATATTGAAAAATAAAATTCATATATATTATTTGCAGCATGTCGTATGAGTGCTTTTTATATTTCTATAAAAGTTTCTTATCTATTTTGATCTTGCTTTAAATGTGCTAATATGCTATAAAAAGAGATATAAGAAATATCATATATGAAAAATATAAGAAAAAATAATGAAATATCCATTATCACAATTCTTATTAACAAAATTTCTTACTATTACAACCAAAATCTGATTATTAAGCTTAAAATTATCGACATATGCTTAAACTACTTAAAAACTAAGCCTGATGATGCATATAATTTCTTATAATTTATATTATGGTGAAATTTTTAAAAAAGATCCAAAAAACTGTATTATCTTAATCGTTGTAAGTTTTAAAAAAGTTGAGAAAGTAATATGATGACTTGTAATAAATTAGTAATTACTCTTGATTTTTAACTCTGTTGAATTAAGAGTGCAAATTACTTTTTGCATACCATATGGAAGCTTGTTTATTGATGATTTATGGTGCTCACAGTAAAAAAAATTGGTGCAAATTGAAAAACTATCTTTCTTCAAATATTCTTGATAAATTTATTATCAAAAAGAGAAAGAGATTTTACACATAAATTTTATTTAAATGTTTTTTGGAAGATAAATGATAATGTTCAATGTCCATGTATTATTGTATATTTTTATCAAGAGATTGTGAAATAAAAATTAGTTTATATTAAAATTGACAAAAGCGGTCTATATTAAAAATGACAAAATTAGTTTATATTAAAATTAGCATTATATAATTGAGTTATATTAAAATTGTTGTGATGAGAATGTATCTACATTAACAGTTCAGTTTATGAGAATCCCTGGAATTTTTTTTATATGTGTGAAGTATTAACATCGTAAATAGATAAAAAATCACTGAAAACAAAGAAATTTTGGATGAAAATTAATAAATTCAATCTTTGCTATAGTAACAAGCTGAAAGTGCGGGCATGCCGGTTGTATAGTGTGGGTATGGCCCAAGTGAGAATAGATATGCGATATTGCAGGCCGGTCGGCTTCTCTTCCGTGGCTTGAGGTATGCGCGTCGGGTGCCGTGGGGTTCGATCGGGTCTGACGTGACAGTATGGGTGCGAGCGTGCTAGTTAATTTGACCCTGCAATTGATAGGGAGGTAAGGCAAACAGGTCAGTCAGACAATGAGCGGATGAGAGGACGTCTCTGTGAAGACAGGCGCGCATCGGCTGGAAGGCTGACGCGCTTGGCGTGGCGCTCAAAGGGAAAGTCTCTGAAGACCTGGCGCATATCGGCTGAGGAGCCGATACGCTAGGCGTGACGCTCCACGTATAGATAACTCATCGCCTAGCACTCCAATGAAATGTCGTACAGAGACATATAGGCCTAACTGATACAGCACGGAACTAACAATGGCGAAGAGAGCTTGATAGATCAATAGACCCTGCACCGACGTGATGTGATACATACTATCAACCTAAGAGGTCAAATCTAACTAATGCAGCTTTAGACAGAACGAGACATATCAAGAAAGCGACGGGACTTACCCCTTTACCAGAGATTGGACCTAACCGATGCAACCCCGCGTCGAGAGCCAGACCCCGCTAGTAGAAATCTAGATAAACTAGGGTGGTGATGCGCCGAGATTGTATTGATCGAAGGATTGATCCTTTTACATGTCTCCAGGGGTCTATATTTATACCCTAGGTTTACAGAGTCCAACGCATTTTCAACAACCAGCAGACATTATTTCCTAACAAAAATAAAGGAAAATATCTCTAAAAGTTAACTAACTAACCAAATCTTCTATTCATATAAGATAGGATTTATAAAAGATCAAATACCCTGCCATGGGTTCCACGACTCCTCCACAAACTCGGTCTTATCTAGATAGTCTTCTATTCTAGGACCGAGCCTTCAATTGCTTTAATCCGATTGGCTTCTTCCTTGTAGCGATTGGACACCTCTTTAGCCGATCGACTTTTTCTAATGCATCATCGGGCTGTCCAAATTTTGGCGTTAACACTAAGCAGGGCGGCGAATTGGGTTGGGGTAGCCGAGCGTGTGTTAGCGGAGGCCGAAAGCTAGCAGATTGATGAGACGGGGCAAACAAGATAGCTACATGGGCAGTGATAGTGGATTAGGCTGATATTAACGCCAGAATTTGATTCAGCATATAAACAGGATCGGTCGATGGAAATACTGATCGGCTCGTGAAACAAAGCCGATCGGTGCTATAGAGAAGCCGATCAAATTAGTAGAAGATTGGATTGGTTTGAAGACAGGGAATTATCCGATTGGAATCAGGTCTGAGAAGCCCGAGGAGAGGTTGAAAAAGGATCAGCTTGAGTAAAAAGAGGTCTGATTGCTATAGGAAGGGAGCCAATCGGGTAGAGCAAGGAATGATTCGGTCTAAAATAGAAGATTATCTAAATAAGACCGAGTTTGTGGAGGAGCCGTGGGGTTCGTACTATCTTTAGTTAAATTGTATCCTATATGGTTAGAAAGTCTTAGTTAGTTTAGTTAACTGCTTTAGAGATGTTTTCTGTTATTTTTGTTAAGAGATGACGTCCAATGGTAGTTATAAACGTGTCGAACTCTATAAAACCAGGGTATAAATATAGACTCCCTGGAAACATGTAACATATCTCTCGATCAATATACAATCTCGGCGCATCACCACCTTAATTCACCTAGGTGTTTACCG
Source organism: Oryza coarctata (assembly GCA_030770085.1). Classification (NCBI taxonomy): domain Eukaryota; kingdom Viridiplantae; phylum Streptophyta; class Magnoliopsida; order Poales; family Poaceae; genus Oryza; species Oryza coarctata. The sequence continues at coordinate 8,686,979 of CM061483.1, read as the reverse complement.
GCGGGTTCTGGCTCTCGACGCAGAGCTGCATCGGTTAAGTCTGATCTCCGGCGAAGGGGTAAGTCCCGTCACTATCTTAATATGTTCTACTCTGTCTAAGACTGCATCGGTTAGGTTGGACCTCTTAAGCCGGTCAGATGTATCGCATCACGTCCGTGCAGGGCCTATCGCCCTGTTAAGCTCTCTCTGTCGTCGTCAATTTCGTGCTGTATCGGTTAGGTTCGACCTATGGGCTCCCGATGGTAGATCGAGCTTTAGGCTTATAGTTTTCTGCACGGTGTATCATCGGAGTGCTAACCGATGAGTTATCCATGCTCTGAACTTCACGCCCAGCGCATCGGCCCCTCGGCCAATACGCATCAGGCTTTAGAGGTGTCTCTTGACTCGTAATGCTAAGCGCATCGGTCTCCCAGCAGATATGCACCTACCTTCAGAGAGGCATCCCATCATCGGCTCAGCTAGCCGATGGTTTTGTTCCTATCTTTGCTTCAGCACAGCCGATCCGGCGTCCTCCGTATCATCACTGTTGGCCTCGGCCTCGTACTGTCTCGATTAGATCCGATCTTCGAGGTTCGGTGTTAATGGCACTGTTATGGTGGGCAACGGGTCTCGTGCTGTCATATCCGGAGCGGCATCGACTTTGCAGCCCGTGCCTTTTAATGCTATTTCTTACCAGCCTGCATGTGCCTTCATCGGCTTTTCCAGCTGATGAACGACTGTTACGGCTTCCGTTGGTTATCCGGAGGGATCCTATGCGCTTTGCTATCCTCTGAGTATACCCCGGTTCCTCCATCGGTTCTGCGGCTGATCTCTTGTCGACACCTATCCACATCGGCTCCCCAGCCGATCGAAGAGCTTCCCGATTCCTATCGGCAAATAGCCGATAGCGAAGGACCTTTCGGGCGCAGCTGATAGCCATCCCGATCCTATCGGCAGCCAGCCGATAGCGAGCACCTATATCGGTCCACCGTCCGATAGATCTGCTCGTCTCACTTACTTGTCAATTGTAAAGTCAAATTGACTTGCACGCCCGCACCCGTACCGTCGCGCCGAAGTCGATCGAACCCTACGGCCCCTAGCGCGCGTACCTCAAGCCACGGACAGAAATCGACCGGCCTACACTAGAACTAAGCAGACCTTTCAGGTATCGGCGTGTTTACGTCGGGGCGCGCGAGGGATCTCGGCGCGAACAGCTGACGATAGAAGAAGGCTGATGGCCTGTATGCGACCCAACAGGCGTGGGTGTGTGCGGGGTGCTGTGTGGGTGACTGACAGGCCCGATGTGGTAGTGGTGCGTGAGCACAGGCAAGCACGAGTGTGTAAAACTATAGCAGATATGTGGGCTTATTGTGGTGGTGGCTAGAGCCTGTGATCGGGTGCAAACATAGGGGTGCAGGCGAACTAGGTGTCAGCGCATGGTTAGCGCTGGGGGCGTGGCTAGCGAGAGTGAGTGAGATTCTCTATAGAAGTGTGTCAGAATTTGTGATACTCCATGTGTCTCGTCTAATGACATGGCGAAATTTAGGAAGTTGATTTGTAAGCATAGGGTGAGTAGTGATTATGATGACAGACAGACAGCTGAGAATAGAGTGAGTATAGGGTGAGTAGCGATTATAAAATTTCAAGATATTAAGGTATTTTGTTTGGATTTTCTAATTATAAACTGTTGCAAATTATTTAGAGTGCTCTTGGTAGAATTTTTATGAGCACAATCTTAAGTTTATGGATAGTTTATGGATGATTAGTACAGTAAATCTTTTTTTCTAGTCTACTTTTGTGCATGTATAGTGATCAATTGATTTATTTGTCTATATGATTTGAATTAGTATCTAGTTAGGGTGTTTTTTTAGTGTTTTAAAAGTTTGATTGATTAATTATTTGTAGTTCTCGTATTATTAATTAATTAGGTTTTAATTAATTTCTATTAATTTTCTGTTTAGTAATTTTGTTTTATTAGTATCTTGAGATACAACAGTCTGATTGATATTATTCTTGATTTTTTTGGAAATTTTGTGTCAGATTGTTCTATCAAAATTTCAGATTACCAGAGTACAGATATACGGCTAGTGTTCTATCGAGATTTTCAAAACATGTTTTTTAAGTTTTGTGATTAGGAAGATTTGTTAAATTTTTTTTTTACTTCCACAATCATTGTCTAAGTCGATCCTATAGTATATCAATTTATATTAGTGTATAGAGTGGAATGATGTTGGTGCTGATTTTAGTCCGTCGAATTCATTGACAGTAATGTAAGTTGAATTGGCACCAAGTTAAAGGCTTTCAATTTCTCCTTGGTTAAACATGATTGCCAAATTAGCAGGAAAAAAAGAATAGGGACTATAGAGAGTCTAGAAACATTGGCTAATTAAAGCCGAATGATGGAATTTCAAAATTTCGTTGAACTTGTGTTGGTCAACCAACCCATCTCAGTTCACGCCCTCCTTTGTGAGATACGATCGAACTCTCTACCATTTGTTTGAATAGTGATTCTGTGATATGTAGTGCAGTGCGCCAGTGCTGTGCTGAATTACCCAGTTTCACTTAATTCTACATCCCATTACAGAGGACAACTCAAGTATTGCATGCTTGTGATCTCATGACAAGTGAAGTCGCCCAGCGCTATGAACAGGTTTTTATGTTGTTCTGATGATGATTTTGTGGCCTTGAGGCACCAATTACCACAGCAGAGATAACGTCGGAATACTTCCTCAAGCTATTGATCTGTCTAGCTAGCGGTCAGGTAGTGTGATATGCATGTAGTCCACCAGAGTTCAAATTTTATACTCTATCCATTTCATATTACATTACGTTTTGATTTTTTTAAAGTCAAACTTATTTAAGTTTAACCATATTTGTCGAAAAACTTAGCAATATTTTTAAATATTATATTTAATGAAGCTAATTTGGTATTGTAAATATTGCTATATTTTTTTTATAAAATTAGTTAAATTCAAAAGAAGTTTGATTTTGGAAAAGTTAAAATATATTATAATACAAAACAGAGGGAGTACTTGTCAGTAGTGATCAATAATTCCCGGGGTATACGCTTGCACACGCTCCTGGGGTCGTTATCATCTCCAACAATGTGAATGACTCACATGCTTGTGTGCACTATTATTTCACTCTTAAAAAAGGCCTGGCTAGTGGAGAGGTACATGGTGTTTTTAAGAAAAGAGTTATATTAGTCAGTTTTGGTATTTAGTTCTCTTAGTGCGAGAGTTGTAATGGAAGCTCACAGAAGTGCCAGATATTGATTACTTCTGGGATTTCCGAACTACCAAAATGCCTAGAGATTCTTGCTAACAATTTTATTGAGCAAAATTAAGTGGAAATGAAACGCGTTATGGGCAAGTGTAAACTTTTTTTGAGGAACAATTCTTAAGTGAACAAAATATTGACCGAGATATTCAATCGTAGACCACTTGAAATGTTTGATAACAGTAGTGCTGAACTGAACAATGTAGAACAAGAAATCATGAAAGAAGCAGGAAAAGTAACTATGTCGTCTCTCCTTTAATTAATTGGAGTGGCCTAACATGTTTTGACTGACTTCACATTCTAATTCATTATTTGCTCCCATAGCCTTGGGCACCTATTCTTTTGCTTTGACCTCTTTTGCAGTTTTTTTGCTGCCCATCTTGCCCCCTTCTTACATCTTTAAGCCCTGTGCTGATCATTTAGATGGCACAAGCCATGCATGCACCTGGTGATGACGGAACGATGGTGCCTACCGATCTACTATAGTCTATTTGGTTTATAACTTTATACATAACATGAATTACCAAATGAAAGCGTGGAAATTGTTAATTGTATTTTCTATTAATGTATCAGTATATATATAGGCAGCCGGGATAGCTTACATATGTAACCACACAGCTACACACGCGGGTTAACCTACTATAATTACAATAGACTAACACTCCCCTGTAGTCTAATCGGGAAAATCGCTAACATTTAAGCTGGATCGAAATTGAGATAGGAAGGCCCTTGGTAAAGACATCGGCGTACTGCGATATCGTAGGAACATGTAGGACCCGAACATGACCAAAGGCAATCTTCTCTCGAACGAAATAGAGATCAATCTCAACATGCTTCGTCCGCTGATGCTTCACCAGGTTGCTGGAGAGATATACAACATTGATATTGTCACAATAGACCAAGGTGGCACATCGAGAGGGTGGCGAAGCTCAAGGAGCAGCTGGCGCAACCAGGTAGCTTCAGCAACACCATTTGCCACAATACGATATTCAACTTTAGCACAAGATCTAGTGATCGTATGCTGACGCTTGGAAGACCAGGACACCAAATTATCCCCGAGAAATATTGCATAGCCAGAGGTCGACCGATGAGTATCAGGACAACCAGCCCAGTCAGCATCTGTATAAACAACAAGATCTGCAGGTGAAGATCGACGCATGGTCAGCCCAAGAGACAGGGTGCCCTGTAGGTAGCGCAGGATCCGTTTGAGAGCAGCGAGGTACGGCTCTCGAGTATCATGCATATAAAGGCAGATCTGCTGAACTGCAAAGGTAATGTCTGATCGGGTGAGTCAGATACTGCAGAGCATCGGCGAGATTGTGGTACTGTGTAGCATCAGCGACAGGCGGTCCGTCAGCAGATTATTTGCAGTGGAGATCAATAGGCGTGCTGCATGGCTTGCACGCACTCATCCCGGCATGCTCCAAAATATCTTGACTATACGGCCGCTGAGAAAGAAACAGACCATCTACGAAACAGGTCACAGAAATGCCTAGAAAATGATGCAGCTGACCCATATCCATCATAGCAAACTCATGTCGGAGAGTCTCAATGATATTCTTGAGTAATCCAGCAGAGGAGGCAATAAGGACAATGTCATCAACATATAGCAGTAAGTAGGCTATGTCTGGACCGCGGTGATATATGAAGAGAGAAGTATCTGACTTTGTTTCAACAAATCCAAGTGACACAAGGTGAGAGGCGAACCTATGATGCCAAGTACGAGGAGCCTACTTCAAACCATATAAGGACTCGTTGAGCCGACAGACAAAATCTGAGCGAGAAGAATCCACAAATCCAAAAGGCTGCACGCAGTACACTGTCTCAGTGAGAGTGCCATGGAGAAATGCATTCTTCACATCCAGTTGATGAAAGAGCCAGTTCTAAGATAATGCCAGAGAGAGAATAATGTGAACTGTCACAGGCTTGACAACTGGACTGAAAGTCTCATCATAGTCAACACCGGGCCATTGTGTGAAACCCCATAGAACCTAGCGAGCCTTGTAACAACCCAGAGACCCATCAGCGAGCAACTTGTGACGATAAATCCACTTCCCAGTCACAACATTGACGCCAGGAGGGCGAGGCATAAGACTCCATGTGTCGTTGACAATCAAAACGTCATACTCAGCCTGCATAGTAGATCACCAATTGGGGTCTGACAAGGCATCACGAACGGAGCGAGGAAGAGGCGACATGGGTACAGCGTGGAGATTGAGACGATCCACGGGCTGCGTAATGCCATCTTTGCCATGTGTGCCCATAGAGTGCGCATTGGTCACCGGAGGGATGACAGTCGGTCGAGTGGCAGTTGTGCGACCGGTACCGCTAGCAACAACCTACGCACGAGCAGTAGGGGCAGCAGGACCGGCAACACTCGTGGTCGGTGGGGCACCGCTGGTAACAACCTGTGCGGGGTACACAAGGGCAGCAACACCAGATGACATGGACTCGGGCGACCACGACCCTACACCAAGGGTCAACGGCGCAAGTGGGGCCTCGGGCACAGGGTGTGCCGCTAAGGAAGCTGCTATACCTGCACGCAAAAAAGAGGCTCCAGGAACTGAAGCAGTGAGATCATGATCGTCGACAAGAAAGTCCAGGGCGGAGGGTGCCATGGGTGTGGTAGACATGTCAGAGAAAAGGAAGAAGGATTCATCAAAAATAACATGTCTAGAAATGAGAATGCGGTTTGACTGAAGCTCGAGGCATCGATAGCTTTTGTGCTCTGAGGAGTAGCCGAGAAACACACATAAAGAAGAACGAGGAGCAAGTTTGTGGGGCACTGTAAAGGACATATTGGGGTAACAGGCACAACCAAAAACTTTGAGATGATCATAGGAGGGCGAGACAGAGAAGAGAACGGAGTATGGTGTGGAGGAGGTGAGTGTTGTGGTGGGGAGGCGGTTCACAAGATATGTGGTAGTATGAAGGGCCTCAACCCACTAAGCTAGAGGAAGACTGACCTGAAACAAAAGGAAACGTAAAGAGTTATTGATGGTACGAATAGAACGCTATGCTTTACCATTTTGTTGAGAAGTGTATGGGCATGACATGCGGAGGGCAACACTGTGGGAGAGAAAAAACGTGTGAGCCTGGGAATTATCGAATTCACGGCCATTATCGCACTGGATGCTCTTGATGGTAGTGCCAAACTGTGTGCGAGCATACGCAAAAAAGATAGAAATAGTGGAAAATGTCTCGGATTTGAGACGAAAGGGAAAAGTCTAAATGTAGTGAGAGCAGTCATCAGGAATAACAAGATAATATTTAAATCATGACACACTAACAATTGGAGAGGTCCATAGATCACAATAGATTAAATCGCAATAGATTAAATCAAAGTTGTGAGTAGCATGAGAGGTAGATGAACCGAAAGGTAGAAGTACATGACGACCGAGTTGGCACGCATGGTATAAATGATCGATATCATATTTATTGCAGGAAATGACATTAGACCTAAGAAGTTTGAACAGAACGTCACGCTCAAGATGACCGAGATGGCGATGCCAAAGGGAGGTGGGTGCGGCGACGAACGCGAAGGTGCTGGTAGATGGTGCAAAAAATGGGTAGAGGTCACTAGAACTATTGCACCTGACGATCACGTTCCTGGTTTGCAGATCCCTAATAATGTTAGGGAATACCAGAACATTATTAAGAATATTAAAAGTAAGATCACGGTGCGGTAAGGGAAAATGATGGGATCCAGTGGCGGTGACAGGAAGTAAAGCACCATTGCCCACAACGATAGATGAAGCAGTAGATGAAGAGGGTGGGGAAATGGTGGAGAGTATACCAGCATCCGAGGTCATGTGAAAACCGACACCCGTATCAGCATACCACTCAGAGGCTGGTTGGTTGCGTCATGGTATTGAAAAGAGTGCACTAGGGAGTCCTGGTGCCAACCTCCATGACTAGGCAGCCAAGGTACCGCCTAGTACGCTAGTGAGGGCGCCTCGAATCCCGCCGGTGAGGGTGCTTGAAAGACCGGCGGTGTAACTCCCCCCTAGTATGTACCGTACGGGGACGATGGGGCACCGTATGTGCCGCCATAGGTGCTAGGAAGAGCACCAAAACCGCTATAGTGCGGGGCTACGTAGAACATAGGCTGTGGCGGTGGAGGATGGTCGGACTGGTCATACAGCCACATGCGCACGGTGCCAGTCCAAGGGTGGGCAAACGACGGGTACACAGTTGTACCGGGAGGGACGCCGCCCTGTCCACCTGGGGCCGCTCTAGCAGAGGGCGCTAGAGAGCTACGGTGGCGGCCGTTGCGCGGGCCTATGGCTGGTGCAGCTGGGCGCGGAGGAGGAGGCGCCCTCAGACGAGGAGCAGCTGTGGCACCTAGGGCTGCTGGACGCGGCGTCGCAGCGACGAGAGTGGCCGGTAGGGATGAAGGATGAGTGTCGATCTTTAGCTCCTCCAACAATAGATGAGTGCGTGCTTCCGTAAATATTGGGAACGGCCGGTGCATCTTGAGAATGGACACCATATGGCGAAACTAGCCACTAAGACCACGGAGAAGCGTGAGGACCATCTACCGATCGCCGGGTCGCCGAATTCGGTGAGGGAGGCAGCCATAGATTCAAGACAACGACAATAGTCGTTGACGCTCAGGGAGTCCTGGCGAAATGTGCGGAACTACGTCTCAAGGAGAAGGGCACGTGACTCCTTCTGGCTGAGATAGCACCACGCATTACAGGCGCGTTTGGGCCGCATCATCAGTGACTGCTGCAGGTTGCTGGAGACGGTGCCGTACACCCACGTGAGGACGCAATAGTCCACCTAGAGCCACGCCGAGCGCGCGGGGAACGCATCATCCTCAAGGATGTGGCGGGTGAGGGCATATTTCCTAAGGACAGTGAGAAACATATAGCGCCACTTAGTGTAGGAGTCTGTGGCCTTGTCGAGGACAATGGGGATGAGCACCTTGATGTTGACGACGGCAGTGGCTTGCGCCCAGAGAGCCGCATGAAAGCTCTCGTACACGTCCAGAGCTTCATCAGCGCGAGAAGGATCAGCCACGAGACAGCGGTCTTCGGAAGTAGCGGCGCCAGTGTTGTCGCCAGCCATAGGGGGCACAACAGCCGATCGGCAACCGATTAGGCCGGATCGAAGATCTCGAAGGGACAGCCGATCGGCCGATCAGATCGGACATCTCGGAGAGACAGCCGATCGACCAATCGGATTGGAGATTAGATCGACAGCCGATTGGCCGATTGAATCGGAGATCGGATGGCTGATGAGCAGCCGATCAAATCGGAGGCCGATCGGATCAACAATGGGCAGATCAGCTGGACGATGAGCAACCGATTAGATCGGAGGCCGATCGGATCGGCAATGGGCAGATCGGATGGCCGATGAGCTCAGATCGGTAGTAGAGATCGAGCAGCGGATCAGTTCGAAGGCCGATGTGATTGGCAATAGGCAGGATCCGATCGGACCGATAGACGAATCCGATCCGATTGGATCGGTGGGCGATCTGGTCGGCAACGGAGAGCCGATCAGATCGGCAATAAGCAGGATCCGATCGAACCGATCAACAGATCTGATCAGATCGGATCGGTGGGCGATTTGATCGGCGGCAGCATGGGCGATAAGACTGGCGACACCTAGTGGTGGTGATCGAATCGACGACGGGCGCTAGTGTGGAAGCATAGGTAGGATCGGATTGGCGGCCACACCTGGTGACGAGGACAGCTACGGGGTGGGCGATCAGATCAGCAGCGCTGGCAATGAGACCAGCAACACTCCTGGTGACGTGCAGTCGGCACCGGTGGTGGCAGTCGGATCGGCGACGGGCACTGGTTCAGAAATGACGGCGTTGAGTGCGTCGGACCTCGATAGTCTCTCGCACAATAGCGGCGGAGAAGGAGATCAGCAACGACAGCAACAGCGGTGGCGTTTTTAGTTGTGGAAAGATAGTGGATTGAAACCGATCTGATACTATAAAAGTGTAGGAATTATTGATTGTATTCTCTGTTAATGTATCAATATATATATGCAACCGGGGTGATTTACACACGTAACCGTTAACCTACTACCAAATAAGAAAAATAAGGATATTTTACTTGGGAATAACGGATCTATGGTGGATAAACATGCGTTCCTTGTGTAGAGGATCAAATGTGGGAATACCATGTAAGCAGCACACATTAGAAAAAGGGTAAAAATATCCAAAATAATAAATTGTGATAGGTACAATGTACATAAGGGCAAATAATAAATTGCAATAGGAAAGCTGGTGAATTATGAATAATGACTCTAAGGAAACACTTCTCAAATCCTAATTTCACTTAATTTTTTGATATTTGGAAGATTTTTTCTAGTATTCGAAAAATCCTACCTAGTGGACAATTTTTCTTTTTGTCTCAAAGGAATACAACAGTTCCAGAGGACTAACAACATTAGTGTCATCTGTCTTATCGACTAAACCTGCCTCATGGCTTTTTTCTCGTCCATAGGTAGAACATTGTAAGAACCCTACTCATCTATGTGGCTGTTCTAAAGCAGAAAAATAGTGTAGCTACAGTCTAAGTATACTGCTCTTCTGGTATTCGCGAAAGGGGCTCTCCTGTCTTCCGTGATTCACCTGAAGAACATTGCAAAAATTGCACCAGCACACTTGTGTTTGGAAGTACACCACTGCGACGCCAAGTGCATAAGCAGAGCTCGGAATATCTTGTCGACAAAGAGTTTCCCATGTCTACCAATCCTAGGTTTCAAACAAAGACAAGCTGCCCTGGGGTGAAGTGAAGATAGTGCTTTACATATTTTTGTCATGTATCTTTGACTCTTGAGAGCGTTTTCAGATCAGATATTCTATTATATCGGAGGTTTTACTCTGAAGCCAAATCTTCTCTCCCACTCAATTCGTGCTGCTTTCTGCAATAAATGCATGCAATCAAACATTACGCTAAGCATTCAGTGCACAAGATTTCCTTGGGGACAATTAATATTTTTTTCAAATCATTTGTATAGTACTATACATTTATCTGTGGAAAAATGCCTAGTAATTTATTACTTAAACTCATTGTGTGCGTATACTCTGCCCCTGACCTAGAAACTCTACCTTATATTTCTCTAACTTATGTAGCTGGATCAAATAATCCTTTTGCTGCCTGGGTGAATGAGATCTGTGACTATGCCGCAATTGTGTCGTCTGGAAAAAATTGAAAGTTGGTCAACTGAATTACAGGAGTGGAGCAGTTTTTGGTCTCTACATAATAAAAACAGATGATATAACTATCACAAGAAGGAAGCTCAATTACTCATAATACTACAGGGTTAGCCTACAACCCTGCACTATATGTGTCCTACACCCTCAGTAAAAAAAAACTAATTCCACGTATTCGGATTCGTTGTTAGGAATTTGTTCTTTTGGAATGAAGAGAGTATGTGGCAATGATGAAATACATAGTTGTCAATTGTATTTTCCTAAGTGCCTTCTGGCATTCGTATGCCAGTATACTTTAGTGTTCAAAATTGAAGAAATGTTAGCACACAGTACACCATGGGCAGAACATTGCACGGTTGGTCCCTTCGGTTCGCTGACAGTAGTCTCAGTTATATTTCAGTGGAATCCTTTCTATAGTTCTTTCTGAAAATTGTATGGTCCAATTTATCTGAAGGCTTTCACTTCTCTATGGTTGCATGTAATACCACGTTTTTCTAGACAAAAGAAAGGGAAAGAGTTGGTTAGAGAAAAACATTACCCCTAAAACAGCAGCCACCCAGAGGTTACCCGCACAGTGCCTTCAATTTATTGATGTCCTAGGTTGTGTGTGAGGCAGTTGTTGTGTGAATGAGAGAGAATCTTCTTCTGCTGGCGGTATCTTTTGTGCTGCTACAATAGGGGGAGGAAGTTGGCAAAAATTTGAGAGGGGACGAAAGAGCCGGGTGGAGAATAGGGTTGTTGATTTCATTTTTAGGGACTGCAGAACTCTATAATCTCAGGTAAGGATCATCCTCAACCAATTCCCTATACTTTTATGTCCATATCCATCCCAAATAAAGGACTATAATCTCATTTATTGAACTTTCATTTCAGTTTCAAAGTTTTTTGGTTCAGATAGTGTGAGAACACAGTTTTGGTTAATCATAAAAGTTGTAGGTAATGTTGTAAGCTTTTCTAATGAGTCCAAGTTCAGGATGTTCCGATACCTAAAGAAAAAAGTTTTGCCCTTTGAAATCTGCCTGTCATGTGAAAAGGAGAAAATACGGATTAGCTTTTTGCAATGGTATTTGCAGTCTGCAGGTGAAAATTTTAGCTGATGCGCTCAACTAATATTAGGTGGTAAATTTGGTTGTTAATCATGGAGTATTGACTTGTTATGTTTGGTTTGGTTAGTGAGAAAACGGGTGGGCAGAATGATGTAAAGTAGTTCTAAATTATATCAAGTTCAATAACATATGTAACTGCTAGCTATAATCATTAACATATCATCTACAACTCACTATATAAGATGTCTCTATAGATACATTCTACACTAATAATACATGGCCCACCTTTTACTCTCACAAAGCTTGTTGGAGCATGTGCTGCAGCTAACTGTAAGATTTATAGCATGCTTCTCGTCTCTTTTAACTTAGCATAAATCTAATATGGCAATTCCTATTATCTGTTTATATCACTTTATTGTACTCATCCTTAGGTGTTAACAACTGGGAATTATTCAAGGACTTGAAGCATTGAATATTTTACTTTGCTCTGTTCTGTGAAGTAATGTAGTGTAATCAAATTGTTACTAGGAGCTTACGTTGTACAAGAAGTGATTGGTTCATCATCACAAGTCCACAGTTGTTATGGATCACAATTGTAACAGACGGAGGTATGTAACGTGATGGCATAATATTCTGCGAAGATAATTGAAATGCTCTCCGCTGCTCTTGATATGGACGTTTGGTGCTGATATATGTAATGCTGAAATTATACATATTGATTGATGTTGCTTACATAAATGGTTCTATCATACCATCGTGCATGTTATTCATGATTTATGCATTGTTTCCTCTGCAGATCTCATGAGACGGTTGGTAAGAAACTGGAAGATAAACTGATTACTCAATTATAGTAAATGAAGATAAAGCATATCCATTGATATATTATGATATTGATCAATAGCTATGGTGTTCTGAGAAGCATCGTTCATAGGATCTTCAGGTTTGCGTATGCTAGATCTATTAATGGATATAAACTGAGGTTGCAATTGTTACTTGCTGATATTTTTATGTACTCCTGTGTTTGTTTTATGTTTCTATGCAGGTTCTAATCATTAGAGTTGAGGCATGCTAAGTAAAATCAATATCTTAATTTATAAATTTGTGATGAACAATTAGTTTAAAATTTAATTAAATTAATTTTAAATGAAGTACTTTTATCTGCACATGGTTAGATCAAGCTGAGAAGTTGGTCGAACAGTGGGTGCATATGGAAGTCAAAAACAATTCTATATGAATGTAATTGGATTAGGCTAAAGACGTCAGTCGGACATCAGACATGGGTGTGATCAGATCATAGGCATAGGTGTAGTAGGATTGGTCAGCCCGATGATCTGATCGACAGAATTCGAAGAGGAGTCGGTTTTGGTTTATTTTTATGTTTCTCCTTTTATATGTTTCATATGTATATAATATACTATTTGTATTTGTATGCTAATTTAAATCAAGTTAGAGAGAATTTGTACTCGGATATGGTTTCTTTATTTTCATATGTGTAGGTGAGTCTTGAGATCTTGAAACTATTGCTGGTAATAGACTTGGAGTAGGCTTAGGAGATGTTGATATCTAGACGATCCAGAGATCATGCAGGATACTAATGGCTGGAGATCAATACACGTGAAAATGAAAGATATAATATAGCATACAAGAGGATCGTATGTGCATGAAAATTAAAGTCAAGTTTAGAATGAGTTCGAGTTTGAGAAGATAGGGTTCGAATTTATATAGAGATAGGTTGCATACCTGCATAAGAGAGTTTACTATAATATTAGAAGTGCTAGTCTTAGTAAGATTGAGAGTATTTGTGTAGTTATAAATAAAGAGGCGGTCTAGAACTCAAAGTATCACTTTTAAAAAAGAAAAAAAAGTTTACACTTGAGTTACAAGTTTAATAAAAAATTAAGAGAGAAGTATTTTGTACATAATTTGTAGACATAAGTTAATATATTTTTAAAAGTTTTGTCAACTTTCAAGATTTTTATCGAGATTATTTTTCTCTGGTTACAAATAGTAAAACTGACATATTAGTAACAGTCAGACTAGGTGAAGCACGACGGTTGAACCGATGGCAAGTCACCGATCGGACCGACAACAAAAGGATAGTCAGACCGACGATATAAAAAAATCTTTGCATTTCAACTACAATAAAATTAATTTCATATAACTTTTAATTTTACTTTGATAATCCTACTATTCATCCTCACTCTAGTAGAACTATTGTGGATAATAGGTAGAAGAACGCGTATGAGCAACCGCAACTTTTTTTTACTATAGTTCAGTGAGATTTCTTTTTCTATTACTTAAGCAAATGAAATTAGTCAAAGACATTATGTGCCTATGCGTCCAGAACACTTATTTGTTAAATTAGGTTGTGTTTGGTTAAAAGGATGTGTATTTGAATATTCTTTTGAGCACAATTGTTGTACTCTTACGACATAGTATTCTTGGTACACCTTGTTCTGTTATAAAGTTCTTCTCTAAAAAGTTTGAATGGTATTGATTATCTTAGTGAATTTCTGAATGGCATGATTGGCAAATTATTAACCACAAAAGAAGCAGGTATCATCCTGTTGGCATGCTCAGACTGGAGCAAAAGAAGGTAACGATCCAATGCCTCAACTTACAAATCATAACTGGTCTAACAAATTAAGGACAACATGGTTAACATTTAGAATTTCGTGCAGTTCTCAACTGAATTCTAGAAAGAAGGATGAGGGCGCATGCTCTTTTGAACGTTCCGGACTGCACTCGGATAGATAATGCAGAATGGTAATTGTGAACATAAGAAATATCGGAGTCAGAGAGTTAGCTTGATTTGGGCACATGTCAAAGCACGGTACAGCTTCTGGGTGTAATTTCAAAGTTACCTAACAGGGCTTGTGAAAGCTATGGGGCCAACTGATCTCATTGCTTTCCATTTGCCTCCCGTTACAAACTTGATTTACTGATCATTTGCCTAATTACAACTGTAGCTCTCACAAGGATAGAATGTATTTACCATTTAAGAGAACCTCCAACATTAATATGAAAGCACAAGAATATAAGCCTAACATTTTTTGGTGCCTGTTTATGAAAGCATCAGTTAATGTCAGATGGAATAGGGCTTTTCTTTTTCATTTTTGCACTGATGTATGTATGGAAATTTACGTGCATTGGCTGCTGAAGGCACCCTCTTGTGGCATTTGAAACTTCGTTGAACCAGAGTGAGTCAACCAGCCCCTACGAGTTGGCCTACGCCCACCCCTAGCAGATGCAATTGACATCTGTTAATTTATATGCAATGTCATTCTACGGTAGACATATAATAAGGAGTTGATCCAAGGGGTAGGCTTCATTAGGCTGTAGCCTGCCCTCTAATTTTTGCAAACAAAAAAATTCAAGTACATATGATATCTCTCATGGTAGCAGGTTGAGAAGGCAGAGAGAAGACAAGAACTGAAGAACAGGCGTCTCTGCTGCGATTCATGCACTATACTATACTGTATGTTCTTAAGCATAATCAGCTCAACAGATAACGATACATGCCATTTCCCAATCTGCTTCTCTACTAACAGACTCGCTGCTGCTCTCACGGTGTCTACGATCTCGACAAAAACGAGCAAGATTTTCTTCAAATTAGAATAATGCCACACAAGTTGCGTAGCCATGCTTCATTGTTTCTTGTTGTCAAAGAGATCCCCGTCCCTGCCAATCCTATGTTTCAAATATAGACAATTTGTGCTCAGGGACGGAGCTAGAAAAAAATATATAGAAGGTGCCTCGAAGAGAAGCAAGCAATATGAAGTGTCTTTTCTACTTCTAGGCAGAACCATTTTATTCTCGAAACACTAATTAGGGTGTTAGGACAGAGAACCTCTGATGACAAAATAAATAAATAAAATTAGCCATGGATTTAAAGTAGGCAAGATGAGTATTAGTAGATCTCTTTTTACTTGCACTTGCTTTCTACGAATCTTTGCTACATTTTCCTGCAGAGGAAGATGGATTCAAAGGGGAATAGTTGAAAGCCAGATAGTTGAGCAGTTGCCTTTTGTGAGAAAGTATGAGAATTTAGAGCAAGCGAGCTGTGAGCAGCTATGTGCTAGGTTTAAATGTGGGGAGAGATATATAGCCATATTTATATGTTAGGTTTAGAGAGTGGCTTACAATGCAAAATACTATAATATTTTGGGACTAGAAAATTGGGGTTACAAAAAAAATTTTGCATGTTGAAGGAGCCATGGCCCCTTGCTCGTCCCGCCCTCCTTCGGCCACTGGTGCTTTGTGAGCTTAAAAAGATAGATTTCTAGGCATTCTATCACATAGTTTCGAGTGTTTTCCACTCCAATGATATCTTTATATAGCTCTCATTTTCCATCGAAGCCAGACATCCTCGGCTATATATGCACATGCAGTTGTGTACAATAAAACCTGGCAAGCACAAACGTAAGTTCATTCAATGCACACAATTGTCACTGTCTTCGGTGGTATATGAGTACACTTGGATTTTGGTTTTAGATCATTGAACCCAAGTAGGGCATAGTACTATCGATGGTTTGCAAATGGTTCTGTGGGATCTTTTCGAGCCAAAAAAAAATTGTATGGTCAAATCTGTAGATGTAATATTTTTTGACTCAAAATCTCTAGCTGTAATTTTGATTACCACGAAAAGGTTTTCGCGTTTGAAATGCTGGGTACCCATGCATCTGACCTGACAGCTCACACTTGAATCCAGCAACTTTAGTACTTACCTTAATCTGTATGTTGTTGTCAATTTATGAGGAACTTTTTTTTAGTTTTCACAGATAGGCTGAAGTCAGATAATCTAAATAGTGAAGTATGTCATCAGTCAGATCACATATGTTAATTAGAATATTCAAAAGATTGTATATGGTAAAATGAAATTCAGTCATAAGAATACGATCAGCTCAAAATATGCGTCGATAGAAATTGGGTGTAAACTTGATAGTACACCCTGCATGTGAATAACAGATTCATCATTAAAAATTGAAGCAAAAATTAGCCTATTAACAGATAAAGAAACGTCTTGATCTCCAACATCGCCAGTCTTGTGTAGCCCAGAAGAAACACTAACTAGAGTCCATTAATAAAACTTAAAATACTACTCCGTATTTGGCAAAAGGCAAATGCTGATGGGATTGCGTATCCATCACCCAGGTGATTATCTCTTCAAAATCACACAATTTTTTTCTGACTGTTATATCTTAATCGAACCGTCTAGATTTCTCCCTACTTTCCTTCCTATCTCGGTCTCACGCATGCACGCACGCAGGCACAGCCATGCATGTGAGCTTGCTCGCTCACCTCCTCCTCTACCTCTAACGCCTAACCGTGCCACAGTCCAGCCTCATCGGTGCTGGTGAGAACACCTCCTCCTAAGACAGCCGGCCTCATCCCACATCCTTCCTCCTCCTAATCCTATCGGAGACGCCACCACCTCCCCCGCATTGTAACCGCTATAGTTTCACTCGCCGCTGCCTCCATCGTCGGCCAACCCCCTCCTATATCACCATGGCTCCAGCATCGTCACCAATGAGCACCTATGTCCATCATCCACCGTCAGTCCTACTGTCACCCATGACTTTCTCTAAAGCTAGGGAACACCACCCACTTTCTTGCAACCAAACCTCCTCATCCCACAACCATTACCCCTGAAACCTAATTCGCACATCTTCTGCCAGAGTTTGGCTCATCAAAGACGAAGCCGAAGCATGAATCTTAGCACTAATATGAAGGTTAGGAATTCATATGATTTTTTTCTCGAGAATCTGTTGATAGATGTATAGCAAAATTGAATGTTGATTGCTTAATCACCCAAGAAAAACAATTAGGCAAGAGTTACCATGTTACAATTAAAATTTCGATTCTTTGCCGTTTATTACACAAGGACTTTTGTTGTATGAGAAAGAGAGCACGCTCAGAAAATCTTCAAGCATATATGAATATTGCAACGCCATTCTGACTTTAGTATTCAAAGCATTGGATTTTCTTGATTGCACCTATTTAGCAGAGATATGTTCTTTGCTCCAATATATATACAGACTACATTAATTCCTGCCATTTGCAACTGATTTGAATAATAAAATATTTTATAATTTATTTCATATAGGTATCATCTAAGTACCACTACTTCTGAAACAGATGCTTATGAAGATTTCTTTTTCCAATCACATACTTTTCATCCTGCTTTACAAGCACAAAGGATGGATTCATTTTCTCCAAAAAAAAGGCTAATATCACTCAACGAACGAGTGACCCGACGCATCGACCAGTTGTGCGTGTGGGTGACCAACTGTTATCGCTGAACTATTAATATGTTAACATTAGTTTTCTTTTTAATTTTTGAAAAGACATAAAGGAAAGTTGTACAAGAGAAACAATACGTACTGTACATTAAACAGTCTCTTCTCACAACACCCGTGCTTTAAAAAAGAAATTACATCAGGCTTTACAAAAGAGAATCAATTCAACTCTTGTCATTAATTACAGATCTCGAATGATCGCGTATCTTCATTTAGTTCACCTAATTAATTCATGCATCTATAAGGCACCGTTCCAGAGTGCATTGGAAAACATCGTCATTTTCAAAAATTATAGAAAAATTACTTAAAAAATTATATTCATCTTAAAATAATTAATACTCAATTATGCTCTAATATCTTACCTCATTTGTATTTCTTCTTCTGCTCCCTCAGACTCAGTAAGGGATGTTTAGAACTAGATGTTGCCTACTCCGTTGTTTCTATGTTTTTTAAACCGCTAAACGATATATTTTTTTAAAAAAAATCTACTAGAAGTTTGTTAAAAAAATTTATTTTTAGATTTTATAATAGCTGGCTCAACTCATTTCCTTTATTGAAATCACACCCTCTCTACCGTGTTTATCACAAACACTCACGTTCTCTCTCTGGTGGACACACGCACACGAACAGAACAGCACAAGCTAGCAAGTTTATGTTGACGCAGCCCACACAGCTGTCGTCGTTTCTCGTTCATATATAGACTGCAGTACATGCATGAAACAAACGGCTGGCCAAATCACTCAGCAGAGACTCACGCCACATCTCGTACGTGCGAGCAGCATGCAAGAGCCCAGTCGCCGGCCTAATCTCCCACCAAGAACTCTCTTCGTGGCTTTGACCCGGGATGGGGCTCCTGATGCATAGTTCGGTCCTAACTAATCTCACGTGTATCCTAAACATGTTACAGTAATAATCACAGGAATGCACCTGCCGCTTCACATGGCACGGCCTCTCGCCAAACATGCCCTCCGGTTTAAGGCACCTGCTCACACAATCACACGTTGAGCAGCTTGCACTTGATCTACCGGCACTCATGTGTAATGCTACACGCAGAGGATTACACGGACGCTTGTTTTCTACATGCAACTAACAACATAAACATGCAATGCTCTAATGACAAGATTAAACACTGACATCCAGTGCCGTAAAAGATCATACTCAACCTCAGCTAAAGTAAAGAACACTACTAACTACAGGCCCTAGACAAAATCGACGCTACTAAATGTTTTTTTATACCTATAAAGTAACACAAATAAATATTATTAACATGATAAACTAAATATGATATTTAATTTTCTATAAACAATGTTCATAGTAAAGTAGACAACTAAGAGATCAATCCAAGAAAAGGACACCAGCACATGAATGAGAAATCAACAACACCTAATGACCTAAAATTAGTGAGGGAAAAATCTATATAATCAAGGACCTAATGAAAACTAAATATACATGATTCCACCACATACCTTCAGCTTACGAGGGGTGATCGAATGAGTAGAAGACTAGGAGAAAATAGAGTTCAGTTTTGAATTGATCTGTTGAACCCTGAAACGTAACCTAATAGGCGATAGAATGGGAAAAATAAATAAGATTCCTGGAACATATCTATCAATTTTAATCAGCGAGAAGGAGGATCCATCGATTGGATCATCACCTGATCTAGCTTTGGAGTTTTCTTTTCGATTTGGAGACTGGAATTGGAGAAAGAAACGCCACCAACGTCCGTCACCAATTCTCCACAGCGACCCGGCGAGTTCCGAGTGAGAGCGAAAGGGGAGCGTCGCAGATTGGGCGAGGCATGGGCGTCTGTTGAGCGATCCAGTCGCTGTCTCGGCATCTCGTGGAGTCATGGACGTAGCTGACGCTGGGCTGGGCGGCTGGGAGTAGGAGCTAGCTTGGTGAGAGACCAATACCTGGCCTGCAAACCTAGTGGGGATACATACCTGTAAAGTATACATATCTGGATTGGGCCCTCCTTTTGGCTGGGCCCTAGTCCATCGTCCTTATGGTCCTGCTCCAGAGACGGCCCTGACGAACTAAACCTGCTAGCTTCAATTCCATCGAAGAACACTACAGATGAGAAGCTTCATAACTGAGGGTCGACAGGGCCAAACAAGTCGTCCAACTGTTTGTCCGCAGTCAGGAACACGATGATCTCGTCCACCATGCAAGCGCAGTGCACAGTCTGGACCAGCTCCTCGCTGCCGACAGCCATCATCGGATCGCCCTGGGAAGGCCGGTCCCCGGACATACATAACTCATGCACTGCTCCATGTCGGCCTCGCTGAATTCCATGCCGTCGTCCATTGGGGCTAACAGCTCACTCTCCAGGTCCAAATCTGCATCCTGCTACTCTGTGTGCCACCCTTCCATCGCTCCTACCTAGCTTCCCAATGCATCACATGCCCATTTGCATCACACAGGAGAACACATAAACTTGCGAAAGCCATTGTACGCAGGCTTCTTGTAGGTATCCGAACTAAGAAGAATGAGTTGGTCAAAAAACGAAGAACCATCTGCTTGTGGGAACCTGTCCTAAGCTATGTACTAATATGTCGAGATTATCTTCAAGTTAGAATAACACCAAAAAGTAATGGGTTTTTTTAGATGCTAGTTTTTCTACTCCATGGAGAACTTGATCTCAAGAGACTGAATTATGGGATTATATCCTTGATTCCTAAAATCAATGAAGCTGCTAATAGAAAACAATTTACACCTATTTGTGTTCGCAATGAATGCTTCAAATTCATTTTGAAATTAGTTGGATCGACTTACTATAAAATAAATAATTAGAAGGAGATGAATGAATTAGAAGTAAAAAATAAAATTTAATAATTTTCCCTAATCACAAAAACTGAAAAACAACATTTTTAAAATCTAAACATATCATCTTTCATTACTAGACATAGATATGTACCTTTGATCGACCTAAAAACAAATCCAATTGAAATCAGCTCAATCGGACTTCTGTATGTTAAGATATTAACAAAATAAAATTTATAATAAATCCAACTAGAATCACTTTAATAATTCAGCTCAATCGGACTTCTGTATGTTAAGATATTAACAAAATAAAATTTATAATAAATCCAACTAGAATCACTTTAATAAAAAAATATTGAAGAGAACTTTGATCAAAATTAATTAAACCCTAATTAATTAATAATACGAGAGAATACTAGAAAAACATCCTAGCTAGATGAATCCAAAATAATAAGAAAATAAATTAATCTCAAATTAAATGCTATCATGAAAAAGAGAGATTAATTACCACGCTAATTTTCTATAAACTTTACCTTTATTATCAAAACCGTGCTTATAAAATTTAAAAAAAACTCTCTCAATTTTTTATATACCAATCCCTAACATTATATCTTTTATTTATAGAAAAAAATCCTAAAGAAATATACTAAATACTCTTAAGATTTCATAACCAATACTCTGTTTATTCTCAATTGTCGGAATGAAAATAAACTCTCTAGATGGTCTCATATTAGCACCACACGGTTGACCACATAGTTCAATTTGTTTCCACAAATAATCCTGCTTACGCACTATTCCCACGCATCCACAACAATCCGATTACACCATGTTGCCTTCGGATCATCCATACCTACACGCACCACGTTCGGTCCTACTTGTCAACCATAGTACCACTACGTGCCCACATCCGTACTCGCTGACATGCCTAGCCCACCTATCGGCCGCTGCGCCTCCGCACGCTTGCACTCACACTCACTGATAGACATGGCTCATCTATCAGTCATAACTTTTCTACACTACTGGCCGTTTTCCACTATCAGCCGACTTCGTAGTCCTATTGACTTCTTAGCCTGCTTGTCATATCATTCTAGTTGTATTCGGTCTCCACGTGCTATTTCTGTTCTACTGTATATGTACCGTTCATTCGGTCTGCTCGCAACATTAGCCCACTACTAAATTTATTAGTTTTCATCTAAATATTTTCCAAATTTTTTTAGTAATTTTTCATCAATTTTTTACATTTAATATATGCAAATAAATAAACAAAAAATATATTCTTCGATATAGATTTTTACAATCCCAAACATACACTCACCACACTTTTTATAAATAATTTTAATGTAAAATAATTAAACAATACCAATTTTAATATAAACTAATTTTTTATTATTTTTATTCAACACATTTACTACTTTATGAGAGAAATTAAACTTGTTTGACGCAGAGTAGAAAATAGTTAAATGCCCCGGGCTGACCCATTTGCAATATACAGATGAGAGTTTTGTTTATCCCGTACAAACAAAGATTGCAAGTACTAAAGTTTTACTTTAACGCTTTGAATAAATGTCTATTATAAAAGCAAACAATTACCAAAGTGAGGTTTTTACTTTTGGTTTATAGTTCGATGAAAAAAAATTAGCTAACTGGCAAAACTGCCCGTTGGGAGTATTCCCTATGAAGCAACTGGGTCTACCTATTAGCCCAGATAAGCTCGTGAATTTTGTCTTTGACTGCATCCCTAAAAAACTAGAGAAGAGGTTGGGAACATGTAAGACTAAGAATCTTTCTCACGGGGCTTGAGCTACTAGACTGGAGTCTTGTCTCTCTTCTGTCCCAACAAATTCTATGGACTTTTATTTCTTACCTAAGAGGATTCACCTAAAAATTGACATCATTACAGCTAAATACTACTGGGAGGGTGTTGGTAGTAAAAAGTAATACCACATGATGACATGGGACATCTTAGCCTGTCCTAATGAGTTTGGGAGACTTGGTTTTACTGAGACTAGAGCTATGAATATCTACTTACTAATGATATGGATCTTCATATTGGAAAGTGGGGCCAAGGAAAATCTGTGTGTTGAATTGTTAAAGAAGAAATACCTTCAACATAAAGGTTTGTTTCAAATTACTGAGTTGTAGGGCTCACAGTTCTGGAAAAGCTTGCCATCTCTCAGAGCTTGGTGCAAAGTGGGGAGTGAGTAGACACTGGTCAGGGAAGACCATATTTCCTTCTGGAAGGATGTTTGGTTCATCAATTTTTCCTTGAAAAATGCTTATAATATACTGTATGATATATGTAATCAACAGAGGATTTTGGTGACAGAGGTGATTAGTGGAGGGTTGGGTTGTTTGACCTTTAGAAGAGCTTTTGGACCTATGGAGCTGAAGAAGTGTGTGCTTTGGAGAAGAAATGCCTATTTACCTCGAAATCTATGTACAGAGCAATAACTTTTAGAGGGGTCATGGACTGCAAAACAAGGGATGTTAGGGCAGCCCCAATTCCTCTGAAGATTAAATATTTTTTATCGCTAGCCTAAAGAGATAAGATTCAATCTACGTCTCAACTTAAGAAGATGAATTGGGATGGCTTAGAATTGTGTCAATTATGTGGCTACCAGGAAACTGCCCATCATATTCTGTTCAGATGTCCTATAGTGTGTTTATAGAAACGCCCTAGGATGGCCTAGTAGACCAACTGATTTTGAAAATTTCTTCATGATAGTGGTAGGTAGAGCTGGGTCTAAAAATGTTAGATTAAAAATAATGCTTCTTGGAGTTGTCTATTGGCACCTGTGGTTATCAAGAAATCACGAAATGAAATGATGTTGTATTTAGAAATAACATGATTTCCTCCCTTCTATTGTTAATCCATCATGTTATCCCAACCTTATTGTAGTGGAAGCCTGTGTTTAAAACATATGAAGTTGACGCGCTGGAAATGATGATCTCGTGATTACAAGACGCTACATTCAAGCTAAAAACACATAGAGTTGGGATAGGTTAAAGTTTTTATTATAAGTTTAATTCTTGTTGTTAGAGCTGATCCAGAACTCTTCAGTGTCATTGCTGATGTCTTCCTCTTTTTTACCTTGTCCTGGGTGTTGAGTCTTGTGTACCCCAGACTTGCAGATTGATCTTGCTGTGTTTTACATTGTATGGAAAGCTGGAACCCTCAACAGATGCAAAACACTTATGCTTTATTAAAAGCTGGGCGCAATACCTTCTATCCAAGAAAATGAGTCCCCCCATCCAACCAAGAGTTCTCAATGCCTACAAATCCTAACTATGTTTTTGCAGCAAACTCTTAAATATCTATACTTCATGTGTTAAATTGGGGAAGTGATGAAACAGAGAATGAACAGCACGATTGTTGAGTTGCCCAATATGGTCATATAGATAAAAAAATTAAGTCTATAAAAGGAAAAACACAATAATATCCTTAAGACTAACTTAACACTTGATTACCACATATGTATAGTGACACATACACTCTTAACAGCAACCCAACATTTTGCATCTCTTTTAACAAAGTAAGCACTTCAGTATGAGCTAGCATGTGGCTGGTGTGCAGGATTGGGTAATTGCAGGTCTTCATGAGCCTTTAGTTCATAGGATTTATTTGGTGCCTAGGATTTCACAACACAAACAATTAGCACCTACAAAACAATGTAGTTTTTTTTTTCCATGTATGAGCTAGCATGTGGTCGGTGTGCAGGATTGTGTACTTGTAGGTCATCATGAGCCTTCAGCTCATATGATTTATTTGGTGCTTAGGATTTCACAACACAAGCATTTAGCACCTACAAAACAATGTAGCTTTTCTTTCCAAGTATGAGCTATCATATGGCTGGTGTGTAGAATTGCGTTATTGCAGGCCTTATTGAGCCTTCAGTTCATAGGATTTACTTGGTGCCTAGGATTTCACAACACAAACATTTAGCACCTCCAGAACAATGTAGTTGCTCTTTCCAAGAATTCATCATTATCAGTCACCATCGTTGAAAAATCATGGCAAGGAGTTAGTCACACTTGTGTTTCTAAGTTTCCTTTCAAGTACATAATATGTACACAATTCTAGATTGTACTGGCTCAATCTGACTACTCAAGAGATCGTTTCTCAACAGAATTTGGGACATATCATTTTCATTGTATTATGTAAATTTCAATCCTATTTTTTGTACTACATTGATTTCTAAGTTCTAAATTATCTTCTTGTCCTTAGTCGACATGCTGAAAATAAATGCAAGACATCCTCTTAGCACATGACCAGCGTGGATTACTTTCATTTCTTACCATTTTTAATTAACTACAGAAAATTGAGGAAGGAACATTTTGCTAGTAATAATCTCACGAAGATTTGTTTTCTCTTTTTTTTACTCTCTGTCCAGTTCCCAACAATTATTTATCAATGGATGATGAAGTCGACATGTGTTTCTCTTATCCATTGTGCTGATATATATCTACGAATGATAATTTGTATAATTTAGATATTGGATTTTTGTAGATGCTTAATCATGTATAAATGTCGTGCATATGTGTGGATGTAATGTTTGTCATAGATTAATTTAGTTATATGCTTTAAATGTGTTTAGTTATTTGGCTAGATTAATTTGTTATAAGAACCTATATCTATTGTAGAAGTTAGCTATCACTATATGTGTTCAGTTATTAAAAATCAGATTTAATTCAGAACTTGATCAGTGACAAGCACGTACCTTGTTGTGAACAGGTTTCATTCAGCTCAGTCCTATCAGCTTGTATCAATGGCAATCCTTCAAATTTGACTGCTGAAGTATCATAGTTTTTATATTTATTAGTCAAATTTTATGTTGTGATACAAGTACTGAATATTTGCGGAGAAATTTGGAGGAGAATTGGTATGGAAATCTGAGGAAAAATAGAAGGGTACATGGACGCTACTGCTGTAGTATGCATGTATGTGTGGTACAGTATGTACGCATGTATGTATACTGTACGGGAGATTGACCGGGAGGACTGCAGGAGGGAACAGCAGTAGCAGGCCCATACGGTACACATCGATAGGCGAACGACCACGTGGTGACGTGTCATCGCAGGATTGGAGCATGTGGAAGGATTCCGTTTCATATGCGCGATCTTCGAAAGAGAAATGGTGGTAATTTTCTTTTGAAATTTTAAGGGATTGAGTTTTAGTAGGACTGACAAAATAGTTTTTGTTTGAGCTTTTTAGTATAAATAGATAGTAGATTGAGACTCTAGAGGTTAACTCAAAATAATAGAAAGAGATGTTAGCGTTCCAGAACTTTGTATATATAAAGTTAATTTATTTTAAATAGTTTTGTTTTATAAGCTGTTAGACCGATAGCAGATAAGATAAACAGATGTAAGGTAGGTATCTTTTTATTTAACAATATTTAGTTTTTAATAATTCTATCATTTAGGTTTAATAGGATTGGTTCATGTATTTTAATTCACATGTGTTTTGATCCTACAGCTTCAAACCACCCGAAGTTCTATTACCAATTCCTCATTAGATTAGATTTGATGAGCAAGCGTAGGCTAAGTGTCAGGTCCTGGAGATATGAAATATGCATGTTCAGCAAAATATTTCTCACATTCGTCTTTAGATGGCAAATGAGGCAGCATGATATGATTGAACTCTTTCCCCACGTGCGTTGTGAACACATGCTGCTGTCAATAGCGCTGAAAATTACTCGATCAGCTATTTTATTATCACTCTTTCCCCACGTGCGTTGTGAACACATGCTGCTGTCAATTACGGAGAAAATTACTAGATCAGTACATACGAAAACACACTTAGAATATCCGATGAATTTAGGGTGACAGTTTGAAACGCGTTCACAAGGCTCAAGTAAGTTTTACTGAATAGTTGAATTACGGAATAGCTAAACGATTTTACGGTAACTAGGAGCGCCATTTGGTCCTAGTGGAAGTCGGCGTCTCAAAACTAGATGGCCTCCCATCTAACCCAAGGTTGAAGCAGCACCGACATGTATGAGTGCCCAATCTCCATAGTTAGACTGAGTTTGATAGGAGAAAAAAGAGAACATAACGATCTGAGTCATTAGCATATGAGTAGTTGAGTATTAATTAGTTTAAACTTAAAAAATATATTAATATGATTTTTTAAAAACAACTTTTCTATAAAATTTTTTTGCAAAGCTTAAAAAACATGCGCATAAAAAACGAGATATTTTTTCTCAATCCCTCTCTATCAAAAGCTCGTCATTGTTGAATAATTACAGAATAAATGAATGGTAGGTAGCATTAGCGGAAGTCAAATAATCAAATTTTAAAACATCAAAAAACATCCAAACCTCTTAAGAGCTAATAGAACACACTTCTAATAGCCTTTTTAAACTACTTGGGTAAGTTTGACCGAGCCTAGAATGATCCGACCACAGGTCACTTGATGGTTTGACCAGACTACGTAACTGACAAAACAATAGAAAAACACGATTTCTCCAAAATAACTGTTGGCTCAAGTTCAAACTTGATCAAAATAAAATATATAACCTAAGAAACAACTCTAATAGAGAAAACACGTTGTTTCAGAAAACACATTGTTTCAAAAATTTTAGCAAATCATAACAAAATCAATGATTTAACAGAAAACATGTTGTTTCAGAAATTTTAGCAAATCATAACAAAATCAACGATTTAACAGAAAACACGTTGTTTCAGAAATTTTAGCAAATCATAACAAAATCTAAAACTTAGACAAATTCAAATCTAGCGAAAACTAATCACCTAAACTTTCCAGATATGTTTTATGAAGTATTAGAAAGGTCTTAAATGGATTGACTTGAACAAAATCGCAACCTAACGAAAAATCACATATTAATGTCAAAATCGAACAAAAACATATACTTACAAAACCAGAAGAGATTGTTGATCCATTGATGCATTATGTGGGCATCTCATATTTAGTACATAGACAGGTAGCATTACAGATAGTGCGCTCCACACACATGGTGACTAGGCCGGGGGTGGTAGGATGAAGTTGACGAGCATGGCGTGATGCCATGGACGTGTAGGGTTGAGGTCAATGTGGTTGTGGATGATGAACCCGAGATGACTATGGCGCATGCATGGGCATGGACGTCATATAGAGAGACACCACACATGCACTCTATCAGCATATTGATGCCAATAGTAGGGATTGAGAGTACCCCTTTCTTAAGATCAGCCAGGGTGTTAGGAAACTCACGCTCATGGGAAATCTATGTGAGTAGGGGATACGGAGCGATGATATAGGTTCATGCCATAGTGTCTGTTCTTATGTGGTTTGATAGATTATAGCCCTTAGTTGGTTTTTTGCCATGGCCTTGATCCTCCCCTTATATACAATGTGTGGTGCCACATGGCCGGATGGAGGGAATGGGGAACCCGGTGGACATCCACGTATAAGAGTTTGGTATGCTATGTCACGGTCGTTGCCACATCTCACCTTCTTTGCCCATGGACATGGAAAAAGCCTTATTGGGTATGGCTCAAGATTATGCATGTCGTCCCTATGCCCACTTGTCAGTGAGCCTAGAAAGTACGGAAACAGTGGTGGGGCCAAATAGACAGCACAATCGCCAAATGTGTTACCTGCCACACCATCCTCCAACACACATGCCATGGGTCGCATAGTGCTTGGATGTGATGGGAGCAAGCATGTTAGCAAACATCTTTTCTTCCTAGTCCATAGCTCTCAATAGGTAGATACACGTCAAATCATCACGGGCAAGGGAAGACATGGCAGGACATCCTATAAGATCACATTGAATGTGGGTTAGGTACAACTACCTCCCACTGGCAACTCGAGCGTGAGCTCATGTGCTCGGATCCTGAGTGCATGAGCTCAGGACCCTATTTAAAAGGTTTGCATGGCCAGGCCTCAATTAAGTGTCCTAAAGGCATGAGCTCCAGATCCCTTGAGCATGCATCCGTTGGGCCTTGACTAGGAGTGCGTGTCTGTTCATTACCCCATTGGGGCCTAGGAGCCATATGTCCTAAGCCAGGGTAACATGCGACATCCTCTAGCTTCCCAAACATGGTGACATGGTGCCATGCCGCGCCTTACAGGCAGTGGATACAAACCCTGATTCTGTTTTCCCCATCACACTCCATATGGACACCATGCACACAATATGCACAGCCAAGTGGTCATCATCCAAACAACATGCTAAATCTGCAACAAAGAATTCGTAAGTCCCATATTTGAAGTATATTTCACATAAATATTCTTTACACTGCTACCTACTGAACCGTAGTTAGAGCATGAAGACACCTTATTAACTAAGAAGGAAATATCTTGTCTTGTCAACATTAAATACCATAAATCTGCTACTATATTTATATATTGGGTCGTAAATATGCTACTATATTTATATATTGGGTATCATTAGGACCGAGACTATCACCTTCATTCACTGAAAGTTTCTCTTGTAGACCAGTTTTGCAAGTACTCATGCCAACATGTCCATGGTACTTCTCTTGTGACAAAATTATTCTATTTGTGCACTTTATTGTAATGAAGATCTCCTGGATCATTCAAAGCAAATTCCTTGTTCAGATCCTACAATAGAGAGCTGAGTTTGCACTTTGCACAAAACTAGCAACGATTATGTCATCTATATAAATAAAAACAAATATGATAACATCACCTTTATTATAAAAGAGTGGAGAAATGCCATCCTGAGTCGTTTTAAATCCCAGTGCCTGCAAATTTTGTGCTCAACCTCAAATACCAAGATCTCAGTGCTTGTTTAAATCTATACAAAGCTTTATCTAGCACAGTGGCAAGGGCGGGAGCCACCACTGGTGATGACCATGACAGTGATGGGGCATCGTGGTGGGATTGTGTACCAGCAGGTCGTTGATCTCTCTTTCCCTCTTTTCTCTGATGGGTTAAATAGAGGTTTGCTAATGGAAATCTAAGGATACACCTTGATTCAATCACCTTGACCTCATCTAGACTTTGATTACCACAAATGTATAGGTTGTTTCACAAGAAATGATGAGCTTTATGCACGGATGGTATCTGATTATCTAGTCGAAGCAACGATTTAAAAGTTGAATTTCTACGCCTTCTTTCTAATTGTTTTCCAAAAGATATTTCTTTGAAGCACAGGGTATCACAACCTTATTGTTAGATATGTTTGTACCCATTTAATTAGCATCCTAAAGTACGGACTAGTACGGTATCTCCTTGAGAACCATAATACGATGCTCAAACAAACAATGCTACACGGATTCTTTATCTCACTAATATGCAATAGGATGAAGTCCAAGACAAATGGAAGGAAATTTTACTTGTTAACTTATTGCTACATTCGTTGTATTCTTTTCAATCGGCACTTGAACTCTCTTTTACATGTAACGTCACCCTATAACTCACTATGGCATGCCGCCCAATCATATACCTATTCCCTTCCACTCCTCCCTCTGTCAAGATATTATATTATATTTGTTATCATGGTTTTCTTATCACTTAGGTTGCCACTTTACGCCATGCCTAAGAATTTAAGACCCGGCGCAAAACACAAAACCTTATATTTAGAAAATATAATAAGTAAAAGAGTAATGTTTTTCCTCCTGTGTGTAGTCATTTTAAACGTTAATAAATGATAAATGATAGAATAGCACAAAAAATCCATTACATCCGGAGTTATGGATAGCAGAGTTACACATTAAATATTATCCTATACATTACAGCTCTTCCTTAAGTACTTTCAATAATGTAAAACACACAGGAAACATTTTGGTCTTATCTCTGATGTGATCACATACTCACATTTTCATAGATGGTCTGATCTGATTAATTTAACAATATATGTCAGAGTGGGCTGCTGCCTGAAATCCATCTTATAAATACCTCGACGCACTCCTTGGGTTTGTACTCTGCAGCAGTGTGTCCAGCACCCTGCAGTGATGTAAACATAAAACAAGATTATGGATCTCTCTGATTACCATCACCAGTCAGAGATGTACATATATTATAAACATGTACACAATCTCAGAAAGAAACTTTGATCTCTTGTTTTAGTATTAATATTTTGTAAAATCTAACAAAATATAATATTACGAAAATGCTGGTAGCAACGACCAAAATGTAAAAACTAATAAAAATATGCACATAAACATATATGAAGAACGCACCTTCACTTTTGCATACGTTAGGTTATTACTGGCATAGCTTCTTGTGAATCTATAAAACAACTTAACTCGGTTAGTTAGGGAAAGATATACAAACAATGCATTACAGCAGATGCCCCAAACTGATGTGGTGAGTTGGCATATTTGTTTTGAAAATAAAAATAAGCATATAGCACTACCCAAGTTATATATATATAATCAATACATTTTCCACCTATCGGACACTTTCCCAACAGGTGTTTATTGATGAGTTGAAATTCTGTTAAATTATTAGTTAAATATAACATAGCTTCACAAATCACAATTTTTATGTTTGTTGAGAAGGCATTGAAAGATACCACATTGTATTGTCTTTAAGTATGTATATGAGGGACCATTATTTCTATTTTAATACAAATTAGTGCCTCATGGTAGATTAACTGTAGGTTTAAAACTATATTAGAAAAAAGCTCTAATCTGTGGTATCTAGTAATTTTGTATTGTTGAGGTGCCAACAGACGCCAGATCTATATTAGAAAGGTGTTTGTATCATATTTCTTGATGTGTGGTACTGGGCATGTCGCAACTCGTAATTTAAATCTGCAGTATCTTTCCTGGCATACCTCATTCCTAAGAAGATAATGAGGGATACCAAACTTTACATTACATGTATGATAGTACGTACCTCTTGGTATGTCCTCAACAACTATAGAAAATCTCAAGCGACAAAGTACAGTAACTCCAATACCTCCTAAGGGACCTTGAAATCACTCTTCACACTTAGAGTAAATTTAAATGTTTACTTCTTACCCGGCAACTTGCCCAGCAACATACCATGGTCGGGAATCACCAGCTATTGAAAGGTTAAGAAATCTGATCCATGCTTGTGTGACAATGTAGGTAATGGCACCATCGTGATCACCGCTACATCATTAATTAATTACATGAAAAAGTAATCCACGTATTTGGATTAGCATGTTTGCTGTCAACCAGACGTCATACTGATACAGTTGCAATTGAAATTAATGTACAAAGCAATATAGCATGATATATATCTGAGGATTACAAAATCTTATAAAAGTATTTAAACTTCAAATGTTCTGCATATAAGTATAACTCACTAAAAAAATAGTATTTGTGTAATGGCCCAAAATATAAATATACCGATTGGTAAAATATCAGGTAATAATAATAAAGATGTATCTAAATGTTTGAGGCTGGTAACACTAATCGATACAAATATTATTCTTGTCAATTATAACAATCAGTCATCCTTATTTACTATACATGATCTACCGGCTGAGAACAATAACCCATATATTATTACTAGTTTTTAATCGGTAAGAAAGAAGTAGTTACTGCTAATTTTTTTTAAAAAAATTATTTGATGATTTCACTCATCTAACAGATTTAAAAAGCTACCAACTTTCTTATTCATTCTCGTATGGTTGATATTTTATTTGTTATATATGTATAGTTCATTCTCTAAAAAATATATATATATGGAAGAGAAAGAATAAATTTTTTAAGAAAATAAGAGTATATTTTAATTGTAAAAATAGAGATAATCTATCAATAATAAAAATACAAAAAACATAAAAAAAGTTTAAAAAGAAAAAATAAAGGAAAATTAAAAATAGAGGAAAAAGAATAGAAATTACAAGGAAGGTTTTTACTCATAGAGTTTTCAAAATTAAATTTGTTTTTCTTAAAATTATTTATCCTGCAATTTTTCTACTTTTTAAAATTATTTTTTACATTTTTTCTGTTTTCTAAATTTTGTACTACTTAAAAATCTTTTGCAACTATTGTATAAAACAACCAGTACTTAAGATGTTTTGGCCAAACGAAAAAACTTTTTAGTGTCGATTGTTAAGAACAACTGATACTAACGAATATATCTTTTTGCTGAGTAGTAAAACTCTTGAGTACCGGTTATTAAAAAGAACTAATACTAAAGAATGTCTTTTAGTCCTAATTGTTAATACCAATCGGGACGTCGAACGAAAAAACTCTTTAGTACTGATTGTTATATTCAAATGATAGTAAAGAGCAGATGGTATATATATATACCATTTGGTCATCTTTTCTTATCTAAGTCACTAGATTGTATTCTTATTACCTCTTTATACCACCATTTGTACTGACATTGCTACGCGCCCATCTTTCCACTAACGACACCGCCCTCGACGTCACCACCATTCTCATTTCCACCGTTGACGCCGCTGCATGCCCGCCGACTGACACCGTCACCGCTATCTCTAAAGTAAGAATTCCTATGGATGAATTACATAATATCTATTGAAGAATAACTCATTAATTTTATAGGTGGTTAATCATATATATATATAAGTATATATAAAAATATATAAATACATGCATTTATGTGTGTATGTATGTATATAATATATATATATGTATATATCAAGCAGTAATAAACAAAAATAAGCACTATACCAAAATAATGAATAAAAATAAAAATTAGTATAGCAAAAAAAATACTTTAGTAACCGTAAGTTTTTACTACCGGTCAATTTAATCGGGACTAAAGGTAACTATCTCTATATCTATTGCACAACCAAACTGCAATCCGTTACTAAAAAAATATTTCTCTAGTACTGACTGCATGTCATTATCTAAAGAAAAGCACAACTATATTTGTTATTTGAATAAATGTGCACGTGGGTTTAATGCTAGATTACCTATTGTTTCTAATCGATACTAAATATCATTTCTGGACTGCACATCATTATCTAAAGAAAAGTACCATTGTGTTTGTTATATGAATAAATGTGCAAGGAGTGAAGAGTGTACATAATGTTAGTTCGATCAATTACCTGTATATGATTGCTCCCTCGGTATCCTTTTCTCATTAACAGCAAGTGATACTCCACTGTACTTCGGACGTCTCGATTGTAATCTATATCGTAATTGCATCTTTTCCAACGCTCAATTGTTTCCTGTATTGTAGCAAAGTAGTCATCATATATGCGCAAGTATCATGCAATGGGTTAGGCTGTTGGTTGATTTTCTGGCTGACTGAGCGAGAGAGGTGTGTTGGGCCTAGTCCACCATAATCCCACGCCTTCCTAACTACTATGCCAAAGTCTTTAGGACTTGCACTCGTTCCACTCTTCCACACGACGATCAGGTGCATCATATTCTCGAAAGGAATCATCTCTAATTCTCTCAACACATATATAACACACATAAAAGGGGAATCTCGATTCATGTATAAGTGTTGATTCACGAATGGCTAGTTACTCCCTAAACCTAAGTCTACAAATCCTCAAGGGCATCGAAGGGGTCGAAGAACGAAATCTATTGTTGCCTTCTCCAGGGGCATTGTCACTACATGGTGATCCCCATCACCGGCACCTCTGTGTAATACCCTAGCCCATTTGTAGTATGGTTTGGCCTATGTGCATGTTCTAATTTTGGGTTCGGCATGTTAGGCTCAAGTGTTTGTCTCGTGGGAATAATCTCAAATGGAGACTTAAGATAGGTTTAGGTCAACTTATATATCTAGTTAACTCTAATTATAGTGCCTCCGGTTTAACCCTTTTATATAAAGCAATAACAAATATATAAATTGGATGCTATGTGAATATGGGGCCACTTAAAGTGTAGAGTGTACTATGTGGATTTAGGGTGGGGGTACTACAAGTGGTATCATATGCTCAACCCACACTTCATGGGTGTGCATATGTGTTGGTCCATGGAAGGTCATTGTGCCATATCATCTAGTGGAGATTTTAGGTATTTGCCTGCCAAGTAGTGGTAAGCTGTCGAAGGTGTCAGCTCATGAAGAGGGGAGAGGGTAATACCCCAACCCATTTGTAGTGTGGTTTAGTCCATGTGGTCTAAGTGTTTGTTTGGTGCAAATAGTCCTACATGAAGGATTTAGATGGTTTGAGCTAGCTTATATACCTTATTGACTTCAACCATGGTAACTCTAGTTTAATCCTTTTGGGCCTTATACTTCACTATTGCTACCCTGCTACAACCACTGTATCTACTATGTTTGGAAGATATAAGATGGCATAAGTAAATTGGTGATCATGCATGGCCTAAGTTAATGCCTTTAAGAATCAGCTCTAACACCTGACTAAGGCCTATCCACATGGGTTGCTTGAGACTTTAGTTCAAAATGGACAGAGGCCCATATAGATAAGGCCTTAATGAGAAATGATTCACCCTTAGTGACTACTATATGAGTTAGGCAATACGTTTTAGGCAATGCGTGGAGCATACATGTAGCATTATGGTGTTCACCCTTTCCGTTTGGTGGAAATTGTCACATATTGATAATTTAGATAGGTTTCAATCAGCTTATGTACCCAATTGACTATAACCATAGTACCCCTAAGTTTATCTTTTTGGTATTACAGTCTACTAATAATGTGACCACCTCAACCTATGCAGCCCTGCTAGAACCACTTCAACTACTATGCCTAGAAGATATAAGATGGCTTTGGCCAGTATTATTACTAGCACTTCAACTACTATGCCTAGAAGATATAAGATGGCTTTGGCCAGTATTATTACCGAATTCTGCATAAGCAAATTGGTTGCCATACATAGCCTATGTTAATGTTTTTAAGAATTATCTTCAACACAATACTGAGGCCATCTAGATAAAGTCTTGAGTAGAAATGATTTACTCGTAGCGACTACTACATGCGTTAGGCAAGAGTATACATGTAGCATTACGGTGCTTACCTGCCCTTTTGGGCAATTTCCCTATAAACTTTGCATATCTTTAGAGAAAAATCCAAATGCTATTTCACTGTTCTAATATGTCTAGAAGCAAACCTAGAATGTGCAAAAGTTAAATACAATTAATGTAATTTTTTAGAAATTAAGGAAGTGATGAGTAATGCTTGTGATTGATTGAGAAGAAAAATTTGGTGAAGAAATTAAATATAGAAAGTTTGTGATTGGTTGAGATAAGTTGATAGGTGGTTAAGTAGTTATATTTTAAGATAAATTTAAATTATAGAAGTAGGTATATTATGAGATGGAGGAAGTAGTTGCTATAAATAGAATGAGTGGAATGTGTAGTGTTCCTCAAATCAGCCCAGCAACCAGCATGATAAAAGAATTTATCTGAAATAGGCCTACTATAAAATAATTTCAAAGAATTACTACCCACAATATGTAATCAGAGAATCGGTATAATTTCAGGTTGAAACAACCCAATTTTTCTGTAATCATAAAAAATATATGCACTCTGCATCTGGCAGAAAGAGAAACCAAAAAATCGAAACATGTGGTGAAGTACCTGGTGCACACCAAGACTATCCCTTACGGTTTCATCATTGGCCCAATTTTTTAATACCACGTAGGAAGCTTTCTGGAATAAATTAGCCAAAGTAAACTTTCTTAGCACAAATTTTATACAAGAAAAAATGGAACAGAGAAATAGGAATTCAATGGGGGTGTATGTTAAAATTTTTATGCACTCAACTCTACGCTCGAACATCATAAGACCATCAGCAGCAGCAGATGACTCTAGCATGAGTCTACTCATTCCATCCGTTGCTGCGGAGTTACGAGTCCTGGGGCTCCAGACTTCTTCGCATAATGGCTCGAGAATGTGTGACATGTTGATGTCCTCTGTGCACTGATTATTTCGTGAAATGTCATCGGTGTGTTTCTGTATTATGTAACCAGGCCACAGAACAAACAGGCCAAGATTGATTCATATGCCATAGCTTGAATATTGCCATATCGTTAAAATTCATAAAATTAATACTTGGCATATCGTTAAATATTGCTTTACCGCCATTGTGTTATGACTCTAGGTTTTCCCCCTCATGGCCTTGACATCCAGGCTTCCTTCATGTACACTTACGTTTAGGTTTGTTCAGTTAAAACCAGATAGTCAATTCAATGGATAAACTGTGTAGGACTCTTGATTGAATTTCAAAAACATGACGTGATTAGATGGGAGTTAAAAGAGTACATTGCTTTAGAAAAGGCCACAACATTAAATATAGATTAGATTTTGTAATCTACGGTTGAGATAATACGATTTATCTACTGAACGACCAAATCTTTCTAGTAACGTAAGTATTCCTAGAAAGTGCCTAAGTAGTATATAGATTAGATTTAATAATCTATGGTTTAGATAGCACGATTTATCTCATCTTAGTTAACATAAGAGCTCCTACAAATTATTCTGTTAAGTCTAGGTATAGATATAGGCATAGATAGATATTTTTTCACTATCTGATCAACAGCGCACATGCGTAACCCTGTTCGTGTGTGTTCTTGTTAAAAGGGTAGTCAATTGTGCCCTTTGTCTAATGTAATATATATTTTTTAAAAAGATTTAGCCTATTAGAGACAAGAGGAAAAATAGAACAACTAAAAACTATAATTTAGAATTTAGAATAAGCGAAGAACGATAATTTACCCTATTAGATTTAGAACAACTAAAGATTTAGCCTATTAGAGACAGGATGAAATAAGCGAAGAACAATATTTTAGAATTTTGTACAACGTACAAATAGAATACGAATTACATGGTAAAAAACATCATGTGCGCAATATAAAATTTGAGATGCATAACCAATAGAAAAGGAACAGCTCGTGGAAGAACCCGAATGATGATCTTATAATTTATTTTTTGCGAGAGGTGAATGAATAATATCATACGTACACCTTTATACAAACTTGATAATCTCAAGTTTGCACGAATGTGTCTGTATGCTATTCGAAAAGGTCAGCCGATCGAGAAAAGATGAAAACGAAAAGGAAATGGAAACGATAGACGCATAGCACGGCAGCATGGGAGCCTGCGACTGCGAGAACTCGCGCGATAGGCACAGACAGTCAGACAGATCGACATCGGATGCTTACACGCACGTTGTTTACATACCCGGTCTCGAGAGAGAAGGGCACTGGACCGTCGAATCCGGGCAGGCTCGTCACGGCGCTGCCGGCGACGGCCACCGCCATCGACGACGAGGAGGCCACCCAAGAGACTAAGCAGCAGGCGAGAGGCAGACACCACCACCACCTCCAACGACGGCGGCTGATACATCTCGTCGTCACCATCGTGCACACGTACGCTTCCTTGCCCATCCACTAGTTGTTCCCAGTTTCCATTACGTAACTGATAACTGAAATAATTAGCCCTGGTGTACCTGGAAAGTGGAAACAGATAAATGAAAATTCGCAGACGAAGATGCAAAACAGGCCACTCCAACTAATTAATTTTTCCATCTTGACTGCACGACCTTGTTTGACGGACTATTCAGATACCTGTACATTGATTTTGGGACTAATTAATCTTCGGAGTTACACTTCTCTCACTTTCATCGTCCAGCTTGCTCGCTTAGAAAAAGGTCGGTCTCTCTAAGAACGGACGCGAGAGATGAACGGAAAGTTTGAAAGTGTTGAAATATGTAAGATGAAAGATTATTTAATTTTTATAATAGATATTTATAAACGATAAGGTTAACCACTATAAAATTAAAAATCAAATGAAAAACTTATATATATAATTTTTTATAAAAAATATATCATTTAACCATTCGAAAATATAAGAAAATAAACTTAGAGTAAAGCTGCAGAAAATGGGAACGCAGCCTTTGGATACTCTTGCTTTGGCAGCTTTACGTCATTTCACTACGGAGTAGTAGGCATGTATTGCTGTTAGTGTTTGGTGGCCTTCTTAAATTTGAGTTAGCTACCGTTTCATATTATAAATTTTTTAAACTTCACCTTTAAATTTTAATAAGTTTGTAGAGAAGTATAGTGATATTTTTTTATCAAAAATATATTCTTTTATAAACTTAGCCAAATTTAATAAGATTTAACTTACAATAAATTTAAAATAAGTTATAATATAAAATAGAAAGAGTAGCGTTCAATTAATGACCTGACACTCTGCTGCCAGGTTCTTATCCTCCGTCACTCAGTGCATAATGGCAGAGGAGCGCAATAAAACGTGATGTCCACTACAGTATTTTTCATAGCTACGGTGGAAAGACGGTAGAGACATTCATGATCACTGTTTTCTTATATTTTATTGACTCAATGTATATTACTGTAGTGATTAATCTCATGCATTGCCATTCGATCCGATGACTAAAAATAGCTAATGTTGAAAGTATTATAACTCTCTGCAGGTATGATGGTAGAGGATACGATACCTGCTGCCACATGTTACGGTCGGTCTGTCACATATTTTTCAGTGCTCATATGTTTCTTTTCTGCTGGGAATCATGCATGGGATGGTTGTTTGTTCCAGCCTGGCGAAAATTATTTTTCCAATCTCGATCATCAGTTCTTCACAAGTACAATCTCCATTTTTTTATTGGCATTTCGTACGAACAGACATATACAAGATTCAACCTTTGTAAGTAAGGTTAAGTTGTGATATGTTGAACATAGATTATTCGACTCATACAAAATCATCCTATATATATGTTTGTTAGCATTTCCCTTTACACCGGTTGGAAAACAAGTAAGATGATGACGAGAACGGTAACGGTTGGAGCGATGATGAATAATCTAGGTCAGCAAGACATGGGAGAGACCAGAGCTGGAGTAAATTGGCTTTGGTTACTCTTCTTCTCGCTTAAGCATATTGCAAGGTCATAAATTAGAATGACTTAGCCTCCAAAAATGTGTCGAATGATGTATAGCGTTTCCATGCTACCTCCGTTTGATGGTCCTACCGGAGTACTGTCTAAGGTTATCAATGAAGTTGTGCAGTTAATTTGAATTATTATATTACAATTATATTTTTTTTCTTTTTAGTCATGTTGGTATAAATTTATCTGACAGGTCGATGAGATAATGCACAATGATCAAACTTATTCACACTGTGAATTAAACAAACCGGATTGAGTTTCATTTACACACCTAGACACGAGACGAGATAGGTCTTGTTACATATAGCAAGGCTGCTAGCTCGTCCCTCTGAGCCTCCAAAATCACTGCGTTGCACGTCTATCTTGTTGCTTGCGGCCAACTTATTTGTTAAATTAGACACATGGATGTGAGAGCTGACTTGTAATTCCAATCTTTCACTCGTATTTGTGTAATATATGTTGAAAATCCATTGGCCATGAAGCGGATAAATCGTCAATCTTTTTAGTAGTTATGAATCCTATTGTGTGTGCAGTATTCCTGATGCTCCCTATTCCCATGCAAGCTTCAATGATATCCACGATGAAACTATTTTATGACCATGGAGGAAATGCTTCCTAAGATCGATGAGTGCCTCGGCTCAGTGCCAATTTGTAGTTGTGTTCTCTGGTCTCGTTTTCCCTGTAAGAAACAGGTAGGCCGATGGACCTATTGCATTAAATGATGATAAAATGGTATATGATAAGCAACTAAACCTTATGTATGTTATTCGTAGTTTAAAATAAAATTCTGATGATAAAACTTTAAAATTAATATTTTAAATCAAAATTTGATAATGGCTTATACGTTGAAAAGCAAACAATAGGAAACATTGATTTAAACATAGGAAAGCAAGAAAAAAGAATGGGGGAGAGCAGAGGTTGGGAACAAACACAAAAAGGAAGACTTGTGTAAGCCACGGTTGAAAAGCTCTCTCCTCTTTTCTCAATTTCTCTGTTGGTACTGTAGGCTAGAACATCCCTAATTGCTTCATGTAAATTTAAGAACCCCAAATTATGGAAATTCGCCCGAAAGTAGAAAAAACCTTTTAGACTGTTCTATCCATTACTTATAAACTGCTATGTCAAAACTATTTTTTAATATAGATATAGTAGCTATAGGAAATTATCTACAATTTTTGTGTTGAGTTAAAAATCTAATTATGTCTATTATGCCCAAATTTAAAAAGTCAAACTGTGACGCTAATTTTTTACCTGGTTGGCAGTGGTGTTTTTGCAATATGTCCAAAACCGTTTGTCCGAAAGGAACAAAACTTGCACAGTTACAGAGGTAACAACGATACCTTTAACTTCTTTCTAGACCACATGATTTAATTCTCTATGGATTAATCCTACAAATCAAGAGATCGTTTCATCCTACAGTCAAAATATTAATTAGCAATCTTTTATTTTATTTTCGTTGTGACTATGAAGAATTCATTTCCCATCTCTCAGTGGACTTTTCGTGATATCTGGTGAAGGATAAAATACGTGCAAACTAAAAATGGATGTCATCAACAGCTATCTTGATTGTGTAAGCTTAATTTTAATTTATTCATAGTCAAAGGAAACATCTACTTTTGATCTCTCAACTATAACCTTGATCTGAATTTAGTCCCTCAACTTTCATAATATAATTCTGGTATCATGTTTCTGCCACCAATTCTCATGCTTGAAATGGATAAAACTTAGGGGTGGACAAGGTCTAGGTGGACTGATCTAGACTTCTCCATGTGTCCTCCCTATCTAGGATAGAATGGTGCCAACAGGTTTATCCTCTGGCGCCTTATGTCCTTTGGTGCTACCATACAACGATTACAAGGAGATGCAAATCCCATAGGTCCACACATCTAATGGAAGAGGTAAGAGAATAGTTAGGGAAATTTGGTTAGTTGAGGACTGCAGTTGGTTCAACTAACAGCAACATATTGATGTTATCTTTTCCTTTTGCCAACCCAATGCATCAGTACTAGTGAACAGCAACAGTCGGCACCATCTAAAGGCACGCCGCTTGCATTGCTGCCATTCTCGCCATCTATGGGGTGAGATCTTGTTCATAACCAGCAAGTGCATCTTGCGAAGAAGGAAGAACTATGAATTAGGCACTAAACTAGTTATACATATACACAACCAAAAACTGTGGCTCTAAATTGTTATGGGCCCTAGGATGCAGCCCCTCTCGTCTATACCCAAAAATGGCCGTAGATCAAAATGAAGTGAACAAATGGCAGGATCTACCATTGCCATGAAAATTTATTAGATTGGGCCATTGGGTCTATATTGTTTTTGGCACTGGCCAACTTATCCATTAGAACCAAGTTGGTGGAATGGGCAATGAGTCCAATGGTTATCTCCAACTAAGCAAAACACCTAAATGGAAGTCGTGAAAATTATTCACAGTTACATAATTATTTATCTTGGTGCTACCTAGGATGACTAGGGGTCGGTATCCTGTCCATGGGATAGGATACTTAATGGTCCTGACATAACCTCCTGCAAAATGAGAGTTGCTGGACCCACATACTTTGATGCATTATCCCATGTACTCTAACGTGTCCACTAGAGTGGTTTGTGCATGCCTGAACTCGCTAGCTAGTGCTCCTCACACACACGGCCCTAAATAGCGACATGTCCTTTCGACTGCACATTATCACAAAATCTTGCTTACAATTGCATGGTCATGATTTTGCTTGCATTTGATAGGCTGCTAACTAGTCTACATACATCTATTGGGCTAGATCAATAGTGGCCATACGTGGGACAAGCTGCTAGCTAGGGTGCTTGGACACTATTGAGCTAGACTTATCGAAAGGAGACTATAACATTTATAAGATAGTGATATACTATAGAGCTATTGTGATATATACCACATAGGTATCATAAATTTATGAAACCTAACATGGTACATATATGTGTCATACATAATATTTTGGTAGCTAGATGATATATATGACTATCAAATCTTATACATATTAATATCATGTCTAGTATCGATTGATACTAGGCCTAATACCAAACTACTTGGTATGATACTTATAGAGACTAGATCTAATAACTACCAGCTCTGATACCTATGGATTCTAGGGTTAATAGCTATAATACCAGAGATGATACATACATGGTAATATATTTATTATCAAAATATCAGTGTGATATAGTGATATATGTGGACATCAGATATCGTATATGTACCAATAGGAGCTCGTATGAGAGTTGGTTTGATTGCCCCTTATCCCTGTATTTTGCCACATATATGGGCTTAGTCCTCCAAGCCCTGTTAGAGCTCTCTTCAACATGCTCATGGCCAGATTGCTCGGTTTCGGATCAAATAAGGTGAACTTAAATTTTCCACCTCTAGAAAGCCTTCTTTAATGAGAAGACCTGTGAAGTCCAATACCAATTGAGAGGAATCAGCCCTGACAAAAGTAATTATTTTTTCCATTTTCTTTCGCAATCAAGCCTCACCTTTTGGATTTTAGGAGAGGGATTCAAACCCCTAGTATTCCTATCAATACTTTGGTTTTTAAGATCGACTCTTCCAACCGCTTAGACATCCATCCATGCACTTGCCCACCCTAGCACACTATCAGGTTTTTTTTATGGAAAAGAAAAGCATTCAAAATATACCTTCTATGCCCTGAAGGGGCACCTCTGGTATAGCGTCGCATTGGTTACTATCATAAGATAGGACTCCATTTGGAATCCAACTCAACATGAAATTAAGCATGGCATTATAGTCTTCTTCACAATGCTCCTCTATATTCTTCAGAGTAATATCACATAATGTGTCTAGAATTTGGGCATGACAGACACTACCAACCATTGTGGAACTTCACCACTTGCTTGGTTCTTTGATGGTGAATCATGGCTTTGATAATGGTGTATTGATCTCCTAGTAGCCATGCATGTGCACATGTTTTAACAGATCAGTACCATACTGATCTTGAGTCAAGATAATTTCATCATGAACTTTATTAGATAATTTCATCATGAACTTTATTAGCTTCTATGCCCAATAAATAGTCCAATGCACTAAGACCCTTGAGGGAAAATTCTTCTTTCAAATCTTAAAGTAATGCCAAAGTTGTTTGTTCACAAGAACTACCAATAATGATGTCATCAACATATGTCAACACAAATATGGAGATACCTTTCTTGTAAAAGAAGAGCGAGCCATATCTGGCTAAGGTGACCAGCAAGTGGAGAGAGTCTTTAAATACAAGAATGTTAGGGTGGCATGTGCAACACCAGCTCTATAAATTTTGAATCTAATTTTTCAATTGGCTTTCTAGTTTATAACTGACCCATTTAGAATATACCACCAAACTAGTCACTCATGGGAGGCTTCACTTGTGAACTATATTTTCCATACTACGTAACTGCCCCTTAAAAGGAAGATCACTAGGTCCCATTATTCGATTATCCATAATAGTGTAGAAAGTAAGCATGGAGGAAAAGTGGCCTTGAGTTTCTCATCCTTTGCCCTAGGATTCTTAAATTCTCTTTCTCGAGGGATAGGAAAGGGATATAACTAAGCTATAGATTGTCACCTAGTCATTAGTTTGAGCCTGATTATCTAGACTTATGAAGCTCCATCGTATACTATTTATTTAGCTTACTTACAAACAACCTAGCACAAATTTGGTTCTAGACAAATAGAATAGACTACGTCGACAACAGGCAAGATAATCTTACTATGATTCGAGAATAGAAATATAAAACCAACGAAAATGAAAAGTAGGTAGAAAAATTACTAGATAGCATTGACTTCGCTATCTAATAACTTTTTCTACTCCTCTACCCTTGTTCTTCATATCAACTAAACCAGAGTTTCCTTACACGCGCATCGAATCATTCTTAGATGTCACGAGAGGCATCTTTCCTTATGCTCTGGTGGTTCACTTGCATGCAAACAAGCATTGGCCGCTTACATCACAGTAGTTGTAGTTGCATAAAGGCCGTTAGTCAAGGTCGACCATAACTTAAGGCAATGTCTTTCTCGGATCTCTCTATCTATACATGTAACGAATAGGTGCCAATTCTAAAGTTAGTTTGATATATACAACTGTCAATAAGAAAAAATAAATACAATAGCTAAATAATGAGTAATATCGGTCAACCACAAACTTTATATTTGTGGATGGAATTCTCCAATAAGAGTTAGAGCTTGTGTAGAACCTTAAATTTATGGAATAACAGTGGTGGAAGGTATAAAATTTTACTGCCGCATAACATTAGGGCCTACGCTAAGCTCGACCAAAATATGGACACCTGAAGAGCCCCGTGCGCACAATCCTATCCTGTCCAAGCCCGTCATTGCGATTGAACTGTTAAAGTGCCCACCAACCTAGAAAGGC
This sequence comes from Oryza coarctata, assembly GCA_030770085.1. Classification (NCBI taxonomy): domain Eukaryota; kingdom Viridiplantae; phylum Streptophyta; class Magnoliopsida; order Poales; family Poaceae; genus Oryza; species Oryza coarctata. The sequence goes on along the minus strand of CM061483.1, from coordinate 8,642,306 downwards.
AAAATGGGTCAAAGATGAGATTCAATAAGTAATTGAGTGAGTGCTTTAATTTATAAGAAGCATCGGCTTGAAAGAAGAATATGAAATACACCTTTGCACAATTCGCGTCTGCTATCGATAAAATAAGTCAGTTAGAATTAGAAAGAAGCCGATGATTACAAGAATTGCATTACCTTCGATGAGTCATATTAGATGGGCGTGAAAAGCTAGCCCATTCTAGTCTATCTGTCCCACTGGCTTTAGCTTCTTACTTGGAAGTGTAAGGTGGACCTGTGAGGGTGGTTCCTTAGGGCATGCTAGAGAAAAGAAGTTGACAGCTATACAATGTAGAAGTGGGGAATTTTTTGCGATGGGCGAAAGCCTGATAGCCCCCAAAAGTGCCTAGATAATGGGTTAGACGCAATAGGACAACGCCCCAGGAGAGGAGTCACCACGAGCGCCCAGCTCTTGTCTATGCAGACGAAGCCTTTTATCTCTATCTCTGTTATCGTCTTACCTGCTGATCAGATATCTTTGACGGATAGAGTCTATCCTATTGGTGAAGCTGTTTAGTAGAAATTAAGAAACGAAAAGATTTGAGACTATAAAAGACCCATTTTGTTTGTCGATGCGAATCCCTGAGCTCAGCACCAATTTGTCGTTCTCTTCTCTGGCTCTTACTGTTTTCTTTCATCTTTTCTGACCACAGCCAAATATGTGTACAGGCATTTATGATGTTAATTAGTGCGAGTTACAATTGTGTAGATGGGTACTTACATGCAGCCAGTAAAAGGCAGGCCGTTTTTCATGCATGCAGGCCTGTATTCGTGAACCGGTGCGTAGCAAATTATATGAAGAACTAAACGAGTTGCAAGAATTCAAAAATGTGCTTCTTAGTGTGTAAGTTCATAAAACTAGTTGTGCAAAGAATTTGGGCTTCGCCAAGTTATGCAACTCGCCGTGTAATTTTCAAGGGTCTCACTTTTGGTACTCATTTTTTTTATAAACTTTTAAGCAAAGTAGATACTATGTGATGGGAAAAATCCATAAAAACATGAAACACCCCAGCTTCCATGAATAGTTGGGAAAAACTACAAAGCTAGCTTATTAATTCAACTGACAAATGTGGCATGTATAAGAACTTATGGAGAACTTTGCTTTCTTCAGAGTTTTTATGAGATTATTGGTCATTACTGAATCATGGCGCTACCTGCTGTTATGTCCACTTCTTGCTAACAAACACTTCAGAAGAATTTTTGGTCCAATACGTAGCTCGGATTTGGGGACGGCCTTGCAGAAATTCAACGAGGTTTTCCCAAATATATCATGAATATGCTGCATGATGGTAGCATCCAGAAATCTCCTAACTAGGACGAATGTAGTAAGCATGATCATAGCTTTTCTTTTTTTGAACAGAAGGGCCGAAGATCCGTCTATTGCATTAAGCGAGGATAAAACAAAGAGTTCAACGACAGGGAAACAAGAAACAATAATAGGAAGTATAGAATCCCGAGGTTTTAATGGATAATTTTGGCCATCGAAGGCCTCCTGTAAAAGAGTTTATCAGACAAATTTCATGGAACTAAGTACGTGATGGTTGTGGCTACGTGTACAACAAAATTAAAGGACAGTACTGAGCAAAACCGTGACAATGAAGAAACTCAGGCTCAATGCTGCAAACTTAAACCTTACCCACACGCACACTATAACTCAGCTCATACTATTTTATGTACCTTTGTTTATTCTTATTTGTCGGTTCAGTGAGATTAACACAAGGTCCCACGCATGTTTGTTTTGGGATTTTTTAATCTTATATTCAATGAAGTTTTAACCATATGTAAGTATTTTCTTTAACAAATATAATTGTCAATTTCATAGATGTAATCTTAATATTTTATGAGTTAGTGTTTAGAGGTTTGTCTAAGAGAAGAAATAAGTTGTTTACCAAGTTTAATAACGCCATGGGTGATGGGTTAATGCCTGATTTAGCAGACATAGCGCAATCCAAACTGACAAGCTGACTGACCAGCCAAAAAAGGGACAGAACAACACATTGATCCGTATTTTCTAAATAACAAGATATCAGATGATTTTTTTATAATAAATAATCTATACATTTCCGACCTCTACTCCCAATAATTACAATAAAAACATAAGGAATGCCGAATGACCCCAACTTTAAAACACTACAAAATAATTCTGAATTGAGTTAGGCCCAATTCTTTGAAAGCATTAAATCTGAAAAAATAAATAAAGACGCTATAATCCACACCTATCATGTTATTAATATGCCACCCATAATGGGAAAAGAGAATGCAAGATTGTCGCGCCTGTTGTACGTTTCATCGAAGTTTATCTCGGAATATTTCCTGATGCCTCAAGTCCAACACATTAAAAACATCTTGCTGTATATAGTACTTAAAATTATTTATCTCACGGACCTATCTTGGTTTGTAGTACTGTGTAATTATCATCGGACAAGCTTGGGAGTTACTCTGTTCAGTTATATAGAGGAGAATTAACTTCCACGGTGATTTTACTAGCCCTAGCACTATAATATGAATCTCAATATAAAAAAAACACTTCACTGTAAATCAACTTATGATATCCTATCATTCATCAGCAAATACCGTACTTCCTTCATCTATAAATATAAATATAAGATATTTTGTTTCTCTTAGTTTGTCCATAAATGAGATTTGTCATCCTTATTCTAAATGACGTTAGAGTAGACATTAACTCGGCTTTCCATTTAATCCTCAACCGGCCATGTCAATTTTCTGTAGTTTATTTCCAATCTATCACTATAGCTCATTTTTTTAGTTTATTCCATACATGCCCCACACTTTTTTATGGTATCATTAGTGTTTTCTACCTTAATTTCGGTTAGACTTGACATAATCTTTATATTTATATTTGTGGATAGAGAGAATTTATTCTTTTAGTAGGCTTGGAATTGCAAATTTATTAAGTGGCTGGGTTCTTCATAGACACCATCTGAAGAAGGAAGCCGAAGGAATGTCATGACGCAGAGTTTTATTGATGATAGAATGAGACAACTGTCAATTGTTATTTACGAACAGTTCTAAAAGTATATAGTCGTCTTCATAATGATTATACTATACAGCAAATAGTCAGAATTTCGTTTATTTAATTGTTGAGGAACGTGCCCACAAAGTACAGTACTATGGAGTTTTGGTTATAATGTTTTTGTAATATTTGTCGGTTAGTGTGCACCATATGTTCACCTGATTCTTCTATGCTTAAGATATTTGTCGGTTTGTGATATTTAATTCTGCCTAACATGCCAAGATGGATTAGCGGTTATCCAGTTCTCCGAACGATGCTACTGGCTTCACATATGGTCTTACTTTGATTGAGGTGTAATCTCGCCTTCTGCCGTTTCTCCATTCATCGTACTCGATAGCACTGAAGCCAAACCACACAGTTTATTACACAACCTAGGGTGAGGCTGGACCAAAATGTTGGCAGAAGGCAGTACTTCATACACACATAATTCCCAGCATTCCTGATACCTCACAATCCTAAAAGTGTTAATAGCAATGATAAATTAACTAATTGATGTTTTATTAATATTGTGGTCGATCAATTGATAGAACATAGTACCAGTGAGCAGCAATCGAGAAATCTCATGATTCTATTATCTTGTGAGCAATGATTATGTATATTATATATATGAGGAGTTTTAAGGTGCTCCACTACTTACCACCCAAGGGGTAATATTGATTCAATCCAAGCCTTCCATTTTATAAGGGCAGTTTGGAAACAAATTCGTGTTCAATAGTGGCCGCGAAAGCTTAAAAAATGGCAACACAATAAATGAGCCCATTAATTTTTGGATGGATTGACAGCATGCGTGCCACCAAATTAAAGAACGTTCAAGACTACTAGTAACAAATTACGAAATTGGAGTTCAAAATACACGTACATTGACATGATGAAAATTACAAAGTACAAATGTTTCTTTTCAAATATTGAGCTTGATTGCCCCAGGACCTGAGCTATATTGGTGAGATTTTAAATTTGAACGAGGATGTTAAAAAATCAAGTTTGAATTTATCAAAAAATGCTATTCGCCAGCTTTGACATGAGTTTAGGTTTTTAATTTGTTTTTAATGTATTATAAATTACATGGATATTTGAAATTCACCACCTCTTTTCCACAGGATAAAAATTCAGTTTGCTCATGTTGTACTATCTGCGGTTAGGTGATGGTTGTACCCATGTATTGGGTGGGTGGAAATTCGTCATGCAATCTGATCAGATCATGAATGCCATATAATCATGGATTTTCTGCCAGGGAAACAGGTTCACTCGATCATGTCTTGAATTTCGACAGTTGTATCTACAGGTGACCATTCGTAGGTTTCATATATGGACATGGATTTTAGGATATGTCCACCATTCAGTTTGCATGTATGCTTCACAGGTTGAGCTAAACAGAAATTGTACATGTTGAGCTGTATTCGCCCAGTTTGCAGCAGGAAGCATCTTTTAATCTGATAGGACCTCCAATCATATTCTCCAAGTCTGCCCAATTTTGCATAGAACCTGACACGACGCTGCTGGAGAACTGTTATCTTGCACTATATTGTACCAAGCTTCTCGGCATGGCACATAAGTTTGTTGTGCTCATCTGCCGAGACTGAGCATGCCATGCACTATTTGCATATATAGCGTAGCATCGGACACCTACAAGTGGAAGTTTATCATGTTCAATGGTCATGTAGTGTCTCAATTCCGTTGCCGAGCTGCGTTGCTACATTGGTTGATGCCTATGAACATGCATACTAGAATGTTTGTACATGATGACTACCATTACTGATAACTCACAAGCCTATATCCATGCAACTCCACTGCAAGAATTCAGTTAATGGACTAAACGACTTCTGTCTTGGTTTTAAGATGGACAGCTAATTAAGTCCGTACCCATCAAAGTTCTAGTGTAATAGGTATATGTTGCTATCAAATATATAGCTATTTGTTGTACGCTGCGATGCGCCCTTTGTGGCCCCAATCATTTGATGAGGGTTTAACCATGAATTTGTTGAACAACAGATTGACGAAGCAAGCTAAGCAACCAATTAGACAAGTCATAAGCCCACTAATTGCTAAACAAACCTGATCGAATTAGAACAATTTACTGAGTACATTTTTGATAATGTATCATACCAACCAAACAAGTCAACGACATAAATCAATCATTACACCACATCTGTAGTCATAATGAACCTGCTAAAACACGATCAAGCTGTTTAGGAGGATGAATTTGGTAACACCAGCGTCCAAAGTCAACATGGGCAAATCTCTATAGTACGGGGCCGCATACGCATCGCACCCACTTTGCACTATTCTCCCTACTTCACATAAAACAATTAATCCAGATGTGCTAAGTTGATCTTGCGGTTTTATATAAGTTGTTCATGTTTATTCAACAAACACTATGAATGACGGGGTTTTCTCAAATGTGGTGTAACTGGGTTTTTAATTGGGTTGAAGGGGGCAGTGTTAGTGTGAAGGTCAATACTGAGGTGGGCAAGAACTTTCAAATGCGCAAAAGTTTGTGTCAAGGTGACATAATGTCCCTAATTCCTTTTAACATAGTGACCGATATGTTAGCCATTTTTTTTGAGTGAGCCAAAGTGGATGGTCAAATTCAATGTGTTGTTCCATATTTACTGGAGGATGGTCTATCCATCCTGCAATATGCTAATGACAAGGTTAAAAATCTTAAAGGTTATCTTATGCATTTTCGAACAATTTTCAGGGCTGAAAATAAACTTTTATAGAAGTGAAATTTCATGCTTCAGAAAACATAAGGAAATAGAGGATCAATATAAACAATTGTTTTGGTTGTAATTCTGGATCCTTCCCTTTCAGATACCTGGCATTCTTATTCATTATCAAAAGCTATAAAATTTAATTGGAAAGAAGTGGAAGATAAATTTGAGAGAAAGCTTAGCACATAGAAGGATAAAAACATCTCTTATGATGGAAGATTAGTACTTAACTATGTTCTTTCGAGCCTCCTATTGTTCATGCTATCCTTCTTCGAAATTCCACAAGGTGTATTTCAAAGATTGGATTATTATAGATTACGCTTTTTTAGCATTGATGATTATAAAAGAAAGTACATGCTATCAAAATGAAAAATTATATGTCGAACAAACGATCATGGTAGACTTGGTGTCCAAAATCTTGATGTAAAGAATAGATGTTTGCTAAGCAAATGGTTATTCTAACTAGTCAATGGAGAAGGACTTAACGGTAAACCTCTCACGTCAATATCTCATAGGCTAGGAACATCCCAATTTTGGGCTGGTCTAATTAGAGTGAAAGATCAATTTTTTCGATATAGATCTTTCCGATGTGGCAATAAGATAGAAATTAGATTTTTGGAAGGTACATGGTTAAGATCATGTTCTCTCAAAGATCAATGCCCTTTCTCTCAAAAGAAACAATGCACTGCAGCAGAGGCTATGAGTATAACACTGCTTAATATCTCATTTAGGCAAGCGATTGTTGAACATAATGCGATATTATTATCATAATTAATATTTTATGATGAATAATTAGCTTTGTAAATGATTTATTTAATAAAATTAATTTGAAAATCTTTCTGTTGTTGGTGTGAGTGTATGTAACTAATATGGGTCAAGTTATGCTATATGTGCCTAAAATAGTTATTTTGTCTATTTATATACATTTATATGTATGTGACTTAAGATCAATCTTAATTAATGATAAGAATCAGAACTATATTCAAAGAGTTGAGATATAGTATGGTTAAGATACCATGTGATAAAATTAGACTAGAGTCAGAATTCTTGAGGTTAACATTGGTCAACGACGGTATCGAGACTAGGCTCATAGGGAGTAAAGGTCAAGAATGTTGGGTGAGAAAGTTAGATATAAGATGGCTCATGGTGGATGGACACTATGTGAGAAGGTGTTTGTAATGGGTTTCATAAGTGTGTATACTAGAAAAATCATGAAGAAAATTAGATGAAAATTAAAAGAAAAATTGATAAAAAATTAGAGAGGAAAAGGTGCTGCTATATTACTTAAGATATTATAGCATGCAGCTATGCACGCACGTGAGACAACAATGGTGACCAGCTATTGGAGTCTAGATTATGGAAAGAAAGAAATCAATTTGAAAACTTATAATAGATTTATAAGATTTATAATACGTGTTGTTAAGTTTTATTGGAATTAGGAATTTTACTTCTACTTGAAGATGGAGATTATGACTATAAATAGATGAGGGGTTAAGGCCCTATGAGAATAACTTTTGAAAAAGAGAAATGATAGAGTTTAGTTTTGAGAGAGCCGAGTGCTTTGTATACATATTGTAAATATATCTTAATGTAATAAAGTTAATTTACTTTTAATAATTTCGTCGAGTTGTGCTCTTTACCCAAAAACGGCTAGATTGGTGGTAAGGCGGTGGATGGACCGATGATATTAAGATGGTTGGAGCGCCGACAATATAGCAACCGGAATGGCGGTAGATACGTAATTTTACTGGTGGTATACAACAATGCATCATAATTTTATGTAAGTCAGAGATTTTTCTTTATTGTATAAAAAGATTTAGTTTTTTTTAATCCTACCATTCACCCCATCTAAAAGTTTTCATAATTTACTTGATTGAAATAATTTAGTCCAATAAATTTTCTTGGAAAAAGATTGCCTTGTACAGTCCTTATGTAGAAATTGTAGTTTTTTGGTTTTGCTCTGTGCATACAGCACTAATGAACTATAATGTTAGGATATAAGAGGATCCTATCAGAGTTAAAGATTCTACTTAAAATTGAAGTTTTTATGTGGTTTCTTTATAGAAATGTAATCATAATGAAAGATAGTCTTGCTAAAAAGAACTATAGGGCAGAAGCAATGTTATTTTTCAATGCAGAGAATTCAACATCTATTTTTTTATCATATTGCCCATTTTGCATGGCAATGTGTTTTTTTCTTTCAATATCCCTCCCCCAAAATAAAAAAAAAATTAGTGACTGGCTTAGGGGAGTGCCTGGACCCATGAAACAACTAGTTGTATTTAGTACTTGTGTTCTATGTTGGTCAATTTAGTGTTGCAAAAATGATAAAGCATTTCAGAACAAAAATTTATCTAACACCATATAGGTTATTTTCATGTCTACCACTTGGCTTCAATATTTGTATACGATGTTACAACAGGAGCATGACATTATGCACAATGATGTTACACTCTTCGAATCGGTTGCCAAGGGTTTCTTGTTTCATTATGAGTGGCGTAACATATATATATATATAGGTTTACTCGCTACAATCTTTTTTCATTCTTTTAGCATTTCAACTATTTTTACGATATAGGTAGTTAGGACATGTTCCATCACTCTTTGCTTTTTTTTCCATTAAAAACTGGCTATGTGTCTTATGACAGAGGCTAGGGATGTAAAATATTTTCATTATCTTAAAAAAATGTAAGTTCTTTCATGTAGTACTAATCCTAGTACGAGATGGGGATTTAAATTCAACCAAAATAAGAGCTGATGCTCTTAGCAATATACCAAATACCCAAGATATGACTGTCCTATTTTTTTAATTAGTTTATAATGGAGATGTTTTTATTCTCCTTTATCTGTGGGTTATCGAGGACATTGGTTATGTTTTGTGATTTTGTGATTCCCTTGAAGCTCATCTTTTGTTTTGTTAAGCTCTTCTAATCACTTTTCTTTTGCCTTCATACACCGTCATCACTTGTTTCTAACTACTACTATCTATACATATTGATATGAAAAATTGCCCGAAAACATCACTATTTTGTATAACACTGCCTTAAAATATCTATGCCACCGTACATAACATGGAGTTGTGCACCCCTCAACTTTGCTCTCACTCCGCCCCTGTATATCCACCTCTTGAAGCACGACCATGTCGTACGCATGAGCCGATTCATCGAATGTCTGTTTTCGGCACAAGCATCAATTTAGAAGGGCCATGGGATTGATGTATTTCTTGGTCTAATAATAGTGCATTTCATCATAGTCCATCATGGTTGCAGCACATGTAACGCACGCCCCAACATACATGGACGTTGTTAATGCACCGAAATACAGCCATAAGTCTGTTCGAACCAATACTTCACGTGCCTATATGTGATACAATTTTTCTGATACTAATTCTGTGAACAATCGAGAGAGATAAAGAGTTATTTGGCATAGCTCAAGGCACAACGGTGCTTAGATAGGTCGATTAAAGGAGGCAGGAATATCCGGCAAGTTAACGGAAGGAGAGAGAATCATAGCTACAGAAATCCTACTAATCACATTTGACGCCCATAGGTAAAGACTGACCGGAAATTCTGAAAACATTGTAAGCTAGCCCTCACTATCCAAATCTTTCGAGCTGGAACTAGACCACTCACTACAATCACTTCTAGCTCACATAACCCTTCCAAACCACATAACATGCTACTAACAGGCTGAGGTGTTACCTAGACATGGTTTGTCTCTTTCGGTAACAAGAACTTAAAAAAGAGACAACTACATGTCCATGCCAGGGTTGCAGGGATTGATGACTTATTTTTCTAGACAGTTAAGGGCTCTCCTCAGTTGAGGTTGCTAAGTTTCTAAATAAGCAAACATGGCTTACTCGCACCACCTTTCAAGTCTAATACAATTCATAGTTTTGCGAGCCTTGAATGCTTAACAATCTTCTTAGCTTTGACATTAGCGCACACATGCTTCTTGCTATAATGTTTTCATTGACTCCACCTATGGTCTTCTACTATTTGCATGTTACACATGTTAGCCAAATAATATTTTACACTAGCATTATAATTTAAGAATGGTGTTGCTTTTAGATAATCAATGACATCTATGGGCTGATGCACCAATATGGTCACATAACCATAGACAATTATTACAAGTTCCTCACACCAATCTAAGAACAAAACACTGGTGCTACTTCTTAATATATTCTCATTAGGAGGATAACACTAGTACAGCAGGATGGAAATCCCCTACTACGTGGCACCGATGACCCTACATCATCGCTACTTTTGGAAGTTGATAAGAAAAAAAAGGAATGAGCCAGCAAGACCTGGCTCGATTCCGATTTCTTCAAGCGGTCCCCTGAGATTCACATCTAGAGACAATGAGTCCAAAACATCCACAACTTAGCACATCATGAAATCAACAAAGAAATTCATCCAACTCAGCATGATGAATTTATAGAAATAATAAACCATTTGAATTGTTCATCAATGAACTCCACAAATTAATCACAAATCCAATATAAATCATTCAAACTTTATTCATTGTCATGAACATGAATCAATCAAGCATGAACTCTAAACTTACACATTGGGTAACCAAGCCCCTGTCATTGTCCCCATGGAGCTGCCACTGCCACTGCCATTGTCTCTATGGAGCTGCCACCATCATCACCAAAGAACAACCATCATCGTTGAGGGGGAAAAGAGGTGTTGTTGTCATGGTTGAGGTGGAAGAAAGGAGTTATTGTCATCGTCAAGAGGTAACAAGCCTACTGTCACTGAGCTTATGGCGGACAGAAACATGACCCCTCCTCCGTCTGTCCTGCACATGGCCACCCCCATTTAGTGGGGAGGATGTATGGTGGTGATGGGAAGAGAAGGCGTGGTGGCAGTGGCAATGGTGAAGAGAAGGCGTGGCAGCAGTGGTGGGTATATTAGAAGCCCCATGCAAATCTAGATGCCTTGAGTGTGGCAACGGCCGCCCTGATTAGTTCGATAATTATTTCTCACAACTGATGAGATACTTTGTGAATAGCTCGTGTGTGCCATTGTGAAAGCACAAAAGCTTTCTGGATTTTGCCTCTATTGTGGTGCAAAACAGGAATTAAGCCTAACTATTATTGCACAACAAGAACTGTGTAGGAAGGATTATTTTTTTTAATCTTTTTATTTTTTTTAGAAAAAAACAGATAAATCCTAAAAATTATTTTTATAACTTATAGTACACTAGACAGGTGACATGGCTAAAAGGTTCAGATTTGGAAATAAGATTTGAGATGATTTACTTTTAAAATTAAAAAATGTTTAAAAATAATAAAAGTTCATTGTACAGTACCTTTTCAAGTACACGTTGATATTATCACTATGGCTCCAAATTTCAGTGTTACTGGCTTGTGGGTTAGTTGAATTCAAGTAAATAAAATGTCTCCAACAGAAGACTTTGTTGTAGTTCTGACAAATGAAACCAAATTAGCAAGTACATATTTTGATGAGGACATCCTTCCAACGATACAACCACGCTTACTACGTAGCAAGCACCAATGACAAGAGCCCGTATATGAGAGCTAAATTATCAGGTAAACTCGTTCCTCGCTGTCTATAAACCCTAATCTCAGAATTGGATGCTACTAAATCATTGTGATGATTTTATTATTATTAGAAATGATGGAGAGGAGGTTAATGGATCAACATTACACAACAAAGAAGCACACGATCGGGCATCAAGTTTAGACTTCAAATTCGTATAGCCAGGCAATATCAAATTGACGTGGCAATATTTCTCAACTCCGGATGTTGTTTGAGGCATATGAGTACTCATTGGAAAGATCTTGAAGTCTACTTTTAAATGGATGCAACCTCATGACGAAATTACCACGGAGTTGAGCAGAATTGACAAAGAGACGTTTGATTCAAGACCCCAACTCGTGATTTAGGTTTTATTTGGTTTAGATCTGTGAGTTTATTTGCTTGTTTATTTTATTCTTACTTGTTCTCAATTACTAGCAGTTTCAAGGATGTTTTTGACACGGCAAGAACAGCCAACGTCAAAATCGGTGTACCTGTTGCTAAGGCGCAGCATCCTATGATTGTTGTAGTCGGACAGCCAACGTCGATTCCACCCCAAATCAAAGTTACCCCTTCTCTCATCGAAAGATTGGGATCAGCCTCTTCCATATCATATTTGCACTCTAATATTACTTCAAACATTGTTTCTCTTCAATGTATGAGACACTAAAAACTTCACAGTGAACAAATCCTTTATCTTATAGAAATCGACGACATTTATAGCATTCACTGAGTAGATTAACTACAATTTGGTTTCCTTCGTTTATCTAGCCTGACACACAAGCACCCAACCATTCCATTCTTATGTAGCCTATGTTTTCCATCTCCTGCTTAGTTTGCACACTAATGGTTAGAGGTTTTGTCCCACATCTCTAGCTCTGCACACTGGATTGGCACTTCATGATTTTATGGAAATCTCTTGCGAGCTGCAAGGAATTGTGTGGAAATGTTAATCAAGGCATCAGGACATCAACATGGCTTATCCCGATGACTTATACGCCTACATGTGTCTGAAATGGAGAAATAAAAAGAGAAACAGTTTCCTTTTTCGAGAAAAAAAATGTTTCAATGTGTAGTGTGGCTCCCCATACAACTATGGTCCTGAGTAGGTAACTTAGAGCGCATACCAGCAGTTACATCTTAGAAGAAGACCAAACATAGAGGAGCCAACTGTAAATTCTGAAGGCTGCAGTCCGTTATTGTTTTTCTGAATAGTATTACAAAAACTTATAATGGTGGTCCATTCCAATGACCCTTGAATTCATTTAATTGTGCTGACGTTGTGACCATGTTAGGTCATAGCGTAATTTACTAGACTGCAAATGTAATGGCCTTACATGGTGTGTTAAGTTGAAAATCAAAATCTTCATTTTCTGACCAAGCAATATTTCCTTTCTTCGACTGTCGAATTGTTCTTCTGAGCAGTTCCTTTTCCTGAAGAATGCAAGTTGAGCACTGAATTTTACGTTGGTATGATAATACATTACCCCCCAAGTGTAGTATACCTTGTGTTACTGTCCGTCATCTTGAGCAAAGTTTCTGATGGTTTCTAACAGCAAAATCCTACATGAAGTTCTTCAAAAATGCTCCCGAGCCCCGATCGACGCATCACATCACATCCAATCTTCCACAAGCATGGCTGACGTCATTCAGTAACTCAGCATGGTGCTGCAAGAGAACTGTACTTCAAGGTGTGTATTGTGAACACCTCCATGGCACTCCAGTTCAAAGTGTGTACTGTGCCCACCATCTCGACCATGCCGTTTCCTCCTTTACTGGGGCTAGTTGTGCACAAGCTCTGATTTCCCTTGCCATTGTGCTTTGGTACATTGGCCCATATCTTTTTCTTGAGCGACAAAATGATAGCACATGTTGATGAGTACTCCTGATTCCTCACAAGCTTACCACAGTTAATGGACTAAAAAGCATGTCTTAGACGGTACTCTTGCTTTGTTTTTAACCGTGTGGTCCTTCATACAAAGCTGGGACGGTGACCATAAATTGTGACATATATATGTTGATATATGTTATAGATGGCTATCTGGACGAGCTAATTACTAATTCCAACGTGACCAAATTTGCTACCGAACACCGTGACTTTTAACTTCAAGGCATGGAAAAAATTAATCTTTAGGAAAAATCACTTCCAATATATGAATATTTGTTGCTGGATATTGTGTCCATTAAAATATTTATTTTTAGTTAAATAAAAAAGAGAAATAGAGTGAAAGCTAAAAAATACTTATCAATATCAAATTCTTTCCTTTTTCCTCCCTTTCTCCCATCTCTCTCAGGCCCGTTTATCTTGTTCATGATTCACTTTGTTTTTTCCAAAATTTTTAACATGAAGGGCTGACAGTCAAAATGAGTTGACCTGATCTACAGTTTTTATCTTTCACTCTATTTCTTCGCTATTTAATAGAAAATAAATAGTTTAATCTATATAAATTTGTCAAACAAATTTGGCCATCCGGCACATACCAGTGCAATAGGTATGCATCCATGCAGTAAATACATGCTGCGATAACTCCAATCATCATATAGAGAAAAAGCTCTCACTAGTACCACAAGTAAAAAATATTTTTTAGACGGTTCCTTCTTTATTTTATAGGTATATTATAAGAAAATCTGTGTGTGATAATAGCTAGAAGGTCTTATAGTTTTAAACAAACCATGAAAATTGATTTTTCGCATGCAATTTCTTAAGAAAACAGCTATGCACAGTTGTCTAGTATGAAACGACCCCATTTCAATAATAAAATCACAACATTTTTATATAAAGTTGGATGAGAACTTATACGACAATTATAGTTACGGTGATATTATAGTAGTTAACTAATGTCAACTTGCATCACTGTGAGTAGCAGTTTGACATAAGTGAACAACCATACTAAACTAAAAGTAAATATTGTAAGCAAATATTGGCTTGACGGTACTCAAAGAAATGAACAATGGTTAACCTCAACTGGACATAAAATGAATTTTCAAACTGTGGTTATTTTTAAAGAATAAGGGAAAAATGTTTTCATACTCTTAAGAAACAGCCTATCAATAGTGTTTTCGTTGAAAAATCTATAAAAATCGATTTTCACGCGTGGTTTCATAAGAACATCTCAATTTTAATAATTTTTTAATAAAAATGAAAACAACTCAATTTTAATAAAAAAATCACAAAATTTTCATCTATAGTTGCATGAGAACAAACTTGAACATGATAGCAAGTTTGATCAGGAGCCCAAATATTCATCGCATGATCTCAGATGTGTTATAAAAAACAAAATTTTGAATTATTTACCTTGGATGGCGATATGTTCTATATCAAAGTTGATGATGTTTTAATTTGCTCACATATACAGTGTCAAATTTTAAGAGGAAAAGTCAAAAGAAAAGCATCTGTCCCATAGTCATGAAGTGCTTCTTAGATATGATAGTGCTGAGAATATGCAAGAAACGTGAGTTCCTGGGTTTGTAATGCCTATATTTTTGCGCTTGAGAAAAACTAGTTGATTAAAAATCTAATGTAAAATTTGCATGCTTTGGATATCTTGAATAGCATGACAATGTATGAATCTTAAATTCTCTCCAAATCTAGAATCCCTTCCAACCATTCTCCAAAATTCTCTAAGTTCGAATATCAAATTTAAATTCACATTCAAACATTTATTTCCAAACATTTATTTCCAGTGCCACCCCACATACGCCGAGTGCTCGGTCAAATGTGCTGGCCTCCGCAGCATGCATCCAGGCCTCCCTACCGTGTTGACGATGCCTGTCAACATAGTGCCCCTTGCCCGCACTGCACACGTAGATAATGCGCTGCTATCTCCCTAGGAATCGGCACGCCACGCTCCTCGTCGCCAAACCCTGACACGATGCCACCACTTTCGGTCTAGGCCCCGACAAGTGCGTGCACTATTTTTGTTCTATACTATTTTATCCCGGCCGCCGTGCTACCCGCATTCTCTCTTCCTCATTCTGGTTAGCACCATCATGGTGCCCACCATGCTTTGCTGCCTCCGTTGTCGCCATGTGCACCCTCGTACCTATAAAAAGCTATGGAGCCCTTCGCCTTGTCTCGCACCATCTAGACTCCCTCCGAGCTCCCACACCACCACTACACCTAATTCCTCTTTCCCTATCTCAGTCGGGAGCCATTGTCATCCCCCTTTTCCTCGTTCTACAAGGTAGCGTCTTTGATTTTCTCTATAGCTCTCCTCTTGTCTTTGCATTGACTCCAACCAAACCTAAGCCAGCCACCTCTGCCACACATTTGGTCATTATCGGTAATCAAATGATGTACTCCTACCGAAGTCCACCACTGCTTGTCATCAGCCACCTCCCATCCCCCAGACCAAATCCAAGCCGTCCACATTTCTCCCCATCCTCCACTCAATGCTCTGGTGATCACGGCTGATCAGAAATCCATGTCATTTGGCCAAATGTTATCGAGCTCCATCGACCGTCGATTTCATCTCTAGTCTCCTCTCCCTGGATAGCAACCACGTGGCTATCACATGGCACCCACGTCGGGCAGTTGTGACTCCACTAGGCCAATGTGGCATGCTCGTCTCGGCCTTGCTAGGTGTTGGGTAGGCCTAAATAGCTGAAAGGCCTAGGCCTTATTTTCCCAGCACAACAACACTCGCCCGAGCCCATTAATCTACTTGCCTGTGGAATAAAATTTGACTTTACCACCCTTTCCCTGCCCCACCTATGAGGCTCTAATTCAAATCTTCTCTTTTTTAGAAAATATTTAATTCCTTTTCTAAAATCTAGAAAATGATTTAATATTACAAAATTCATATCTTTTAACTAAAACTCCATTTGATCCCATTCCACTATTAATTTTTTTCTAAAAATAAGATCATCTAATGTTACTATTACTTATATATATGCTACATTTTAATTTTTTTCCTTTCCTTTTGTATGTTGTTGGTTTGTACCATGTAGTAGCCGATGCCGAGGAGCTGCGAGTCAAAGAGTTCATTGAAGAAGACCAAGACCAAGACCAAGACCAAGACAAGCCAATCTAATAGGCCTTAAACCCACTTGTTGCATATACCCTCTTTGTTCGTTGATGACCCTGTGCCCTTGTCACCCTTTTATCGTACTAGTGCTCATGTTAGCAAAGCGTGAGTATCGACAACACCCCTATCACTTAAAATTTATCGATGTTAGCAAAGCAGAAGCTTGCTTCTGCTATAGTCTTTGGCTTGGCATAGCGTTGCAAGCCGAAGGTCTATTCACAACTATAAACTATGTATTAGACTTTATCAATATATAAAATGAGATTTGGTGATGTTCCACCTTTGTTCTATTGGTACCAGCTGAATTCATAGGGCTGATACCAATATGCATGTATAAGTATAACAATTCTTTTGACCTACTTATTAGTTAATGGGAAAAGGGCACTACATCAATGGTATTAGAGCCTAGGTTTGGCCCCTAGGGAGGAAACCCCATGCTTTAAGAGACCCTTAAGGAATATATGTTCTAAATGCTACTTGTGAAAACTTAAGTTCTTATCACTCACGTTCGTTGTTAGAATCTTTAAAACTGATTTACTAATTCCTCTTCTTTTTGAAATTTGTAGGTGGCTACTAGCAATGTTCACATGTCCTTTGGTGAAGGACAAGAATATCTCATTGAACATCTCTAAGACCTACCTCGACTATTGGGGTTCGTTGTTCTAGAGTTCACAGGCGTTAATGTCCCTACTACTCCTCTTCTTTGTTGCCTTACCTATCGCCTCCACCCACTCCAGCATGGACTTTGCTATCACCGCTTTTTAGTGGTGAAACCTACCATGGAGAGCATATTAGGATGTATCCTACATGGCCATCAGACACCTTTGTGACCACCACTACTCTCGTCTCCATTGTTCTACCCTTTGTCTGTTCCCTCACCATGTTAGTGGTTCCACCATCAGTACCTACCCTTGGACCTGCAATGATGCATCCCTCGTTTTGTCTTGGTTTGTGGATATGATGAGCACTCTGGATGATAGTATGGTAGCCTTTTGAGGGCTTACCATCACCTCGAAAGAGAGAGAATACAACTATCTCAAAGGCTACCCTACCATTACAGCCCAGACAATGTCCTCCACTCACCCAGGCTCCTAGTTCCTAGAATTTCTCCCCAACTCCACCTTCCTCTCCACCTCAACCCTAACATTGCGTCACAACTCATGAGTAGCTCTCCCAGTTTACTCCGACTAGTCTAGCCATTGCACCGACACCCACACCTCCTACAGTTGTTCCTACCTCTACCCTACTTGTAGTTTGTCCCCTTTTAGTTATTACCACTTTTGTCCCCTCAACTTCTCCTATCCCTATCCCTTCCGTTGAGAAGTAGCCCTTCGAACATGAGTTCTACTATGACTAGAAGGAGAAGCAGTAGTGAAGCAGCAGTTTCTAGGAGTCCTAGCTGTGCATGTGTTGTAGTGGTTGTTAGGTCATAAATAGACAAAAGTTTTCAAACCTTTTGTACCAAAACCAACTATTTAGGAGTTGAGGCAAGTAGTGCGTGAGTGGCTTATGTATTGGTAGTCCATATCTTCTAATATGTGCATCCAATTGTGTAACTTGGCCACATCTATGCGTTTTTTTATTGGGTCTTTTGTCTTTTGCAAAAATATTTTGTGTGTATGTGCGTTCCGTTCTCACCTTACCCTACTCTTTCTTACCTTTTTCTTTGCAAGACGGCACATCATGCCTAATGCCAACAACATACCCCTTCTCGCTACTGTTATGAAGAGGAGGCTAACCCCTAGGACCAAGAACAAGGATTTAAAAACAATGTAACCGCCACTCAAGTCACATCCCAAAACTAGCAACCTAGGCAAAACCCAGTTCAATTGGAACTACGCTAACCTCCCCAATTAAACCTAGACCCTCATCACATCATGGCCATCCAAACACAGATACTACCAAGAATAGCACAGAGTCTGGCCATCATGTAGCATAAAAGGGTCCACCTTCCAACAGATGACGGACAAGGGCTTAGTAGTGGAAAATGCAAGAAAAGGGGAAGAAGATTACATAAAGAGGAAGATCGCCCATTTCGCATCAAACCCTCAATGTGGGCCAGGCCTAGGGTTCAACCCTCAAGTTTAGTATTGCTCGACTACTCCTTAATATAACCAACCTATGGTCTATACTCCTCGACCACCTGTGCCTCTGGCAACCCTACCATGGAATTATGGTGGAAACACTAGTGGAAGCAATGCCCCTACTTCCTCTACCTAGTAATAGAACCCTACCCATGCTGCTAGAGTGAAATGTTTCACTTGTCAAAATATGGGACGCTTTGCAAGGGATTGTCCTCAAATAAGGACACGACAACACTAGCCCACCCCAACATTAGTACTGCTAGGACACTAGGTCCCGCACTAGGATGAACCCCTTCCCGGGCAAGTGAATAAGCCTTTCATGCCACTCCAACCTCTGGATGAGGCAAAGTAAATCACATCTAGGCAGAGACAGCTCATGAATACCTGCTATTGTTCTGTTCGATTCTGGAGCTTCCCATCCCATTCATTTATCTCTCAAACATTTGTGACAAAGAATAGTTGAGAAACCCAGGGCTTAAGAGTACCGATAATCATCCGCTCCTTGGGTAGGGAGATAAGGACAGATCTTGCAAGACCAAGAGTAAACTTCAAAATTGAGGGAGTTAGTTTCCATATGTGTCCCATTATCCTAGAATCAAAATATTGGGACTTAATCCTAGGAATGGACTAGTTAGCTAAGTATAAAGGCTAGATAGATTGTGCCAATAGGACAATAACCCTTTAAGGACCTAACGGAAAAGTAGTTAAATTTACCCCTTCGAAACACATTAATGCCTAACCAACCCTATTCAGCCTCTAAGTTGTTCTTTTTGAGAAAGTACCAGTCATAAACAAATATCTTGATGTGTTCCTAGATGTACCTGAAATGCCTCCAGATAGAGAGATAGAGTTCTCTATCGAACTAATGCCTGGGACTGCTCCTATCTCAAAAATGCCTTATAGAATGGCCGCTAATAAGTTAGCAGAAGTAAAGAGATAGATAGAGGAATTGGAAGCCAAGGGTTATGTGAGACCTAGCACATCCCCTTGGGTAGCATGAGTGCTCTTCGTTAAGAAAAAGGATGGAACAAAAGGAATGTGCGTGGACTATCATGCACTAAATGAATTAACAATAAAGAACAAATATCAATTACATCGAATAGATGATCTATTTGACCAGTTTAAATGAGCTACCGGTGTTCTCTAAAATAGACTTGAGAACTAGATACCATCATTTGAAGTTTAGGCCCTAGGACATTCCAAAGACCACCTTTTCGACTCAATATGGACTATACGAGTATACAGTCATGTCTTTTGGCCTAACCAATGCCCCAACATTCTTTATGAACCTGATGAACAAGATCTTCATGGAATACCATGATAAGTTTGTGGTAGTATTCACTGATGACATTCTCATCTACTCAAAGAACGAGCAAGAACATGCAAAACAATTAAGAATGGTTTTAGGAAAGTTAAGAGAACACTAGTTGTATGCCAAATTCTTGAAGTGCGAGTTTTGGCTAGATCAAATTGCTTTTCTTGTATCTGTTATCATGGCTCAAGGAGTGGAAGTAGAACTAAGTAAAATTGAGGCCGTACTTGCTTGGAGAGCCCCAACCTCAGTAACTGAAATCCAAAGCCTTCTGGGTTTTCCTAGGTACTATCAGAGAATCATAGAAGGATTCTCCAAGATAGCTAGACCTATGATGGAACTATTGAAAAAGGAAACCAAGTTCCATTGCATAGAAGCATGCAAAGGGGGCTTCTAGGAGTTGAAGAGATTGATTACCGCTCTAGTCGTAACATTACTTGATATAAGAAAAGACTTTGTGATATATTACGATGCTTCTCGACAAGGACTAGGGTGCATGCTTATGAAAGAAGGGAAAGTAGTGGCATATGCCTCTAGGCAATTGAGACCACATTAAATGAATTATGCAACATATGACCTAGAACCGACAGCAAAAGTGCACGCTCTAAGGATGTGGTGCCACTACTTGATCAGAAATTGGTGCGAAGTGTACACTAATCACAAGATCTTGAAATACATATCCACTTAGACAAAGCTCAACTTAAGACAGAGAAGATGGCTAGAACTAAGAAAGGATATGACTTAGGGATATGCTACACCCCAAAATAGTGAACATGGTCGTCGATGCCTTAAGTCAAAAAACCCACTGCATTGTGGCCCTAGTATGGCCCTTGTAACCCAACCTATACAATGAGCTAAGAAAACTTAGAGTCACCGTGGTGCTAGAAGGAACCTTAGCAACCCTAGTTGTTACACCCATGTTAGAACACTAATATGAGATTCTCAAAAGGATGATGGGGAAATCGATAAGATAATGGAGAATATTCCTAAGAACAAGGACTTTGGCTTCTCGATAGATGAATAAGGAATGCTATGGCATGGAAGATGCATCTGTGTACCTATTAATGCTAAAATTTGGTAAGCCTGCAAACAACATAGACTAATGAAGAAGGAGCCATTTGGCTCATGGAAGGAAGCCAATTTATACTATGAGAGAGCCGATCAAATGGGTTGAGTATGGATTTAGTTCGGTTAAAGACAGAAGGTTATCTAGATGGAACCAAGTCTAAGGAGAAGTTGTGGTAATCACATCATGGTATTTTATCTATATAGAATATGTCATGCAAGCTAAGCAGGTTTAATTAGCTTTATACACTTCTTCGAGATTAGTTTCCTTATGTATTTAGGAAATAATGTTCGAGGGTTATCTGTAACTGCATAGGACTCTTGTAATTTTAGGGTATAAATATAGAACCCCTGGAACCTTTCAAAAATCAATCAGATCAAACATGAACTCAACTTTCGGCGCATCGCTACCCTAACTCGTCTAGAAATACTCCGGCGGGTTCTCACTGTCGACCTAGGGCTGCATTGGTTAGGTCCGATCTCCAACGAAGGGGTAAGCCCTACCACTATCTAGGTCTATTCGTTCTCTCTAAGGCTATATCGGTTAGGTCTAACCTCCTAGTCCGATCGAATGTACCGCATCACGTTTGTGTGAAGCCTATCAATTCATCGGTCTCCCTCCGCTGTCCTGGGCCACATGATGTATCAGTTAGTTCCAACCTACAAGATCGGTGGCGGTAGACCAAGCTATTGGCCTTGCAAGTTCTTGTGCAATGTTTTATCGGAGTGAGTAGCCGATAAGTTATCTAAGTCTCATGCTTCACGCCTAGCATTTCAGTTGTTTGGCCGATACACACATATATATTTATATATCTTATATCCTCGATGATTAATCCGCTTGTGACTAATATGGTCCCATCGGATTCAGCCTGATACTATCATGGATAGGTCTGACCTATCAGGTTCATGTCTGATAGGGCTGGCGTCGGGATATGGCTGGATTCATTCCCCATTGGCTTAGACAACCGATGAGGTTAGATATAGCCCTACTTCGGACATTTGATCGATAAGCAACCAAGGGCCACACTCTGTCCTTTCCGTCATTACGTTTGATCTAGCCTCCACCATCTCTATTCTGTTAGCCTTGACCTCATACTATCTATTGAGGCTAGCTATAACGGTGTTGTCACGGTGGTTGTCCTCGTGCCTTCATGGGGATTCAGGCCCCGCTCCCTGCTTTCGTCGCTTACCCTAGTCGGAGCATCATCGGCTCTTTGGCCAATAAGTCCCTTAAAATATTCCATGCTTTTATTACCGACGCCTTCTTGGGCCTTTCAGCTGATGCTCGAGTGCCACCTTCCTATCGGCACCCAACCGATAGAGCGAGCGGTATCAATTCATCGGTCGATTGGCTCATGGATCTCATCCTGTATATCTCCTTGTCAATTGTAGGGTCAAATTGACTGACACTCTCTCGAATCTTAAATACTACAGACCTTCACTAGAGCTAAATAAAACTCCTAGGCCTTCACATGATCAAGACGTCGTCTTTCCCAATTGGACCTCCGCTGGCTTGCTCACATATACGCCTAGTCCGATCGGCGCCCCGTGAGATTTGGCGCGCAACAGTATCTAGTAGGAAGGAGTTAAGGAACCTTATCTGAAGGAAGTCCATGAGTCTGCCTACTCCATACATCCCAGAAGTACAAAGATGTACTAGGAACTTGAGGAACACTATTAGTGGTTCGGGATGAAAAGGGATGTGACAGAATATTTGCACTATGTGACATCTATCAAAGAGTAAAGGAGGAATATCAAAAACCCACTAGGTTACTATAATCGTTAAAGATTCCCAAATAGGAATGAGAAGAAATTGGTATGGATTTTATAACCTATTTACCAAGGACACTTAATGGATACAACTCAATATGGGTAGCTATGGATCGACTTGCCAAGGTTGCCTACTTTATACCCATTAAGACTAGCTAGTCTAGAAAAAGGTTGGCGAAACTATGCATGACCCAAATAGTCTGCCAACATACAATTCCTAAGAAAATTGTGTTAGATAGAGGAAACCAGTTTACCTCTAGATTTTGGGAGAAGTTTCATGAAGCTTTGAGCACCAATCACAATTTCAATACGGCTTAACACCCTTAGTCAGATGGACAAATGGAAAGGGTGAACTAGATATTAAAAGACATGCTATGATCATGTGCCTTAGATTTTGAAGGGACATGGGATCTTTGCCTTACTTATGCAATGTTCTACTATAATAAAAGCTATTAGGCAAGTATACATATGGCACTGAATGAATCTTTGTATGGACAAAAGTGTCGAACCCCCCTCTGTTGGATGGATGTAGGAGAGAAGCAAGTATTCGGGCTAGACCTTCTAAGACACATGGAAGAGCAAGTAAAAGTAACACGTGAACGTGTAAAGGTTGCCCAGTCCTGACAAAAGAGTCATGTTGACAATTAGCGAAGAGTCTTGGAGTTCCAAGTAGAAGATCACGTATAACTAAGGGTATCTCCCCTATGTGGTATAAGGAGATTTGGTATAGCTGGAAAGCTATCCCCTTGACATATAGGACGCTGCTCATCACCAATTAGATTTGCCCACTGAACTCATTAATGTACATGATGTGTTCCACGTTTCCCAGTTACAAAAGTGTCCCAGAGGAACAAGTCACTCTCGACAAGGTAGAGTTAAACAAGAACATGACATACAAAGAACAACTGCTTTGTCCTTCGCACGACTTGCTTTCTCCTCCACATGGCCAAGCTCCACATGGCCCATGGCTCGTTTCCTCACTTGTGTGCCTTGCCCACTTGCTCGTTGCCACCACGAGTGCCCACGCCTTAGCCCGCTGACCAATAGGTTAGGCCAACCCACCACCCGTGCTATAGACGGCCACCCACCACACTATGTCACATACGTCCCCTACATCCAGTGCCACCCCACGCATGCCGAGCACTCAGTCAAATGCGCTAGCCTCTGCGATACGTGACTAGGCCTCACTGCCACGTCTATGATGCTCACCAACACGCTGCTCTTGCAAGCATCACACTTGTAGACAGTGCACCGCTATCTCCTTGGGAATCGGCACGTTGTGTTCCTCGCTTGCAAACCCTAGCATGATGCCACCGCTTTTGGTCTGGCCCTAGTGAGCACGTGGATTCCCTCTATTTTGTCTAGTCCTATTCCGGACACCGTGTTGCCTATGTTCTCTCTTCATCCTAGTTCTGGCTAGCACCATCATGGTGCTGCGCCACACTCTGTCGTCTTGCACCACGCCAAACGGTTACCCGTCCCTCATGTGCAACACTGTAATGCACCAACTGTCTTCATTGTCGCCCTGATGTGCCTACCCTATAAAAGCTAAGTATGACATCAATCATTGTTGTAGTGCAATATTGTGACATAACTAATTGCTGCAATAAGCTCAATCAATTAGACCACAGTTGCACGAACCGAAAGGACAAAACTATACAAACATAAGTAAGATCGAAGTAAGCAGTTTCCTGTAGCACCCTATACCTAGATGGAAAACCAAACGAGCTGACAATTCGGGCAAATGAAGAGTAACAATTAACATGCCGGAGATGGTTTGGTTTGTTGTATTAAAATCAGTCTTAGTAGGACAAGAATAGATAGAAGGTATGCCGTGATTTGAAGGGCCTACGGTGTCCTTGCAGAAAAATAGCAGACTTGAAGCATTTTTTAATTCGCAGATTTGGTTAAATCTGTTTTATTTTCCCATTGGGCTACTGTAGCTCTGTTTAATCAAGGTTTGCATCAGTGCATTAACACAGCTTGAAGCATCTCCAAAAGGCTATCTAAATGGTCTTATGGCTAGATGGCCAAACAAATTGGCTAGCCATTTTTCTCATGCACTCTAAGAGACAGGCTAATAACACTATCCAGTTTATATCTTTTGGTAGATCCTAATAATAAGTGAGTAAAATTAAAGGTAGTGAGATAGCCAGTACAACTAAATGGCTAGTCTCTTAGTCAGTACAACTAAATGGCTAGTCTCTTGGAGTATGTTTTTTTTTCTACACTAGCCTTTTTTTTTCTACACTAGCCAAAATTCTAGATGACTAGTATGATAGCTAGTCTCTTGAAGATACTCTTATTCTAATGATTCATATTAATTCCCATGTATGCTTAAAATGGAGGAATGGAAATGGAAACCATTTCTTTTTTTTCAGAAGAAATTTAGCTCAGTGGAGAGTGTTATGAACTAAATTAATTAATAGTATCTTAAGATCTCCTGATACCTCCAAATTTGGCGCATACAAACATCTTTTGTAGTGCCGTTAGTGTATGTAGTAATTTAAGATCCTTGATCTCATGGTCCCATGCTTAAATGCTTGCCAACATTTTATTACCCTACACGAGCGAACAAGCTTTGGATTTGATATTACTAACCTGGATGACATGGTTGAACTTTGGACATAGGACCGTTTGACCTTTCGACATACCAATATGTGAAAATAGAAGTCATATATCTTTAATGATAAATAAGTCACCATAAAATAAGTAAGCAGTAATTATAGAAATTTTTAGAGCAAGACGAATAGTCAATGATATCTAAAATTCAATAATATCATCTATTTAAAAACCTAAAGGAGTAATTCTTTCATAGAGTGTTCTTGGTTCTAACTTTCCAACTGATTTTCCGTGATCATGCACGAAATAAACATATCCAAATATTTTAAGTTGCACAACGAAGGAATTTTCACAGGTCAAAGGACTCCAAAGGTGTTTTCTTAATCAATATTCTTCAAGCCGTTGCGGTAATTAAATAGGCCGTAATTAAGACTGCTCCATTCACACGCATTTAAAACATTAAGCATTGAGCAACTTGTAACAGATGTCTGTTCTTTCTTTCAGTCACTACTCCGTTCTGTTCCGGTGTGTTAAGCTGTTTGATATATGACCCCGTGTGTCAAGGACGTCGGGGTCTAGGTAGCAGGGTCGTGGCTATGGAGTTTCGTAGCCTCGGTCCATGGTTAAAGTGTGAGGTTTTCCCTCAGTGTTTTCGGTTTATTACAAAAGAAGAGATAGAGTTTAGGGATATAATTCTTCCTCCAAGACCGATTACACTGCTCCTTATAGGCTCGTGGTCTGACTTAATTGCTTCATAAATTGGAGACGTATCATATGGCTTTCTTCTAACCTAGGCACTTTCCAAAATAGAATGACCTGAGCTAATTGCTTCCTAAATTGGAGACTTACCACATACCTCGCCTCTAACCTAGACACTTTCCAAAATAGAATCAACAGGCGGCACGGTGATCGCGCGCTGTGCGCGCCTGCGTAGCTTCTACGGCACGGCGAACGTCATGGACTCGCCTTCTCCTGGAATAGGCGCAGCCCCACATGACATCTCTCCTCCCTCGATAGCCAACTTGTCCTCTAGCTGGAAAGCCGGATACTTGGCGCGGAACGAGTCGACATCTTCTTAGGTAGCTAACACCGGTGGTTCACCCTCCAGTGCACCAAGACTTGGCAGACGCCACTCGCCAGGCGAGTGCGGACAGCTCATTCCGGTTCTGGAGAAGTCGCGCCATGGTGGATGGCTGGGAGTTGAGGTGGAGCATCCAGCGGCTGTCCCACGAACTTCTTGAGAACACCGACGTGAAACATGTCATGCATCCGAGCACGTGGCGGTAGAGCCAAACGGACGGCGACGTCATTGATCAGCTCGATGACGCGGTAGGGCCCAAAATAACATTGCTTTAGCTTTCCTATGTTAGACATAGACAACAAGGAGGCCGCATGTTGACGGAGACGAAGCAGGTCCCAATCGCCCACCGTGTATGAGACAAGTCGATGGAGCTTGCCGTAGTGATGCTTCTGGACCTTCTGTGCTTGCTCAAGCCGGTAGCGAACGTCGGCTAAGAACGTGTCTCGCTCCTCCATGTTCTCTGCTACAGCAGCCACACGCGTCTCGCCTGGCTCATACAAACGGATGGATGGGGGGTTCCGGCCATAGACAATGAGGAACGGTGTGTCGCTCAACGATGTCTGGTACACCGTATTGTAGATGTACTCCGCCTAGGGTAGCCACTGGAGCCATTGGCATGGCCTGTCTCCCGTGAAGCATCGCAAGTACATGACGATGACCCTGTTAGCGACCTCCGATTGCCCGTCAGACTGGGGGTGAAAGGCCATCGACATGTGCAGCCGGGTGCCTATCAGACGCATCAGCTCGCGCTAGAAGGTGGACGTGAAGATCGAATCCCGATCAGAGACCATGGACTGTGGAACGCCATGAAGTCGAACGATGTCACGGAAGAAAGCCTGGGCGACCGATTCGACGGAGTAGGGATGCGCCAGAGGTATGAAGTGGCAATACTTGCTGAACCTGTCAACCACCGTGAGGATGACTAATTTACCACCGACATGTGGCAATGCCTCAACGAAGTCAAGGGCGATGTCCATCCAGACGCCCGTCGGAATGGGCAGTGGCATGAGCAGGCCCGCCGGGTGAAGGTGCTCCGACTTGTTCCGTTGGCATGTAGTACAGGCGTGCACTAGGTCCTACACGAGCTACCGCATGTTGGAGAAGTGAAAATCGCGGCGGAGTCTGTGTAACGTGCGCTGGACACCCTCATGGCCATCCTCGTGTACTGCCGTCATGATCTCAAGCAGTAGGGGCAATGTCGGAGCGACGTAGAGGCGACGGTCGAAAGTGACCATCTCATCGACGAGCGCCCAGGGTGCCCCGCGGTTGCCGACGCGTAGCTCATCCTGAATGGCCACTAGAGCCGGGTCCATGGACTGGGCTTGGCAGAGGCGTTCCACAAAGTCGAACCGCCAGACGGAGATGGCCACGAGGGTGCCTGCGTCAGTGTCACGGCAGGACAACGCGTCTGCCACAGTGTTCGCCGTGCCGGGCTTGTACTTGACAGCGAAATCGAATCCTATCAGTTTCCCGACCCAATGGTGTTGCAAGATCGTCGCCAAGCATTGGTTGAGGAGGAACTTGAGGCTGAAATGATTCGTGCAGATGAGGAAACGGTAGCCCCAGAGGCACAAACGCCAGTGACGAATGGCGTGAACTAGCCCGATCAACTCGCGCTCATAAGCAGCGAGAGAATGGTGACGTGGAGCAACAGGGCGGCTGATATAGGCCATCGGGTGCTTGTCTTGGAGGAGCATCATCCCGAAGCCATGTGTCAATGCGTCACACTTGATGATGAAGTCCTTGGCAAAATCCGGTAGTGCAAGCACGGGGGCTGTCGTGACCACCCATTTGAGCACGTCGAAGGCAGTGGCCGCGGCGTCGTTCCATGAAAACCCCTCCTTTTTGAGGAGCACCGTCAGGGGGCAGCGATCGCGCCGTAGTCATGGACGAACTTGCAAAAGTATCTCGTGAGGCCGAGGAAGCCTCGGACGGCGCGCGCGGATTGGGGCACCGGCCAGTCTAGGACGGCCTGCACCTTGGCCGGGTCCATGGCTACGCTAGCCGCGGATATGACGTGGCCAAGGTAGGAGACCGATGAGACCTTGAAGGCGCATTTTGACCGCTTGACAAAAAGCCGATGCTGGCGTAGTAAAGTCATCACGGCACGCAGGTGCTTGAGGTGGTCCGCCTAGGAAGTGCTATAGATTAAAATGTTGTCAAAGAAAACAAGCACGAAGCGGTAGAGGAAGGACTTCAGAACGTCATTCATGAGAGCTTGGAATGTTGCCGGGGCGTTGCACAGCCCGAACGGCATGACCAAGTACTCGCACAGGCCGTCGTGGGTGTGGAACGCAGTCTTGTCGATGTTGCCTGGCCGCATTTGCACCTAGTGGTAGCCGAAACACAGGTCGAGTTTGGAGAAGAATTTGGCGCCGTGTAGCTCGTCGAGGAGCTCATCCACCATCAGGATGGGGAAAGCGTCCTTGATCGTGAGGGTGTTCAATGCATAGTAATCCACGCAGAACCGCCACGTGCCATCCGCCTTCTTGACAAGCAGTACCAGCAAGGTGAATAAGGAGGAGCTATAGCGGATGATGCTCTGGGCCATCATGGCAGCGCACTGCCGCTCTAACTCGTCCTTGTGTGACGCCGGGTGACGGTATGGCCGTACCGCCACAGGCTGCGCATCGGGCTTGAGGATGATGACGTGATCGTGGCCACGAGGTGGAGGCAACCCTTGTAGTTTGCCAAAGACGTCACTGAAGCTGGCTAGGAGCTCCTCCAGCAACAACTCACTAGCTGTGGAGGCATGAAGCCCCGGTGTGTTGGGTGTGGCCACGCCTGTCCAACAGACGCCACGTCCTTGCCGCGAGAATGAGAGCATCCGCTTGCCAAAGTCCCAAAGCACCGGCCCTAGGGATGCCAGCCACTGTGTTCCCAGGACCAAGTCATACCCGGCAAGCGGCATCACAAAGAGATCATCACGGAATGTCTCGGCAACGATCGTAAGTGGAGCCTGCCGAAGGACGCCTGGGCAAGCGACCCGCTTGCCGTTGGCCACAGTTGCCGTGAGTCGTGGCCGGTGTTGAAGTGGCAGCCCCGAGCGATGCGTGGCAGCTTCGGCGATGAAGTTGTGCGTGGAACCCGAGTCGAGGAGCGCGCGGAGGGTGATGTTGCCCAGTACCACCTTGATCTGCATTATGTCAGTGAAGGGTACCCCAGCGATGGCGTGTAACGAGAAATGCGGGTTGTCTTCCACGGGGTCCCGTCATCCAGCACTGGCTCGTCGGTAGGGTCCTCCTTCTCAACGCCATCTAGGAGGAATAGGCGCTTGCATACGTGATTGTGGCCACGCCCAAACTTTTCATCATAGTTGTAGCAGAGACCCAAACGGCAGCATTCTTCCTATTCTGCCTAGGTCAGCCGACGGATGGGGCTGCCTTCCACCAAGATCATGGTGAGCACGGCCCTATCGGGCGCCGGGGGTGTCGAGAGGGCCAGGCGCACCGCTGGCACTGGCAGGAGGCCTTTCTCACGTGAGGGAACACGCGGTGCGGGGGCGATGTAGCTGTTCTAGAGCTCCAATTTGCGGGCAAGGCTCATGGCCGCCGCCAACGACTGCGGGTTATGAATCTCAACGTCATGGCTGAGAGACGGCTAGAGGCCTGCGGTGAATAGCTGGACGGGTTGCATCTCGTCCAGACGACCCGCGCGCGGCAGCAAGGCCTGGAACCGATCTTTGTACTCTTCCATGGTCCCCGTGCGATGGCACGCCGCAAGCTCGCCAAGGGGGTTGGAGTGTAGGGGTGAGCCGTAGCCAAGGTAGAGCAGCTTCTTGAACCGGCGCTAGCAGGAGGTCCCTTCATCTTGCTAGACCTGGTAGTACCAGAGCTGGGCGCCCTCCTCTAGATTATATGACGCCATCCACACCTTCTCCTCTGCCATGATCCGCTGCTGATAGAACTACGACTCACACCGATTAATAAAAATCAGAGGGTCGGACTTACCGTCATAGCACGGAAAGTCCATCTTTTGAAAGGGCGGGGGGTGCTCTTGATGCGGCTCGCCCAAGCCAGGCCGACTGCTGGAGGATGACGAGCCGGACGACGGCTGGTTAGCCAACAACTGGATGACCTTGGCGTTAGCTTTGATGGCGGTCTGCAATGTCTTGAGGATGGCGGCGAAGGAGTCTAGTGTGGCTTGCAGAGTGGCGTTGGAGTCTCCTATGGCAGCGACGGGCGCAGTAGTGGGCAGGGGAAAGCGAGCGGCGCGATGAGGATGGCCTGGAACGTGATACCAGGTTGTCAAGGACATTAGGGCCTAGGGTAGCAGGGTCGTGGCTACAGAGTTCATAACCTCCGTCCGTGATAACCTCCGTCCGTGGATGGAGTGCAAGGTTTTGCCCCTTAGCGTCCCCGGTGAGAAGAAGAGATAGAGTTTAGGGATATAATTCTTCCTCCTTTCAAAAGACCGATTACATTCCTCCTTATAGGCTCGTGGTCTAACTAATCTGAGTTAATTGCTTCCTAAATTGAATACTTACTATATGGCTTTCTTCTAACCTAGGCACTTTTCAAAACAGAATGACCTGACTAATCTGAACTAATTGCTTCATAAATTAGAGACTTACCGCATGGCTCTCCTCTAACCTAGACACTTTCCAAAACAGAATCAGCAGGCGGCACGGTGACTGCGCGCTGTGCACGCCTCCGCGGCTTGTGCGGCGCGGCGAACGTCACGGACCCGCCTTCTCCTGGAATAGGCACGGCCCCACATGATACCGTGGGATAAGAAATATTCCTCAAACTGACTGTTCACATATTGAAAACAATTGTCTGATCGAAAAACTTTCACATGTGTATTATATTGATTCATCACTGTTTTATGTAATTCCTTAAAACAGTAGAACACATCGATCACTTATTTTCTTCATGACAAACAACCATGTATATCTACTAAAACAATCAATAAAGGTCACAAACCAGTGGTATCCATTCACATGGCCTCCAAACATAAGAATGTATGGTATGACATGGCTCATTACTTATACGAGAATAAATGTTCTTGTGTGCTTCGTTAGTTCACGTGTATCACATACTAGTCTTCCCTTGTCAAACAATATTGTATAATTCTGGATACAATGACCCAAGTACTGAGAATGGTATGTGACCCAAGCGACAATGATCCAATACAATCTCATCTGCTGGGCTGCGAGACAATACTACTGTCAATGCAGTGTCCAATTTGCTTTTGTCCAAATAAAACAGGTCATTTCTCATTTTCCTGCACCCAGTCTCCTACCAGTCTTCAGGTGTCAAAACAAACACCAATTCGGGAAAAAAATGGGCACCAAAATTTAACTCTTTGGCTGTTGCACTGACTGCTAGGAGATTTAAAGGAAATGAGGACACATAGAGTACATATGACAAATAAATAGTGGAGCTGCACTTCACAGTTCCAGTCCGCATAATCTGTTGATTAGGACCATCAGCCAATCTGACCATTTCATTCCCAATGCTAGGTGTAAATTCATGAAAAATTTTCGATGAGCCAACCATATGTTGAGAGGCACCTCAATATTATCCATGACCTACCAGAGTACGACCTTGTGTCTACCTCTCCAGGAGCCTTTTCATCCATAGACTTAGTGACTTTCAATGTAACTTCACACTGAAATATTATTCCTTTCAAAAACTTCCATGCCTCATGCTCAGCAGTGGACATAAAGATTTGGATACTCTCCTCCTTTTTTGTTCTGTATAGAACTAAAAGCATGGCAATAACTACAAGTAGTTAATATTGGCCTTCCATAGATGTCCTTGCAAAAAGCCTTTGTATGGCCCAGGAAAAATGCGGCCATACACTTGATGGAGTAAAATAGATGGTTGCTTGTACTGTAACATCCTCACAGGTATTTTAACGAACAAGGTTGTGTTCGTTTGGGGATGTGAATTCACACACCAGCATATAAAACAAAGCGACGCGTGATTGATTAAATATTAACTAAAACACATTAAAAATAGATTAATATAATTTTTAAAGCAACTTTTCTATAAAAAGATTTTATAAGTTTAGTAGTTTAGGAAAGAGTGTGCGCAGAAAAGAAAGTAAAAGTTGGCCGAGGGGAGAAACGAACGCAAAGTTAGAGCACTACAATGACACTGCAACAATCTCAAAGAAGGAGCAAATATACTGTTGTTGCAACAACACAGACCCTCAGAAATCATAACGCAAGATAGATATTTAACAGAATAATGCTTCCAACACCAGAAAAACAGGTCAATATAGCTCACGCACCGGATGGTCCAAGCTGCTCCTCCAGCCCACACAATCACACCGAGAATAGATTAGGATAGATTCTTTATTGTGGCTGCACTTTGAACTTTAGATCGCTACAATATTCAATAGCATTACATAAAATCAAAAGTGATTAAAAAATTAGCCAATATTAAAATTACAAAATCTATATTAAAATTAGAAAATTTGATCTATATTAAAATTAGCATTATATAATTGATTTATATTAAAATTATTATAAGACGAGTGATGTGTACACTTGAGTTAGATTATAAGAATTTGTGCCTAAAAAATATTTTTTATTATTATTATAGATTATTGTTGATGTGGATTGGTGATGGAGTAAACATGCCGGCAATTGGACTAGTGAGCAGACCGGCCAATGTGGGCTAGTGACGAGTCGGTAATATGGGCTGGCGATAGCGGATTGGGCTGGCAACGCAGGTAAGCCAACGGCACAAAGACGACCCAGTAGAGACGCACGTGGGCACGGAGATGACCCAGCACATGTGAGCATGGAGGATATTGTGGCTAACATATGGGTCCAGCATGGCTATGGCTGGTGTGAGCACACACGCACGCAAGCAATTCGGCGGGACATCTGTCAAGCACGGTTGGAGTAGGTGGCATGGTTGGCCGGGACAGCGGATTTTCTGTAGAAGCGCGTCAGTCTCTATGGGATTTCGTGTGTTTGATGACAAGAATCAATCTAGAGCGTTTATTTCGAATCCAATGGTTGAAAATAGGCTAAGTAGTGGCTATGAAATCTTAAGGCTTTGAGGTCCTTTCCTTTCAGATTTTAAAATTATCTTGGGCTATAAAAAGGGGTAAAATGTTCGGAATATTTAGGCATCTTGGTAGAATTTTTGTAGTCACAACGTTAAAGTTTATAGAAGATTATTGTAATAATTAATCTCTCTTTTTCGTTATTTTCGTGTATGTCTAGCAGATTGATTGGTTTTTTGCTGTGATATGAGTTGGTTTCTTTCATAAAAAATATAGCTATGGTGTTTTTCTAGTGTCTAAAAAGTTTGTTTGGTTAATTATTTTGGATCTCACATTATTAATTAATTAGGGTAGAATTAATTTATATGGTATATTCAGTAATTTTGTTTCGTTAATATCTCGAGATCTACAAGTTTGATTGCCATAATTCTAATTAGGCTTATTTACATATCTATGGCTATATTTTGTTTAGGGATGAAACAATGTTCTATCCAGATTTTGAAAATGTGGATTTTTGGGTTTTGTGATTAGAGAGAAGTATTAAATTTTACTTTTCACATCCACAATCATTTAACCCCTCCGATTGCCTATCTTAGTATAAGTCTATCATCCAAATGGTATTAGAGCAACGTTATTTATTTTATTATCTTTTCTAATTGATGTTAGTCGACAAATAGAAAATTTGTCAATGGTGTTGACGGTGTTGATTTTTGATGGTATTTCATAAAATCTTGTGTTCTTGTGTCAATTTTCAGTATTGGAAGGCTAAGATGAAGGTATACATTCAAGCTTTACGATATTTGAGAAGACCTTCAAGTCAATTCAAGCTCTTGCAGTCAGTTAATGTTATAAACACTAAGGATGAAAATTCTCACAAATTGCAAGGAATTTTAGATTAGAGATAAAGGTAACATCAATTAGAGAGAATCAACTACTATGAGTACACTAATATTAGATGTGTTTTATTCTAAATTGAAAACTCATGAGTTAGACATTTTTCCTAGAAAAATTAAGCCTAATAAATCAATGGCCTTAGCTTCACGAACTAGTACTATATTGATTTGATAATAACTCATCATCTAGCTATGTTTTCTCTTTTTGTCTTCACTAACAGAATAGTTAGAACAAAATCCTAAAGATAATTTGGCACTACTCTCCATACACTTCACAAGAGCTTTGCAAAATGTTCGATATAGAAAGAGAGCAAATGGTGGAGAACCTCATAAATGTTTTAAATGCAGCTTACCTAATCACTTTCGTCTTAAATGTCCAAAATTTATAGCAAAAATTTATAGAGATGAAGATAAGCAAGAAGACAAGGTAGAGAGTGACAAGAAGCAAACACTCAAGAGCACCAAGAAAAAGGATATTTAAATAGGAAGGTAGTGCACCGTGTTCTTTCTACTCTTAAACAAGTAAATATAAGTGATGTGAATACCAAGAGTGAGATGATACTACTCTGAAAGACAAGAAAAACTTGATTAGTTTATGTATGATATCAAGTAGCAAAAATGTCACTAATAGTGACATTGCAACAACAATGATAATGTGGTAGAACCTTCTTATGACAATGTGTAGTTGATAAATCTATTGTTTATGATAATTGCAATTCTCTTAAGTTGAAGTTGAAAGAGGTTGATATTAAAATTGCTCAACTAAAATATGATCTTGCTACTAATAAGGTTCTTTAAGCTCTAATTGTGATAAAAAAAAAGATAAATTTAAGCACGTCTCTTATAAAAATTATGCCCAGTCTTTTAAAAAAAGATTGAACTATAAGGTTGAATCAAATTTTTAGTCAAAACTAGTTCTGAACCTAAAAAGACAATCTTTAGATCTAGTAGTATCGTATCATCTACTGGCAAAACTAGTACAAATGTTGCTTCTACTTTTAAAAGTAAATATAAAGCTAACTATACCTGCACTCACTCTGGTAGAGATGGACATAAAGTAAATTTTGTTTTAGACTTTCTAAGCAACAAATGAGAGAAAAGGCTAAGGCATTGTCTAATTTGAGAAACACACATTATTTTGGTTCTACTAACATTAGTAATGATAAAAATGATAAATTTAAATCTTTGCATAAAAATATTTGTGTTATATATACCAGTGTGCGTCATGTGTCTCACTACTGGATTTCTAAATGCTACATTACTAACTCTAGTACTAAGACCTCAATATTGCTTTCT
This sequence comes from Oryza coarctata, assembly GCA_030770085.1. Classification (NCBI taxonomy): domain Eukaryota; kingdom Viridiplantae; phylum Streptophyta; class Magnoliopsida; order Poales; family Poaceae; genus Oryza; species Oryza coarctata. The sequence continues at coordinate 8,606,921 of CM061483.1, read as the reverse complement.
TCTATATAGGCATTTCGCGCAAGGAAGGAGAACATTTGACTAGTGGATTCCGGTTGCTCATGCCACATGTTTGATGATAAGAATTGGTTCTCCTATTTGACAGGAGCATCGCATATTAAAAATATAACTTTTTAGGGATGCTTCTACTTCTATGGTTGTGGATAAAGACCATTAAGGGTAAGCGATAAGTTAATGTTCAAGGATTTGGCTCTTGTTAATAACTAGAAATATAGCATGCTCTCCATTTCACAAATAATTGATGAAGATCTTAAATTGTGATTTAAGAATGATAGATGGAGAGTGTTATATGCATCAGGAGATCTTGTTTTAATAGTACATGTTTTGGGTGAGTGTTTAAAGCTAATTTTGATGTGTCATCTTCTATTAAGCATATGTGTCTACTTGCCAAGGACTTTAAAAACTTATTCTTTTGTCACCGTAGACTTGGCCATGATGGTTTTGATAATCTAACACGTGTTAGTGGTTTGGATCTTATACGTGGTCTACCTATAATTAAGGGTGATAGTGATATAATATGTTCTTCTTGTAGACATAGTAAGATGTATGTAGGTTCACATCCATCTCTTACTATGATAATGCCAAATGCACAAAGATAAATTCTACACCTTGATATCATTTGGAGGTAAGTGGTACGTGCTGGTGATAGTTGATGATTACTCTAGATACACATGGGTTTATTTTATGGTATGTAAAGATGAAGCTTTTAGTTATTTTAGAAGTCTTGCTCTTCGATTATGTGTTGATCACCCAATAGTTCCTAGAGCAATTAGAAGTGATAATGAAACAGAATTTAAATATTCCTCTTTTGATCACCTTTGTGCTAAAAGAGATCTTGATCATTAATTTTCTTCACCTATAGTATCACAATAAAATGGTGTAGTTAAAAGAAAAAATAAATCCTTGGTTGACATTGCTCGGACTATCATTGATAAATTCTCTACTCCTAAAAAAATTTTCACTGAAGCTATATGTACTATATGCTATGTTTTAAATCGTGTGTTTTAAGATCAAAACTTGGTGAAACTTCTTATGAGTTGTGATTTGATCATAGGCCTAGTGTGTCTCACTTTGTATTTTTGGATGCAAATGTTTAGTGCTAAAATTTGATAATTTAGATAAATTTGAGGCTAGATTAGTTGATGGCATGTCTCTTAGTTATTCTACTCATTCACTTGCTTATTCTAGTTTGGAAAACTAACAAAATAATAGAAACCTATGAAGTTACTTTTAATAAGACTAGCCTAAATACTAGTCCAAGTGTTACACGTACATGTGCATATATTTAGGGAGAGAATATCTCTATTGATGAAGATGATGAGAATGATGAAGATTAATCTTTGGTTCTTCTCACACAATCAATTGAATTAGTTCTAGCACCTACCACTACATCATAAACAACTGAGCATCTGCAAGGCTCAACATCTTTTATGTAAATTGAAGATCAAATTGAATAAGATGAAGTTCCTGAAATAATAGCTCCCTTACACATTCAGAGAAGGCATCCACCTCAACAAATCATTGGAAATCTTTATAAAAGGGTGACACGTTCTAGGCCTATGATCATTTAGCTTTTGTAGCATCTATTGAACCTAAAGATATATCACACGAATTAACTGCGAATCTTGGATCAATGCCTCGCATGAAAAGTTAGAAAATTTTGAATGTAACAAAGTTTGGAAACAAGTATCACCACCTCCTAATCATTATATAATTAGAACTAAATGAGTTTTTAAAAATAAACAAAGTGATGATGTATAGTTGTTACAAACAAAACTAGGTTGGTAGCTCAAGATTTTACACAACTAGAAGCCCTTAATTTTGATGAAACATTTGCTCCTATTGCCATTAGAATTTTGTTAGCCTTTACTATATCTAAAGGTTTTAGACTCTATCAAATGGATATAAAAATACTACTCTGAATCACTTTATCAATGAAAAAGTTTATGTTAAGCTACCACCTAGTTTTCAAAATACTAAATATCCAAATTATATTTTTTAAATTTTATAAAGCATTGTATGTTTTAAAACAAGCCCAAACAGCATGTTATGATATGTTGAAAAACTTTTTACTTAAAAAGAGCTTTACTAGAAAAAAATAGATAAAACCCTTTTTATTCTTAAGCATGGCAATGATCACTTATTCCTTTAGATTTATGTACATAATATCATCTTTGGTTGTCTTTCTCATGTTTTGATGTTTTAGTTTTTAGAAACTATGAGTAGTATATTTGAGATGAGTATGATGGGCAAATTGACGTACTTTTTAGGATTGTAAATCAAACAAACAAAAGAAGGTATATTTGTGCATTAAAGTAAATATACGAAGGGCCTTATGCATCATTTTGGAATGGAGAATTGCAAACCTATTATGACACCCATGTGTGCAATATCTACACTTGATTCCGATGAAGATGGTGAGCCAAGTGACCAAAAAGTATTGAAGTATGATTGATTCACTTTTGTATATTACTGATTCAAGACGGGACGTACAATTTGCGGTATATTTATGTGCACGATTTCAAGCCTACTCATGTGCTATACATCTTCAAGCAAGTAAGCAAATTCTTAGGTATGTTCATAGCATTAAAGATTTTAGAATATGGCTATCGGTATTGTTATGTATTAGTTTAACATCTTTTTCTGATACTGATTTTGGAGAGTACAAACTTGATAGGAAAATACTTCTAAGTGCTTATTTCTTCTTAGATAATTCACTTGTTACTTGGCCATCCAGAAAACAATCATTTGTAGCACAATCAACTATTGAATTTGAGAATGTGATTACTAATAGTTGTTATTGAGCTACACTTGAGGATTATGTTGTTACTTTGAAAAATATTTAGCTTTTCTGTGATAATACAAGTACTATTTGTATTGCTAATAACCCAATATAACACTCTAGAACAAAGCATATTGATATTAGATTTTACTTTCTTAAAGATCATATTGAAAAAATAAATTTGCACTTCATCATACGGATACTAAATATCAATTGGCAAATATTTTTATAAAACCTTTGGATTCTTCTCGTTTTGCATATCTTCGGGGAGAACTTGGAGTTATTCATTCTATAGAGCTATTTTGAGCGGAGCATCAACCTTTTCTAACATATTTTTTATTTTCTTTATTTGGAAAAAATATTATATTAAAAAAATAATAAGATTAATATGTATTATTTATAGTCATGTTCATGTCGTAAGGTACAAGTTCTTTCATATTTCTATACGTATGATGTTGGTCTTTATATGACTAGCTAAATAAAACAATAACTTAAACTAAATCTTGACATGATAACTTAAACTAAATCTATTTTAATCTTGTTTTAAATGTGCTAATATGATATAAAAAAGTATATGAGAAAGAAAGATCAAAGAAATATGCATTGTTGCACTTCTTTGTAACGAGAATACTTATATCATTTCAGTATGAACTTGAAAGAAGATGTGTATGAATGAAACTTGGTTATTAAGTTTTACATTGTGTTAATGCCAAAATTTGGATAGCCCGATGATGGATTGGAAAAAGCCGATCGGCTGAAGAGGTGTCCGATTGCTATAGAAAAGAAGCCGATCGGATTAGAGCAATGGAAAACTCGATATCGGAATAGAAGACTATCCAGATAAGACCGAGTTTACAAAGGAACCGTGGAACCCACGGCAGGGTATTTTATCTTTTGTAAATCTTATCTTATATGGATATGAAGATTTCGTTAGTTAGTTAACTTTTTTAGATATATTTTCCTTTATTTTTGTTAGGAAATAACGTCCGATGGTGGTTGAAAACGCGTCAGACTCTGTAAACCTGGGGTATAAATATAGACCCCTGGAGACATGTAAATGGATCAATCTTCAGATCAATACAACCTCGGCGCATCGTCACCCTAGTTTATCTAGGTTTCTACCGGCGGGGTCTGGCTCTCGACGCAAGGCTGCATCGGTCAGGTCCGATCTCCGGCGAAGGGGTAAGTAACACCACTATCTCGATATGTCTCATTCTAAGGCTACATCGGTTAGGTTCGATATCTTAGGCCGATAGGATGTATCGCATCACGTCCGTGCAGTATCTATCGGTCTATCAAGCTCTCTCTGCCATCGTCGGTCTCGTGCTGCATCGATTAGGTTTGACCTACGAGGCATCCGACGGTAGAATGAGCTTTAGGCCTATAGGTTTTTGTACGGCATTTCATCGGAGTGCTAGCCGATGAGTTATCTATATGTGGAGCGTCACGCCCAGCGTATCGGCTCCTCGGCCAATACGCGCCAAGTCTTTAGAGATTTCCCTTGAGTGCCACGCCAAGCGCGTCGGCCTTCCAGCCGATGTGCGCCTGTCTTCAGAGAGGTGTCCTCTCATCGGCTCAGCTAGCCGATGGGTTCGCTTCGCCTTTGCTTCTGCCTATCTGATCCGACGTCCACTGTCCCGTTGCCTTTGGTCCCATTTTCGTACTATCTCGGTTAGGTCCGATCTTCGAGATTCGGTGCTAGCGGCATCGTCACGACGGGCGACGGGTCTCGTGCTGCCATCTCCATCCTGTGCCTCCATCGGCTCTACGGCCCATGGATCAGGGCCTCGCTTTTGCTACGCCCGAAGCCATTGTATCCCTTGTCGACACTTGCCCATGCCCTCACTAGCTCCCTAGCCAATGGAAGGGTGCCCTGATTCCTATCGGCTATCGGCCGATAGTAAGAGCCATCTAGACACGACCGATGACCAACCCGATCCTATCGGCAGCCAGCCAATAGCGAGCACTCGTATCGGCCCGTCGTCTGACTGACCTCTTTGCGTCATCTCCTTGTCAATTGCAAGGTCAAATTGACTGGCACGCCCGCATCGTACCGTCGCGCTAGAGCCGACCGAACCCCACGACCCCCGTGCGTGTACCTCGAGCCATGGAGAGAAGCCGACCGACCTACACTGGAGCTAAGCAGACCTCCCAGGCATCGGCGTGCTCACGTCGGGATCCAACGCTAACACATTGTCAGAAGACATATGCTTAAACGGGTTAAAAAGTAAGGCTGATGGTGTATATAATTCATTGTAATTTATATTATGTTGAAATCAATCAAGTTCTCAATCTTCTAAAGCATCAATAAGGTACATCGTCTTAATGCTTACGAGTTTTAAAATAGTTAAGAAATTATTTTTATGTCTTATAATAAATTATTAATTATACAGTTATGTTAGATTTATAATGGACATAATAGTACAAATTACTTACATGTACGAGCTTGTTTATATTGATGATTTATGGTTCTCATAAAAAACAAAATTAGTATAAAATTGAAAAACTTTCTTTATGTATTCTTGATGAATTCTTTGTCAAAAAATGGAGAGAGTTTATACAACTTTTTAAAGGTAAATGCCAATGTCTTTGGAAAGCTAAATACAAATGTTCAGTATGTGTTGTTGCCAATGTTTTCATTAAGAGAGAAATTGTGAAATCAAAAGTGATACATAGTGAGTTGGCGATGGCCAAAAGCCAGTAGCCAGACGAGTTGGGCAAGGCAAAAGTTAGCAGCTTGGTGAGTTGCGCTTACGTGGGCTACAACGGCAAATTGGGCTGACAACAAAAGTAGGCCAATGGCACGAAGACAGCCAGTAGAGGCACGAGTGCACATGGCAGGATGTGCGATTGATAGTTGGTTCAGTGTGACGCTAGTGGATGCACGCGCGTGGCGTAGGCGATCTAGAGTGACAAGTGTCAGCTCGGGATTGGCACAGCAGCATGGCAATAGTGAACGAACGGGATTCTCTATGAAAATATATCGGACTCTATGGTGTTGTGTGTGTCCAAGTGATGTAGCACAATCTGAAGCTTCAGTTTCGAATCTGACAACTAGTATGAGCAGTGGTTACGAAATCTCAAAAGTATTTATTATTTTCCTTTGAGATTTTATAATTATTTTTTACTATAAAAAGAGCATAAAGTGTTAGGGATTGGAGAGATTTTGGTAGAATTTTTGTAAATATAATTTCAATAATAAAGGTAAAGTTTATAGAAGATTAGTGTAGTAATTAATCTCTCTTTCTTGTTTATTCTTGTATAAGCATAGCAATTGATTTTAGATTAATTTATTTTTTATATGATTTGGACTGGTTTCTTTGATATAAAAGTTAAGCTAGAGTGTTTTTCTAATGTTGTGAAAAGTTTGATTGGTTAATTATTTTTATATCTTATATTATTAATTAATTAGGGTGTTTGTTTCATTAATATTTTGAAATTTTGTTTCATTAATATCTCAAGATCTAGAAGTCCGATTAAGATAATTTTAGATAAATTTGTTTGAAAATTTTGTCTAATTTAGTCTGTTATTTTTTTAGGCAATTCGGGTTATGATCTATGGTTATAATTGGTTTAGTGACAAAAGAAAAGTGTTAAAATATTATTTTTAACTTTTACAATCATTCGTCTCTTTAATTGTATAACCGATCCTACCCTCAGCATACAGTAGCATGAGGAAACCTACAGATCGTTCAGTTCTCACGTAAGGTCTCACTTCTCTTGCCGTCTATGCTGCGAGAATTCAGTTAATGGACTGAAAAGCATCTGACTTCACGGAGGGGACTAGCTAGCTTGGTTTTGAGTGAGTGGTGGATCATACAAAGTTGGGGCTTGGTTTTAAGGGAGTGTCCTGGAGCAAATTTTACATGTTTATATTGTCCCTGCTGGCTGCAGCTCCAAATTTCAGAGATACCGACTTGTGGGCGGTCCAATGCAACCTATGTAAATGCAATGCTTAACCGAAGAGGTCTAAAACTGTGTTAACAGACAGTTGTTCGTGCAAAAGAAAATCAAAGCAGTACTCCAGTTCAATTACATATTTGCACTCCAATATTAGTTAATACACGATGTCTATGTTCAATGCATGAAACAGTTAAAAATTTTAAGCCATATCTGATTCAAATCGGTGACATTGAGACAACTCACCGAATAGATTAACTACAATCTGTTTTACCTTTTCTTTTAATCTGGAGAATACTAAGAAACGGTGATTCCATTCTTATGTTGCTCGTACTGTTGATTTCTTGCAAGCTGTTTTCACGATCAGTCCAGCAAGCTGCAGATTAATGGTACTCTCCAACATCTCTGGCCGGGTACACCATATTAGCACTTCAAGCTTTGATGGAAATCTCTCGCAAGTTGCAAGCTGCAAACTGTTGTGCTATAATATATAATCAAGCCATCAGTGCTTCAACGCAGTTTATCCCGATGCCTCGTACGCCTACATGTGTGATGTGTCTGAAATGGAGAAATGAAGGTGAAACCATTTAGTTTTTTGAAGGTGAGTAAAGCTGAATTTTACATTGGTATGAGAGCACATTATCCCCCTATTGTCAATTTGAAAGCCAATCTGGAGATGAATTCAGCAACTGCAAAATTGTGGAAAAGCCAGAATTGAACTGTTGAAAAATCCCGTCTGACAAATAACTTATGGTGAATATATATGTTCCATGTATTTAGCGAGCTCACAGAAACACTATATTGGCCCTTAGATAATCGATATGGCATCAAGATTAAGATAAAACCCTCTGGCCTTTCTGAGCTGCTAATTGAGACCTATCGTTCTCCAATTCCATGAACAATGCTACTATGATTGATTTCATTATCGAGGATATTTTCTAATGCCTCCAAATCCAAAAAAATACAAACATCTCCAGAGTAGGTCTACACAGTATTTTAAAATTGCTGATCTTCACAGACTTTCACTCTTTAATTATCAGTGGTACTTTGTATCTTCGAAGAGAGCTAATTTCCACAACACATTCAATTTACTAGAGAGTACCCTAACACTATGCTGTTTATCGTCATATGATCTTCATATGATTCTTCAGAAAATATCCTGCATGCCATTCATTATTTTTGCAGCCGCGCAATCACAAATTTATTGGGTGGTGGTATCGTGGAAGAGTGACGCGGAAGGCATGTCATGAGACAGTTTTATAATAATTATTATTATTTCAATCAGACATTTTTATTATTGACTGACGAAGCCGATTGGCAATAGTCATTGCAAGATCTTAATTAGCTAAAAATATCTTAATTACCTAGATGGACTGAAGAAATTACGCTGGTTTATAGGCCGCCTGGGATACTGCTTGTAAATCTTTCTTGATACTAATTGCTGGTGCGTGATTCTTAAGTTGATTGTGTACATCAGGTACACGGTCGATGAATTTGAAATTTAATCTTGTTATCAGCAATTTGTATACCATGTGTGACTTGTCCAGCATCTGTTTACATTCACCAAAATTCCTGATGGATCTAACTGCCAAAATCTAAGGGGAGACTCCAATGCTCCGGATCGATCGCTACACCAAAAAATATTTTGTAGGTGAGTCAAACCAATTATTGCAGGTGACTAGAGCAGTCGCCTGTAATTAAACGCTATTTTTACCAGCGGCATATAAGCTAGCTGCCGGCATATACGATTAGCTGCCTGTAAAAATATATTTATCAAGTAAAATTTATATCTAAAATTCATCCTAAATTTTATATTAAATTCATTATAAATTTACATCAAAATTAATCCTAATTTTCACATTAAAATTCATAGCTAATGAGATAATATACTATGCATCAAGTCAATAAATAGTTGGACGTAATTTTCCTCTATTTCTACGGGCTAGTTAAAACTCAGTTTTAATAGATATATTATAGCAAGCTGGAAAAGAATATTGTTGTATAGATGCATTTCATCGTTTCTAACAGTAATCCAATTAGTAGCATACTAAGTTTGGTGATATGATAATATACATGAATTTGTAATAAATTAAGAATATAGCAGTTTGAACACAAGCTTAAATTTTCATAAAGAGCTATTATAATAGATAATTAACCAAACATGACGTAGCTTTTAATTAAAATACAAGTAGAGAAACCACCTGCACCTACCCTGCACCTATCTCTCCATGAGTGCTTGACGATAAATTACCTAGCGAGGTACTCAGGCTCAGACTCCTTGCTAGTGGCAATGGATGATAAAAAGACGAGGAGGCATGTCATGAGGCAAGAAGCAAGGGCCGGTGAGGGCCGATAGTAGGAGAGAGAAAGCCAAGGGCATTGAGAGATAAGAGGTCAGGTGCCGCAGCAACCGATCTAAGAGGAGGCAGTAAAGGCGACGGTAAGAAGGACACGCGCGATGGAGAGTGGCCGCGTGGGGATAGAACAGTGTCACCAAAAACTCAAGAAGTTTTGCACAAAACTATAGTTTGACATACATCATAGAAGTTTTTTCACTCATGCATACCTTATAGAGGAGACCATTTTTACAGGTGACGCCTACGTCGACCGTCAATAAAAATATATTATTATAATTATATTCTATAAAATAAATTTATATTATAATTATAATTATATAGTAGAAGTATTTTAGCAAATTAACTAGGTCGCAGATAAAAATAGATCTTTATAGGCGGAAGTTGATGTGGGCAGCTTGCATATCATTGGCCGCTGTCCTTTGCTGCATCGGTCGAAATCTAGTAACATGCACGCTGAGATGTTAGCACATGATGACCAGCACTCTTGTTATACGAACGAACATAAGTGCCAATACTCTATTAGAGGCGGATAAATAGTAGAATTATCAAAACCAAAAACTCAAAATTCCAACCACATTTCTGTGCAGTACACCTTTTGGTCCGACTATTACACTATCACCGGTTAGAGAAAAATAATATTAACAAAAATATCGAACATTGGCAAAACTTATTAACTTTATTTTATCAAGATATATCTACAAAGTGGATACGAAGCACTCCTCTCTCAACTTTCAATTAAACTCGTAACTCAACTATAAACTTTTTTTTTCTCTTTCAAAAGCGATACTTGAGATCTAGATCGCATCTCTATTTATATTTATGGGTGACTCTACAAAAGCCATAAATCCTACTATAACTAACACTCCTAACCACATTAAAACTCTATTCAACTCATTCATACCAAATATGACCTCTAATTCTTTTAAATTTAAACTCTGTCTAAATTTAACTCTATTTTCCATTCGTTTATAATCCATCTTATATGACATATAGAATCTTCAATTATATATTGATCTCTAGCCTTTAGTATCTCGTGTGATCTCTCGATCATCTGGATATTAACTTCTCCCAAGTCGACTTCTGATATTACTGACAGTACTCCTAAAGCCTCAATACTCATCTACACATGCATAAATAAAGAAATCATATCTAAACTAGCTTTACTCTTATTATCACACAAACAGTATATCATATGCATCTAAAACACATAGATGTCTGTAATCATCAAGAAATATAAAAATAATCTAAAACCGACTCCATTTCAAAATCTACCAGTTAGACCGTTGTGCTGACTGGCCCAACCTCACCCATTCCTACAGTCCGACAGTCTTCTCCGCCCGATCCGACCATATTCATACAGAAACATTTCAAACTTCTGCACGCATCTGCGGTACATTGGCCTCTAGGCCTGGTTTGACCACGTGTAGATAAAAACGCTCCATTCAAAATAAATTCAATTAAATTTTAAACCATTTATTCATTATAAATTTTTAAATCAAAACAATAATTTCACACCTGAAACCTCACAAGCCTATCCATGCGTCTAGGTTATCAGAACTCTGTTATTGGACTGGGAAGCACATATCGTATGAGACGGAGCCATGTATACAAAATTGGGCCAGTGAGCATGCATGAACTATGATGTATTGCGTGAAATTGTATGTGGATCTCTTATAGACTTGCCTACCCTAACTAAGTCTGACATCTACGTAGTGTAATATGTATGCTGCTATGAAATAACTACTGGCTGCAATAATTAGCTCAATCAATAAGAGCACAGTTGCGTGAACCTGAAGGACAAAACTACAAACATACAATTAGAAAGGTAGAAGTAAAAAAGAAAGGTAGCTTTCCACACTTGCACCCTATACCTGCATTGGATGGAAAATAAAATGAACTGATAGTTCAACCAAATGACAAATAACTTATATTATTCTATTATTGTAATGAATTTTCTATTAGAAAATAAACAAATTAATAGCTATATAACGTATTACCATTCAACAAACCTAGTTAGTCCCTCACTATAATAGATAGATCATATATTAGAGGGGTGGAATAATGATTCAAAGGGCCTACGGTGTCTAGCTAGCAGGAGAAGAATAGCAGATAGAAAAACACAAGAAAAGATGCAGGCTGTTCGATCGCACTTCGCAGGGCAAACACCTTAGTGCACTCTGTTTTTGTTTCCCTTCAGGCAGTGTAGCACTGTTTATTTAATCAAGACATGCATGAGTGCGTCGACACAGCCTATCCTGGTGCAATCATATGCCCATATTTGCTTGATGGACATGGAAACCATTTCTTTTCCTATTGGAAATTTGGCTTGGTGGAGACCGAGTGAGTTAAATCGTTGCAAAGTAATTACCGCTAACTCATCATGAATTCTCTGTATTTAGCCCATCTAACACAGCCAGGAGCAACACTACCTCCAGTCGCTCTGTGAGCAACTGTGGCAACTAAACCATTCCTCTACTACATCATGTAGAACTTCCTCTACGTTCTAAGGTCTCTGGTCAACGAGATCTGATACCTTCAAATACAACAGATACAAACATCTTCTCTAGAGTAGTTAGTGTAAACGGTATCTTCACATAATTGACCACACGGCGCCTTGGTTGATGTTTGCCAACATTTTAGAACCCTTTGGGAATGAATTTGGTTCAATGTTTTCTGCAGTTAAATAAATGGGAAAGATGGCTGCATAACTTCCACAATGGTTTCACCAAGAAAGAAGCACCATGGCACGTGTGTGTGTCTGAAATGCAGAAATGAAGACATAAAACATTTTATTTTCGAAGCAAAATTTTACTTGGTGCAAACTGCAGTGTAGATGGGAGTTCTTGTACGAGCAATTCTGACGAGAAAGAGAGTTATATGGGAAAGAAAGCTTAGACGGGCAATTACCTTACAAGAAGCTTAGACGAGGAATTACCATACAAGAACACATTTTGTTGAGGAACCAGCCAATCAGCCAGGATGCTGCGCAGTGTACATGATCGTATTTACGATGTACTACTTCTAGGCATATGTCTATATCCGTAGCCAAAATTTTTTATTTTTTAGACAGAGGTAGTACAGAATCGTCGGAACAGATACAGGTGGCTTGGTGTAATCATTCTTTACTTCATTGAATTATTATTACGTTGTGATAGTGCTATGAGATGGTGCTTTCTTAACATCCAAATATAGTGACCATCCCTGTTAAAAAGTGTGTTAGCATCAAGTACTAATTATTTTTTATTGCAAGGGCTAGTGTCGGCTTTCAAGGGCTAATTATCTCCGAGCTTATAAAAGAGGTGCACTGCCCTATCGAGTACATGTGAACTAAATTACTTGGGGAAAAATCACAACTTAGCTTTCTTTTTTTACCATTCACCGCCTTTGTTTTGTTTATGTTACAATGAACCTAATGGCTTTGATGAGCAGCTTTTTGATACATGCTGATGATCCACCTCAGTACGTTTATCTTCGTTTGCCGTGTGGCCAACAAAATTAAGCAACTGCCAGAGCCATTGCTTCCACGCGAGCAGAGTAGAGCTAGAGCGTGTGTATGGAGATTGCAAGTGGGTCAGCGGGCCAAGACTGTTCTGCAGGTTGGGCTGCCCTATGACAAGCAGTTCACCATCCTGCGAGTGCGGGTTGGACTGAGAGTCGGCCCAATCCAGCCCACATGCTTCGATGGCGCCAGCAGCGGGATTCAAAGGACATGTCAATTTGAGAAATCAGGTGTTACTTAACACAGTGAGTTCATCCCATAAAAGAACTGCATGCTTCACCGTCATCATTCAGCTGCCTCAGCTGTGGAATAAGTCCAGTATTTTGCACTTAGCATGCCAAGCACTCCTCGCTGCCTCCCAAGCCTACATATCATCCAGAATAGAGAAATAGAATGGCTAGCTAGTGTTTCTCCGTTGAAAAGTAGCTCAAAGTTTGTGCGTGGTGTAAGCATTGGAAATCTCACACCATCTCCATCTAACCCTTGATGGTCATTTGGGTACCATGGAAGCTCAGAAAGAATTGTCGCCTAGAATGCTGCGTGTCTTCATATATATACAGCTCTTGAGATAGTTCTGTTAGCTTTAAACTCTATCGCATGTGTGCTTTCATTTCTATCTGTTTTCTAACTTTGGTTGCTAACATGGTATTTTTAAGAGTTTGTTTCATCGTAGATCGATCGACGAGACTACGAAGACAGCGCTCTGATTCTACTGAATAGGGAAGAAAATAGGGTAAAACAGTGATATAAATTTTACGTGAAAAAATAAATATAAAAAACCACATTAAATAATATATATATATACATAAACATGGCATGGCATGTATTTATAAGAACGGACGTGCGCTGAATAAAACAGTTTTTATCTCTACGAGTCATTATCCCCCGGAAAGCAACTGATGAAAGGCTTGAAAAACTTATCCTTGAGGCGTTGAGCACCGCTCACTGTTGAAATTACTTTATGGGCAAAGGGCCATTTGGAGAATAATTGCTAAGAAAATCAAAAGCCCATCACATAAGAGACATGTATATAAAGTTCAGGAGATCTCATGAGTCTCCTAGTGTAATAGAGAACTAGAGTAACACAGGTACACGCTCGCTCACTTTGTCTCGTCAGGCAACACGTGCACATGATATACGTATGAATGGTTTGCTAAAATTAGTTTTACGTAGACGTGGTTTTCTTTTATAATTTTAATTTCTATAAATCTTAAAAAAATCCGATGAGACTTACCAGATTATTTGGTACGCGTGGATTCCGGATTTTGGATAGGTTATGTATAGCTTATCTAGTTCGGTTATAATTTAAAAAGATCATGCGAGCATCCTGATCACGGGTCCTAATATCACAATAAATACTGAGCTGACACTTCATATAACATGCACAAAAATAAAAACATTGCTTGTTGCCTACTATCGGTATACATCGACGGATCGAGAGAGCAAGTCTTCGAAACCATCATTTTCGACATACTACACTAAGAGAGGCGATAAATAAGGTTTTTAAAAGTGGTACATGCAGGTTCATTCATCATGACTCGTCTATATTTATGTTCAGTATATTGCTTGTTGTAACAATCTAGTATCATGTGTTGTTTATGTAGTACATGTAGTACCGCTCCCAAGCCGAACATTCAATAGAACCGTCAATACGCATTGATCTTATTTCATTTATTAGATATAATGCCAGTTCGTTTACATATTTCATGTCATTATTTATTTATAAAATAAATTTAATCAATATTTTCAACACTCACGACATGGTGGCGCTTGCACAGATCGTCCTTGCATCTGCAGACCATCCCCAGCCTGGTCAACCGTCTGGACCACCGGCTCCGACACGACTGACTTCTTGACGACGGCGATGTCGCACCGGACGGCGAAACCGTTGTTCTTGAGGTACAACGACGCCTCCAGGTCCTCCTGTTTCATGAACTTGTCGCAGCCCAGCATGCTCCCCCCGCAGAACGTCCTCGTGCCACTGCTCTCGTAGGGCACGCACGTCGGCGCGCGGTAGCAGCACCCCACCACGGTGGCTCTGAGGGACCAGGCTGAACCGGACCTCGGCCTGGAGGACGCCGCTGGCGCCGGCGGCGACGCCGTGGAGCTCGAGCGACACGGACACGAAGCCGGCTGCCATAGGCGTTCTCCCGTTTGGGTAGCAACGGATGCTCCAGGTGTGGCCCGCCCGCGCCTTGAACTGGGAGGACTCGACGAAGTGGCCAGTGTCGTGCATGTTCTTGATCCGTGTGTAGCCGTCGATCTTGAGCATGTGGCACCCGGTGGTCGCCGTGGTGGTGACCGTCGACACGGTGACCTCCGTTGTTAGCGCCATGGGTACATAGCTAGTTGGCGTGTTGCTGATTCACGGCGATCGAACTGGCTGAGCGCTAATATCTCGATATCGATCAATTGCGCCACTGGATCGGAGAACGTAGGGTGGTCGATTGATTGTAAGTTTGGCAGGGTTTAATTTTTTACATAATTAAGTAGAAGCCAGGTAGAGGTCGGCTGTAGTTCTTATCTAATACGAGTACTTATGGAACAGAATAGTTTTTTTGTTAAAAAGTAAGTTCGTTATGGATACGTGTGCAATTACGTATTTACATTACCTTCGCATTTACTACTACATGTTGGATGTGATGAAGCGTTGCAAACTGTTCTTGTCTCGGACCGGTTCGTGAAGGGACAAACAACAGGTGGAACAAAATTTAAGACATTTCTTAAGGTGCTATAAAAAGCTATAAATTCATAAATTAATCAGTAAGATTTTCTTTACTATTATAAAAAGTAATTAGAGATACTCATAGAAGCTTTCACTTCTAGCAAGTATAAAATGCTATAAATTCCTACATTAATTAGAAAAAAATTAGCGTGTTATTAAAAAAAATCTTGTCCACGGATTCTTATATTGGGCAGAGAATATGGATATACACTAGGACAAAGCTACAGTGTTGTTAATAACATTTCAAAAATTTTACTTTCCTGTACAATGCAAGGGTTGATTGCCTGTGAATTTTTGAAGCACACCATAAAAAAGCGTCCACAAACAGCACAAAAACCCAAATACCACAAACAGGTCCTCAAACCTCATTTTGTGCCCGTTAAGGGATGTTTAAGTTCCCCCAAGGAGGATTTGGTGCTCAGGAGTAAACCTCTGTAAGCTCCTACTAAAGCCTATTTGATTTAGAATTATTGAGCGAATTTTTGTCACAAATTATTAATTTCATTATCGTGATAACTAAATATTTTAAGAAATACATTTAACAAAATGTTTAATAAAGGTGGTCTAAATAATAATACAGTAGAAAAAAGTTTTTGAGAAAACATAATTTTAAAAAAGTTGAGAAAATAATCGGGTGGATAAGCTGTAAAGAGTAGCGCGGTTGTGGTGATGTATGAATTTGCTGTGCCAAAATTTTCTATAATCTGATGCCGAATAAACCAAACTATGATATAGAACAAAGATTCTCGATAAGGCAACGCCATTGAAAGAAAGTGATTGCAATCTATTTGGGAGAGCTTAAACAGCTATCAGATAGCGCCCTAAATTGTATTTTCCAAGGCCAGGCACATTTTTGATGTCCTAGCTTTCTTTGTGGAGGTGACACCATCACCATGCACCATGGGAAATGAAAACTGACAAGTCATTGCAACTCTAACCTTTCTTTTTAGTCTTCTTGGCTTTCAAGATGCCATAGAATTCACATATGAGTCTTTAAATTTATAAAAACTAATGAAGAAAAATACGAGGATGTTGCGTCGCAACTGGCCCTTTGTGTTGGAGAAGACGAGCATTTTGTTAGGGAGATCATGCCGGCACAGAATTTTTGATATATTAGCACTCCAATTTCAGAAAGATTAATAAGCAATAAGGTTACACATATTTGGAGTTATTCTGCAGAGAAACTTTTGCCAGAACGAATAAATAGCCTTCAAGTAGTCTGTTTTTTGTTGGTCTATCACTTGGCTATCTCCCCTTTGATTACCCATTTTCTTGTCGCAGGAGCCAGGTTCTTCAGAAACATTCCCATCAGGGGCACGAGAAACTTCAGAAAATATAGCATCGACAGTCCAAGCAGCAATGCTCCCATCTTCAGCAATGCATTTCTTTAACTCTTTCTGCAAGGATGGTTTATAATCGGTGACCGGAGGATATGTGCAACTGGACAGTTGGATAGCTGGACAAAACAAGAATTTCAGATGAAAACTAACCCATTGATACATTCTTGCCAGGGGCACGATGGCTTTACGATAATCCAAGACCAACAACTTGGTAAACTTCAGCCACAGATCTTGTATTTCGGAACGAGCCTCATCGTACTACAATGCAAACAAACTGTGATAAATAAGCATAACTGTCAAAATAAGAATGAACCTGAGGAAGAACAGTAAAGTGGAGCCAATCCATGTCAAAGTTTCAGACCTTATCGCTGGATAAATCTTCACGACAAGCCCTCATCTTCTCCTTGATGCTGTCAATGGCCACAGATAATTCGTTGCATTTCCTCTTTCACATTTCTGCCAGGGGCTCTGCTTTCATTCCATCAGTGGGTAGGTTTAACATTAGCTCCAACATTCCATCTATGCTTTTAAACTGTAACACCTCATCGTGGCAATTATATTGATAGGTAGTCATCCCATCACAGCAGGTACAGCCACCCTTTGATGCATTCTCACACAGTTTTGGATCAAAAAATGGCTCCGAATTCTCCCATCCCTCCCCCGGGTGCTTATTGCACAGATGATCCACCAAGGAAGCAGTGTCTAGGAACTTCTTGCCTGCACATTGGCCTGACGATCGCGGGCAAATCAAGTAACACCATGAATTATGTGTCCTGGAGAATCGCTGCGCATCGGAAATGGTGCTCACCGCAATCTTGTCGATCTTGCTGTAGTGTTCATGCAGCTCGTCGATGGTCACGGATAGGATCTGACCCTGCCTCTCGCTATCCATGGATTCCCAATCTTGTGCGGCTAACAAAACAAACTTCTTCTGAAGATCACTGAGCTGTTGCTTCTGAGAACACACCCTGCCATCGAACTCTTCCCCGGTCACTGATCCTAGAGGGATGCCGTGGGCGAATGGATCGTCGGGGTTGTCGACGGCGAGCGCGCGGTAGCATTCGGTCTGCGCGGCGTCGAAGTCGTGGAGGCAGACAAGCAGCTTAGCCCGGAACAGTGAGACGACGAGGGATCGATCGAAGGAGAGAACGGCGTTGTCCATCGTCGCGAGGGCGCGGCGTAGCGTCTTGACCGTGGTCACCGCCGGCGTGGTCGCGGCGCGAGCTAGCTCCACGCACACGTAGGCGGGGAGGCACTGTGCCCACGCAGACGACGGTAAGCGGTCGGCAAGCTTCGCTGCTCCACAAAGGAGTAAACGGATCTCAGTAAGCTTACTGTCTGTACACTTTACTTCTATATGTGGTATTAGAGTAAGGTTTAGACATTTTCACGCGCTAACAACCTTCTCGCCAACGAGTTGACATCTTCTCTCCATCGTAAGCGTCTCCTTCTCCTTCGAGACCTCCCATTCCACACACGCTTCTCTCCCACCTCTTTCTCTGGTGGTTTTTTCTTTTGCTTCTTTTTCGCCTCAGTTTTTCATCCCCATCGTCTTTTCTACAGGCGGTTTACTCCTCACCGTGAGCTCACCCCCGTGGTTTTTCTCTACCACGAGCTTACCCTTGCTCGCCATCTCTATCGCATGACGAGGAGAGAGTCTTTATCCGCCTCCTGGTCTCGTCCACTTTCACCTTCCCTTGCATTCTCACCTCATCCTCTCTCCGAAGCTGCATCGGCGCTTCTCCGCGCTCACGCTCTCCATCGGCTGGAACACTCTTCCAGCTCCTCCCATTCCGACAAGCTTACCTGCCCGCGGACGCGAAACCTACCTCCTAGACGCGAACCTTCTCCCCTCGCATCCGCAGCCTATCTCGTTTCTGGGTCCGCGCCACTTTGCGCGTCCACGTGTCCACGAAAGCAAATCCCTATCTCCTAGACGCGAACCTTTCTTTTTCACATCCATGGCTTTTCTCGTTTTCAAGTCCGCCCCAACCCGACGCACCCACGTGTCCGCGAACGTGAAACTCTACTTTCTAGACGCGAACTTTTTCTTCTCGCGCCCGTGACTCCCCTCATTGCCTTCATCGGCTCCACGCACGCGTCCATCGACTTTGCCCTCCTCTCATCAGCCTCACGCCCACCTACACTCTTCAGCCTCGTGCTCGCCTCCATCAGCTTGCGCATTAATCCAACGCATACGTGTGTCCACCGACGCAACATCCTATCTCCCGGACGCGCATCTTTTCTCTCATGCCCATGTCCCTCTCATCAGCTTCTCACCCCTCTCTCATCGGCTTCTCCCTCTCTCCCATTCCCATCGGCTTCTACCCGTTCCAATCGGTTGTTCTCCCATCGGCCTCTCACGCACTCCAGCCCACTCACACGTGATTCCCTCACGTTGCGTCCACCCTTACCATGACTACCGAGTCGGCTCTTAGTTTCGGTACTCTCTCTGTTCCTGGGTCTAATTCTCTTCTGACCATCGGCACTCTCGACACTGCCTCGACTACTCCAATGTTCTCCCCACCCTACGGCGCAATAAACATGAAATCCCACGTCCCAATTTCACTCGACCTAAACGTAAACTATTTTATGTGGGTCTTCTTCTTCAAATCCTTATGTGACAAGTTTGGTCTTCGTTCCCACATCGATGGCTCTGCTCCCCCTCACCCCAATAACCCCTAGTGGGACATCGCCGAGTACTACGTCCGCAGCTAGCTGCTCGGCTCGATCAACAACTCTGTTCTCAACCTTGCCATGGAAGACACCGATCTTACCGCTCACGACCTATGGGTGGCTATTGAGCAGATCTTCTAAGCAAACAAGCAACCTCGTGCCATCTTCCTCCTAAACGAGTTTCATTCCATGGTATAAGGGGACTCATCTATCTCCTCATACTGCTGACGCCTTAAGGTCAAGGCCGCCGCCCTCTGTGATGTCGGCCATCCTATGACCGACTCCCAACTCATCCTCGCTCTCTTGTGCGGACTCAACTCTCGCTTCTCAAACATCGCCGATTACATCGCCAACTCCACCCCTCTTCCCATATTCATCCAGGATCACGACATGCTAGTTCTTAAGGAACTTGGCCTGGAGAATGATGAAAAGACTATCGTCCACACCACTCTCATCGCCGCAACCAGTTTTGGCTGCAATAACCCCAGCGGTTGCTGTCCCATGTGTGCTGCTGCCTCCTCCCGCGTCCTCGGCAGTTCCTCCGGCTGCCATAGTTTCGGCCATGGCAACAGGGCACGAGCCGGCGACAGTGACATAGGCAAAGAAAAGGGCAAAAGCAAAAACTGGAGCGGCCCTATGCAGCTGCGCCCCACTACTGCCACTACCCTACTAGCTAGCCCCATGGGTCCATGACTCTGCTATAATCCTTGGGCGCCTCAACCCCAACCACACAGCCACATTGGCTGGCAGCCCGAGGTCCTCGGTGCTCACCCCTAGGACCACCTGGCATCCACCCCAGTGCAACTGCTCCTGTCTCCTACACCCTCGCAATCCTCCTAGCCGGCTCCTCTATGGAACCAGGCTGGCCTCATTGCCACCCTCAACTAGATAACGCTCCAGCCTCAACACCCCTGGGTGCTGGACTCTGGTGCGTCATCACACATGGCTTTATCGGACGGTATACTTCATTCCCGCCATCCTTCCTCCTTCTCTTTCGTTACTGTCGGCAATGGGTAATCTCTCTCAATCACATACCGCGGTGACTCAATTCTGCCTACACCCACATCAAACTTCTCACTACACAATGTCTTAATTGTTCCCTCTCTCGTCCACAATCTCCTCTTTGTCCATCAATTCACCAGAGATAACAATTGCTCTATTAAATTTGACGCATTTATTTTCTCTATGAAGGATATCCCGACCCGGCGTAAGATGCTTCGATGCAATAGTGGTGGCAACCTATACACCATTCCTACTGTGCTATCCACTCTTCACGCCAATATCGCCATCTTCACCAACCTTTGGCATCTCTGTCTCTTGCCACCTCAGTCCTGGCATTGTCTCCACTCTTCGTCGTAGCGTCTTCATCCACTACACTAGCACCAGCCCCACTGCATGTCATTCCTGTCAACTTGGCAAACATGTGCGGCTGCCATTCTCCCCCTCTACCTCTTGTACCTCTCGACCTTTTGAAATTATTCATTGTGATGTGTGGACTTCTCCAGTTAAAAGTGTTTTAGATTACCAATATTACCTTGCTTTACTTGACGATTACAGACATTACTACTGGTCCTTCCCTCTCTCTCGTAGGTCCGAGGTCACTACCCACTTAATCAACTTCTCCAACTACACTTTGACTCAATTTAACCTCACTATCAAAGCCATACAGGCTGACAATGGCACGGAGTTTGTCAACCGTACCATCTAAGCCTTCCTTACCTCCCGTAGCATCCACCTTCGCCTCTCCTATCCATACACCTCCTCCCAAAATAGTAAGGTCGAACACCTTTTTCGTACCCTCAATAATATCAGTTGAACCATGCTTCTCCACGCCCACCTCCCCGCAACCTACTGAGCTGAAACACTCACCACTGCAACCTATCTGCTAAATCGGCGCCCTTCCTCCTCCATTCGCCACAACATTCATTACACTCTTCTGTATTGCAAAACTCCCGACTACTCCTACTTACATATTTTTGGGTGTATTTGCTACCCCAATTTGATAGCCACTACCCCTCACAAACTCGTCCCACGATCCACCATCTGTATCTTCCTTGGCTATCCCTTCTCTCACAAGGGATATCGCTGTCTTCATCTCTCCACTCGCCGCATCAGCATTTCCCGACATATTGTCTTTGGCGAGTTCTGCCTCCCTTTTGGATTAATCAACCCTAGACCTTCGTCTAGCGATCTCGATTTCCTCCTTACCAACATTATACCCTCCTGCCCCTTACCATCCACCACACCTTCACAGCCCACTCCGATTGTTTCTGAGGATCCACTGAACGACTCCACCATCCTTCTACGTGCCCCTGCCATGCCGATCATACCTCCATCAGCTTCCCTACCTTCCACCATCACAGCGCCAGTCGTTGCCCCGGTTGACCCAGTCCATCCCCTTCCTTTGGACCTACAGCCGTCACCCTCGCCCCGCTATCACCTTTGCCCCTGTCCACTCCGCCACACGGCTGATGTTGCCATCGAATCGTGCGGCCGCCCCCGTCCCAACCACCTCTCACATGATTACCCGTTCTCAGATCGAGTCACTTTGTCCCACCCAGCTCTATGGGTTCTTCGCAGTCCACTGTGCCATCTCACCCATTTCAGCGAATCCCCGATCTGCTCTGGCCAACCCTCAGTGACGGGTAGCCATGGCTAACGAGTACTAGGCACTCATGGACAATGAGACCTGGCACCTCGTACCTTGTCCTCCCGGCGTCAACATTGTCACTGGCAAGTCGATCTTCAAACACAAATTTCACTCCGATATATCTCTTGCTCGTCACAATGCGCGTTGGGTAGTTTAAGGTTTCTCTCAACACCCCAACATAGACTACGACGAGACTTTCAGTCCCGTCGTCAACCTCACCACTATCCGAGTCGTTCTTACCCTCGCTGCCTCGCGCTCCTGGCCGATCCACTAGCTTGACGTGAAGAATGTCTTTCTTCATGGTCATCTAGTAGATACCGTCTATTGCCAGCAGCCTCCAGGCTTCATCGACCCAGCTAATCCTAACGTCGTCTGTCTCCTCCAGCGCTCTCTCTATGGCCTTAATCAGACCCCTCGAACCTAGTATCAGTGTTTTACCGCCTATCTTCGGCAACTCAGCTTTGTGGCCTCTACTTTTGATACATCTCTTTTCGTCCTTCACACTAGAGATACCACCGCCTACATACTTCTATATGTCGACGACATCATTCTTACGGTATGCTCGCCCATCACTCTACAGCACATCATGGCACGACTTCACTCGAAATTTGTCATGACCGATCTTGGTCCCCTGCACCATTTTCTTGCCATTTCTGTCATGCACTCTCTCCACGAATTATTTCTATCTCAGCTCCTATATGCCATGGATCTTCTCTAGTATGTGGGCATGGCCAAATATCACTTTATCATAACTCCCGTCGACTCTCGTGCTAAGCTCTCCGCCACCAATGGCCCTCTCGTCACTGACCCTTTCCAATACCGGAGCCTTACTAGCACTCTACAGTACTTGACTCTCACACGGTCTAACCTCACTTATGTGGTTCAGTAAGTGTATCTCTTCATGCATGCTCTCCGCGAATCTTATCTTGTGTTGCTCAAGTGTATCCTTTGCTACATGAAGGGCACGCTGACCATTAGTCTTCACTTTAGCTCCATCCTCATCGACTCTCTCACCGCATATTTTGACGCGAACTAGACAGGTTGTCCCGACTCCTGACGCTCTACATTCGGTTACTGCGTTTTTCTCAGCGACACCTTGGTGTCTTGGTCCTCCAAGCGCTAATCCACGGTGTCCCGGTCGAGTGCAAAAGCTGAGTACCGCGCCGTTGCTCATGCCGTCGCCGAGTGTTGTTGGATTCACCAGCTTCTCTAGGAACTCCATACACCTACGCCTCCGCAACAGTTGTCTACTATGATAATGTGAGTACCGTCTACATGACCACTAACCCGGTCCACCATCGTCGCACGAAACACATCAAGATCGACATTTACTTCGTCTATGATAAGGTCACTCTAGGACTCGTTCGGGTGCTCTATGTACCGTCGACGTATCAGTTCACCGATATCATAATTAAAGGCCTAAACGCGTCTTTGTTCCACAGTTTTCGGTCTTTTATGACTCTCCCGCTACGACTGCAGGGATGGTAGACCGTTAGACTTGTATATATAAACCGATCTCCTATACAGTAAACGAGGTCTCAGTTTCACTGTACACACTTTACTTTACACCAATCACCTCGGCGACGGCATCCTTGCAGCAGCTTGGAGTAGCAGTCGATGCCGCGGCGCAGCCTCGCCCTAGCCATCTCCACCCTCACCCCCTTCGTCACTACAGAGCAGCGGCCGTACCCAGGCGGTGCAACGCCGGTTCGGCCTGGCGGGCGATCGGCGCGGAGCGCATGAAGGCGTCCCACGCCTGCCTTTACGTCCCCATCGCCGTCAGGGCCTCGCCGTACGCGGCGAGCGTCTCGACGCAGTCGGGAGCTACGGCGAGCGACATCCTGTAGCATGCGGCGGCGAACTTCGCCTGCTTATGGGGCCGGTGTGCTCGCGGAGACGGTGGGGAGCAGGGCGGCGGCGTATGGGGATCAGTGAGCAGTTTAGGGCAATGGAGGCGGGGTATTTGTAACGGGCGGGCTTGCGATTTCGGGGAAGTCGAGTCAAAGAGCAGTGCGTTGGGAGTTGACTTGAATAGCTGTGTATATACGGTTCAATCTTCGTACCATGTCAAAGATTGGCGATGTACTCTACATTTTTTTATTAAATAGGAGATACATAGGTATACTCATACACCTATAAATATGTTTCCTAGCACATACTAAAAAAACAAAAGTAAGCGGCACCAAAAAACTATACGACTTCATTTTTTTTCTTATTATTGCCGAAAACTGAATTATGCATCATAGAATCAATACAGAATTCATATGACATTCATGCCTCGAGTGATTGTAGAAACAAACCTCTGGGTTCTCCGAGTGGCTAAATATTCCTTCAGCCAGGAATTAGAAGCACTTCTGGTTGCATGGTGTAATATATGTGTGTGTGTTTTGAAAGTAAAATGAATATATAATAGTGTGAAATCAAGTTAGAGCTCTTATTTGTGACAAATGTTTTTTTAGTGGAAAATGCTAATTCCCGCGCAATTTCAAACATAGTAAAATGTTATTTATTTTGGAGCCATCCATATAGACGTGAGTCATGCACTTGGAAATATATATTTTCTATTGAGGATTACAACGCTCTCCACAAGACTAACACCGGGATTGGAGACATTTAGTGCCCATCTGCATTTATATGTCCTGCAAAGAGAAATTGAGCATTTTCCTTCGGTTAACCTTTTGGCTTCAATCTATTTTTAAATTTCAATATCTTACTCCAAAAGTTATTTCTACAAACGAGAAGTTACATGATAGAAAACTTTTATTTTTTTTATTAAAAGTTTTCTGATGCAAAGTTTTTTGTTTTCTCCATGAGAAAGTTGTTTAGGTGGAAAGTTAATTTATGTATAAAGTTGTACTTAAGTACAAGTTTGTCCAAAAAAATTATAATTCACATAAAATGTTTATATAAGGAAAGTGCTTTATAATTCCATCTAAAAACTTTACAATTCAATAAGAAAGTTTTATGGCTCGTTTACAGAATTTTATTAAGTTCAAATTTTGTTCAACTTTTTACTCTATAAAATCTAAGTGTCAGTAGCTTCGGAAAAAAGATATAGTCATGTATGGTCGAAATTCACTCTCAGAGAACATGAAAAGTAAAAATATCCCTAAAAATATAGCAAAACGATATTAAACTAGAATAGAGACTTATCAAAAGGAGGAAACAAAGCCGCTGGCTCTCAAGAAGTCAGAGAGTCGAGAGAGCTAATGCTCGCACGCTGAGGACTCGCTTATTACACCGCTTGCTTTATCCCTTGATAAGTACCACTTGATTAGAGGAAGCGCTGGGCATATTTTGGCGGATAAAGCGGACAGTTTACGCGGCGTGGTTATTGTTGCCCAATGCAAAATCGATAGATTTATCAGCCCAACAGTAGGACAATTTGTAGCCTGTTTACCTGTATAGTGGGACCAAATGGTCGGTAAATTGTGGTTGCGTTAAACAATATCATTTGTGACTGAAGCGCCTTTCTGTTATTCTGTATGTGAGATCAATATATGGTTGATGGAGTGATGGGTTTGATGATGGGAAATAATGCCCTATGCTTCTGTATGTTTTTGTGTTTGTGTCCTCTGGGTTCTTACGTTTTCCAATTAAAGTTTGTAAATAGGAGAGTTTGGATAATTGGATATATATTAGAACAAACATGCTAAGTTAATACATGTTTTGAGAAGCAACACGTTTTTCCCAAGTTGGTCGCATGATCCAACATAGTTTTGGGCTTTCGCCAACTAGGGCCAATCATATCAAATTGGTCTCTGTTCTCTGTTTTTTTTTATACAGCAAGGTAGTTTTGGGTACATTACATCTCATATTGGTGTGTACTGTGTCGTATACATGGCCTAATAGACCATAATAGAGTGGGCACTGCCGATAGGCTGTATCATATTTAGGCCAAGAGCATGGCACGGTGGGCCAGCATGACACAACCCAATTGCTGTAGAAGGCTGGCACGTCACGACCCAAGCATAAGCATATTTACCTATTTTTTCATAAATTTTTTATTTCCTCCTATTTTTCCTAATTTTTACCGCACATTTTTTTCTATTTTCCTTATTTTCTAAGTAATTTCCCCTATATTTATCTATTTTTCCAAAAAAATTTCAAAATTTCCTTTTATTTTTCTTTTTTCATATTATTCTTTATTTTCACACCACATATTTTTAATTTTATAGACCATTTATATTAGTGGGTCATAAGGTCTGTATCATGCCAGGCTAACCTGATATGGCTCGGCCCCTCAATAAGCCAGCTTAGGCCAAAATGAACTGACATGACCTACTATGTTTTTTTTAGGCTTTACTACGTTGTAATAGACCTATGCCATAGACCGTGTCGGTCTTATTCTAGCATCATTATTGGTTATGTTCAGTTATTGATATGTCTGTTGAAAGTTGCAACCATATATTTATTGCATATCTCTGTATCCTCTTTGATGAACTAATGGCCTGTGTACATTTCTGAACTAATGACCATATGGTCCAGCTTCAGACATCTGAGACTAAGACTGATAGCTCAGTCAATAAATTCGGTCATCCCACCTTGTGAATTGTGCAGTAATTTCAATAATTTAAACATTATGAGTATGCTTTTAGTAGTAATAGTCTAACTTTAAGCGCTATCGGACGAAACTCCGACAAATGCACAGTTGAGGGATAAAATATGGAACTTTTCGTTTTATTTATATTATCAAGATATTTTTCTTTCAGACTCATCCTTTTATAACTTTATTCTTTTAGCCTGGCAAAAGAAATCGTGCTTTCCTTTATTTTGTGTTGTAACATGCCAAAAGAATTTGTATTTGCCTTCTTCAAATTTCATGTTGGATATGAAAGCACTATTTGCATTTGTCTTCTCTTCATTACATTTTTGACAATGGCGGGAGAATTGCTTTTGCTTGTACCCTCCCTGAGTATTCACTGTATGTATGTAAAGAATTAGTCTCACCTTGGAATGGAGGATTGGCAAAGGAGGAAAACATAGTAAATACTCTATAGGATTGTATTCCTATGACTCAATTTTATGTGAAAATAACCTAGAAATTAGATCTCTTGGAAATTTTCCTTTTGTTAATTTTTTCCTATAGTGCAACTAATAGGCTTCTCTTATTGTTTCATGTTGTTTTAATTCCTATAGGATACCACTTTGATTCTTACAGTTTTCCTTTAATGCGTTTTAAAGTGAGACTAAGAAATTTATAGGTAATGCCTAAAGGTGCTGTATTTTTGCCGTATGGATAGGATTTCCATT
The DNA here is from genome assembly GCA_030770085.1 of Oryza coarctata. Classification (NCBI taxonomy): domain Eukaryota; kingdom Viridiplantae; phylum Streptophyta; class Magnoliopsida; order Poales; family Poaceae; genus Oryza; species Oryza coarctata. Next base: position 8,579,721 of record CM061483.1, on the reverse strand, counting down.
TCATTCGAAGCCAAATTTGGGAATTATACTTAAGTCAATATTAAAACTGTAGAAACTGTATGCCTTAGTATTTGTGTATTATTCATACGAAGCTGAATTTGGGAATTATACTTAAGTAGTATTTTGCTAGTTTTCTAACTTCATTGCTCCTTCTCATGACAGAAAAATGGAAGAGCAGAGGCCCAAGGCCAGAGAGAAAAACCTGTGATGACAGAATGTGCATCTCCTGAAGCATTTGGTGCTTAACAAAAACTGGTTTCTGTTTGCTTTTTGCTAGCTTAAAACGAAAGATTCCTGAGATTTTTCATGCATGGCATAATAGTATCCTTTCTAGCCTTCAGATGCTCTGGCTCAACGTGCACCAACTGTTGTTACAGTAGGAACGATTGGATCCTTGAGCTACCTATCAATCCTCCTTCCTTGATCAATGAGAGATGCATATGATTGAGAGCTTTTTCAGACAACATCCTGTTCCTGGTTGGTATATCCGTACCAGGGTGGGGTGCCACTGCCATGGTGTTCATATCTCTCTCTCTTTTTCTTTTTTGTCCTCTGGTGCCTCTCTAGCCTTCAACTTTTTTCTCTGTATCTATAGATTCTAGAGGAGACAGCAAAGTGGAAAGTAAGTTTTTAGGCCGGTTCCTCGTCCGTTCCGTTTGCATGGCAATATGGCATCCTAAGTCTTGATATTTTATGGAATTGATGTATTGTTGCATGGCATCATTTAGCCGCTGGTTTGTTTTTGGCATGTGTGATGATCTCGGTCGTTCGCGTCGACATCGCGTTTCATGTGAAGGACTAGTGAAGCTGAAGCTGAAGGTGGGTGGAATCCCCATGCTGTTCGTTTGGCTGCTGTTCTATATGTTTGTTGGCATTGAGCTATTCTGGTACTGTTTATCTTGGAAGCAAAGTTGAATAGCTGGATTGACAGGTGAAAAACTTAGAGCTGTGGACATGACTTAGCGCCGTTCTTCAAGTTCAGAAACAATTCTGATGGCTGCTCAGAAAAATGTGAATATGAATATATGGTAGAAATAAGGAAGTTGTTTAACCTTCCATCACAAAATGAGATGACCCATGATGGTAACCTCCCTTTCAATTCACCCAGAGATGTTTAGAGACTGTTGATTTGGTGGCCGAATGACCACCCATCATCAGGACATCACTGCCGACATTGTTGGGTAAGTAAATACTCCACTAACCTGTTTGGTCAGGTAAATTATTACGTTGGTTATGGCTCCATTACACATAACTGAACTGTTGATTGATTAGTGATCCAGCTGAACAGTCAGGTCATCACACTACCCAAAGTGAAGGCCAGAAGGCGTGTTGAGACGTTGGCAGTTGGCTCTACGGTTACGGATACCTCCAGGATCGTTGCCTCTGTAGTTGCATTATTGAAGCTGCAGGCTACAGTGTGTGTGTGCGTCAGTGGTCACACAGGCAGGCAATGGCAAAGGGCCTGTCTCTTTTGGAGAAGCTGTGGGAACGGATACAGGTAGCACCAATATGGGCATGCCTTTTGGTTGGTATCTTCAGAAAATGGAGCTTCTATCTGTGTGTAGTTGCATGCTGGTCCAGCTCCTGCGAGCAGAACAGACTGTCTAGACTTTTTTTTTTTTGGTCTATGGATCTGATCTTGGGTTCATGCTGGTTGTGCAGATCAAACCGAAAATACACGGATAAAGAAAATGATATTTTTGGCATGGAGATTAGTAAAATTCTAGATGTATATTTTCTAGAACCTGACGAAAATCCTGAGAATTAGCCAAATGATAATGGTGAGCGACAGTTGAATCGCCGGGTGTGTTCGGGAGAGACGTTAGGCACGTAAAATGAGATCTTGATTAACATATGATTAATTAATTATTAGCTATAAAAAATTTAAAAATAGATTAATATGATATTTTAAAGTAACTTACCTATAGAAAATTTTTAAAAAATATATGGTTTGGAAAGAGTATACGCAAAAAACGAACAGAGTGAGCAGAGATTGGAAAAATGTTCTGTCGGCCTTAAGAAGTGCATTTTTATCCTCTTTGCAATGCAGTTCGATTGGCAAGAAGGGCTAGTTTACTTTTTTAAAGTATAAATGTTTTTAAGTAGGGTGTGAACTCTAGCTCAGTTGGTCAAATTTCTTGCTGTGTAATCTATTCATGCGTATTTGAGTCTTCAACTTCGCACGGATAGTTGTATTTTAGCTAACTATATTTTCATAACAGGCGAAGTACTTATTGATAACTCCATTTCTCATAGACATTAGTAGAAATAGAGTGTGTATATGTATATTTATATAGGTGTGCGTGTGTATGTATATAAGTGTTTACACTTATATTGTGTTTCAGAGAAAGATTAGTAGGGCAAAGAACTAAACCATTCCTATTGGTGTGACATTGCGAGGCTCTGCTTGCTGCCGACAGGTGCTTCAAGTCTTTGCTTATCTTTACTCTGCTTGCTGCCGATTTGTGTTTTTTTTTTCGATTTGACCTTTTAGGGGAAAACAAAAAGGTTGGATGATTGAATGTTGGGGCAGAGGGTACAAATCTATAAAGGCGAGAGCTAGTGATTAGCGACGAAATTCAGAAAAAGGTTTCTGAGCTCAACAGCTTATCAATTAGTATCACCCTACGCACTGTACTCCAAATCGGCTGGTACTGATCACCGTGATCTCTGGGAAAGAAATTTGACAACATGGAACCCAAGAAACTCTAGCCTTTCCTATTAGTTGGATGGTTCTAGGCTTTTTGACAATGCCACGGAAATATGAATGGAGAGTTATTGGCATTATGGGCTTGATTAGTTTATGCTAATTCCTCCTTTTTGTTCTGTCCAGCTTCTTCTTGCACAAGGTGGTTGAGGATTGGAATGAGGAACAATTTGTCCTAATAAAAAAACTACCCCCTCCATTTTATATTATAGTATGTTTTAACTTTTTTAAAAAATCAATTTTTTTATGTTTCATAAAATTTATAAGAAAACATAGCAATATTTACAATACTAAATTACTTTCACTAAATCTACTATTAAATATATCTTGATATTTGTGTTAAAAAATTACTATATTTTTTTAATAAATATGATCAACATAAAGAACTTTAATTTGAAAAAAAGTTAAAGCATAAGGAAAGAGTAGACATTTGTTTCTTTCGTTGTCATATTTTTAGGGGAGGACATTTGTCTGTTACTACATAGCAAGGCAGTACATTGAAGGGACAGACACTCTCTCTGACAGACAGCAGATGTACCTTGACAGTGTAATGACACACAGTAAGTGACTTTGCTGACTGTAATTTGCTCCTCCATGAATAACTCTACCACTGAAAATTACATATTAAATCCTAAAGGAAACAGAACCACATTAATTACTGAAAATAGTTGTCTGCATGATTCACATGAGAAATATAAGAAAATTCTGATATTAGACATTGCTTTAATGAAGAGGTTTTTCTTCTTCTTCTTCTTGACAGGATTTATAGACTGGGTGTGGAGGAAATCTTTTTGGCCTCCCTAGGAACACAAACATTACACTAAAATTTTGCTGGATTTCACATGAATAAGTTCAATCCTGTAGAACTGAGAAAACTTCACGTGCTACAAAGGATCATTGAAACAATCCCTACAATACTCGCCATTAAATTCCTCTATTTTTTTTTCTAAAAGATTCTTTTGTTAAAAAAGTCGTTATTGAAACCATGGGATACTAGGAAACACTAAACACCATTAATTATTGTAAGTACGTAAAACATATTGCTTTAGTACATTTTGACGAACTGTCACAAACAATTTGGCGGCTTCTCCGTTGGGTCCATTTGTCTGTCTCGGCTGGTAAAAGTACTCCCCCGTAATAGTGTCTGTACTGTGTACTGGTCTACAGTAATTGCATCATCGTTGTTGTAGTTCACATATGGAGCTTCAGACAAAATAAAAGTTGTTTACTACAAGAGATTTAATGACTCGTCATAAAAAGTTCCATAATTTGGGGGGCAGTGCAGAAGTTGTAGTGCAGAGACATTTGCATAGAAAATTTGCAATTTTTCTGAAATCGAAATCGAAAGGAGGGTTTAAACATTGAACTTCAAATGTGGGGTAGGAGTAAAACGACGAACTCTTGTCTGAAGGGTTTTGCCCACAAGAGCTTCGTGGCCTTTCGAGCTACGCAAACAAGAATCTCTGCCTACTGGTAAAAGGCAATCTGAACAGGGACATGATGAAATCAAAATTCTAAAAAAATAGACAACGCGCAAATTCATAGGTATGTTGAATTTGAAAATTTTCTGCTAAATTCAAACAAAATTGATTTTTCTTCTACTAGATGTACTTTCTTGTCAAGATCACCGAGACCTAGTTAGCTGGATCATAGCTACGAAGTTCATAGTCACGATCCGTGGTTGAGGCGAGGTTTTATCTCTCAGCACTTCTGTTTAATTACTGTTTAATTACATAAATATATAGCCAAAGGTCTTAACCTAACTAGAGCCGATTACTCCTAAAATTATGGAAAAACTAAACTAACCTTCTAAACTTAGCCAATTGCTCCTATAATTATGGACTAAAAATAGAAAACTAAAGTAACCTTCCAAACTTAGCCAGTTGCTCCTAGAATTATAGAATAAAAATAGAAAACTAAACTAATCCTTTAAAATTTAGCCACTAGTGGTTGCCTTGCTGTGCGCGTCTCCGTGCGCATCCCTCGCGCGTGCTGCTCCTTCAGCGGCTCTACGCACGTCACGGGCTCGCTGTCGTCTGTTGTACATGTGCCCCCACATGACATCTCTGCCCCCGTCGAGGAGCAGCTCGTCCTCAAGCTAGAACGCAAGGTACTTGGCATGGAACGGCTCGACGTCTTCCCATGTCGCCGACGCCGCAAACTCTCCTTTCCACTGGATCAGTACCTGGCACACACTGCGAGCCAAGCGTGTTCGTACTGCACGATCTGGCTCCGAAGCAATGGCTCCATGATGAATAGGAGGTAGAGGTGGCGGAGCATCCGGGGGCGGCCCCTAGAACTTCTTGAGAAGGCTGACATGGAACACGTCGTGAAGTCAAGCCTGGGAAGGCAAAGTGAGACAGACAGCAATGTCGTTGATCAACTCGATGATGTGGTGACTGCCTAGAGCAGGGACGATGCCGCGCGCTGCCGGAGACAAAGGAGCGCCCAGTCACCCACCTGATATGAGACGTGGCGATGAGCTTTGTTGTAGTGAAGCTTTTGGACTGCATGCGCCTGCTCCAGCCTGTAGTGGATGTCGGCGAGGAACACTTCATGTTCTTCCATGCTCTTGGTGACGGCGGCCACTCTCATGTCCCTCGGTTCATACGACCGGATGGATGGCGGATCGCGCCCATAGACAACGCGGAACGGCGTGTCCCGCAACCAAGTCTGGTAGGCGGTGTTGAAGATGAACTCCGCCCATGGTAGCCACCACAACCATTGTCGCAGCCAGTCTCCTATGAGGCAGCGTAGGTACATGATGATGACGCGGTTGGTGGCCTCCGATTGCCCATCCGACTGGGGGTGGAAAGCAGTAGTCATGTGTAACTTGGTGCCTACCAAGCGCATGAACTAGCGCCAGAACTTTGAGGTGAAGACCGGATCACGGTCAGACACCATGGACTGCGGTACGCAATGTAAATGGACGATGTCGGCGAAGAATGCTTGAGTGACTGTCTCGGCGGAGTACGGATACGCCAAGGGGATGAAGTGGCAGTACTTGCTGAACCTATTAATCACCGTTAATATGACTGACTTGCCCTGAACATGTGGCAGTGATTTGACAAAATCAGGGGCGATATCTATCCAGACACCCTACGGCACGGGCAGTGGGAGTAGGAGCCCAGCCAGGTGTAAATGCTATGACTTGTAACGCTGACAAGTGGTGCACGCGTGCACGAAATCCTGCACGAGTTGTTTCATGTTAGGGAAGTGGAAATCATGCCGCAGCCGGTGCAACGTGCGCTAGACCCCTTCGTGCCCGTCCTCATGGACGACTGCCATAATTTTCTGCACGAGGAAGGACACCGGAGGGATGTAGAGGCGCTCGCCGAACTGCACCATGTCATCGATGATCGCCCACGGTGCTCCTTTGGATCCCGCGCGTACTTCATCCTGGAGTGCGACGAGAGCTAGGTCGGAGAGCTGCGCTTGGCGGAGACGCGTGACGAAGTCGAAGCGAGGAGCTGAGAGGACCAAGATGGTCCCGTCGTCCACCGTGTCACGCCGCGAGAGGGCATCCGCCACCGTGTTGGCCTTTCCGGCCTTATATTCAACGGAGAAATCAAAGCCTAAAAGTTTTCCCACCCAATGGTGTTGTGGAATTGTCGCGAGCTGTTGATCCAACAAGTATTTGAGGCTGTAATGATCCGTCTTGACGAGGAATCGGTGGCCCCATAGATATGGACGCCAGTGCCAAATGGCGTGGACGAGTCCGATGAGCTCCCGCTCATAAGCGGCGAGGACGCGATGCCGAGGTACGATTGGCCGGCTGAAGAAGCCAATCGGATGGCCGTCCTGGATGAGCACCGCGCCGAACCCATGGGATGAGGCATCGCATTCGACGACGAACATCTTGGCGAAGTCTGGCATGGGAGGATCGGGGCTGAGGTGACTACAGCCTTGAGCGCGTCGAACGCCATAACCGCCACCTCGTTCCATGAAAAGCCATCCTTCTTGAGGAGAGTCGTCAGTGGCACGGCAATGGTACCATAGTTGTGGACAAATTTACAGTAGTATCCCGCCAAGCCAAGGAAACCATGCACTGCCGAGCGAGGAACCGGCCAGTCATGGACGGCCTGCACCTTGGCCGGGTCCATGGCAATGCCCGCCGCTAAAATGACATGGCCGAGGTACGCGACGGAAGCGACACCGAAGGCACACTTGGCGCGCTTGACGAAGAGCTGGTGCCGCCGGAGCTCGGTTAGGATGACGCGAAGGTGGCGAAGGTGATCTGCCCATGTCGTGCTATAGAGCAAAATATCGTCAAAGAAGACAAATACAAAGCGACGAAGGAATGGTCAGAGGACGTTGTTCACGAGGGCCTTGAATGTCACCGGGGCGTTACACAGCCCAAATGGCATTACCAAGAACTCATAGAGGTCGTCGTGGGTACGGAACGCCGTCTTGTGGACATCTTCCGACCGCATCCACACCTGATGGTACCCCGACCGCAAGTCCAGCTTGGTGAAGAACCGCGCGCCGTGGAGCTCGTTGAGAAGTTCGTCAACGACAGGGATGGGGAACGCATCCTTGATGGTGAGCGCGTTCAGGGCACGGTAGTCGACGCAGAACCGCCACGAGTCGTCCGCTTTCCTAACGAGGATGACCGGCGAAGAAAACGCCAAGTCGCTATGGCGGACGATGCCCTACTCAATCATGGCGGCGCACTGCCTCTGGAGTTCATCCTTGTGAGCCGCCGGATACTTGTACGGCCGGACTGCCATCGGTGGCACGCTTGGTTTGACGACAATACTGTGGTCGCAGGCACGCTTAGGTGGCAGCCCCTTGGGCTCGGCGAAGACGTCCCCGAAAGAAGCCAACAGCTCATCAAGGAGAGAGTCGCTGGCCGTTGTAGCGGAGAGGACCCGCGTACACGCTGTCGCCACGCCCGTCCAGCAGACTGCATGGCCGTGTCGGTAGAACGACATGGTACGCGCAGTGAAATCCCAGACGATCGGTCCGAAGGTGGCCATCCACTATGTCCCTAGGACCAGGTCATACCCTGCAAGTGGCATGACAAAGAGGTCGACGCGGAACTCGTTGTCGTCGATGGAGATCAGAGCTTGCCGGAGAACGTCGAGGCAGGTGACCCTTTCTCCGTTGGCCACGGTTGCCGTGAGGCGCGGTCGGGGTTGGACGGGTAGCCCAGTACGGAGAGCGGCGGCCTCGGCGATGATATTGTGGGTCGACCCGGTGTCAAGGAGTGCGATGAGAGTGGTGGCACCTAGAGACACGCTGATCTGTATTGTGTCATAGATCGGCACACCGACGATTGCATGCAAGGAGAAGACCGGTGTCTCGGTGTCCGGTGCCTCGGTCGCCGCGTCGTCGTCGAGGTCGGTGATCTCTATGCCACCAATGTAGAAGAGCCTCTGCAGACGCGGTTGTGTCCACGTATATACTTTTCATTGCAGTTGTAGCAGAGACCGAGTCTGTGACACTCCTCCTATTCTGCCTGGGATAGACGCTTCACCAAATGGCCCACCACTGTGACCATAGGCGGTGCGACTTTGTCGACTGGAGGAGCCGACAGGACGAGGCGTGGGGCTGGGGTAGGCAGCAGGCCGCGGGTCGCGGGCTTAGTCAGCGCCAACGTGTACTGCTCCCGCAATTCTAGCTGTCGCGCCAGGCATATGGCGGCCGCTAGCGACTAGGGGTTCTGGATGCGCACGTCGATGCTAAGCGGCGGTAGGAGACCCCCCGTGAAGAGCTGCACCTTCTGTGATTCCTCTAGAGGACCGGCGCGTGCTAGGAGCACTTGGAATCGGTCCTGGTACTCGGCGACCGTGCTCGTGCAGCGGCAATCAGCCAATTCGAACAACGACGCAGATCGTAGCGGAGGTCTATAGCGCAGGTTGAGTAGATTGGTGAAACGGTGCCAGGAAGGAGTACCCTTATCCTGCTGGACCTAGATATACCACATTTGGGCGCCCTCCTCCAAATTGTACAATGCCATCCACACCTTCTCCTCATCCATGATCCTCTGCTGATGAAAATACGACTCGCGGCGGTTTATAAAGATGAGCGGGTCAGACTTGCCATTGAACCGCGGGAAAACCATCTTTTGGAACCTCGGCGGCCGATCGTTGTGATGCTCGCTGAAGGCCTGCTTGCCGCTCGAGAAAGAGGAACGGCTAGCAGACAAGGCTTGGATTGCTTTGGCGTTGGCCTCCGCGGTGGCTTGTAGCGTGTTGACGGCGGCGGCTAGCATCTCCATGGCGGTCTTGAGGTCAGTTTGGTCACCCATGGTGGCGGCGTAGGACGACGTGGTGGAGGGGATCATAGGAAAGGACGGCGCGGCGGCTGGCGATGGGGATGGAGAGGTGGAACGGAAGGACGAGGATCGCCGGGATCATGATACCAGGTTGTCAAGATCATCGAGACCTAGGGTAGCTGGACCATGGCTACGGAGTTCGTAGTCACGATCCGTGGTTGAGGCGAGGTTTTACCCCTCAGCACTCTTATTGGGGTTGGATAAAGAGAAGGAAAAGATTCAGGAAATAATTCTTGCTTATCTTTTCTAGTGTTCAATTACATGAATATATAACCAAGGTCTCAACCTAATCAGAGCTGATTGCTCTTAGAATTATGGGCTAAATATACAAAACTAAACTAACATTCCAAACTTAGCCAATTGCTCCTATAATTATGGACTAAAAATAGGAAACTAAAATAATCTTCTAAACTTAGCCAATTGCTTTTAAAATTATATACTAAAAATAGAAAACTAAACTAATCGTTTAAAATTTAGCCACAAGTGGTTGCCTTGCTGTGCACGTCTCTGTGCGCGTCTCTCACATTTGCTGCTTCTTCAGCGGCTCTGCGCACGTCACGGGCTCGCTGTACGTGCGCCTCCACGTGACATTCCTACTGGGACCAATGTAAATCCCAAAATTCCAAAAAGGTTTAAGCCGTGGTGGAAACAATATTTTTGTTCAGAGTAGGAAACGGAAGGTACCACGTTCTAGTATAAATTTGTACCTCTCGGTATTTCAATGCTAAAAGTTATAAAAATTTACACTAGAAAATTCAGTACTCTCACTATTGTTATCGGTAGCTCTAAGGACTGTAAATATTATCTATTTGTTTAGACGAAAACCCTAGTTCAATAAAATAGATCATGTAATCACACAATTCTACTACTACCTCCGTCCAAAAAAAATTGCCTTTTTATGTGAATAAGGCAGACACTGATCAGATTCGTGAAGAAAATTGAGTCTTTCGGACGGAGGTAGTACATAATTACATGTGCCACGAATCCGTGCTCTCCCTCCAAATCAACACAAAACCCACCCCCACACTTTCTCCTTCCCACCCTTTCTCTCGTCAAATTGGCTCTCTCTTTCTACTCCTCTTACACTTCACCTCTTTCCCTTCATCTCACCTCCCCACCCCTCTTGCAGCTATGGTGAGCTCCATGCCAAAGATCGCCACAGTGCGACACCACATGGCACCACGCCGCAACACGCCATGCTGCCTCCACTGATTGTGTTACGTGCGTCCAAGCTCGGTGCCATGGCCGCGTAAGTACGTTGGTAGCAGCAGCTAGCGGACGAAGCCAACCCGGGTGCGAGCGACCCACCGAGCGAGGGAAGAAGAAGAAGACGACAATGGCGGCGCGGCTGTGCGCCAACAGTGGCAGCGATGGCGACGCGGCGCCGTTGCTGGCGCTGTCCGTGCTCCACGACCTGCTTGGGGTGGCCGCCTTCGTGGCGTCCCACCCGCTCCACGCCGCGTACGCGCTCTTCTTCGCGCGGCACCTCCTCGCCCTCGCCTGCTTCTTCTGCCCGCTCCTCGTCACCACCTCGCTCCTCCTCGCCGTGCTCGTCACCGTCGCTCCCTACGTCGGAGGAGGCGGGGAATCACCGCCGGGGGTGAGGTCGTCGCTCGGGTGGACCTGCAGCATTGCCGTCGGCGCGCTTCGTGCCGAGCTCATGCCGGACGACACCGGCACCGGCGCTGTCACGCTTCTTGGGCAGCTCTGCTCCTTCGTCCTCGGCCCCGGCAACGCCGCCGCCGTGCTCCGCGTCGGCGAGATCATGGGTGAGTTGTGCGACATTGGCGACTCTTGCTTCATTCTAGAAGACAAGTCCGTGCTGTTCGACCACACCGAGCTCCCACTCCCAGCTCAGCTCCCATGGCATCATCCCGCCATTGATGGCGAAATCTCCATGGATCAAGAAGCACTCGACGAGATCAATGACGGAATTGAGGAGAAAAAGGTAGCTCTTGACCTGAACGCTACTCATTTTTCTTCCGACAATTTTTCAGCGAGCGACATGTCTCTGCAAGACATGGAAGAGCATGAGCAGAATGCCATTCAGGAACAGAGCCTGTGCTCCCCAGATGTGGATGGGCTCAGCGATGGTGTTGAGAAGAGATTGGAGTGTGACCCTGTCTCAGTGGAGATCAAGAAATGCGAGCTGGCTGCGAAACCGCATTCCTCGGTTTCCCGGCGAATCTTGCAGTGGGAGGCACAGGCTTCTGGCAATTTCAAGAAAGTTCTTGATCAAATGGAGGATAATTCGGTGGAATTTTGTTTGGAGAAAGCACCATTGTTGGATTTCAAGGAATGTAACAAATTGGAGGATGGAGCTTACGCTGAAAAATGCGGCGAAAAGCGCGAAAATGAAGGAATTGCTTCTGTTGCAGAATCAGTCATTCACCAAGAAGAGCAAGAATTCAAAGATGTGAGGGAATGTGTGCAAGCTGAAGCTGAAACTTGCACTGAGAAATGCTGCAAAGAACACCAATCTCAAGAAAGTGTATTGATTACTGAGTCTGAACAAGAATGGCAAGTAGAGAACCTCAGAATTGTTCTTCCTGAACAAGAACTGCAAGATGAAGAATACAAATATGTGGAGCCTGTGAAAGAATTGCAGGATCAGGATTGCAAATTTCTGAAACCCGAAGAAGAACAGCAAGAACAAGAAGGCTACAATGATGTGCAACCTGAAGAACAGTCACAAGAACAAGATTGTGACAATGGTGTGCAACCCGAAGAAGAGTTGCACGAGGAGCAAGAGCAGGAGGATCAGGAGTTCAAGGATGCAGACCAAGAACCCGCAAGGGAGAATCCGCTCAGGCCGTCGACGTCGATCGCGCGGCGGGTGCACTCGCGGACAACGTCGGAGAGCCCCCTCGTCGGCGAGGGGTCGCCGAGGAAGGAGAAGGAGTGGAAGCGGACGCTGGCGTGCAAGTTGTACGAGGAGCGGATGCAGCTCAAGCTCTGCCGCGACCGTGCCGTCGTCGAGTGCAGCGACAACATGGACATGCTCTGGGAGGCCTACGAGGTGGGCGGCGGAGGCGGCGGCGCCCTCGCCACCTCCACCAAGCGCGGCGGCAGCAAGGCGAAACGCGGCAGCAGCAAGCAAGAACAATCCATTGCCAAATGCGCGCAAGAACGGGTGGAGGCGGATGAGGAGGAAGGCGACGACGACGAAGGTTCAGTGAGGCAGCTCTGCTGCCTCCAGGCTCTCAAGTTCTCGACGAGGAAGATGAATTTCGGCGGCGGCAAGCCGAGCTTGGCCAAGATTTCGAAGGTGCTGAGGAGGATGACGGCGTTGTCGTGGTCCGGATCGCGGCGCAGCACCAAAGGTTGAAGAAGACTGACCAGCAATGGTGGATGAATCCATGGATGCATCCATCATCGTCTTCCTCAACTCTACTCTGCACCAGTTGTAACAAGGGTTGTTGCTCAATGTATTTGTGCTCCTGTTAAATCTTGAGTTTTTTTTCAGTTTGTGTACATATATGGTATATGTATACCCAATGGTTTCAGAGAGATCGGGGCGGGTAATTACAGGGCAGTCACTTTGGCATGCTCAATGTAATAAAGCTTAATTGGGTGTGTGTTACTTTGTCAGCTTTCAGTAAATTTCTCTATGGGATTACTATGGGTAAGGCTTTGGTGTCAAGTTCAGATTTCAAGGAAGCAAAAGGCAGGCAATGCATCATTTCTTTCTTTGATTTCTGTGCTCAACTCGTATAGAAATTCTGAAAATTAGAATGGCCAATATTTCTCATATGAGCTTTTTTTTCAATTCAGAGCCATTGAAAAAGAAAACTTGACCCAAAGGGAGAAGAGTGTTTTTATAGTCTACCGGGAGTTACCTATTTACCTCAAGAAACATACTGAAGGCATTGCATTAAAGGTCGAAAAAAGGCCCTAAAAGTCTAGCTCTTAACCATATGAGGACTTATTGGCGCAAGATGTGTCTAGCCAGTACTTCAGAGAAAAACACAGCAAGAGGTCTTTTAGTTTACAATCCGGGTTGGTAGCCTCACAACCTGAGGATTTACCACCGTACTACAAGCACGTTCCTTATTCAGCGCCATTTCACGGTAAAGATTACAAAGACACCCTATATGTAAATCTGCGCATTCTTGACCTGACTTCAGAAATCGCAAAATCACTCCTGTTTCATAGCTTTTGGGCTACAATATCTGGGTTCACCCTGAAATCTTACTGTCTTGTTAACACCATGGCAGTGACAATTATCAGTAAAACACAGGGAATGTCAATATGGCATTGTTTGCTAGAATTACTCTGAAGATAGCATTTGCTGTCACCTCTCATTGCACCTTGCATCCCCTCTGCTCTGCATGTCTCCGGTTGCAATAATTCAAGGGCAGCAAAAAGGTACAAAGAAGGGACCAAACTTTGTTCTTCCTCCCTATTAATCTTTTGTGCATCTCTGTGTGCCCTCCTTTTGGAAGCACCTCTCTGTTGCAATGAAGGCTTTTTCTTTATCATCATCCAGGCCCATCCTCTCTCTCAGAAGTGAGGTGAGCTGAGCTCTGTGCCCGCTGACACTTGGCACTGCTGGCCCTGGTAGCAGCAGCATGCTCCTTCTGCCAGCATTATCAATGGTGTTGGTCCTCTAAGACACTGTTGCTAATCTACATTGTACAAGAATTGTGCTGTATCCAAGGCTCCAATTAAACAATCATGTCTCTGTAGAATGATGTACTAATATTCGTAGCCAAGTGTCAGCTAAAAATACCGTTCATAAAAATCACACTGATAATATTGTACTTTTGTAGCTCTTCTTTGTAGATGTAACATCAATAATATAGCTCAAAATGGCATATTATTGCCTAAAAAAACACTAAGGACATGTTTTTTTTTCTGGATGAAGTAGCATAGTTGATATTTTAATCTCGTAATGCGATTGAAAATTTCAGGTTAATTTTTGTACGATGCTTGCTTACATCATCATGTGCCCCACCAAATTATCTACGAAATATTTATAGTCATTTGCACCATATCTTGTCAAATTTACTCATCTTTTTTAGAAAGATTAATTATATGTCATCGACAAATGTTAGATTCTGCGGAATGGCATTGACAAAGTTCAGTCTAGGATCTCTCCCATAGCAAACATCTGTTTTGTGCGGCTGTTTTTCATCAAGTAATACCCAAAACGCGGTCATACACCTCATTGATCCCCTGTTTCGCACTGATTTGAGTATATTTCACAAGATCGCAACAATAGTTTGACTAGGGTGAAGGGTGACTCCGTGAAGGGACGATAGTGGGATCAAATAAGGAAGTGTAGTTTTGTGTAAGTTGGGTCTAGTGATATATGTTTGGTTTATTATTTATTCTATGGTTTTTTATGCAAAAGTTAGTAGTGTACACTGGTAATTAAAATGTCATAGAAAGCAAAAAAAATGTTCTGAAATGCAAAGTTCTTTGTTGTTGGTTGGTCTATATATATGAAGGACAGCCTATATTGTAGAACCAGTAGCCTAGAAAAGAGCTTCGCCTAAGGATGATATTTTGCATAGTAAATTCCATAAACTGGACGAGTAAAAGAAAGACCGAAAGGAGTTTTCTTACTTCTGCTGCACGAAGTTTGGAATTGTTGTTGTACCTTGCGGTACATGACTGCATATCTACTGTCGACGTAAGGTCAGACCAATCATGTTATTAACATAGGAGCAGCTTACTATCCTTAATTTGCTTAGCTTTCATAGGAACATCAGGTACACGTCTTTAGTCAAGGAAAAATGCTGGCCATGGCTGCTCAAAAGTTAGAATATGTCTATCCGTCAGCATACAATGGACAGGGACAATAATTTTTTTAGTTTTACCACTGATGATTTTTATTATTGGATTACAGTAAGGAAAAATTGTATATGGCTGTATTATTGTTTTAGTTTTTACCACTGATAATTTTCATTATTGGATTACAGTATGGAAAAATTGTATATGGCTGTACTTATCATGTAGTTACATGCTTCAACAATTATATTTAAAATATCTGTTACTTTATTATTAAAATAGAGTGGTTAAAGTTTGAGTGCGAATACTGTACGGTGATAAGTATATGAGAATAGGAAAGTATCATTTTCATTTAAAAGGCATGTATATGAGTATAGGTTGTAATCAAGCATACACATATTTGAGAATGTGTCTACACATTCAGATGAACGTAGCGTAATGACTATCTAAACATATTTAATTTTATGCCAAAGTCCATTTTTTACCCTAATTATATAATGGGTTTTTTTCACCGAAAAAATGAGCAAAGTTCAGAGGCTAAAAATAGACTTTACCCTTAATTTTATAGTTGAGTTAGTGTTTTAAAGAGGGTCCTAATAGAGGCTTGGTCTAATAGTTTTTTTTCGCGAGTAAAGAGGCTTCAAAAGAAGAGGTTGTTGTCACAGCTAACCCAATGAAATGCGTTAAGATTTGTGCAATTCTATCTAGAGGGAAAATTATTTTTTCAATTGTAACTAATTATTTAATTAATTAGTTTTTGTAAACCGGACTAGGCGAAAATATTAAGCACTTCACAAACACCGTACGTTTTAGTACTCTTGCAATGTCTGCCATAGCATAAGTATGTGAGTTGTGACGAGCAATCATAACAAAGGTTATATCTAAATGCCTCATCTCAGCCTCTGAGCAACATCCAGCCCTTTGTACATTGGTGTACTACTCACTAATTTACCCCTTAATTGGGGACACGACCAATGAGAAGCATATTATGGTGACACAACAGTTCCATAGTTGCATAGATTGGTCACGAAGCCAACTGCCTTTTTTTTTTTCAATTCACAAGACTATAAGAAGATATATGAAGGTACCATATATTTTTTAAAAAATAATATTTGCCTTTCCTAACTCTGAGATATAGAGAGATACTATATATTACCCTCTTAAATAAGAGAATTTCTTGAATGTTCTTGAAATTTTAGCTCATCTCTGGCTCTGAGTTTTGTTCACTTCCCAGAATACCTCTAAATTTTGATTTTGATCCCTCCTATATCCTTTTCATCAATTGACTGTTAGTTAATCGTTTAATAGGTGTTAAAAAGTTGGTTTTATCCTTGGATATACAAGGAATATAGAAATTTGGGATCTACCATTGGAAATATGAAGTATAATAATTTTATCGTTTGACTATAATATTCAAAGATTTTTTTTGTACGAAGAAGTATTAAACATAAAATATTTAATATATATAAGAAAATTATGTGTAGCGTTTTTTGAAAGGGTAAACAATTAGTTTTGTATAGCATTTCTTTTATTTAGATAATATGTAGCACAACATATGGCAAATCTGTTATACAACCATCACAAATATATTTTAAATATACCCTTTTTAATAAATAAAAATAAAATATTAATTTTTATGTTATTATCTAAAAATAAACTTTATTGTGAATAATACCTCACACAGTCTCATACAACTTCTACATTTTCAACAATATACTCTATAAATTTCTATGTGTCCTTCCATGCGTAAAGGCAAAATGAACCTTTTTATATGAGTTAAATGGTTAACTAACCACCACATTGGTATAGAAAGTATCAAAATCAAAATGTAGTAGTACATAAGAGAGTTAGCAAAACGTATAGGCATAAAAACGATTGGTCAAGTTTTTAGGGCATGTAAGGATTTTCTCTTCAAAGAAAGAGAGTACATATTGGTACTAAAGTGAGTGGTACCTTTTCAAAAACAGTTGAAAAAAGCTAACCGAGGTATCATACAAGAGAGACGTCCAAATATATATTATCTGTGTCTACAAATATAAATATTTCTAAAAGTTTTAGCGGACATTAAGGTTTGAGATAAAAATTACTTTAATGCCTCTTGAGGTTTATCTTACTGGGGAAGATCACGTCCAAAGATTCAGCAATAAATATTAGAAAGAATCATGAGAGATGGTTGAATTAGGAAAGAAATAGTAAAAGAAAAACTTTCACTTTACTCATTCTAACTATTTTGTTACACCACTTAACCCTCTGTAATTTAAAACGGTTCACTTTACATTATAGCTGTTCTTTTTTTAATTTTGTATTAAAATTTGGTAGAATTGATAGACCTCTTAATATATTTTTTTTATCATTTTTCATCATTGTTTAACTAGGTTTGAAGCACGTAATATCGATATAAACATTGAGATTTTAAAGTTTGAGCAGACAATCATGAAAATTTTGAATTTTAATAATGGTGTTATCTATAGCTTAAAGCTTAAAATTACTTGTATAAAAACAAAAAAGAAAAAATGTATTAATGAGTAAACTAAATAGATTAAGAGCGTAAAGTAGACTTTTTTCATAAAAAAATATTTATATTTATAGATAAATTTTAAACGCTAGAAATAATAAGATCAGCTTCAACCCTTCAACGTGGCAAGCGCAGAGTAGAGAAACAAATAGCCCCGCCCAGTGTCACCGCTGGGCCAATTTGTTGGGAGGTTCGGGTATATGGCTTCAGTTAAGAAAAGTACACTTCACATCCTTGACTATAGTTTGAGTTGTGTTCGTGTTTCTAAGCTGTAAAACTAGGTGTAGAGCATCTAGGTGTAGAGCATCGTATAGAGCATCCTCCAACATTTAAAATCAGTACAAACTGAGTTCCACATTAGTATTAATAGCGATTTTGGTTGATGTGCTTTATACATAACTTGTTTGACTTGGTTTTTATCCATATGATGTTGACGTGGTGCTTACACGGAACTAGAAGTAAAAATAAAAAATAGAAAATAAATATATGAATAATATATGTCAGTCAAAAAGAAGATAAAAATTATCGGTCGGTCCTAGTCCCTCCACCTCACCCACCCCTGCTTCCCATCCCCATATCTCGGGCCCTCTCTCTTCACAAGCCCCAAGGGGTTGCATGGCTCATTTGGCAGAGCCATGCCTCCTCTCGTGCTCACAGGATGGATGATGTGACACTAGGCTACTCCATACCATCCTGGTTTCCATATTATTAAAAGTAGCCCCTAGTCTTATTGGCAGGCGATGGTCCAGAGACCCATTCTTTTACCAGGCTGATGACAGCATGGTGCCACATGGTCTTCCATCATTCTGGGCCAATGCCTATTAGGCTTTGGCAGCTTTGGGCCTACACCTTGCTGTCACACCCCGTCCTGACATCGTCATATGGACAATGGCAAGGTGAGTGCATCGCAAGGAAATGAAGAATTGTATTCTACGAGACTGCATTTGCTGGTAACAGTTCTATAATACAAATGCTAGTAGTAACAAAACTAAATTATTTCAATACTAAGAATAAGTTATACCTTTATGTTGCACTAATCCCTAAAATACAACCTACAATCAAAAACAATAGTAACAAAAATTAACGTAGGTAGAACACCAATCCACGGGGAATGATTTTGGTCTATGGATGAAATCAACTCTTCTACATCTTCAACCTAGAATTAGAAAACAGGAAAAATAACAACAAAAGTGGTGGGTATTTTCGTACACTGCAAACCACTCGGAAAATAAAATCTTCAAAGGAAGGTTAGGTTTATTTTTACAAACCATTTATTTTAAAACACTTTTCAAAACACTAAGTGTGAGTTTCTTATAAAACATTTGGAAGGAGAATTCCATCTCTATTCGCTCGCGATTTGCTTTGCAACAGTTCAGTTGGGAGAGTGAAATTTTAGTTTTCATTTATTTTCTTCTCTTTTAGTATACTAGTTTCTTTTCACTTTCTCAAATATATCTCTCAATTATCTCCACTTCACGTCATATCAAGACTTCTTGTCCAAAACATTATTTGTTAGCTCCTCTGAGCCATCTATATCCTATAGCACTCTACTTCCACTAGGGAACTCTACTCTATGATACCATTTTGACATCCCGGGTCGCACAAGTCCATTTTAGACCACTCAGATCATCCGTCAGTCACACAAACTCATTCCACAAATCAATTTCACAAAGCACGGTAGAATAAATTTATGCTAAGAGAATCACTTCATATTCGCTCTTGACCATGGGCACGGTTATTCAAACAATTTAGCTAAACTCTAAAGAGATAACATGCTTTACCTACACGACACAAAACCTACATCGTGTACTAGTCGGTACTAGAAGATCGTGACACCTTTCGAAAGCAAGTCCACAAAAATCCCATGCCATATAGTTGGTCTAGTCTCACAACAAGCATCAGGCAACTCTAGCCATCATCTTCTTAGGGTATATCGAAAATGCTCATATAGCTATCAATACCATAAGCGTCACAATATAGGTGAGACCATGAAGGGTTAGTATCAAAACACACACATCATCCATGTTGTCCCTCAACCACCGGCACATAAGATAATTATGAACTAACAATTTGCTTTTTCATAATACCCATGTGGTCGAACTGTAAAATATTCGAATGAAATTTCTAAAGGAATTGGTCCTTATATGCAAATATGAAACCAAGACACCCAAATGAGACTCCACATCATGAACTTTCACAAAACATCATTTCTTTTTCAATTCTCCAACACTAAGCATTGATTTTCCCAAAACAATTCCTAAACTCATTTTTCCACAAGTCGACATACCATTGTGATTGACCAGTACCCATGCTTGGTGGCATGGATAACAAGATTTATCTTTAGTGTAGCGACAAGGATTATGGTTTTTAAACTGGATAGATCCGTCAATCATGTAAACCGAGGGTAATCAAATTAATGTGTACACTAAACAAGTAATTTTGCAATCAACACATTTCATAATCTAGGAGCAATATTATCAATGAGTGGCTTGCCTTGCTATTGGTGTTCAAATCTTTGAGAAATCCTCGTCCATTGAATCTCAAGAACGTCCACTACACACTCAAAAAGAGAAAACCAACCAAAATCCTATAATATAAATAAACTAATAGTTCCATTGGATATTGAATATGGCTTGATTTAAAAAAATCTAGAAGTTAAACGGAGTCAATCGGACTTACGGTTTAACATATATATTATTTTTTTATGTTTAAACAATTTTTTGTTCAAAAGAAAAATAGTTTCTTTTATGAAAAAATATTCTAAGGAATATTTCTTCACGAGGCCCTGTCATACACATAGAGGTGCCAGCTCAAGGTAGACCGAGTATGCTGAGTGCGTGGTATGGTGGAATGGTGAACCAGGCTAATGGTCCACAGGTCAACATGTGGGGCTCAATGATAAGTGGCATGGCCTGTATAGACTGAGTGTATGTGTGTGCCAATGGAGGAGATGGTGGAAAGAGCACATGGATGTAGACCTTAGAGTGACCAGCCAATCAAGCTCACTTGTCAGTGTCACATAGATCGTGGATTAGGTGCATGGTTGACCAGTCATGCGGGTCCTACCTCCTTTTGTTTTATTTTCTTTCTTTCTTTCAATTTATTTTATGTGTTTTCTTCTCTTCTCTTCTCGTTATTTCCTCTTCTTCTCTTGTTACTTGCACTGAGCCTTACTTGGCATGATTGTGGCAAGCCTAGGGATGGCGTTGTCGTATGTGGCCGGTGGTGGCTGGGGAAGGTAAATATGGTGGCAGTGCCTCGACAAGCTATAGGCACTGGTGGTGACATTGGAGGGCTTGTGCTGATTGTCTTGAGTGATGACCTCGATTTACAGGAAGGAGGTGGCAGAGAAGCGATGGCTTCAGGCAAGCAAAGGTGACGCGGAGCTCCGTCTCCGCCCGATGAGATTCAAGATAGAGTTTCCCTACCTTGGCATGGCTCTAGACGAGCTACACACAAGCAACCTGAGACAATAAGAAAGGAGGAAGGCGGTGGGTGGTGATGGAGCTTATGGTGGCAGGGCCATCGGTATGTCAATTGGCAAGTGACTAGAGGAGGAGGGACAGCTGGTGGCAAGCAAGCTTGATGAGAGGTGGTGGGATAGAGGACATCGAGTGGTAGATGTTGTCAGTGGGGGACGAATTGGATAGAGGGTGACTTATGGTTAGAAATTAGGGTCGGCGCCGATGGTGGACCAATTTGGGTGTTGCCGCCTTGCTTAATATTGGGAGCAATGGCGAAGTGAAACAGGAGGCCAGGAGGTGAAAGAGAGCGGCAAAGTCCTAGGAGCACACCCGTTGTTCACTGAAATGCCAGTGGCTCAATTGGCGTGTGGTGGTGATGAGGTAGCTCGGTGACCAGCTCGAGCTTGGCCCGGTCAGGTGGTGATGGCAATGAAACTAGCAGGGGTCGTCGGTAAGTGCATGGAGGAAAAGGAGGAATGAGAAGGTTGCCAACTAGTTTTATAGCCATGCCAAGGTGAAGGAAAGATGAGTTGGCCTGGCTTGCTTCGAGTTGAAGAAAAGTGGGGTGGACAAGACACAGAGATATAAGCAAGGGATTGAGGATAGGGGTGGCGTCATGGCTAGCTACGCATATGACGGCGAGGATTGTGTGGCATCAAGGTAGACATAGCGCACCCTAGCGGCGTGGACTACTTTCTCTATGACTCCCTAGCGCGGTGCAGTGGTGCACTGGACAACGTGTAGCCACGATAGCATGGTGTGAATGTCAAGAAAAAAGGTACGACCTTCTATGTGGTGGGGCGAAGTGGTAGGCGGTGGCACATTGAGCAGTGTGAGATGGCATCATTGTGCATCAAGTGAGGCTAGCATGAATTGCGCCCAGGTGATGTGGCTAAAGGGCAATGTTGTGTGGAGTACTAGGTGGTAAGGAAGGCATCATCAACGCCCTTGGTCGACGGGATTCCCAACTAAATGAAGTGGAAGGAAAAAGGCAAGGGTGGATGCATGAAACTGTGGTACATGATAGCGCACAGTGTACGCAATAGCTCTATCTCGGTGTGCATGCCACACGCGAGAGGGCGCGGCTATGCCAATGCGAGGCAACACACCTAGTGCAACCAAGGCTAGCAGACACTGTTCGGCCGAGATGGCATAGCGTGCAATCGTGCGTGCTACGCGATGCTACTCGTACAGCCATGTCAAGGCTCGGCTAGTTGGGCCAATTGGGCAAGAAGGAAGGAGAGGAGATATGGACATGGACAACCTAAGTAAGAAGATGGGCCAAAGAGAGTAGGGAGATGGACTAGGCCATCATGGAGAGAAGAAGGGAGAAAGAAGGTGGGCTGCTATGGCAGCTAGGCTGACTAGTCCTTGGCCTGGTTGGATACAAAGGAAAAGGAAAGGGAAAAGGAAAGGGAGAAGTAGACCAACTAGGTTGTTTCAGTTGCGACTCAAGTTGGAGGGGAAAACAAAAGAGAGAAGGAGATAGGCTAGGCTAGCAAGGCCAAGACCCTAGTGGAGGGAGGGGGTGAAAGGAAAAAGAGGAAGGAGTTGGGCCGAGGAAAGTGGAGTTGACCTAAAATGAATATTGTCTTTTGAATGAATTTTATATAGTAGAGTGGTTAAAAGAGGATGCTTAGAAAGAATATATAGTCTTAGATTTTATATTTGAATTCACTAAAATTCTAGAAATCAATAGGAACGATATTCACCTAGATTTGGGTAATTTGGAATGAAGTTCGAAGAATAATTGTATTTGGATACACTTATAGAGAGTGGAAAAGGATGGTAAAAGAAGAGAGATTTCTTAAAAGTTTTGAAATCAATTTTAGTATTTGGATTCACTATATTATAAGGGATCAAGATGGTTTGTTGTGATATTTGATATAAGGTGTCGTTCTTTGAACTAATTGGAGTAAATTCAATGGAGAGGGATCAAGGGGATTTTAGTTTGATTGAACTTTCCACAATACATCAAATATACCAAAGAATTATTAGTATCTGGACATTTCATGGTTTTGAATGATTTGTGATCTCTAAATCCTTGGGATTGTGATCTAGGAAATTATTAGAATCCCAAAATTTAAATGTAGGGACTTTTATTTAGGAGAGGTTTTTTGATAAAAGTTTTTAGGAATGTAAGAATGATTAAATTTGGAAATTGATACTGGATTTTGGGTGGATAAAAAAATAGGGAATAAGGAGGTTTGATTAAAATACGCATTGAGGACAAGCAGAAGCAAGGATATAGAAAGGTTATGCAGATCTAAGTGACTTTCAAAATGGGAGGACTTTTGAATGAATTTTTAGAACGATTTAATTAAGAGGGTACTCAAACTACAAATTTTGAATCATGAGAATTTTAGTTTAGAAGAAAATTGTTGACACACCAAAAAATCACCACCAACAAAAAATGTTTGATTTAAGCACAAGCCAAATCTAATGAAGACACGACTACACATTTGGTATATGCTGCATCGAACAAAGGGCATAAGTTCAAATTAGCAGCAATGGATTATTTTACTAAATGGGTAGAAGTTGTTCCTTAGAAAAAGGTTACATCCAAGGATGATAAAGAATTTATGATGGAGAATATAATTTATAGGTTTGAGATTTGTCTGACGATTATAACAGATCTAAGGGTTTGTTTTTATGTCCAATAAGTTCTAACAATTTGCTACCAGTATAGGAATCAAGATCTTGGATTCATATCCTTATTATGATCAAGCCAACGGACAAGCCAAAGTTTTAAATAAAAGTCTCGTCAAGTTGATCAAGTATAAAATAGATGAACAACCATGGAGATGGCATACGAGCTTAGCTGATTCATTGTGGGTATATCAGATGGCGTAACATGGATTGATGCAAATGTTATGGTATCATTTGGTGTATGGAGATGAGGCTATGTTGCCTTGAAATGAACATTGGCTCTAGAAGAATATCGCTACAAAATCAATTGACAACCGATGATTATTATAATTTGATGACTAATGAGTCAGAGGATCTAGCCCAGAATAGGCTACAAACGCTTGAAAAGATTAAGGAAAATAAAGCTAGGGTAGCTAGATACTATAATAAAAAGGTATTGCCTAAATTATTTGATGAAGAGGATCTCATGTGGAAGGTGATATTATCGATTGGGTTTAAAGATAACAAGTTTAAAAAATAGTCACCTAATTAGAAAGGACACTGTCGAATAAGTCAATGTGTGCCAGACAATGCATATGTATTGAAGAATCTTAAGGGAGAGGAATTTGCCAAGGCACTCAATGGGAAGTACATGAAAAGATACCACTCTAGCGTTTAGATCGATTCCTAGATCGACTAAGTGTGAGCAATGTTTAAAGAGGTGATCAAACATACATAAAACAGATGCTTCCTACATCGCCTAAAGATACCCAATATTATATGTATCGCCTTTAGAAATATACAAAAAAGAGAAAATATGTTGAGAGGGATGGCTTTTTTAGAGTTCTTCTTCTTCATCTTTTAATTATTTCAAAGTTGTAAGATGGGCTAGGTCAAATGGGTTGTAATGACCTATGAGAAAATTTTAGAGTTGTAAAACCCTAGAGAGGATAATTCCAAAACGTGAGTTCACACACTTTAAAATTAGGGGGCATGTGTTCTAGAAAATCAACATTGCTAATATGATTCGACTAGTAACATAAAGTGTTTGATTTAAGCACAAGCCGAGTCCAATGAAAACACAACTCCACATCTAGTATAAATGCATGCCATGTTTGATGAGTATATAAGTCTTGATGTCGATATAAGTTTATGGGCGAGGTGGTCTTATTTTTAAATATCTCTTATAAATAGACAGGGTAGTTTTCTTTTCTTTTTCTATAGGAAATTTTATTCTATGTTCGTTTTAAACTTATATAAACCTAAGAGTATAAATATATACAACAAGGGTCTTGTATGAGAGAAGAATCAGATCGATACAGTCAAATTTCATGCATCACCACCTCTAAGGGTAGGAGTAATATAGTTCTCAACGAGATCTTGCTTTGAGTTAGGATACATCGGTTAAGTTTGATCTCTAATAAAAGATAAGCCTCGTCATATAGTAAATGTATTGGTTTGATTAAGACTTTTTCAATTCAGTTTGATATCTTAACTAAGCATATACATATACTGATAATCTTGATGCATTTAGTTCTAACTAAAGATGCATTGATTCAATCTCCTAATCTGATCTGGTGTATCTATCACATTATCATAGAATTTATCGGCTTGTTAAGTTTATCTTCTTATTCTTCATATTAATCTGTCTCGGTTAGATCTGATTTATTAGATTACTTTTGATAAAATAAATCTTGATAAGTTGATAGATTTTATTCAACGTTCAATTGGAGTTCTAACCAATAGATTATCTTTATATTGTAATTTCACTTTCATCCGTAACAAATCATTATCTAATATACTTTTTATACCACGTTCAATCTGTTATCAATCGTGCCTAACTATATTAGCTATAATCTTATACTATATCGATTTAGTACAATCTATCAAAATTATCTTTAATAAAGTTAGCTAGACAGTTGATAGCGTAATTCCTTATTGGTCGATTGGCTCATTGATATAATTTTTTCTATATCATTTATCAATTATAGATCTAAATTAATTGGCACATCCCGAACTGTAAGAATTTAAGGACTTCATTAAGTAGATTTCTCAGGCCTTCATGCGTGTGAAGCATCGACGCGGACATTAGACTATTTTTGCATCAAAAAATATTTGGGACAAGATTTCGAGATCATAAAGATTGATTAAATTGAGATCTTGCATTAAATCCTTAATACACAAGCAAAGAACCAAAATATCAAACATAGGTTTTTATTAAAATAGTTTTTAACGATTAAATATAAATCCGGGTGTTACACTTGCTTATAGCCCACCCTCAACCATACTTGATCCAATCCCGTGGTTCTTGGAGAGGCAAAATGATGCACGCTGCTCCATCTTCTATGCGTGCACATGTTACATGGGGGAGAAGGCCATTACTTATGTACAAATTTTAGGAGAACATTCCTTAATTAGCATGTCATAGGAACCTCTCCAATTGGCACATTGTAGTGTCATGCCTTAGTGTTACGGCTTATTAGAGGTGGGGTGCCCCCACCACATGATCCTCTTCCTCCACTTGTCTTGCATTTTTATCTTATTCTAGGCATTTTTAGCATCCTTTCTTTGCTATGCATGTTATTACCTCTTGTCTCCCACCGCGTCCTGAGCACCCCGCCATTCACAATGCCAAGGATCGAATGAAGCTATAGTGCAGCATAGGGAAACATAATCCCACTAAGATCCCTCCTCCACATCGAGAGGGCTGGTAAGGTGAGGAAGATCATGTTGCCAACCGGCCAATGGGGTGCATCGGTGGTGCAGGCAACCACACACCCGCTCGTGCCATATGAGTCGAGGGAGATTGTTAGCTTCTTCTCCTTTGTTGCAATGGGCCTAGTAACACCATTCTTTATCGTCTTCCTATAGATATTAGACACCTATGGATCCAACTGGCCCATCTGAGCCTAAACTCGGTGATGATATCGGTCATCTTTACATATTTAAATGAGATGTTCGTCGAAGTGATGGCTTCGGACAGTGGCGGACCGGCAAGGGGCACAAACACCAATGACGAAGAGGGCACAATGGACCCAAAGGGCAAGGAGAAGTGACCCATAAGTTAGACTCTTCTTCGGCCTCTTCCTCATCATCACCGCCAT
This sequence comes from Oryza coarctata, assembly GCA_030770085.1. Classification (NCBI taxonomy): domain Eukaryota; kingdom Viridiplantae; phylum Streptophyta; class Magnoliopsida; order Poales; family Poaceae; genus Oryza; species Oryza coarctata. Next base: position 8,553,287 of record CM061483.1, on the reverse strand, counting down.
GCTATAGCTAAAGGGCGAAGGCTCGTGATCGAGCTCATAGCGCAGAGGCAAGGACCTCAATCGGCACTGCCACGGGCAAGTCAACTGTTATGGAAGTGTGTCCTAGCTCGAGGCGAACCAGTAATCCTGGCCCATCCCTGAAGAGGAGAAGGCCAGAGCCTTGGCTAGAGGCAGCTGGCTTCCGAATCCTGAGCTCGAAGTGGCGATACAAGGGACCAGTAGCTGCGTGAGTTTTTCCAGCTAGGAGAAGAAGCCTGGTTCCATCCAAGCGCAAGATCCGTGGCCATGGAGAAGGTGACGGCGACGGTGGCCGCAACCATAGCTCAGGGGCGGGGAGCAAAAGTCAGGGATCATCACCCCAGGCCGTGGAGTCAGAGCTAAAGGCGGCACCCAATAGCACGGCTCTCGGGAACCCATACCCCTGGCTTGGCGCTGTCGCGAGGGAGAAACCACCAATACGGACCAAAACAAAATTTGACAGACTTTCACAACCAGCCAAACAGACCGACCCAAATTCAGGTGGAGATCCCCTAGATTTGAGGGCAGCTCCACTTAGTGGATTTGCTCAAATCTCAACCCTCCTTTCGTTCCTACAGCTGAGATTAATTTCTCTTATTTAACTCCATTAATCAGTCTTGATCTAAACAGAAAAATACTTGATTTTGACGTATATGCGTATATACCCATTTGAGATTGGTGTGGTTTTCCACGTTCTGCACATTTGAAAGAAATTGTTTTGAACTTTGCTGCTTAAAATTGATCTTGTTTGCTAAACGAAGAAAATGAATCTTATGTTCTCTTGATCATGCCGCCATGCTGTTTCGGGGAAAAATAGTGGTGTACCGTTGATCAGAGTGTAATCCCTATTATGGAGGCAACTTCTTAAAAAAGAGTTCTCTCTTTAGTTCTACATTAACTAATCAAGGGAGTTAATTAGAGGCAATTGAGGTGTCATGATCTCAGCCGTACAAACAAAAGGATGTCTAGGATTTTACCAAATTCACCGGGTGAAGTTGACCACAACTTCAAGGGATCGTTATACCCCCAAATTCAATAATCTTTCACAATGTTCAGCCAACACAATAATAAAGAAGATTTTACCAAATTCACAGAGTGGAGTTGAACTCCAGGGGATTCTTGTACCCCCAAACTCAACAAACTTTCACAATGTTCAGCCAACACAATAATAAAGAAGATGTTTGAGATGCTGACAGCCTGACAGATGCAAAATGAGCTCGAAATGAACTCCATTGGGTCACAGATACACAAAAAATACGGCAAATTTTCAGCAAAGCATCACTGCAGATTGATAGTATTAATTAATGCAGAAAACAAGTTCAGCAGTTCTGACCACATCAGTTCTTTTTTCTGGAGAACATAACAAAACGTGCGTACGAACCCCCATTGGACTCCAAGTACTTACAACCAGCACGAGATATAAAAGCAGAGCATTAGGTAGATAGGGTAAGATCTAAGCACCAAGACATCAGGGGATTTGATGCTTGTCTCTACTCAAAAGCCCACTGGTTCTCCCTGCGGATCTCCTCCTCCTCCTCAGGGGTGAAATCGTTCTTGATGTTGAAGGTCTTGCGGATCTCCTCAGGAGTCTTGCCCTTGATCATGTCAGCAACAGTCTGGCAAGTGAGATCCAGCAACCCCTTGATGTTGAGGTAGTTTGCGGCCTGCAGATTTCAGAATCAAGTAAACATAGTATCAGAAGCAGCAATCACTCTGGCTAAAGGACATGCACAATAAAACCACCTTAGGTAGACATATGCATAGTTCATCATAATAGAAAAGAAGGATAAATGAAGATATGGAAAGGTATTATAACACAACTCACAACAATACCATATAGATAGAGAACACTAATCCATGTCATCTAGCACATTCAAATAGAAAAGTACATTAATGCATGTCATCTAGCACATTCAAATAGAAAAGTACATTAATGCATGTCATCATACCATATAAAAAAAAGAAGATGTCTTTTGGCAAACACATGGTAATGGAAAGTACATTAATCCATGTCATCTAACACATTCAAATAGAAAAGTACCTATTCCCCAAAAGAGGGATTGCTCTGTCTAGGAGCAACAAATAAGGTATGCTTCACAAATAAGTTTATACGAAACAGTGTGGCCTATTGCTGCACTGTGTTTTATCTGGCTGCCACAGAAAAACAGAAATGTCGCCAAGTGGGATGATGAGAAACAAACTATAAAGTAAGCAATAACAGAGATGCAAAATCTTCAAAAGGGGTATCAAACAATAATTTCTAGAACCATGACCGATTTATGCCATCTCTAATCAGAGTACAACTATAAAACAGTGCAATGTGAACAAAAGGAGTCTTGGTTATCAAAAAGGAAGAATGATACCATAGAAGTTGTATAGACACACTTTAGCAACAAAGGAAAACATGACAGTTCAACACCATGCATTTTTTGCTGCAAATATTTAACATGCATTGGTGCCCCATAACTAATCTCATTGTAAATTAATCAAAGCACAATGTTGCTAATAAAGGTCCCCACTGTCAAGCAACTTCTTTGAGATGGTAAATTTTATTGACAATAAAAGAATGGTAACATTTAGGTGACTCACTTAAAGATAAGAGATGTTGATGAACAAGATCGGAAAGGATGTATAACCATAAACTGCAGTACACAATGAATTTACTACTGCATATGAATAAAACGTCAATCATACACAGAAGATATAGAAAATTACTATCTGTTCAGATAATTCTTTTCTAACATATTCTCCATTATAGCGATACCATCAATCATACATAAAAGATGCAGTCACAAGATTAATACAACTATGTAAGATCATTATTTATAATGTATTCTCCATAGCCATAATTTCCATCACTAGGAGAACGATATATAAACTATAGCATGACATAATTAATCAACAGTGTCACACAATGAGTCAATACGATCATTCATTTCAATGATTATGCATGTAACAAGATCATTCCTTTTCTAACATCATGCATGCAACCACAGTATCCATAGCATGCAAACAATCTCTAACCTAGTATCTAATGAGATGGATTAATAACATAATCCCAACCTACAACTTTCCCCAGCAGTTTCACCAACATAAAGGGAACAAATTCACCTAAAGCATAATATTAGTATCTAAATGATTCACTTAGCTAGTCAGAATGTCAGATAGAAAGATACCTAAGGACATAACAAACACAAGATTTATGAACAGGAAAGGAGCAAATATATAAAAACAAAAATAAGGGAACAAACTTATTAGAACATAGCAATACAAGCATCTATCATGCTTCAAATATATATAATCACAATTAACTTAGCTCTTTAGGTAATTCCCTTTATAATAAATGTTCCATAACCCTAAATTTCCTTTACTAGAAGGATGCATTTAACCTCATGTAGCAAGAACGAGCATACATAAATACGCAGAATCACAATTACCACATCTACACAGTTTTACTATTGAGGTATATATCATTCATAGCCCTAAATTACATAATAACCAGCATTAAGCAAGAAACAGCTAATAAAAAGCGTGGTACATTTAACCCATCATATGGAAACAATCAACGACCATACACATGAAAATACAGAATCATAGCTATCATCGACCATACAGATGAAGATACAGAATCATAGCATACCACATCTGCCCCAAGATCACCTTTTTCCTAACATTATGCATACAACCATAATTTCAATAACAAGCATAAATGCATGAAGCATTTAAACCATATCCAATCTACTAGGGTGGGATGCCACCGTAGCCATCCCATGCGCTAGGAACAGAATGCACCTGGAACGATGACCAAACAAAATAAATCTAGATCTAGCACAATACTCGCAGATCTGAATCTCTTCGAGAGGGAGGCACGAACAGGGGAGGGAAAAGGGGGAAGCTTTACCAGGATGAGGTCGAAGAGGGTGGCCTGGTCAACCTTGACGAAGTCGGCGTCCCAGTTCTTGAGGTCCTCGCCAGAGGGCTGCGGCACGGCGGCGGCGGCGGCCGAGGCGGCGTCGGAGGAGTTGGCGCCGGCCTTGGATGCCGCGGCCGCCGCGGCGTGGACGTGCTTGTTGCAGTACTCGATCACCTTGCTCAGGATCTTGGAGTTGACGTTGGGGAGCGGGATGCCGTTGTCGGCGCAGTCGTCCTCGATCATGTGACGGATGGTCTGCGACTCCATCGCTACCGCCTCCTCCACCTCGAACTCCTCCCCGTCCGAGGACTTGAGCGTGATCATCTTCTTCTCGCCCTCTGCCGCCGCCATCTGTCTTGTCCCTCCTCTCCTTCCTTCTTCCGATCGGCGCCGCCGGCGACGAAACCCTAGCTTCCGCGGTGGAGGAGGAGAGAGAAATCGATGGGGATTTGCTGCGAGTGGGTTGGATTGGCTGGTTGGGCGGTGGGGAGATTATTATTTAGGGAAATAGGAGGCCAAGGGGCTGGGTGGACACGTGGATGGTGGTAGCGCCGTCCGATGAGTGGCTGTGGACGGCTGGGATTAGGTGGTGCGATGGACCGTGCCGCACGTTCGGGGGCCGGTCGAGCCCATAGAATCGGTTGCGAGATTGGAATTTTAAAAATTCTACTTGGAAAACGTAATAAGAGAAGAGTTCAAAAATTATTTAATGAGGACATCCAAAAGTCTAAAAATCACCTCAAACTGCAAGAGCATCTCTATGTTTAATTAAAAACTTTAAAATATGTCAGGTCATCGTTCATGTTCTCTATTTTTATTATAGTGTCATTCCATAAGACAAGATTATGACTTTTTTAGGTTGATGAGGCACGTGTCGATCACATAAGGGAGCTGTCAGCTTTTCACAACCAGGTTTTCCTAATCTCAGCACACTGTATTGTTGTTCATTTTTCTTCATTTTCAAAGTAAAATAAAGCCATTCTCTCGAGCTTGGTAGAAAAGAATTTAACACAAAATAGTACCAAAATTCATAATTACATGGAAATTACTAAGCTAGACAGCAGTGAGCAACTCACAATGGGCTGTTGTCTGATCGAATGTGAAGACGTGGTGACACGAAGGTGATAGGAGCTCCATGTCTCCTTGTGTTATGCGATGGAGGAATGAGGGATACAATGCTCGGTGATGGCTTGTTCCCTACTACAATAACACAGTAGCGCCCAAGCTCTACACGAGGTGTCGAGTAGAGGATGGCGTGCTATCTTGTGTAAGAAAACATATTCGTCGCGGGAACACAGAGAATAATAACATGGTCAACCAAATTTTTGAAGTGAAGATTGAGCTAATCGGCTGCCACCCCAAATCTAAGTCACGAGAATGCTGGTATTGAATGTGCATAAATATTGGGAACAGATTTGGATAGCTGTTGGAGACTTTTTTTTTTTTGCCTAATTCTCAAAATTTAGATTTAGGAAATATTTTTAGACATCTCTTGAAGATGCTTAAGGTAGGTTACTGTGGATGTTTCGGTGTTGGGCAGACAGTCTTTTTGTAGTCTAATCCGGAAACATTGCGTATTATCGCATGAAAATAGTATTGTCGTGAAACTATAAGATCGATCCCATTTAATTTGTTACCGGTTCTTATCCTACCAAATTTTGATAAGGCAAAAAACAAAACATACTTTAATTGTTGCTACTTTACCAAATATTCAAAAAAAAAAGAAATGGCAAGGCAGTAAAACCAACATACTTTTTTTTACATGAAACCCAACATACTTTAACTATCGTATACATAATCTTATCGCGCGCCGCCGCATGAGTCATCCGATCTGTTGTGTTTAGTTGGTTTCGACCGCTTTAATTGTGACACATGGACCGAGCGACCCACCGTAGAGGCTAGCAGCAGTCGTAGATGACCAGTATAGTAGTCATTTTTTTTTCTTTTTATATAGTCTTTAATAGCAACACACATGTTTTAAATCACACATTATTTTTAACATCCGCTTAATCCATCGTACTCCACTCAAAATATACAACAAGATGAGTCCAGTATTTCATATTATAACTTTTTTTTGTTAAGTAGGAGCAACTATGTAAGCATGGGAACTATCTACATAGTGCAAAAGTAAAAATCATAGAAGAGTTAAAGCTTTAAGCTATGTGAAATAAAATTATGATAAAGTTTAAAAGTAATTTATACAAATACACAACAACAAAAGTAACTCTTCACAACACATTAGAAGTTAACTCGACGTCAGGATAATTGAAACAAGAACCAAGAAAGTAACTACTTGTATCATATATATAAGCAACGTTGGTCATAATGCAACTAATATAATAACAAAGATTTAACGATAAAAAAGTAAATTTGTATAATATAGAAGTAACTATTGTCAGATATAGATGTAACTATATTCAATCACAACAAACAAGGGTAAGTATGTATAATTTGGGAAGTACCTATTGTCTGGCTTAGATAGTTAGCTGTAACTTTATTTCAATCGTGAAAGCCAAATACATAATCAAGGTTGTAACTTTACTCAGTCATGACACTCAAGGTACATAATTAAGTAACTAAAGTGACACGTCGATATGTAACTGCACTTAATCGTAGATGTAACTATGTTACATGGCCATAGGAGTAATGTTGGGTGCATGCAAAATCGGGCTAATTTGGTCTGCACGTGCCCGGGAAGAGGCTTGGTGCTAGTTTTGGAAGGGAGAAGAAATGAGTAGCAGACATACGTACGGTGTTATTTTTGGTAGGGGGAATGTTTCTAGTTAGCACAATTGGGGTGCACGTGTATGATGTAGCCACGTCCTTTAATTATTACTACTTTACCAAAATTTGATAATTCCAAAATTTTTTAGCCCTAAAGACTATATCAAGATTTGATAATGCTATAAACATATCCAAACGCTGCCAAATTTTAATAACACCAAAATATACCAATATTTAACAGTATCAAATCTTTATAGTGTTGGTTTGGGTAATAAACCAAGCAAGTCCTTAATAATGATGTGATCCAAATAAAGATCTGTAAGCTGAGCAAATGGTTGGGAAACATACAAATTCATTTCTTCCAACGATTTGTACCGGTCTTGCATATTCTAGTTTCAATTATGGTAGTTTCCACCAAGGCTGTCAGAAGAATAAGAGAAAAGAAAATTCAAAAAGACCATGTTGGTTTTGTGTTTTGGTTACTACTATGAACCATTTATTTTTTATTCAACTCTTAAAACCATTCACTTTTTTACTCGGTCAAAATGAGTTTTTTTGATGACGTTCCATCATGTTGTATTCTAGTTAGCCATTTATATAGGATACGAAAGGGAAGAGGAATAGAAGAAAAGGTTGACTTGTTTATTATTATTTATTATTTATTAATATATTGAGGTTATTAAGTCCATGTGGATTTCAAGTAGTGCTATGTCATCTAAAAGCACAATGGTTTTAGTTTTAATTGAATACCAAAACCAAAATTGAATGGTTTCAAAAGTTAAATAATGAAAAGTGATTAGTTTTATAGTTGAGAGCCTAGTTAAGGACATACCTTTTCTCATAAGAGAATGGTTGTTGGTAGAAAATAATGTATCCAATTTCACCAATAATAAGCTACACCATTGTCTATTAGCTTTTTCAACCTATCTAGCTAAGTTTTTAATTCATTTTCAATTCGTCCATTGTTCCTATGGAGAGATTGTGCTCAAGATTGGCTAGGTCTAAGGAAGGAGTGCTCTCCAAAGCTATCGACTTTTGTCGTTTGGTACCATGTGTCCGTGTCTCCCTACTTTGTCCATCACTAGTCGCTTGTGAGAGAAAAGGCATTTGGTGCCATACCAGCTACACCCAACTTTATTTGGTTCTTCTTAACCCTCTCCTCACCTAAAACACGCCCAAAAACCCTTCATCCTGACACACTATTAAAGTTTGAGCTCCTGACACACTATTGTACCCTAAGGCAGTGCCAAAGACCAAAGTGATAGTGCTCGAGCTTTTGTTGTCATCACATCTAGTTCTCAAGATCCCATCGTGCTACCTGGCTCCTAATTTCTTATCGTATAGCCATTGGGACTAACCTCGGATAGGTGCACGCTCAAGCTTGAGCCAATGCACATATGCCTAAGCTTGCGTCCCGCTATTAGTTCCTGAGCTTCCACTTCGCCTTTGCTATTGGAATCAATCTTTACTTTTGGTTTATGCTATACATTTTTTATTGCATATAGTAAAATAAGAGTGTCATCAATCGAATAATTATCTCACACGCAATGAGCATTATCAACATTGTTAGGCATCAACAGTTTGTTTTTGAGTGATGTGGACAATCATTCAGTAGCAAGGTTCATAAATTAGAACTGATCAAAAACCAGAAATCTCAACCAATTTCAATTGAATTTTAATTCAATTTACTATTTTGAATTGCATTAAAAAAATAGTATTTTGAATTTGAATTTTAGAAACCACATCTGATTTTACTTGAAGTTGAAAACCAACCAATTTTTGGTCAAAATGGTAATAACCCTGCCCGCTGATACGATGGTATCAAATGATAGTGGCACCTATACTGCGTGTCTAATCTTGTACTCGTCCTTTCTTCTAAGTGATGACTTCGTAAGATAGCAACCCAACTAATCCTCATTGATCTCTCTCTCACTGTACATAGAGATGGCCAAACGGACAACCCGACATAAACCCGCCTAGTCATGGCCCATTTAGCCCCAGCCTGGGCCCAGCTACTAAACAGGCCATGTCGGGCTAACCCACGTGCTAAGGTGGTGGCCTAGGCCTAGCCCGACCAAGGCTTAGATAGGATGAGCCACCTAGTAGCCCATTAGCCCATGAAAAAAATTAAAAGATATGTAAATTTTTTAAAATAAGAAAATAGGGGAAAATATAGAAAATTAAGAAAAATATAGAAAAATGTAAAATAAGTAAATATTTATTAAAAGCTTTCAAAAATTATTAAACAGCCTGGATCGGGTTGGCCCAACGGACCGCACCGCTGTCCAAGCACAGCCTGGCAGACTATATCTGGGCTGGGCCGGTCTAACAGTAACGAACCTCATGCTAGGCTAATTGGTCCGACCCATTTCGCCATCTCTAAACCACTCGTCGTCCGCCGTCGCCGCTGCCGCGAGAGATTGGTGTTTCACCGGCGCGAGCGAACTGGTCGATTAGAAGAGAGGAGAGATGGTGGCGGCCGAGTGCGATAAGAAGATGGTCACGCCGAAGGTCTCCTCCGACGGCGAGGAGGAGTTCGAGGTGTAGGGGGAGGAGGCGGTGGCGGTGGCGCCGAGGGGGTCGCGGCCCATCCGCTGCACGATCGAGGGCGGCCTCGCCGACAAGGGCATCCCGCGGCCTCCCCGTGGGATCTTCAGGACGGGGAAGGAGGTCGAGTACCGCAGCAACAAGTTCAATGTCGCCGCCGCCGATGCCGCCGGGATCTCCTACACCTCCGATGATGACGACGCGTCCCCCGCTATGTGGGCGCCCTCCGGCAGGGGCCCCAGGATCTGGGACGCTGGCTTCACCAAGGTCGACAAGGCCACCCAGGTAAAGCCTTCCCTCCTCCTCTCCATTTCCCCCTTTCTGCCTGCAGCCTACTTCTTGAAGGGATTCAGATCTGCGGTTGTTATGCTAGATTTGCAGTCAGGCTTTCATAATTGCTCGAGGTGCATTCTGTTTGCCGCGGGGATCGTTGCAGTGGTAATCAATCCAGTATTTCACTGTAGGTTATAGAGGGTGAAGTATCGAGGAAAAAAATCATTTCTGGGGAATTGATATCACTGAAATTTTGGAAAATTTTGGGGCAAAATTTTCTAAATGAATTTTTTTTGAATTTTTCGGCCGAAGGGATCAAGGAATATATCCTGTTGAGGGACCGATAAACCCAAAATTATGGAAATTTCTAATGAAAATATGGAACATTGGATTAGAGATGGTTTACATGCATCATGCATTGTTTGCTAGTTATGGAAATTACATATTGTAGTATCTATCTATGAATAGGCAAAAGGTTTGCCTATGGTTGTATTAAGAAAGTAAAAGAAGTATAGCATAAAGAGGGACCATGACCAGTAAGGGAAAAGAGGAGAAAATTAAACCAGGCTAAATCTTGCAACAGTGATAAGATGACCTAAGCTACCTAATCAAGGGATTACTGTATCCTTAAATGGCACCCCGGCTAGACTCTAAGGTTTAGCCCCATACCCGTCCTCACCAGCGATTTACACGCATAATGTTAGAAAAGAATGATCCGGGGCAGATATATGGTGGTACTATGATGATTCTGTGTATTCAGTTTTAAGTATAATTGTTAGATACATGTTACAAACTTCCCCTTCTGCGCGTGTTAGGTAGCTGTGACATGCACATTCTACTCTGTTCATATCAAAATCTATGCTTGTTTCTATTCCTATTATGAGATAAGCATGCTTATCTATAGTTTAATTTCTGTTTTTGTTTTTCTTGTGAATGTAGCTATACAGCTCTTTACCCATAGTTACTATGGCTGTTTCTGATACCCTGTTTGCTTGATTCTGAAATCTCACAGCCCGCAGAGAGAGAACGCCCAATAGTGAATCCAGCAGCTGCTCATCCACGCATGCCCTTTGGATTTGGAGCCCTGCGCCATCATCAAAACATGGCCCCCCGCAAACCACAGGCCCGCAGGTGCCGCTCGCCGTGCTCGCCGCACTGGACTACTGATCAACTTCGGTGCCTTCCTTGTCTGCACCACCGGGTCATTCATTGTTTTCCACACTGCCGGAGACCCCTCAGCGATCGACGATCCTGCGTTTGCCCTCGTTGCGTTCCTGTTTGTCCTCCTCGGCGTGTGGTTTGCACTGCTTGCGCTCGTCGCCGATCAGTTCCCGGGAGTGGCCAGGGTCGTGGTGGCCATCGCGAGAGCGCTGAAGGGTTACCTGCTCGGTCGTGGCAACTGATCAAGATCCCGGTCATCCTTTGTATATTTATACTTTTGCTAGCTGCCTAGCTCGATTGTTTCTTGTGTTTATAGGCGTGGTAAGTTACAGCCTGCAGGAACTCACTGTAAAGTGTGAAGTGTATATGCATGCTCTGTTGTCTGTTCAGTTTGATGTTTCGATCAATGTTTAGCTTTTAATTTCTGTTAATTTTCGGTTTCAATTATGGATACACATAGGGCTTGTTTGGATTAAAACCAATTTTTACTGTACCAAATTTTTGGCAACTTCAATAAGATGTTTGGTTTGCTACCAATTTTTGTCTCCAAATCCTGTACTATCAAATTTGGTAGTGCCTAAACTAGCCAATGTTTTGGTAACTTCAAAATATTGAAGATTGGTAAAGAGCACATTAACATACATGCTTTCTCTCCAAAGGGTAAGACTGACTGGGACAAGAAAAATGGTTGAAAAGAGAGATGATGCTAACAATGCTCTCTCGCCAAACTCCAAAGGGTAAGACTGATTATGACAGTAACACGCTCCATCTGTAGATTTCATCAACATACTGCGGAAAAGAGCTCAAGCCTGATCTTCAACTTTGATTGGACAATCTAAAAGTATGATGTTCAGTTTTAAATCATGAAGCTCTCACATTTCTATTTTATTTGTTGGTTCTTGGCTGAGTTGTGATGTAGGGCAAGAGGATTAGGAATTTCTAGTGATTTCGGTTGATCCCGTCGACAGGACAAAAAAAACGGTCACCAGTCGATTGCTACCGTTTCTACCCCTATGTCCACACAAGTAGACCACTTTCCATTAACACAACATTATTGTGATCCACTCCATTCTAGCTAAGCCTTAATGCTCCTATGCAACTTTTGTTTAAGGAGTTGGAAATTTTAAAAATTAGCTGATAAGTAATCAGCCAGTGAGAGTCTATAGTTCATTTTTTTTAAGATTCTACATCTTAGCCTTAGAATATGGAGACATAATATGGTCACAACTGCAGCTACTTGTATAATCTCTAGCTAATAGCTAGTTTAAATTTTTACTCGAATTCTAAAACCTAATAGCTAGAGAATCCATAAAATAAACAAATTGTCAGGTAGATATTTACCAACCATTTTTTAAAATCTCTAGCACTTTAAATAAACAAATTGTCAGCTAGAGATTCACCGAAACATACCAAACATGCCCTGATGTTTGGATTTGTCGCTCTCAAAATTACGGCGGCACAAGGGCAACAACACGAGTAAGTAGTGACGAATGCTTTATTACCTTTTGAACCTATTTAAGTTTTGGTTTGACGTGGCAGCATTGTCCTTGTAAGAGTGCCCAAAAGTTTTTTTTTAAAAAAATAGAATTCTGGAGGATTTGTTTTTCAAAAAATCAATTTAAGTTAATAAACGCTCAAAAAGTAATAAAAACAAAAGAAAATCTCTTGTCGCGGGCCCGCGGCAGCAGCACCGGGTGGCGAGCGTACGGCCACCACGTGTCCGTCCTTCACTGGACTCTCTGCACCACTCGTCGCGCGGGCGAGAAGCCACCGCTGCTGCAGCGCTGACTGCACCCGACGTTATCCAGCTCTTATCCCCTCCCCGCCGCCGCCGCCTCCTCGTCCTCACCCACCCACGCCTCCTTCCGACGACGACCCAGCACCATGTCGGCCCTCCGCCCCCGCGCCGCCGCAGCTGCCGCCGACTGCGGGGTGGCCCGGCCGGTCTCCGTCGTCCGCCGCGGCGTCTCCCGCTTCTCCTCGAGGCCCTTGCCCTCCCGCTGGAAGTTGAAGGTTTCTTTCTTTCAGCTCCCCCTTTTCAGCTTTCGTTTTATCTCTTGCTCCCACGGATGCGTACGGGCGCGGTGTTTGGGTGAGGGTTTTGTTTAAGTGCTTGGGTTCAGATATTCAGGCGAGCTGTGTGCGTCAATCTTGTTGCTCCTGCGTTGATTGTCAGAGGGTTCTTGTGCCTGCATAGCTTCTCAGCCTCTTAGGTTTCACCCACCTAGCGGAGTGATGATTTGAGATGAGGCGTAGAAAGCTCTTATGCTGCAATTCTTCCCCTGTTGTTTTGGAAATTAGGAGCTTGGTTCAAATATGTCCGGGGTAACATACTCGTACTGCCTAAATTAGAGTTTTCCTGCTCATAGCCTACTTCAAACTGAATTGAAGCTCTTTACTCAAACTGAGATGCGTGCAAGAATTTTTTTCTACTGCCTCTTACGTGTACTCAATGTTGTTGCTCTTTAGTTTTATAGCTTCTAGAGTATAGTATTTGTTTAAAGTAAACCTTAATATGGCAGTTATCATATATCTTCAGGTTGTGTTTTTTATAATGAACTTCTCTCATATTTGTCAGTATCCATTGCACATTAAAAAAAATTCTTTTCAGGAATGACGTCTGAAAAGTTCACCAGTCCACAGCTGTACATGCGTCTTTGATTTTTATTGACTTTAATCTGCTTTATGATTACATTATTGATTTGCGTTTTATAAACTTATGATTACATTTCATCTGGAATATTGTCATGATAGTTGCTGCCCTATCAACTTTAAACGCAGGGAAGTGTGTTGAATTGGAAATCTAAATGCAGTACCAGAAGTCTACTGACTACGGTTGCTGGTGCAAAGCCTGATGAATCTGAATTTGAAAGCGTCGATGCACCACTTGAGCCTCAAACATGGGAAGGAAGTTTCTTGTGTGGTTTGTTGAAGAATCAGCCACAAGTACTCCCAGTTGCTGCAGCAAAGCAACTTCAAGAGCTATCTAATCAAAGAAAGGACACCTTGATCCGCTGGGAACATAGCATCGGTTCTACCGAGGACTGCCTTCACAGGTTAGTTATAAATGTCCTTTATCAAAAATGTTTAGTGGTCTCAGGAGGTCGACATGCTGCTTTCTGTTTTTTTTCTTTTAAGTTCTCTGTTATATTTCAAGCATTAATTATATTAATTATTAAACAGAGAACACATCTCTTTTGTGATAGAATAAAATACACCATTCACTTGAGATGGCATTCTATTTTGTTGTGCTGATGAAGAAAAACCAATTAGGTTTGACCTCTTCAGTCCATAAGGTTATTTGGACATATGTTACATTTGAAAAAACTCTCAAATAATTAGAGAAATAAACTACAGGTTGGGTTAATGCAAGTGAGGCTTAAAATTGGAAAAGCTAGCACCAAAGGTTAAATGATGGAGGATAACTTGGATCTCTAAGGGTGTATTTGGTTTGGGGATGAAGTGGAATGGGTTAGGTCCATGTTTTTTTTGGACAGGATGATCCTATCTATTCGTTTGGCATGAGAGATGTAATGGTCCTGCTTTTTGAAGGATGGGAGGGTGTGGTCCTAATGTCATTGAGAGAGAGGAAGCGGGTTAGATTGGTTCGCCGGTTTTTGAGGTATGAAGCTGACCTGGATCTTGGGAGAATATTCCCTTTTAGGGATCATCACGTCCCACTTGGCCCCAAACCAAACACCCTAAAAAATGGGCTCGCCCCATCCCATCCATTTGACCAAACACATGCTAATGCCTTACCTAGTATTTTTTTATATGAATCATATAGGAGCATTACTTATAAAATAGTAAATCTACATCTAAGAATATGGAGGGTATGATCTTTCTTTCATCTGGGGTTTTAGTTGATGCTGCATGTATATTCATTTTAGTCATAAGCTTTATGGTCAAAATTTATCAAATTGTTTCATGTAGTTGGCACGATTGTCACTGCAGGTGATCTATATTTGGCAATAAAAAGTCTATATTATTTGCTCTTTTCTCTTTATATTGTATTTGCATCTGAATAATTAATTGATTTGTTGGACTTCTACAAATAGGAGGATTGCTGAAATGAAGGAGCAAGAGTGCCAGACTGCTATTGAGGATATCATGTACACTTTGATTGTTTATAAATTTTTCAAGATTGAAGTTCCATTGGTTCCAAATCTATCAAAGCTTATCAGCAATAGAAGACTACAAATATGGCCACCAAGGGAGACAGAACTTGAATCAATTCATGGACCTGAGGTGCTAGGTTTAATTAGGGAACACTTGACTAGTATTATCAGATGGGTGCATAGAAATGGTCCCAAGATCAATCGCTCGACACTTCGAATCAAAAGACTGCAATTTGGTCGGATTTATTCTGCTTCAATAATGTATGGATATTTTCTCAAATCTGTCACTACAAGGCATTGGTTGGAGCTGATTCTTGCTCAGTCACATGAATTTCGCCCACCAATTCAGTTTCTGAATGCACAATTTAATAGCACCCAGAAACAAGAACAGGAAGAGGCCATTGGAGGTTCCACAGAAATATCATCTTCCTCGAAACCAAGTTCTGTTGTTGATCTGCATGACTTGAAGAGTTACATGATGGGCTTTGACCCAAAGACCTTGGAGTTATGCGCAAGGCTGCGCTCATGTGAAGCTTCCAATCTCATTGAGAAGCACAGTTGGGCATTGTTTGGAGAAAGCATGAAAGATTTCCTAGAGCCTGACGAGGCAGTGATACTTGACCCGTCATCCCTAAAAAGACTGCTGCTTGAAGCCATTGCATTTGGTTCCTTCCTTTGGGATGTTGAGGATTATGTCGACGAGATTTACAAGTTGCATGATAGCTGAAAAAAGATCTGCAGAAAATTCTTGAAACCATGTAAATTTCTTGAATCTTGTATATATGATTAGAGATTTGGCTTTTTGTGCATGTAAATCTCCCTGTCAAAATTGTGTTATTTCAAGCCTATTTGCCAGATTGCCAGGGTGCTGAATGGCCGCCGTAATTTGCTACAAAGGTTTTGGTACTATGTCTGGAGACAGGCTTGTGTTTCTTCAGGAATTCTTTACTGCCTCTAGTCTTTTTTTTTACTTACAGGCTAGTTATTGGAGCCTTTGCGTTCAACTGAAGCTTATCTCGATATAATCAGTTCAAAGCTTGAAATATTTAATATGTTTGTGACTCTGAGAACAGCTTATATTACTTCAGAAGTGTTTGGATTGGACCCAGAAAATGTAAAACTTGGATTGAATTCATGCCCAGAATTACACCAAGCAGCATCAGTGCTGGCAATTGGACAACTTTCTCTTCTGTGACCACATGGGCGACGAAGGCTCATGATGGCACATGAGAGAAAGACTCCTCTGCTCCCCTGGTAGCCACTCAGCCCATTCCAGACCTGCTGGCGTCTGATTCGCAAACAAACGGTCAAGATCTGAGTCTCTATGAAACTGTTAGATCACTCTCTGAGACCCGACATTCTCTTATAGAATTGAGGTCTTACTCTTACTGTACATATTCGTACATGGTATCAGAGCAAGTCTAGACATTTCTGGCGCGCTAGCATTCTCCTATCGGCGAGCCGACCTTTTCTCCCTGTCGTCGACGTTTCTTCCCATCGTCGATCTTCTTCCCGGCACTCCCTCCTCACTCTCTCGTCTCGGTTCCTTTCTTCTTCCTGTCTTCTCCGCAGATGTTGTTCCTTTCTCTTTTCCACCACCCTCTCCCATCCCCACGCGACAAGACAACGGTCTCCATCCGCCTCCTCGTCTCGTCTCACATCCGTCTTCGCTCCTCTTCTTGCTCCGTGCATCCTTTCTCCTTCGATGTCGGCGCACCTCTATACTCGTCGTCCCCATCGGCTAAACTCGTTCGCTCCCCCCATCGGCTGGACTTGTCCACCCTTCATCGGCTGGAACCCTCTCTCAGTTCCCGTTTTTCTGACACGCTCAACGGCTCTCAGACGCGAACCTTCTCCCATCACGTCCGAACCACTCTGACATGTCCACGTGTCTACGGACACGAATCTCTGCCTCCCGGACGTGAACCCCTTTTCTTCGCGTCTGGCCTCTCTCTACGTTTTTCGTGTCCACTCCGCTCCTTGGCCTCCACGAGTCCACGGACGTGCATCTTCTCTTCACGGACGTGAATCTTCGTACGTTCATGATCCAACCACTCTCTGACCTACCTACTCTGCAACCACCTTTTTCCTCACCTACTCTGTTGCCTACTCTACATCGGCCAACCACTTCCCATCGGCTGGTTGGCCCACTCCCTATCGGCTTCTCACTTCTCTGATCGACCGATCTCTCCACCTATCGGCCTCTTACTCCCATCGACTTCTTGTCCCGGTTCTCCTCTCACCATGGCCACCGAGTCCGTCCTCAGCTCTGGCACTCTCCCAGTCGCCGAATCTGCTCCGGCTCTCGGTGCTCCAGACCACACCTTGGGCACCACCTCGCCAATCTTCTCACCTCCCTACGCTGCTGTGAACGTGAAATCTCACGTTCCTATCTCTCTTGACCTTAACGCCAACTCCTCTAAGTGGGTTTTCTTCTTTAAATCCCTATGTGGAAAGTTCGGCCTACGGTCACACATCGATGGCTCCGCTCCACCTTGACCCGATGACCCCCAGTAGGACATCGCCGAGTGCTACGTGCGTAGCTGGCTAATCGGCTTGGTCGATGACTCTGTCCTCAACCTCGCCATGGAAGATACTGACCCCATAGCCTAGGATCTCTAGGTGGCTATCGAACAGATCTTCATCGCAAACAAGCAGCCCCGCGCCATCTTCCTCCTCAACGAGTTCCATTCCATGGTACAAGGAGACTCCTTTATCTCCTCGTACTGCCAATGCCTTAAGGTAAAGCCTGCTGCTCTCCGAGATGTCGGCCACCCTGTGGCTGACTCTCAACTCGTTCTCGCTCTCCTGCGAGGCCTCAAGCCCCGCTTCTCAAACACCGCCAACGACATCACCAACGTCACACCCCTTCCGTCATTTGCCCGGGCCCATGACATGCTAGTTCTTAAAGAATTTCGTCTGGCCAACGACGAGAAGACCGTGGCCCACACCGCTCTCCTCGCCGTAGCTGATAATGGCTGTCGAGCATCCTGCGCTGCCGTTCCCTCTCGTGCTTTGGCGGCCATGGCTCTAACCATGGCAACGCAGCCCGCACCGGCAAAGGCAAGGGCAAAGACAAGGGCAAGAACTAGCATGGTCCGATGTAATCGCGACCTGCTTTAGCCCTTGCCCAGCCTGCCGGTTCCACGGGTTCGTGGCTCTGCTACAACCCCTAGGCACCCTAGCCCCAGCCACGCAGCCCCATTGGATGACAACCAGAGGTCCTCGGCGCCCATTCTCAGGCCCACTTGGTATCGGCTCCCATCCTACCGCCTCAGTTGATGCTACCGACATCACCCACCCAGTCGGTTCTCTCTTGGAACCAGGTTGGCCTCGTCGCCACCCTCAACCAGATGACACTCCAACCATAGCAGCCATGAGTGCTGGACTCTGGGGCGTCCTCCCACATGGCGTCATCGCCTGGTATACTCCGTTCTTGTCATCCCTTCTCCTCTCCCTTTGTCACCATCGGCAATGGCCACTCTCTTCCTGTCCAATGCCGTGGTGACTCCTCTCTATTTACTCCCACCACTAACCTCTCCCTTTGTAATGTCCTTATTGTACCCTCCCTTATTCACAATCTCGTATCTGTTCGCCAATTCACATGAGATAACAATTGCTCAATTAAATTTGACGCTTCTGGTTTCTCTGTGAAGGATATCCCAACCAGGCGACATATCCTTCGCTGCAATAGTGACAGCGACCTCTACACCATTCCCACTGCATCGTCCACTCTACACGCCAGCGTCGTCCTCTCCACCAACCTCTGGCATCTTCGCCTCGGCCACCCCGGCCTCGACGCTGTCGTCAACCTCCGTCACAGCGCCTCCATCCAATGTACCCACAGCAGCTCCACAGTTTGTCACTCGTATCAACTTGGCAAACATGTGTGTCTGTCTTTTTCTAGTTCTCTCTCTTGTACCTCACGACCGTTTGAGCTTATACATTGTGATGTATGGACTTTTTCGGTTAAAAGTATCTCCGGTAATCAGTATTATCTTACTATACTTGACGATTACACACACTACTACTGGACTTTTCCACTCATCAGTAAATCCGAGGTCGCCTCCCACCTAACTAATTTCACCATCAAGGCTCTACAAGCCGATAACGGTATGAAGTTCGTTAACCGTACTGTTCAAACTTTCCTCACCTCGCAGGACATCCATCTACATCTCTCTTACCCCTACACCTCTCCCTAGAACGATAAGGCCGAACGCCTCCTTCGCACCCTCAACAACATAAGTCGCATTATGCTGCTTCATGCCCACTTATCTACAACTTACTAGGCAGAAGCACTTACCACTGTGACTTACCTCCTCAATTGGCGCTCGTGCTCCTCTGTTCGCCACAACATTCCATACACCCTTCTTTACTGCACGACGCCCGACTACTCCCACCTTCGCGTCTTCGGGTGCCTCTGCTACCCAAACCTCACCGCCACTGCTCCCCACGAACTCGCTCCCCGCTCCATCGCCTGTATTCTCCTCGGCTATCTCTCATCTCACAAGGGATGTCAATGTCTCGACCTTTTCACCCATTGGGTCATCATTTCTCGTCACATCATCTTTGACGAGGCATGCTTTCCCTTCGGCCTGCTTACTCTGAGATCCTCATCTAGCGATCTTGACTTCCTCCTCACGAACACCATGTCGTCTCGGTCTCCTCCACCATTCTTCCCATCGGCCGTTGCTGAGGACTTACCCTTCAGCTATCCTACTATTATTCGGTCCGATGTCCCTCCCATCAGACCCCAATCGACCTTACCACTCTCATCGGTTTCGGTCGATCCTATCCTCTTTTCATCGGACACCTTACCCCTATTAGCTCCTCAGTCCTCATCGGCTCCTCAGCCTCTATTGGTTTCCTCTTCCGATCGGTTGCTCCATCTCTATCGGACCGATCGAGCCGATCGACCCATCCAACTCCATCGACTTAGGCCGATCTAGCTCTCTTCTTTCCTCTCATATACAGCCGACGATCCCGAGCCGATGACGCACCTCCCCAACCAGTTCTCCCCACACCTACCACACTCCCATCAGCTCCCATCCCTTCCACCTCTCACATGGTTACCTGCCACCATCCGGGTCGTTCTCACCTTGGCTGCCTCGCACTCCTGGCTGATCCATTAGTTTGACGTGAAGAACACTTTTCTTCATGGCCATCTGACAGAAACGGTCTACTATCAGCAGCCTCCAGGCTTCGTCGACCCCTCTCATCTCGATGATGTCTGCCTCGTTCAACGCTCTCTCTACGGCCTCAAACAAGCCCCTCGGCCCTGGTACCAACGTTTTGCTTCCTACCTTTGGCACATCGGCTTTGTGGCCTTTACATCTGATAGCTCTCTCTTCACTCTTCACATCGGCAACGCTACCGCCTATCTCCTTCTATACGTCGATGATATTGTTCTTATAGCATCTTTGACGTCCCTCCTACACCAGATTATAGCCCGACTCCACTCCGAGTTCGCCATGACCGATCTTGGTCCACTCCACCACTTCCTTGGCATCTCCGTCACCCGTTCTTCTCACGGGCTATTCCTTTCCCAGCGCCAGTACGCCATCGATCTTCTCTAGCGTGTGGGCATGGCCGATTGTCACCCCATGGCCACCCCAGTTGACACTCGAGACAAACTCTCCGCTGCCGATAGTTTACTCATCGTCGATCTCTCTTAGTATCGGAGTCTTGCCGGTGCCTTCCAATACCTCACCCTCACATGGCCCGACCTCACCTACGCCGTCCAGTAAGTGTGCCTCTTCAAGCACGCTCCGCGTAAATCTCACCTCGCGCTGCTCAAGCGCATCCTGCGTTACGTGAAGGGCACACTCTCCAGCGGGCTACACCTTAACTCCAGCTTCATCGACTCCCTCACTGCATACTCTGACGCAGACTGGGCAGGCTACTCCGACTCTCAACGCTCCACGTCCGGCTACTGCGTCTTTCTCGACGACACTCTAGTCTTCTGGTCCTCAAAATGCCAGACTATAGTGTCATGGTCCAACGCCGAAGCCGAGTACCACGCCGTCGCCCACACCGTCGCCGAGTGTTACTGGCTTCGCCAGCTTCTCCAGGAGCTCCGTGCACCCCTCTTCTCTATGACCGTCGTCTACTACGACAACGTCAGTGCTGTTTATATGATCGCCGACCCCGTTCATCATCGACGCACCAAGCACATAGAGATCGACATCCATTTTATCCGTGACAAGGTCGCACTAGGACAGATTCAGGTGCACCATGTACCATCGACGCACCAATTCACCGATATTATGACCAAATGACTCTCCACGTTTTTGTTCACCAATTTTCTATCTAGTCTTTACATCCGTTCCCCTCGCGCTGCGACTGCAGGAGGTGTTAGACCACTGGACCACTCTATGTATATATATATATAGACCCGACCCCTATAGAGTTAGGTCTTAGTCTCACTGCACACATTCTTACATAAACCCCCCTAGTCCAATCATCCAACAAAATTTCACAAACCAAGAACTTAAAATGAGTTTCATCACAAGAATGAAACAAAGAAATTGGCCATGAATTTTCCAAACATGTTCAGAGCTCCCCAAAAGGTCCAAACCAATGGTAAATATGAACTAACTTTAAAACATTTGATATTTCTTCCCTCGATTGTATGTACAGCTCCAGAAAGGAAACAATAGTCGGTGCCTTCAACTGGCTGTCTGGCACTGCATTGAATGTACCTCCACCACTCACTCAGGTGACGGAGGATGAAAGATTTTTGCACGGATTTTGTTTGTATGTTTTTTAAGTTTATCATATCATCTTTCGAATTTTATAGTATTTACTTTTATCGTTTATATAATTAAATAGCTATCACAAAAATTAAATAATTTTTTTCTTCTATTAACAATCACACCTCACCCACACAAACACTGCCTCGAGTACTGATACAGATTACTGATCCAGAGCCAGAGCGAGGAACTAGATGAGACCCTTAGTGAGAGAGAAGCAGCAAAGAAAGCAGAGATAGTAGATCTCTCTCAGCCTCCTCCACAATGCCATCAGCCACCAAGCTAATCTTGCTCCCATCCCTGCTGCTGCTCCTCCTCCAGGGTCAGCAGGGAGGCCACTGCCTGAAGAGCTTGGAGATGGACATGGGGATGACGATGGACATGGATTCAGAGGCTCACAGCAGGATGCTGTGGGAGGCAAGAAGCAGCAGCAATAGGAGGTACATCAGCTATGATGCACTGAGGAGTGATGTGGTGCCATGCTCAAGGCAGGGTGTGCCCTACTACAACTGCAGGATCATGACCACCGCCAACCCTTACACCAGGGGCGGCGAGAGCATCACCATGTGCAGGGATGTAGATCCATGAGGATAACATCCCTCCTGCTGGTTGCTGGATCAGCTAGGCCATGGACACCTGAGATGCAAATCTTGGTTTTCTTTTTTAATTCTCTTCTGTTCTTTCTTCTTTCTGTTTTTCATTTGGTGAATCAGTAGGTGATTCATGGATGATTTACATGTTCAAGATGTCTCCTTTTTGTTTTTTTTTCTTCACCTAGCTCTTGTGCTTTGGTGAATATGTGCTATGTATATGTATGATTTGGTTGCAAGCTATATATTATAAGGAAGTTTGGATCAGGGGAGGTGTGTGCTTGAAATTGTCAACATTTGCTAAGATTTAATTGATGAACGATGCCTTGAATTGACATGGAAGGTGAGCTCATTTTTCTTCATTGTAATTGCTAAGTTGGTAGGCAATTGAGCACATTGAATCTACTCTCATATGCTCATTTTTATTATAATGGTGTGCTGAAACAGGCTTTGTTCTTGTTTAATAAAGATCCTTCTTTCAGTGCTTTTGAGGGAAAAAGGACTCAAATTTCACCAATTAATAATGTGATCCTTCCTCTTTTTCTTGGTGAGGAAATTATCAGTTTGGGTATCAACTTCCAAATATCCTGAATTGTACAAAAGAGAAGGATACAGGTCTGAGCGATTTATTTTTTGAACGTAAAATGGCAGGAGCTCTGCCTATCAATTAGGTCTGAACGAATTCAGAAATCACTCTCGAGAGATTATCTAGCATTGCTATTTCATAAATTCACACATCTACTCCACTTGAGGGTCTCAATAATAAACAATTGAACATCATTTTAAAGTACATACGAGAGAGATCACATGAATTTGGATAAATTCATAGTACTTTTTTTTCAAGGGGGGTTTTATAATGTTTCTTTAAGAACTGAGATTTTGGTGATTAAAAAATAAAGATCGCCTGCTGATCTGTAGTCTGCTATGAATCCTTTCATGCAGAGATCACATGGATGCACCGACACAATCACCCAGATGTCATCCATTTCTCCCAACTGGCCTGTGCACTCTCCCCAAAATAGTGCCCTGACAGGAAATTGACTGTTGTACAGTGCGTTTGCATGGCAAGTCAATGATGGAACTGTTGAAAGATTCCTGTGAAAATTGAACTGGTTTTAGCTAAAATTCCTGCGTTCAAAGGAGGCAAGAGGCTTTGTTTCCATTTTGAAGGAACTGTGGAATATTGTTATGCATATGGTACATCTTTTAGTTCATGTAGATACTACCTCATTTTTCTTTGCCTTTTTAAAAAATGGAATAGGTTCACCACAGTGATAGAACAGCTATTTCGGTTGGATATCACATCGCATTTCTGCGTCATTCCAGTACCAGGAAACACACAAGAAAACTCCAACTAGTGAGGGTTTCTGCACAGCAAATGATGAAATGAAGAGACACTCAAATGCCAGTCCACGTATTGTTTTGAGCCCTACACCCTCCGTCTCAGAAAACAAATTACTAGCTACGAATTTAAATATAGGCTATATTCATATTTATAACTATGAAATCGTTTTTTTTAACGAAAGGTGTAGATGCTAGGTTTACTTTAAAACACACGGGTTAGCGATGTAAAATGGCAACATTAATTACAAGAACAATTCAATTGGATAGAAGTATTCGTTATGTGAATATCATCACTGTAGGCCATAAATTTTGTGAATAATAATTTCATGGTAAAAATACGTTAATATGAATAATGGCAGACCTATAATCTCCTAGAGCCCAACCCAGGTAAAACCCACTACGACAGGCCGCGTTGTTTATTTTTGCAAAATCAGAATTGTTCTGTCTTTTGCTTCCAATCTTCTTGACGCAATAGCTGGTCGTTGTAAGCAAAGTTACAGGCTCCTTTAATTGAAGGATTTTGAAGAGAAATGAAAAAAAAACATAACAGGAATACTTTCTATGTGCGAGTGTTTAGATAATAGGATTGTTTCAGAGGAATTCTGTATGACGGGAAAATTCCTTCCAAATTTGAAAGGAATTCAATTGTGGGTTCCAAATAGTTCCACCGGTTCCATTTCTTTGATAGAGCAAATCATGACATCTCAATCCCGTATATGTTCCTGTATTTTCAAAATTCCTAGGTTGCAAAGATTCAATTGTGTTAGATTCCTAAGTGGCAAAGAAACCCACGACAATTGTGACGGGCAGTGGAAAAACAAAAGGAAGAGACAAATTCGCCAAACTTAGAGTTCAAAACCACCGACCCAAATATTTCTATAAATCACACACCTCCAACGTCAAACATTTGAAGACGGCAGGCAGGCAAGGCAAGACTAGGTGAAAAACACACCAATGTTACTATTACTATTGTAGATGCAGCCGCGGTGGCGCACGCTCCTCACAGCATGTGAGCATCGCCAGACATCCTGTACAGCTAGTGTAATTGTGATGGCCTCCACCGTTCCATGGAATAGAGATCCCTACGCAGTTAAAACCTACTAGTAGCCGCCAATGCACGACGCATCCATAAAAACGGACAGTTACCTCACAGCCACAAAAATTCACTCAGCATCAGTTTTTCATCGCCTCGTACCATACTACCATTTGCTTTTTTGTTGGCAATTCAACAGAAAACACAAGGCAGGCAGAAAACAAACGGGTTGATTATTGGCAAATACTTGGCATTCCATGATTCCAAAAGGCACAGCTCCTAGAAACAAGAGAAGGGGGAAAAGCCGATGGGATGAGGTTGGCAACCGAACCAGAGGTGGCAGGGTGAGAGGGAGAACCTGGGAGGCGTTTATGAAACCTATCATGAATCATCTCAATGGGCAGACAAAATCCATAACATAGGGCCAGCATGGCGAGGAAGGTGAAGATGACGGGCGGTTCACAGGGGCACAGCTGGTCGAGATTAGCAGGGAAGACCATGGTGTGTGTTTTCGTTTTCCTACTCCTTGTACTTCATGCTTTCGAGGGTGAAGCCAGGCATGTCGAAGGAGGTGGCGAACTTCTCGACCTCCACCTTGAGGTTCTCGATGTCCTTGTTGTTCACCAGGCCCTTGGAGAAGTCCTTAAGGAGCTTGCCGTGCTCCTTCTGGATGTTGAGGCAGATGGTCACCGCCTGGTGGAGGAACTCGCCGATCTGCTCAAAGTCCTTCTCAACCAGACCCCTGGAGGTCATCGCAGGAGTACCTGAAAACAATAGCCAGAATACATCTGAGAATCTTGCTTGCATAAAAGAATGGTCGAGTAGTAGAAATAATTTTGCCCAACTGCTCATGATGCAATAACGATTGTGGTGGATATAAATATCAGATATGGACATAGGTTCTACACTAAAGTTTGCAGCAGAGCAATTCAGTTCATATTAATTAATAATGAATCAAATGCATAGCGCTAAGCATTATCTGAACTATGAAATGGCATTATATTAGTATGGTACCATTTTTCTGTAAAGCCAACATTTGAAATGCAAAATGGTACTCACCAATGCGGACGCCACCGGGAGCCAATGCACTGCTGTCACCAAAGACAGCATTCTTGTTAAGGGTAATGTTGCAAAGGTCACACATCTTCTCTACCTTGTTACCTACACAAATAAGCCAACAACAGGACATGTTTAATAGACTGCTTAAAAATTAACAGCAATTAAGCTGACAATGCAAATAATATGCATACCAGTCAAGCCAAGAGGACGAAGATCCCAGAGAACAAGGTGGTTCTCAGTTCCATCAGTAACCATTTTGTAGCCCTTGCTCATGAGATACTTGCCAATGGCGACAGCGTTGGCCTTGACCTGCTTTGCGTAGGCCTTGAATCCAGGTGTCATAGTTTGCTGCAGAGCAACAGCAAGGGCAGCAATCTGGTGGTTGTGAGGGCCACCTTGCAGTGACGGGAACACTGCAAAGTTGATTTTGTCCTCATAGTCATAGACAGCACCCTCAGGCTGGCCCTTCTTGGGAGGCTTAGGACCCTTCCTGTAGAAGATCATGCCAGCTCTTGGTCCTCTGAGGGACTTGTGTGTGGTGGTGGTAACCACATCACAGTACTCAAAAGGATTTGCAGCTTCCTAAATAAAGGAGATAAGCATATTTTTAGAAACTATAGGACTAAACCAACATTAATACATCATCAACCTGTTCAGGTATGCGAATGAACAATATCTTATACAATGTTATTGTAACAGAATCCCATATTTGTTCATTACAGTACTTAATTGGACTATAAAGTATTGCGCCTTTTTTCCCAGAATCAGTGGACATATGAAGAAATCGAGGAATATGTCAAACATTTATTCTTATGGCTAACAAGAACCTCTATAGCAGGAATATGCACTCATAAATAATTCTTTTAGACATCTGTACCACCCAGTAAGAAGTCAATGTGTTCAGAATAATGCTTACCAATATCAAGCAAAAACCAAAACGTCTCATTAGTTGATTGCACAATATTAAAGTGGCACATTCAGTGAGAACTAAAGAGTGGTTTGAAAAAATGAGATATAGCTGAAGATTTGTATTTGAATAGAAATACTTGAAAAACAGCTATTAATATGCCTAAACCGTGATTTAGAGATTCTTATTGGATTTCAACTCTAGCCTACCTTAACTTATTTAAAACTGAAATACTACGTTGAGTTGAGAGATTCAGTAAGAACTAACTAAAGCAATGTGTTTGGTTCATGGGCTTCCCACATACTGTGCACTAAACACACAAAATAGATGTGCACGTGAAGAGTACTGTAGCAGACTGTTTGAAGGCTACGCAGATTCCATTGTGCATAAATATAGGTCCAAGAACAAACTGTAAGCTCAAAAATATTGGCCATAAATATGAGTTTAAGACTTTAAAAGCACACGTGCATGCGGGAAGCTTAAATTTGTTCTTCTGTATAAACAGCCCTGGAACACACTTCTCCTTACATCTTGCAAAATAGTTCCAGTTGACTATATAAAACTCCACCCACTACAATCTCTTTTAACCATGGTTAGCAATGTTCAAACTTTCTGAATTCTCTTAATTTAATTGTCATGATCACAAAATGTTGCATTTAAGCTTGAACTCTAGATTTCTTGACTGTTAATTACTCCCTCCGTTCCTTTTTAATTGTCACCATTGACTAATACTGTAGCAACTTTGATCACTAATAATTTTTAAATGATTAGATTATGATAAACAAAAGCTTAATACTTATGTTTAGTGTCTAATACACTTTGATAATATGATATTTATTTAAGTATTTAGAAAAATTTTGCAGAAAAGACGAATAGTCAAAGTTTAAGTATGAATAGTGTTTGGTGACAAATATAAAGGATCGGAGGTAGTAGTTGTTTCTTCAATCTTGTGCGTAAATGATTGAATAGCTAATCCAATGAACACCCATAGGTGATATTCATTATCAGAGTGCTCAGCAAATTGAATGCTGTGAACATGAGGGAACACAGGAACAATCCTTGACCGCAGACAACCAGATCTGTCATAATCAAAGAATTGGACTTAAGCATACTGAAACAATTTAAATTTAAATTTTGGATCACATCTATCACAACCCACCGTCTTGCTACAAAAACAAACAAGGTAGAAGACAAAGAAACAGACATCCTTCCAAGATTTCCCTAGTCCAAACAACCCCAACATCCATCACCCAATTTTCGACATTTAGAGATATATGTGCATAAAGTAAAAAAAATACTGGATGTTTTAATCAGAAACAGACACCAAAACCAACCAACTAGGTACCTAATAAGATCCAACCAACCAAACCCCCAGATCGGCATCCATTTCATTCTAACACAACTCAGGGCATCAGAGGTTATCCACCATCCAGATCCCCAAATCCAGTCTTCACATTACACAACGAAGCAAATGCTGACGCACATAATAGATGAGCAATATTTATACAAAGATCCCATTTCATTTTCTGAATGTAACAACTAATCGAGATTGAGTTGGTTCAATAGGATTCATACCTGCGCGGCGACGAGGCCGCTGATGTGCGCCATGTCGCAGAGCAGCAGGGCCCCGACCTTGTCGGCGACGGCCCTGAGCTTGGCGTAGTCCCAGTCCCTCGGGTAGGCGCTCCCGCCGCAGATGATGAGCTTGGGGCGGAAGTCGAGCGCCTTCTCCTCCAGCTTCTCGTAGTCGATGTACCCCGTGGCGGCGCTCACCTTGTATGGAAGGCTCTCGAAGTAGATCGACGTCGCGGAGATCTTCTTCCCGCCGGCTGTGTAGTAGCCATGGGTGAGGTGTCCACCGGACGGGAGGTCGAGCCCCATGATCCGGTCGTGCGGGTTGAGGAGCGCGGTGTAGGCGGCGAAGTTGGCGGGGGAGCCCGAGTAGGGCTGCACGTTGACGCCCCAGGAGGCCGCGTCGAGGCGGAAGGCGGCGAGGGCGCGGTCGCGGCAGAGGTTCTCGATCTCGTCGATGACGTCGTTGCCGCCATAGTAGCGCGCCCCGGGCATCCCCTCGGAGTACTTGTTTGTGAGGGCGGAGCCCAGGGCCTCCATAACGGCGAAGGAGGTGAAGTTCTCGGAGGCGATGAGCTCGATGCCGCTCCGCTGCCGCCGCTTCTCCCGCTCGAGGAGGTCGTACACCGCCGGGTCCGCGGCCTCCAGCGGGGTCAGCCCCCACGACGCGACGGAGTCCATGGCGGCTGCTGCGACGGCGGCGAGGCGGCGGTGGTTGAAGTGGCGACGAGGCGGGACGGGGAGGAGACGAGGGGAGTGGTGGGGAGGGGTGGAGGAGAGGGGATATATAGCGGAGGAGGAGGGGAGTAGGGCGCTTGTGCACATGGATGGGATGGCCGGATGGGAGGTTGGTGGTGGTGGTGCGGTGAGGTGGGGTGGGGGTCGGTGCGGGTGAGGTGTTCGACGGAATGCGGATGCGCCTCCTCGGTTGGGGTTGGTGCGGGTGCGAGCCAGCCGTGGTGCGTGCCGTTTGGTTGGGTCGGGTTTGATTCGGGGTGCGGCGGGGAGATTCCTGTGGAGATCTGCATCGGATGGGGTAGTGATGGTCAAATGGTTCGGCCGGGCTGGCACGGCCCACCTACAGCCCTGGTTGGGCATGGTCTGCTAAGGGACAACCTATTAGACACAGGGTGATACCGTGCTATCGCACGTATCAATGCCACGACCTAAACACGATTTTTTGTGCCGTGTCGTATCGGCATGGGCCTGAAAAAAAGACACATGGACTGTGTACAGACTATCAACACTTGTGGTTTGTGTAGTTTGTAGTTTGAAAGGAGAGAGCAGGAGCCATGGGCATAGGCGACGCGTGGCGGGGTCACGTGGGAGGCGCGTCGGGCAGGTGAGAATGGGGACCGCAGGAGACGCCACGGCATGGTGCGTCCAGGAGGAAGGGCTGAAAAATCAAAATGTATGGAAAAAAGAGGATAAAAAAGAAATAAATTGGGAGGGAAAATAGAAAAAAATAAAAAAATGTAGGAAAATATTGGGGATTGGGAATAAAAGAGGAAAGAAATAAAGTAAAGAAATGTAAGAAAAAATGAAAAAATATAGGGAAATATTGGAGAAAAAAGAGCAACTACCTTTTAAATGATGTTTATATTATATGCATACCTAAAAACTCATAATTGAAAAAGAAAAAAAGAGTATAGCAGTTAAAAGTGACTAATTTAGTTTATCTTGGTCCTAAGATAAAGGTAAAAGGTTCTCAAACTGAGTATTCAAATCTAGGTTCTTCGTTATGTGTTCATGTTAGCTCATGCACCATTAATATATATTGTGCTAGTTTTGAGAGCACGGAATAAGTGATCTTATGATCACTTCACCATTCGAGTATGTTAAAATTGTGTTTCATCTTCATGATTGACTACGCCGTTATCTAAGTAGGAGAACAATTCTTCACCGCCCTGAGAAGTGGCATCAGTACTTGAGATAGACAAACTCCCACCGCTAGAAAAGGAACCACCAAAATTTTGGCCTCATTGTAATTTTTTTCTTACTTGCTATAGTACAAATGAGGTCTTTGCAAGCGAACTCCTAAAACTTATTTTGATAATCAAAATATCTTATATAATTTAGTTTTAACATAAAAACGGTTTGAATAATCTAAATTCATTACATCTCCAATAAGTGACAACAAATCGAGGAATCCTGCAATTTGCCCATAGGGTCAAAAATAAATACAAAAGCATATAACTTGGGGATTTCCTTTAAATATTTAAAATATTTTTATTTCATATAAAATACCGGTGCACAGTCATTTTCATATGCTCACAATAAAGTGGCAATGTCGCAAAATTAAATTAGCTATTGGATAATATACTTCCGATAAAGTAATATTTAAATCATAAAATATTTCAAGAAATAAAAAAAACTTGTCAACAATATACCAACTCTGTTTAGTGAATATCAGACTGGTATTAGTACAGCCGTTGGTTGTGTTTGTAAAAATATAATGAGTAAATTCTTGTATCGTAACATATAATTAGGTTTATTCCACCGATGTTCCACGTTCCTATTAAACTTACATGATACTTATCATATGCAATGCGGTATCTTTTAAATTATGCAATTCGTACATAAGAATTATTTAGCCATGATATTGCTTGACAGATGGATGCATTCACGTTTATGACATGCAAAATGTTCGTGATTCAGCATAAACTAGATAATTTCTATGGTCTTATGGTCTTAGAAATTTGTAGCTACATTATCTAATGTTACTATTTTTATTTTTAATGCCATAATCCTCAACAACTTAAGAAATTTTTTCTACAATATTTTCAGCATTATGTGAAACATAATGCTATAATTCTTTTATTTAATTGCCAATCATCATCAATATAATTAACAACTACACTAATATAATCCTCTTTACCTCTACCACTCCAAATGTCAAATGTGCTACTAACAAAAAAAAAGGTGCATGCACTAAATATTTTCTTTAATGCGTCATAACCTTGCATATAAACTTTTTTCAAATCACGAGTCATGGTTAGTCTACTAGTAGATTGAAACCTAGGATTAGGATTATGAGCAATTTTAATATAATTCTCGAATAGAGTAGACTCACCAAAATTTAAGGATAAATTTTATCTAGCAATTAAACGAGTTACAGAATCTCATGCTACCTGAGGATTATATTCCCATGTACGTGTAGCAACTATTATTGCCGTAGTTGGATTTCTTTTTTTTTATACAAGCATTAGCATGCTACCTCAAGTGTCCCATTCCATTAGAAGATTTTTTAGTTAATTTACCTCCTTTCCGTCAAGGCCGGCCTCCTTTATCCCATCAAAATGTTGCAAAACATTGGAAGTTCGAGCCTGTGTTTATCGATGAACTCCCACTTGATAGTTCTTAATCTTTCTGAAGTTGCACATACATCTTCATGCACTGACGGTGTCAATGTTGCTCCGGTGACATCTTGATTGGTATTTGGGTATGAAATTTGGGTCATAGTCGCTTAGATGGGAGGATGGGCAGTTTAGATCTTCCAATTTAAAATATTAAAATTACATGTATTTAATTTTAGAAAATGTATTCATCTAAGAATAAACAATGGATAAAGCAAAAACACAATCTATTAAATATTGCTTACCTCACAGGCTTCGACTCTTACAGTAGGTCTAGAAGAGTGGAGAACTTGCTAAGTTTTTTTAATTTTTGACAAAATTTTGAGATTTTTTTATCAAAATCAAAAATTCAAACTGGATCACAAAAGTGCACAAGAGAGAAAAGTACGGGAGGTTTGGATAAGCCAGGATGTTGGAGTGGTTGGGAAAATTTTTACATTTTTCTAGATTTTTTTGTATTTTTTTAATTTTTAAGCTCCAATAGCTACTTTAAAAAAATAGTCGATTGGAAAAAATCCGGGCCATACCATGCTATGCTATGCTGTTAATGCCAAAATTTAGAAAGTACACAGAAGGATTGGAAAAAAGATCGGCTTTAGTAAATAAGAGTTCGGTTGCTATAAGGAGGAAGCCGATCGAATGAAACGGGGAAAGATTTGGTTAAAGATTAGAAGGTTATTCAAATGAGATGGAGTTTGAAAAGAAGTCATGGAATTCATAGCAAGATATTCTATCTATTTAAATCGTATCTTATATGGATAGAAAGATTAGTTTAGTATCTTTGTTAGAAAATAACATCCGATGGTTGTTGTAAATGTGTTGAACTTTATAAACCTAGGGTATAAATATATACCCCTGGAAAACATGTAAGAGATACTTCATTCAATACAACTTCGATGTATCGCCACCCTAGTCTATCTATGTTTTTACCGGCGGGGTCTAACTCTTGATGCGGGGTTGCATTGGTTAAGTTCGATCTCCGATGAAGGGGTAAGTCCCGCCACTATCTCAATATATCTTGCTTTGTTAGGTTCGACCTCTTAGACCGATCGGATGTATCGTATCACGTCCGTGTAGGATCTATCGGTCTATCAAGCTCTCTTCGTCGTCGTCGGTCTTGTGCTGCATCGGTTTGGTTCAACCTACGAGGCTGCTAACGGTAGAATAAGCTTTAGGCCTATAGGTCTCTGTACGACGTTTCATTAGAGTGTTAGCCGATGAGTTATCTATACGTTGAGTGTCACGCCTAGTGTATCGGCTCCTCGGCCAATACGCACCAGTCTTCAGAGACTTCCCTTGAGCGCCACACCAAGCGCATCGGCTTTTCAGCTGATGCGTGTCTGTCTTCAGAGAGACATTCTCTCATCGGCTCAGCTAGTTGATGGGTTCGCTTCGCCCTTACTTTATCACAATCGATCCAGCGTCCACCGTCTCGTTGCCGTTGGTCTCAGTCTCGTACTGTCTCGGTTAGGCCCGATCTTCAAGATTCGGTGCTAGCGGCGTCGTCACGGCGGACGACGAGTCTCGTGCTGCCATATCCGGAGCGGCATCAGCTTTGCAGTCGGTACCTTTTATACGATTCTTTGCCAGCGCGCATATGCTTTCATCGGCTTTATAGCCGATGAATAACCGCTACAGCTTCCATCGACTAACAGGAGGGATCCCACGTGCTTTGCTATTCTCTGAACACTCCAGAGCCTCCATCGGTTCTGCGGCCGATGGATCAAGATCTCACGTTCCTTACACCCGGATCCATTATATCCTTCGTCGACATCCGCCTACGCCTACATCGGCTCTCCAGCCGATGAAAAAGCGTCCTGATTCCTATCGACGATCAGCCGATAGCAGGAGCCATTCGGACGCGGCCGATGACTAACTCGATCCTATCGGCAGCCAGCCGATAGCGAGGGCTCATATCGGCCTGTCATCCGACTAACCCGTTTGCCTCATCTCCTTGTTAATTACAGGGTCAAATTGACTGGTACATCCGCACCCGCACTGTCGCACTGGAGCCGACCGAAACCCATAGCCCCCGTCGCGTGTACCTCGAGTCATAGAGAGAAGTCGATCAGCCTGCACTGGAGATAAGCAGACCTCTCAAACGTCGGTGTGTTTGCGCCGGACGTACGGGATTTCGACGTGAACATATGCTTAACCCGACGGGCTGACGGAGCCGTGCTCGTGCCATATCGGACTGGCCTGCTACAACCTCCGGGCCGTGCCGTGATGTCCCGCGCCCTCTGCGTCCGGACAAATCGTGCCGGTATGCCCAACTGCTGTCATGTTTAAGTCGTGCTAGGCCTATTACTGTTTACAGGTGATCGGACCGGCACACCAAGACCTGGCCTAGGGTGGGGTTTACGGTGTACAGTAGCGTTAGGTAGCGAGTTGATTTTGGCGAGTTTTTCTTCTCTGTTTCGGCGGCTAGCCGAGCAAATAAGGTGTGCAACAATTCATTTAAATTTTGTCAAAAAAAAAAATCCATGCACACTTGCCATCGGTTTCCAAATTGAGAAATTTAATTCTTTAACACCTCTTACCTACCCATTAACTAATACTGTTTTTCTATTTTCTCCTCTCTACTATTGTTGCATTAGGCTATGGGAATTTTTTTGAACGGGGGAGTATACGTTAATAACAATAAGGCTGTGTTTGGTTCGCGGTTATATGTAAATGAGATATGGCATTCATGTATTGTTAGATGAGACCATCCAATTTTTTTGTTTGGTTTATATGAATAGGACGTTCCAATTTCTTGTTTGGTTGGAGAGACATAATATGGACGAAATAAGGAAAAAAATAGTAGGGCCCACTTGTCACATATATATATATTTATTAAAATATAATCATTTGGTATCTTATTTTAAATATTTAATTGTAATAAATATAACAGTATAATTGGATCACAAATGGGATAAATGGTTTAGAAGAAAAAATCATTTAAAACTTAGTAACAAAAAATTATATCCACTACATCATGACCAAAACATAGATGGCTATATACGGCTGATCTCGCCGGATCCACTCATCTAGCATATTATTTCCTTTGTTGGCCATCTCATTCCTTGCTCATCCACAAATCAAACATTTAAAAAACCTGGCAGCCATCTCCCATCCGGTCCATCCACCCAACAAAACACACCTATAAGAATGAGTGATGTATATTTCCATTTAGATATAACTTTATCTTTTCAAACAATTAGTATATTGGAGTTTGTTAAAGTATCAACAAATGCATTAGAGAGCTTAAAAGTGAATAACAAATACATTGGAATTTGATAAAGTAGGAGATAAATGTCTTGGAGTTCACAAAACTAAAAGGTGTTATAGTCTTTTTAGTTTTTAGTTTTGTATTGATACATGTGAGATGGTCTAAAAATAATTTTTTTAAGGACAGGCAGTAGTTTTTTTTATTAGATGACGCATTAATACATAGTTCTCTCACTCAGAAAAAGGAGCAGGCATCCGAACGAAAGCTAGAGTGAAAAAAGGGTTAAAGAGGTCGTCTTAGTAATTGAGCATATGCAAAGCGATAAAGCTAAGACCTATTTTACTACTGTTTATAGTTAAAAGTATTTAATGTTTGGAGAACTAAACTAGTTATTCTAACATCAAATAAATTTTACAGAAGGGAGTAAAATTGTGTGCAAGGCTATATCATATTTGTCGGGAACTGTTTTACAACTGCAAGGCTAACTGAACCCGGTGGTGATACATCATTGGCGATTCTCGTTATGAAAGGGTGGTGACATCCTCAAGTATCATTGCCTTTTTTTTATGAACCGACAGTCAGGGTCATTTATATTCAATATATCGGATGAACCATGCTATTATTTGAGTATTAAATCAGTAGTAATACTCAAATAATAGTTCTTATAAAAATTAAACCATTTCCTATAAAGTTGAAAGAATGTAAACTTCATATCAAAGTTAAGTTGTAGAGCTTAACTTAAAACTTTGTAGTTTATGATCTTTTTCAGGTCGTTTATACGTCTCTATTTAGATGAATTTTTTTTTTAATTTTTCAAAACGACTTTAGTTGAACATAAGCTCTATATAAGTACTATGAGCTTGATGAGATCAATAACTATTTTATTTTAAGTTATTTAGAATATCAAATATGTATTACAGATTTTGGACTAGAGTCAACAGAAAAACATAAATGTACAAATACAAATATCGTGGATCCCTCCTCTCTCTCTCTCTCTTTCTCTCTCTCTCTGCACCGTATACCATCACTTCTCAGAACGGTA
The DNA here is from genome assembly GCA_030770085.1 of Oryza coarctata. NCBI lineage: Eukaryota > Viridiplantae > Streptophyta > Magnoliopsida > Poales > Poaceae > Oryza > Oryza coarctata. The sequence goes on along the minus strand of CM061483.1, from coordinate 8,517,667 downwards.
TTTAGATGCCAAAATAGCATGCTAACTGAGCTTGGGGCATGGTCTCACAGTGAGTAAAAATGTTGTGTTCAGTTTTTTGCCATCCATGATAGCTGCCGCTGTGAGCTGTCTATTAGCGTAAAGGCAGGACTGATTTTGAAATGGTAACAACTAACAAAAGTCACCGCTTCTTATATCTGTCCCTAAATCATTTTAGCTCGATTATTAGACATAAGCTTGGAGGTTTAGTGACCTCCTTGTTCTTCCTTTTCCTTTCCTACGAATATTAAGAGGAGGCTTTTATTAATGACCCCTTTTTTTTCTAATCATAGTTCATTAGTGGACTGTTTCTAGCTCAATTAAACTACAAACTGGGGACTTTTTTAACACCTAACCGATGCACTAGGTATCTTTTTCACTTACTAAGTGTTGAGGTTGGTGAAAGGGGCAGATCTAGGATGTGGCCACAACCTAGGCTGGCCCACTATAATTGTTAAATTATTATTATGATTAATATTTTATGATAAATAATTAGCTTTACAAATGATTTATTTAATAAAAATTGGTATGAGAGTGTTTCTGTTGTTGGTGTAAGTGTATATGACTAATGTGGAGGAGTCAGGTTATGATATCTATATTTAAAATAGTAGTTTTATCTATTTATATGCAGGTGACTTATATGGTGAGAACCAGACATACGCTAAAAAAATGAGCGAAAGTTTAATATGGTTAAGATATTATATGATACGATTGGACTAAAGTCAAAATTCTTGGGTTCAATATCGGTCAACAACTGTATCGAGACTAGACTCAAGAGTAGTTATAGTCAAGGATGTTGAATAATGAAGTTAGACACAAGGTGGCTCATGATAGATGGATACTGTTTGAGAAGGTGTTAGCAATGGGTTTCACAAGTATGTGTGAGCGCTAGAAAAATCACAAAGAAAATTAGATGAAAATTGAAAGAAAAATTAATAAAAAAAATAGAGGTACCGTAGCATACAACAATGCACACATGTGGGACAGCGATGGTGGCTAGCTATTGGTGTTCGGATTTTAGAAACAAAGAAATCAATTTGGAAACTTGTAATAGATTTAGAATATGAGGGGTAGAATCTTAGTAGGACTAGGAGTTCTAGTCCTACTTTGTGATAGAAATTTTGGGTATAAATATATGAGGGGTTGAGACCTTATGAGAATAACTTTTAGAAGAGAAAAAAGTTAGGGTTTGGTTTTGAGAGAGATGAGTACTTTATATGTATTGTGAAAATACATCTTGATATAATAAAGTTGATTTACTAACTTTTAAAAAGTTAGGGTTTGGTTTTGAGAGAGATAAGTACTTTATATGTACTTTATAGATATATTTTGATGTAATAAAGTTGATCTATTAACTTTTAGAAGAGTGAAAAATTAAGATTTAGTTTGAGAGAGATGAGTACTATGTACTTTATAGATACATCTTAATATAATAAAGTTGATCAACTTTTAATAAATTCGTCGAGTTGTGTTCTTTGTTTATGAACAGTTATATTGGCAACAAGGCAGCAGATGTAACAACGACATCAATGCAGTTGGAGTGTCAATGGCACACCGACTAGAATGACGGTAGGTAGGTAATAAGACTAGCAGTATACGTCAATGTGTCACAACTTTATCTATGTTAGAGGTTTCTTTTTATTCCACAAAAAGATGTGGTTTTTGGTAATCCTAACATTCACTGTTTGGTTCTTGTATTTTGATCCTACAAGTAGTATTTAAGCCTTATTTTCCTTATTCAATCTTTACCGATCTTAAGATTTAGTCATGTTTAATTGATTTTCAATCAAGCCCTATGTTTTTAATGGAGTTGATTTTTCTTATTGGTGTAAAAATGTGCAATCTTACATAATGTCCCAGAGTTTTGATATTTGACAAAAAGTTTCTAAATCTAATGAGATTATTGTTGAAAATAAAATTGAATTTTAAAAATAACTGTAAAGCTCATAATTTTATTCTTAACGGAGTTTTTCGATCTGATTTTGATTAAATATCTCATCTTGAAACGACACATGAGATGCGTAAGCCTCTATATGATTTTCATCAAGAGTCTTCTAACATTAAGAAACTGCGTAAAGATATTTTTAAAAATGAGTAAATGAAATTTAAGATGAAATCTGGAGAAGCTCTTAATGATTATTATACTAACTTTAACAAAGTTTTGAGTAATTTTCATTCCGTTGATGATTCTTATAATACTAATTATATTCAATTTAAATTTGGTTGACATCTTTTAAATGGTTTTAATATATCTATTTGGGAGATGAAAGTTACATCTATATAATAATTTGTCAATATAAGTACTTTAACGTTGGATTCCCTTTATACCAAGCTTAAGATGTATAAGATGAATATTTTTTCTCATAAGATTGATTTTGAAGCTACTACTTTGGTGTATTCTTCTAGTTCATCTATTGATGCTTTTTTATCATCATCTTTTACTAATTTTAATACCATGTTTGATGACTAACTCGAGAGATTTTCTGAAAAAGACTTGGTTTTGCTTTTTAAAAGAATTTCTCAAGCTTTGTATAATGTGAGAAACAAGAAACCAGATGGCCCCATTCGGTGCTTTGGGTGTGGTGAATTGAATCACATTCATTTCAATTTACTTAACTTCAATAAATCAATCAAAAAAGAGTAGGAAGACAAGAATTGTAAGAAGATGGACAAAAGGAAGAATCGTGAACAAAAACTTATACCTCAGTTGCTAAAAGCTTGTGAAAGTGATGAGGAGTTAGAAATTGAAGAAGGAAAGAGCATTGGCAAAAGTAAGCATTTAACACACTTAGATGGCTTAGGGTAGATCTAGCAAGAATCTAATAGTGATAATGAAAAAGCTAATCTTAGTTACGATAAATTAGAACATGCTACTTTTTAACAAGCTAATAAACTTAATATATGTTCTAAAAGGCTTAAAATACGTGATCACGCTATTGACATTTTAAAAACTAAAGTGGCTAGATTAAAATCTTTGATTTTTGATGACGATTCTTGTAAATCTTGTGATATGTTATTTTCTAAAATTTCTGCTTTGCAAGATGTTAATATTGATAGCTATTTAAGATTGGAATCTGACATTGATATAAACAAAATGATTGAGTCTTCTTTTTCTCTTGGATTTGCTTTGCACACTCATAACGCCGATGAGTTGTTTTTAACCAAATGCTTTTAAAAAAATATCATGTTGTTTTTCATACAAGTTTGATGTTTGGTCTTTTGAGTGTTACAATGTTCAAACAATAAAAATATACTTTGGTTTCTAGAAATTACTCAATATGTTTTTCTAACAAGATGAAGTTAAAAAATACTAGTTTGTGTTGAGTATATGGAAGATATTGTGAAAAATCGTGAGGTGATTTTTTGTTCAAACTGTCATAAACAAAAAGGAGTTTTGATTGATTGTGAAAATTATACCAAATTGATAAAAAAAATTTACTTGAAAAGTTATTTGCAAAGATTTTTAGATGTTAAAAAGAAACTTAAACTAATTTTTGATTAATCAAAACTGAGCACACACAATCGAGGAATAGGTTTTAATGCACATGTTTATTTAAAACCTTATCAACCTGCTGTTTTGAATATATCTGAAAAGTGTGAGATTTTGACAAAACCCGAACCAAAAAAATGATTTTCAAATCTAGTGAATTTCTACAACTTATGCAAATACTTCTTTTAATCTTAAAAAAACAACTTGTGTAAAATATAATTACACCTATTGTGATAAGGATATGCATTTAGTTCATTTTTACTTTAGACTTGCATTACTTTAGAATTGCAAGAGAATAGAAAAAGGATAGAAAATGAGAGCTTGCAAGGTTAAGGTGGTTGCAGCCATGCTTTTATTTGGTGGCACCGAAGACCATAGGGAGGTCAGACTTGGCTTAGTCAATTATGATGTAACGACCTTTTATAAAATAATGAAAGAAGTTTTTAGATAAGTCTGATTATGATTTTGTTGATACGTAATTATCTACTGGTTCTACTGGTCATGTAACTTAGTATTGCATTCTCAAATTTCTTATTTCTAACTCTAACACAAATGCCTTGACTCTTTTTTGTTTGTAAGTCTTTTGGCAGCATACTCCCCATGTGCATCAATTTACTCTCGAATTCACGTATTATTTTCTAATATCTCCTTTATTATCTTTTTATTCTAGTAACAATTTTGATATGCACTATAAGTGGATATATGTATTCTTGATAATCTAGATGATATCATTAGCAATTGGTGGACTTATTTAAAATCTTTAGCTCTTATCATTTTACTACTTTTCATATAGAATTGGATGTTGATTTGAGAGGGAGTTAATGGTTTTTGATTGTATTTATATTTATATTCATGTATTTCTCTTAATCTAAAAAAAAGAGCATTGATTTTTTTACCTCTTGCATATTCTTATGCTTGCTAACAATTTGAGTGAGGTATTTTGGTCATTAGTTTAGCTAGTAAGAATTTAAGTTTTTTATGAACTTTGATATTGATTTTAAGGGAAATGATGCATGGATTTAATTCTTTTATATGAATTAAATAAATATATAATATTGAAGCTATTACTATGTTGGATGATTTATGCTTTCATATATACTAGTTAAATTTTTATTCCTCAAATGTTCTAAATATCGCAATTGCAATTAAAGAAAATTGCTCGTTTTTATTGTATGAGAGGTAAAAATAGATATCAAATCCTTACAAATAGTATTCATGACAAAACACATATCTGCGGTGAGAAAAATAATGATTATTGTAACCTTGGAACTAGTATTCACGATAAGTACATACCCATAATAATAATAGAGATATTTTCATTTGTAATGCTAAATGGAGAAAAAAAACTCATATTAAAAGGCCAAAAGCCCTAAAGTTGATGAATGTTTCTCGTTAAAAAATCAAGTATATTTTAGAAAGAATGTTTAATACAACTTTTCTATATATAGGGGTTTTGTTTCAACCTATGTGAATATATTGCATTATAAATTGTTTAAATACATGCATCTTTAATACTAAATTGAACTTACTTGCTATACGTTTAGTTCATATTTATACTCTAATTCATGCTTATTAGGTAGTGATCATTTATCTCTTGTCTTGCAATATATGTCTATGAATTGCTCTAGGTACACTTCAAATCTCTTGAAAAGAAATATAATTCTTGATGAAATCATTATCAAAAGGGAAAGACAAAACATAAAACAAAAAAATTATAATTCTTGATGAAATCATTGTCATGATTAATATTTTGTGATGAATAATTAGCTTTGTAAATATTTATTCAATAAAAATTGGTTTGAAAATATTTTTGATATTGGTGTGAGTATATGTGACTAATATGAGTTAGGTTACGATATATGTGTCTAGAACGATTGTTTTATCTATTTACGTACAGTTGACTTAAGATCAATATTAATCAATAGTAAGAACTAGAACTATATTCAAGAAGAGGTGGATGTCTTACATAGTTAGGATACCATATGTTAAGATTGAACTAGAGTCAGAATTCTGTGTCAACATCAGTTAACGATGGTATCGAGCCGAGGTTAAACATATCGGGTGACGAAGTTGGATACAAGTTGGTTTATAGTAGATGGACACCGTGTGAGAAGGTGTTTATAATGGGCTTCACAAGTGTACATAAGCGTCAGAAAAACTACAAAGAAAATTAAACAATATCTATAAGAAATATATGAAAACAATTTAGAAGAAAATATGCTGCTACATTACTTGAAGTAGTGTAGCTTGCAGCCATGCATGCACATGAGATAGTAGTGGCTAGCTACTGTAGTTTGGATTTTAGAAAGAAAGAAATCTAAACTTGTAAGAGATTTAGAATATAAGTAGTTGAGTTCTAAGTATAACTAGGAGTTTTACTCCTACTTTATAATAAAATTTTTTGATATAAATAAATGAAAGATTGAGCCCTTATGAAAATAACTTTTGAAAGAGAGAGATTTTAAGAAAAATAAGTGTTCCGTATGTATAAAGTTGATTTAGAGTTATGCTTTTTTTTTCATATTGGCAGCAAGACGGCAAATGAAATGGATATCAATGTGATTGGAGGGTCGACAACACACTAACCGATAATTAGATGGTAGTACATCATAATATTATTTATTTAGGTTAGTTGTTTCTTTTTATTCTCCGTGGAGATTGAATCTCCGGCCTGGAGCATGCCACGGGTGACTTGGAGCCTAGGTCCGCCCCTAGTTGGTGAGCGAAAAGGACACTTCATAATTGGCACACAGTAAGTAAAGGTTTGTTCGTACGGTTACCCTGTCATGCAATATCATTGGATATTAGATGCTGCTGCTAGTACTATGATTAGTCCGTCTGTGAAGAGGCATCCAAGGAGTTGATTATTTGGCAGCACAATTAACAGCTTTTCGTAGCATATTGTCATGATGGAAAATCACAAAACGCCACTGTCGAGAGGCACAAATCCTAGATTTTCTCTTCTGCTATTTGCCAATACTCTCTGCCCTACAGGCCTACAGTGATGCCACCTCTTTTAGCCAATATTTTCTATGCCAATATTATCATTCTCGTATGATGTCACCTAATACTCTACGTCTACGTTGATATCATTGGTTCTCTTATCTCTTTTCACCAATATGATGAGACTAATGTTATCACCCACATTAACACCAACCATCTCTGTCTCTATGCCTCCTACTATAAGACTTGGATACCAATAAGCATCGCTAAAGCCATGGCCACCACAAAGTTTAGCATTGTCATCTTTATTTTCTTTCTATATCAGAATAATGTGCATCGAGTTTAACAAATCATAAGAACCAGTTGCTAAATATGTGTCAATATACCAGCATAAGAATAGAGAGATCAAAAGCAAGCAGCAGCCGCGTGCAGCGACGGCGAGAGGCGGCAGGAACAACGGCGGCCAGCAGTGGCGACATCGAGTGGCGCTGTTGCATGTAGCCTTGCGGTTTGAGCGACGGTGGTGGCCCGGGGCCTGGTGACGCAGCACGCCTTCGCCGTAATAGGAAATCCAATCCTATTTTCAAGTTTCCTATTTGTTTTTTTTATCAACTTTCAACTGAGGCCCAAAACAACTGAAAGCCACCTTCTTTGGGCCTGTCTCCAGCATCCAGATTTATAGGCAGCCCATCCAGTGCATGCGTGTATATAAAACTGTCCGAAGACAACGAGATGCAATTAAAAACAATGGAAATTAATGACCCAACGAGAAAGGAGTGTAGACATGTTCAGTTTGGCAAATGGCAGCTCAGTGTTGGAATATCCGGCCACCTTTCACTGTCCCAATTCGGTAGGTGTACTGCATATTCCTGTGGTTGGTAACCAACCAACCGTATGAGAGGGACATGCTTGCTAGTAGTAAGCAGAAAGGAAGAAAAGAGGTGAAAATCATCCACCAACCCCCATGGTATGTGCATGCGACTGTCAACTTTTTGGTGGTAGCCCAGCTGCAACTCGGTTGACTGATTTGCAGATCTTGCCAACCAATGATGGCAACTAATTAATAATTAACTTGAGAGTGAGTGGGTTAGTGAGAGGAGCAAAGGGGGATCGATGGAGTGGATGGATGGAAGATCACTGCCGACGACATGCTTTCTACGCGTGATCTCATCGATCGATCGGCCGGTGGCTGAGCAATGATCGTGTTGATGTGTACCTGCCTCTGCCTCTGCCTCTATGTGCATGGTCGGTGATTTTGGACCAGAAATTCTATGGTGTAAAATATATCTATCCATCTCGTTGAATCGATCAGGTTACATTCCATTTGCTTGAAAGCTAAGTGGACACTTGGGAGCCTGATGTAGCTAGTTCCGTGTGCTTTTTAAACCGATTGCGCAGCAGACCAGACTTCATAGGTGCTGGCCGGTCTTGACATCTGGGAGTCTGGACTACATTGAAACATCCATAAATTCACTTTCCGTTGTAACTATAACCAATTCTTCACATTTGTGATTCTTCACGAAGGTTTCTAGCTTTTTGGTTGGCGTTTAGGAGTGTTTTTTTTAATCAAACACAGTACAACACATGGACACGTACGCATATTCACAACTATAAACACACACCCTATCCGTATGAGTATATTTAAAATATTAGATCATCGTATTTTAAAGATTAACGAAGTTATCGTAGACATGTCACTATTAATGGATATGTTATCTATATTAGTTATAAATACAATGACAAGTCTAATAATTGAACGGAAATTTTATCGCAAGGAAATCTAAACAACTAGTAAGGTACTCTCATCTATCGCTTTGAGTTCTCAAGTAGCAATTTCAAAGAAATTGGGAATAGTTTGAAAAATCATCATTGAATTGGATGCACCCATCGTCTCAGTGGCCTCTACCTTGGCTACATCTTTATTACTGAGGTCAAGCCACTAGAGGGAGAAATGAAGAAGGGGCTAGAGAAATGGAAGGGAGATAACGAAGAAGCAACAGTGGATGGGGAACACTGACAAAAGAGCTCATGGTGTTGGTGATCTCCAATGGCTTATAACCACTCTCCTCATACCTCCGGATCTCCATGCCCATCCTCAATAGGGTTAGTCTTCACCGCTATCTAATCAAGTGGATGTGAGATGGTCACCGTGCCACCCTCTTGGCAAGGTGTGAAAATATGCTGTCCTGCTGCTCATGGATAGGTGTAAGGAGATAGAAAAGATGGAGGAGTGGGAGAGGAGATAGAGAGGATGATGTGAAAGAAAGGAATTAAGATCCACTTTTTTTTTAAAAAAAGTTTGTTGACTGGTTATCACGTAAGTGAGAACCATTCAGTTTGGAGTGAAGGGATAAATTATATGATACTGATAATTGAGAGGGGAAGGGTTTAATACCGGTTTTACATTTGATACATGGCTTTTAAAAAAAGGGTAAATATGGACTTGCCTCATGTTTATAAGCCTGTATCTGGGCCTATAACTTGGCCCAGACCAAGCTTACGTGCCCACCTCAACAGTCGTAAAACCTACTCTAAACTAAATTCCTGGTAGCTCTAGTTAGTCCGATGGAAAACGATCGATCCTGACTAAGTGTAGAGAAAACAAAAATGCCTGTCTGGCACGCCCTAATGAATTGACAAGTGACACAACGACAGTGCTAGCTTTGTCTGCCAAAAGATGGATGGGTTCCCGTCTAACTGCCCTTCGTTTGAACCGGTAGGTGTACACTCCTGCGGTTTGTGAGAATTCATAAAAAACTAAAAGACTAAATATTTTTCCTTTCACAAACTATAATATATTTGTTTTTTTTACTTTTAAAAATTTAAATATATTGATTGCTCTTCTTAAGTACGTAGGGAGCATATGATTGTATTTTTTGCGAGACCAAACAATAGTATATATGCAATTTTTTTTAATGCGAGACCAAGATAAGTGGTCTACCCTTTTTCCTTGAAGGATTAATTAAGAAGTGGACTAGAGGTACTGTTTGCATGCACCAACCACGCCCGCAAGAGAGAAAGGGAAAGCGGGCCAGCCGCCCCGCCGGCGGGTGGGCGCTCCTCCACCACCAACCTCCCAAATTATCACGGGCAGCTAGGTATGAAATCAGCTGCTTACTAAAGATTATTTCTGGCGAGGTGCTCCGTGTGCGCGTGTGGACTGCGTGATCCTGCCTGCGATCGGTGGCCGCCGGCGGAGCAGCGATCGAAACGATCGCACAATCTCAGGCCAACCATGAACAGAGATTTAGTCTTAGATTATTATCTATGTTCTTAGGCTCATATTTCACTCTGTTCTGTTCTTTCTCATTAAACTGTGTGTTTTGTAATTTGCAGTTGTCTTAAATTAGCAACTTCAAGATAATTAGTTATTGTTTTTTTAGCAAAGACTAAAATAAACTCTGTTATCTTAAAAATGTAAACTCGCTGGCGTAGGTCAAGAGACCACGTAAATGCCATCGGTCAAATGTAGCGAATTTTGTTTAGGCCACAAATAATTTCTGAACCTATAATTGTGTACCTAGCTACTCGGCTGGCTGAGCCTATTGTTACTTTCCTCGCTGCTGCTGTTGTTAACCGCGGAGCTGCCAGCCGAGCAACCCTATATATGCGAACGGTGCAACATTGAATTGTGCTAATTACTAATTAAAGGCTCATACGTCATGACATTAGTAGAAGAATTTGGTTTTTCTTAGAGTGGTTGGTCTTTTTTTTTTACAAATCTGTTCTGGACGATTTTTTTGGAAGTGAAGAGATTTTACGTGGAAGTGGGAGGTGGAGCGACCGAAGGAGGGCAACCCCATCGTTAATTAGTAGAGATATGAACCGTTTGTCTCTGGTAAAACAATATTTCGATAAAATATGGGATAAGGTAGAGAAGATAAAATACACTAAGATTAAATGACAGTGCTTATCTGATATACTATCTCCTTGTTTTTTTACAGACCTTTAGTTGACATGAAGACAGATGCGTCGATACGTGTAAAGTTTAGTCAAAACATTCCATTAGGATCTCAACTTCTCAATCCCGGACGTAAGTACCAAGCAAGGCCGTGAATGTTTGGTCTTTACACACTTCGAAGACAAAATTCTCTTTCTTTAACTATCCTGCTCCCCATGCATGCGACTACTCTTCTACTACCACCATTCGACCTCAATAATTTTGCACATAGATTAAGTTTACTAATAATAAACCGTGTGTTTATCAAATAAGCACAGTGATCAATGACAGTATCTATCTTTGATTAAATAATTCAAGTGTGTATATAATATATAAACCCCTCATGTTTGTAGTGCTAAGAAAGCTAATTCAGTACGTGCTCCATTAGTAGAGCAATTTATCCGAGTTTAGTGGTAGGTATTTTGGCAACGATGCGTTGACACGAGTTACGTGTAGCTGATTAATGATAGTTGTTTGGGTGCAATAGTTGTATGTCACTTTCAGGCCATTGAGGTTTTCTAGAAAGCTAGTGTAGAAAAATTAGTGGAAACAGCTCGGAGAAATTGGTTGCCATTGCACCTAATTGCACGAGCAACTTGGTGCGGTTAGACTGAATTTCGTGTGGTTTAGTCATTGTCACCAACAGTTTGGTGTTCAGTCTTTGGTTGGCATATGGGTCTGTCTTGGATAAAAATATGGTTCACACACCTCTGTTTTCTTCAAAATAGCAACAACCGTTGCCCCCAAATGTTTCTTTTCTCTTTTTAATCCTCCCAAAAAATGTTTCTTTTTGATGGAATTACAATTGAATTCACATATCCTACGCATTCACATCCACGTCATCACACCATGAGCATAAGCATGCACGTACTTTAATTACACAGCCTTGAAAAGATGTCAAAGGCATTATATGACCGAACGCCCACCTGTGCTTGTATCTATAAAATTGGTAAACACCAGTGATAAGTTTAGTATTTAAGCCCTAGCTAGTTGACTTGGTGTATGATTGCGCACTACATTAGATCCGCTCATCTGAGGTGGGCTATCTACGATGGTCTATAATGACTCATCTAACGGGCTGTAAAAGAGTCCGGTGTAGATTAGGCCAAGTGGTTAAACCCGTCATAGCTAAGACTCTACCTATCACAGGCCTAATTTTTCGCCCATCAGAAATAAGCGTATGACACTTCTGATGGATTTAGAAGTTAGCTCGTTACACATAATCTGGTTAACCATGATGTGCCTTAGGTAAGGGTTTGAACTTGTGCTGGGCTTATGATGGCACCAATCTGAGGTGAGTAAGTACTTCTCACATGTATATTTTCACAACCCGTCATAGGTAACTTAGCATACTTCTAATGGGTTATGTAGTTTTAACTGATAGAGGTATGGTGACTTCCATAACTATCTCTAATGATGTATTACTTTGTCATATCATCATATGCACTGTACATAATTTAGGTGGGAGAGAAGGGTAAAAAATGATATGAAACCTATATATTATCTGAATATAATTTATATTAGTGTAGTTAAATTTATTGTATATTTTTCTATTACTTTATATAGATCATAGTTGGATATACAAAACTAACTGCCTAAGCTAGGAGTATAGAAATGGAGTTGTTGAATTTTTAAATGCTGCGGAGGATGATAATCAAAGGAGAAGCAATAAATATGTGGTTTATCTATGCATAGAACATAAAAATAAGAAGATATTTGCAGATAGAGTGCAGTTACAATCTCATTTGATACGAAGAGGCTTCATAAAGAACTACAGTTGCTGGAGTAACCACAGTGAGCAAGAGCCGTCAAATATTCATGATAATGAATTAGATAATCAACAGAATGAGGAACAAGAAGATGTAGATGACATGTTCGTCCTTTGTTTGCTAGAAGGTGATATCGTTGGTGTCAATCCTAATCTTTTTGAGATGCTTCTTGATATTGAGGAGCCATCGTACAACGGGAGAGATTATGAGAAATTCTCTACTTTGGTGGATGATTCAAAGACACCTATATATCTTGGATGTAAGTAGAAGTACACAAAACTATATGTTATCCTCGATCTAACGAAGCTAAAGGCAAATAACGGTTGGTCAGACAAAAGTTTTACATATCTGCTTGATTTTTTGAAAGACTTACTACATAAGGAGAACGAAATGCCAAAGACGACATATGAAGCAAAATGAGTGTTATGTCCGTTGGAGTTAGAGGTTAGAAGAATTCACACGAGTCAAAATGACTGCATCTTATTCTACAAAGAATATACCTATATAGATGCGTGCCCAAAATGCAAAGCTTCTTGATACAAGCAAAAGAAGAGTATTTTTCAGGGAAGGAAGTCCAAGAGGGGTGGTCCCTCAAAGGTCATTTGTTTGGTATCTCCCTATTGCCAACTGCATGAAATGAATGTTTGCCAATCCGAAGAAAGCTAAGTTGGTTTATTGGCATACAATTAATAGGAAGGAGGATGGAATGATTAGGCACCCAATCGATTTAGCGCATGAGAGAAATATTGATAGGGATTACCCCGAATTTACAAAAGATCCGAGGAACATAAGGTTTGACCTAATTACAGACAGTATAAATCCTTTTGGTGACCTAAGCAGTCGTCATAGCACTGGCCAGTGCTTCTCATGAACTTCAATATACTTTCTTGATTGTATTTTAAAAGAAAGTTTATTATGTTTTTCATGCTAGTTGAAGGGTCAAGACAACCTGACAATGATATTAATGTGTACTTAGAGATTTTGATCGATGACTTAAAAACGCTATGGCATGATGGGTTTTAGACATAGGATTCTTACGGACAAGAGAACTTTATGATTCATGCCTTTTTGTTTTGTACTATCAACGATTACTCTGTACTTGGTAATTTTTTGGCTAGATCTAAAAGAAAAGAAAGCTTATTCAGACTGCATGGATAAAACACATAGCATGTGGATGAAGAACTCACACGAGATGGTGTGCATGTGCATAGAAGATTCCTTGCACTTTATCAACCATATAGAAAAATGAGAAAAAAATTCAACAATGGGAGGAAAAGGGCCAGTGCACCACCGGCTTTAATTGTAAGAGAGGTGTATGCCCTAGTGAGGAACATCCTTAATGATTTCAGAAAGAAGAAGAAGAAGGCCACTAACTCAAAGTTAAATATCATGCGGAAGAATAAGTCAATCTTGCGATTACCGTACTGAAAAGATATGGAGGTACTCATTGTATTGATTTGATATATTTAGAGAAGAATGCTTGTAAGAGTCTTGTCGGGTTGCTACTTAATATTCCATGAAAGACAAAGGACACGCTAAATTCATGATGAGATATAGAAGCCATAAAAATCCGTAAGGAACTGTACCCTACAACCTCTAAGTCTGGAAGACTATACCTTCCTTTAGCTTGCTGTACTCTATTGAAGTATGAGAAAATAGACATGTTGTTATGTATTAAGAGTATTAAGGTTTCATATGGGTACTCATCATGACCGAGTAAGTGAGTTTCAATGGTCGACCTCAAAATAGTTAGGATGAAGTCCCACGACTGTCATATCCTAATTACATAGCTGCTACTAGTTGCCATTAGAAAGATTCTGCCACTAAAAGTAAGGCACGCGGCAATGCGGTTATACTCCTTCTTCAATGCAATTGGACAAAAGGTCATCTATCTAGAGAGACTAGATGACTTGCAAACAGATATCGTGAAGACAATCTGCCATCTTGAGATATATTTCTCACCTACGTTCTTTGATATCATGGTACATCTTAGTGTCCACCTAGTGAAGCAAACAAAAGCATGCAGTTCTACGTTCATGAGACAATTGTACCCATTTGATAGATATATGTGAATTTTAAAGGGTTACATATAGAATCGGTCTCATCTTGAGGGAAGCATGACTGAAGGGTATACCACCGAGAAAATCTTCAAATTTTGTGTGGATTATATGTTAGAGATATGGCCAATCAGAGTTTCACTGTCAACACATAAGGACAAGCTGGAAGGGGCTAAGACCATCAGAAGGAAAACAATCAATCTAGATTGCGTTCAATATGACAAAGCCTATTTTGCAATGTTGCATCATATGACCGTGGTGGTACCATACTCGGAGGAACACAAAGCAAAGATCTGACAAGACAATGTCAATCGGTCATCATGTTGGGCCTAAAGAAAACACATTGCATAGTTCAATGAATGGTTCAAGGATCGTGTTTGTAATTCACAGAACATCACAAGGGAGATAGTGAAATGATTAGCACAGAGTCCTAAATAGGATGTCCTAACTTGGCAAGAATATGATATCAATGGATATACGTTCTACATGTCCACATGAGATAAGAAAAGCACTATGTAGAATAATATGATATAGATAGAGATAGTTAATGACCAATTTGACATAAGTGATCAGTACTATGGTTTCATAGAGGAAATATGTGAGCTGAGCTATGTGAAGTTCAAAGTAGCAATGTTCTGGTGTAGGTGGGTTGAACTAAAGGACATTATGATTGATAAGGAGGGATTTACACTTGTAAATTTGCGGTCTAATAGATATAAGGATGAGCCATTTGTTCTAGCTAAAGAGGTTATTCAAGTTTTCTACATAACTGATCTAGCAAACATGAAGCTTCATGTAGTCCGTGAGGGTAAAAGAAGAATTGTTAGGGTCAATAATGTTATAAATGAGGAAGATTACGACAAGTACATCTATAGTGTTAGTCAAGAAGCTCCTCTCCAAGAAGTGTAACGAAAAGACGGTATCGTGTGTACATGCTTCAACCATAAAGAAGGCATTCTTATGTAATATAAGCATATCAGAAGTACTAATATTTGTTCATGATATGTGTGTATGTCAATATTTGTATATGAAGTTCGATTGAGCACTACAAATTTAACTTCAATTCGATTAAGAATAGCATGCTTATTTTTATTGAAATAAAGAATTTAAAGTTTTTTTAGTTTAATGAATCCCTTGTAAAAGATGTACACCCTATGTAGAAATGCAATAAAAAATTTATAACAACATACTAACTACAAAGGATCTAATGAGAAAAAAATTGATCTATGGGTTAAAACCTTAATTTCTAGCAATCAACTTACCTATGATGTACGTATAGTGGAAAAACATCACAGGTAAGTTACCTATGATGGATTTTATTTGTAGGCCCCTCACAGATAAATTATATGTGACGGGTTTTATTTGTATACCCATCATAGATAAATTACTTTGATGTGTTTTATTTGTCACAGGTAACCAACATGTGATGGGTTAAATCCCTAAGTCACAACAATCGAGCATATCCCATGTCATCATATCTGACGAGCTCCCTATGCATCCACAACCTCATTGCCAGCCTTCCCTAGCCCCCTATGCCTCCACGACGCCATCGCCAGCCTCCACACATCGATGAGCTCTTGCCATCGGCCTCCCTGAACTCCCTACACATCAATAAGCTTCTGCCATCGGCCTTCTTGATCTCCCGCATGCCGGCAATATGTACATATATTTTTTCAGGCCCAAATTATAGAAATATAGCACAAGTATTGATATTTTATTTGCTTTTAGTCTAACAATATGTACAAATTGACATTGACAAATTAAATGTAGCAATATTTTTGTTTTAGAAAGTGTTTTGCACGATATAACGTTGTAATAGAAAATTAATTAGATTATATATTATAGTTGAACTTTATGGACCATACCAATATAAATCTTGTCTTATTATTAAAACCAAAAGTGGGCGTATTATTCAACTTGAGTTGAATGTTTGAATGACCATATTGAGAGTGATTGCATAAGCCTCACAAAGGCACAAAATTTATTGTCAACCCAATAAACAAAACATATTATGTGGTAGAGATGTAAGAAACGATGGGTAATGTATTGTGTGCGTATACCGTCATCGTACACCACTAATTATTTATATTATAATTATTCTGTTTCTACTATTTGTAACTATACCACCTATACATAATTAGGTACTTTCCTATTTTGTTAATGTATAGTTTTTTTTGCTAATATCAATTGCATACTCTTAAGATATGTAGAATTCACAATGTGTAACCTACTAGCCTAATTGAGAGCATTTGTTGTTAGTTTACAATAATTAAGTTTGTAGCCACAATGTTCGATAACCAAGATACTTAAACATCGCTTGGAACTAGTGATCTGACCTCCAATCGTAACCTTAGGTCTCATAATGAGCTGCTTAAGCATAGGCGACAATCACAAAGGTTAACAATTTCGGTAGACCAATGGAGCCACAAAGTGTGATTGGCTCATTCGGGAATAGCTGTGGCATGATGGAAAGAATGTACTTTGGCATTCTTAGCAAAAGCATCAGACACATCCCCAAAAGCAAGAAGGAAACAACTTAGGAATGATTGAAGGAAAAGTTTGATTATCTGGATAAGGTAGAGCAAAGGTTGAAGAGACACACTCTCAAATATGGGTAAAACCAGGAGGAACTTTAAGTCCAAGCTTGTTACAGAGTATGTCGTTCAACTGGGCAACTGTTCCTCATGTGCCGAGTATCCTTAGATAACTGAGACAATATAGGAGGAGTTCTATGCTCAGAAATCTTCTGTAGAATTTATGAAAACAAGCGAGTAGCACCGTCAGTTGCAAGCTCAGAACGAGCACCCACACTGATTGGGGACATTAGGGTATATTGGGAAAGAATAGATCTGGGCTAAAGAGGATGCAGCCGTAGTTGCAACTAATATCTTAGTTTTGTTTGGTGACATCCCGGAGGTACTAGCTAGAAATTGGGTTTAAGCACGGGCGAAGATCAACCCAGACGGCATCATCTCCTGGCCCAACCCATTGGATGGATTGATCTAACAAATGTTCGTGAGTACCCCTTCAATGTTGTATGACCTTTTTATTTTATTTACCTTATATATTTCACCCATTCGTTGAAAATTTCTTTGTAGATGGAATAGTCCAAGCAAACTTCACAAAGTAAGGTTGAGTCAGCCCTACGCTGGTGTGTAGATGACGTCCTCATGTTAGCGTTGGAAACCTAGAATATTCTGGACGGACCAAAGGTATAGATGCAGAAGTACCTTGAAAGTATTCATTGCCATAATACAGTACATAGTACTAGAAGTATCACCTCTTGAAAAGTTGATAAGGAGGTTGCCCTCAAGGAGCAGCTAAAAGAGGAGGTGAAAAATGAACTAAGTAAGGAATTTGAGGCAAGACTTTAGCAAGAGGTGGCACAACTGAGGCTAGAGATGCAGATGTGTTGAGCAATCACAGCTACAAAAACCCACATGCTCACTAAGGGTCATGTCAACGCTAGCTCACCATAACTACGAAGTAGATATGTGTCGACAGGGTTTCCAAATGACACGGTTGCTCCTCCGTGCATAATTGACCATATAGAGGTACATCTTAGATGTAAATAATCATTATTACTTAACTTCAGTCATGTTTCACACTTGTGCATGTTAACATACTGTAATCACTATGCAAAATACAACTAGGTGCATCCTACAAGTTAGGATTACTTTGACATTTTGTGTTGATGCTGCCGAGGGCATGGTTCATAAACTATCGGCAACACAAAAGCTTCATGGTGTAGACTTAGTCGCTAGCTATGCTAAAGTAAATGTCGACCAAGACAAGGATAATTGGACGGGATGTCCATTACCAATACCGCCAAATAAGGAGATTTTGACTCTAGGGGTTGCAAAACAAACATTCATACAATGGTTGCAGACAGATATAGTAGTCAAGATAACTACCCGTCCATCCCCACTGGCCAATCAATCTCTTTCACATCAACATACTCAACTGGTGATAGAGGATTCTCGTGGCCCTACTATGATAGAACCAGCCGATGTTATGGAGTGGAACTTCATACCTAATGTCATCAGTTTGATATTTCCCCTTCACACAAGAGAACCTAGAATGTTAGGGCCAAGGGAAAGAGAAAGGGTAAGGAGAAGTCGTCATGGGCCTCACAACATTTACAGTCTAGTTAGTTTATGTTAGACATGCTCTTGCTAGAGGACTCCACTTTAGAAAAAATGAGTCTTGTTGCTAAGAATTGCATAGATACTACATGGAAGTTAACAACTAGAAAATAAAGCAAAGAGAGTTCTCAATCGTTGGACATCATGGTTAAGAACCGTTTCTTTTTGCCCTAGCATTTATTGTTATCGGCTTCGAAGATCTCTTTTATCTATATAGAGTGAGAGCGGTGGACACCGGCCTCTTAAAATGCTTCTCATTGTAAGTGTATATGGCTCTATTTATTGTTGTAATTAATTATGTTACGATATTCGTTAGTAATATTTGCATGTTACATATTATGTTGGAAGAAGTACCGAAGGTCTATTAACAGGGTTGATTTTCTTGATTCATCGATGTTCAATAAGGCTAACCTGAATACCTAGTTAGATGAGATTATCGACTACTTCAATTGTTGCATGTGGGCTCATTAGGACAAGGATTACGTAATGGTAGCGTACAATCAACAGTAAGAGACTTTATATTTTAGTTTTATCATTTTCAGTTTTTTAATTTATAAAACTTAAACTTACCACGGCCTCATGTTTATTACATAGGAGCTATTGTATTCTTGTTGTTATATTACCAAAATGAAATAGGATTTACTACCTTAACTCTAATATTTGTGGTACATATGATTTATTGCCTCTTGCGTATGTAATAGATGCCATGTGAGCATTGTATATCAAGAATAGAGATAAACATAAAGACAATAATGAATCCCTCCATCATAACATGGGCTTTAAATGAGCGCAATAGGTTGGGGATTAGTGCGGTTTTCATGTGTGTCACAATATACCTACCTTGATGAAACAAGTGAATGACTTAGATCCCAAGATTTGTACTCAAAAACGTATTTTGTTTGTACTTGACGGGCGATAGTATCTATAGTCATAAATTATCTATAGTTTTTGTGCACAGACGAAGAGATAAAACTTCTGACCAATCAACTAAGTGCGTATTACAGAACAGATTGTCTGTTTAATTCTTCAAAAAATTATTAATCGAAAAGGAATGTTTCGTTCGAAGTAGATACGTAGGCCCTATTTAGTAGAGTTCAAAATTCTAAGAAGTAACTAGTGACAATCTAGAATTTTTAGTTTATTTTCTAGATTTTACAATTTCAGGTTCTCAAAATCTAGATAGCAATCTGAATTGTTTTGGAGAGTTTCTAACTGCTAAAGATTCTAAAAAACTATAGCTACATAAGCTCCTACAAACAAGACCGTATACCCCTCACAAGGCCACCTCCTGGCTAAGGTAATGGCTAGGCTTCAATGTAAAGGTGCGAGACCAATCGCCATATCACCATATTATAAATGTCCCTATGATTTTAGTGCTCTGTCTGGAAAAAAATCACTGAATTTATTTGAGTTTTGAGTAAATCGTAAATCAGATAGGTTTGTCCCTATGACTTTAGTGCTCTGTCTGGAAAAAAATTCACTGAATTTATTTGAGTTTTGAGTAAATCGTAAATCAGATAGGTTCGAGTGTGGACTGTGGAGTACACTTGGGTCCGCATGTTCTACAGGCTTGTGTTTGGATCGCGTGGCGTGGGGATAGCAGCCGCCGACGCAGCGACGCGTTCCGTCGCTTACCAGCCTCCTCTATTGCGATTCACCGAACTAGCCGAGACCCCGCGCTTCGCTTAGGGTGAGCTCGTGTATAACATGAGAAATAACATATAACAACAGAGAGAAGTAACGGGATGTATTAAGCTTTTTAAATGAATAAGGTAGAGCATAAAGAGTAACATTGTTTACACGTAGGACCAAAATATTTATTGTGCATGTATCAGGTGCAAAGCCACGAGCAGTCATTGCTACATGGAACAAAAAAAAAGATTGTAGATATAAATATACATATAGATGTCCACAACTATACGTACGAGTGGTAAAGTCATCGAAGGCCATAAATCATAATTATAGTGATGTAGGCATTTTGGTTACACCACGTATGGGTAAACTTCTTATAGAACTGCACAGAAGACCATCCAACCCACAAATAACCTGCAGATGTCAGTGAAGCGAGAAAAATTAAAAATAAATGGAATCCACATTATATGGTCTAGAAGTGTTCAGAGTCACTGTTTATTACAGAAGCGGCAGATACGGTCGATACAATTTGATGCTAAAAGCCCTTTAAATACGAAGAACTACAATATGGGTGAAAGCAAGCAAACCAAATATTATTTTGCAGTTTAAACAGAAGGAAAATACTTGTGAAATGAACTGATCTTAGAACACATACAAACTTCTCCACTCCTGACATAAACTGACCTTAGATCACATTACCTCTCCCAATGCCCTGACCAGTGGCTGAAATGAAAAGCAGGAGACACAGTGCATAGAAGTCTAGGTTATTCTTGTTTAAGTGAAAACATGATAGTATCACTTTGTCGCAAATAACCTAATAAATTCGTGTGTTTTAACATAGCAGAACATGCAGGTCAGTCAATTCAAGCATCAAATGAACTTGTCATTGGAGAAATAGCATGGCCTTTTATTGTCAACAATTGTAAAGGCAAGACAGATAGCTTGGTCAATACAAGAATAAAATGAATCAGTCATGGAGAAATTACCATTAATGTTACCTTTATGGCCGAATGGTCTTTATTTGCATATCATTATATAGTCATAAATGTAACAACCTAAATGTGATGAGTTCAAGAAAGATGAATCAGGGAATGTAAAAAACATAACTACAAATTTGAAAATGAAGAACCATTGAAACAAAGAATATAATTTCTTGACAAAAAGTGTAGTTAATGGCAACCTGAAAAGGCCAGCTGACAGGGAAGCAAAAGGTAAATGTTTTTCTGAGCCTGATAAGTGTATATAATTTCCATAAGGGTTGAATGACCAGCAAACAGAGTGAGGTGATAACAAAATCAAGTACCAGCAAGTTAGTATGCAAATGTCATCGCACAGGTCAGATAGATCTGAAATTGAAGCCCTATAGGGAAGTCATCGATGTAGCTTGATTGTGTTGCATCTAACTCACCATAGCAAGTATCTGTAAAGAATCAAATGAAGCATAAGGCCTTGTAAGTAACAAACATGATCATTTGATAAGCCGCATAGGTGGATTAAAGGTAGCCTAATGATCAATTCATTGCAAGGACATGCAAATAGCATTGGCAAAAGAAATCACCTACCTGCAGTTGAGCAGGCTAACATTGGTTGCTCACGCTCACCGTGTGCACAAAGCAGAGATTTCCCATGAGACGCAAACATAAACTGATCATTGTTGGGCAAAAATTAAAATGGAACTAAGAAGGAATATTTTATGTTGAGTGACGTATATGCTAGCAGAAAATGTCCGGGCTTACAATATTGTGTGAGGTAGTGAATTGGGTACTACTAAAAACCAACAAACTGATAGGGAGAAAAAGATAATGTGAAGATGATTCAACGTAAGTAACATTTTTATTTTTGCTGAGCTACTTTGAGAGCTGGAATATTGTACATCATAGAAAGAACATGGCACAAAAATCTAATAAAAAAATACATAATGTAAGAAAGTACGTAACCTAGAAATACAAATTAGTAGAATGCAGAATATATATGTATAGGAACGATCATCTGGTAATGATAGATCATTCACGATCGAAATGAGAAAAAGAGAGAAGGCCACATGAGTGAAGTTTGACACAAAAAATGCAAACCATGGCTGGCCTTTATGAATCAGACAGAAGAAGTCCTGGATAAACCTGATAGCTTTCGTAGGGACTAATAACAATAGGTTATCAGTAAGCAAAGTGGAGAGAGAGCAGCATAGGGAAATATTAGTGGCAAAATTAAATACCTGCAATGGCTTATATATGGATTAGGTAGCAGTATCGCTCCTGAGCCAGAAACTGCACTTCATCGATTTATCCAGCCAAAATAGTGAAAACAACCACGATCTGTCATGGTAGTGGAGAAAGGATGAAACCAAAGTCACAAAACATGAGTAAACCAGATGGGTAGCAAGAAGACAAATAGAAGGAAGCAAACCTGATGTGCAGGAGGGGACGAGTGCAGCGGGCACGCCTCCGAGGACACCCAAAGCAGAGACGCGTGGAGGAGATGAGAGGGGATAGGCGTAGGGAGGGCGGCAGGGCAGGCCGGCGGAGGGCGCCCTAGGCGGAGCCGCCGGGAAGAGGGGAGGACGGCGAACCCCTAGTCGGAGGCGCTAGGATGTGACCTACAGGCCAGCGGTGGCGCCCCAGGACGGAGGGCATGCCGGATGGTTGATGATGATCGCGGCTGTGCGGCGCATCGCCGTCGGAGATGCTCGAGACGAGGAATCGGGTAGAGGAGGTGTGGGCATCGGGAGCAGTGGGCTAGTGGACACAAAATTTTCTCTCTTTTGACTGGGTGGTGGCATCGTACGGCTTGGATCGTATAGGTGTGGGATCGGACGGACTTGGTTGTTGAGCGACGTGGCCGGGTGGAGGGATGAACAGTGTACAGTGCTGACGGGAGGATTATTATGTTTTATATGATTCTGAACTCCTCTCTCTGTCTGAAGAAGATATTTTCACATCGAATGAAGCAGCGACAAGTCACGTGAGCCAGTGACTGTACTCCGAACCACGCCTCGCCAGCACGCGTGGATTTTTCTCTCGCGATCTCGATGTCCTCCTCAGATGGGCCAAAAATGGGCCGGGCTCGACAACCAACGGCCCAGATCAACTCCCACCCCTTCCCCCCACAAAACCCCAACCTCACCACCTCACCCACCCCCACCAATTCCCCTTCAGATCCAACGGCCACAATCTCCCCTGGCCCAAATCCAACGGCCCCCGTTCGTCTTCTCCCTCCATAAAGCCCCTGCTCACCCCACCTTCCCACTCCGCCTCCTCTCCTCTCCTCTCCCACCCACCGTCTCTCTGCTCTTTAGATCCAATCCAGGAAGCTGCTGCTGCCATGGCGCTCTCCGTGGAGAAGACCTCTTCTGGAAGGGAGTATAAGGTGAAGGACCTCTCCCAGGCCGACTTCGGGCGTCTCGAGATCGAGCTGGCCGAGGTGGAGATGCCCGGGCTCATGGCGTGCCGCGCCGAGTTCGGTCCCTCGCAGCCGTTCAAGGGCGCCCGGATCTCGGGCTCCCTCCACATGACCATCCAGACCGCTGTCCTCATCGAGACCCTCACCGCCCTGGGAGCCGAGGTGCGCTGGTGCTCCTGCAACATCTTCTCCACGCAGGACCACGCCGCCGCCGCCATCGCCAGGGACTCCGCGGCGGTGTTCGCCTGGAAGGGGGAGACCCTCGAGGAGTACTGGTGGTGCACCGAGAGGTGCCTCGACTGGGGCGTCGGCGGTGGGCCTGACCTCATCGTCGACGACGGCGGTGACGCCACGCTGCTCATCCACGAGGGTGTCAAGGCCGAGGAGGAGTTCGAGAAAACCGGCAAGGTCCCCGATCCGGACTCCACCGACAACGCTGAGTTCAAGATCGTGCTCACTATCATCCGCGACGGCCTCAAGGCCGACCCCAGTAAGTACCGCAAGATGAAGGAGAGGCTCGTCGGTGTCTCCGAGGAGACCACCACCGGAGTCAAGAGGCTCTACCAGATGCAGGAGACCGGCACCCTCCTCTTTCCCGCCATTAACGTCAACGACTCCGTCACCAAGAGCAAGGTGAAGCATCCCTGTCTTTTTAATTCCATTTCGTCTCAGATCTGAAGTTATTGCGTTAACCTAGGTTGCTGGTTACTGTGAGATCTACCTGATTATTTGCCATTATTTTGGATTGGATATGCTACTATTGTGGATCTGGTGTATCTGCCTCTGTTGATTGCTTAGATCTGGTGGGCGATTGGATGCATAGAAAGTTTGCACTGTAGGAGTGGTTGTTAGGTTGATTAGATGTTTTAATTAATTCCCGATGTTTGTGGCATGTTGAGCATGAATCTGTCATTTAGATCTTTTGAACCAGAAACTACAAACAGGGTTGAAAGTTTAGTTGATTTTGCCTGCACAACTCTAACAATGTGGGGAATTTGCACTTGATGTAGTGTAGTTGTCGGAATGTTCTTTTCAGGCATAGTTTGCTTAATTTAGACAGCATGCTTGTAGTTCGTTTATTTACTGGCTCCCGAGTTATAGGAGTGCTGATTAAGTCTTTGTTACTGTTGTCGGTTTTTGTTGGATCTGGATCTTGGTCAAACAGTTGCATGGCTGTCAAAGATGTCTTGTTTTGTTGTTGGCTTGCATGTTTTGTGGATCTGAGTCAGCACATGGAATAAGATATCTCCTGTACCAAATCACGCTACTTCTGTCATAAGCATGCTTGTCAATTGTTCTATTTTACTCCTTAGTTCTTACTTGAACCCCCAAATACCAAGAATATGCGGTCAGTACTGAATTAACTTGTGTAGCTTGATTATTGCATTATACTGAATTCTTAAATTTGCTCTTGGTATTTCTTGATCATTAGTGAAATATTTCTGAATGATGAGAATTACAATGCAGTTATTTTTGCTATGATCTTGTCATTTTGCATTGAGATATATTAACTAATGAGCGTATTTCTTCTGGAACAGTTTGACAACCTGTACGGTTGCCGCCACTCTCTCCCTGATGGTCTTATGAGGGCCACTGATGTTATGATTGCTGGCAAGATTGCTGTGGTCTGCGGTTATGGTGATGTCGGCAAGGGCTGTGCTGCAGCTCTCAAGCAGGCTGGTGCCCGTGTCATCGTGACTGAGATTGATCCCATCTGTGCCCTCCAGGCCCTGATGGAGGGTCTCCAGGTCCTCACCTTGGAGGATGTCGTCTCAGAGGCTGACATCTTCGTGACCACCACTGGCAACAAGGACATCATCATGGTTGACCACATGAGGAAGATGAAGAACAATGCCATTGTTTGCAACATTGGTCACTTTGACAACGAGATTGACATGCTCGGTCTTGAGACTTACCCTGGTGTCAAGCACATCACCATCAAGCCTCAAACTGACCGCTGGGTCTTCCCTGAGACCAAGACTGGCATCATTGTCCTTGCTGAGGGTCGTCTCATGAACCTTGGGTGTGCTACTGGCCACCCCAGCTTTGTCATGTCCTGCTCATTCACCAACCAGGTAAAGCATGAGCACCAGTATCTATGTTGTCTCACTAAACATGGTAACCATTATATTATATAGCTGAAAGCTACATGACTTAATCAATTCTGTCTGTTGCAGGTCATTGCTCAACTTGAGCTGTGGAAGGAGAAGAACACTGGCAAGTATGAGAAGAAGGTGTATGTTCTTCCCAAGCACCTTGACGAGAAGGTGGCTGCCCTCCATTTGGGCAAGCTTGGTGCTAGGCTGACCAAGCTCACTAAGTCCCAGGCTGACTACATCAGTGTTCCAGTTGAGGGTCCCTACAAGCCCACACACTACCGGTATTAGACTGCCCAGCACGACTAGCGGCTGGCACGAGAAGTGGTGTTCCATGGCGAATCTGGAGTATCCTGCTTTGTTTTCATCATCTTATACCCTGTCACTTAGGAGGATTTGTTATGGGGTTTATGGTTCGAGACTGGTGAAGTGGTGGAGATGGGGAGCCGTTTGCTTTTGCCCAGAAATAATGGCATAATTGAGTGGAGTTCGGTAGGTGTGCTTTGGCAGATACAGTTTTGTCTTGTTGACTCTACTTATCTGATATCATTTGCAAGCGTTTTGATAAAAATCATTCGTCATTTATGAATAATATCTTGCCTTAAAGGTAGCTCTGTTTGTTGTGCTGGATTGTATGCCTGATCGCTGTTTGTTAAGTTTTTGTGTTGCTATTTGCTAATCTCATTTACTCGTGGTGCCTGATCGCTGTTTGTTAGGTTTTTGTGTTATTTGCTGATCTCATTTAATCGTGGGGGTAGAGATGCTTTTCTTTTCATTGGGGCGTGCTTTGCCGTTGCTTGGTGCTATTTCTTGGGTACGTTCATTAATAGGCTACTCAAAATTAGGGGTGCAAGTAGGACACTTGAACTCCCTCCAGTTCTTACATTCTCATTATATAGAGGCCCTATTTGCAAGACATTTCATTCTCATTATAGAGGCCTTATTTGCAAGACAAGAAAAGTTTGGATTTTTGGATTATGTAATTTTTCTGGCTATTTAAGGTATAAATGATTAATTAATTACTACAAAGTTAAAATTTTATTTTATAAGAAAAGATTTATGAAATGTATTGTTATACGTGTTGGTGTAGAAATCGGTACTTGCTGAATTAGGTTCGGTTAGATGTCTTTAGCACGAAGGTATAATACGGTAGTAGCACTTATATATTGGCTAGAAAACAAGACCTAAAGCCTAGAGCAAAGAAACTAGATCATTACTAGATCAGTTATGCTAATAAAAAAAAAGCTAGCTATAATATAAACAAATAAACTTATTGGCTTGCTAATAAAACCTATTTAATCACGATGCTAGTTCTATTAAAACTAATCTTATAGATCGGATCTACTGAAACAATATAACAGTATAGGTTCGAATCTAATAGAACCAGATCGATCACTATCAAATAGATCGTAGACGATCTATGTATATTAGTTGATAAGCCAATACATTAGGTCTAAAACTCAGTATAAAGATAACTCATTAGCTAACTAATTTGATGAAACGAAGCTCTATCTACTGTTTAAAAGGTTGAACTGAATTGATGGATGACGATAAAAGAAACTCGATAAGCTAATCGATCCTACACAAACATGATGTGATATATTCGATCGGGCTAAGAAGTTGGATCTAACTATTAGACATAATAGATGCACCGGGATAATGGTAGGATCTACCTCTTCATCGAAGATCGAACCTAACTAATATAGCTCCATGTTGAGAGCCAGAACCTATTGGGAAAACCTAGAAGAACTAGGATGGCGATGCGTCGATATTGTATTGATATGTGAAGATTATTACAAGGTCTCTGTGGGTCCATATTTATACTCCGAAATTACATAAATCCGAGATGGTCACAACAATCTTCGAATATTATTTCCTAAACTGAAAAGTAAACTACATCTAAGATAACAAAATTAACTACTCTTGTTTAGTTACAATAGATATTTTATAGATACGGAATCACTCTGTTATGATTTTCACGATTCTTTCTATATTCGGTTTTACCTAAATAATTTTTCATCTTCAACTGAACTGAATCCATTTTATCCGTTTGATCGGTTCTTTTCTTATCCAAGACCATCAATATTTCTATCTGTCTGATCAATTTCTCTATTTATTAATTAGCCTCTTTTCATAAGTCGATCGGCTCTCCATCTATCAATTAGCTTCTTTTTATAAGTCTATCGACTCTCCAATGCTTAACCAAATCTGTTTACAAGCGTACCAAATTTTGGTATTTAACACATGTCCTCTAATTTTAAAGAATGAGGACTCATACTTTAAAATTATCTTATTCATACTCCCATGACTCCTAAATCTCCTCCTATGTTTCTTTTAGTTGACTTTCATAAGCTGATATTATTTGTATTAAATGCGCTAAGCTTCTAAATTATTAGGAGAAGAACTTTCTTCTTATACGACTTGATAATCCTTAGAAGGCCAGCTTTGTTAACTATTCATTGCTTAGACACTGTAGCATTGGCTTCGTATATTATAGAAACTTTGAATATATTTTAGAATCGATTCCTCTACCTTCTGCTTCACCGATATCAAATCTGATCTATATCTCATGGATTCCCGTAATGAAGTACTTGCGAAATTGTTCCTCTAGATCGGACCATCCTCTAATTGAATTTGGCTACAATGATGAAAAACAAGTAAAAGCTGATCTAGATAATGACAATAAAAACAACATAACTATTAGAGTCTCTTCTGCAGATGGTTCTCCGTACTGAGCTCAAAATCGATAAATGTGTTCAATTGTAGACATATTGTCTTGTCATAAGAACTTGGAGAAGTATAATATCTTGTATTAGCGTGGTAACAGGATTTTATCAAACCACTTAGGTACAGACGCCAATACATGAAATTTTTCTCCTTCGGTTTCAACCCTAACTATTCTATATCAGTTTGAATATCTTTGTAATCTACTCATTGTCTCCATTGTGCTACCCCCAAGCTGAACACAGCCATCGGGCCAATTGAACATCGGTATCTGTGGACCAATATTTGTTGATGTATAAACTGGTGGCTCTCGATTAATTAATCTATCCACTCTTTTTCTAATAAAGCCCTGAAGCATATTTATCAACCCTCTAGATTGATCGATTAGTACGTGACATATAGCTTCATCAACTAATTCTTGGATAGATTTCTATAGACTTGAAGATGCAGGTTGAAGTTGGTTCATCAATCAAAGTTGGTTCATCGATCAGAGTTGGTCTTGGGAGCGAATTCTTCTAGATTGGTCCTTCTTGCATCATACTAAAAGATTTCAAGCACAACTTCTTAAAATCCTTTACACATTGCTCCACTTGCTGCCCCTATGTATATGTCAAGTTTTCTAATGCAACTGAGCGTGCCTTAGCATCAATCTCTTCTTCAGACATGATTAAAATTCTACCCACTGGGCGTGCCAAGGAGTGTGTTGGTGTAGAAATCGGTCCTACCAAAAGGCACACCAAGAGGCATGCTCGCCGGTAGAGGTTCAGTCCAATATGCCTAAACACGCGAAGGCCTAGGAGATCTACTTAGCTCCAATGCAGGTCCTAAACTCGAGGTTCGTGGACATGGACCTTGCAATTGATAAGTAGATGGAAAGAATGAGATTGACAAGCCAATTGACAAATAGGTCGATACGAACTCCTGTTATCAGCTGGTTGCTGATAGAGGTTGTAGCACTTATACATTAGCTAAAAAGCTGATGATGGCATTGACAAATACCAAGGAATAAAATCGTAGACACATCGGTTATAAAGCCGATGATGGCCTGAATAAAATAGATGATAAGCAGTAAAGGGCAAAATCTGGTTTTTTGAAGTGACGAGAACTAGCAATCACCGATGATCATGTTATTAAAACTAGCCTCGATAAATTAGACTGAACTGAGATAGTATAAGGCTAAAGCTAATAGCACCGGAGCACCAAAAGCTAGATCTGCTATGCTAATGGAAGGAACACGTAAACTCATCATCTAGCTGAGTTGATAGAGAGAACGAAACCTACTTGATCACGATTGTAGCCCTATAACCGAGACAGTATAAGGCTGGATCTAATAGAACCAGATCGATCGCTAGCAGATTAATCGTGGATGATCTATGTATATCGACTGATAAGCCAATACGTTAGGCCTGAAACTCAGCGTAAAGACAACTCATCAACTGGCTACTTTGATGAAATGTCACGTAAAGACCTACTGACTTAAAATTCAATTTACTATCAGCAGTCTAAATGATCGAATCTAACCGATATAGTACGAAACTGATGATGATAAAAGAAACTCGATAAGCTAATAGATTCTACACAAACGTGATGTGATATATCTGATCAGGTTAAAATATTAGACCCAACCAATGTAGCCTTACACATAGCAGATATACTAAAATAATGGGGAGACTTACCCTTTCGCCGAAAATCAAACCTAACCGATAAAGCCCCATGTCGAGAGCTAGAACCCATTGAAAAAACGTAGAAGAACTAGGGTAGCGATGTAGCGAAATTATATTATACGTGAAGATCATTTACAAGGCTCCTATAGGTCTGTATTTATACCCTAGGATTAAATGAGTCAGAGATGGTTACAACAACATCTGAATATTATTTCCTAAATAGAAAAAGAAACTATTTTTAATAATATAATAAAATTAACTGCTCTTACCTAATTACAATAAATATTTGATAGATACGAAACCACTCTATTGTTGTTTTAACGATTACTTCTTAGATTCGGTTTTATTTAGATAATCTTCTGAACCAAATTAATCTTTATCTATCTGATTGACTCTTTTCTTTTCTTAGACCATCAATATTTTTCAGTTATCAATTGGTCTCTTTTCATAAATCGATCAGCTCTCTAATCCTTAACCAAATCCTAAATTCAAAATATACATAGGAATAGAAAGAGCTAGAATGCCATATCAAAACTTTTGATATGAAAAAAAATAATAAAGAAAGAGATAAAATAAGTTTCATGGTTTTTTGATGATGTGAAAAAAATTAATGAAAAAGAGATAAAATGAGTTCCACGTAGATAATACTATGTATGCACAGTTTTCTTACATGGGTTATTTATAAAAACAATAAAAATCAAACATTATATTATATGTGCTATTTTAACCATCAATGAAATATAAAAATAAAATCTTGACTAGAAATGGTCTAATCGTTTTGACAGTTTTGACTACCATGGTCTTCAATAAAAAAAAATTGATTGTTATTTTCTTTTTTTTAAACATGGTATAATGTAGCCGCTCATAACACGTGCGTACTCATATACGGATAAAATTATTATAGGTGTCTCAATGTCTATGTGTATGTCGCTTACCATTGAAATCGCTGCCTACGTATATATCATTTACCACTGAAAGAATAATTATTGTAAATGTGAGTATCCATTTGAAATTTAGGATATGAACCTATTATAAGGAAGTAACCATATTACTATTTTTTATTTTAATAGAAATATCAATAAATATATAATTTTATTAAAGTAAATATTTCAAAAATTATTTATAGTTATAAAAGTTTAACCTCAATCAAATGATAAGAACATCACTTGTTTAGATATGACCATGACTAAATTAAACATTCACTACAGAAGGTGCATTTATTTTATATTAAATATACCTTCTATATATTTAAATAAAAGATGTATTATTATTTACAGAGGTGAAAGAAAGAAAGGAGCGAGCGTACAGATTGCTTGGACGATCAATATAAGCTGACTTGGACTAACTCATTAACTTCTCTAAGTGTTTTCTTATATCACTACGTTAGTTTTGGGTTACAAAAGACAAAGTTCTGTTTGTTTTGTATTCGGATTCGGTCCTATTCATAGTATCAAATTCAAACAGATCTAGCCGCTAATTCAGGTGATTTCTTGGGACCTACGAGTACTGGTTGGAAACATGATGTCTACGTTTATATGGTTTTGATTCCACGTCAAAAATCCTCTTGAGCTATCTAAAATATGCAAAATAAATCATGTAACTCTTTCGGTTCAAATTAGATTTAGACCCTGAGCCTTATAATTAAGTTTTGTTTGGTTGTCTCATATTATGAGCGATCTTATATCTCATTTATATCTCATGTAACTCATAAGAAACCATAAGAAACCATAGGTATCGTTATAGTTTGGGTTTTATTTAGATTAGTTTGCCATTTTGTAGTTTTACTGCTAGATCGGTTTATTCAACCACAACTTCGTGTGATTTATATTAATTTGCAATTCATATTATGTTTTCCTTGCTCCAGTGAATTTCTTCAATTGTTTGTAGTAACAAAAACTGCATGGTGAGGTTGATTGCGTGAGAGCGTGGTTATCATAACGACTGGATGTGCGGGTGTAGCGGTTGTGAGGTGATGATCGGCTAATTGAAAAATCTCAAAATGTGAACGTCTTGTTAACGCTGAAATTTGATTCAACCTATAAACAAAATCGACCGATGAAAGATACTGATCGGCTCGTGGGGTGTAGCGGATTGACATTGTAGAAAAGCCGATCAAACTGGTGGAAGATTGAATCGGTTTGTTTGAAGATAGGAAGTTATTCAGATGGAGTCGGGTCCAAAGAGGAGAGTAATGAGGATAACGGTGAGTCAGATGTTTGTATAATGTATTACGTAAGATAAGTAAGTTTGAGTAGTTTTACAATTGCTTAGAGATATTTTCATTTTATATTTTTAGGAGAAAACGCCCGATGGTTGCTGTAACCACGTCAGACTTTGTAATGCTAGGGTATAAATATAGACTCCTGAAAACCTGTAAGATCATCAACAGATCTATCCAATATAACTTCGTTGCATCGCCATCCTAGTTCGTTTAGATTTTCACCAGTGGGTTCTAGCTCTCGATACGGGGCAGCATCGGTTAAGTTCGATCTTCGACGAAGAGATAAGTCCCACCATTATTCTGGTATGTCTCGTTATATCCAAGGCTGCATCGGTTAGTTTCGACCTCTTAGTCAGATCGGATGTACCGCATCATGTCCGTGCGAGGTTTATATCAAGCTCTCTCTGTCGTTATCGGTCTCGTGCTGTATCAGTTGGGTTCGATCTACGAGGCTACCGACGGTAGATGGAGCTGTAGGCCTATAGGTCTCTGTACGGCGTTTCATCGGAGTGTTAGCTGATGAGTTATCCATATCCTAGGCACCACGCCAAGCGTATCGGCTCCTCAGCACGTTAAGTTTAGGTGTAGGCCTGCGTAGGACGTTTGACCGGTAGGTAGCCGATGGCATCTTCTCTTTCCTCCCTTGTCATCACGTTCGGTCTAAGCCTCCACCGTCTCTGTGTCATTAGCCCCCGGCCTCATACTGTCTCGGTTCGGTCTGATCTATCGAGGCTAGTCCTAACGGTGCCGCCACCACGGTCGTTGGCTCACGTGGGATCGGCTCTCGCTCTGCACTTCGGATGTCGAGCAACGCCATTGGTTCTTTGGCTGATGGGTCCTCTAGTATGTTACACATGTCTATCTCTCACGTCTCCATCAGCTTTTCAGCCGATGCCTGATCGCTGCCTTCTCTATCGGCACCTAGCCGATAGGAAGAGCCGGACAGGCCTATTGGCCGACCGGTTTCTGGGTCTCATCCTCTCTCCTTGTCAATTGCAGGGTCGCACGCCCTAAGGACCTGCACTAAAACTAAACAGATCTCCCAGTCCTTCGCATGACCGAGCCGCCGCCTCTTTCTAGTCGGGCTTCTCCCCGCGAGATTTGGCGACGAGCACGTCTTTATATTGCCAAATTAAAACTATTGAAATATCAGACTAATCTCTTATCACGGAGAGAGTAAATGGAATCTGAATTCGTCTTCAAATCCAGACTAAGTAAATGGAAATCGTAATGGCTTTTATTTAGACATCACAATAACATTTTTAGTTGTATAAATATCTGCATTCAATTTGAATTCAAGAAGATAATTACTATGTTATGTTACAATATCCTTACTAGGTGGCAAAGTATTTCAATCTAGTGTCAAATGTTATTTTTTCTACTTGATTTAATACAATATAATTCTATATTTTTTCTTAGACATGCATCTAGTTTGTATTAGAATCTTTAGGATATGGTTTAGCCATTATCTAATTTAAATTTGACCATTTACGCCCCTATTCAAAACTTTTGTTACCAAAGTGCTTGGAAGCAAATCCGCAACAATTTTCTAGTGATTCAATCCAAATTCAGAATTTGAATGGCAAACCAATTCCCTTAGGAGGGCCAATCCAAACTCAAATGGAGATAAGGATTCTCTGTTTGAAAAGGAGACAACCTGTTTATCTGTTCCTAGTCCTGGTCTTTATTGTCTTTTTTAATGTGAAAGGTTAGAAAACAGATCGTTACTGACAACTATATGAATCATAATTCAATGAAAGGACATGTCATACAATACTGGGTGAAAACAAACGAAAAATTCCTGTACCGAAACCAATCACATAAAAATAATATAAAAATGATATCATTTTTGACTATTTTCATTTCTAATCATATATAAAATTTAATTTTTCTAATTTCTATGTGATATTGAAATCGTCGTCAAATAGTTAAATTCATAAATATGAAAGTTTCTGATTATACCAAGACCGTTACTATAAAAATAATATAAAAATCTTAGCATAAATAATATAAAAATCTCAGCATAGTATAAGGATATGTTAGTATAATAATCAGTAAATTATTTAATACAACTCTTCTCTACTTTTTGTCGTATTTTTTTTCTTGAGCACTCTCTTCACTAATGGGTACACGTTAAGAAATAATCACGTATTTATGATATAGAATTGGATGGAGTTAGTTTTTTAAATGAGTATCTATGTGCTCGCATATGTATACGAGTGTTTATGTTTGTTCTGCGGTTAGCGAAAATCCAGGCCTTTGCCACCCCTTTATCCATTCATCCCCTCACGTTGAGAAGGCCTCTAAACACCCCATCTATCGAATCCTCTGTCCATGCCTCGAGTCATTGGATCCGTGTCCTCATCACACATCTGTACTTCTGCTGTTTTACTTCCACGTATGCTTTCCTCGTATCATGTACATTATACATAGCCATTGACATAAAATATAGACGGTGAGATTCAGGAAGTGTGACCGAGATTTAGAGAGAGTATTGAGATGCTCTTATATAATTTGCATTAGGGGACTGCTATTGTATAATATCCCATTAGAAAGATACGATATATTTTATGTACCAAATCTAATACTTATGCAGCACTAGACATAATACTACACATATATTAGCACTTACCATAAAGTATTAGGCCAGATCTATGCCGAATAGGGATGAATCTCTAGTAACACGGGCCACGACGCCTTATGCTCTAGTGCTAGGACCTTATGACCTCTTCCACCTCTGAGCCGATGATCTATTGCATGAGCTCATCCATCGCCGAGGGTGACGACCTCTTAGAGTAGCTCCTTCGTTGCTGAAGCCGATGACTTGATGGACAAGCTCCTTTGCCACCGAGTCTGACATGCTCCTCTTCCACTACTGCAGTAGTCCGTTGTCGAATCGAGAGGAAGATCGAGGTTGAGTTTGAGCAACACAAGGAGCTCAATACCCCTATGGAACGAGCACCTCCTTTTTGCCATTGTGGACACGACGACCTATCCTACTGCGACATCAACATCGGGATCTGCAACAAGCAAGCTGCGTCTGAGGTCGGTGGTAGAGCGGTGACGCACAGGCAGAACATCTCTCAGCAAGGTCAAGTCCTGCGGGTTGGTGGGGATGTAATGCCGTTCCTTCGCATTTCCATTTGTATTAATTCAGGGGATGAGATTTAGATTGTTTTAATATAGGAACGGAGGGTAGAGAAATCTTGTATAAATAGAAATACAGGACCGTTGATTTGCTTCCGTTGTTATCCTCCTGAAAATCCCATGGGCTGTACAGTTTCCTAATAATCCGAGATCTCTAATTCTCCTATTTTCTCTTGATCCCAACCGGTTTTATCTCCATGAAAGTATCGGCCAACCAAAACCACATCTCCATGTTTATATTAGTCTGCACCGGCTTAGCCTAGGTAAGAAAACTGGAATCAAATACAACAAGGACTGTTCATTGAGTTGGACTCTACTTGGCCCCACTTAGTGTATATACAATTGCATTTCTTTTCTATGTACTTTTGCTTGAATGGGGCCATGATGATCTTGGGTGACATGGTTCTTGGCCTATAAATATATCAAGACCCGATGTTTATCCTCCCTGATTCTCTTCCATAGAAATTTCAGGTGTTAGCTAGGGTTTTGGTAATTGGCATTGTCATCAACATTATCTGAAGTTGAAGGAACTTCCAATAGAAATTATTGAGGAAGTGATCTATGTATTCAGCTGACAGGATGGAATTGGTCATCGGTAAAGATCACATTGAAGGAAGCAAAGGATCGACCTCTTGAATTGTGAATTCTTGGAGGTGATTGATCTGATCCAAGAAACCCATACCAACAATGAAATCTGAATGAAGTTGTAGTTACAGCCGGAGAGGTACAAGTTTTCAATCTCTAGATTTCTTCGTTTTTTTTATATGCAACCTTTTTCTGTTTTCTCTTAGGATCATTGGACCGTCGTCTGGAACAATTCTTCCAATTTGATCTTGATTTTTCAATATTAGAAAAGGGCATACAGTAAATTTATCTTTTTATTTCATCTTGGATATTTTCTGAAAAGCATCCTTTTATGCCCCAGCAGTATCACCAAAATCTTGCTAATATGAACAAAGGTCCTTTTTAGCAACAAATACTCCACATCGTACTGCAATCTTTCTTTCTTTCTTTCTTCTATAATTTGACGATCTACTAGGAACACTAACACCATTCATGTTAAAACTCTAGAAGTTGCTTGCATGCTGCTAGAGTGTTTGCATGCTGCGATGTCCAAGTTGCTGCCGAGTGCTGCAAGCGACTTTGTTCAGAGGCCTCCCTCATGCCTCACAAGGTGGGCTTTTAATGGGTACACGTTGGCACGGGATGAAGGCACACGAATCAACCCATGAGGGTGTTTTGGTGGCGCACGCTCCAGAGTAGAGTCTGACTTAGTCAAAACCTAAACCAAATCCATCACTCAGAACTTTACCAGTTTGCACATGTCCTCCCAAGCCCCCACCCCTCCCTCACCTCTGGTGCTCACTTGGCATCAACCCCGTCTTGCCTCCTTCCCCATAGCCACACTCTACCTCACAAAATCAAATTGATTGGTGCCTTTTTCTCCTGTTGATTTCACTCACCACCCTCTTTCTACCCACAGCTAGTAGAACCACCATAGCCTTGCCGTCACCATCTTTAACTGTCACCTAGCACCAGTTAGCCAGTCTCTTAATCATCCTTATAAGCTTAAACAATTCCCCACGCTTTGCCCTTCCCTAGCGCTCCCTTCATTCTACCCACCCCCACCATGGGGCATATCACAACAACCAGTTAGAACCTATTTGCATTCACTCTCATGACACACATTGGCCTTTTCTCCTCCCAAACACTATGCCAATAGTCATTGGTCAGCTCCCATAGATGGCCTGGATCAACTTACGTGACTATGCATGGGTCCTATCTTCTCAAACCCTAGCAACGGTCTTACCATCACCTCCCATCTTGCTTCACTCCCTCTCCCTCACATTCCCAATCACCTTATCCCCTTAATGCCATCGAAGGTGATGCCAACAGTTATGCATACACTCCTTAATCCTAAGGAGTTAAAAGGAAAGAAATTCTCACATTAACGAGAGAGACATGACTTCTACCTTTTTCTTTTTCTCTATCCTCCATATGTGCAAAGAAGTGATAAAAGTTAACTATAGTATGCTATTATACTTGCTCTAAGAGCATTCCTGCCCATAGCAATGCCAATTTTTATTAATGATACATAGAAATAGCAGTAGAAACAATCCCTATAAAAAGCATAAACAATCTTTACAACACCTATTGTCTAATAGTGGGTTTAAAAATAATTATTCACTTCCTGTCCATGATTAGTCGTTTTTTTCTTTAAAATTGTGCACAAGACATTCTCTCTTTAATGCATGCTTTAGAGTAAGTATAATAAAAAAAATAGAGTGCTAGCCTCAAAAGTGCCACATAGATTTGGATGATGAGGTAGAGGAGAGGGGAGGAGATAGAGATGGGACTTGGAGCATTGGTAGTGTTACATTTAGAGGTGGCCTAAGAGGAGAGAGAGAGCTAACTAGTCATATACACTGCATAGTTTTCTCAGCTGATCCTATGCTCTAAGTACTGTGCAAAGGATAGGATTCCATAGGAGAGAGATCACATATATACTAGATTCTCGAATACTATGCAAAGGACATGGCTAGAACACATATGAGCCCTTTGTTAGAACCGCCCTCAGAAAGAATCCGGATGGAGAGAGAGAAATTGTATAGCTTATTTTATTAAGATAGGCTCTACCATGGTAGATCCATAGATTCTAAACACTGAAACGGTTTTTCAAGGACTATCCTTCAAATGGACCCAACCCTTAGTACTCCTTGAAATATACCTTAGAAAGAGAAAATTGGACAAATAAATAAAATAATATTGTTTTAGAGTACTCGAGTAATGCATAAGAGGTAATGTGTTGGGTATATTATTTTCCATTCCCTCAATTTCATATTGTAAGGTGTTTTAGTTTTATCGTAAGTCAAATTTACCAAACTTTGATACAACTTATAGAAAAAATGTATAAACATTTAAAACATCCAATTAATTTAGTTAAATACCTTGATAGTATATTTATTTGTTATTTATAGATACTAATATATTTTTATATGAACTTCATTAGAGTTAAAAAGTTTGACATAAAATAAAAATAAAATACCTACAATACGGAATCGAGACTAACATACTAATATACAACATAGACAGTTAGATGTATGCTCGCTGCCAAACCTCACGGGGAAAGGTCCGATCGGGCCTAGCGGAGGTCTGACAAGGGAGAGATGGCGGCTCAGTCACGCGAAGGCCTAGGAGATCTGCTTAGCTCCAGTGAAAGTTTTTAAGCTTTGAGGTTCAAGGATGTACCAACCAATTTGACCCTGTAATTGACAAGGAGAGAGGATGAGACCTATGAGCCGGTCGGTTGGTGGGCCTATTTGGCTCTCCTTATTGGCTGGGTGCTGATAGGGAAGATAACGCTCAAGCATCAACTAAATAGCCGATGAAAGCATGAGAG
Organism: Oryza coarctata; assembly: GCA_030770085.1. Classification (NCBI taxonomy): domain Eukaryota; kingdom Viridiplantae; phylum Streptophyta; class Magnoliopsida; order Poales; family Poaceae; genus Oryza; species Oryza coarctata. The sequence goes on along the minus strand of CM061483.1, from coordinate 8,479,025 downwards.
ATAGAAGCATGTTATATATTGAGGACTTATTGGTCAAAGAGCTGATAACGCTCCGCAGCATCCGAAGCGTGGAGCGGGGCCCGATCCCCTGTGAAGCCACGTGGGCCAGCGACCGTGGTAAAGGTGCCGTCAGGACCAGCCTCGATAGATCAGACTGAATCGAGACAGTATGAGGCTGGGGACTAACGACACGGAAATGATGGAGGCCTAGACCGAACATGACGACGAAAGAGAAAAATGGAAGGTCATCGACTACCTAACGGCTGAATGTTCGATGCATGCCTACACCTAAACCCATCAGCCGCTCGAGCCAATGGGGAACAAGACCCACTAGATCTCGATACCAGCCATGTCAGATGCACGCCCTAGAAGATCGGACTGAACCGAGACAGTATCAGGAGGTGTCTAATGAGTCCGGATCGATCTATAGCGGATCGATCGTTGGATGATGCGCAAGATGGATGCGAGGCCTATGGTGAGGATCGGCTACTCACTCCGATGAGACGTCGTGCGAAGATCCATCGGGGTGTCGGCTCGAACCACTATCACCAATCTCGTAGGTCGAACCTAGCTGATGTAGCACGAGACTATTGACGGAGAAGGGAGCCTGACACGCCGGTGAGCTTCGCGCGGATGTGATGTGGTATGCCTGATTGGGCCATAAAGAATCGTATAAAAGACACATCGACTGCAACGCCGATGCCGCTCCGAATATAGTGGGCGATGAACAAGGAGTGGTGCTCGATCCTCCCAAAGCACGAGACCTGTCGCTCACCATGGTGATGCTGTTAGCATCGATCTCAAAGATCAGACCTAACCGAGACAGTACGAGACCGAGACTAACGGCAACGGCAAGGCGGACACTAGATCGGTTGTGCTAAAGGAGAGGTAGAGGAAATCCATCGGCTAGCTGAGCTGATGAGAGGACCTCTTTAAAGATATACGTGCATCCATGCTCCAGGCGTGATGTCCGATGGAAGTCTCTAAAGACGGGTCCTCAATTGATACGCTAGGCATGTTGCTCAAGATATAGATAACTTATCGGCTAACCACTCTGATGAAACGCCGGGTAGAAACCTACAGGCCTATGGCTCAACTCTACTGTTAGCAGCCTCATATGTCGAACCTAACCGATGCGGCACGAGATTGACGACGGCAGAGCGAACTTGGTAAACCGATAGATCTCGCACGGACATGATGCGATACACTCGATCAAACTAAGAGGTCGAATCTAACCGATGTCCTTAGACAGAGCAAGATATACCGGGATAGTGATAGGATTTACCCCTTTACCGGAGATCGAACTTAATCGATGTAGCACTGCGTCAAGAGCCCGCTGGTAAAAACCTAGACAAGCTAGGGTGACGATGCGCCAAAATTGTATTGATCGATCGATCGATTGATTTCTTATAGGCTTTCAGGGGGTCTATATTTATACCCTGGCATTATAAAGTCCGACGTAGTTACAACATGCATCGGACATTATTTCCTAAAAAATATAGAAGAAAGAAAGTTAACTGAACTAACTAAACCTTCTTATTATAAGATACGATTTACATAGATAAATTACTTTGCCATGAGTTCCACGACTTCTTCTCAGACTCGACCTCATTTGGATAGTCTTCTATAATTGAACCAAATTCTTCCTCACTTTCTTCGATCGGTTCCTTTCTTGTAGCAATTGGACTCTTTTTTACTAAACCGATTGCTTTTTTCAATTTTTTCATGGGCTTACCAAATTTTGATGTTAACAAGGTATTAATCATCTCTACTATTGAACTTGATCTTAGCAATATGTGGAGAATATGGCCCCAGGTAGCATCGTGGAGGCACAATTGACTACATGTATAGGAAGTGGTCGAGCCATGTAATTAGAGATATAATAGGACTTGGCAATTATATTTACTTGTATTGCAAAATAAGTGAAGGAGTATTGGCAAGTATTTCCTTATTGGGTTATAACTCATATAACCCTGCCCCTCGTCCTATATACAATATACTAAAACTAGCGTATTATGTGTAACTGAACCTTTATAAATCCCATTATCTTTAGTGACTATGTAGCTCTAGCTCTAGGTATGGTGGATAGCGTCATCTTCATTATTGTTAATACAAAACATCGATACAACGTATTGCTTGCTCCTCTCCTTTTAATAATGTGCCACATTATCACAAAACCTATGGTTGTCGTCAAAAGTCGGTTTCGTCTAAATGTCATCTACAAATGGGGCTTTGCTGAAATGCCACTATCAAATAATAGGTACATGCTAGAATGCCATCTCGGATGAAATTGCACTTGTCTCCTTCCACTGCTTCCTCTCCCAACTATGGCCTAGTTGCCGGTGATGACAGTGGGGTGTGGAGTGGATGGACACAGTGGACTACTTGGACGTATTGGGGGAGGTCCTCTCGTCAGCTCCCTCCGCAGCCACGCGACTTGCTGCCCTCCCCGCCATCCCCACCTCCTAGGTGCTCTAGGGCTCAAGGAGGCCATGACAGCCTTAGAGTTGGAGGAGGCTGGTGCCGTCTGTCCTCGTTTCACCGGGCAGCCATCGCCACTCGTATCATCTGCCGTTTCCTCGTTGCATTGAGTTGGAGGAAGCCAGGCTCAAGGAGGCCGGCGTCATGCGCTTTTGGTCTCACTTCCTAGCCACCATCCCTCATCTCTCCCATCGGCTATCGTGCCTTACCGCCCGCTGCTGTTTCCTCATCGTACCAGAGTTGGAGGAGGCTGGCCACTATGTTGACGCTCGAGAAGGCCACGACATTGCAGGGGCCGGAGGCCATCGTGGTCTGCTCCTCGTCTCGTCCATCGGCAGCCGCACCTCACCTCTGCTGCTATCGGATCGGACGTGGAAGAGGAGATAAGGGGAATTGCTGTCATTCAGGGACAAAACATTCCAATGTTAACGAAGTGGCATTTTAACAAACTCTATTTATGAGATGGCTTAAGCGAAGCCATTTTTGACGATCGCATAGTCCCAAATTTCTCAAGTCTATGGGGCGTTATTAATCGCTATAGACAATTGCTTACCGGGAATGCCATCAACCTTCTGTGCTACGAGCTGTAATCATTTGTCATTGGAACAGGAACAGGAACCGGCGAACCGCCCTAGACTAACTACAGTACTACCGAGGCGACGAACTCCATGGGTGCGGAGGCGGAGCAAGACAATAGACCTTTCTTCCCCAGGATCACCGCTATCCCGCGACGCCACCGTGGGTTCAGAGCTTGCCAGCTGCCACTGCCGGCGGTTGCGGCGGCAATGCCGGCGGCTCCACTAGATCAGCACGGCGCAAGAGGAGCAGCAGCCGGGTGGCAGCAGCAGAAGCGGCAGCAGGCGGCCTGCGTCCTGAACCGAGCATAAGATGAACCGCCGGGAGAAGGCGGCGCCGACGACAGGAGTCGCTGCCCAGGCGAGAGTCGTCCCGAGGACACTACCTCAGCTCGTCGACCGTCTTGCGTGGCAGCCGCCGCACGGAGGATCAGCAGGAGGTTCTGGAGCGCCGGCGAGTACGACGCGGCCGGCGGGAGCTCGTCGGCGCAGCCGTCTCCAAGTGTGTAAATGGCGCGCAATGCAGACAATTGCCATTAAATTCTCTCTTCAAATCCTGTACTCAATTCTGCTCTCCTGATCCTCTGCTCTTTCTTGATCTACGGTAGATGTGCAGAATCGGATGTGTGTCCACCCAAAATTCCTGCACTCGAACGCGAGTTCACACAAATGGCCATTTGGAGGTAAGCCATTAGTTACTAGTTGCTCACTGAACTGAAAAAGATCAGTAGCAGCTCTTTTCAGTGTTTAAACGTTTCTAAACTTTTCTTGCAGCGGTTGCTTAGCTATTGGACAATGCTGTCGACGAGGTGACATTCAACAGCTTAATTTACATTGCAGTAGTTTGATACTACTTATAATACCAATACAGTGTTTAGTCAAATAAGTCGGGGTAGATTAAACTTAAAACCTGAACATTAAATTACGATTCAGTAAGTCTAACATTTTATTTTGGTATATATCTTTAGTTATATTCTAATCTTTTATATCTTTTCTCTCTTCCTATATTAATTTAGATCTTCTTCTATCTTTTATGACATTATTATTTTAACATATAATTCCACAGTATATTGGTAGGTTTTTTTAGACATATGATGCTACCTTATCCGATTATATATATTCTCGATCTATTCTTGTATGACAGTGACATACGTATAGATCAGCTGTTAAGTATATTACCTTTTTGTAGGCTAAAATTCTGTCCCATACAACGTAGCAGATCTAATTGTTATTCTATAAAACCCGTGTTTTAGTTTCTACAGTATCATTTTATCACAGAGGATGTTAGATCCTTGGCGCGATTTTATTAAACTTGTTTTGATTCTATGGCTAACGTTTGTATTAATATCCTTATTTATTTGTAACATCGACCCTAGATATCAAAAGATATCCTTCTTAGATACTACTTATCCTTCTAAACTCAAATCTCTCTCATCATATGCGATAGTGTTAAAATCATAAGTATTCAGTTTTAGTTTTACTTACTCTAAAATATTTAGACTTAATAGTCTTTCACCATAACTTTAGTTTTCTATTTATTCCCGCTCGGCTATCATCAACTAATATTATATCATCTGTAAAGAGGATATCTCCTTGTATGTTTATTATAATCTTATTTATTACCAAGATAAAGAAGTATGGACTTAAAATTGATCAGTCATATTTTAATCGAGAAATAACCTATGTTAATATCATTTGTTCAAACATTAGTTAAAGTATTATTGTATATATTTTTGATGAGAGAAACATTTTATTAGAACTTTATATTTGTTTAAAGGGCACCACATAATATTTTCTTGATATCTTATTATAAATTTTTTTTAAGTCAATAAAAACTATATGCATATTCTTGTTCTGCTCTCTAATCTGCATTATAACATATCTTATTAAAAAAATTTATTTCTATGATTAATCTTTCGAGCATAAAATCAAATTAATTCATAGCAATTCGCATCATTTCTCTCAAACGGTGCTCGATAAATCTCTCACATAGCTTCATAGTGTAGCTAATCAACTTAAATATCTAGTAATTAGTATAACTTTGATATCTCTCTTATTCATACTAATATACTTCTTTTTTACTTCTCAGATCATCGTATTGGATTGAAAAATATTATTAAACAAATTAGTTAATTATATTATAGCTATATTCCTTAGATATCTCTACATTTTGCTACATTTTGATTGGATATACATCCGACTGAATCCTTTTTGGACAGATCAAAACTGGTGCCACGAGAATTATAGTGGAAAAAGTCTTTAACAACTGCAACGGATCATCAGCTTTACTTGTTCAAGGTTCTGGTTACTGTGACAATGTTACGTTTGTTGACTTGATTTTGTATAGGTGCAAATCTCTAGTTTGTGCAATATTAGTACCAAATGGTCTGATATTTCAGTAATGCATCATTTGCTCTGACAAATTGTCTAAGGATCTGTTCGACTGATATTACAAATATACAATGGACAAAAGTTAAAAAAAATCCAATTCTCCTTAACAGCTTACCTTTTCTGATAAAGTTAGTGTGAACCAAAGAATTTGCTTAATATTGCACTGGACATCTCCTTATCCTTTTCTGATTAAGCTAGTGTGAACTAAAGTGCTTGCTTAATGTCACAATATGAAACTAAATGGGTGGAGGCATGGATCCTGATTCCTTGAGGCGTTGCATGAGCTTAGGATTCTCCGATAAACAGTCAGGGTCTTCGATCGGACAATGTACGTGCGGCTAGATCATTCTGCTTTTTATCCTCTCCAACATAACTTATATTACTATATATAATGTATTGGTACTCAATGCTCCGCACAGATGGAAATGGATTCAAGACTAGCACACTGAGGCTAGGGGCAGATGTTATTGTTTTCAGCCGCTGCATGAAGAGCAGGTCTACTCTCATTTCTAATCCCTTCATTTCAAAAAATATATATGGCGTATTTTGTTTTGCTAAGACTCAACAATTACTCTTCTAATATATCATTTATATAGATAAAGGATAATTATATGTTTAATGACATTAATTTTACGTCATAAAAATTATATTGTTATATAGTAATTAGAGGGCAAAATCTTATCCTAACGAAACAAAATAAGCCTTATATTTTGAAACGTAGTATTTATTTCGTTGTACCAGCTGCTTGTCCCTTTTTCCCTTACGTTTAGTTCAAATAATGCCAATCTAGTTTCTTCAGCGAGACTACACAATCCATTGGTCTTCTCTCTTATACTTTCTTAGCGGAAACTGGTCAAAAGGACGTTGTTGTTCCCCTGGTATGCAAAACGAACTGATTTTTATTTTGCACAACACATATAACTTATCCATCACTGAACCTTGTCCAAGTGATTATCTGATAACATTCTTTCTTTCATTAGGTGGATTAAGAGTACAATTTGTTGACTGGAGAAGCTGAGCCGTACCATCGGCTTGGTCCAGATCAGTTTTCCTCAAACCTCTCTGTTCTGTTGAAATGGTCCCCTTATGCAACTGAAGAACAACTGCTGCAGAATGTATGTTAGACGTGCATAAATGCTACTTTATGTTACTCCCCAGAAAGAAAATATCTATGTTACCATAAATTCAGTGTGCTAATGGTATTTAAACTCTATGTTTGAGGACAGTTCTGTGACATTGGTCCACATGGCACAAAGATTTTAGTCTTCAATTTGTGGTCAAATGACGATGGTGATCTAGAGCTTGATTTCGATACTGATGAGAAGGTAAGCAAATTATCTAAACTATTTTGATTGGATTAAACTTTAGAATTATAAACATATACATGCATAATTCTGAAGTTTTCTTTCACTTCTGCCTAATTACTGTGAACATTTTTATTATTAGTCTAAGCACATCTCCTATACAATTACTATCAATTTCATTTACTATGAAATTTTCATTATTTCTCATCTGTCTTTCATAATATCCTTATTAATTGATTCATCTTCGTATCGTTTGTTTATTTCAGGACATTCTGGTCTGTGCTGTTCCAAAGCCAGCAGAAATAAGTACTGCTGCAAAAAGAATGAACGAAAGTCATTTGGCAAATCAGCTACGCTACTCTCTTAGGGTGAGTATCACATAGTTAAATTTTTTCTGCACAATATTGGTTTATTGGTTTCTACATTTGCATTTTGCAGGTTTATGCTTCTATCCTGTATTTGAAACTACCTTCATACTTAAAGATCATACTCCGAGGACAAGAAGTTAGGCATCACTACATTGCATCTGATCTCAGACATTACCAATGCATTAGATATATGCCTCAAACCTTTGGGAAGGAGGTTCGTCTTGAACACAAACATTTCAGTTTGATGGACTACATACTCATTACCTGTTCACTTTTGTAACCATGTGAACATGGTATGTGTAATATAATGTCCATTCTCGATTTGTTTTGATATTTATTTTCTGTCTTGTTTACACCTTGTGCAATTTAGGACAAGGTGGATACAGCCATTGGATTTCTAGATGGTGCTCCAACTATCAGCATTCATGGATTTAGTATATACCATAAGAGTCGCCCTATATTGGTGAGCTGCTGATTATTTTTTTGCGTTCACTTTTTCCTTGAAGACGATCATCAAATAAATCTTCACTCAACAACATTTTAGCTAACTTTGCCTAACATTATATCTTGTTTACAACAACTATGTCTTTCAGCCATTTCACCGAGTTTTGGGTAATGCATGTAGCAAAGGCAGAGGCGTCGCAGGAGTACTAGAGGTAGACTTTATCAAGCCTACTCATGACAAACAGGACTTTGAGAAGTCACAGCTCTATCAGAAGCTAATAACCCGCTTGAAAGAAATGACGAATGAGTACTGGTATAACTACTAACACCTGTTTCAACTAAACCCACTAGCATGATGATGACCTGTTTTATTTCAATAGTCTGTATCAAATGTGTCACTTGTTTTCAGGGATCTGTACAGTCATCTGATTGGATACCATAAGGTGGCCCGTGCAGCTGCTGGCTCTCCTGCTTCTCGTACGCTTGTGCCAACTCTGTCAGGCACCGCTGGTACCACGTCATCAGAGCGGATTCCAGTTGATCATGATATTCCGGCTGCGCCTTCAAAGCCCAACCACCGTGAAAATCCCTCGAAAGCAATTGAAATTGCCTTTTCTCCCCATCCGGCTGGATCAAATGCTGGTGCTGCAGGAGCACCGGCAGTATGCTCCCAGTCAGGAATGCAAACCACGAGATCAGCTACTATAGCAACCTGCACCGATTTAGCGGATACAAGAAAAAGAAAAAAGGAAACTCTTGCCCAGATGGATGGTCCCTTGAAAAGGAAGAGTAAACATGATTTGGCAGGCAACAACTCTGTGGACTCAAGTAATAAGGTTAATTTATATCACTATGTCCTTCACCATTTTATATAATTATATTACTATGTTTTTGAGCCCAGCTTCTTGAAAATACATGCATTTTTTTTGAAGAACGGACGGGAGAACAATCAATGATATTTATAGTAGGAGTGTAAAAACTTAAAACAAGTCACAGCACCAGCATCAGCACCTCAACACTGGAATGCAACCTATAGTAGCAAATAACTTCGCATCTACATGTTTCTTGTGCAACTTGACAATTTCCTGATTGGAATTTAAGAGATTTATCTGACATAATAGTTTATAAGCTGTATCGAGATCTATCCAGTATATGGTAGAACGAGAGTTGAATGAACTTTCCTACTTGAAGCAAGAGAATAAACTACTCCGTCAAGAGTAAGTCCAACAACAGCTCTTTAATTGTCTCACTTCCGTCAAAAAATAATTTTGCCCTAAAAGTCTCAGGACTTAATTTTAGTTTCATACTTTCATTTGCAGGTGTTCGGAATTTGAGTCGTCAGAGAGGGATCTCTTACTCAAGGTACGTAACTTCTGACGCTGTAATTGGTTCAATATTACTCATTAGTACATATATGCACCAACGTATCTGGGATAAATCACACTACAACGACGAATTTGACGAACTTGTTTGTTTTACCGAGAAGGAACAGAAGTTACGGCTTGAAATTGAGCAGGCGGAGGAACAGTACAAGAGCCTGCTGAACGAATACGTATCGGTTGCAGCTGTTAGGACACTCAAAACGATAGACATTCTACTTCCTGTGGCTCTCTTGAATTCTGCAAAGACACATGCTTGCAATATTTCAGACGATGGAGATTTTATTAAACAATGAAAGCATCCGGCTTCTGGACCAAAACGTTCACCCAGCAAAAAACACATCGGATAAGGTCATCACTTGGAGCTCCAGACAGCAAACAGGCTAGGAGTACCTTGGCTTCGTGTTTGATCTATCAGTTTATCATCAGTACAGTGGCTTGGGGTTGGTAACTTCAGCAGTGTATTGTGTAAAGATAAGGGTTGCATTATAGTGAGAGTGTGTATATAGAGTGATTTAATTTGTCCTTAAAGATTTTGGTATAAAAATATTGTGAAGATCAAGACACACATGACATAGTAAATATAGATATGAGAAAACTAGATCTCTATAAAGTCACATGTGAATTGTGAGCATCTTTTAGTTAAGAGTTCTTAATCCCTATCAAAATTAAGGATGCCAATCACAATATCCAAATGATCAACCAAAAATATAAAATACGGTACTTTTTTAAAGCCTTCAACCTCTCGGTTTTATGCTCTAAGATAATTTAGATATTAACTCTCTCTTCATTACAAGACAAGGGAGACAAGAAACTCACATCATTAAAATGGAGAAGAAAAAGAGTAATACCTAGAATTTAAATTATAATACGAAATTTATGTTATGAAATGTAAATAAAAAGACAACAATATTAAAATAAACACCATTTCATTGATTGAAATATGTTTATATAGCCTACACAAAGTTTACAAAATTCTCTCAAAAATTATACAAGAGCTTTCTAAAACTCTCCTAACCTTCTCTCATGTTACTCATAAAATTTCCCTTAATTCTCTCAAAGTTCTCTTTAAAGATGCAACCCTCTCTTCATCTGCCTATTCTTTTTTAGGCTAAGGTTGATACGAAAAACAGTAAGATAAAGTCCAAAATGTCCTAAGGACGAAATCCAAGCTTAGGTGAAATCTCACTATTGATCTATTCCTTATAAGCTAAGAAAATACCTCACAAGAGGGTCACATAGGCCGCCACCCGAGAAGCCACAAAGATCAACCGTCGGCGCAGAGGATCTGGTCGATCGACCGACTACATTGCCCGCACCAATCACACGCTATGACATCGCCATTTGGATCTTGTGCATCTGTCGAACGCACGCTTGCGTGCTCATAAATCTACACCTAGGCCACACTACAAGCCTATTGTGCCATAGCCACCGAGAAGCTCATCTCGCCCACTCCATGGGTCGCCTTGCCCACACGTCGCTAGGCCGACGCCACTCGCCAGTCGCTGCACACACGCTTGTGCACTGTGCAATGGGCCACACTACTTGGGAGGAGGAAGGCCGGCTGGGCCTTCATGACTTGGCTGCCTCTCTCTTCCTCTTCTCTTTTTCCTTTTTCTTCTTTATTTTCTTCGCGAATTTCTAGAACTTGCACATAGATGTTGTGAAATCCATTGTGAGGACCTTCTCTCATGGTGTTTATCCATTATGTGCCATCTTATATTCAACCTTATTACCTGGGATTGTTGATTGCTCCAAATCTCAACTCCTCCCTAAGTTTAGTTTTGATTTGCCGTTGAGTAAGGTTAGCCTCTAAGAATCTTGACTTTAGTTCACCTTGTCACATGACATCCTGATTACACAAACATCTGCTCCTTTCTAAGTATAGTCTTGATTTTTACTATTGACCAAGATTGATCTTTATCACTTACATATAGATAAACCAAACTATAATTTTTGGATATAGATATTGCAACCTGATCTATATTAGTCATACACACACGCCAACAATAGCCAACTTTCAAACCAAATTTCCAACAAAGATCACACTTTCTTTGCAAATTTTCCATAACATAAAAACAAAAAAAACACATGGTTTCATAATCTCTTCTTGATGAAAATGTTGGCAACCCAAATGAAAGTTCTAAAATTTAATTTTTAAAAATTAAAAGCAAAGAATTTTACAAGAGTCAACTTGGTCAATCTTGAAAGAGTAAAAAATAAGACCAAGTGATAGGAGAAAACAAATGCAATCAAATACAAGATGCTCCCCCTAAATAGCTAACTCCACAAGATGCTCCTCTTAAATGCCCAACTCTCCCTTTCACTAAGATCTAACACAAGTTTTAATTTTCAATGAATGTAAGTTTGCTTTAATTTTTATTTGTGACAATACAAACATTAAAACCAAAAAGAAGCAAAAGTGAATGAAATGAGATGTAACTTATAAATTTTTTAGTTCATAAGAGTTTTAGAAGTTATCTAAAGGCATCGATATATAAATATGGATCACTCATATATAAGAAAGTAGTAGAACCTAGCTAAAATATGCTGAAACGAAGTATGATCTATGACATGTAGAGCAAGATTGTATCACAAGAAAGCCAGAAAACATTCAACTTCATTAACAAGTTAGGATGCAAGTGCCATCACTAGAAGTAGTTTAAAAAGAAGTAGCTAACTCATAAACATGTTTTGACTACTTAATCAAAACAAACAAAACATGCTATTCGTGCTAATACGAAGTTCAAGAAGCATCAATGCGAAAGCATATGGACACGATAGCAATTTCAAGCTCATTTTCAATTTTCATTCATGTTTTGAGTTTTAACAAATGTAGCACAATAGCAATACTACTCTTGATCGTATGTTCAACCGACAACGTTGTTCTTATCATATGTTGCCGTCTGAGTCTCAATCAAGATATGCGTTTGGAGTTCCCATTATATGTAGTTTTTATGCTACCTTCAAAATCACTCAAGTATAAACGCACTTAGTAGCCTGGACAAGGATAAATAAAAATATCCATGTAAGCCAAAGTAACACTATTGATACAAAGCTTGAACATGAAAGCATGAGCATTTTGAATGCATGCAGAAAAGTTCTTGCAAAGAAAGAGTAAGCGTCATTAGCATAAGAAAGATATTGCAAAGAGAGCTAACTACTAGATCAAACACTTGTGCATTGATGAAGTTCAAGTTGATTTTGCATTAGGCAAGTTTCAACATGCTTGATAAATGTGGTAAGATTGGTAAGATCATACGAAATACTCAAACACATGAAAACTGGATAATAGATCAAGCTAGCACAGGAGTAATACATGTATAACATAGAGAACACAAAGAGATAACAGGCAAAGCTCACTTGTTATGAGAATAGTGTATAATACAATGCAAGGAAGTAGACGTAATGCAATGTGGTATATATGCTTGCAAAAACGAAGAACTCCCCATTAACACAAACCATAGGAGTGGATCACCCCTAAGTCACTCCTTAATAACTCAAAACAAACATGTTCAAGAGGTTTAGTAAAAATATCAGCAAGTTGTTTCTTAGATTTAATAAATTGTTGTATAATAATACCTTTCTCTACATTGTCTTAGAGGAAATGATACTAACTCTCAATGTGTATGGTCCTTAAATATTGAACTAGATTCTTTGAAATGTTAATAGCACTAGTGTTATCACAAGGCAAAGGAACATTAGAAAAAGACAAAACATAATATTTCAATGTGAAAACCATCCAAAGAACTTAGCTACAAGAGCTTGTTGTAGCAACATACTCAACCTTAACTGTTGATTGAATAACAGAAGACTATTTGTAGGAAGACCAAGAAACTAGAGATGTACCCAAGAAATGGCAAGTACTAGAGATACTCTTGCAATCAATCCTACATCTAGCAAAATCAACATCTGAGAAAGCATGAATCTAAAGGGTGGAGGTGCAGGAGTACCGGATATCATATTCAATGCTAGACTTGATGTAGTGGAGAATGCGCTTGACAGCTTGACAATGAGAGCTCCTTGGAGAGGCCTAAAACCTTCTGCACAGGCACATGGAGAAGTGGATGTTTGGCATCGACATAGTCAGGTAGAGGAGGGAGCTGATCATGCTTTGGTACTTGCATTGGTCAACCATCTTGCCATCCTCATGAGAGCCTAGTGTTGAAGTAGTGGCCATGGGAGTGGTGATCGGCTTCGGTCATCCATCTTGAACTTCTTCATAATATCTTTAGAGTACTTTGTCTGGTAGAGGAAGATGTCTTTCTTGGTTTGTTTTATTTGAAGGTCAATGAAGAAGGTTAATTTTTCCATCATGCTCATCTCAATATTTTTGCTCATTGTCTTTAAAAAGTTGGTACAAGAGTATGAGAGGAGTCTCCAAAAATGTCATCAACATAAATCTAGATGAGAAGAACATTAATGCCATCTCTAAGAATGAAGAGAGTTTTGTCCACTTTTGCCATTTCAAAACTATTTTAAACCAAAAGGATTTCAACCTTTTATACTAGGCCTTAGGAGCTTATTTCAAACTATATAAAGCTTTTTTATGTTTAAGAACATCATTTGAAAATTTTGAATTTTCAAAATCAAGGAGTTGTTTTGTTAGTGATATGACTTAGATACAACATGGAGATGTTGTAAATATCACATTGATATATTGATTTGTTTGAAAAAGATATTATTATTATTGATCAATGAGTATGTGACTTATTTATGAGACTTCTAATATTAGATGTTACTATTTTTAAATGATATTTGATTATATATCATATGAGAATCAAATGTGATTGTAAGATCAACATATGTATTGATTGATGATCATGTCTCATAGATCATGGTATGGAGATATCAAATTGATAGTACAGATATATGTTAGTGAACATATGTTGGATAGACTCGCTATGAAATACTATAGAGATTTTATGTGTCATCAATTAATATCAAGTATTGTTTATGTGTAGTCCTTAGACTTGAGATCATAATGATTTTCAACATACGTAGTAGCTTATTTTGAGACTACCAAACGCTACTCCATAACAAGATAGTCATAAAAGTAGTCTTCTAGTTTGCTATGAAATATGTAGTGAGATATGAGTGATCAAGATAGAATTTGCCTCTCTTGTGAGAGAGATGTCTCTAGGTCCCTCGATGTAATGGATTATGAAAGTATATGATCATGCCAAGGAGATTGAGGAGTCAATCATAAGTTTATAATCCATATAGAATCAAGAGAGTTATTAAGCTATTAAGAAGATGACACAAGTCTCATCTTGAGCTTGATCCATATCACAAGGCAAAGGGATTTGTACATAAGAACATTACAGGTTAGCTGATACGATCTTTACTTATACTTTAGGATTAATATGCCTTACCAGATACCACTATTAGCAGGATGACTAGAAAGACATTTATGAGACATGACCAAATATATGTGACCCTACAGGGTCACAAGCTTAACGGGTTGGAATGATTATTCGAATGTGATTCGTATAAGGGCTTAGTTAAGATAGAGATATGAGTAGACTCCTATTGAGCCACAATTCCCTAGGCCTAAATAGGAAAGCCTATATATAGAGAGGCGAGGAGGTCAAGGATAGATATCTCTATTTGCCTCGAGCAAAAACCCTAGCCTCCACCTCCCATGCCAAACCCTAGTCGTTTGCGAGTGCTAGTACACCTGCAATAGGCATTCTAGCCTCGAACGTATGGATACCGGTGGAGGCACTTCTCGTTGCGGCATGGATCGTCATTAGGACTGTAGCAATCAAATGCTTTATCTGTCACCTCAACGCCCGTATGGTTGGATCGGCTTCTATAACCCTACTTCTATTGCATTGCGCGTCTCGTGGTAATAGTGTATGATCCCTTCTTCGCATGATATCCTGGTGTGCGCGGTAGAAAAATATTATTTTTTGCTATCGTAGCCTATGCCTACTCCTACAGTGATATCAGAGCCATCTTGCGTAGTGTGTGATCTAGATCATCGCATATGTTGATATGCGATAGTAGTAGATTAGATCTATTATAGTATAGATCAATCATTTCTTGTGATGGATCAATGGTAGCAATGGTTGGTGAGATCAATCGGCGAATAGAGAATAGATGAGGCATGGATCGTAGCACTAGTAACATCCTTGAGAGTATCTTGGACTATCATAAGGTTGTTATGCCGAGTGCTAGTAGGTTATGGATCTATAGCCTTGGGTCATCGAAAATAGTAACGTTCTTGAGAGTGTCTCGGATTGGTATAAGATTGTTGTGTCGAATATTAGTAGGTTATGGATCGAGTCAATGAAACTACTAGTATCCTTGAGGTTGCCTCAGATTGGCATGAGGTTCTTATCTTGAAAAGTAGTAGATTATGGATTTGATTACCGTGGGCTAATGGAAAAACTAGTATCCTTGAGAGTGTCTTGGATCGGCATAAGGAAGTTATGTTGTATAGTTTTTCCATAGCAATTTCATAGTATCCTTGCCGTGCGTACCCTCCTTATATAGCATCTTAGGTTTACATCATTATGTAGAATACGATTTTACGCCTAACTTATTTTTGCAGAGAATGATGTGAACAGTATGGCCCTGTAGCTTATTTGGAATATATGAGATGTATGTGATGCATGTAACATTTGTTCATGGTTTGTGTGTCATGATTATTTCATCTGCTGTTAAGCTATCTCTATTGTATTTAACGACCTGCGTGTCGACTATAGTGCTTGAATCTATCTTTGTAATCTTCAATTTCTAGCTATTATAGGTAGTAGCATAGACTAGAAGTGACAAGTTTTCAAGCATGGTAACCCAAAGGAAAGATGTGGAGGATGAAGATTATCTACATGAAGATGAAGATCACCATTCTTTTGGGCTATACTATTTCACAATTGAATATGTTTATTTGTGATGTTTTCTATCTTACTTTTATGCAATGATATTTGTGAATTGTTTCTATGGTAGGATAGAGTCCCTCATAGTAAAAATTAGGTGTTTGTGCCCTTCCATATGTTGCACCTAAGGAGAATGATCACCATACAGTAGGCCTATCAAAGTAGGGTACAATTGATTATCATCAGTACTTGGGGTAGATGTCAGACATCTACATATGAAAGCATTTGGTTTACTTGACAAGGTTATCACAGGTTAAGGCCAGGGCATAAAGATGCCACCCAATAAACAAGAATCATATAGAGATGGATTAGCAAAGTGTTGCTTACCCATATCACTAATTTTCTAGCCGTGATGCCAAAGCTCACTAGAAATTAGTGAGATGAGGATCTTGACCCACTATATCATTTAGAGGGAGTTTTGTCGCAAAATATATAGTGTGAGTCTTTTGTTAAATAGTTTAATGAAAGATGTACATAAACATAGTGGTAAACTTGTCATATTCTTATGTTATAGATCATGTTAGCTAATGCCGTAGTCAGTTCTTTTAATTTGTAATCTATTCTTGGAAAAGAAAAGCTAAATGGAACAAATATTATGGATTAGTATCGCAACTTGAGAATTGTTCTCCAGCAAGAGCACAAGTAGCATGTTCTTGAGACTCCTTTACTTGGTAACTTGCCTGATAATGGTACTGTGGCTGAATGGAGAACTCATGTGAAACACACGAAGGATTCCCTTGATGCAAGCTGCCTTATGCTTGGCACAATGTCATGTGAGCTTTGGAAACAATGTGAGAACACAAATGCCTACAATATAATTGTTGAATTACGTGGTATGTTTGAGAACCAAGAAAGTGCTGAGAGGTTCAACACTTCAAAGGTTCTGTTTGCGTGTAGGCTTACAGAAGGGAATCCCATTAGCCCTCATGTGATTAAGATGATTGGATACATTGAGAGTCTGGAAAAATCTTGATTTTCCCTTAGCCAAGAGTTGGCTACTGATATGATTATCCAGTCGCTCCCTTCGAGCATTGAACCATTCATATTAAACTATCGTATGAACAATATAGACAGAACCTTGGTTGAGTTGCATGGGATGCTAAAATCTACCGATGACAACATAAAGAAAGACACCAATCATATGATGATGATGCAGAAAGGCAAGATCAAGCCCAATGTCAAGAAAATTGCAGTCAAGAAAAAGTTGACTCGTAATCAAATCGTGAGCAACAAGAAGGACACTGCTCTTGATGCAATTTGCTTTTACTGCAAGGGATCAAGACAATAGAAGAGAAATTGTCCAAAGTACATGGAGACTCTCAAGAAGAAGGGAAGTTCAACTTCTGATTTAGGTATAAATGCTATAGAGATCAATCTTGCTACTTCTTCTAGTAATTTTTTAGTATTTGATATTGGATCGGTTGCTCACATATGCAAATCATTACAGGGGCTAACAAGAAGTAAAAGTTTGAGAAGGAGCAAAATGTATCTTTACGTTGACAATGGAGCAAGAGTTGCTTACTGGCTATCAGCACCATGACATTTTCTTTACCTTCAAAATTAGTTTTGAAATTAAATAATTGTTATTGTGTCCCATCTCTATCTAGGAACGTTATTTATGCTTCTTGTTTGCAAGAAGATAGTTATGATTTTAGATCTGTGGACAATGGTTGTTCTCTTTATTTTAAAGATGTATTCTATTGTCATACTCCATTAGTGAATGGGTTATATGTTCTAAATCTTGAAGGGACACTGATATATTACATTAATACAAAGAGGCAACATCCTAATGATTTAAATCAAACGTTCATATGGCATTGTCGCTTGGGCCACATAAATGAGAAACACATGGAGAGGCTCTATAGAGATGGTCTTCTACACTCATTTGATTTTAAATCATTTGAGACATGCGACTCTTGTTTACTTGGCAAGATGACAAGGGCACCTTTCACGGGTCAAGGTGAAAGGGCAAGTGATTTATTGTCACTCGTGCATACTGATGTTTGTGGACCAATGAGCTCTATAGCTAGAGGTAGTGTTCAATACTTTATAACTTTTACTAATGACTTTAGTAGATATGGGTATATCTAACTAATGAAGTATAAGTCTGAATCATTTGAAAAGTTCAAGGAATTCCAAAATGAAGTACAACATCATTTAGGAAAAATAATCAAGTTTCTATGATCTGATCAGGGAGGCTAGTATTTGAGCCATGAGTTTGGCATTCATCTGAAGGATTGTGCAATTGTTATATAGTTGACCCTACTAGGTACACCTCAATGGAGTGGGGTATTTGAACGGAGAATTGCACCTTATTAGACATGGTGCGATCCATGATGAGCCAAAGTGATCTCCTATGACACAACCCATGGGTTTTATTGATTCAAAATTTGCTAAAAAGATATGCAAGCTGCAAAAATACATTTATGGATTAAAGCGGGCATCTTGGAGTTGGAATATTCATTTTGATGAAGTTATCAAAGGGTTTGGTTTCATCAAGAATGAAGAAATGTCTTGTGTCTATAAGAAGGCTAGTAGGAGTACACTTGTATTTCTGGTCTTATATGTGGATGACATATTATTGATTGGAAATAGCACTCCTATGCTCGAATCTGTTATTTCTTCACTGAAAAGTAGCTTCTCTATGAAAGACTTAGGAGAGGCGGAATATATTCTGGGCATCAAGATCTATAGAGATAGATCAAGAAGGCAAATTGGATTATGCCAAGATACATATTTTGACAAGGTGTTGAAAATGTTCAACCTGCAGGACTGCAAGAAAGGTTTCCTACCTAGGTGACATGGTATAAATCTTAGCAAGAGTTAGTGTCCTAGTACACCTAATGAGCGGGATAAGATGAATGTGATTCTAAATGCTTTGGCTATTGGGTCAAATATGTATGCCAAGCTTTGTACACATCCAGATGTCTTGTATGCTTTATGTGTTATGAGTAGATACCAATCAGATCCAGGTGAAGGTAACTGGATTGCTATAAAGAAAATCTTAAAGTACTTGAGAAGAACTAAAGATGTGTTCCTAGTCTATGGAGGTGAGGAAGAGATCGTTGTAAATGGTACACTGATACTAGCTTTCAAACTGACAAAGATGATTTTAGATTGCAATCTAGACTTGTATTCTGTCTAAATAGCGGTGCAGTGAGCTGGAAGAGTTCCAAGCAGTATATGATTTGCTGATTGTACAACAAAAGCTAAGTACATTGCAGCTTCTGAAGCTACTAACGAGGCTATTTGGATCAAGAAATTTATTTATGAACTTAGCGTGGTGACTAGTGCCATCAACCTAATGGACCTCTACTGTGATAATAGTGAGTCCACTACGCAAGCCAAGGAGCCCTGATCGCACTAGAAATCTAAGCACATTTTATGACGTTTTCACCTCATCCGTGAGATAGTGCAGAGAGGCGATATAAAGATATGCGAAGTACAAACGGATTTGAACATTATAGATCCATTGACAAAGTCACTTCCCCAACCAAAGCACGAGGCCTATGTTAGGGCAATGAGTATTAGATATCTACATGATTAACTCTAGTACAAGTGGGAGATTGTTAGTGATATGCTCTAGAGGTAACATGGAGATATTGTAAATATTACGTACTACGTTTATGATATATTGATTTGTTTGTTGAAATAGACATTACCATTATTGATCAATGAGTATGTGACATATTTATGAGAAAGAAATATGATCTTTGATTATGCTATTTCTAAATGATCTTTGATTATATATCATATGAGAAAGAAATATGATTGTAAGATCAACATATGTATTTATTAATGATCATGTCTTATGGATCATGGTATGGAGATACAAAAACGATAATACAGATATATGTTAGTAAACATATGTTGCAAAAACCTGCTATGAGATACTACAAAGATTTTATGTGTTATCAATTAATCTCAAATAATGTTTATATGTAGTCCTTAGACTTGAGATCATCATGGTTCCCAATATATGTAGTAGCTTATTTTGAGACTACCAAACGCTACTCCACAACAGGGTAGTCATAAAAGTAGTCTTCGGTTTTGCTATAAAATATATAGTGGGATGTGAGTAATCAAGGTAGAATTTGCCCCTTCTGTGTAAGAGATATCTCTAGGCCCCTTGATGTAATGAATTATGGAAGTGCATGGCCGTGCCAAGGTGATTAAAGAGTCAATCACAAATTTATAATTCATTACAGGATTAAGAGAGTGATAGAGATATTAAGAGGATAACACAATTCATGACTTGAGCTCGATCGATATCATAAGGCAAAGAGATTCATACATGAGAATATTATAGGTTCAGCCGATACGATTTTTACGTTCACTTTAGGGTTAATATACCTTACTAAAGACCGCTATTAATAGGGTGACTGGAAAGGCATTTTTGGGTCACAACCAATTACATGTGAACTTATAGGGTCAGACACTTAACGGGTTAGACTGTTTATTCGAATGTAATTCGGATAAGGGCTCAGTTTGGATAGAGATTCGAATAGATTCCTATTGGGCCATGGTTTCCTAGGCCCAAGTAGGGAAGCCTATATATACAGAGGTGCAGAGGTTGAGGACATATATCTCTATTCACATTGAGCAAAAACACTAGCCACCACCCCCATACCAAACCCTAGCCGCTTGCGAGTGCTTGTACACCTACAATTGGCGTTCTAGCCCAGGACGGGTGGATACCTATCGAGGCGCTGCTCATTGCGGTGTTGATCAGCATCAGAATCATGGTGATCAACTGCTTTATCTACCACTTTGATGCGCGTGTGGTTGGATCGGCTTCTCCAACACTACTTCCGCTTCACTGTGCATCTCGTGATAATGATTTATGATCCCTTATTCGCATGATTTCTTAGTGTACGCAATGGAAAAAAATTATTTTATGCAATCATAGTCTATGCCTACTCCTACATGTTTGACATAAATCTCTTCTATGACATTATTTTAAAAGTCACTTTTGACATCCATTTGAAAGAGTTTGAAACCTTTGGAAGCAGCAAAGTCCAAAAGCCAAAATGCACTAGTACAAAGGTTTCTTCAACATCCAAGCCATTAAGTTGGGTGAAACCTTATGCAACTAGCTTAGCTTTGTTTTTCTTACTATGGTTCCATCATCTTTTTTTTTTGTTTTTGAAAACCCACTTAGTTCCTATGACACTATGATCTAAGGAAGACTCAACCAAGGTTCAAACTTTGTTTCTTTTAAAATTTTTTTAACTCTTCATAAATGGCGTTCATCCAGTTCTCATTAGATAATGTCTGACAAATATTTTGGGGCTCAAAGCAACAAATGTAGAATGAGCGAGATCATAGGATAAATTTCTAGTTACCCTCTCATGTAGGCTTCCAATCATCATATGTGATAGTTGTCGATGTTGGATTTGTCTAGAGCCGTTAGTCCTGAAGTGCCACCATCATTCTCCACATGTACAACCGATGAAGATGAAGCAACTATAGCTTCTCCTAAAGATGATATCATGGTAGGAGATCCACCCTCTATCATAGGTGGTGAGACAGCTAGATATGGACAAATGGAATCAACATTGTCCTCATTAGAGTCGTCCTCCATAAAAATGCTCTTGGTCACATATAGAGAACATGAAATTTCTGGCCAAGCACCTAAGCTAGTCTCATAAAAGTAACCTCATAGGTTTTCACAATCTTGTTAGTGTCAAGAACATACACTTGATAGGTACGAGAGTAAGTAGCATAGCCAAGAAAGATAGCATTTGAAGACTCAAATTTGTTCAAGTTTCTAGGTTTGAGAACAAAGAACTTGCAACCAAAAACCTTGAAGTGTGAAACACTTGGTCGTCAATCAAACATCAGCTCATAAGGTGTCTTGTGCAAAGTGGTTCTCAAGAAGACTCGATTCAAGACAAAGTAAGTAGTAAAAATAGTCTCAGTCCAAAATCTTCTTGGAGTAGCGCACTCATCAAGCATGGTTCGTCCATCTCTTCAAGACTATAGTTCCTTCTTTCAACCACACCATTCTATTATGGAACATATTTCAAGGAAAATTGTGCTCAATTCTAGAAGACGCACAATAAGATTCAAATGCATAATTCTTGAATTTAGAACCATTATCACTATGAATTATTCAAAGAGATCTTGGAAACTCCTAAGACAAATAATGAGTTAGATCACGAAAGAATCTTAAAGTCTCCTCATTTGACTCAAGAAAGTAGACCGAAGAGTAATGAGAGAAATCATTCACAATCACTATAACATACCATTTTCCATCAATTAATGGACTGTTGTAGGACCAACTGTATCTATGTGAAGTAGTTATCCTAGCCTATCTGTCATAACTAAAGTGACAAACTTGTGAGAAAAAAAGCCATCATCTTAGCATGGAGACATGGTGCACAAACCAAATCTTTAGCAACTTTTATCTTTGGCAATACGTAAATCAAATCCTGACCATTGATCTCCGACAAATGCTCAAAACCAACATGACCAAAACATTGATGCCAAAGAAACAAATCTTTATTTTTAGAAGCAAGAGTGCATCATGAGGGTCCAAAAAAGTCATCAAAGTTTGCAAAGAAAATACAACCTACTCAAGAGATGTTGAACACTAGAGATTTTGAAGAATCAAGAACATGATATTGATTCTTGAAATGTAACATGAGATTCTTATCACACAATTGTGATGCTAAGAGCAAATTGTACTTGAACCTGCTCATGAGTGCCACATCCTTTAACATGGACTTATCATTGACCTTGATCGTCCCCTTTCTCATCACACATCCACTGCTTGCATCCCTAAAAGTAATAGTGTCATCACCAGATGAGTGAGTGAGAGAAGTGAACCACTTGACTTCAACAGTCAAGTGGCACGAGCAACCTGAGTCCACCAGACAGTGGCCACTCCTCTCTACTCGAAGGATCTCGATGACTTAGTTCTAGGTTAGTGAGAAAAGACTTACGAATCTAGTTCTGAGTCATGTGAGTAGTAAAAACAGTTTTAGAATTACCAATAGAACAACGAGCATGCTAACCTTGCCTGTTCTGCCACATCTTGGTGAGAAAAGCGAGATACACCACTTGAATGACAATAACAAGCACATATGAACCTCTTAGGAACTCTTGTAGGTACACTATGAATGGTTTTTAAAATTCTAAGATGTTCTTTGTGCTCCTTCCTAGCTTTTCTAAAGAAAACCCTACCAAGTGACAATCCTTTCCATAAAAGGTTCAGTCAAACTTGGTTCTCTCTATAGGATTGGGTATCTCCATAGGCTCGGTTATTCTAATAGGCTTGGTTTTCTCTATAGGCTTGGTTATCTCTATAGGTTTGGTTAAGTTTTTCTTGGTCTCAACTTCTTTTGGCTCTTTAGGTTTTTGAGTTTGCTCAGGCTCTACAAGCTTTGGCCTGCTAGATATAGGTGAAAGTGGATCTAAATCCCCAAGTAAATTTTAGATAACAGATGACAAGTAGGTTAGGGGACAAATGTGTTTTAATGAGCTAAAGTATAGGAGTTAATTCTCAGCTAATTAAATTGATGAAAAGAAACCCCTACCACAAAAGAAAGATATGTGGAAGGAATCAATGTTTTTTAAATGTATTTTATTTTTCTTGAGTCTTAGGTTTGTCATATTATCAAGAAGGGTATGAATATTATCCTGAGTCATGAAGTAAGTGCTCAATTAGATCTTTTTGTTTTACTTGAGTGAACAATTGCACCTCTAGGTTTTGGTTTTTCTCTAGAGATGTGTCTAGGTATTTTTTCTGAGTCACTAGACATATTTTGGGCAAGTTTCTTTGCCTAGTAGTGAAAAATCCCTAGAGTCTCCAGCCTTAAGTGGTAGAGTCTTTGAAGAATTTTCTTTATCTGGCAGTGAAGGTTATCCAAAGTCTTTGGATATTTAGATTGGATACTCCAAACTAGTTTGTTTGCTCTAGATTCAAGAGTGTCCGAAGTATCCACCCCTGGATATTTCTGAGTTTGAATCTATGAGTAATAGCTAGTTTCGAGGGGGTTTTGTTTTCAGCTCTATTAACTCCCACTTTAAGGGGTTGTCTGTTTATTCATTTCATCCCTACTTCCTATAGCCTTTCTAGAGTTTTCAATGCCTCTTTCTTGGATTATGCATCAAATCCATCTCTTTTTGCATACTTTTTGGATCATGTGATTGATAGGGTTTAGAGATTTGATTGAGCACTTGTGGATCGATGTCCAACAAGGATTTGCACTTGCTACACTTGAGGTTCTCCTCCTAGATGGCTAGGCATCTGTTCGTGCTGGATCTCGGCGCAAGCACGCCGATGCCTGGGAGATCTGCTTAGCTTCAGTACAGACCGGCCGACTTCTCTCCGTGGCTCGAGGTACGCTCGCTGGGGGCCGTGGGGTTTGGTTGGCTCTGGTGCAACAGTACAGGTGCGGGCATGCTAGTCAATTTGACCCTACAATTGATAAGCAGGTGAGACAAACGGGTCAGTCAGATGACGGGCCGATACAAGCGCTTGCTATCGGCTGGCTGCCGATCGGATCGGGTTGGTCATCGACCACATTCGGATGGCTCTCGCTATCAGCCGATAGCCAATAGGAATCAGGGCAGTCTTCCATCGGCCGAGAAGCTGATGAGGGCGTGGATAGGTGTTGATGGCTCTAGGTGTAGCGAAAGCGAAGTCTAGATCCATTGGCCGTAGAGCCGATGGAGGCGCCGGATGGCGCCTAGAGGATAGCAGAGCGGACGAGATCCCTCCTGGTAGCCGGCGGAGATCGTAGTGGTCATCCAACGGCTGGAAAGCCGATGAAGGCATATGTTGAGTAGCAAGGAAAACCATATAGACGCATCGGCTACGAAACCAATGCTGCTCTGGAGACGGCATTATGATGACCCGTCGCCCGCCGTGATAGCGCCATTAATACCGAAACTCAAAGATCGGACCTAACTGAAACAATACGAGGCTGAGGCCAATAGCGATGATACGGGGGACGCTGGATTGGCCGTGCTAAAGTAAAGATAGGAGCGAACCCATCGGCTAGCTGAGCCGATGAGGGGACGCCTCTCTGAAGGCGGATGCGCATCGGCTGGGAGACCGATGCGTTTGGCGTGGCGCGTCAATAGAGTCCTCTAAAGGCCTGGCACGTATCAGCCGAGGAGCCGATACGCTGGGTGTGAAGCTCAGAGCATGGTTAACTCATCGGCTAGCACTTCGATGAGACACCGTGTAGAAAACTATAAGCCTAAAGCTCAATCTACCGTCGGCAGCCTTGTAGGTCAAACCTAACCGATGCAACATGAAATTGACAATGGCGGAGGGAGCTTAATAGGCCGATAGGCCCTGCATAGATGTGATACAATACATCTGATCAGCCTAAGAGGTTGAACCTAACCGATGCAGCCTTAGACGGAGCAGAGCATATTGAGGTAGTGGTAGGACTTACCCCTTCGCCGGAGATTGGACCTAACCGATGTAGCCCCATGTTGAGAGGCATACCTCACTGGTTGAAACCTAGATGATCTAGGGTGGTGATGTGTCGAGTTTATATTGATCAAGAGATTGATGCCTTTACATGTCTCCTGGGGTCTATATTTATACCCTGGGTTTACGGAGTCCGACGCGTTTCAACCATCGGCATTATTTCCTAACAAAAATAAAGGAAAATATCTCTAAAGAAGTTAACTAACTAACTAAATCTTCCTATCCACATAAGATACAATTTATAAAAGATAAAATACCCTACCATGGGTTCCACGGCTCCTCCGCAGACTCGGTCTTATCTAGATAATCTTCTATTCCGGGACCGAGTCTTCCATTGCTTTAATCCGATCGGCTTCTTCCCAGTAGCAATCGGTCCTCCCTTCACTCAAGCCAATCCTTTTCCATCCTCTCCCTAGGTTTGTCTCGGTCTTGTCATTAAAACTCCTCCTTGGACCCGATTCCATCCGGATAGTTCTCTGTACTCAAACCGATCCAATCTTCCACTAGTTTCACCGGCTTCTCTACAGTACCGACCGGCTTTGTCCGATGAGCCGATCAGTATTTCCATCAGCCGATCCTGTTTACAGGCTGAATCAAATTCCGGCGTTAACACATGCCCCCCAATTTCGGAGTTTGTCAACAGACTAAAATTTCAAGCCGTTGGAAGTCTCTGCAAACTAGGATGGCCGTTATAACCTGCAAATGATAATTAATCGGCCTAGATTTCTACCTAGGTCATTCCGCCTCTATAAAATATCCCATCGCTTCATCCTTCTTCCACAGAACCCCCAACCTCGATGAGCTCCGACGACTGAAGGCGGACCTCCGTAGATCACTTCATCGGCCGCTAAACTTCTCTCCTTCTTCCTCCGCGTGATGGCGTCGACACACACAGTCTCTGAGGTAACTATCATCTGCTCTTCCACCCCATATTTCAAACAAATCTTCCCCATCCCATCTTCTCATCAGTAGTCGGGTTCTTATTCACTGTAAGATCTCAAGAGTCATATTACCATTCCAGTTTCCAATCGCCCCGGTTACTTTTACCTTGGCCCTATGGGTAACGAAGATCCAACTGATTTTATAAATTCCAAAATAGAAAGGATCGCATATAAACATTCATCTATGGCCATCACCGATTGGACCAATAGCTTCTGATCTTGGCCTGGTAAACTCCTAGGATGGAGAAACTGATACCTCAGGGTTTCCACCTCCAAAAAGTCATTCTGCTAAGACTTGGAAATAGACTACTACATCAACCTTTCTTTAGCTGATATGGAAAAAAATAAACCTTTGCTCGCATCGGCTTCTTATTTCTCGTCGGATATTCTGAACGCCTTCATGTTTTGGCATGGACCAATGACCTCCACCCTAATGGATGTCACCATGTTGACCTGCCTTAACACCACCCATTATGTAAATTCGTTCATCCTTAGATTCAAACCCACTCATTAGCTGAACACCAAAAACGTCAGAGGTTGGACTAAATACATTTCCCTGCACAAAAAGGCCTCCAGCCAAGTCGATGAGCGGAAACATGTGGCATTCTTGAATCTTTGGTTGGAACGATTTGTCTTCGGTGGTTCAACTCTTGGTCCAACCACTAACATGCAATGCCTGGCGGAGCTCCTAGCCAATCAACACCACATTCTGATGGGGCAATATCTTCTTGGAGCCACCTATCAACTGCTTTATCAGGTGGTGAACAAGCTATCGGTAGGCCAATCAGTCGGTCATATTGGTGGTCCCTAGTGGTTCATACAACTTTGGTTGAACATCTACACCTCCAGAGTCGTCGTCAGGACCCCTTTCCCTTCTCTGACATATCCAACTGATTACCCAGAAGAAAATGAGGCCAGCTGGAGCCGATGCACTTCTACACCTCCAGTCACCATCTGGTTTGCGTATGAGGACGATTCAACTTTTGAAATGCCTTCCAGGTTTCATGCAATGAATGCATTAGCCGATGAAGAATTGAAGACCATATTTTTATCATCCATAACTCCCATTCTTCTGCTGACTGGATTTTCATCGGGCCGATCCCAACACCTGTCATACGAGTTCTACCATCGTTTGGTCGGTGCTCGTTAAATGGGTTTTGGCCAACTCCCAATCGGCTTATTCTTTATCGGCAAACTCCAAGTCCAAGGAGAAGTAAACAGTGGCTTAGAGTACGATCAGCTTAAGATGATGGCAGCATCTTTGTCCTTATGGACCATCTCCATCTTCGAGCCCTGCATATCCAACACCAAACTTTTTGCTCGATGGTGGTCGGAATGGGAAAGACATCTGTTCAGTCTATCAGCTAAACATTATTATCTGTGCCTCAACCCTGACTATGTCGAATCCGATGAAGAGGTAATCTTTCTCCTTGTACTACCTTTTCTACATCATATTGAATTTCAACTGCATCTTGATTCCCATGATTCCACAGGCTGGTGATAAAGATGCACCTACAACCAGCGCAAGTGGTCGGCTGATTGTTTATCAACCTCTATCGGCCAGATCCATCCTTGGACAAAGTGCTCCACCTCCATCGGGTCTTCTTCGAGTATCATAATCATCAGGGCTGAAACGCAAGAAACCGGCTACTTGAACGGTTTTTAAGAAGCAAAAACCCGACGCCGATGTCGCAATCATCACACCAGCTTCGCGAAGCCCTTCTCCCGCGATGATCTTGACTTCTTCATTCCCATTGGTATGTGTCAGCATTAATTCTTCTCCATTGCCTTCGCATTTATCTTGACACCTTTACTTCACAGCCTGAACCATCGGCTCCTGAAATCCAATCGCTGGACATCGTTACTAGGACTGAGCCGATGGTCTCCTCAGAAGTCATGGCATTCGATCCTCAAGCTGCTTCACATCAAGCTAATACCCACATAATAACTCAAGCTGCTCCCGCTGCATCCTAGGTACATCCATCCTACATGTTATTTTTGTCCTGGATCATGATCCTTCTATTTACCGATGTTAACGTGTAGTCATTAGTCGACCTGTTATTCTTCGACATTGGCAAATACTTGGATACAGAAATTGAACCATTTCTACTAGCCGATGCATGCGAGCAACTGTCAGATATTATGTATCGGCTAGAAATTCTAATTGACTCGCTGGTGGAAGATTACAGGCCAATCCGGGGAAGACTTGCTGAAATTGAACATCATCTGCCTGAAGAACTAACGGACGCACTCACGCCTGCTGCCTACTTGGAATTCCTAAGGACCGAGCTGATCGCATCAAGATGACGCATAGCCAATCGCGTTGAGCAAAACAATCTGGCTCACAACGATTGGCTAACTGCCCAAAGCGAAAAGAAAAGGCTTGATGAAATATCAGCTGACCTTCAACGCACCAATACCAAGCTTGGTCTCTTGAAGAAACAAGAAGCCGATTTGATGGCGGAACTCGACAAGGTTTGTCACGACATCAACTCCATCGAGGTCCATCTCATCGGCCTACCAAAATCAATCCAAGCTCAAGAGGCCAAGGTAGCAGACCAAGTGCGGCTTGCAGTTCGTCAGTAGAGGAACTTCAAGACTATCTTCGGATCAGATGAGGATGACATCCGCGCCATCAATGAAATAGATCAAATCCGTCTGCGCGCGATCGAGGCCATCAAGAAATTCTTGTCAAATTTTAGCCTCGGAAAAACCCCAGATGTCATCCTGAACATTAACTATTTGCAATAGATTTCAATCAGCTTAATTAACAAAAGTTGTATATATATATTTCCTAACGATGATGATAATCATATCGGCCATCCGTAACCGATATAATTATATCGGCTTCCGTATATTAGAAATCAGCTACGCCTCAGCCGGTTTACGCAAATAGTATCATTAGCCGATACCACTTCTAGGAACTCATCCGTCTTGAAAAAAAGAAATCGGCTATGCTCAGCCGATTTAGGTGTCTTCCCGATTCGGTGACCATTCTCTAGACTTATCATCCCAAGACCTAATCGGTAACTTCCAATGTATCGATATCTCCTCTTTTCTTGATAATCGGCTCTCGTAAGCCGATACCACATGCATCAGATGTGCTAAACTGTTGAACTCTTAGGCAGAAAACTTCCACCTTATACGACTCGACAACCCTTGGAATGCCAAATCAACTAATTGTTCATCGCTCAGAACAAGACTATAACATCGGCTTCTGATGTCTTGGAAACGTTGGATGTATTCTAGAACTGACTCATTAGGCCTCTGTCTAACTAATATCAAATCTGACAGTCTTGTTTCTTGAATCCCAGTATAGAAATATTCATGGAACTGTTGCTCTAGATCGGCCCGTCCTTCAATCAAGTTCAGTGGTAATGAAGAAGACCATGCAAAGGCCGATCCAGAGAGGGATAAAGGAAAGAAACGGACTTTGAGAGCTTTCTCAGCCGATGCTTCTCCACACTGTGCTAAGAATTGGCTGATATGCTCAATTGTAGATATGTTGTCTTGTCCTGAGAATATTGAGAAATCTGGTATCGTGTATCGGCGAGGTAATGGAACTCTGTCAAACCATTCTGGATATGGGTGTCGATACATAATTGTTTGACCTTTAGGCTTGATACCAAATTGCTCTTCCACCGTGTCCACAATCCTAGTTAACCAATCCTTCTCTCATAGAGTATCTTCCTGATCATGTGGAGGTGGATATGGTACCTGATTCTGCCTGTGATATTCTTCATAATGATTCCTCTGAAAGAATTCTGGAGGTACCTCCTATCGTTGCCCCCCGAATCGATCTTGTATTGGTGGATACGTATTTGCTGATAGGTCCTTGTTTTCCTCCGTCTCTATCGGCAAAAGCACATGATCCTGATCAAGCTCTTGAGCCGATGACTCTTGTATCGTCTTCTTGATCAGATCTTGTAATGTATCCATCCATACTCCTGATGGATTACTAAATGCTTGATAAAATGATTTGTTGAACATCTCTTGCAATGGCTTGAAAGAATTCACAGGTGCTGAATGGCCTGATTCCTTCATCAAAACACATTTTGGTAATTGTGCCTTTTGAATCGGCCCTTATTTAGTCATACCGAAGGATTCCAAACAGAGCTTCTGAAAGTTGTCCATGTTTTGCTCTATATGCCACCTCTAGTCTTCATTCAAATCCTCCATTGTAACTGGAACTGTAATCTCCTCATCGGCTTCATCTTCAGACGAATATGTCTTGGAATCAACCTTTTCTTTAGACATATTGACAACAAGATGCCCCCCGGGTTGATAAGTAAAAATCTAACTTCTAATCAGGCACTTCTAGAGTCTCACTGGTTGATGAATGGAATTATATCACTAGCCGATGAAGGATCTTAAGTCGATGACTGGTCTGCAGGTTTCTCCAGCCGATGAATGAAATCAAGTCCAATCGGCTAAAGAATGAAGATTTCTGTCTTATCGGCCGAAGAATATAGTATGGTTCTTATCGGCCGATGAATGAAACCTTCAGTCCCACCGGACGTGGCAAAAAAGTATGTTCACGCCGAGGTCCCTCGCGCCCCCCGGCGCGAACACGCCGGTCGCCTGGGAGGTCTGCTTAGCTCCAGTGCAGGCCGATCGGATTTTCTGTGTGGCTTGAGATACGCACGCTAGGGGCCGTGGGGTTCGATCGGCTCCGGCGTGTTGGTACGGGTTCGGGCGTGCCAGTCAATTTGACCCTGCAATTGACAAGAAAGTGAGACGAGCAGGTCCATCGGATGGTGGGCCGATACAGGCTCTCGCTATCGGCTGGCTGCCGATAGGATCAAGAAGCTCTCTAATCGGCTGGGGAGCCGATGTGGATAGGTGTCGACGAGAAAACGGCCGCAGAGCTGATGGAGGAACCAAGATGTACTTAGAGGATAGCAAGACACACAAGATCCCTCTGGATAGTAGAACAGTAGTTCGTCGGCTGAAAAAACCGGTGAAGGCACATGCGGGCTGGCAAGGAATATTATTAAAAAGACACGGGCTGCAAAGCCGATGCCACTTCAGATATGATAGCACGAGACCCATCGCCCACCGTGACAGCGCCATTAACATCGAACCTCAAAGATCGGATCTAACCGAGACAGTATGAGGCCGAGGCTAGCAGCGATGATATGGAGGACGTCGGATCGGTTATGCTAAAGCAAAGATAGGAATGAACCCATCAGCTAGCTGAGCAGATGAGGGGACGCCTCTCTGAAGGCGGGTGTGTATCGACTAGGAGATCGATATGCTCAGTGTTACGCATCAAGGGACACCTCTAAAGGCTGATGCATATTGGCCGAGTGGCCGATACGCTGGGCGTGAAGCTCAGAGCATAGATAACTCATCGGCTAGCACTCCGATGATACGCCGTGCAGAAAAAGTATAAACTTGAAGCTCGATCTACCGTCGGCAGCCCCGTAGGTTGAACCTAATCGATGCAGCACGAAATTGACGACGGCAGAGGGAGCTTAACAGGCCGATAGGCATTGCACGGACGTGATGCGATACGTCTGACCAGCTTAAGAGGTCAAACCTAATCGATGCAGCCTTAGACAGAGCAGAACGTATCGAGATGGTGGCAGGACTTACCCCTTCGCCGGTGATCGGACTTAACCGATACAGCCCCGCGTCGAGAGCCAGAACCCACCGGTAAAATCTAGATAAACTAGGGTGGCAATGCGCCAAGATTGTATATGGATCGAGAGATATGTTACATTTTTCTAGGGGGTCTATATTTATACCCTGGATTTATAGACAGAGTCCAACGCGTTTACAACCATCAAACGTTATTTTCTAATAAGAACAAAGAAAAATACCGCTAAGAAAGTTAACTAACTAACTAAACCTTCCTAATAAGCTTACAATTTACAAAGATAGAACATCTTGTCGTGAAGTCCACGGCTCTTCCGCAAACTCGGTTTTTTGTGAGTAATCTTCCAATTTGGAATCAAGTCTTCCTTCGCTACAACCCAATCGGCTTCTTCACTGTAGCAATCGGACCACTTTTTACTCAAGCCGATCCTTTTCCTACCTCTCCTCGGGTTTCTCGGACTTGACCCCGATCAGATAATCTCCTGTCTTCAAACCGATCCAATGTTCTACTAATTTCATCGGCTTCTCTACAGTTCCGATTGGCTTTGTCTCACGAGCTGACCAGTATCTCCATCGGCCGATCTTGTTTACAGGCTGAATCAAATTCTCCATCGGACACCTCTCAGCCAATCGGCTTTAGCACCATCAGATC
The DNA here is from genome assembly GCA_030770085.1 of Oryza coarctata. NCBI lineage: Eukaryota > Viridiplantae > Streptophyta > Magnoliopsida > Poales > Poaceae > Oryza > Oryza coarctata. The sequence goes on along the minus strand of CM061483.1, from coordinate 8,446,554 downwards.
GTTTAGATTTTAGCGTTAATAGAAAACTCGTAGTAATGTTGACAATGTATGGTTCACAACTTCGGTTTGTCCATCAGTTTGCAGATGACACGTTGTAGAGAACAGTAACCTTGTCCCAAGTTTTCCCTACAAGGTCTTCCAAAATTAGCTCAAAAACGTTGTGCCACGATCAGAAACAATAGTCCGTGGCACTCTATGTAAACACACAATTTTCCTAAAAAATAATTCAACAATATGTGAAGCATCATCACTCTTATTGTAGGGAATAAAGTGTGCCATTTTGCTAAAACAATCGACCACAACAACAATTGAATCCCTCCCTTTTGGTGTGAGGTAAAACAAGAACAAAGTCTATAGAAATGTCTTCCCAAGGGGTACAAGGAATAAGCAAAGGGGTATATAAACCATGAGGGTTCAAACGTGACTTAGCTTTGTGGCATGTTACGTAGTGAAGAACATGTTGCTTCACATCTCGCCGTATTTTTTGGCCAAAAGAAATGATCAGCCAGCACTTGTTCTGTTTTCTTGGCACCAAAGTGACCCATAAGTCTACCGGCATGAGCTTCCTATAAAAACATGAGGCGAATAGTACAATCTGGAATGCAAAATTTGTTAGCGTGAAACAAAAACCCATCATGCAAATAGAATTTTTCATAACCTTTGCCATCACAACGTTTAGAAAATGGTTCAGCAAAGTATGTGTCAGTTGCATACAAATTTTTAATACTTTCCAATCCAAGAATTTTAGAATCAAGTTGTGATAGTAAAACATGTCATCTAGACAAACCATCAGTAACAACATTATCCTTCCCTTTCTTGTATTTTACAATGTAAGGAAAAGTCTCAATGAATTCACTCCATTTAGCATGTCTTTAGTTTAGTTTTAGTTGACCTTTAAGATATTTTAAAGATTCATGGTTTGAATGGATCACAAATTAATTAGATAAAAGATAGTGTTGCCAAGTCTCCAAAGTCCTCACAAGAGTATATAGTTCCTTATCATAACGGAGTAATTTAGAGTTGGACCACTTAGCTTTTCACTCAAGTATGCAATAGGCCTTCCTTCCTGCATGAGCGCTCCACCAATCTCTAGACCACTTGCATCATATTCAATTTCAAAGGTCTTACCAAAATCTAGAAGTGCAAGGAGTGGGGCTATTGTCAACTTCTTTTTCAACTCTTCAAATACTTTATCTTGTGCTTCACCCTAGTGGAATGGTACTTTCTTCTTTTACAACTCATTGATTAGAGCAGCAATGGAACTGAAATCTTTCACAAACCAACGATAGAAACCAGCAAGTCCAAGGAAGCTTCATACTTTGCTCACATTTTATGGGGGCAGCCATTCTGGAACAGTTTTGATCTATTTCTCATTAACTTCCACGCCATGAGCTGAAACAACAAAGGCAAGAAAGACAACCTTGTCAGTGCAAAAGGTGCACTTGGCAAGGTTAGCATACAAGCATTCCTTCCTCAAAATAACAAGCACACATGTTATATGTTCAACAAGTTCATCAAGAGACTTACTGTAAATCAATATATCATCAAAGTAAACTACAACAAACTCGCCAATAAAATTCCTAAGCACCTGATTCATTAATTTCATGAAGGTGCTAGGTGCATTGGTCAAACCAAATGGCATCACCAACCATTCGTATAGCCCAAACTTGGTTTTGGAGGTTTTTTTTCCATTCATCTCTTTCTCTCATGCGAATTTGGTGATAGCCACTTCTCAAATCATTTTTTGTGAAAATGATAGCACCACTAAGCTCATCAAGCATGTCATCAAGTCGAGGTATGAGATGTCTATAGCTTATGGTGATGTTGGCTCAGCAATCAGCACACATTTTCCATGAGCCATCTTTCTTTGGAACTAAAAGAATAGGAATAGCACATGGTGAGAGACTTTCCTTTACGTAACCTTTGTCGATGAGCTCTTGTACTTGGTGCTGAATTTCTTTTGTCTCCTCTAGGTTGGTCTGGTATGGTGCACGGTTAGAAAGTGGAGCACCAGGAACAAGATCGATTTGATGCTCAATTCCTCTCTTTAGTGGCAGCCCTGGTGGTACTTCCTCCGAAAATACGTCTTCATATTCCTGTAACACATCAAAAACATCACTAGGCAAAGTAGAAGGTAAGTCGTTAGTGGAAAGAAAATTGCCCTTGTACACGAGTACAATGAACATGGCATTGGTTCACTCAATTCTTTTAAATCCCATTTCCTATCCATCATAACTAAGCCCTCTTTTCCCGTTGGCTCGGTTCTTTGTAGTTATGGAGTTTTATTTGGCTTTGGAGACACTCCCTCACTATGTTTGTGGGTCATTCGCAATTGTTTCTCACTATCTCGCTGTTTTTTTAGATTATCCTTTAAAATCTCCTCTAGTGACAAAGCAAGCAAAGTGACTGGCTCTCCTTTGTACATGAGAACAACCTTGTTGGATCGACCATAAATCTGAACATCATGATCATACAACCAAGGTTTTCCCAATAGCAGCTGGTAGGCTTGCATTGGCACAACATCACACTCTACTTGATCATTGTATCTTCCAATAAAAAAAGGAACAATCGCAATGTTGGTTACACGCAGCAGATCACAATCATTAAGCCATTGAATTTTGTATGGAGAAGGATGGCGCCACTATTTTAAGCCCATTCTCTCAACAGATTCTTAACTTGCAATATTATTGCAGCTGCCATTATCAACAATGATCCTGCATAATCTATCCTTGATCATGTCTCAAGTATGAAAAAGATTGTGTCACTATCCATTCTCTTATTTCGCAGCAGTAACACTAACACTCGAAGAGAAATAAAGCAATTATTATCACCTTTATCGGGTTGAATCACATTCTCATCATTTTCATGTTCTTCATCTTATCTTGGACCATCTTCCTCAGGATCACTTTCAGATTCCCATTCACCTTGTTCATTCATAATTATGGTCCTTCTACTAGGACATTGAGCAGCAACATGTCCATGACCATGGCACTTGTGGCACACAATTTCGTGGCTATGGTAGAGGAAGTAGTAGCCGAAGCAACAATAGGGGCTGCTGTATTTCTAGAAGGGCGTTGTTGGGTTGTAGGTGATGAAGCTGTAGAGACCGCCATATTCAAAGGAGCAATAGATGGGGAAGATCTATTTGTAGCACCTTAGGACCGACTTCCACCAAAAGAGATACCAGACTGTTGCTTGTGCCATGGGGCTACAATGGAATGGCTTGCATAAGACCTTCCACGTGTCTCTTGCTGAATTTTTCTCATAGTGAACATAGCTTGATCAATAAGGTCTTGTAAAGTATGATATGAAAACATGTCAACAAAATTAGAGATATCTTCATTGAGACCACCCAAAAATCTTGCCATTTTTGACCCGGGATTCTCTCTAATTCCAGCCCGTACTAACAACAACTCCATCTCCTTATAATAGTCATCAACCAATCTTTTTACTTGCTTCAACATTTGCAACCTATTGCGAAGGTCACGCTGATAGCTTGATGGTACAAATCGTCTCCTCATCACATTCTTCATCTCATCCCATGTGTTGATCACGCCCTAGCACAAGCTAATTTTCTTGTATTTGATTCCACCAAGTGAGAGCATAACCAGATAACTCAACGGAAGCAAGGTTTACTTGTCTTTGATTAGAGAGATTATGCACTCTAAAAATTTAATCACATTGCTCTTCCCACTCAAGATATGCATCTGCATCTTCTCTTGTAGTGAATTTAGGGACACTCAACTTGACTTGAGCAATGCTATCCAGATCATCCCTATTGTGACGACCACGATGCTGTCCTCCATCATGACTAGCACCTCAAGGGCGATCTTGGTGCTATCCAAACCACTTATGGCCAGAAAAATGGCTTTCATTATCATCAAATCCTTCATCAGAATCATTTTGAATTTCCTATTTATCATCAAAGTGCACAAGACGACCATGTCCATTTCCTCCTTCACGCTGGTCATCATAATCAGCATGCCTACCGCCACCATGACCACCCGACCATCTCTGAAACAGTCATGGAAACCATTCCCAAAACCAGAATTTTCATCACCAAATTTTTCACGGTGATTGTCTTGATGTTGATGATGTGGACCTCGACTACCTACCGCAGGAAGACGTTCATTGAACACCCTCTCCATGGCCTCCAACAATGAGTTTTGTAGTTGGTGTAGCTTAGCCCACGCAACTAGGGTTCTTGATCGCCATGATGACCGCCACAAACACTCGAATTAGATCCTGCCATGTTAGAACAATGCAATAGAAAGTGGAATAGATAAAATTTGTAGAGTCACACAATCTCACCTCTTACTTGCCAATGTTCCTACTCGTTCTCAAGGACTGTGAGTGTGTTGAAGTGGCAGTACCGCAGCTGTGATTAAGCGATCGAAAGGAATACAAGATGAGAGATCCGGTTTCAGGTTTTCATGAAGCTATAGGTGGCTATTCAAGGAAGGCCATGGTACTAAAAATTCTAGTGCATAAGCCACTTAAAAGATGTGTAACATTGCTGTCACAAGCACCACAAACTTTAGGTTCTGAATTTAAAACTTGCAGCTACACAATCCACAATATAACCCCTTTCAACTTCTTCTTTCTTTTTTTACCTTTTTTTATTTTTTTAGCAAACACAAGATAACAAATATGGGGTGTGGATAGAGAAATGAAAAGAACACGATGCTAAAAAAATGGTGACTAACAACTAGATGAATGCAAACGATGTGAGATTAACAGTACCAACAATGGCTATAGGATTTTTTCTAGGGCTTTTTAGTGGACAATAGGATATGGCAAAACAAATATATGAGATAGATGAAAATGGTAACAGATGGTAAACGATAGGATAGATAAAAACCTACCATGACAATGATAGCTACGATTACCACATGATAGGTTCCGATATGAATCGACAAAGTGATGGTCCGATCTTTACAATAGTAGGTTTAAGAACAAAAGATAACTTGTTGTAGAAATAGAGGGTAACTAGCTTTATACCTGACCAAGGTTGGATGCGACCAAGCGATGGGGAGAAAGGCACCAAAACATTGAGGACTTTGACTAGAAACCATAGAGCACAAAGTAGTGGACCTCAGAGAGATCTCTCACAAGCCCAAGAAGAACTCACAAGAACAAAGGTGTGTAAGACACTCAGCAACTCGGTGTTAATGCCAAAATCTGGCGCATCCGATGGCGCTAAAGCCGATCGGCTGGGAGATCCGATGGGGCTAAAGCCGATCGGCTGAGAGGTCCGTTGGAGGGTTTGATGCAGCCATCGGCCGATGGAGATACTAAGACAAAGCCGATGGAGAACTATAGAAAATCCGATCAGATTAGTAGAAGATTGGATCGGCTTGAAGACAGGGGATTGTCCAATCGGGATCAGGTCCGAGAAGCCCGAGGGAAGAAAGGAGAAGGATCGGCTTGACTTAAAGAAGGTCCGATAGCTACAGTGGAGAAGCTGATCAGGTTGCAGCAAAGGAAGACTAAGTTAAAAATTGAAAGATTATTCAGATGAAACCAGGTTTACGGAAGAGCCATGGACTCCACGGCAGGGTGCTTGTTTTTGTAAATTGTAACCTTACTCAATTAGGGAGGTTTAGCTGGTTAGTTAACTTCTTTAGGAATATTTTTCTTTTTTTCTTACTAGGAAATAATGCCCGATGGTCGTAGACGCGTTGGACTCTATCTGTAAATCCAGGCTATAAATATAAACCCTCTGGAAACATGTAAGATATCTCTCGATCATATACAAATTCAGCGCATCACCACCCTAGTTCATCTAGGTTCTACCGGCCGGTTCTGGCTCTCGACGCGGGGCTGCATCGGTTAAGTTCGATCTCCGGCGAAGGGGTAAGTCCCGCCACCATCCCGTTATGTCTTGCTCTGTCTAAGGCTGCATCGGTTAGGTCCAACCTCTTAGGCCGATCGGATGTATCGCGTCACGTCTGTGCTGGACCTATCGGCCCGTTAAGCTCCCTCTGCCGTCGTCAGTCTCGTGCTGCATCGGTTAGGTTCGACCTACGGGGCTGCCGACGGTAGATCGAGTTTCAGGCCTATAGCCTCCTGCACGACGTATCATCAGAGTGCTCGCCGATGAGTTATCCATGCCCTGTGCTTCACGCCTAGCGCATCGGCCCATCGGCCGATACACATCAGCCTTTAGAGGCGTCCCACGACGCGTAACGCCAAACGTATCGGACCTCCAGCCGATACGCACCCGCCTTCAGAGAGGCGTCCCCTCAATGGCTCAGCTAGCCGATGGGTTCGTTCCAATCCTTGCTACGGCATAGCTGATCCGGCGTCCTCCGTATCATCGCCGCTGGCCCCGGCCTCGTACTGCTCGGTTAGGTCCGATCTTCGAGATTCGGTGTTGATGGCGCTGCCACGGCGGGCGACGGGTCTCTTGCTGTCATATCCGGAGCAGCATCGGCTTTGTATCCCGTGCCTTCTTGCGCTAATCATCCCCTAGGCCGCATCCGCTTTCATCGGTTTTTCCAGCCGATGGATCACTGTTCGGCTGTCCGGAGGGATCCCGTGCGCCTCGATATTCTCTGAGCACACCCTGGTTCCTCCATCGGCTCTACGGTCGACCGCTCGTTGACACCTATCCACATCGGCTCCCCAGCCGATCAAACAACATCCCGAACCTATTGGCAGCCAGCCGATAGCGAGCGTCTGTATTGGACCCGCTCGTCTCACCTCCTTGTCAATTGCAAGGTCAAATTGACTGGCACGCCCGCGAACCTCGAGACCTAAGGACCTACACTGGAGACAAGCAGACCTCCCAGGCCTTCGCGTGACCGAGCCACCATCCCTCCCCGGTCGCGAGATTTTTTGGCAGCGAGCACTTGGCTGCAATACAATATCGGGTTATCAAATGATCAAAAGTGCCTTTTCTAGTAGCATATAGGTGATATTTATACTAGGAACAACCCTCCTAGTTCGGTATAAACTAAAATCACCACGTTGGGAGGTGGAAGGCCAAGTGGTTGAGGCATTTACGAAGTGGTCTTCAATTCCCACGTGTCTCCTAGGCTTCTACGCAGCCTTCAATAAAATGGTCATTACTCTCTACTCAGAAATCCAAATGATGTGCCATTTGTTGGGATGGAAAGTGAAATTGATAAGCTTTCCAACAAGTAACTTGAGTAGCCGGTGGCATGTCCTCATCACACTGTGAGTTTCTTACAGGTCTTTAGGTTTGCACATTCACCCCTTCTATTTGACACAAGGTACCAATTTCACTTCTACTGTTTTGAGTAACCTTGAGCTAGTATCTCCTATGAAACCAATTGATTTGAAGAATATATGTTTTTGGGTTAGCTCTATGATGCCATCTGTGACACCTATTATGTCATGGGTACCTAACCTCAGGGATTTACCCTTGGTTGTTTTTTGCACACATTGGATTGGTATAAGATCATGTTGAGCTTTCTCTTTCCTTAGGCAAACTTCTCTAAGGTTTGCAAAAGATAGGTGTTCTCTTGGGCTAGGATAGCATGGGATAACTCATTCTTGGCACACTACCCTTTAATGCAAGCAAGATCTAGCCTAAGAGAAATGCATGATGCATAAGAATCAATAGCCTTTGCAGAAGCAACATCGTCTTTAGCATCTTTTAGTTTGGATTCTATGGAAACATAGTTAGAACAAATGGATTGAACAGAAGTTTTAGGTGCATAGATTTAAAGCAAGTTGTTTCTAATTTTAAGCTTACTATATTGTTACTTTATGCCATCAATTTCACTTATAAGCTTAGAACAATTTTCACAATATTTGATCCTATCATGTTCATAAAGACTATTGATGTGGGCAAACTGTTCTTTCCATTCTTTTAGTTCTATCTCAGGTAAGCCAAGGTTCAATTTTATTTCATAGCAGTTAGAGCAAGCAACACTAGCACTAGAAGGGTTCCTAGCTCCTAGAGCACATGAATCAATTCTACCTCCATGGAGGTTAATCTTAGAAAGATATGAAGCACATGAAGGACAAGTATCCTCCATAAAAATCATGGAATGTAGCCAAACAATTTCTAGCACTATTCCTTCATTTTTAGATTTTAGGTTCTCAATTTCATATATAAAGGGTCTATGCTTTTTACTAATTGTGATCATCATATTAGCCATCCTTTCTCTACTAAGGTCACTATCATTCAAGCCATCATCAGAACTAGAATCATCACATAGAGAAGTCCTTGTCCTTCTTATTTTCTTGATCATCGTCATCGGTGTCAATGTTGCTCACCTAAACCTCATTAAGTGCCGCCAGAACCTTGTGAATTGCCTTCTTCATCAACTCCTTTCGTCCCTTAGACCACCTAAAGGTCTTGTTCTTCTTTTTCTCCTTTGGGCAATTTGTCCGAATGTGATTAGACTCTTCACACTCAAAGCAAATGATTGAATGGCTTGCCCTACGTCTCTACCTATCTCATATATTTTTATAAGCCTTAGAAAACTTTTAAGCAAATAAAGCAAGATTATCTTCGGGAATCTCGTGGGTTTTTAGCTTTGAGTAAAGTTTATCCATAGCAAGGTTACTCAAAGGTACACTCTTTTTAATGGATGTAGCTTTTATTTTTCAAACACCACAATCAATACAATTCAAGCGATGATGATCTTTTTCATTCTCTTTGAATTTCTTGCCAACCGATCCTAAATTGAAAACAATTTGGTCAAATGCTTAAAATACTCATCAATGGACTCTTCAATTTGCATCTCAAAATTCTAGTACTCTTTCTAAAATTGGTTTTGGCATACCAATTTGATATCACTAGTAATTTTATGGAAGTTACATAAGGTTGTCCAAATCTCATTAGCAGACGTTAGGCGATTTGCATGACAGAACTTACCTTGTCCTTTCCCAGCAATCAAAGCATTTTGAGTACTGAAGTTAGCATAAACCTTTAGTAGATTTGTATTAGTGATAGCCGCATACTTGTGTATAGTGTAAGGTGTTGTCATGTTTTTCACACCTATGAATTATGAGTATTTCTCGGTTGAGGGTTCTTAATCCCTATCACGAGCCAAGGATGCCAATCACAAGATCCAAGGAGCGATCAACTATGAATACAAAAGATATTTCTCTTTTAGAGATTTCAACCTCTCGGTTTTTTTACTCTAGGGCAATTTGGAGGTTGACTCCTTTTTCATCACAAGGCAAATCAAGAAACAAAATAGTTGGAGGGAGAGGAGAAACTCAAATCATTGACATGTAGAATAAGTGAGCAATATCCATAATTTAAATTGCAATGCAGAATTTAAATTGTGAAATGTAAATAGAAACACATTAATTTAAAAATTAAATTATGTTTACATAGCCTATATGAAACATACAAAATTCTCTCATGAATTCTAAAAGAGCTCTTCGGAACACTCATAACCTACTCTTACGTTTCTCACAAAACGTCTCTTAATACTCTTAAAGTTCTCTAAAAAGGTGTAGCCCCTCTATGTTTGTATGCTCTAGAGGCAATATGGAGATATTATATATATATCACATATTATGTTTATAATATATTAATTTATTTCTTAAAATAGACAATATCATTATTGATCAATGAGTATGTGACTTATTCATGAGACTCCTAATATCAAATGCTGCTATTTCTAGATGACCTCTGATCATATATGATATGAGAAACAAATATGATTGTAAGATCAACATATGTATTGATTGATAATCATATCTCATGGATCATAGTATATATATACCAAATCGATAATATGAACATATGTTAGTGAACATATATTGGATAGACCCGCTATGAGATACTGCAAAGATTTTATATGTCATCAGTTAATCTCATGAAGTGTTTCGTGGAGTCCTTACATTTGAGATAATCATGTTCTCAATATACATAGTACGTTATTTTGAGACTACCAAACACTATCCTATAATAGGATAGTCCTAAAAGTAGTATTTGGATTTACTATGAAATATGCAGTGGAATTTAAGTGATCAAGATAGAATTTGCCCATCATATGGGAGATATATCTTTGGACTCCTCGATGTAATAGATCATAGAAGTCCATGGCCATGTCAAAGTGATTGATGAGTCAATCATAAGTTTATAATCTATCATAGCACCGAGAGAGTGATTAAGCTATTAAAAGGATGACGTAAGTCTTGCGTTAAGATTGATCGATATCTTAAGACAGAGATTCATACATGAGATTATTATAGGTTCAATCGATGTGATCTTTATGTATCAATTATGGTTATTATGCCTTACTAGAGACTGCTATTAATAGGGTGACTGAAAAGACATTTTAGAGTCGCGACTAAATATATGTGAACCTACAAGGTTGCATACTTAACGAGTTGAAATACTTATTCGAATGCGATTTGGAGAAGGGCTTAGTTTGGATAGAGATTCGAGTAGACTTCTATTGGACCACAGTTCTCCTAGGCCAAGTGGGGAAACCTATAGTTAATTGTAGTTATAAAGCAAAAACAAACTATACACCTGTAGGCACATAACTTTCACATGCATTAGTTCATATTTCCAAATACACGCACATACTCATCCTTAAATCTCACTTTATTCTAATACAGTTGACCCAGGTCAAGAATGTACATTTTAAGGATCCATTAGAATTCAAATACTTTTGGAAAATATAAGCACATAAACAGCTTCATGCTAGCTGCAATTTCTGTCAGACCCATAATATGTAGTTTCAACTACTAGCTCATAGATGTACCCATGGGCAGAAACTAGAAGTTGGGTATCGTCATTTAGCTAATTAACCAGCCACTAACCTGTCTTACAGCACCAAATAGAGTCAAGAGCCAAAGCAGTAGTTAGCATAGCCAATAGAAATGTGTCACATTCATGCCATAATTTTTAGTACCGGGAAGAATGTCACAACTTTGACGAGCACCCTTGCAATGCAAGGAGTGGATGCAAATCCCATCTACTGATCTTGTGACACGCACCCTTATGAATAAGAGGGCTACGCATAAGACCTAAAAGTGGTTAGATATAGAAGATAAAGATCTAGTCAGGTTTAGACCCTTGGTGTGAGGTAATACTCTAATTCTGTTTTGGTAGATTGTATTCCACTAATTTTATTATAGATGTTGCATCTCAAAGATCTGGATGCCCATGAGGGGGTGCCCTGCCCGTCTTATATATAGTGGGGGATAGGGTTACAGGGTAGAAAACCCAATCGAATATGGTTTCAGTTTCATTATCTATTACATAGAAGTATTTAGATGAGTTTCCATACCCTATCTGGGAGTACAAGGAATCCTAGCAACCACGCCATACTCTAAATCTAACTTTATGGATCAAGCCCACCGCTTATCTATAGTTGGTTATGTCTTCCTTGTAGGTAATCATGACCCATCCCCTCCATAGAGTTAGGAACAATTACTCCTTGTTGCCACGTAGGGTGGTTCTAGCCCGAGCACAATCATCCTGAGCGACTTTCTCTTAAGTGGTATACTTTTCACACACCTATATTTTATAAGTATGCATAGCTCGAGGCCCAATGCACTGTAAACTGAGAATTCTAAGTTTATTGGTGACCAACTGTCAACTATTTTAAAGAGCATGTTGTTGATACCTAAAAAAATTATAATGCCTAGTTTTAGCTATTTTATAATAGCATGGAAAACATCATAGTATATTTAATAATGGTTGTAGCCAACACAACCTGCATCATGTGTTAATCATGACTAGCGATCAGCCCATTGGGCATGCTAAGTTTAACTAACCTATGCTTCGTAGGCCTAGTACCAAAGCAAAAGGCCCAAGCCCATTTCGCCTAGTACATGCCTCTATAACTACTTGCACAGACACGCTTAGTTCTTTCCGCTGCGCCTCTTCATCTTCCTCGCTTCGCATCATTGCTTCAACCGCTCTATGTCTCCCCTCTAGATCTAGAGTTAGGGTTTTTCGCTTGTCTAGCAAGCTTCCATCACCACCGAGAGGTGGCTAAAGGCCTTGGTGGACGTCAGTGTGCTTCTGATCAAGGAGCTTATTAGATGGCAACCCATAGCCAATGAGCCTTTTCCAATTCTCAAAACCCAAGAAATATTGGCTCTTGAATCCTTTTTCGACCGAGCATTTGGTGTACCCGTTTGCAATTTTCTTTGTGGTCTTTTTTATTTTATCATATTAAACTAATCCATCTAAATCCCAACTCTATTTTCCACATCGCCATTTTCATTTATTTTTATGAAACTTTCCTTGGAAACATTCCCCATTTCAATCTATTTCATTATTTTTTTCAATGTCATGCCTCAACCCAACCTCTAAAAGCCATTTGTTGTGGGCGACACCAGAATTCAACTCCGCGATAGTTTGAAAAAGGCTTGGCTATTTCTTCCCTTGAAATCTTCTCTTAAGGATTGGCATCAAGAGTGGTTTTATTGCTCCAATCTCAACTCTTCTCTTCCTTCTCTTGTCGGGCATCCCACAAAATCCATAGATTCTTAGTCTTCTCTTTCTTCTTTTGAGGAAATGATCCAAGTTGATTTGCTATTGAAATTACTTGGTGACCTTAAGGAGGGAGGATTGACTGGTGTTTGGGTTGCTCGGCACTTCATTCGTTGTCATCTTCAACCCCTCAAAGGCTTTTGAATATTCTAGATTAAGTGATCCTACTCTGGAATCCTCCAATTCCTTAAAAGAATACGAGGTGTTTAATAGTGTTTACAAACTCTTCACCTTAAGGACTAATATCAACTCTAAGGGCAACGAGTTCTTGAGGCCTTTTAACCATTGCCCCCTTCCTCCCACCATGAGTATTGAATTCCCATTTCTCTTTTCTTTCATTTTTTTATTAGTATGTAGCTAGACTCCTCCTAAGTGTAGGAACGCAATGTCTTTTCTTCGCATCCCCCTAGTCAAGTGAACCAGCTATCCTGAAAGCATGCTATGTCCCCCTCTATTGCTAAGCCTAATGCAAAGATGGATCGAAAATGATTGGCAATCGATCTAGATTCATAGAATATCATGCCAGAAAAACAACCATGTTCTGTAGATCCTGAAGTACAGCCTCCACCCCACTCGGATCTGCCTCCAACTTCACCACAACCCAAGCGAATCACTCGGGGGTTTCGCTTCAAGAATTCATCAAGGTAATAACTGACTTTCTTGTATTTTTGTTTCTATTTATAGGATTTCTTCCTCATCTTTGTATGAAAAATAGGCAATCAAGTGATATTGACCTAATTGGATCAACTAATGACTCTAGCTCCAATCCCCCGGCTAGAGATCAACATAAAGACCAGTCGGAACCACCCTCCTCCTTGTCGGACTTAGAGATCCAGCCTGATAATACCTTAGAAGTACAAGCTGCCAATGTACCAACTCTTTCTCCTCCTCCTCTTCACTCTACTATTGCTAAGACTGAGGTAAAAGAAATCCCTCATGAACACCCACCCCTAAAAGCTCTCGACCAAGAACAAACTCCCCCAATCAGAATCAGCTCGCAAAGCATAGATGGCTAGGAAGAAGACATCCGAAGATGAGGAAAGGGACATGTTGTATGATCACGTGGTGCAGTTTACATATTTGCAACAGGTATGAAAATTCTTAATGTTCTAACAAATTTGATTTTCAAGTACTTTTCTTCATCATTGCTTTCCTTGTAGAGAATCGATGCGCGCTCCTAGGCCTAATCCAAAGATTTGTGCCAACTGGGTGCTCAAATTGATAGCATTAATGAAATTTGGAAGGAATGAGATGATATTCTAAGTCGCACAAAAGCATGAGAGACACAGCATGCAGCTGAACTTTGTGAGTTGAATGAAGTGTGATATGATGCAGTCGGATCCATTAGAGGTATGTCTTTTTTCTATTGTTTATTTTGGTTATTCTTGACTACATCTTCATCCAACTATTATTGTATCTTTCCTCAAAATAGGATCATAGGATTAGCGTCTTGATTGATTCTATCACTAAGTTAGAAAAGAGGTTGATGCACTCAAGGCTGCCTAGGCTACACTCGAGTGCTAATTTGAAGGTAATGTACTTGGGCTATCTACATGTTGTTTGTTTTTTATTGTCTTCATGATTTGTCTTCTATTTTGTAGAGTATAAAGCCAAAACACAAGATCAATTTCTTGTTTTTACTCAACAAATCTAGCAAGCTGAGGCCATTTGAGATGCCCTTGCCAATGCTATTAAGCCCATGACGGACTTCCTATACTCTAATAAAGCTAAATCAATCTAGGGCGATGCGGGAGAACTCCTCAATCATCTATGAATAGCTCCAGATGAATTGAAGAAGGTGGTAAAGAAAAAGGCTACTCAGAGCTGCAGTCAATCTTTGGCCATAGTGAAATCACTCTAGCCCGGGTAGACATCAAGGTAGTCGGTGAAGCCATTACCTTGATGGATGAGGCCCAAGACATTGCATCCACTATAATCGACACTCTTGAGCTATAAATCATTTACAAAGATTAAGTAGTAACTACCAAGAGTTGTAATATAACTTTTAAGCTTGAGTGCAACTTTATGTTTTCCGTTAGTACTTAGTACCTTGAGTTATACACTCAATCCGACTAGTTCCCGAGTGCTAGGATTTAGCTAAAGCACTTGTCTCATGTGCACAAATAGTAAGCATAAAAGAATAGAGCTTCACTAAGTACTATTCCCTCTCAAAGTCTGTCACAAGCAAGATAGATATTTAGAAAATATTCACAAAAGACACATGATATATTATATATGTAGCCCTCGACTTACTATCTCAATGGAGAGCCAATTGAGTAGTAAGTCAGAGGTAAAAGAAATTACAATTGATATTGAAAAATATAATAAGATATATAAAAAAATGTAGCTACTCTATATTCTATGAGTTATCCACAACTGTGTCATTCTTGCGCATGAGTTGATAAGCCCCTGGCATGTTACCTTTGCTATAATGTATGACCTTTCTAAATAAGAGACAATTTATATATGTCTTTGCTACTCTAGATTTTTCTCAAAATAAGATTGACAATAAAAAAGACACGACCATAAACATTACAATTATGATAGTAAATCTTACAGCTATCTTATCAATGCCATGTGCTTCTTCCACTTGATTTAATTCTTTTAGTACATTTTTGTCATACATCCTCGTTATAAGAGAGTGTCATTTTTTTTATCATGTAAACCTTTTGATTTACCTATGAGATGGGTGTATATCTTTATAATCGATTTAAATTCATAGACTAGTTTTGATTTGTAAATCGACTCCGCTAGCTGTTTTTATCTTAAAAAAGGTAAGTCAAGGTGGCTAACGACTTCTAACACTGCAAAACTTCATGAGATCACCGTGTTGACGTGATTTACCACCAACACGAGTTGGCAACTCCTCTGGTGATCACCGTGTTGACGCGATTTACCGCTAATACGAATTGACAACTCCGCTGGGGAATAGAAACTTTCAGCCATACAGTACGGCCGAAATTAGTCTCCACGATCTACCGTCGAAGAGTCGATTTGCTGCTCTTCATAACGGTATCTGTCTTCTTTCTGAATTGATCCAATCGGCGACGTCGTCTGCTGAGCCGTCCAAGATCCACGAAGACCTGCTCGGCCGTGGGCGCTCAAGGAACCAGGCAGCAGCAGACTAGTTAGCAGGTCAGATTAGCTGATGCATATTGCGAGCACGCTTCGCGAGGAGAGTTAAAAAAAAAAAGGAAACTAAGCTGCTGCTCGGCCATCCTGTGAAGACATTATTTTTCCAGGAAATTTGCTACATACACACGTTAAGTGTACCAGGTGATCGTTCTACTAGGCACGTGTTAAAAAAAAAGAGTTGATAGATCTGTTGGTGGTAAAAAAAAAGTGATTTACCAGTTAGGTAAACTCGCTGATCGTACCCGAGAAAGAATTCAAGACATGTATTAATCTATACGGTCAAAGCTTTCGGCTACAATTAATATGGCCAAAATTAATCAAGAAACATCTTCATCTACCATGACAAGCAAGGAGCGAGACTGACATGCTCACCATGAAAGATCTAACCGATAAGAAGCGGCATGAAGTCAAAAAAATTGATGGCAATAGTGAAGAAGACAATGCTTAAGCACTACGTAAAAGACCAGTCAAGACGTCTTAAAAAAATTTCCCGCTATCTCAAATCGTGTTTTACTTGAGGGCCAATCCCTCAAATGCTGTTCAACAATATGGTACTCGTTGAATAAATATATCTATCGGTACACAAAATTAATAAATTTAATGATATGCTTTCAATAGTAAATTAAATAAGGTCATTAAGAAAATTGGCTTCACCATAGCCAATTTCTCAATTATTCAGTGCTGTTCCTAGTAGAACTACCAATACACAACAGTCTATAGCTAGATAGATAGATCGATACTAACCACATGACGGATTATGCACAACATGTATATTGCGTCATAAATTATCTTTTTTTAGTTTGTTCTATAAACCTCTGATTTACTTACGACACATGTGTTTATATTTATGAGACTAGTTTTGATTTTTAAATTGGTTCCGTTGGTTGACAAAACCCATTTTGATCTAGGTCAACTAGCATGGTGCCACGATTTGCCACCAACAGTATGTATTAGTAAAACTTCACGTTGTATGAGGTGGCAATTAGCTAGTCAAGTAGCCGTCATTGTCCTATATGCTTTGAGTTATATGTAGATATACATGGTGGTTTACTTACCGTCTCTCATGATGTTTTTGTTATAGCTTTAATCAATCTTATCCAATACATACATAAATATTATATAAAATTTACTGATTGGTTCAGCTTGTCGTCATTAGAGCCACCACGATAGTTATCAAGATCACTACTATCAAAATAGTGGTACACTGGTGTTAGAGTAGGGGTATGTGGTGTGAGTGGCATCGCCTGACCGCCACCTGTATTGGCTAGGAGTGACCATGGAAGTTGTTGTTCAGAGAACGACGATGAAGACCGCCTTTCGATCTCCTTCTTGTGTAGGCAAGGATAGGGAGTTCTTAGAGTTGGTTGGGAATGGCTTACTGCACATACATCATCACCTATGTACAGTCTCTCCTATTTAATATTGTGCTAGTGGAGATTAGGAGCGAGTTCGTTAGAGAATGGCGCATGTCCGATCGTAGCTCATGGATGAGAAGCGTGTACGCTGAAAACGTATACGACTAGCTCATAGACGTTAGCCGTGCGTGGGCGTGGGCAGGCTGTGCCCACGGGCGTTTCTCTCTGACTCATAATGATCAAATTACATCTATATCAGCTGGCATAAATAATAGGATGACAGAGCCTACAAAATACATTTCAAAACATGGACAACTTACAACTAGCGTATCATAATGAACAGCGAGTGTCATGAGGCATCAGCGGTCAGACATCCAAGTAGATGGCACAATTACGTAATTATTCCCTGGTAAAATGCGAAACATTACGATAAACAATCATGTGGCACAAGGAGAGGATTGTTCCCTGCTATTTGCCGCTGCATCAGGTCCTCATGACACAAGTACTACTTGTGTTGTAGGCTTTTCACAATGGTAATCGATCATATGCATTACAACCGCTCATTACCGCAGTAGTGGATGTTATTGCATCATTCCAACTCTCTGATTCCTCTCGTTCCAATCCAAGAGTAGTTCCATCATGGCACATACTGTTGTAACCCACAAGCTCGACCAGCTCATACTGTTTTGAGTTCTGAAACAAAGAGTTTAGCATGAAGTGATATATATAGATCATGAGCCATAATATTTTCGTGCGTACCTAGGCGCATAGAAAGATGCGAGAACGTACCAACATACTTAAAGTTGGATATACATAATTTTGTTAGTATGGTAGAGGAAGCTACGTTAATGCGTATACACGCTGGCTTTTATCTTTTTAGAAAATTTGTTTGATGACATACAAATATTTCGAGTTTACATATTACCACTGAATTGGTCCCTTGTTTGGTTTAAGACTGAGATTGCATGTGGAAATGTCAGGGGATGTCTAAAACCTATGCTTGGTTAGTGGGTTTGGAAATGGGATGAAAGTTCTACATTACTAAAATGCTCATGGACTATTTAACACATTTGCTCCTACGATAGGTACATGTATATGCATTATTAAACAATGATCTGCACAACAGGACTGCACTAATTGTGGCCTAAGGATTGCCATCAGGTATTGTAACCAAAATTAAAAATTAAGAGACTCAAACGCTACATTGAAGTAGCCATCCAAATCATATTAAGGAAAGAAAAAGACATATACCGATGAATTAACACGTCATAGTAGGTACTGTCAATCTTGAATAGAAAAAATAACTGCAACTCTTAAGTTATAGGGCCAACCATGCATCTAATTTCCTTTCGCTGCCTCAACAGGAACAAATACCACCTGGTAGTCTAGAGACATTGCTAAGAAAAGATCAATATTCCCACTCTACCAATGTTGCGAACAACCATGATAACCTCTCCAATGGAAAAGTTTGGCAACTTCTTGATAGCATCAAAATGTTTGGTTTTTTTAGTGTCCTCTTGTCACTGTCAAAAATTTCCGCGACCGGGGGAGGGACGGCGGCTCGGTCACGCGAAAGCCTAGGAGGTCTGTTTATCTCCAGTGTAGGTCCTTAAACATCGAGATTCATGAGCATGCCAGACAATTTAATCCTGCAATTAATAAGGAAGTGAGACGAGCGAGTCGCTCGCTATCGGCTGGCTGCCGATAGGATCGGGATGCTCTTCGAACGGCTGGGGAGCCGATGTGAACAGGTGTCGATGAAGGGTCGACCGCAGAACCAAAGGAGAAACCAGGGTGTGCTCTGAGGATATCGAGGCGCACGGAATCCCTCTGGACAGCCGAACAGTGATTCATCGGCTGGAAAAACCAATAAATACGCATGCGGCCTGGGCAAAGAATAGTACAAAAAGGCACGGGCTGCAAAGCTGATGCCGTTTCGGATATGACAACACGAGACCCGTCGTCCGCCGTGACAGCGCCATTAACATCGAACCTCGAAGATCGGATCTAACCGAGACAGTACGAGGCCGGGGCCAGCGGCGATGATATGGAGGACGCCGGATCGGCTATGCCGTAGCAAGGATATGAGCGAACCCATCGGCTAGCTGAGCCAATGAGGGGACGCCTCTCTGAAGGTGGGTGCGTATCGGCTGGGAGACCGATACGTTTGGTGTTACGCGTCATGGAACGCCTCCGAAGGCTGATGCGTATCGGCCGAGAGGCCAGTGCGCTGGGCGTGAAGCTCAGAGCATGGATAACTCATCAACTAGCACTCCGATGATACGCCATGCAGAAGACTATAGGCCTGAAGCTCGATCTACCATTGGCAGCCCCGTAGGTCGAACCTAACCGATACAGCACGAGACTGACGATAACAGAGGGAGCTTATCGGGCCGATAGGTCTAGCATGGACATGATGCGATACGTCTGATCGGCCTAAGAGGTCAGACCTAACTGATGCTGCCTCAGACAGGGCAGGACATATCAAGATAGTGGCGAGACTTACCCATTCGCCGGAGATCGAACTTTATAGATGCAGCCCTGCGTCGAGACCCAGAACCCGTCGGTAAAACCTAGATGAACTAGGGTGGCGATGCGATGAATTTGTATATGATCGAGAGATATCTTACATGTTTCCAGAGGGTTTTATATTTATAGCCTGGATTTGCAGACAGAGTCTAACGCGTGTACGACCATCGGACATTATTTCCTAGTAAGAAAAAAAGGAAAATATTCCTAAAGAAGTTAACTAACCAGCTAAACCTCCCTAATTGAGTAAGGTTACAATTTACAAAAACAAGCACCCTGCCGTGGAGTCCATGGCTCTTTCACAAACCTGGTTTCATCTGAATAATCTTTTAATTTTTTACTTAGTCTTCATTTGCTGCAACCTGATCGGCTTCTCCACTATAGCTATTGGACATTCTTTTAGTCAAGCCGATCTTTTTCCTTCCTTCCCTCGGGCTTCTCGGACCTAATCCCGATTGGACAATCTCCAGTCTTCATGCTGATCCAATCTTCTACTAATCTGATCGGATTTTCTACAGTTCTCCATCGGCTTTATCTCAGTATCTCCATTAGTCGATGACTGCATTAAACCTTCCATCGGATTTTCCAGCCGATCGGCTTTAGCACCATTAGATCTCCCAGTCGATCGGCTTTAGTTCCATCGGATCATCCAGATTTTGGCGTTAACACCTCCTGAGCTTCAGCTATATTCGTCATTGCCATTTTCATTCCACCAAAGGTGCTTCCATTCTGCTTTTCTGCCTCTAGAAACTTTGCAAATGAATTGGACACATTGGAAAGTCTCATCTCAAAAATATCAACATCAACATAAACCCTCTTACGTCCTTTTGGAGTAGTTGGAACATTGGCTTTATCAACAGGATGGGTAAAAGGATCATCTCCATGTACAATAGGAGGGACCTTTAGCATTCCCACCTTTAGCCAAATCACTAGCGTAAATTTCACACAACTTACCAAAATATAACATCGGCTTTATGAACAGAGGACCAGCTCTTTCACGAGACTACAAAATAGCCAGAAAAATATTGATATAGATTGGAGTAGGAAAAACACTTACACTTTAATTAAAATGAAACAAAATACTTGCACTGCAATTGAAAATAAAGATATTACACCGTTGCCCAACCCACGTATGTATCTCTTTCTCTAGTAACCATCATGTTCTCATCATCCTATAAAACTATTGTCTTGATTTAAAATGCATGTAAATAATGGGTTTAAAATTTAATTAAATTAATTTTAAACAATATGTTTTTATCTACACACGGTCAGCCATAGCCTGGAGACCAGTCGGACCATGAGTGCATGCATGAGTTCGAGATGGTTCTGTATGATTGTAGTCGGACTGAGCCATGGATGTTGCTTAGATCACTGGCATGGGTGTGATTGGACTAGCCAACTCAATGGTCTAACAGACAAAATCCAGCGACAAGTCGGTTTCGGGTTGTTTTTATGTTTCGAATACTTGGTAGATAAGGTTTCTATGTGTTTTATATGCGTATGATATACTGTTTGCATGCTAATGTAAGTCAAGTTAGGAATAACTTGTTCTTGGATATAATTTCTTTGTTTTTAAATATTTAGGTGAGTGTTTAGATCTCAGGAGTGTTGTCGGTGATGGATCGGGAATCGCTTTGGAAAAAGTTGATGTCGAGACGATCGAAAGATCACATGGGATAGTAAAGACTAGAGATCAATGTAGTGGAGGTGAAGATACCATACGACATACGAGAGGAAAATTAGAGTCAAATTCGAAAGAATTCCAAGTTTAGAATGATAGAGTTTGAATTTGTAAAGAGATAGGTTGTATACTTGTATGAGATGGTTTCATAAGGGATTAGGAGTGTTTTTCCTTTTAGGATTCATGGCTTTTGTGTAGCCATCTATGGATATAAAATCTACTTGATAAGAGAAAAAATTAGGGTTTAGATTTGAGTTATGATTTTAGTTAAAAGTTAAGAGAGGAGTGTTTTGTATGTAGTTTATAGACTTATCTTGATAAAATATAGTTGATATTCTTTCAAGAGTTTCATTAACATTGAAGATTTTTGTCGAGATTGTTTCTCTCTATTTACAAGTGGTTACACTAACATCTAAGCAGTGGTTAGACTGATGGTAAGGCAACGGTTAGAATGGAAGGTGTGTGATAGTTCAACTAGCAACAAGAGGGTGGTCAGACCAGCAACATCCAAAAAGGTCTAGTATTTCGACCATGGTAAGATTGAGTTCATTGATCAGAGGTTACTTTTAATTTCATGAAAAGTTTTTGATAATCCTACCATTCAACCCCCTCTAATAGGCTTGGTTCTTGTGTTCAATCTTACAAGTGGTATCAGCGCCTTGTGTTTCTCTATTTGATCTTTATTGGTCTTAAGATTTAGGCATGGCTGACCAATTTTTGACCAAGCTACAAGTTTTTGATCGAGTTGATTTTTAGTATGGGTGTAAAAAGATGAAGACATATATTATATCTCAAGGTTATGATATTTGGCAAAAGGTTCGAACCGTTATACTATTCTTGGTGCCATTGTTGATGCAAACAAAGTTGAATTTTAATGTAATTGCAAAGCTTGCAATATGATTTGAAGTTGTGTTTCTGATTCAAATTTTGATCGAATATCTTATATTGAAACTATGCAGGGAAGGCACTACATAAGTTTCACGAAGAATCTTCTAACATCAAGGAAACTCGCAGGGATGTTTTTAAAAAGGACTATATGAAATTTGAGAGGAAACCTAGAGAAGCTTTTGATGATTACTTCGATCATTTTAACAAGGTTTTAAGCAATCTTACATTTGTTCATAATTCTTTTGTTGCTAACTATCCTCAATCTGAAATTGCAAGATCTTTGTTGATTGGTTTAGATATGAAAATTTGGGAGATGAAAGTTACTTCAATATAAGAATCTATTAATATAATAACTTTAATCTTGAAATCTTTATATACAAAGCTAAAGACTCATGAGTTGAATGTTATCTCTCGCAAGTCTGATTCAAAAGCCACTACATTAATTTATTCATCTGATTCTTCTTTGGATAGTTGTTCATTAAGTTCTTTTGTTACTTTAAATGGCATCTTTAATGACCAACTCGAGCAAATCTCCGATGAGGATTTAGCATTATTAATTAATAAGTTTTCTTGAGCCTGAAATAATGTCAAGAGTAGAAAAAGAGGAGGTAAAATCTAGTGTTTTAGATATGGTGAGTTCAACCAAATTTGCTCTTAATGTCCTAAGCTTGGAAGATTACTCAAGGAAAAAGAGGTGGAGAAGCCTAAGGACGTCAAGAAGAAGCAAGTGTTCAAATGTAGTTGTAGAGAAGATATCAAAAGGATATTCAATCAAGTCTATGCTGCTTTTGAATAAAATTATGAAAGTAATGTCGATTATGAATGTGATGACTGAGGCAAAAACAAAGATAAGAACATCTCTAAGATTTGTCTCATGGCTCGTGGAGGATCTAATTTAGATGACAATAATAATAAGATAATTAATCTTTCTATTGAAATTTGTTAAGAGATGGTTGTTGCTCTTAGTATTAAAAATCAGAATTATGAAAAGAAAGTTAAAAAACAAGATTTTATTATTGAGTCACTAAATTCTTAAATTTCTAAATTAAGATCTCCAATTCCAAATGATGATGATTGTCAGTCTTCTAAGGTTTTGTTTTCTAAAATCTCTACTATTAGGGATATAAATATAGCTACTAGTTCAAGGCTCAATGACGCTTTTTCAAAAAATCAAGGAATTGGAATCTTATTTTGCTCTTGAAAATATGATGCATGCTAAAGTTGTAGATGAGTTGTTTTTGACAAAAAAATTCTTTTGAAGAAATACAAAGTTGCTTTTTGTATGTGTTCCATATTTAATACTTCGTGTGCTAGAAAGCTTAAATAATATTTCTATATCTAAAACTTGTTTAAGATGTGCTTTGCTCAAAGTGTCCTAAACAAATGCAAATCTGATAAAAGAATTTTCTTATTTGAAAAGTTTCTTGCAAAAAATTTTTTGATGTCAATCAGAAACTGAATATGATTTTAGACCAATCAAAAATAAGCACACACAATATAGGACTAGATTTTAATATACATGATTATTTTTCATCTGATCAATCTACAGTTCTAATTATCACTAAAGTGGGTGAGATTGTGATAAAACCTAAACTTAAACAAACCGTGTTTAATTCTGCTAGGATTATGTTTTCTCTTTCATCAACATATAAAGAAACTAAGTCTTTTATTTGAAATCTTATATTACAAATTCATACCTTCACAAAAAGTATACTTGTTCTGTTTTAGAAAAAATGAACACCTAGATTCTTTTAGACTTAGTAGAAAACTAAAAAATAAAAAGAAATTACTTTTGTAAAATTCAAGTGGCAAAAAACATGTTCTGGGCCGAGGAGATCTATAGGGCAAATACTGGCCCAGTCAGTCAAACCACAGTACAACCGGCAGTCATACCAACCTGGTTCTGTTTGTTCACAACTATACTAGCGGTCAGGTTAATCTTTGGTAATTTTTTTTAAACAGGATAAAACTATTTTTGCTCATGGTTATATGCTTGTTGGTACTACTAATCGTATGTCTCACTACTAAATTAATAAATTTCTATTATCTAACCTCATTACTGAGACATCAATGTATGCTTGTATACAAGCTCTTGCGATGGGAAAGGAGAACATGTGGATTATAGAATCTGGTTGTTCACGACACGTGACTGGTGATGAAAGTTGGTTCTCCTCCATCAAACTGATATCTAGGAAAAAATTGATTATCTTTAGAGATGACTCTACTAGTGTCGTTTTTGCTACCGATTCTGTCAAGGTGAGTGATAAATTTATTTTGAATGATGTAGTTTTAGCAAAAAAACTTGAAATACAATTTGTTTTTAATTTCTCAAATTATTGATGAGGATTTTGATGTTAGATTTAAGAATACTAGGAGTAAAATTCTTGATTTTTCTGGAGATTTTGTTTAGGAGATTTTTTGTTATGGAAGAGTTTTTAAGGTTGATTTCGAAAGTGGTATTTCATCTGAGATTACTTATCTTTGCTAAATTTGCAAAATATTTGATGTTTTAACATCGAAGGCTAGAACATATTTGTTTTGATAACTTGACTTAGAATAAGTGATTTGGATTTTGTCCATGTATTGCCTAAACTTAAGAATAATCTTGATTTGGTTTGTTCATCATATCATTATGATAAGATGGTAGCTTTTTTACACACTCCAATTGTTTCTACGTTGACAGATGCACCTAGATAGCCATTGGTCCGACTAGAGTGCAATCTGTTAGAGGAATTTGATATGTGTTGGTTATTGTGAATGATTTTTCTTGATATTTTTTATTTTCTCTATGGTATCTAAAGATGAGGCTTTTGAAAGATTATAATATTACTTTTGAGAAAGTTCCTCTCTATTGTGAAAATACAAGTGCTACTAAGAATCTAGTATAACACTCTTTTCACTTGGTTTTTTCGAGGAGAATTAGGAATTGTTCATCTTTTGGCATATCGTGAGGGGTAGTTTTTGCACTTTGTGTTGCATATATATTTTTGTTTTTGTTATTTTGCTTTCTTTTATATTCATGTTTAGTTTACATGCATTTTTTAATAATAATAAAAAATAAAAAAATGATAAAAGAAGAGCTTTGACTTTTTGACCTCTAGTATATTCTTGTGCATACTGGCAATATAAGTGAGGTCTTTTGGTCACTAGTTTAACTAGTATAAATTTTAATCTTTATATGAACCTTTATATTACTTTTAAGTGAAATGATGCATGACATTTAATCCTTTTAAATCTAGTACAAGTTTCAATGATTTATGCTAACATATATACTTGTTGAATTTTTATTCCTTAAATGCTCTAAATATTGCAAGTACAATATAAGAAAATTGCTTGTCTTTACTTCATGAGAGGTAAAAATAGAAACAGAATCCTTAGAAACAATATTCACAATAGGGATGTAACCACAATGAGAAAAATAATGGATGTCGAATCCTTAAAAACAATATTCATGACAAGGATGTATCTAGAATAATTAAGAGGTTTTCTTTTATGATGTTAAAAGAGAAAAAAACTCATATATAAAAAAAAGGTAACAGCTCAAATGTTGATGAAATTTTCTTGTTAAAAAAGAAACTAATTTTGAGAAACTGTGATTGATGTAACTTATGTATGTTTGATGTAACTTATCTATGTATATGGGTTTTCTATCAACCTATGTTCTAGTGATTATATTGCATTATTGATCGTTTAAATGCATGAATCTTTAATGCTAAATTGACTTTACCTGTTCTATGTTTATTTCATTTTATACTTCACTTCAATTTATACTTGTTAGCTAGTTGATTGTTTTATCTCTTTTGTGTTGCAACACATGTCCTTGAATTTCACTAGAAACACTACAAAGCTCTCGAAAAAAATACAATTCTTATTGAAATCATTGTCAAAAAAGTAGACAAGTCACAAAATGTAAAAAAAAAATTCAAGATGATGTGAATTTCTTTTTTTAAAAAAAGGGGAGAATTTGTTTTCTAATTTTAAGCCTTGAGTGCTTTTTACCAAATTCTTTTTGGTTTTATTTTCAAACAACAAATTTCATTTTGAAAAGGTTTGCCAATGTATTCATAAATAGGATATTGTAAAATCATTGTCTTGATTTGATATTTTGTAATGAATAATTGGCACAAAATTTGATTAAATTAATTTTAAATGAAGTGATTTTATCTACATGCGGTTAGACGTAGCCTTGAGGCCAGTCAAACCATGAGTGCATGCACAAATCTAGGTTATAAATACAGTCGGTCTAAGCCATGAATACTAGTTAGACGATAGGTATGGATGCAATCAGACCAACTAGCTCGACGGTCTAACCGATAGACTCTAGCAAGGAGTTGGTTTCTGATTGTTTTTATATTTCTTGTTAATACGTGATGGATAAAGTTTCTATATGTTTCTTATGTATATGATAAATTGTTTATGTGCAATGTGAGTTATGTTGGAAAGAACTTATACTCATATATGGTTTCACTATTTTTCATGTGTAAGTTAGTCTTGAGGCGTCGAGGGTGTTGCCGGTGTTGGATCGAGAATCCACTTGGGAGACATTGATGTCTAGATGATCGAGAGATCATGCAGGATAGTAAAGTCTAGAAATCAATACACGTAGAGGTGAAAAATACTATATGGCAAACAAAAGGGATTGTGTGTGTTCGAAAATTGGAGTCAAATTCAGAAGGAGTTCAAGTTTGAAAAGATAGAGTTCAAATTTATAATAATATAGGTTGTATAACTGTACGAGACGGTTTTCTAAGGAATTAAGAGTATTTTTTTCCTTTAGGATTCATGATTTTTATGTAATCAGCTATACGAATAAATAGAAAGGCAGTCTAGACCTCAATGTATTGCTTTTGGAAGAGAGAAAAAGTTATAATTTAGACTTGAGTATTGAGTTTAATCGAAAGAAAGTTGAGAGATGAGTGTTTTGTTTACACTTTGTAGATACATCTTAATGAAATAAAGTTAATATACTTTTAAGAATTTTATCAACTTTTAAGATATTTATTGAGATCGTTTTTCTCTAGTTATATTGAAAGGTGTGCGACGGTCAGACCGGCAACAAGAGGGCGGTCAGACCGAAGACATCAAGAAAGGTATGTGATTTTTACTACAAGAAGATTAACTTCATCGATCAGATCTAACTTTTAATTTTAAAAAAATAATAATCCCATTTATCCCATCCAAGCCACTGCAATTCTGTTGAATTTCCTTCTTCATAATCTTGACTTTTGAGTTAATGTGTGGATCAGCTTTCAGGTCAGAAAGTGGGAGTGATGTAGCGATTTCCTTTTCAACGAATGTAGCTAGACTTGTGGCCTGTGTCTACCTTCCAAGAAGAATCATTCATGTCAGAAAGAATATCAATCAAACTTCTCCTCAGCGGACCAAGTTCTCTCGTCTCTCTTTTTAGCTATCAATTTGCTCTCTTTTGACACCTTGCTCTGCTAATTCGTTGAAATAACAATAAAAAAATGTACATACATGTGCACTCATACGTACATAGCAGCAGATAATGTGACTTCATACGTACATAATTAAACACCTAATAAACTATGACTGAAATATGGCCTAACTTACGCATGCCGTATTTTTGGTCCCCAAGCTTCCCACATTTCAGTAGCTAGCTTGTCTCTTTTTACAGTCTACTGTGAGGATGTTTCAGGATTATATCCTCCTCATCATCATCTTGTTGGCTTGCCATGAATGCATCTAGTTCTTTTTCAAATGGATCAGAATCCATTTGTCTGATAAGGTTATGTAGGTAGCAACATGCTAAAATTATGTCATCCTATGTATCTGTAGGGTAGTAGGAGGGATTCTTAACTATAGCCCATCGTATCTTCAACAGTCCAAAAGCTCTTTCTATCACATTCCTTGCCGATGAATGCTTCATATTAAGCAATTCCTCCTTTTTCATTGGTGGATTACTCCATTTCTTAAGGTGGTAGCATTGCCCTCTATGTGGAGCAAGAGATCCTTCGCAATTCTTGTATCCAGCATCAACAAGGCAATAACAACCTATAGCTAAAAAATGGATTTAGTGTTCCTATAATATGTATGGTCAAGTATGTTAAAGCCATTGATCTTGATAAAGCATCATGCAGTACCCTTTCATTAGCCGCAGACCCCTCCCAACCCGGTAATACATAAATAAATTGCATGTCGGGTGCACATACAACAAGAACATTAGTTGCAATATTATTTTTTCTTGAACGGTATCTTGGTTTGTCAATTGCAGGCACGTGAACTTGTATGTATGTCCCATCTAAGGCAGCCAGACAATTCTAAAAAAAACAAATATTTCTTGAGATACGAACAAAACATAATTTGAATTATTTGGCTAAAGTTAGAATATTGATTTGTACCTTTAACCATTTCCACCTTTCATCTGTGTGCTTTGCACTAATTGGTTTAGGCTTCTTTAACAGCACTGTCCACAGCTTTAGGACAGCACCTAGTACTTTATGGAAATTCCGACTGTCTTAGGCGATTGCTGGATATCAAAATGTATTGCCCGGTTCTTCTCATCATGTCCAAGTATGTGCAGAAACATAGCTACCATTTCTTCCAACTTCATATTCCGTAGATAGTTAATGCATTATTTATCGCTTACACATATGATGTTCTTCAAATTTTGTGATCGAGTAATCGGGTCATACCAAGAAGCCTCCCGAACTCGGACAATGCTACGTTGGCATCTTCTAATTAATATGACAAATATATCGATCAGCATGTACAATGTCATCACTATTTTCACTATACGTGTTCTCATTGTGTTCGGAATCATTAGAATTTCTCGGTTGGTTGGAGGGCGAGCCATGTCTGTGAACAAAATTATATTGCAAACTGATTAGGATTCTAAACAAGTGATATATCATGTGGTCCACAAAAATGCACAAGCAGCACAAACAAGGAAAACGAAGCAGCACAAGCAAGGAAAACATAGAGCAGTATAATCAAGTATCACATAGCAACACATCGGATACTAATGCACAAGGGAAAAAAAATCTTTCTAAGTACAGTACCTCCTCCACATGCTTATCTTCAGCATATTGTCCAAATCTTGGAGTAGCATTTACACCTTGTTCAAGATGCTTAATATAAAGTTCTGCTGACTTGCTTTTCTTTGTAAAATTCAACATTTAACAGACTGAAAGATCATCATAAAGTTTGTCGATTCCATTTTCAAGATTATAACCTGGGATAGCATAGAATAATTCATCTCCAGCCTTGAAACCTATATCTTTAGCCATGTCTAGTACTAGACTAAAGTATGACATCTTCTCACTGTCACAGTTGCGAAAAATAGATACTTGGTCTCCAACATAGCAAAGTTCACCTTCCTTTGAAAAGAGCCCCTATGGTGCGTTTTGATACTTGATGAAATCCCCTCCTTCTGTATGTACCGGGCAATAAATTGAGTAACAAACATGGACAGAAAACAGACATAGCTAGATAAATTGCTGGCCATCTTTACTGCTGCGATGAGGCAAGAAAGAAGCAGGAGAATCTTTGAACTAAGTAGAATTGCATGAACGACTGCAGCCAAAAAAAAATCGCAACAGTCTCACCTGGGCAGTGAATTTATCCGTGAGAGTTGTGTATTTCTTCGCGTGTGGATGAGAAGTGCCGTGGAAAGTTTTCACGCATTTTATTTTCAGCGGAGGCGTAGCCTGCGGAATGTGCAATCGAGGGCTCCAAACTGAGAGCATTTTCATCTTTTCGCATTGGATTGAATTTCCCTCCTCGGTGGGAGTTGGACCCCTTAATTCTCCATCCCAAACCCTCTCAAATTCCCATGTCGCCCAACCAAACTAAACTCCCATTCCCTATCACAAACTCTCCCAAACCAAACAAGCCGTGAATGGTGTTGGTACATTTCAATACCTGTTTTCGGAGAATGGGGATAGATCTGTTTTGACTGCACTTGAGTTACCGGAGTGGATCGAGATTTCCAGATCCACAGCGATGAACCTACCGATTTTCGGCTTCCCAAGCATCAGAAGCGCGCCCCAAGTTCGCCGCTGCCCCAAGTCCCCAAGACACACCATCTCGCCCACGCTTTGCTCCGCTCCCACCAAGGCCTGGAGCTCGTCTCCAACAGCAGCGCCACCACAGTCGGGCCTCGCGCCGTCGCCCTGCCCCAAGCTCGCCTTACAAGGTGTCGCCGTCCCGGGAGACCGCCTCCAACAGCGCCTCTGCCCCACCTGGTGCTCGCCAACGACGGCGCCGCAATCCCGGTCCCATCTCACCTCCGGTAGTGCCGCCACCCTGCCCCCAGCTCTGCCCTGACCTAGACGAGGGTCGCCGTCCTGGCCTAGAGGCCCTCGCCCAGCTTCAGCAGATATCGCCATTCGCCACACGCCGGCTGCAGCATCAGGTGCGTTGATTCTGATGGAGATGGTAAATTTGGGAATGGAATGAACTTTTGCATGCTGATTCTGACACCTATAGGAACTTCGTGAAAGTTCGATGGTGCTTTTTTTAAAAAAAAACTTGTGATCTTTGACTGGTACCATACCGACTTTCCCTATATACTAGCCTATTCACGCAACTGTAACCGATCTGTGTACATGTTGTTTATAGTAATTATATTATATTTTATAATAATTAGGGACAATGTAGATAAGTAATTATAGAACATACTTGGCAGGAAGTGTGAGATGGATAATTTCCTCACCCTGTAAGAAAGGAAAAGATAATGTGCATAATCAGCTTTTTTCACATTTGGACCAGCACATTTCGTTAGTCATCTTTTATTTGTTGGCACCGGGAATCGGAATCATGTATGATTGGATGAATGGTAGAAGCACACATTGCTATCTACCCATTTAGAATCTGGAGGATTTAGTGACCTGTGACGACGACGACGTCCGTGAGGATCGTCACCCTTCACTGCTCCATTTATCTATTTTCCTAGCGTCCTGCACCTCAATGAACTGCAGCTCCCTTATTTACTTTCATGTACCTGTAGAATATCTGGGGATGATACTCTTCTTTCGCGCGACATTGTACTGCCGATCAGAAGGATTATATCTTATGGTATTGAAACGATTATTTTTTCTAGAAGTCAAAGTCGGTACATGATTTATCCATAACTATTTGGTGATTAATTGTTCAGCAATTCCATTTCCAGAACCTCTACAGACTACAAATCATCAATTCGATGCCCTTGTCAATTTGTCAGAGATGAATGTCAATGTCCAGCCAAGAAGAATAATACAGAATTCCTGCCAGACTTGAGACTGAAAGAGAAAACAGAATGAGAAAAGAGAAAGGAAAACTAATCTCTGAACTAATCCTGAATTGTCGCATAACACCTAAGCTCAGCTCCACGAGAAGCTCATATATTTGTCAGATGATGGCAAAAGACCATGCATGTCCCCCTCTGAGTCTTAATCTTGTGTCATGTTTAGATTCATCATCCTGAAACCTTGGAGAAGTACAGAGACAACATGATGTGATCTCAATCATTAAAAAAAAATAAAGCAATCTCATGATAATCAACTCGAGCACGTGGTTACCAGAACAGTGTAATTAAACAATTGCTCATAAGTTCAGAATTTCTCAATTCATACTCGGGATGTTTCCCTCGAGTAGAATGTACTCACAGTTCCACATTGAGACATATCACAGCAATGCTGAAAACCTTTTTCAAAAAATATCCAAGTCAAAATCCTTAAGATGCTCCAAGTTCCGGCTAAAACCATCATTCATGTGAAAGAAAGGCAAGCAAGTTTCTCGGCATAACTATATAACAGTATAGTTCTGAGTTCTGCATTCCAATTTAATTATCTGACTACACTTAATGGCTGACAAATATTTCAGTTCGAAAAGGTTTAGAAACATACCTGAACGCTGCAGCTGGTAGAGTATTTTGTCCCATTAGGATAAGAAATCAAGGTGATAGTTTGTCTAAAATCGGACTTAAGATTTTTTTTCAAAATTAACATACAAACAGGTCCAATAACCTATATATTCTGGAAGCAACAGAAGCATCATAGAAGTATTAATTAATTATTTTCATTCCATAGCATGGAACTGTAAGTGTGAGGAATCAATGAAAAAGCTGAAAAAGAACATGTTTTCTTTTTTGGTTTTCAGCCACCACTGATCTTGACTAATTGGTACTATGCAAGAAAAAGCTGAAAAATAAACAATATTTCATTTTTGGTTTTCAGCCACCACTCCAGTTGTGTCAAATGGATCACGTAGAAACAAAGGGGCATTGGAGTATTTCAAACTATCGAACATTCCATCATCCGC
This sequence comes from Oryza coarctata, assembly GCA_030770085.1. Taxonomy (NCBI): domain Eukaryota; kingdom Viridiplantae; phylum Streptophyta; class Magnoliopsida; order Poales; family Poaceae; genus Oryza; species Oryza coarctata. Next base: position 8,414,255 of record CM061483.1, on the reverse strand, counting down.
AGGAATCAAGTTCTAATATGCTGTACAGTCCATAATCTTTTATAAATCTTCTGGCCCAAAGAAATCATTGATTTCAACGAATTCCCCATCAGCATCCTACTAACTAGTTCCTATCGATCATAACTCCTAAATCCTGACAGTGGTGAGCTGCATGGAGAAGTCTTCTATGATAACTGATAATGATATTTTTTTTACAGTAGACAGATAATAAGAATTCCACTATATGAATCCCAGTCAAACTTCATAGTGCTGATTTGATGTACTTTGTTTAACTCTGGAACCAATCACCTAAATCGCTATGATTTTTTTGGACTTATGAATTGGTTAATCAATACTGAAGATAGTGATATGCATACCACATAAAATTTTCATCTTTGCAAATGGATAGGAACATAAAATCAACAGAATCCAACAATCCTAATCTTCTAGGAGAATTTTAATCTATGCAAGAATGGGGAGTAAACATAGAGAAACCTTGGCCCTTTTGTCTTTAAAGATCGGTACTCCTTAACCTTGTTGGTGGCTATCGGCGGATGGGAAGATGTGCCCGATCTCTACTGTGCTATCATCAGGATCAGCAAAAGCCAGAGAGGCTCTGGCGCCATCGGAAGGGGAGGGGAGTGGAGCTGCTAGGGAGGAGCACATCTTATGTCCCTCCCTCCCCTTTCTCTCTTGCTTGCTTGCTAGTCAAGAACCAGAGAGTGCTAGTGAGGATGAGGAGGCGGTGGCTGCAGGAAGGGAGGAGGCAGTGGTGGTAGGGAAGGGGTAGGAGTCGGCAGGGATGTGCAGTGGAGGAGGTGGCGGCGGCGCCTCATGGGAGGGCGAAGGGTTGACGAAGTTACATGATTTTTTTACTGGAGGGATGTAGAAGCACCTTGATTTAAAAGATGTTTCATAAAGGGTCACTAGCATGTTTCACCAATCGGAGGATCTAACAGCTTGGAGCGTCTGCCCAAAATATCAAATGATATATATTTGATTGATGACAAAATGCAGTAATTTTGTGTGAAGGGTTTTATCTTTCACTTATTTAGATGTATGAAAATAAACTGACATGGAAATTATATCTGATGTGGCAGAGTTCACCAAAAGCCCTCCCCATCCTACTTCCTATTCCAACTATAGGCTTCTTTGGAATGAAGGATTACGAAAACACAACAATAGAGTGTCATGACAATTGAATTCCTATAGGAACCAAAAACACAAGAATTTTGTAAAATTGTCGTTTGGATGATACAAAAGAAAAACATAGAAGCCTTGTGTTATAGGAGGAAGAAAAATGTAGAACTTTAGCTAGTTTTTCTCCAAATTCCCATGAAGTTGCCCATTCCATAAAAATTTAAAGGAAGTTAGGAGAGATGTTCCTTTGTTCCAAATGATCATATAGGAATCTTTTCTTTTGGATTTCAATCCTCCAAAATAGTTTAAGGAGCCGTAAACTTAGAGACAATCTATTCTAGCTCCCCTCCCCCCTCCCCCTAAATATAGGGAGTTGCCTGTCTCACTCCTCTAGCTTTATTATAGTAAGAAAATCTTGTTTGGAAGCTTAAGGAGTTAGATCTAGAGACACGGTTGGAGATTCTCTTATAGGTAGCCTTCTATAATAGCGACATGTCTTTAAATTACTAAGGAAAACCAAAGTCCAGATGCCAATGTATCGAATGTACCAACATAATAAAAAAAAACCTTAATCGAATTGACCACTGCTTCAATTCAAATTTTAAAGGTTTCGCTTGGATTTATCCACAAATGTAAGAAAATCTTCTATATTTTCCACCTACAGAATCCCTAACTAGAAAATACATTCAAAAAGAGTTTATTACACAAATTAGTTTTTGATTGTTTGTGTCCCGTGGGTTTGGAATCAAGTTCCAGAGCTCTTGAGTTGTGACACTCACTAGTGCACAAGAATGGACCAGATTGAATTCAACATGCCACTGTCGTGATAGACTGTTCAGTTAATATTGTTTCTTCATTCTAAATGACTGGTGAACATCCAAAATGTAATTCTCTTTGATCTGTACTTTCTGGCTTCTGGCAGCGGGGTTGGTTGCTCATCGAGCTTGTATTCACAATCACCCAACATCCTAGTAAGTTGTAAGTGTAATTGTTTGTTGCTGTCATATTATGTCATATTATGTCAAGATCAGACGATCGAAGAGGAGAAACATCAGAATCACCTGCTGCTGGAGCTTGGACGACGACGACGCAATACACTACTAGAAAGGGAGAAGCCTTTAAGGGAGAAACATCAGACGATCGAAGGGAGCAAGTCCAAAGACAAGAATCACATATTCACAAACATCAGAGTACCATATATAAGTATGGATTGCTCAGTTTCATGTAGACAAGATTCACATATTTAAGACTTGGACCGACATACCACATAAATTGATAGCTTCAAGATAGGCTGCGGCCCAGCATCAAGGAAATCTATGCAGAGATTTGGGTGGGTAGCGCCAAGGAATCCAACAGAAGGGCTGCAGAGTTAGCACCTCTCTCTGAAATAATCTCTGCCATGAAATGATTATTGAAGTGTTTGTACCTCTTGTGAAGGTCTCTGTGTATACTTATATAGCCATAACAGGCAGAGAGTTACATCAGGAATACAACCATAGTTCTAGCTGAATACAAAGTATAATCCTGGTACTATACTAAACCTATTTACAATCAGATTGCATCATGGCAGAATGTGAATTTATCTCTACTGTTTAACACTCTCCCTCAATTATAATTTGCACAAGTTAAGATTTCTGAAGTTATTCAACTTACTCAACGATTATGCCTTTGTAAAACCATGTACAAGCTGATCATCTGAAGAAATAAATCTGATTTCTAATGTCTTCTTGGCTACATGTTCACAGGCAAAATGATTCCACCTCAATATGTTTTGTTCTAGGAACATAGGATTTGTGATATGTGGCTCTAATGTTATCGCACCAAAGCACAGCTGCTCTTGGTTGAGACACCCCAAGCTCTGTAAGTAAAGTTGGTAACCAAATAACCTCCGCTGCAACATTAGCCAATGTCTTGTTTTCTGCTTCAGTACTAGAACGAGGTATTGTTGCCTGTTTATGATCACTCCACGAGATCAAATTAGAACCATAAAATACAACAAAACCACCTGTAGATCGCCTATCATTAGAACAGCTAGCCCAGTCTGCACTTCTAACATTAGACCCTAACTTTGTAAATTTCAACTCAACATCCACACTTCCACCTATATATGTCAAGATTCTCTTAACAGCAACCCAATATTCTACTATTGCAGAGTCCAAATATAGATATGCTTTGTTAACTGCAAATACATGTGTCATCGTCAAATATTGAAGACCACCAACTACATTCTTATAGTCTGTGCTATCTTATTCACTCAATAATTTCCTTGAGTATACCGAGAGCTTCTCTGATATTAAAATCAGTGTATTAATCAGCTTGCACCCTTTCAAAACAACACGGTTCAACAACTCACTTGCATATATCTTTTGCCACAAAATCAAACCTTCTAGAACCAAAGTAGCTTCCCAAGATCTTTAAGAGCAAAATCACTGTGCATTTTTTCGACATATACTAGAAAATACATCGTGACACCATCTTTATTGAAGAAAAACAAAGAAGTATGGGCTTTAGATGCAACAAATCTCAATTGCAATATTTTTTGATAGTGAAGAATACCACGCTTTCGGTACTTGTTTTAATCCATATAACACTTTATCCAATTTGCAAACATAACCGGACAAAATTTTACTTTTATACCATGAGGCTATTCCATAAGAACTCTCTTCTAGAACATTATGCAAAAGCACCTTCTGAACATTTAGCTGATGAATACTCTATACTTGGGATGCCACAACATACAAAATAACATGAACTATAGCTATCTTGATAAATGGGCTAAATTTATCTTTGTCTTCAATACCATATCTTTATTTGAAACCCTTAGCCAACAACCTTGTCTAATATCTATCAATTGTACCATCACTCTTTTGCTTTATTTTATATGTTTAATTATTGTCTATTATATTTTTAACTTGCTGATAAGATACCACCTGTGATGCCCCAAACATAGGTTAGGTTAGGTGTTAACTTAATTATTTATAAATATTACATCAGTTCTAAGATAGTGAAATCAGAAATAACTAGTTTTTATTATATTACTATAAGTAGTCATTCCATAAGTTGTCACTATAGATAAAACCTAAATAAGCAACATAACATAGGAAACAAAAGCAACATACTGACTAAGTGAAATCTAACAATACAAAGCAACTTAAGCGGTTAAGCACTAGACACCATATCTAGGTAACTGATTTATTTCATAGACATAGCTTATGAGCTAGGCCTAAAACCCTAGAAATCTTTATACTCAGCTTATTCCATGAGGAACTTCTTGACGCATGAATCTATGTAGTTTTCTCCAAACTCTCTCTATATATAAGGATGATTACTTTTTACTTAGCAAGATAGAGAGAAAGATAACATGTTTTGGCATAATATGGGAAGCTAAAGTTTTCATTTGTGAAAGTGTTTTTTTGTCTAAACAAGTTGTTTTATAAAACACTAATGAGTCAAAATTTTATTTTTTGAAAAGAAGCTCACACCTTGACCCGTTCCACAATCTGTTTTGCAACATCTTCCGTGTTTTTCTATGATAGCAAAATTCTCAATATTTCCTTATCTTCTTTTTATTAGCTTATTTTTACATTCTCAACATCTTTTTACTTTCTCAATAATTAACAATTAATTAAATATTATTTCTTAACTATTTCTTATAGTTAATAGGCTTTCATAGCACAAGTTTATTTTCTCAGCACTATGGCACTACGGTGCTATAAGACACACTAAGTCACATAGACATATTCTCAACCACGAATGTCGACTATCTACCACACATGTGAATTCTAGAAATGATTCACATCCCAATAAACATGTTCACCAATCTTTGGTAAAAGTAAAACTACGTAGTGAGGAACACCTCGTATCCACTCATAATGGTAGGCATAATTTTTTAAACAGTCTAATTAAACTCTACATATATTGAACACTTTAGCTACATGTCATAAACTTCTTTCTTTAGACAATACGTTCCAATCACACATGGTTGACAAAGGAGGGATCATTACAAGACTTTTTAAAACTAACCTATAAATATGTCATGTCATATAGTTAGATCAAATCCCTCAAATTGAATATTAGCCAAGTCTCATGCCCTCATCTACTCAGGCTACACTGGGGTTATCTCCTACACCTATTCAATCACCTTAAAAGAGGCTAAAGTAGCACACATTACGAACCACAACACTATCTCGTCATCTCTAGCATTCCATAACTATTGACATATAAGATTTATATGTGATAACTAATTATTTAGCCATAGGTATCCTATAACACTTATGTGGTTGCACTCTGATATGTTTGGATTAATTTCATAAAGGAATTGTTCCTTAATACTAATACGTAGTCAAGCCACATAACATATTTTTATTTTACAAGTATGCCGGCATCAAATTGGGTTTTTAATTTTTTCCACATAACACACTCATAAGTAGGTTAAGCAACTATCTCGGTAATTGCATTGAAGAAATGATAATACTGATGCATATTTGGTGGGGTTAACGAGGCTGAGAGTTATTAATTATCTAAATAATATATATACGACTACTAGGTAGGTCGGTCGGTTTCACATGAACTGAAGCCAAGCATCTTTGAAGTGTATCATAATCAATACATTTTCATAAACAAATTAATTTGTAAGTAGGTCAGTCAGTTTCACATGAACTGAAGCCAAGTATCTTTGAAGTGTATCATAATCAATACATTTTCATAAATAAATTAATTTGTAAATATATGTTTAAAATGTTTAAGAATGGCTTGCGTTGATGCACGGTGATTCCTATGTGATGAAATCTAGTGTGAACATTATTTCGGTTGTGACCTCTATACTTATGAAACACAAACATTACAAAAAATATTATTAAAAGTAATAAAACATACAAAATAGTACCACAGAATTTTCGAAAAAAATTTTAAAACTGGAACAACACTAATCAGAGTTACGGATATAGATAAAAAAATTTAAAGTTTAAAATCGATTTTCTAATATTAAAAAAAATTATTAGAAATTATCGAGAATATTTCCTAGGGTCTGATGGGTAGGGCCCGTCGCACGTGGACCGGGTGTACTATCGACCAGACATGTGGGCCCCACTAGTGGGTCCTACTATATTTTTGTTGTCCTCTTTTCACTTCTTCCCACAGGTTGGACTCACGAAGAACTCGATGACGCCTATCGCTGGATGATCTAATCGAAAAGAAAAGCTCTAATACCGTGAAAAGATTATTGAAGTTTTCGTACTTCTTGTGGAGGTCGCTGTGTACGTAGCTATAACAGGCAGAGAGATACATCAGGAATACAACCATAGTTCTAGCCGAATACAAAGACTAATCCTGGTACTATGCTCAACCTATTCACAATTGGATTGCATCATGACAGAACGGGAATCTTATCTCTACTGTATAACAATCCACCAACTTATTTTGGCGAGCATTTTTCTAAAACATAAGAAATCAACTCAAAGAGATAGTACTGTATATAGACACTACGCCACTGAAGCCCTTATTTCAACCAGTGAACCATAATGCAGATATATCTGAAGAAACCAAATTAAAGCTCTATCTAAATTTTGTGTTAGGGGTGCTATGTTAACCACGATGCAAGGGATCGATGCTTACATGCATGAAAGGATTATTGGCAGCAAAGGGTGATCAACGTGGTGCTTGGGAATCCACAGGAAGCATCTAAGTAGGTGATGATGTTTGCTTCCGGACGTTACTTTTGGGGCAGGCTAGGAGCTCCGCCGAGTACGTTGAAATGCGTCTTGGCATTCCCTCGTGAGCAAGATAGGTTACCTAGTGTCCCCTGAGTTTTGGGAGCTAAGGGCAGTCACCCCTGCTGGCTGCTGTCTTGCCTCAGGACTGGCAGCGAGCACAATGAGAGTATGAAGGCATCCTCTCTTCAGCTTATAAGCCACGTATAAGATTTAAATTTTAAAAACTAATTTTATTTTAAGTTAATTTTGACTTTTTTATTATAGTGTATTTTTTATATTTGTTTTTAAATTAGAAATGATACGTACATAAAAATTTTACTTATAAAATATTTTTTTTGTAATTGTAAGTTGTTACGGATTACAATTAGCGTGACAGTTTCCTCCTATTCAATGTTGTTTCAGCTCATCATGGCACAACATTTTGATGGTACTATAGGATAGAAACATATAAAACAAACCTAGCAGAAAGAAGTGAATGGTAGAAAAACTAATAAATTATATTATTTAGCGGAAATAAAACTTTTCTTAAATTGATGGACTAAACGATGACATTCACCCTCCTATCATCAGTATGACCGTCTCAGAACCAAAGAATACAATTTAACAAAACTCTAAAAGATGAATTTAACATTATTACATCAAGTTGTATTTATAAATTGTATAAAAGCACTCTTCTCTCTCAAAACAAAACCTATTCTCTCTTTCAAAAGTTATACTTATTAGTAATATACTTTAGAGACAATATAAAGATACAGTATACATCACATAATATAATTATGATATATTAATTTGTTTTTTAAAAAAGATATTATTATTATTAATCAATGAGTGTGTGACTTATTCATGATACTCCTAATATCAAATATTACTATTTTTAAATAATCTCCTATGATATATCATATAAGAAACAAATATGATTGTAAGATCAAAATATGTAGTGATTGGTAATCATATCTCATAGATCATAGTATAGAGATACCAAATCGATAATATAGATATATATTACTAAAGATTTATTGGATAGACCTGCTATAAGATACCACAGAGATTTTATGTATTATTGGCTAATCTTAAGTAGGGTTTATTTGAATTTCTTAGACTTGAGATCATCGTGGTTGCTAACATACGTATTAGTTTATTTTGAGACTATCAAACACTATTCCGTAACATGATAGTCATAAAAATAGTTTTCGGATTTGCTATGAAATATACAGTGGGATGTGAGTAATCAAGATATAATTTGCCTCTCCTATGGGAGAGATATCTCTAGGCCACTCGATGTAATGAATTATTGAAGTGCATAGCCATGCCAAGGTGATTGAGGAGTTAATCACAAGTTTATAATCCATCATGTGATCGATAGAGTAATTAAGCTATTAAGAGGATGACACAAATCTTGCCTTGATCTTAATTGATATTGTTAGATAAAAGGATTCATACACGAGAATATAATAGGTTAAATCGATATGATCTTTACGTATATTTTGGGTTAATATGCCTTGCTAAAGATCGCTATTAATAGAGTGACAGGACAGGTGTTTCTGGGTCACGACCAAATATACATTAACCTATAGGGTCATACACTTAAATGGTTGTAATACTTATTCAAGTATGATTCGGATGAGGGCTCAATTCGGATAAAGATCCGAGTAGACTCCTATTAGGCCATGGTTTCCTAGGACCAAGTAAGGAAGCCTATATGGTAAGGCGGGGAGGTCAAGGGTAGAGACATCTGTTCAGCTCGAGCAAAACCCTAGCCACCATCTAGCGAGCCAAACCCTAGCCGCTTGCGAGTGCTAGTACATCCGCAATTAGTGTTCTAGCCCTAGATGTGTGAATACCAATGGAGGTGCTGCTCATTTCGGCATTGATCGGCATCAGCATAGGAGTGATCGATTAATTCGTCTACTACCCCGATGCACGCGTGGATGGATCGACTTCTCCAACCTAACTTCTGCTACACTACGCTTCTTGTGGTAACGGTCCATGATCTCTCTTTCGCATAATGTCCTAGTGTGCATAGTAGAAAATTTTTGTTTTATGATATCATAGCCCACACATACTCCTATAATACTCACAAGGCCTTAACCCCTTATATATTTAGAGCCAAAATCTCTATATCTAAGTAGGAGTAGAACTTCTAGTCCTACTAGGACTCAACTCCTCATATTCTAAATATATTATAAGTTTACAAATTGATTTTTTTTCTTTTCACAATATGGACTCCAATAGCTAGCCACGACTAATGTCCCACATGCTTGCATGGTTGCATGCTACAGTACCTCGAGTAATGTAGAACCATGTTTTCTCCTCTAATTTTTTTATCAATTTTTCATCTAATTTTAATATAATTTTCTTTGTGTTTTTTCTTGCACTTATGCACATTTGTGAAGGTTATTGCAAACAACTTCTCACATGATGTCCATCCATCATGAGTCACATTATATCCAAAATTATCACCGAGCATCCCTGACCTTGACTCCTCATGATACCGTCGTTGACCGATGTTAACCCTAAGAGTTCTGACTCTAGTCCAACCTTATTGCATTAGAAATATCTTAAAACCAATTTTCATTAAATGAATCATTTGTAAAGCCAATTGTTCTTCATAAAATATTAGTCACGATAACGATTTCACAATCTCCCCGTTCATGAACATATTGTTGAACCTTTTCAAAATATGATTTGGTGTTATGCAACTAAAATAAAACTCTTTATTATGCTCGGTATGTTCTTGTCATGATTATTGATTCCAAGGATTCAGTATCATTATTTTCCTCATGGCAAATACGTTCTTATCATGGATACTATTTTTAAGGATTCAATATACATTTTTACTTCTCATCAAATAAATACAAGCAAATTGATTTTATTGTAATTTGAGACCTTTATAGAGCATTTGAGGAATGAAAAACACAAGCAAACATATATGCAAGAATAAATTATTCAAACTAGCACTAGTTTCAACATTGTATATTTTTTTAATTCAAGTAAAAGAATTAAGTATCATGTATGATATTGCTCAAAAGTAATAGTAAGAGCTCATATAAAGACTAAAACACATACAAGTTATACTAGGAGTTAATAAAGCTTACTTATATTGCTAATAAGCACAAAACTATACAAGAGATAAAAGTCAAAACTCTTCTTTTCTTCTTTTTATTTATTTTTAGATTAAGAGAAATGCATAAATATAAATACAAGTGCAATAAAAAGTGTAAAATACCCTTAAAATCAACCTCCAATTCTCCCCAAAAAGTAACAAAACAAGAAAAAACTATTTTAAAAATAGATCATCAATTGTCAATGATATCACCAAGGTTATCAAGAATTGACTTAATCCACTTGAAGTACATATCAAACTACTACTATCATAACAAGCACAAAAAGCTAACAAAAACAGATAGTAGAAAATAATACACCAATTCAAGAGTAAATTGATGTTACCTTCAAAGCAATTGTCATCTCTATATTTATACACATGGAGAGTATGCCACCAGAAGACTAACAAACAAAAAGATGTCGTGACCTCTGTGATGGGTTTAGAAAAAAAATTTGGGATTCCAACATTGAGTCACACGACAAGTAAAACTAGTAGTTACATATGTATGAATAAATTCAAAATTAGACTTACCTGAAAACTTATCTCGATGTTTCTGTCTGATTATTGCATCACAATTGCCCGAGCCTAGTCTGACTGTCGCTGTCACCACGATCTGACCAAGCGCCGATCCAACCTCTCTATGGTTTCCGATCTAACCAGGTCACTAGAAGAAAAGCGTGGTTTCTACCATCTCATCCTCACAAGCTCACATTCTCTATTCTTTTTATTTTATCTTGCAAGTCAAAAATAAAACTGAACCAAATATCCATCCTTACTACAATGGGTGTAATTATATTTCATACAAGTTGTTTCTTTTCAAGATAAAGAATTATTCACTCAAGTTATAGAAAAGTTTTTCAAAATACTAGCGGATTTAAAAATTATTTTCTTTGGTTCAAGTTCTGTCAAAATCTCAACTTTCTTATATATATTCAAAACAATAAGTTGATCATGACATATGCCTCTATTGTGTATGCTCACTTTTAGGTTTTTTTACCATCTGAAAATTTTTGCAAAACTCAAGATGACCTAAAGTACTTTTCATATTATCTTCCAAATACTCAAGATGACCTAAAGTATTTTTCAACTTCCACTCATTAAGAAAACATATTAAGCAAATTTTAGTAACAAAAACTTACTTATGTTGTCTTAACCTTTTAGCATTAATAAGATGAAACATTAAACTAGCATAAAAAACAACTTCATATTTTTTTCAAAATGTTTTTGTTCAAAACAACTCATTTGCAACATGAGAGCACAAAGTAGTACAAAGAGATAAAGAGGATTCAACATTGTTTTCTCAATTTCTAATTCCAATCTTAAAGTGTTATTAGCATTTACATTGCATAAAAAGAAAATTTCAAAAAATAAAACTCACAAGATGTGCAATTATGATCATCTGAAATAAGAGATTTTAATCTATCAATTTCAGCATTAAAGATTCAATAATAAAGTCAGGTTGTTTTATCTTTTCATCATATTTTTAAATTTTAAAGCTTTAAAGCCAAGAGAAACAATAATATCTTAAAACAAAGTTATCTTGATATGTTTATTATGAGAATCAAACTCTCTAGATGTTGAACCTCCACAAGCCATGAGTCATACTCTAGAGATATTTTTGTCCTTATCATTATCTTCTTTATCTAAGGCGGCGTATACTTTGTCGAACATCTTCTTATAGCTCTCTTTGTTCTTCTTATCATTCATGTTCTTGTCTATTTCATCTTCTTTCATGTATTTCCCGAGCTTAATGCAGTTGAAGCGAATATAATTAGATTCTCTACATTTAGAGCATCAGATTGGACCTCCTTATTTCCTGGTTAGACCTCCTTTTGGCGAAAATAAAGTTTTCAAAAATTGATGGATTAACATATTATGGCATTCATCCTTCTATCACCGGTATGACTGCTCGAGATAAAAAAACTTAAGTTAATAAAACTCTTAAAAGATGAATATAACTTTATTGCATCAAGTTATATTTACAAAGTGTTAACAAAGCACTCATCTCGCTCAAAACAAAACACTAATTTTTCTATCTTCCAAAAGTTATACTCATAATACCAAAACCTCTATTTATTTATACTTAAAATATTTTTTCTTAAGTAGGAGTAGAACACCTAGTTCTAGTAGGACTTAACTTTTTATATTCTAAATCTATTATAAGTTTTCAAATTGATTACTCTGGCCATAACTATTTTTCCACGTGCGTGTATGGCTAAATGCTATAGTATCTCGAGTAACGTAGCAGCACCCTTTCTCCTCCAATTTTTTTAATCATTTTTTCATGTAATTTCCATCTAATTTTCTTCACAATTTTTCTAGCACTTATGCACACTTGTGAAGCCTATTGCAAACATCTTTTCACATGCTACCCATCCATCTTGAACCATCTTGTGTCTAAATTTGTCACCTAATATACTTGACCTCGGCTTTGTGTGAGCATAGTCTCGATACCGTGGTTGACCGATGTTGACGTAAAAAATTTGATTCTAGTCCAACCTTGTTATATGGCATCATAACCGTGTTAGACCTTGGCTCATTTTTAAGTATAGTTTCGATATTCATTATTGATCAAAACCTTAAGTTACCTACATATAAATAGACAAAATAATTATTTTGGGCACAGATATCATAACCTCATGCACTCACACCAATATTAAAAATATTTTTAAACCAATTTTTATTAAATAAATTATTTACAAAGATAATTATTCATCACAAAATGATTTCATAGGATCTGCAATAGTTATCTACTTGTTATCGTACAAGGATATCTGGTTCAATCATTCGAAGTCTGTGATGCCTCTCATTGCCATTAAATGTTTCATCATAGCTAGTTTTTTTCGGTATAGTGACTCCATTGCGTAATGGTTTCATACTAGCTAGTAGGGGTATATGGGAATAGGAGTGCATATTTGTAACCTACAAGCTTGATTGGCACTCTGTCCAGGTCTGAAACTAGTCTGGAATGTGGAGGGACGCATATATCGATCACAAACCGTACATTTGTTTCGTGTATATCTTTATCTTAACATTAAAAGATTCAAGGACGTGCCAGGAACTTAATTTTTTACCTGCAAAAGATTTCTAGATTGATAGGAAGAGAAGTCACATTGAAGTTTCATGCATATACACATAGGCTTATCTTTTGCATTTGTATTTTCAAAGTGATAAGGAAGCACATATTGTGTGGTAGTGAAGCTATATATGTATGATTTTATCCATCAATATTTTAAATCGGTACCCAAAATTAGTGTACGCTAGTGTGTTTTTATAGGGATTTTGTGAGGCTCAAATATTTATATCTATTGTCTGTTTGTCGAGCGTGTGTACATTAAGAGGACATGCTCATGGCTGTGTGCCTGCGCACACGTCTTTCACACAACTAAAAAAAGAGAAACTACATTGCTCAACAAGTTTAAAAAAAGAGACACCAGATTAATTACAACTGTTTTAATAAAAGCAAGTTTAACAATTAATTGTGAAAAGCAGGATGGTGCGTGTAGGTTTAAATTACAGGTAGTAAAAAAATATCGGAGGCAGTGGTAAATAGGATAATTGGATAAAAAAATGGACAAAATTTGTTTAAGAAATCACATAGATTATATCCAAACCAATTAGTAAAAAAATTAACACATATAATATATAACTAAGATGACATCACATTTTTGTGGCGCATACACACTAAGCACAAAGAAGTAAAAAAAAGAAGAAAAATGGATTCGGCTAGAATCGATCCCAAAACTTATTAGTTGAAAGCTTAACCATGTAACTAAGACATCTAAGAAGGTTTACTAAGAAGTTAAACGTCGTCTGGTACATATTTATGGCAGGCTTTTAAAAACCTCGATATTTTTGACCGATAGAAAATTTTATCAGACCTCAGAGGTAAACAGGATAATTGGATTAATCTGTATCGGTATAGACTATAATGTAATCCCTTAATGTGTAACTCCACTGCAAACCAAAGCCATACATGCATGAATTATCTGTACCAACTAAGATTGTATAATGTCTAGAAGAATATTTTACTTCCTGACTTCTCAATCAAATAGGGCTACTACTCAAATCTTCAGGTGTCTCAGAATTAACCACACACAGTGGGACAACAAACTATCCAATGCATCCTAGTCTTATATTTAAGATTGCAATATAATTTATATGCTGAAAAGATGAGAGCTCACAAAACTGTGTCGTTTGTGACAGATTACGACTCATTGATGCAAAAACTTGCTAAGAAGTGACACAGACTTGCCAATATCCGACGAATGTATCTGTGTTGAGCTTTGCTGGGAATTGGCAAGATGAAGTAGTGAAGGTTTGACCAAACAACGCCCTTTATTAGACTACAAGCAACATCGCGTGCTGCATATCATGACTGATGTTGAACAGAGCAAATTTCAGGCTTTCAATACTTGCAGATCACACAAAAAAATGAGGCCCCATTTCTATTAATAAAACAGAACTATATTGTGTTTCACGTGTGGAGCATATTGGTCCGAACGATTAAGGCTTCGTTCGAACAAGAAGCATTTAGGCTACTCAGTATCACCCGAAATGAGTTGGAATATTAGTAAAAGATTAATTGAATATTAATTATTTTAAACTTAAAAAATAATTTAATATATTTTTTTAAAAAAGTAGGAAACACATACTTTAGTAGTTTAACGTGGTCATGGTAAACGAGGGAAATCTCTGACAACAATCTGAAACAAACTCAGCCCAAGTTTTCGTGGATACCCTTGTCTCTTGTCTAGAAACGCATGTATTTTTGCAGTACTCTTTAATATAGTAAATAACACCACACTGCTAGATATATGACGGACAATTCTTACCGGCATGAACAATCACACTACGAGAAACACATAATTTCGTGAGGGTGGAAAACTTCCATGAAAATTAAAAAAACCACCAAGAAAACACTTCGTGTCGGTGATTCTTCACGCAAAAACACTCACGCAATAAAAATGGATTAACTACCAATGACAATTTTCCTAGCGGGAATTATCTTAGCGGTTAACCGCCAATGACAATTCTCTTAGCGGCAACCACCGTCAAGAAAATGAAGCTATCGTCAAGTTAGTGCAATACCACAGATTTGAATGAAACCGTCATGTTAATTCATTTTCGTGTCAGTGTTAACCTCAGGTTTATTCATTTTCATTATGGTGTTCAACAATCAGTTTTATTCATTTTGAACACCCAAGTTCATTCATTTTCATTAAGGTGTTCAACCGCTAGGTTTTTATGATGTCGTGGGACTGCCAGGTTTATCCATTTTCGTAATGCTATAGCTGTCAAGGAAAACATATTGGAACTGCCAAGCAAAGCAAATAGAATATTAATTGGTGAACAGGTTCACTAATCAAACTGAACATGACTTGCTCTTGTGCTACACAGATATCACTAAGAAAAAGATTACTCTCCCATCAACTTAGTTTCAACCATAATAGACCAAAAGGAAGTCCCAAAGGAACAGATCAATCACTTGAGTTATTGACATCACTTGCTCTTGTGCTGCTTTCATTTGCAACAGTTTTCATTCCCTGCCTTCAAAGTCACAATCAAGATCACTGAAATTGTTATCATGATCTGTCATTGAATTTGCTGTCATCACCCAAGTCCTCGTTGCTACCCATGTCATCATCCAAGTTAGAGCAAGAATGTGATGACCCCATCACCTGAAAAAAAACAAATGCATGTTCTTAATATACTAAGCTTGTGATATAAAAGAAACTGAAATATCCATCTCTTGTCAGAGTAGCTTTAGAAGTACTGATATATTCAATTAGTAGATAATAAGGTTATGCAGTGCCATAAGTTCATACTTGCTGACATAAACCAAAATATTAAAAGGTAAAGGAAAAAGTCCTCTGAATGCTTAAATGCATTGTCCAAACAAGAATTTAGTAATCGTCCAAATCATGGTTTGCCATTTTATTATTCTATTTTCGAAAGACGAGCAACATAACAAATTTCAGTTTCACAATGATTTGCCACTGGTATCTACCAAATATCACTAGCAAAAAAATGTAGAAAAATACCATAATAAATACCAATTACCTATAAAACATATCAAACAAACATAACCACTAGAACACTAGACTATATATAATATACCTAGAATCGACCCACCTATATAACGTTAGGGTCTTAATCTCACTATACATATTCTTATATCGTATCAGAACAGGTCTAGACATCCCCGGCACGCTAGCATCCTCCCGCCAGCTAGCCGACGCTTTCTCCCCGTCACCGACTTTCTTCCCGGTATTCCCTCCTCACAGTCTCGTCTCAACTCCTTCTTCCCGTCTTCTCCGTAAACGTTTTTCCTTTCTCCTTTTCCACCATCCTCTCCCATCCCTTCCTCCTCCACGCGACAAGGCGACAGTCTCCATCCGCTTCCTCGTCTCAACTCACACCCGTCTTCGCCCTTCTTCTTGCTTCGTGCATCTTTTCTCCTCCGACGTCGGCGCACCTCTACGCTCGTTGTCTCCATCGGCTAGACCCGTCCACCCTTCATCGGCTGAAACCCTCTCTTGGTTCTCGCTTTTCCAACACGCTCAATTGCTCCCAGACGCAAACCTTCTCCACTCGCATCCGAGCCACTCCGACGTATCCACGTGTCCACAGACATGAATCTCGGCCTCCCGGATGCGAACCTCCTCTCTTCGCGTCCGGCCCCTCTCCAAGTTTCGCGTCCACTCCACTCTTTTTCCTCCATGAGTCCAAGGACGTGAAACTTCTCTTCATAGACGTGAATCTTCGCACGTCCGTGACCCACCCACTCTGACCTACCTACTCTGTCACCCACCTTTATCTCAACTACTTCGCTGCCTACCCTCCATCGGCCAACCACTCCCCATCGGCTGGTTGGCCCACCCTTCCCTCTCATCGGCTCACTCCCCATCAACCAATCACTTCCCTGATCGGCCGATCTCCCTTCTCATCGGCTTCTTCCCATCGGCCTCTTACTCTCATCGGCTTCTTGCCCCTGTTCCCCTCTTGTCATAGCCATCGAGTCAGCCCTTAGCTCCAATACTCTCCCAGTCGCCGAATCTACTCCGGTCCTCGGTGCCCCAGACCACACCTCGGACACTACCTCGCCAATCTTCTCACCACCCTACACCGCTGTGAACGTAAAATCTCACGTTCCCATTTCTCTTGACCTCAACGCCAACTACTCCAAGTGGATATTTTTCTTTAAATCTCTCTGTGAAAAGTTCGGCCTACAGTCACACATTGATGGCTCTGCTCCACCTCGACCCGATGACTCCTAGTGGAACATCGCTGAGAGTTGCATGCGCAGCTGGCTGCTCGGCTCGGTCAATGACTCTGTCCTCGACCTCACCATGGAAGATACCGATCCCACCGCCCGAGATATCTGGGTGGCTATCGAGCAAATCTTCCTCGCCAACAAGCAGCTACGCGCCATCTTCTTACTCAACGAGTTTCACTCTATTGTACAAGGAGACTCTTCTATTCCTCGTACTGCCAGCGCCTTAAAGTAAAGGCTACCGCTCTCTAGGATGTCGATCACCCTGTGGTCAACTTCCAACTCGTCCTCACCCTCTTGCGAGGCCTCAACCTACACTTCTCCAACACCGCCGACGATATCGCCAATGCCACACCCCTTCCATCGTTTGTCGGAGCCCATAACATGCTAGTTCTGAAAGAACTCCGTCTAGCCAACGACGAGAAGACCATACCCCACACAGCTCTCCTCGCTGCAACCAATCATGGCTGCCAAGCATCCTGTGCTACCGCCCCCTCCCGCGGCTCTGGCGGCCATGGCCCTAACCATGGCAACACAGCCCGTACCGGTGGCACCGGCAAAGGCAAGGGCAAAGGCAAGGACAAGAACTGGCACGGTCCGATGCAATCTCGACCTGTTTCAGTCCCTGCCTAGCCTGTCGATCCCACGGGTCCGTGGCTCTGCTACAATCCCTAGGCACCCTAGCCCCAGCTGCGCAGTCCCATCGGCTAGCAACCAGGGTTTCTCGGCGCCCATCCTTAGGCCCACCTAGCATCGGCTCCCACCCTGTTGCCTCAGCCGATGATACAGCCACCACCCACCTAGTCGGTTCCCTCCTGGAACCAAGCTGGCCTCCTCACCACCCTCAACCAGATGACACTCCAACCTCAGCACCCTTGGGTGCTGGACTTTGGTGCGTCCTCCCACATGGCATCCTCGGCTGGTATACTCCGCTCTTGTCATCTCTCCTCCTCCCCTTTGTCACCATCGGTAATGCCCACTCTCTTCCTATCCAATGCCGTGGTGACTCCTTTCTGTCTACACCCACCACTAATCTTTCTCTTCGCAATGTCCACATTGTACCCTCCCTTATTCACAATCTCGCATCTGTTCGCCAATTCACAAGAGATAATAATTGCTCAATTGAATTTGATGCTTCTGGTTTCTCTATGAAGGATATCCCAACCCGGCGGCACATCCTTCACTGCAATAGTGGTAGTGACCTCTATACCATCCCCACTGCGCAGTTCACTCCACACGCCAGCATCGCCCTCTCGACCAACCTCTGGCATCTTCGCCTCGGCCCCGACGCTGTCGCCAACCTCCGTCGCAGCGTCTCCATCCAGTGTACCCTTAGCAGCTCCACTGTTTGCCACTCGTGTCAACTTGTCAACATGTGCGATTGCCATTTTCTAATTCGCTATCTTGTACCTCACTCTGATGTATGGACTAATACACTATGATGTATAGACTTTTTCGGTTAAAAGTGTCTCCGGTAATCAGTATTATCTTGCCATACTTGATGATTACACATACTATTGCTGGACTTTTCCACTCATCAACAAATCCGAGGTCGTATCCCACCTAACTAACTTCATAAACTATGTTTCTAATCAGTTCAACCTCCCCCATCAAAGCTCTACAAGCCGATAATGGTACGGAGTTTATCAACCATACTGTTCAACCTTCCTCACCTCTAAGGACATCCATCTACGCCTCTCCTGCCCCTACACCTCTCCCCAGAACAGCAAGGCCGAACGCCTATTTCGCACCCTTAACAACATAAGTCACACAATGTTCCTTTATGCCTACCTACCTACAACTTACTAGGATAAAGCACTAACCACTGCGACTTACCTCCTCAATCGGCGATCATGCTCCTCCGTTCGCAATAACGTTCCATACACTCTTCGATACCGCACGGCGCCCGACTACTCCCACCTACGCGTTTTCGGGTGCCTCTGTTACCCAAATCTCATTGCCACTGCTCCTCACAAACTTGCTCCCTGCTCCACCGCCTACATTCTCCTCAGATATCCCTCATCTCACAAGGGATACCGATATCTCAATCTCTCTACCCACCGGATCATCGTCTCTCGTCATGTCGTTTTCGACGAGACATGCTTCCCCTTCGGTCTGCTTAATCCGAGATCCTCATCTAGCGATCTCGACTTCCTCCTTACCAACACCATGGCCTCCTGGTCTCCTTCACCGTTCTCCCCTCTAGCCTCCTCATCGGCTGCTCCTGAGGACTTACTGCTCAACTATTCCACTACCCTTCGGTCCGATGTCACTCCCATCAGACCTCCATCGGCCCTACCACTCTCATCGGCTTCGGTCGATCCTATCTCCTTTCCATCGAACACCTCACCCCCATCGGCTCCTCCTCCCTCATCGACTCATAACCACCCATTGGCCCATCCGCCTCCATTGGCTCCTCAACCTCCATCGGCTCCCTCCTCTCTATCGGCTGCTCCATCTCCATCTGACCAACCAAACCGATCAGCCCATTCAACCTCATCGGCACAGGCCGATCTAGTTCAGCACTTTCCTCTCACATACAGCCACCAATCCCAAGCCGATGACGCCCCTCCCTAACCAGTTCTCCCCACACCTACCACGCCCCCATTGGCTCCCGTCCTCTCTACCTCTCACATGGTTACCCGATCACAAACCAGGTCTCTCTGCCCACCAAGAGCTACGGGCTCTCCGCCGTCCACTGCTCTATCTCGCCCATCCCAGCGACTTCTCGTTCCGCCCTGGCTGATCCTCAGTGACGCGTGACCATGGCCGATGAGTACAAAGCCCTTATGGACAACGAGACCCGGCGCCTCGTCCCTCATCCTCCTGGTGCCAACGTTGTGACCGATAAGTGGATCTTCAAGCACAAGTTCCACGCCGATGGCTCCCTTGCTCATCACAAGGCACAAGTTCCAACGCCCCGGTGTCGATTACGATGAGATTTTCAGTCCCATCGTCAAACCATCCACCATCTAGGTCGTTCTCACCTTGGCTGCCTTGCACTCTTGGCCGATCCAACAGCTCGACGTGAACAACGCCTTTCTTCATGGTCATCTGACGAAAACGGTCTACTGCCAGCAGCCTCTAGGCTTCGTCGACCCCTCTTGTCCTGACGATGTCTGCCTTCTTCAACGCTCACTCTATGGCCTCAAACAAGCTCCTCAGGCCTGGTACTAGCGCTTTGCTGCCTACCTTCGGCACATCGGCTTTATGGCCTCCGTGTCCGATAGCTCCCTCTTTACTCTTCACATCTGCAACGCCACCGCCTATCTCCTCCTATACGTTGATGATATTGTTCTTACAGCGTTCTCGACATCCTTTCTACACCAGATAATGGCTCGACTCTACTCCAAGTTCGCCATGACCGACCTCGGTCCCCTCCATGACTTCCTTGGCATCTCCGTCACCCGTTCTTCTCACGGGCTCTTCCTTTCCCAGCGCCAGTACGCCATCGATCTTCTCTAGCGTGCGGGCATAGCCGAATGTCACCCCACGGCCACTCCGGTCGACACTCGAGCCAAACTCTCCGCTGTCGATGGCTCACTCATCGCCGATCCCTCTCAGTATCAGAGTCTCATTGGTGCTCTCTAATACCTCACCCTCACACGTCCTGACCTCACTTACGCCGTCCAGCAAGTGTGCCTTTTCATGTACGCTCCGCACGAACTTCATGTAGCGCTGCTCAAGCGCATCCTTCGCTACATGAAGGGCACACTCTCTAGCGAGCTACACCTTAGTTCCAGCCCTATCGACTCCCTCACCGCGTACTCCGACGTGGACTAGGCAGGCTACCCTGACTCTCAACGCTCCATGTCTGGCTACTGCGTCTTCCTTGGCGACACTCTAGTCTCCTGGTCCTCAAAACGCCAGACTATAGTGTCTCGGTCTAGCGCCAAAGCCGAATACCGCACCGTCGCCCATGCCATCGTCGAGTGTTGCTGGCTTTGCTAGCTTCTCTAGGAGCTCCATGCACCTCTCTCCTCTGCGATCGTCGTCTACTGCAACAACGTCAGTGCTGTCTACATGACCGCTAACCCGGTTCATCATCGACGTACGAAGCACATAGAAATCGACATTCATTTTGTCCGTAACAAGGTCGTATTAGGACAGGTCCGGGTGCTCCATGTACCATCGGCGCACCAGTTCGCCGATATTATGACCAAAGGCCTCCCCACGCCTTTGTTCACCAGTTTTCGGTCTAGTCTCTGCGTCCGTTCGCCTCCCGCTGCAACTGTGAGGGGTGTTAAACCACTGAACCACTGCACTGTATATATATAGACCCGACCCCTGTATAGCGTTGGGGTCTTAGTTTCACTGTATACATTCTTACAAAACCAATTAATTTTGTGCAGCTTACATAACATATGCATTCTAATTTATAACATAACAACATGTGAATTATCTGTATTAAAAAAGGTGAGCCTGATAACAAAATTTTGCTTAACTATTTGATAGTATAGTTAGAAGCCACGAATGCAAGAAGCAGCTACAGTACTAACCAATCCTGTGTGACCATGTAATTCTCATATTTATTATCACCATCCTAAATGCCATTCCTTTTTATCTCCTTTTGAGCCAGGCAAAGCCCAACGTTTGTCCTTGAGATGGCCAATACTACAGGATCGTTCCAAAGGATGCACAATAAAACAGTTATGTGAACTATCCATGAGAAACTCTGTAAAAAGCAGTTGCTTTCTGGCATCTAATTTCTATTTTTATTAGATTAAGCAACAATAAGCACATATAAAAGATATGGATTCACCTGAAACAATTTTGTTCCAAGCTCAACCTATTTATCAAAGCACAAATTTGCAGAGCAATTTTCTGCTACAAGAATATGGATAATTTATTGCAAGCTATACACCACAACAAAAAACAACTACAGGGCAAGATAAACTTCTGAAGAAGAGAATGGGTTATCAACTCATGACAAAGAACGCATTTTATTTTAATAATAAAATCGGAAACATAGATCCTTACCACTGTCTTCGATGAGATATGTGCATCTTGTTGGAGAGGTAGCCAAGCGGTCTGCTCAAACTTCAGAAAGCCTCAGGTGCTCAAATCCTCAGTTCACCCTTGAACATAAATTAGGGAGCAACAAAATAAGATCCTAATATTCCCCTTGCCCCTTTGCATGCTATACTCGATGGCTCCGTTATACCCAAAATCCCAATTCAAGTACTAAGGCAGCAGCTGTTAATTAGAACTAAATCAAGAGGACAAGGAATGTATTTGATTCCTCACATCGTACAGAGCAAAATCAGCAACTGATTCAATCAAGCAAGCTAGGGCTGTCTTATCGAGAAACAACAAACAGAACTTAGAGGGGTTGGCATCAGATGCAAGCCACGCCCTTCACTACCCGCCGCAACGTCCCTTCATCGCGACCCCGGCGAGAAACCCATCTTCACGAGCAGCAGAGGATGTGGTGGAAGGGAGCAACGGAGAAGACTCCGGGGGTATACTTGAGACTGAGTGAAGGAGAGAAGAAGGGGGTGGCAAGTTAGAGAGGGCAAGGTCTTCTTTTGGCTCTGGGGAGGCACGCACACATGACTTGGTGTATTTTGGGCCTCCATCCCCGCGCAATTTTTCCCGATTCACGCTTCTTTTTTACTAGAGCGGGGCAAAGGGAGCAAGCTGCACACATGCATCAGACAAATTTTGGAGCGATGGATTAGTTTTCGTGGTGGTGCAGTGAAATCGTCCAAAAAAATTGTATTTTTCTTGGCGATGCAAAGGTTCTGACAATAAAATTCTCTTTTTTCTTAGCGGTTTCGATGTTCTCCCACAAATTTTTTTTTTTGGCGGTTCCTTTTTGCTTCACATAAAAATTCTTTACCCTCATGAAAATTAATTCTGGATTATGATAGTGCTAATTTTTCTAGTCAACATATGATGCCATGTTAACAGAACCCGGGAAAATGAATATTACAAGCTTCTCTCTGCAAAAAAGAGAGACATGTTCAATTGATCCAATAAGAGTGTGCACCTTTTCATAGTTCCAAATTTAAGATTTTCTGTGATTTATGCGGGTGTTTTAATTCGTGATATACCATATGGTTATATGAACACAAACTTCGTAAGAAAAAAAAGGAAGAAGGGCTCCTATGTAAAGCTGGAATTATTTTATTACTTTTGCAAAATATATTTAGTTTCAATCATTCAAAATATCTCAAAATTCCTCATTTCAAAGCAACCCTAACTGTGGAATTTCTCAAATGATATTAGTTCTAACTACCTGTACTTTTATGAATTGAAAACCAAATTTAGGGAAACACCAATTGTGTGGTGTAGTCGTGGATGCATAATTCTATCGACTAGTATTCAAATCCTAGTCTTATGCACATGCTGGTCATCTCTCTTAAGCATGTGTTAGAGGGTGCATATGCATCCGTGTAAGTATAGTGTATAGTGCTGTATGCGATTACTTATATGTAATTGCAAAAAAAAAAAGAAAAAGAAATGTGTGTGAATTAACCAACTGGCCTGAGCATGTCCACGGCATTGTCTTACGAATTTCGAATTTGCCATTATATCATATCAGAACATTTATAGCATATACATATACAAATACATATTACATGAACAGAGCCACATGCCCATTTTTAGATGCACACAAGGCCAACATAATCTGAATGAAGTAAACTGTCGCAGCAATTCAATTTGAGTACAAGACAAACCCTAACACCACAAAGTGACACTGACACGCACGTATATATAAATTTAGTTTTAGAGAGTTCAGACGATTCAGTACATTACACAGAAAAATATAGAGGAAGAAACTCTCATGAACATTAATACGCCACTAATGACAAAGGTAGATCTTCAGGCAGCCCCTTTGAGGCAAGTTGGACCTCCCTGGGACGCATCCCCCATAGCACACCGGCTTATTCGGAGCGAAGACTTTGTAGGTCAAACCGTTCGGCGCCGCCGCAGCCAGGCTGCCGGCGAGCACCACCGCCATCGCCATCGCCACCACCGCTACGCTGAAGACGAAGCGGACACGGCCAATCCGCAGCCTCGGCGCCATTGATGGACCAATATAATGTGACACTGAGCTTCAGACTACACCATATAGCTACTGAGATCTGAAGGCCGATGTGTACATGAGGTGGTGGTTATATGGGGTGATAGTGCTGACGGTGGGCTGTCGGCATTGTAGCAAGCTGGATTATGTACTATATATGTACTGTGAGTCACGAGTGCATCGAAGCTTGCTGTGTGGTGTGGGCAACATGGCAACGTTTACTATCCTGGCTAGGATAGCTTCATTTGTGCCTACTGTTTGTTGCATGCATGAATGCATGCCGATTTGGCTGGTCTTATGCTAGCTTACGTGTTGAGTGAGATTTTGGAACGGGGATCTTCTCTTCATCGAAGAGGATTTTGTTTGTCGTTCTTTGTTCAAATTGCAAAAGAAAAACGCCATTCAGCGAGTGGTCTGATTGTGCTGCTCAATTTGCCACCTTGTCTGGTAGTTCTCTGGGGGCGCTGTTCTAATGTTGGTCATGCATGCATGTGTTCGGATTTAGCATGTTGATTGTGCCGATTGCATATTTTTTTGTCTGTCGCTTTTGGCTTCGTATTCGTCAACACAGTCTAGGATCTAATTAATGCATCGCACGTAGAAAATTGATGATCAACCTTGTGCCCGCAGCTAATCCTGCTACAATGGCCATAGTAGTACGAGACTACGTACGGAAGTCTCACTGATTTCTACTTGTGTGTTCTAGTTAGTTTTACTCGGGTTGTGATTTGTTAAGCTAGAAGATCAATACATACACTAGAAGTGTACTCTGAAGCAATCTATTATATAATTAAAGTAGATTAAACATTGTCTAGAGTGTTTCTAGACCACCACACGTAGTTCTAATAAATTAAAAGAATTCTATAAGGAGAAAAGAATACATCCGTTTATTTAAATTGATGATTTCTATCTATAACAGTTTCTTATTACGAGAGGTTGGACGAACATCGGTAACTGCTCCTCCTTATAAGCCATTATACATAACTTATATACTATACATCCATCCTCCACCATCTGTACTACTCTCTCCCTTATCTCTTTTCTTAGTCTCTCCACCAACACGAGCTTACCAATAGGGTATAAGCTTCCTTGCAAGCATGGTGAGAGGACAGCACTGATGGTGGCCAAAGAGGCTAGTCTAGTCAGCTTATCCTCTCCACCAATCTGTCGCCCTCCTAAGGCTAGCTAGTCAGCTAATACATCACCCTCTCAGCCTCTGTCTCCCTGGGTGATTATTGCTCTTTGGAGTTGAGTTTTCTTTTTCTTCTTCTCGTTAATTTTGTTTGGTTTTAGATTTGAGGTGTTTGGTGGTTAATGGTGGTGGGTTTTCCTCATTTCTTACATGAATCAGATGAGGGGTCATAGTGGCAGAGTGCCTCTTCGATGGTTCACAGAGCAACGGCAACCACGGGCGTCAGTGGAGCAGTCAAAGTAACGTGACTATGGCAGCATTGATCAGCTATCAATTTGTTTCTTTTTTTGTTTTTGTCTGGAATTTTCCTATCAGTGACAACTCTTTGGTTTGAGGCGTTACAGATGAGTCTCCACATCAGTGACTAAAAGTCTATAATGCCTATGTCAACCGTTATAGATAAGGTTTTTGAGCCATTAGAAATAATGAGATCTGTGCTATTGTTTCAGTGCATGAGATGCTCTGGAAGGGTGGTGTCATCTTTTAGACGATAACTGGATGAACCTTTGCAAGTATACAAATATACAACAGAATGAGCTGGCTAATAAGCTAATGGCTATAGTGCTCAGTACTGATAGAGGTAGACCCAAGTGGAAATGAAACCAATTTTGCATGTTTAGACATTGATGTTTTTTCATCGAATTTTTCACTCTACTTAGTGCTAAAAAACTATTTTGCATGTAGTCAATAAACAATTTTTAGAGGCCAATGAGCAGCTTGCCTCTAACTAAAGACATATCAAAATCTTTAATTTACACAGGCAGTACTTAAAAGAGACCCACCTATCCAAAGGTTTTCTGAAGAAATAAAATAAAAGTTCAGTTCCAATCCCAGTCTACAGAGTCAAAAATTCACAAAATCCAACGATGCTTCTAGATCTAGGCTTCCCACCAACCTCATCAGTGAAGCACTAAAGCCTAGATCCAAAACCCTGTTCACCATAGAGAGAAGAACAGCAATGACAACTGCACTACCATCTCCACTAGCACCAGCAAGGACAGACTTCTAGATCTGGCCACCACCTCTCCTATGCCATCCCCAAGCCATGTGTCCTCATCAGTGAGGCACTGATCCCCAGATCCACCATGCACTCACCACTGAGGGAACAGTAACAGCAACCCTGCTCACTACCTCTATGGCGTGCTCCTCAATGGCAGCCACATGCTCCCTGTGCCATCATCGAGCTCCTTTTGCTACTACTTGTAGCTGCCAAGCTCCATGATGAACTGGGGACATGGCTGCTATGAGCTCTAAGGCAGCAACTCGGCACAAAGGAAGGAGATTGGGGATGTGACTGCTGTAGGCTCCATTGTGGGTGGTGTGGAGGAACAAAGCTGGTTTAGGTCTTGGGTGACTTTAGGTCCACAACATCCACTGTAGTCACTCTAGATCTTTACCTCTGTCGTCGCAACCTCGATAAGGTGAGAGAGAGGGAGGAGATTAAGGGAAGGAGGAAGGGAGGAAAGCTTAATGCTAGCATGACATGGGCTGATGGGTGGCTTTTATTTTAGATTAGCTTTTTCCTATGTAGTAAGAAGACCACTTGTAAAAATAGGATAAAAATAGAAGGGCCTCTTAAGGGATTGTCCGTAAAAATCATGAGATTTATTTTGACCGAAGATAATCTCATTGTAAGAAAATGGAAAGAAGATCCCAATAGCTCTTCATCTCTTAGGACAAAACCGGCCCCTGAAGATCTTTATAGGGAATGCAACAACCTGACGATGAAAGGTGGCAAGGGTTTTGAAGCAGTACAGGTTTGTGGGCTTATTACGTTGGGCTAGATTAGGCTGAATGATATGGCTTAGCCTGGGTTGCGTGTGAGGGAGATAATTGGCAGGGTGGCATCAGTATACTACATTAGAGATATTATCGGAGTGGTTATCCAAGTTGTAGCAACGACGGCGAGTGATCTTGTTGGATCCTATTGGAGTAGATCGAATACTCCTAATCCTTGTGTTCCTGTGTTTAGTATGGTGGAGATAATTACTTTCTTGATTTGGCCATAAACTTCCTAAATGAGGATTAGAATCTACTTCTAGAGGTAAAGTTTCGCAAAAAGACAACTTGTCTCCATCCGGTCGGCCAAATTTGGACTATGCGGTAATAAGATCTAAGATCCTAGATAGGCCACATTACATCACCAAGAAGGTAGCAAAAATCATCAAGAACAAAGAGAAATTGGACCCGATGTTGAGTAAGATGGATGATGCAAAGCAAAAGAAGCTAGAATCTAACCGAAGGAGTCGGATAGATCTATTGGCATTGAAGACGGTGGTAGAAACTTGATGCTAGAGGTGGAGAGAAAGGTGGATGATCTACGTGCTATGATTGGGAATTTACAAACTAGGTTGGAGATGATCCTAGAAGAATTCAAGCCCAACCATAGGAAAACCAAACAAGGGGATGGAGCTACATGATTAGGCTCTGTTAGGTTACTAGATACTCAATTCACATCAAAAGAATCATTTTGGTCTCATGATCCTAGTGCTACTGTGAGTCCACATATATTCCATTTTGCGACACCAAGGGTTGTCACCACCCATATTCCCATCCTCGAGACCAACCTTGGTAGCACTTGTGCACAGTGGTACACAAGATTATTGAAATTACTCTCCGGTTCCTTCTTATCTAAATGCATGTCCAAACAAGCCTTACAACATGGGATCTCTTGTTGTTGCTGGAGGAGGGTTGCCACCCATGAATCATCCTCAATTCAATGGAGATAATCCTCAGAAAGTAACTGTTAAGCATGTTTTGATACTTATGGAGTTCATGCTAGCACCTGGTAAGAGAATTTTAGTGGCAATTCCGCTTTCTGGTTGCAAACTACCATAAGTAAATTGATAGAAGTGAGTTGGGATAAGCTTTTTTGACAAAGTTTGCTATAGGTTCTACCAAGATAGGCAACAATCTTTGATAAGGCAATGGTTCTATGTTAAGCAAAGTATGTCAGTCTGTAAATAGGTAGAAGAATTCAATAGTGTCATGCATCAACTGCTAACCTATGACAATAGTGTGCATCCCATATACTTTGTGACAATAGGGTTAAAATAGGGTTAAGTGATGATGTTAGATCAATAGAGATGCTTTGTTGTAGGATGAAGCTATGGGGTGAACCAAGCGGATAAGGGATATGATAAAGGGACTATCCCATTGCTATTACCTTTACCTCCTTAGGGAAGTTCCAACTCAGAAGATGAAGACTGCAGGGGAATAAAAGCAATTTGTGCCACTACAAACAAAGTTAAACTGGCATCTTTTAAGGCAGTTATGGCAAGGGCTTGTGCTTCACATGTGGGGAGAAATGGGGAAGGATAATCGATGTACCTCAGCAGTCCAGTTGTACGTTGTGGAAGAATAGTTAAATTCTATCAAATTTGACAGTGGTTCTGATCATTACGTGAATTTTGACAAAGAAATGTTCTCTCATGGCCATCTGTAAGTAGTGTCAGGACTTGAGTTGCTAGTGTTGGTTGACTCTGGAAGCACTCACTCTTTTATTAATGAATAACTGTGCTACAGTTCAAGGAAATCAGATCTTGTCTAGTCCTGTCAATGCGAAGATTGAAGATTGGGGTTTACTAGGCTTCTACAGTTTGATTTCAGATTACTTGCTCAAGGTGGATATGATGTTATCCCGAAACGAATAGAATAGAACTTCAGTTTAGTTCCATAAATATTGGGCCAATAAATAGATGGAATTTCAATATTGACAGCAGATTATTAAGGCACATGGAATTTTACCACAATTGGATTGATATGATTCCGTATCTGCTGAGCAGTTGAAGGGGCTGGCAAAGATTGGGGATCTTATATGCTTATAACAAAACATTGTTACTTACGCTCTCCGTCATAAAATATAGCTGCTTTTTACTATGAAATTGGATAAAAAGGAGGACTTACACAACTGACTAGGGGCAATTAAAAAGCCGTCCTAAAAAATATGTGAACCCATTTTTAGCGGTGAAACTTTTACAAGTGAGATATAGATGTCAAAATTTTGGTTCTGAACACAGGTGCTGCTTTAATCTCTGAAACATTAAAATCGATGCTTTTTTGCTTTTCAGAAATTTTGTTCCGATGCCTTGTCTGACATGTTACACGCCGTAGGCTTCCACTAAATACCCAACAAGAGCCAGAGTCGTTGGAAGTGATAAAACTAGCTGTAATATCTAAAGTTTTCGATTGCATTATTTGTTCATAATTTTAAGGAACATTTTTCATATGTTCCATGTCCAAGGTCCATAACTGGAAAAATCCATAAGAAAGAGCACTTGACTCGTTGGCGCCCCATGGGTTGAACCCCGAGTACCAGAGTTCCTGACAATAAGGAAAAGATCTAATTGCTCTTGTGCCACAGGAATGGAGCAAACTGCATTGAACGTGCCACTATTGTGACAGACTACTGTTAATTTTTAACATTATTTCTTCATACTAAATGCCTGGAAAGTACCCAATTTTTTACTTTTCTCTTCAATCCATTTCTGTACCTTGGCAGTGGGGTTGGGTACTCATGGAGTTTGTATTCAGAGACGCCGAACAACCATCATCTTTGCAAGTGCAATTGTTTTGATGCTGTCATCGTGCAAATTTGGTGAACATATATATGACCAAAAAATAACGAAGTTTCCTGGTGCAGGCCAAGGAACATTCTACGCGTTGACACAAGATTAATTACAACTGTTTTTAAAAAAATATGTTCAAAAATAATTTTGACAAGCAAGGATGCTGCCAGTTGCAAAATGTGTAACCCCAGTGCAAACAAGCCATACAAGCATGGCTTGTTTTGATTTCATTAGTTCCATCGTCATTATATGCAGAACTAGATATATTTGTACGTACAAACTAAAATTGAACCATATCTAGAAAATCCTTTAATTCTTGACTGCTTTATCATTATGCGGCTACCCAAATCATCAGCTGACTGAGAATCACCCATAAACAATGGGACAAAATGCTTTCCGATGCGTAGAATTTGAGCGCTTAAAAATGAACTGCTTAAACTCGTAATACTGTTCCCTCCGAAAAAAAAAGTAAACTCATAATACTGTATCGTTCGTGACATATTACAATTCATGATTCATGGATGCAAACTTGCTAAGAAGTGAGACAGCAGGCTTGCAATATGATAGCACAAATATGGCTACATGCCTATATCTGATGAATATGGGTGTTAAGCTTTGCTGGGATTTGCCAAGATGATGTATTGAAGGCATGAAAAAACACAACGTACGTCTCTGTGATAAAGACTGCGAGCAAATTGGCTGACAGTAGCCGTTCGTTTCTCATGAGATTTTAAGTTTTTCTAAATTATCTAATTTTGTGATAGATATAAATAAATGAATTAATTATTATAAAGTTGATAATTTTCTCTAGAATAATATTTTAAGAAAATTTCATATAGAAAAAGTTTGTTTTTCATACAACACCATTTAGGAGCTTACAAAACGTGCCGATAAAAATCCAAAAGAACAGAGCCGTAAATTTCAATACTGATGAAGATGAACATAGCCAATTTCAGGCCTTCAATACCTGTAGAACATAGGAAAAATGAATTCCCTTTTCTTTTAATAAAATAGAAGTTAAATGTGGTTCAAGGTGTACTGTGTGCGTCGATTATATTGAACCGATACTGAGTTGTGATGGAGTCGAGAATTTTTTGCCTAGATATGAATGTACATTTCAGTACTCTTCATACGGTACATAACACCACGCTGCCTGACAACGGACAATTCTCTGCAGCAAACTAAAAACATCGTTGTATATTTTTCTAAAGAAAACAAAAGATCCGACGTTGATATGCTTTATAATAGTCTGGCAGTAGAAATTAATATAGACCGTTTACATTTTTTAATCTAGTGAATCATATCTAGTATCACCTTAACTACCACTGCGCTGGAGTGATTATTTGTAACGGGTCTAAACCTACACTATCAGATTTGATTTTCTGATCACTAATAACTTGATGTTATCTCTAATGGACGCTAAAGCAAGAACCTAACTATGATGGGTTGGTATATAGACCCATTAGAGATGAATTACTCATTTTTTATGACTGATTCACAGGTAACATCCTCTATCAGGTTTTGTTTTAGCATGTCACTGATATTAATTGTGATGGTTTTATATTAAAATTCAATACTAATACGGTGAACACGAAAAAAAATTAAATTTATCTTTTTAGTAGCTTTAGGAATTGTTAGTCATACCCTCTGAAATATAAATAACAAATATTCTTAGAAATTAGTTATCCTAGCCACAAATTGATAATGCAATCCATATAACTAACCACAAACTTATATATCCACATATATAAATGTATACAAACATATAATTTGTGACATGTATTTAAAATCCACATACAAAGACATAGAATGAT
Source organism: Oryza coarctata (assembly GCA_030770085.1). Taxonomy (NCBI): domain Eukaryota; kingdom Viridiplantae; phylum Streptophyta; class Magnoliopsida; order Poales; family Poaceae; genus Oryza; species Oryza coarctata. The sequence continues at coordinate 8,382,442 of CM061483.1, read as the reverse complement.
GTCATTTGATATTTCGAGCTAAAATCTTAGAAAAAAATATATACTTAGCACCAATCCTTATGAGTACAAACACTTCCAAATATAAACTATAATGTTATAAAATTATAAATGATATTGTTAAGTATTAGAGTATATGACATAATCTAGAATTAGTAAGTCACAAATTATCTTTTTCCTATAGTTAGCTAGAATATTATCAAAAAATAACAAAACTTGAAGTGAACAATGTCTCGAGGTTACTAATCCAACCAAACCAGTTGTGGAATCCGCTGACCTACCATTTTATGATAATTTAATAACAATTTCTTAGTAGTACATAACCTTAATATAAAGTAAGTTAATGGGATGATTTAGCATCAATCCACAATATATATATACAAATAGACATAATTATTAATTTATAGTATAAAATACAATAATATTATTTGTGTCTTATAACTCTCAACTAAATAAAAAAAAGAATGTTTTATGAGGACAGACACTTTCTCAATGTCTGCTTGGTCGATCGATCGTTTCATCTCTTCATTTATGCATAGAAACTATAGTTAGTTTGTGACTATAAATACTATCAACAAGTACAAAGAAGATGTACTTTTGGGCACAAACCCCGGAATCCAAGTCAATTACCTATTTTATCAAAGTAGCCATGTTGTGGAACATGTGAAAACCACATTGATTCTTAACCTGTTGCGCACATTTGAAGTTCATGTTATGATGAAGAGATTTATTGTTATCTTTGTGTTTGCCTCCATTCTTGATGTGTAATGCTCACGCGGCATCTATTGTATATGCAAGATGTGAGAAATCATATGGACAAGTAAGGTTAGAGTTAAAGGTAATAAACCCTATTCTATAACCACAAGAATCCAATAACTCCTATATAATAAACGTGCAGCCATGGTAAGTTTGAGTTTTGTAAATTATAATATAGAAAGCTAAAGGTGATAAACCTAAAATCTGATCTCTCTTACTGTTGATTGTGCACTAGCGTTATATAATCCTTGTCTTGATAAACCCACATGCAATGGCTGGTATAGTCAATGACCTCATCTAACTAGGTATTCAGTTTGGTCTCATTGACCATTAATGGATCAAAAAAATCAACCCTGTTAGTGGACCTAAAAGACTCCTTCCAACATAACCTATAATCGTGCAGATATTACTAACGAATATCATAACAAAAATACTTACGACATAAAATAGAGCTATGTGCACTTACAAGAAGAAACATTTCAATAGGCCAATGTCCACCACTATCACTATATATAGATCGAAGAGATTTTTGAAGCCGATAACAACAAACGTTGGGGCTGAAAGAAATTGTTCTTAACCACGATATCCAACGATTGAGGATTCCCTTTGCATTCTTTTTGAGTTGCTGACTTCCATGCATTATCTATGCAGTTCTTGGCAACAAGTATCCATTCTTTTCTAAAGCAGGGTCCTCCATCAAAAACATGCATAACACATAATCACTTAACAATAAATGATGCAAAGCCCACGATGGCTTTTTCTTGCCCTTTCTCTTTCCCTTGGTCCTAACATTTTAGATTCTCTAGTGCAAAGGGAAAATATCAGACTTGGGAGGACCATCTTTGAATCTCTATGCCATCCCTTCGGCAACCCAACCTATGCCACCGCCCACGGCTCAAGCGGGCTCATAAGGTCACTTTGGTTCGCCGCTATACCATCACCATCCACTACTGCAATCGATCATCTTCACCGTCCTCCTAGATTTCCCATAAGTAGATCTAGAAGTAGATTGGCCATAGAAGGAGAGAAGCCTATAGAGGAGGATGCCCAACCAGCAGAGTAAGATGAGCCAATGCCGCTGCCTAGACACTTTCCCTACATGCCGCCAACAATCCATGAGGTCTGCCAATGCGGCTTCCAACATGTAACGATGTCACCTCGCTGCTAGACCTCCTCACGCCAATGCTGACATGTGCCCCTAACATCTCACCACCGTGCGCCAACTCTGCCTCATGCCACCTTCATCTCACCACCACCTGCCGACACCACCTAGCACCAGATCAGGCCTGCTAGGAGCGTCATCCGTCACACCGGCCTCTTAGATCTAGCGGTGAATGGCCTCCATGTCGCCCCCCAGTGGCTCATCGTGACGCTGTCATTGTCATCCTCCTCGTGCGTCTGAGCTGCACCGCTTGGATTTCACCTCGCCACATGGCTTTTCAGCGGCTCGCTCTGGTGTCCACGAGACGGAGGACAGAGGATGGAGGGCTGGGCTTAGGGTTTCGCTCCCCTGAGTTGCCTACACAGGAGCCGACACACGGGTTCATAAGGATCATTCTCCGAGCCATGAAAAGCTGCCTGGTGCAACGGGCAGAAAAGAAAACGACGGTTCTGAAGGAGTGACGGCTTGCAAGCAGGCGTTGGTCACTTGCTTCCACGTTATCCAAATAACAGCTGAAGTCAGTTCCGCGCACTACTCTTCCTGTCGTATCTCATTCGTATAGCTATTTCCTTGCCAAAATGCCAATGGGAAGTTCGTACAGGCTATGTTGGGCGAACACTCCTGATGCATCTCATTCTAAACATGGAAATGTCAAGTGAAGCCGAGCGAACGGATCACAGAAAAATGGAAACAGAGAAAATGGTCTATATTGTGCATTGTTCCTTACCTGGTTCTGTTGCTTGTTTGCTCCGTTTTCCGTCAGATGGACACCGGAAGCAATTTATATAAGCAACGCAGGGACACAGTAGTTAACCCATGAGTTGTACGGCTTAGTACTATTGATATTAGCAATATTGAAATATTGATATTAGCAATTTTGAAATATTGATATCATGTGCTAAATACCACTATCAATTCTTAATTATATCGGCTTAGGTCTTTAACTATATATTATAAAAATTGTAGGTGTTTCCGTCCAAGATTTTGGTATGTCATCCTACATCCTCACGGATCACGCGTCGTCCTCGCCCACTTCCTTATCGCTAGCGTTCTGATTCTTCTTTCCACTGATGATCCGATTCTAATTCCACGTTCTTTTTTGGTCTCCCTTAAAAACGAGTTAAAAAAGCAACACATATCCTGCGCATCGTCACCAGATCGGTTTGGAGCTTTGCATTGGGTTTCCACACGGTAAAAAAAGGCACCACATTGTATCGTATCGTATTACACCAGATCAATTGATATCAACCGATCGGGCGCGCCGGGCTAGGCAAGGGCGGCCATCGGCGTCCCTGACCTCGGCGACTACTTCGCCGGGCGCAAGACCTTCTCCGTGGTGATCGACGACATCAAAGGCAACACCCGCGTCCGTCGCATGGCCGATGCCAGCTGGGGACTGGCAGCCTGGGAGCGTGACATGAGCAGGCCAGGCCTCGTCGCCATCGGCCATCTAGAGCTTCCTCGACAATCGGTCACAACCGTGCAGGAAGGGCGTCATCCACCGCCGCTGCTACTCCACTTGCTGCAGATGCAATATACCGCGCTGTCAATTTCGTCGCAGTGGAGCCCCGTCTTCCCTTTCCTCCACCAGGACGGCCGATGGCGCCGCTGCAGTCGCCCACTCCAACGGCGTTGCCTGTACTGGCACCACAGAGCTCATGTCACCCTCCGCCGCCTTCCGGCGGCAGCCCTTCGTCGTTGGTAACTAATAATTCGCGCCTTCCTCGTAGGCACCGTGCGGGTCGCCGCTTCTCCTGTTGCTTGCTCGATTTGGCGTTGTTGTGAGGATCGATGGTTTCCGGCGGGATTGATGACTTCTTCGAAGACGATAGTGTACGACGTGACAGCGCGCAGCTGCCTGCAACAACCAGGTGTACTAATTTTTTCTTCTAGAAATCGACATTATTTTCTGTTACGAGCTTAGCTGAACTACTCTGTGCTGGGGCTGCATAATGCGGCATGTGTTCTAACTCGTGGATTGATAACGGTCAGTGTTACTGGATTTCGATTAGATTTGGTTTGTGTTTCAACCAGTTAAAACATGTTTCTGCCATTTGCCAACAACTTTTTAGAAGAGTAATCCGTTTAGATCAATTCTGTTGGATGAGTGCCTGACTGGCCATCATCACCTAATAGTGGCTTTGCTCATGTACAGCTGTGAAACCAGCCAATGAATCATTCACGATCGTACGAACATCCCCTATTTCAGTTTTGTTGACTGGCCCGGTGCTTCTCTATCTCGCATGAATGCACGTGGGTCAGGTGCATCTGTTCCGGCATCACATGATCCAGCCAGAGGCTGGACATATAAGTTTATGTTAAGTGCAGCTCACAATGTTTATAATTCGAAGCAAATGTTGTATAGTCATGTTTCCATGGAGTTGCATGCATGGGAAATGACCGAATAATTGAAGCAAATGACATGCATGTTGTCCGCAACTGAATGCATATTATTCTTTCGTTGTACTGTTTTTTTTATGTGGCATACATCTTAATTATTCTATATTAAAACGCATGGATCTGCTAATACTCAAATTTAATCCTCTTCTCCTCTCATGTTATTCTCACGTAGATTTATAACGACGTACAAGAAACACTTATCCACGAAATCCACTTCTTGTAGTCAATGTCACCGCATATATTTGTCACCCATCATAACATACGGTCATTTCGCTTCTAAGACATGTCTAAGATCGATGCTGAAAGATGTCTGAGATCGATACTTGCATGACAGGCTCATATTATTTCGCTTTTGCTTTACTTATAAGCTAAAATTTAGTGGTTTTAATAGTCATTTGTTTTTAATCGCTATAAATATATATATATATATTTTATTCATAAATTATTTTTTAAGTTGCTAATAAGCCGTTTCGCTTATTCCTTCAAGTAGAAAAGATTACAAGTTTGTTGCAACAGAAAAAACTTAAAATTACTATAAATTACACTCCTAGATAATTAGGGTTCAATATTTATTATCTATAATCCTTAAAAAACATATTCTCCACGTAGACATGCCAAATACTTGCTTGTTGAAAATAATCTATTTCTTGTCCACTTTGTGAAGACAGATGCACATCAGTTTTACTATTTTCAGGAAGAAATCCTGAATTTCTATCCATGGTGGAAACTTGCATCAGGTATTCAGGTTAGCAGGCTGCTCCTCTCCCTCGAGGGCCACGACCCCATCAATCCAAAATCAAGATTGCAAGAAGCCACGGGACTACAGCCATCTAGCCGCTGTAACTAGGGATGGTTGTGGATTGATCTGTAGATAATTTAGGGTTAACTCTAATTCAACTAAATAGATAAATTTTATTTTAATTAAACTAAAACCGGTCTAAAATTACGTGCGGCCCGACCCGAGCACATCCCTAGCAGTAGCTATCCTAGCGCGAAGGATGCAGTGCGTGTAGGTGGCAATGGCGGCGGAGAACATGGAGGCCGTCGACTTCGACTCCAAGAACGACCATGCATGCGGCATGCCCCAACCCCCCGTCCGAACCTGCGCCTCTGCTCAGCCATCGTCGCCGGCGGGGACAGGCACCCTCGCGGCCACCCGAAAGACCTTGCCAGCCACGCCACCGACTTGGACTCCCTATCTCGGACGTACGATGGGCCCGGACCCCTTCGATGCGAGCTCCTATCTTCTCTCTGATTAATGGAGATTCATCTCGGGAACGTGACCAAACGGAAGGAGGGGACGAAGGGGTGGGTGCGCCATGAGTCCTGATGCAAACCGATGACGGACGAAGGTTGGGGTAGAAACGTGTGCGATCTATGCGACTACGCCGGACGTGCACGCGCGGAGAAGCGAGGGAGTCGGACGACAAGTACACGCGCGGGGCGAGGAGTTGGTCAACCGACGCAGAAAATACACCGCCCAGGCAGGGTCTCGGACGATGTACCAAACACCTGGTGAAAACACCTTCAATTTCTATAGCAGTGCGAAACCAACGGAAGCCTTCTCTCAGAAAAATGGACTGCGTATATTGCCCTGTAATACCTGCTGGTTGGGATTTAAATTAAGTTACTGCCACACGGCCAGAGAGATTGGATCGGTGATACGGTGGCCATAAAGAAAAAGGCTGTTACGTTTCTTGATGGGCTTTAAAGGAAGACGAGGGCCATAATTTAGATAGCTTTCTAAGTGAAAATTGAAGATCCCACGTATTTTAATGCAATCTAATGTTTATGAAGATATAATTTAAAAAATTAATAAGCATATCTTTCCATAGCGTGAACGCTTATAGAAATTATTCAATTAATATGGAATAAGTCTATTTTTAGCCCCTCAACTATTGAGGTGGTCTAATCTTCACGACCCAAATATGATACTGGACAATTTATGTCCCTTGTCTTTTAAAACCGGTGACCTTTTGTCCCTCAGCCCCATTAATCTGTTTTTGGTCACTGTAGCATTATGATTCAGCACATTGACTAGAATTGACCAGGATGAAGCAGCGATGACCATTTATCCTGTCCATGCCTCTCTCTTTTCCTTCCTCTCTCATAGAGTACCATGTGCTCTCTCTCCCTCCCTCCTATACTTCACCAAATCTCCCAATCTCCATCCTCAAATCCTCCATTCTCCATCGAGTGAGCTCCACCATCCATGGCAAGGTTGTCAAGCTCAAGGTCCCTCGTTCGATAGCTAGCTCACCTACAGGCTTTGGTATGAGGTCCTCTATTCTCCATCTAGTGCATGGCTACATACAATCTCGGGTATGATCCTTTTTTTTATTTCGGGATTTGGTGTTCTTTGTATTGATTTCGATTTTCATTATTCCCTTAAAATAGAAGTATGGAGATCACAAATTTTGGAGATGTTAAATGTAGAAAACAAGTCTATTTCATGCGGCGGCGAGCACAACCCAGGAAGAGCTCCTTCCTTAGTTGGTAGAGAGGAAGGGCCACGAGGAGGCCACTCGCTGGATCTGGTCCCCCTCGCTTCTTCCATGGCTGCACTGAGCTTCGGATCAGGGAGGCTCAAACGGTGACTCCGATGGAAAGATGTGCACAACGGAGATGGTACTTCACTAAAACAACCATATCAATTCTTCTTCTTTAATTGTAGCGGCAACAATTCTCATTAAACCGCCTTCATCATTTATTTGTCACTCATCTTGCCAACGGAGTTTAGCAATTTGCAAACAGAATGTTGTGCTGCTGCTAGTGGGAGAGGTGGTGTGCGAACGTGAAATTTAAGGGAGACCCTGCATGGTGGAGAGAGGGAGCAATAGAGGATTAAATGGGTTGGTCCAAATTAGTGTGTTGGTGTCCAGTCAACGCTAAGTCATCATCCACGTGGTAGAAACTAGCTTCCACATGGGCAAAGCCAACTTCAATTAGGTAGAGGGACCAAAATTGTCCGGTTTAGATAGACGAGGGACCTAACTTATCCGATATTATAGTTGAAGGACGAAATTTAGACCACCTCAATAGTTGAGGGGCGAATGTAGACTTTAAATTATTAATGGATAAATCTTTCTGATTTCATGAATTGGCAAATCTTTGTGATTTTATTTCTGTTTGCTAGGCATCTCCCGGTTAGCAGCAAGAATAATTAGCAAGCACCAAATCTTGTAGTATAGACTAACTCCATCTAGAATTTTTAATCCATTTGATATTTACGGGAAAGTGAAGAAAAGGAAGGAGAATGCCACGTCAGCAACAAGTTGATGAATACTAGGGTGAAAGCTGCATTCAAATGGAGAGGGGAGGGGTTGTTCAGTTTTAATAGTTAAAGGATATAGTTTGTCTGGTTTTAAAGTTAGAGAATGAAATACATACCAAGATGATAATTAAAATATGTAAAGTAGATGCAGGTATATATATAGGTGCGTGCGCTTTATAGGCAAAGAAATGAGTGGCAAAACCTATGCAGGTAAATATAGTCCCATTTAGTAGTTATTACTATTTTGCTGCTCTCTCCAGCAACCACGCTATCAAATTTGATACAGGCCACTCTAGAACATTCTGTTTGCAGATGCAATAAAACATGAAGTACTGCATCTTTGCAAACAAACGAAAAACAGAACAATTTTGGAGGATTGTAATAGTTAAGTGTTCCAAATCAACATATGTATCAAATAATTCATTTGGAGTTCTTAAACATTAATTGGTTTTTCATATAAATTAACTGGCATAGAAAACAATGCAGCCACTCGCTGCAACGGATAGAGAATAATTAGTTAGCTTAGCTGAGTCAGAAAGACTAAAATTGCTAGCTGTGAAATTCAAGAAGTTACTGTTAATTCTTCAAAATCTTCTCAATATACAGTAGCTTCGGTGGAGACCTCTTGAATTTCACAGGAGACCAAGGATGTGTTTGATTCAATGCATAAGCTAATCATACCCAAAAAAATTGTAATGGAAAAGTATCCATAGGTTTATTTGTTTGTTGCCGAAAAGTTGACAATACCAATATTTTGGTAAGGTTAGACAAAAGCTTTGAACTAACGTAATTTGCAGAATTTTGGTGTCAAACCAAACAACCCACTTTGCCAAAAAATTGGTTTTACTAATTTTTTGGCTTGCTAATATTTTGCTGAGGTTATATGGCTACGATCCGATCAAAACAGCCCCCAGCAACCTGCTGACCATCCACTACCCTGCCACCGGTTAGCCAACCCAACCACAGTTTCAAAGATGTGGCCACTTGCAAACCGCAGCAACGACTTATGAACTCAAGGAAGTGCGGCTTGCTTGGCCTGGAAAGCTAGCAGCGGCTTTTGTCTTCGCCAAGGTACCATTGGCATGGTTCCGTGCATTTTGAAACTGCACAGCACCAACATTTTTCCTGGTGCATCTCATTCGTCATCCATGTCGACATGGAGCTCAGCTAGCCAACAGATCAAGAATACAAGGAAGATAAAAATATTGTAAATTATTTGTTGTATATGTTTCCTAGCGAGCTAGGTCGCTTCCATGTATGTTTCCTTCTTTTTAATTGTCAAATTATTGGAGGATGTAAGCATGCTATCTATATAGGCAAGACAGGGAGTTAGACCGTGACAAAAAATTGTGTGTAATTCAGCTGCATTAAGAAATCGTGTAATTCACGTAGAATTAACGTTATCCCTGATCATGTGTATTTTCTATATTCTTAAATGCGGATTTGAAGACTTTTACTTATAATTTAATTTTCTATTAAGAATTCCCTCACCAAACAAAGAAAAAGAATTAGAAATTAATACTAACATATCATATATTTTTATTTTTCTAGGCTAGTTCTATTGCTGTTTCTTTTTCTTTTTCGAGCGATTGAGTAAACTTTTTTAATTGATTTTTTTATATAAAAGAGTGTAATTCTAAAATCTTTAAAAATAAGTTTTCACCGGCATTTGTTGCCCGTATCATCTAGGAAGGTTGGGAATGGCTCATGGCGTGGGAGTGCACCGTGTGAGAAATCTCCTACAGTCTTAATCCCCCTGCTATGTCTGACCGATGTCTCTCATTTTTTCTGCTTTCTGGAGGTTTTTTCTCTGTAATAGGTGCTTAGATGATTCCTTGGCCTGTTCTGTCTCCTGCTGTTGCAATGACTTCGATCGGCTGCATCGTGTGAACATTTTACCTCTTCCAATGGATTGACGTGTACATTTCTTCTGCGTTCGCGAAAAAAGAGTGGATGCATGCTCTGTACGCTTACAGCAACAAAACAGTTTATATACGCATGGGTTTTCTAGATGAATTCGATTACTATTTACTACGTACAACACTCACTACCACATAATTGTTTTGCAATTTGACCGAGCATGGTGCTATAGGTTCTCCATCTATATAAAAGAACAGAAACAATTGCACATATGCGGATTAGTATGTAATGCCCCCGTTTCTTTTTAAAGGACATTTCCGACAGCTTCGGCGAAATTAACGAGCGCGTGAATTGACCCTTTTGCCCTCCCGCTTCTGTGTTAATCCTACCCCATCCCGCTACTGTGTTCGTTCATCCATGCCCGCGGGGCAGGCGACCATGGAGCAGAGCAGCGGTGGCTAGGGATGGTCGTCGGAGGCCGCGGCGCTGTCCTCCCCACCACCTCGGACGAGTCCAGCCCCATCCCCGACGGCTACGTAGCCGGCTGGCGAGGGCAGCGCGGCAGCCGTGGAGGAGGGCAGGGCGTGCGGCTGTGGAGAAAGGGGGATCGAGCGCCCATGGAGCATGGTGGGGTGGGCGGCCGTGGGGCAGGCCGGCGACGGCTACGGATGGTCTTCGGAGCCCGCGGCATCGTCCCAGTTGCGCATCGGCAGCCAACCCTATTCTCGATCCTTCGAGACCGCCCCACACGCCTCTCCACCGCAGCCGGCACGGCGTCGTCTTCATCTTTCGTATCCCCAAGGTTCGTCTTGTCTATCCCGCGTGAGCTTCGGTAGAAATGCTATGAATTGAATCTTGTTGTATGTGAATTTTCAATCTATGTCTGAGATGGTGTTGTTCCTAAGAATAATCAGTGGATCAATACAAAATTGACCTCGGGCAGAACCTTGGTATGTGAATCTTGAGGCATCCTGGGGACAGGCTCAGGCTGAGCTCAATTTTCTACTAAGATTGTGTGATATTTGCCTAGTAATCAATAAATGAATCTTGGTCTGTGTTTAGCTTTCACCATGCAGCAATGTGTGTTCAGCATGCTGCACCACACAACTTTGCTACTCTGAAGATTTTAGGTGAGGCTGAAAGAGATGGCAACAATGTGTGTGCAGTTTTTTTTTCTATTGTGTATTCTGCCAATTTCTACATTTGCTAGTGCACACGAATGTTACATCTTTCTCTATGTGAATTTTGAATCTTGGTCTGAGATGGTGTTGTTCATGAAATTGTGTGATCTTTGCCGAGTAGATGATAAATGCTCAACATTTGGTAAACTTCAGAGAGAAAATCAACAACTAGATGACCTCTTCTTGTGGGCATTCACAGTAAAAACATTTACTCTGAAAATTTCATCTTATGAGTATTTCAGATCAATGCTAGTTTTAGTCTGAAAGTTTGATCATTGTAGAAGTCCAAAATTTCATCTAGGCATCTAGGCATCGCTTCAATATACTCATGCAACTATGTTCATGTCATCTTACAATTGCTATAGCCTGGGTGGTTGGGTGCAACCATATTTACCACATGTGTTTTTTTCAGGTTGGCATGTCTTCCTTTGTCAAGCCATCATGGACACTACCTCACTGCAAAGCCAAAATGGAGCCATCTCTCTCTTAGGTTGGCTGGAATGTGGAGTATGAGCTGTGGGTTTCTCATAATCTATGTGCACTGAACCTGTTATTCTTTGTATGCCCTACCAGAATCACTAGGAGTACAGAGTACTTCTTCAGCCACAAACTGAAAAATCTTCCGTTGTCATTTGGTGATCCTTCTAGAGAACCTGATTCTTTTGTCAATTTTGTCAATCTTGGAGTATCTGACTGTACTCCGTTGACACAATTACTGTACTCAATTTACAACCTGAATTCAACATTCAGTCAATATTCAGACACAATGTTGTCGCCAATAGGCATCAATGGCTCGAATAGTCATAGGGTTGAGTACACAACATTTCACAAGTTGAAAGAACATTGAAACAGTAAAATGTGATCACTAAATTGTTGTCAAATTGCACAGCAAGTACACTACTTCGTCTAATTGCACAAGCACAAGCTTTTGGTGACGTCGAATTGAAGTGACTGGAGCATCAGTCAAGCTCTGTTCTTGGCAAGGCCAGGGATTCAAACCTATGCGCCCTGTCGATGAAGAATAGGAACGAACCCATCTTGCTCAGGCGGAGCGCGAGCTCGTACTGCCGTCTGCCGCAGGCCGCGTGGGGCTAGGACTGCGCCAGTGCCTTTGGCTCGGCTGCGGCAAGAAACGATTTGGCTGTGGAGAAGACGGCAGCGGCGGGCGGAGGTGGAGGAGACGGGACGCCGAGGGTGCGAAGGGCGGCGATGGCAGCGACCCCGGCGCAGGTGCAGAGGCGGCGGTGGGTTCGGCGATCGCGAGGCAGGGGCAAATTTGGAAAAGGGTTTCCGGGATATGCACCAGCGTCAAATATTAAAACACCTTTTGGATTGTACACTGGTGTCATTTAAAAAGAAACGGAGGGAGTATATAAGTATGTCATTGTCATGATATCGATGAGAAAGTCCTATGATGTTGTTGCATAAGGCCAACGTATTTCCAAGTGTATTTTATTCCCACAGATCGAGTGTCATCCATGTCAACATGGAAGGGTCCATTGAGCTAAGGATCAATAATTAATGGCAAATGGAAGAAAATTAAAAATTGGTCTAGATGACTAAGATTATTCATCGTTTCGGCAGATGGGTGTTTTTACACGTCTGTTCCTCCTCTCGTGTCATCGGGAGGATAGTTGCAAGCAATTTATGCAAGGCTGGGAGAAAATAGAGTGAGAAGGCTCGCATGTCCTAATAGTTGGAAATGAATGCTAGAACAATCATCTTTTCAAAAAAAAAAAAGAGTAAAAAATTGAACTATTTTGGAGGTTTTAAGTGTATCGAGTCATCACATGTCTCAAAGAATTCATTTGAAATTCTTAGACATTAATTTTGGAGAAACCCCAGCTACAAAGGTGTTTGACGCTAAGTAATAGCTCCTCAAATTGTTTGATGTTTTCAAAGGAAATTTTCTTTATTTTAATCACTAGGGAGAACCAGATTCAAGATGTCCATTATATATTTCAAGTGTTTGAAGCCAAGACATCACCACAGAATTCATTCGAAAGTCATACACATGGGTTTTCTACAAGAATTTTAATACTACAACAGTTATTAACAATGACACAGTTCTGTTGCAGTTTCGTCGTCAAGCATGGTGCTCTAGATTCTGCAGCAATCTATCTTCTAAGATCACAAAATATTATGCTATAGTACAAATCTTCAACTGAACATGTATTAAGCTGTGAACTGAACTAGCCAAATCTTCTACATAATTTTGCACAGAGCTAGCTAGATTAAAATTTCTCTAATGGTACAATTGCATTTGACAAAAAAGAATTCATGTTTTCTTAATTTCTATTATTAGAATTGCATATATTTTGTATATACAGTATTGACCATCAATTTATCGACGTCATTATAATTGAAACCTCTTATTATTAATAACATATATCTTTTTTTTATTTATTATGCCAATTTCAGGCTTCGGAGTGAATCTATCATCCTTTCCTTGTCGTCTACTTGTGCGAGCTGCCCTATATTACTCTGTTTTTTTTTTTATAATGAAGATGTAATCTAAGTCGTTTGTAATGGTTCTGTGGCTCACAAGATTGCACCAGCAGGGCCTCTCGATCTCTTGCACTGTATCTAAGCAACATCACAGGTGCACTAGGCCACTGTATCTAAGCAACAACACAGGTCCTACAATGTTATCTTGGGTGCAGCTGGCACCTATGTCCTTGCTATGATATCAGCGAGAAAGTACTACAATGTTGTTGCATAAGGCCAACGGCGCTTCTTGGTCCATCTCATTCCCACGGATTGAGCATCATCCTTGCGTGTCAACCTGGAAAGGCTGGTTGAGCTAAGCGACCAAAGGATCAATTAATGAAAGATGGAAGAGAAATGGTCTAGATGATCAGATCACTCATCGTTTCTATAGGTTGCAAGTTTGAGAAATGTAGTCACATGTCCTATCAATGATGTGCAGTGTGCTATATGGACCTATAAATTGGTACTCGCTAGAGTATTACAGGAGATCCATTGCACAAAAGAAGTTCAGTCTCACGGCAAACAATCTGTTCATTTATATTTAACGCTGCATCGCCTGATTAACCGAATGCAGTTTCAAAGACGTGTAGCTTGTGAGCGGGCATGGGTTTACTCGCTTCTACAGGATGCATACAACTCAAGAGGTCAAGGCATTGAAAACAATATTTCAAAAGAAAAAACTTTATATATATTACCTTAAAAATTTTGTCCATCGCCCCTTTTTATGATGGTATCAACTTATCTACACGTTTTTTTTCTTTTTCCCTTGTCCGATGCATACTTTCTTGACCTGCATGATAAGAACGGGCTGATAATTGGCAAAGTAATATTAGTGGTCGGACTCATACATCTCAATAGGCTAAAAAAAGCAACGGATTAATTCATACATCATCTGATCATGCACGAAAAGAACAGAGCGTGAATAAGATCGACATCTAGCAAACTATTTTGCTCATGTCATGAATGCGTTCGATGAAAGTGAAGGCAAGCTGGGAATAAAATCAGGTATAAATTGATTGAGGAAAAACTCGCCAACCCAACACAGGGCGGTCGGCGGTGTACAATCGTCTCTTATGCTGGCGAGTCGCGATGTGTTCACGTGATGGAATATGGAACGTCATCTCGTCAGTGAGTGAATCACGTACGTCCGTCGCCTCGCCTTTGGTCTTTAAATTGTTAAAAAACCCTTGTATTTTATGATAGATGAGTTATAAAACTATATCGATAAATTAGCCTGCATTATTACAATTAGTTACCATCACAAATCTTTTTGTTCTTTCTCGATTAATGTGTACTAATTTATGGAGTTTCAAAGCAAGCATGTTTTTTACCCTTTTAAAAATAACGACAACGACGTCAAAATCAATAATAATATGTAGATGTTAACTGCACTTGGGACAGGCGTGCAGCAAATGTCTTACATGGGCTAAGGCACATGTCCTACATTCTTGACCCTAAAATTTCGCAATACGGACAGAGATCTCCGTGTCCTGGACATTTGGGGCCATCCTCGAACTCCTGGGTTAGTACGAGAAATTCCAGTCCAGGATTCACTCGACACAGGGAGCTCCCATTGGAGCTTCTAGTGTGGGGACCGAAACTTCCAGTCTAGTATTAACTCTAGATAGAGAGCTTTCACCAGAGCTTCTAGTGGTCATCAGAATTACTCGTCCAAAATTAAGTTGAGTGGGAGAGCTCCTGCTAGATATTTTGGTATAGATTCGAGCTGGGTGAGTTTTACCAAAAGTTTAGGTCGACTTTGGATAGATTTGAGTCTAAATTGGATGGATTTTATTCTAAGTACGAGGCAAGACCACCCCTCCGGCTATGCCAGATTGAACCAAGAAACAATCAATCGTTAAAATCAATTTATTACTTTTTCCTCTCTTTTATGCGTAGGATAAGGAGTAATGTAGCTTTTTTTAACCAGTTAAGTACCAAACTAGTCAATCCCCTCTGCAAAAGTAAGTTCAATTCTTTTGTTAGTTTGTTTTATAATCATCTGTGCATCTCCATAAAAGTCAGGAGGTTATCCTTTGCCAATTTAACATGAAAATCGGCGAGTCCTCACCGTGAAAGCATGATATTTACCCTTTGCCTATTTGCTAGAAAATTAGTTGCCTGTCGCCGGTAAAGTGCGATAGATCTATATGAGAATCAGTAGTTTCCTTGCTGGTTTCACAATATGACCTCGGCATTCATGGCTAGCATTGTGCAAACAACTTTTGGTCTAGAGGCCAGAGCTTCTAGGCTGGCCAGATTACGCCAGGAGACATGGCATCGGTGTGCATTGGTTCATTGCTACGCTTTTGCGTCAACGGGAATCATTTAAATTTGTTCGCGCTCGGGTGTCTAGTCAACCTAGCATCAATTCCTTTAGATGTTTATTAGATGCTTGTGGGCAATGGAAAGCTGCTTGGTGTAACCGACAGACAAAAAAACGTAGTTCCCAAACGTGTGGCAGGTCACAAGCAGGTGTGGGCCACTTGCTTTGACGGTATTGGAAACAACAACCGAAGGCAAGTTGGAAAACCTGTAAGGCTTCATGCTTGTTTCGAAGAGAAGCTGTTATTTCCTTGGAACATCTATAAGAGAATAGCTATCATGCAAGCCATATAAGATTTTAGCTAGTGAAGAAGAAAAAAACACTCCAAGAGACTAGCTATTTAGCTCAACTAGCCATTCAACTAGCCAAATGGGCTGGTTAGCTAACTTTGGATAGCTATTCTCCACCTCTACTCACTTACTATTGGGGATTAAAAAAAATATAAGCAATAGATAGTAGGATTTGGTTAAACTCTTGAGTACATGAAAAATATGACTAGTTAATTTTTTAGCTAATTATAAGATAATTTAACTAGTAAGATTTAGCTAAACTCTTAAAGATGCTCTTACTGTAATACTAGTGGGACTCTCTTAATCCGATGTTGCATAGGGCCAACACTCTTCCTGCTTCATCCATGTAAAATATGGAAATGCCAACGAAGTCGAAGCAACGGATCAAAAGAATTTGACGAAGAGAAAATGGCTGGATTGTGTATTGTTCCATAGCTCTGTTGCATGTTTGGTCCCTTCGTCAGATGAACAGTGCAAGCAATTTATATAGCAAAGCTGGAAGAAAAGTAGGGTGAGGAGACTGAAATGTCCGATGAATATATCACATGTACCCTGACTTGGTGTCTTTGGCCGTACTTCTGTAGCAATACCAGAGCAATACCACAGGACTAATCGAAAAATAATGTTGCGGCTGGATTGAAAATATAGTTACGTTCTGGACAAAATAATATAGTGTGGACTACATCATTTCTTAAAAATAGCTAGTTTTATAATCTCATTCCTATATGATTGCAGGTTATATATATAAATAGAATTAAGATACCCCCACATGGCAGTGGGAGAGAGAGAGCCTTCATCTATTTACTTTTTGTGTGCTTGCTCGATGATCCAATGTTGACTACCCCCGACTGGCTCATTATTCACCATGTTTTTATTAGTCTTTGGTTGAACAGAAATATCATATACTATTAATATATATTGAGGGAAGTATAATTGCCTTTCATGACCTTTGTTAGTTATTACTATAAAAGTTAAGTGCCAAAACAAACCAAATTAACTGGCCAGTACAATATACATGCTTTACCAAAATATACTTCAACTTTGCTCATCAAAATAACTAATCCTGATGGAACGTCCGATCAATTGCAGAGCAGACGTTGGCCTTACCAAGCTTTATGTGTTTTTTGAGGTAACATGAATCAAACTATGTACTGATTAACGTTTGACTCCATGTTACTATACAGCATATATTTGGCACCAGATCGTTCACCGGCAAATTAACCTCTACTCATTCCTAGAACGAATAGCACATCAACGACAGCTCACCTATTATATAATTAAAGTCCGTTAAACGTTTTTTATAGTGCTCGTAAGCCACCACGTATTAGCTTGATGTTAGAGGCAAACATGTGAGAGAAAAATAAAGAGAGCGGAGGGACTAAGTGAGTCTTGATGATCCAGGAGTAACGCATCAATAAAGGTGATCACAATAGGTGTGAAAGAATGTCCATGGGCTTAATTAGCTGCATATTAATTTTGCACTGATGGGGCATATTGACTAGAAGCTACAAGAGGACCATAGTTATCAAACAATTTTCATGCTAGACACGAATCATTCGTGATAGATAAAGAGGGAGAGAGAAATAAGGCACAAATCCTGCATCTATCACTAGAGGAGGTGCATCTGTCACTAGAGGAGGTGGTGGGGAGAAGGCTAGAAAAGCTGCAATGAGCCTAAATATGTTCTTTACTTTTGAAACTATAAAGCACGCTGACTAGGAACTGCATGTGGTCCGTAGCAACCAAATAATTTCCATACGAGACGTATGAGAGTGACAGGATTTTTGGTCCTTGACACACTCTAGAGATGAAAGCAAATGATATATCCATAACACTAAATTAGTACCCTTTTAAAACTGTAGTAACATGTATATAATTAACTGTGGGCACTAGGATTAAAAGAAATCTATTAGTCTTAGCTTCTTATACAAATGGTGCTTGAATTTTATTTTAACCAGTTCGATACATAAGTTGTAAATCTACTTTCCATCACATCAGCATACAAAATTTCAATGAAAAACAAGATTTGAATGAAATAAAACAAAATTAGAAAATGCCAATAGCTTGTATAGTGAACCAATTAGAGAAAATCATAGAATCATTTTTTATAAACAATCTGCTCCTTACTTTTCATTCAAATTGAAAGAACGGTTACCTTAACGATATGGACCATTTTAAATTTAGATGCAAATGGCCATCCCTTTATCCTATGCAGCTGTGTCATGGATTTGTATGTCTTGTATGTATAAGCCATTAAGCTACCAATACATAATTGATATTTGATAGCCCTCTATGTCATGATGTATGTTTAAAAGTTTGTTAAATTTTCATTTCAACACTCATGTGAGTCTGACATATGATAGAGAAGTGGGGTCTAGGATATGTATATTTTTCAGTCTTTATTAATTCACATGAAGTATGCAACTACTTACTTGCATAGGAACCAATTAGAGTTAGCTTGATGGTGAAAATAAAACACATATATTGGCAATAAAAAGTTTTTTGAGATTGTTATGAAAAGGGAAATGCTAATAGACATTTAATTAGAAAAAGAAAACACCTTACCTCTTTTTAATTTTTACTTAATTTGTTAGATTTCCCAGACAAACTAATATTCATGTCCGCGTGGCTCGGGCACTTGGGCTACCTTCCTGGTTATCTCTAACAACAGGATTGAAGGAGGCAAAGCTAAGTTCAACTTTGTATTTCTAACCACGCATCGACACATCTAGATAGCCAAGTGAAGAATTATTATTAAGTTATGCTGGGGATGAAGGAGAATCAACTAGGTTTCATGTTGTACATGCTAAATGAATTGAAAAACTTCAGTGTATTTCAACAGGCTGGCGGCCAAATTTCTTATGATGTCCACACTTCCTTCGTAATAGACCAGCAGGGCGCATATTTTCCTAAAGAAAATATTAAGACGGGAAAAGAATAACTAAGAAAGAAAACAAGCATATTGATCTGTACTTTAGTACTTTTAAGTGCAAGATGTGATGCATCAATGTTGTCTACTGTTCACTCGTAGTTCCATCTTTGTAGATTTGTAAACAACATAACAAAGGCAGAAACATGCAAGGGCCCGTCTTGATCCTTTGACGCAAACATAAAGAAACCCAACGGTTGCTTGATTTTCAGTTTCGAAACAGTTAAGAGTAACAAGTTGAGAGGATTGTTGAGAAACAGAAGAGGATGACCACGCTGTAGAAATTTACAGGCTTATTTGTTTTAAGTTAAGTCAGCAAAGTGTAGTATTCCTAATGCCACACATTCCTGCCGTATCACTCATCAAGTTAAGTACGATTATTTTGGATTTAATGTCCATCGGTGAGAAAAGACAATGTGTAGAAGTATCCAGAGAAAACAGGCGAGCAGGCCAAAAAAATGCGATCTTTTCGTCCTAGTTGATCGAGTAAGGTTAAGCAAAAATCCCCTTCTTTACGTCGGGAATCTGTAGAAGAAAATGAAGCATCAAGATAGCAATAGTATTAAATTTAAATATTAGTTGCATTGGAAAAGAAGTGTTGATGATGTGGTTTTATACATCAAGGGTAGTGTTTTGTATTGTGATTGCCATAATATAATGTAATTTAATGGCTCAAAAGTATTGATGATGGGGCTTCATACATGTGTTGCTTCATAATAGTTAATGCCACTTAGTGGATGCTAATTATATAAAAAAAGGATAAAAGTCACATGAAGATGAAACACTGCCCAAGAAAATTTATAGATATACTAATTGCAAATACTGCATTTGTTGATCCTTCACTAAAGACTTAGAGTTTCGAACCACCATAAAGTCGCATCTTTTTTAACACTAATCCGCTTGACGTATATTTTAGTCAGGGAGAACTGATTGGCAAACATTTGCTAGATATGAATTTAGCGAATTGTTTGACAAGAACACAGTAAAGCACTGGCATTCGTCCATGGCGCAAAACGTGTGGAAAACGTGTAGCAGGAGGCGCAAAACCGGCTTTGCAAACTCGAGCCGCTGATTCCGAGTCGGGGCAGGCCCTCACACGTGCGCCGCGCAGATTGAGACGAGACTTCGTGCATGGCCGATTCCGTTGTGCAGCGCCGATTCCGTCGTGGCGGACTTTGCGTAGCTTCATTTTTATCTCCTATGTGCGTAAAAAAATTTATCCTGTACGCTAATACTTACATGAATTTTGCAACAGAAAGTTAAACTTGAATTTGAAAAATCCGACTTTCTATTGAAACTTAGAATTCAAATTGTAAAAAAAATCAAGTCAAATTTTGAAACTTAAAAAATTCAAGTCAAATTTCGAAACTTTTCAACTGGAAAATTTAAAGAAACTACTCAAAATTTTAAACCTCCAATACAAAATTTGAAAACCTCACTGGCTCAGTTTTTAGACTGTTTGGTTTGAGGAAGTAGGATGGAAGGATTTCTACAAGAGAATATTGCTCAAAGATTCGAGTTGGTTTCATCTATTAAAAACTAACAGACCAATCTAACTTACTCTCTCTTACTAATATATGACCACTCCCTCGTATTGATAAAAAAAATAGAATAATTTTATCCTTATGGTAGACGGATAGCTGAGATCATCATATTAAAAAAGCAGTGACGGGCTAATCCATCCCAAACAAAACGCATACTATAAATAGGGATGGGGAGGGGGAGGGGAGCATTGCAAGGAAAGTGAAAGCATGTGCTGCCGTTCTCGACATGAGCGTGAGTTGCCTTTCTCGCGCACACACACAAAACATATGCAAAACTTTATAGAAGTAGATAAAAATAAACCTAAAGTTGGAAAAAAACACATGAGAAAGAAATGTAGAAGGGAGAGTGGACAAGCTAGGCTGGTTCACAAAGGAGAGTGGTTCGGCCGAGCTAGGAAAAAGGATGAGAAAAAGAAAGAGATTGAGGCGGTCTGAATGAACAATTTCCACTATGAATTTCTAGGGAATCATTAGATGAATATTTGGATTATTTGACTTGATAGAGGTAAAGCAGAGAGTATTGTATGTGTTGAATTGTAACTAACAAGTAGATGAGATAGATAAAATTAGAGCAATCTGTCATCTGTATTATTAAACTTGCTTTTAGGACGTAGGAAGCTGAACCACGACACACAAACCCTGGATGGCTCGTCTCGTACTATCATTGTTTCGTTTATTGTTTGAGTAAAAGCTAGAAAGATATTTTGTGTGCTGTTCATGTGTTTTTATTATGTATTGTTTTTGCTCATTTGTATTATTTCCTTTAGCTACCAAAATTACCGAGGAACATGTTTACTTTGAGGACGGTTCAGAAGAGTTTGTCAATTAATAAAATAAGTTATGCAGATTCAAAACATGTTGATCTAGCTAGTATTTTTTGCTTTGCTTAGCCATTCTTAGAGACATTAGTTTGACCTTATAGGATAATTAATGACTTATTAATGATTATTTATGATTCCTTGATGACATTGATAATAGTAGATCACGATGGTGGTTATATTTAGTTAATTAATTTGCCAACTAAAACATGGAGTTCGTGAGTATATAGTTTTAATAGTGGTGCTCATTATAATTAAATACTAGTTCATAAGCTACTTTTACAAAGCATTTACATGCTAACCACATGCATGAGTAGGCAACGGCTGGATACTTTGTATAGCATAATCTAATTTGGGGCACTAGACTTTGAAGTGGTAGAGATAAACCCTCGATGACGCTGATTGAGTCTATGCTTTTAGGATATATGGGAATCTTGGGTAGGTCTATGTTGGATTGTGTTATGGGATAGCTTCTATCATAGTTCCATTCCAAGGTATCGTGTTAGTACTGGGACACATAGCCATATATTGTGGATAAATTTGTATTAAATTTGTATACGTCTCGCTAGGTTAAAATTATTCGAATATCCATGCCCCGGTTATTGGTAAGCCTAGCCATGTTTTCTATGGTTAAACTCGGATGTGAAATATGGATGATGTAAATTCGATAATACTCGGACTAGTTCTAGATGTGGAATAGATGAGCATATACAACCAAGAGGGTTGTATTGTGTTGATTTAATATTGATGATTCCTCTATTGATTTACTACGTCTCTAATCCTTTGTTCTATCATATGCATTTGTTTAGTTGATCTGTGGTTGAGTATTCCATATATTTATTGTGTTATATTTGACACCACCATAGGAGGAAATCGACAGCGATGATGTCGGTCTAGAGGACTAGTGGCTAGATCCTGTTCAAGTTTCCTATGAAGTAAAGTCGCCAATACTACTTGGTTAATTTTTTTTATAATTGTGATGTTCTATCTAACTCTATAATAATAGTTTAAGTATAGTTTTATAGCCTGTTTTTTAATATTATTGTTTGTGTAACCTAGTGATTCATGGATGTTTCAACACACAAAAGCGTTAGAATTTGGATAGTAAGTTTGTACAAGAGCCTACATCACCGTAAGAAAAGACAACCGGTAACCCTCTACAGCTTTCTGAATTATTTTTTTTAAAAATTATTTCACCGCTATCCTCCTTTCTCTTGAAATAATTAAATTAAATAGAATTGTCTAAAAACGGTTTTAAAAAATGGATTAAATCATTTTTTGGAAAAAAAAATCTCTGTGAGTTTAATTTAACAAACATTTTTTTATTTTTGACTGAAGTTAATTTATTCCAAAGATGATTTTATTTTTCAAAAATTGCTTAATTAATTTGAAAATTAATTTATTCTTAAAATAAAATGATTTAATTATGAAATTGTAAATTCTTTTCTATGTTCTCATCTGAGCCAAATTAATTAACCTATTAAACAAGAATTTGTTTCTTTTAAACGTGTCCTATTCAATCAATAGACTTACTTCTCTCAAAACTATATTTAGATGTCGCTGCTGCATTTGTTTGGAGTTGGTGGTTTCGTGAAAGAGATTTGAGCCATGGCTTTTGCCATAGGATTTAACGGAAGACTTGAATACCGGCACATTGATAATGACCCAAATGAAGAAAGGTCCCATAGTCATTAGAACTTGATAAGTGACCGTGAAGGTATCCTATCCATGATCTTTGAAGCAGGAGGATGGATGTTGAGAAGTGGCTTTAGCAACAATTAGAGAACTTCATCACCAATATGATGTACACTTTGAGGCACAATGCTTATCGTTATAATCCATCCAGGACCTAGATAGATGACTACATGACAATAGTCACTACTAGAGCCTTAAGCAGAGTATAGTTCTACCATATAGGATACGGTTAGGCTGCTCAGTGCAATAACAACGCACCAATTGATGTGGTGATTGCATCTCATAAACACAAGAACATGAATCGTATGAAGATATGCATACTTCATGACCAGGTGTCTCACTTGAGGAAAGAGAATGCCAAGTTGAAGGGAGAAGAGTCTCTTGGAGGAGCCATGATGCATGCAACTACAAGGAGACTTGTCTACCTCCACGTATCCAACATGCTTCAAGGGCACATGTGATCAACAGGAATGTTCAACTAAGGATTGAAAAACCTCCATTGCTCCATTTGGATGATGGAGAAGAGCATTCAAAAGAGTCAGGAGGGTGTTCACCTTTAGATGAACCTTATACGAATGGATCTAGAAGCCATTCCATGTTGGAGTGGGGTGAAAGAGATCACTTTGAGTTTGATGTAAGAAGAAGGCCTTAGCTTCAGTAGAGTCGCTTACCTTTAGTAATGCTGTGTTAGAGTTATTTGCTTAAGTTTGTTTGTGTTTGTGTAGGGTTAGTGTGATATGACTGCATGAGTCTAAATTTGAGTGTGAGAGTCAACCTATGTAGGCTAAGTCTAAATGAACCAAATGTTAAGTTACTAAGTTCATATCAATATAAATTTAGAGTTTAGTAAAGATAAATCTCTCATTCATAGTGGTTTTCTCTCTTTCCTTATTTATACTTTAGTACCTTCTAGATAGTGAATAGTCATAGTGGTGGTCATTTCAAGAATCAAGATGCTAGTGGTGGTTCCAACACTCAAAATAATAGTGGAGCAACACAACAACAGTCCTACAACATCCCACAGATGTTGGAGATCCCCTCACTTACTCAAGTACTTGCCAAATAGAACCAGTTGATGGCCATAATAATGCAACAAATGCAGAATTAGACACATAAACAACAAGCTAACAACCAGGTGCATGCAGCTCAACCCCAATCAAAGCTATCAGAGTTTCTTCATGTGAGGCTAACCAATTTTCTTTGGTACAACAAACCCCATTAAGGCTAGTGATTGGTTGTATGCCATTGAGAAGATGTAACACCCTAGTTTTCATGTTGTTAAAAAAATATTTTAATAAAGAAATCTAATTTCAAAATTTTGGCACTTCCTATGGAATTAAGAAGCTAAGTACCAAAGTTTCAATTAAATCCTACCCTTGAACCCTAGAAATCTTGATCCAATTAAAAATCCCAAGACTTGAATTTCGAAAATCAAATCTCTCTCTAAACTAACTTTGAAATCTCTTCCCTTCCTACCTCTCCTCAAATTGCCTTCAAGATTCATTCTATCCAAAAATCCCCTCTCCCCTCCATTCCTCCCTCTCCTTTTCGGCCCATCTCCTCTCCAACCTAGTCGCTCAGCCCAAGGTCTACTCCCTCCCTATGCCCGAATATCCGCTAGCCGATGACCTTGTGCTTGCACTCTAGGCCATGCAGTATCATCTGCCTCTTCTTGCCCTGTCCCACACACGCTCCATGTGTTTGAAGAAACACCATGCCAAGAAAAAAGTCTCTGCCTCTCTATGTCGTCCTGGTGTTCGATAAAGATGTCAACCACCCACACTGCCTATCCCATCTTCCTACCACCCCATTACTTTTCTTCATCCCCTTCGTCTGACATGGCCAGCATAGCTCAACTACTCAACTTAATTCAGTGAATTGACTAGGGGAAAGTTTTCTTTGCATCACATCATTTGCATGGCCCAACCTACAAATGGTGTGACCATTTCTGTGCTAATAGAGTAGAAGCTCCTTTTCTAGATGAAGTGGTTGCTCTCAACAAGTGGGAGTTCCGTGCACTCAAGCAAGAGGGATAAGCAGTAATAGAGTTCTTGCAAGAGTTTGATTGGCTTGTATGTTTTGCTCCTAAAAACATGCATACAAATGAAGAAAAGTATGGGAAGCTTCTAGAGGGATTGAGGAATGAGTTGTAAGCACAATTGATGTCAGGAGATTGTGTTGATTTTTAAAAGTTAGTGTAGAAGCCTATCTATTTGGAGGACACATAGAATAGAATGAGCCATAAGAAGCATAGGCTAGTGCATATCAGGGCTCACAACAATAGGGGAGTAGTCAGAGGCTGCATCTTATGCATGATCAGCAGGTGGCACCACAAGGTGTTGACAATTGAACAACCATTCAACCCCCATGTCAGTTCTACAATAACAACACTAGTGAAAGTAGCAACAACAACCACAAACCATCTTCATGTCCTATGTCTACTTCAACAGGGAATCAACCAGTCAAGAAGGATGCTATAAACAAGACTCTAGTGTGTTTCAATTGGAATGAGCTAGGTCATTTTGTAGATAAGTGCTTGAAGCCCTTTCACTTTAGACCAAGTGAGCATCTTGATAGAACAACCCCAATGCACCAAAGGCATGTGTCAATCATGTCACTTTGGAGGAAGCTCAATCCACACAAGATGTGGTGTAGGGTACGTTTCCTGTTAACTTAATTTCCATAATAGTCCTTTTTAATTCTAGTGCTGTACATTCATTGTTGTCCACAAGTTTTGTGGGAGAATATGGGATGAGAATAGAACAACTTTGAAAACCTATGGTAGTTAGTACCCTAGTAATCAGATTGTTAGCGTGAAAATTTGTCGATAGCTCATGTCAGCACACACGAAGCCCTATGAGATATGCTTAGCTCCAGTGTAGGTCGTTAAGCTCTTTGGCGTCCTTGGCTTGTTGAGGTTCAAGACGTGCCAATCAATTTGCTATTCTAATTGACAAGGAAGATAAAAAGAATTAAATCAACGAACCAATCAGCCGACAGATCGATACAGACTCTGGTTATCAGCTGGATTACCGATAGGGGTTAAAACGAACATTGGCCATGGGTCCGATGTAGGTATAAGGTAAATGATGTAAACATTGAATCTCATAATGAAGATAAATACATTGGCCAAAGGTCTGATGTAAGCCGACATGATGAAAAGAGAATAAAACTTACTAGCTCACGACGCTAATCTTATTAATAACAATCTTGATATATTAGATTGAAACGAGACAGTATAAGATTGAAACTAATAAAATCAGATTGGTTGATAGTAGATTAATCGCAGTATGAATATTCATTGGCTAATAAAAGATAACTAATCGGTTAATACTCTGATGAATACACCGTACTGAGACCTATAGGTCTAAAGCTCATTCTATCGTCTGTAGCCTCGTAGGTCAAACCTAACCGATGCAGTGTGAGACCGACGATGGCGAAGAGAGCTTGATAGACTGACAGACCCTGTATGTATGTGATACGATACATCCTATCGACCTAAGAGGTCAAACCTAACCAATGCAACCTTAGTCAGAACGAGACATATCGAGATAGTGATGGAACTTACCCCTTCGCCAAAGATCGGACTTAACCAATGCAGCCCCACGTCGAGAGCCAGACCCCGCCGGTAAAAACCTAGATAAATTACGGTGGCGATGCACCGAGGTTGTGTTGATCGAAGAATTGATGATTACATGTTTCTAGGGGTCTATATTTATACCCTAGGTTTACAGAGTCCAACATGTTTACAACAACCATCGGACGTTGTTTCCTAACAAAAAAAAGTTAAATATCTATAAGGAAATTAACTAACTAAATCCTCATATCCATATAAGATAGGATAGACTACCCTACCGTAAACTACGGCTCATTCTCAAGTTCGGTCTTATTCGGATAATCTTCTAATCTGAGACTAAGTCTTTTCTTGCTTCAATCCGATCGGCTTTTTCCTTTAGCAATCGAACACTAATTCATCGGCTTTCTTCATGAATTTGATGAATAGGGTGTTTATGAAATATTTGGATAAGTTTGTGGTCGATTTCATAAATAATATTCTAAGAAAGAGTATGAGTAGCATCTTTGC
The DNA here is from genome assembly GCA_030770085.1 of Oryza coarctata. Lineage (NCBI taxonomy): Eukaryota > Viridiplantae > Streptophyta > Magnoliopsida > Poales > Poaceae > Oryza > Oryza coarctata. The sequence continues at coordinate 8,355,636 of CM061483.1, read as the reverse complement.
ATTGTGCTCAAGAAACATGAGAGCATCTGTTGTGTAAGTTTAGTAAATACGACTTTTGTCTAACGGAGGTGAAGTTTGTTGGATATGTCATCTCAGTGAAGGGAGTGGCTGTTGATCCAACCAATGTGGAATCGCTCATATGTTGGCAACCATATTTACTTGTCTCCTAAGCAAAAGACTCAGAGCAAACATTTTGACCAGAACGAGCACTTTGTATTAATATTCTCTCTGTTAAAATAGATTCCTTAATCCATTGCAAATAATATACATATGTACTATTATTTGTTTCTGTATCTGTTCTATAATGCAGAAACACGACCATACTACATTTAGTAACGCTATTCACTTGGGGCTTGTTTACATAATGGGATTGGAAATTTTATTCTGCATTCTAAACGGTAATTTTTAAGTCTATCCATCTATTCTTCAGATCTCATTTCCCTATTCCTATCCCAATCTCACCTCTCTTGACCTATTATGCAAATAGCGCCCCTGAGTTTGTCACCAGTTTTCTCTATTCCCATTTAGGAAGGCACCCCAATTTTGTGACCAGTTTTCTTTATTCACATCCAGGAAGACACCTCGAGTTTGTTACCAGTTTTCTCTATTCCCATTCAATAAGATTCACTAAGTTTTTAGTCAATGTAGTGGACCTTCTTGCATGGGATTATTGACACATGGATAAGTTTGTACAGCATAATATTGGAAAACCATATAAAATTTGCAATAACAGAAAGGGACACTGTAGTAATCCCAAGATATTTTTGTAAGCAATTATTTTTACAAGGTGTAACATAAAGCCATAATTTCTATTGCAAAGGTGTCCTGTGGACTATGCTGGTGATTTTATACATAATAATGTTGTACAAAAAGATAAAGATCTGAAGTTCCCTAATTACCAAGGTAATAGAGAAGAAGACAAGAAATGCAATTGTTGACACACTGATATCTTCTTTTCTCGGATACCCTTTGGTTCCATCAAAGGAGAATTCAGTACAATTTGCAAGAGGATGACCTGCTGGCGAATGCAACGAAATTACTGGATTACCAAGAAAAGATTGCTCACTGAATGTGGAGAGCTGCCCACTGCTTATTGGAACTTCACCCGTGAGAAGAGGATTGTATGACACATTGAATTTACTCAGTTTAGAGAGCATTTCTAGGCTTGACGGTAGTGAGCCCGAGGAATTATTGCATGACAAATCGAGGCTCTCAAGGGAATCGAAATTACCTATCTCGACTGGAATCTCACCAGAAATCGAGTGTTCTAGGCATTTAAAACAACTAGGTGAAGCGAGCCAATCTCCAACAGCAGGTACCCAGAGAGCCGGTTCCCATCGAGAAGGAGCAAGCTGATGTTTTTTACGGCAATAGATGTGATAATTCAAATCAGAAATCAGAACCATCTCTTTCCTTGTGAATCATACCGGCTTATAGAAATAGTATCCCACAAAATATGAACGAGATTGTCACATATACGAACTCGTCTAAAAAAGGAGCATATGCTAAAAGATATACTAAGCATATGCTACAAGATATGCAAATAATAGTCTAACTCGTTTAAAATCGAAGCATATGCTAAAATATATTAACAGTAGTTTAACACCCTCCTACAATCTGATGGCTAGTCATATGAATACATTTAGATTGGACCTGAATTCAGTAAATATTGAAGATGGCAGTCACTCAGTGAAAATGTCATCATACTAGAAAGAGATAGGAACATGCAACACTTAAACTGCGCCGGCTGTGACTCATTCATGGATAAAGTGAAGATCAATCTTGATGTGTTTGGTACACTGGAGTTGTACTAGATTGTTGAGAGATATACTGCACTGACATTGTCACAATAAATGATAGTGGCACGTTGGAGGGGAATATCTAATTCCTGAAGGAGCTGACGTAACCAAGTTGTGTCAGCAATGACATTTGCAATTGTACGATACTTGGCCTCAGCATTGGAATGAGATACAGTAGACTATCGCTTTGAGGACCAAGACACAAGGTTATCACCAAAAGAGATTGTATACCTAGAGGTGGAGCGACAAGTGTTAGGATAACCGGCCCAATTAACATCAGAGTAAGCGACTAGAATAGTGATATCCATATGTCGGAGCTACAAGACATAATCCAGTGTGAATACGCTTGACCAAAGCATAGTATCGCTCTCGTGGGTTATGCACATGAAGGCACACCTACTAAACAGTATATGAAATATCCGGTCGAGTGAAAGTGAGATATTACAGAGCTCTAGCCAGACCATGTTAATGAGTTGGGTTAGCAACAGGGGCGTCCTAAGTGCTAGAAACCTTAGCGCACGTGTCGACTGGCGTAGAGCACGATTTGCAATTTGCCATGCCAATGCGCTCAAGAACCTCCAGGATGTATTGACGCTAACTAAGTAGGAAACCACCATCTTGATGAGTGACAAAGACCAAAAAAATGATGCAGTAGACCAAGATCCTTCATAGAAAATTCCTGCTGAAGTGCATTAATGACTTGATGAAGTAGTGAAGTTAAGGAGGCCATCAGACAATATGATCAACACAGAGAAGCAAGTAGATTGTCTCATTGCCGCGACGATAGATAAATAAATATGTGTCCGACTTAGCACTCACGAAGCCCAATGAGAGAATGTGAGTAGCGAAGTGACTATACCAGGCGTGGGGAGCTTGTTTTAGACCATAGAGAGATTTGTTTAGATAGTAGACAAAATTCGGGTGAGCACTATGTAGCCTGCACACAATAAACAATCTCATCAAGGGTGCCATGCAGAAAGGCGTTCTTCATATATAACTGATCAAGAAGCCAATCATGTGAAAGAGCCACTTTTAAGACAGTGTGGATAGTGGCTAGCTTAACCATAAAATTGTAGGTCTCATCGAAATTAATTCTAGGATGTTGAGTGAAGTCACGTAGGACCCAACATGCCTTGTACTAATCCAAAGAGCCATTAGGGTGAAACTTATGTCGATAAACCCATTTGCGTTACAAATTAGCACTAGAGGGATAGGAAACTAAATCCCATGTATTGTTCGCAAGAAGAGCAGAGAACTCATAAGTCATGGCGGTCCTCCAATTCAGATCAGTTAGGGCCCCACGATATGTCTTCGATATTAGAGATATGGGAGACACATGGAGATTGAACATTTGCTTTGGTTGTAGAAAGCCGTGCTTCCTGTGCGTGACCATGACATGCTCGCGTGCTGATGGAGGAATAAACACAGCATTAGGAGACAAGAGATCCGATAGTGTAGTAGCAGTAGTAGAGTTGGCTGGCCTGGCGTCCGCGCCAGTTGGCCTGCCAGCTATGCCAGGCAGCCTAGAAATGACCTCTTCAGTGATTGCTGCAGATAGCTTGCTAGTTGCATATGGTGATGACGATGGTGACAGCTCGCCAACCATGCCAAACGACGATGATGGTCCACCTGTGCCAGGAGACGTGGCGCCACGCAACGCATCCTGAAGCGACGAACCAGGGGCACCGTTGGCAATAGCCTATGACAGGATGTTAGCAGGGGTAGCGAGGCACTCTGGGGCGCATGCAGAGCGAGGTGCAGCAGCAGTTTGAACAACTTGAGAACCTAAAGCACATGGAGGACCAATAGGAATAACAAGTGCAATTTCAAACTCCGATAAGAAATCAAAGTCAGATGAAGGAGGGGATGAGACCTCGGAGAAAGGAAAAGAGGTTTTTATTAAATGTAACATGATGAGAAATGATGATCGTATTATAGGAGAGATCAAGGCAGCGATATCCCTTATGCTCAGATGGGTACCCAAGAAAAACGCATGCGATGGAACGTAGAGCGAGCTTATGGTCGGCAGTCGTGGAGTGATTGGGGTAGCAGCGACACCAAACACACAAAGATGAATATAGGAGGGCGCAGTTCCATGAAGGGCATAGAAAGGCATAGCGAAGGCTAGGGTGAAATGCCTCAACCAAGTAAGAGGAAGGTATACTGGCCTGGAATAAAAGGGAGTGGATGATGTTGTTAGTGGTAAGGATGATGCGCTCTGCCTTGCTGTTTTGTGATGAGGTGTAGAGGCAGGACAAGTAGAGAACTGCGTCATGAGTAATAATGTGTGGGCGGAAGAATTGTCAAACTCATGGCCATTGTCGCACTAGACAAGTTTAATAGAGGCACCAAACTTAGTAAAAACATAAGTGAAAAAATTAGTGAGAGTAGAAAAAGTATTAGACTTTAGGCGGAAGGGAAAAGTCTAAAGGAAATGTGAGCAATGATAAAAAATGACTAAATAATATTTTTAATCAAAGACGCTACCAACAGGGGATGTACAAAGGTCACAATGTATTAAATTAAAATTATTGGTGGCTCGCAAAGTGAACTGACTATATGGTAGGCGCAAATGACTCCCAAGCTGACAAGAATGATATAAAGGTTTAGGCTCGCTCTTATTACAAGAAATGACAAGAGATGACACTAAACAAGACAAGGTGTCATGATCGAGATAGGCAAGTTGCTGATGCCAAAGGGTGGAGGTGGAGCTGGTGGCGAGCGTGAGGGGCTAAAACGCTGATGACAGGAGAGGGTAGAGTGACCCAAAACTATTGCACTTGATCATCACGCTTTGGGTTTGAGATTCTTCACAGAAAAGCTGTGAGGGTTAAATTCACTAGAACAACTATTGTTTATGGTGAATTGATGGACATAAATAAGATTCTTAATAAGTTGAGGACAAACAAGAGTATTATTTAAGTGGAGGGAACTTTGAGCGGTACGAAAAGATGAAGAACCAGTGCTAGAAACGGGTAAAAGAGAGCAACACCAACAATGATATGGGATGGTGTAGAAAATGAAGGCGGATGAGAAATGAATAGATTACCGGAGTTTGATGTCATATGAGTTTTAGCACCAGTATTTATGTACCATTCTATTGTAAGTGGCGGTTGCAGAGTCATTGTATTGAATGTCAAATCCAGGGCGTTTTGGTTATAGGAAAAACCATTAGGATGGTAAAGCTAACCAGGACCACCAACTCCAGATAGCGGTACTGGTAGTGGGGTGAGCGACAGAGGCGGCCCTAGGCGAACACCTACAGACGACACAGGTAGCACTAGGTGAGGTGGCCTAGGTAGTGGCTGCTGCCTAGCATAGAAGGCCTTCGAGTGAGGTGGCTGGTAGGTGCCAGGTGACCTGGTGGAGGTGAGCTAGCGTCTGTCGGGTAGGCTAGCCTAGGAAACGTAGAATGTTCCATACGCTAGTTGCCAGTTGGTTGGAGCAGGACCAGACCACACGGGTGAAGAGGCCCATGGCACAGTTGGTGCAGGTGCCCTGGATGTGACCGGTGTGGAGGAGTCGCTTCGACTGTTTCACCTGCCGCCACGCCTGCTGTTCTTCTTGTCGCTGTTGCCAGCGGTAGGGTTGTATGACGATGGTGCAGGGGGGTGGAAGGCCTAAGGTGACGAGGGCCTGTGCTAGGGAGCCAAGATTTGCCTGCATGGTGATCTTGGCGAGTCAAAGGTTAGAGCGCACCTCGATTAAGGTCGGGAATGGACGTTGCCATTGGATTAGTGCCATCATAGAGTCAAAGCGGTCGTTGAGGCCACGGAGAATGTTGAGCACAATTGTGCGGTCACAACCTGGTTCACCAAGATTGGTAAGTTGGCTGGCCATGTGTTGATGCCAAAATTTGATTCAGCCTGTAAACAAGATCGGCCAATGGGAAAATACTGATCGGTTCATGTGGTGAAGCCAATTGACACTGTAGAAGAGCCGATCAAACTAGTGGAAGATTGAATCGGTTTGTTTGAAGACAAAAAGTTATCCAGATGGAGTCGGGTCCAAAGAGGAGTAATGAGGATAACGGTGGGTCAGGTGTTTGTATAATGTATTACATAAGCTTAGTAAGTTTGAGTAGTTTTACAATTGCTTAGAGATATTTTCCTTTTATATTTTTAGGAGATAACACCCGATGGTTGTTGTAACCGTGTCGGGCTCTGTAATGCTAGGGTTTAAATATAGACCCCTAGAAACCTGTAAGGACATCAATAGATCTATCCAATACAACTTTGGCTCATTGCCACCCTACTTCATCTAGGATTTCACCAGCGGGTTCTAGCTCTCGACGCGGGGCTACATCGGTCAAGTTCGATCTTCGGCGAAGGGGTAAGTCCCGCCTCTATCCCGGTATATCTCGCTCTGTCCAAGACTGCATCGGTAAGTTTCGACCTCTTAGTCAGATCGAGTGTTCCGCATCACGTCCGTGCAGGGTCTATCGGTTTACGAGGCTCTCTCTGTCATCATCGGTCTCATGTTGCATCAGTTAGGTTCGACCTATGAGATTGTTGATGGTAGATTGAGCTGTAGTCCTATAGGTCTCTACCCGGTGTTTCATCAGAGTGTTAGTCGATGAGTTATCTATATCCCAAGCACCACACCCAGCATATCAGCTCCTTGGCACGTTAAGTTTAGGTGTAGGCCTGCATAGGACGTTCAGCTGGTAGATAGTCGATGGCTCTTCTCTTTCCCCCCTCATCGTCATGTTCGGTCTAAGCCTCCATCGTCTCTATGTCGTTAGTCCCCGACCTCATACTGTCTTGGTTTGGTCCGATCTATCGAGGCTGGTTCTAACGGTGCCATCACCGCAGTCGCTAGCCCACGTGGATTCGCGAGGGATTGGCTCTCGCTACGTGCTTCGGATGCTGTGAAGTGTCATCGGCTCTTTGGCCGATAGGTCCTCTAGTATGTTACACGTGTCTATCTCTCATGCCTCCATCGGCTATTCAGCCAATGCTCGAGCGCTACCTTCTTTATCGGCACCCAGCTGATTGAGAGAGCCGGACAGGCCTATCGGCCAACCGGCTCATGGGTCTCATCCTCTCTCTATATCAATTGCAGGGTCAAATTGACTGGTACACCCTCGACACCTCGAAGCTTAAGATATCCTAGGCCTTTGCGTGACCGAGCCACCGTCTCTCCCCGGTCGGACCTCTCCCTATGAGATTTGGCAGCGAGTATGCTCTTTCGCATGCCTAGTGGGACATCTGAAGATTTCATTCATCGGCTGCGAGACTGTATAATCGCCTGATTAGAAGTCGAACAACTACAACATAATGGCAGGTAAAGAGATCAACACAGACAACATGATTCTAGTGACAATAAAAGATTTGAGTGAAGATCAGGTACCAGGTGGAGGAAAATACGGCTAATTTTCAAAAACTCTATCTGGAATCTTTCAGTATGACCAGACAAGGGCCGATTCATAAATCCCAACTACCAAAGCCAGTTTTTATAGAAGAATCGAGCCATTCACCACCTGTTTGTCCTCAGAAGCCGTTGCAAGAGATGGTTAACAAAATTATTCACCAGGCACTCATCAACTAATCATGTGTGCTAGTGAATACTTTGCACAATCTGATCAAGAAAACGGTGGATGGATCAATTGCTCGGGAACCTTATCAAGGGCCAGTATATTTGCCAATAAAAACAGAGCAACAACAGGTTACTTATGGAACCAGAAGGGACGTATCAGCAAATATATTTCCACCAGTATAAGATCGGACTGGGGGGCAACATGATGATATGTTGCCAGGATGTCAACGGATGGGTTACTACGGGGGGTATCGGCACGAATATCCAGGTGGCAATAATGATACGACCAATTATCAAGGAGATCATTTTAGACAATATCAAGTACCAACTTTGCTTCTACATTACCAAAGAGAGAACCCAAGGAAGGAGGATTGGTCTGCCAGGGTTACAGAAGTGGTCAAAGAGCAATTCCATATCAGACCTAAGGAACAAACTTTTATATATCGGCACCCTTATCTAGAGTGGTTCGACAGAGTTCCGCCACCGCACCAATATAGGGTTTCGGATTTCACTAAATTTTTGGGGCAAGATAGTGTATCTACAGTGGAACACATTAGCCGATTTTTGGCCCAATGTGGGGAAGCATTGGCTGAGAAAGCCCTGAGAGTCCATTTCTTTATATTGTCCCTCTCTGGATCGGCCTTCACCTAGTTCTCTTTGTTGCCTCCAAACTCAATTAGGGGATGGGCCAATCTAGAAAAGCAATTCCATAAATATTTCTTTGTTGGGATTTAGGAGATGAGACTGTCAGATTTGACATCGGTTAGATAGAGGCCTAATGAGTCAATTCCGGAGTTCATCCAACGGTTCTGGGATATCAGAAGCTTATGTTACAGTCTTATTCTAAGCGATGGGCAATTTGCTGACTTGGCCTTCCAAGGGTTGCTGGCTCCAATCAGGAAACACTTCTCTTCTTAAGAATTTGAGAGCCTATCACATCTTCTTCAGAGGGTATCAGCTCATGAAAGCCGATTCGCTGAAACCAAGAAAGAGAGATTCCATCGGAAGGTTGCTCAGCTACAGGTTTATGCCTCAGACTCAGATGATAAGGAATCTGATGTAGAAGTGGGTTTGGCAGAGTGGACCAGGAGTGAGAAACCTATATCATGTCCCTGGATAAAGAATATTGGTAAGGAGGAAAGATACGATTTTGATATCAACAAAGCCGATAAGATATTCGATCTTCTTCTCCAAGAGAAATAGCTTCAACTAACACCAAACCATGTACTACCATCAGTTGAAGAACTCAAAAAGAGGAAATATTGTAAGTGGCACAACTCAATATCTCACCACATTAATGAATGCGAAGTTTTCGATAACAATTGCAATCGGCTGTCGAACAAGGGAGAATTAAGTTTGAAGTTGAAAAGCCGATGAAGGTCGACGGGCATCCTTTTCCTGTGAACATGGTGTTTATAGGGTCTTCAAGAGATCGGTTCGATGTAGGGAGACGTTGGAAAAAAAATCAAATGTCACCTCGTCGGATTTATTCAGGAAATATTCTAGAATACAAGATGAAGAACGATGAGCCACAACGCAGAAGGAAAGGTATAATCCACATTGGGGTTGTCCGTTTTTTTAGTATTGCTGGGATCAAGACATGAGGTTGCCATCAATAGAAGATTGTCCTGAATGTAATAACCTAGGGTCACAATACATCGAGCAGAGCAGGATGTAGTATGATCGGTCACCTATCAAGTGAGTATCGATACATAGCCAATTAGTGCCGATCAATGAAGACTATAGTCAAAAGTTAGCTGATCATTGGGAGTTACGTAAAAGACAATACAACCCAAATTCTCAGCGGTGTCCATCCGGGATCTTCACAAAAAATCAGAAGAGAAGGGCACAAAGGTTGCAACACAAAGAACAGCACAGAAAGCAGCTTCAGGATTATGAGGAAGCCAATCGAAGTCGAAAGAGTAAAAGCGTATGGTGTGTGAAGAAAAAAGATGATGATATTAGCACAATGGCTCCAACCAACATGGTGTTCTTCTTGCCTTTAGAGTATAAAGCGTGTGCATCTGATGAAGAGGATCAAGAAGAAGTTTTTGCTCAATTGACGTTGAAACCTAACCAAGCCATTTTTGATAAGCCTAAAAAATCTAAGCATTGGCACTTAAAACCGTTGTATATCAAAGGATATGTGGATGGGAAGCCAATGACGAAGATGCTTGTTGATGGAGGTGTGGCTGTCAACCTGATGCCATATGCTACATATCGCAAGCTGGGGAAGACTACTGAAGACCTAATCAAAACAAACAGGGCATTGAAAGACTTCGGAGGAAATCCATCAGAGACAAAGGGAGTGCTAAACGTGGAGTTAACAGTCGGAAGCAAGACGTTGCCCACCACATTTTTTGTTATCGATTGTTAAGGATCATATAGTTTACTTCTCGGCAGGGATTGGATTCACGCCAACTATTGTATTTCTTCCACAATGCATCAAAGCCTCATACAATGGCAAGGGGATCAAGTTGAGAAGATTATAGCCGATCAGTCGACCAGTGTTGGTGTAACCGATATGCCAATCTGGGAAACTGATGGGTTTGATTGCTTGTCTAGGAAAGCATGGGATGGAGATTTCCTTGAAGTAACCAACAAGGGGATAAAGCCGGTTCAGCAAGTCGGCTCGAAACTATTACTCTATTGGGAACCATAGAAGATTTTTAAGGAAAATTAGGACAAGGATTTTCATCGGCCCATGAGTTGGAGGAAGTTGAGGACTAGAAGAAAGACCAAGGCCGACATATATTAGTAGAAATTATTGAAGGAATTTTGGGAATGTTTCGCTTGGGATTACCATGAGATGCCAGGTTTGAGCCGATCGATTGTTGAACATCGGCTTCCTATTAAAGCAGGATATTGGTCATTCATGCAGCCACAGAGAAGGTTCAAAGTAGAGTTACATGATGAAATCAAGGTAGAGATCACGAGGTTATATGATGCAAATTTCATCAGACCATGCCGATGTGCTGAATGGGTATCCAATATTGTCCTGGTGGAGAAGAAGAACGGGAAGCTGAGGATATGCATCGACTTCTGAAATTTGAATAGAGCGACCCCTAAAGATTAGTATCAGATGCCAATGGTAGATCTATTAATTGATGCAGCATTGGGTCACAAGATCATTAGCTTTATAGACGGGAATGCAGGCTACAATCAGATTTTTATGGTGAAAGAAGATATCCACAAGATTGCGTTTAGGTGTCTTTTAGTTTGAAGAATGCTAGTGCAACTTAGCAGAGAGCCATGAATTATATATTTCATGATCTTATTGGCCTGCTGGTAGAGATATATATTGATGACGTGGTGGTAAAATCCAAGGGTGTTGAAGACCATATAGCCAATCTGCGAAAAGTACTAGAGTGAACGTAGAAAAGTACTTTGCAAAGCCGATGTGATTAAATATATGCTATCGGCTCCAGTCCAGAGAGGGCAGATTGGTAAATGGATATTTGCTTTGATGGAGTTCGATCTGAGGTTTGAATCGGCTAAGGCGGTTAAGGGACAAACGGTGGCCGATTTTATTGTACAACATAGGGGAGTCCAAGCGGATTTTGTGGAGTCGATTTTATGGATGCTATTCTTTTACGGGTTGGTTTGCAAGCATGGATCTGGTATCGGTTTGGTGCTTATATTGCCTTGGGGGGCAAGCTTTGAGTTTGCTTTTATAATCAAGACTTATAGTACTACTAACCAAGCGGAGTATGAAGCAGTGCTCTAAGGTCTTCAGCTGCTGAGGGAAATCAGAGCCGATACGGTAGAGGTCATTAGAGATTCTTTGTTGGTGATTAGACAACTATCTACATAGTATGAGTGCAAGGATGAAGTTTTGAGATCGTATTATGAAGAATGTCAAATTTTATTAAAGGATTTCAAGATAGTATCGTTGGATCATATTCCTATCGAGCAAAATTTGGAGGCCAATGATCTTGCTCAGATTGCTTCGGGATATCGGCTGGATAGGAAGTAGGAAGTGGAGATAGCCGATATTGAAAATCATATTGAGGCCAATGATTGGAGATGAGAAATTATTCAATATTTGCAAAATCCATCACAATTGGTTTCTAAGAAACTTTGGTATAAATCTATTAAATATATATTACTTGATGAAGAACTGTACTATCAAGCTATTGATGGGTTTCTGTTAAGATGCTTGGGTGCTGAGGAAGCTAGAATAGAAATGAGTGAAGTACACGAAGGCATTTGTGGAGCCCATCAATCGGCTCACAACATGAGATGGCTGATGAGAAGAGCTAGATACTTTTAGCCGATAATACTGGAGGATTGCTTCAAATATTACAAAGGATGCCAAGACTATCAGAGGTTTGGGAATGTGTAATGAGCTCTAGCGTCAGTTATGAATCCAATAATTAAGCCATGGCCATTCAGAGGTTGGGGAATCGATATGATTGGCCAGATTTATCCTTTATCAAGTAAAGGGCATAAGTTCATTTTGGCGATAATGAATTATTTCACAAAGTGGGTAGAGGCTATCCCTTTGAGGAAAGTTACTTCTAAAGACGCGATTGAGTTTATCAAGGAACATATTATATATCGGTTTGGTATTTCACAGACGATTACTAACGATCATGGTTCTATCTTTATGTCTGAAAAGTTTCAAATGTTTGCTGCTAGTATGGGGGTTAAGTTGCTAAATACATCACCATACTATGCTCAAGCTAACGGACAAGCCAAAGCTTCCAACAAGAGTTTAATTAAGTTGATCAAACGCATGATTGATGAACAACCACGAAGATGGCACATTACATTAAATGATTCACTATAGGCCTATCAGATGGCATGCCATGGATCTACTCGAGTACCGCCGTATTAATTGGTAGATGAGTATGAAGCAGTTCTCCCGTGGGAAGATAACATCGGCTCTAGGAGGGTGTCTCTGCAAGATCAATTGACAACCGATGATTATTACAACCTGATGACCGATGAACTTAATGATTTAGCTCATAGTTAGTTAGAGGTGTTTGAAAGGATCAAGAAAAATAAAGCTAAGGTTGCAAGGCATTATAATAGGAGGGCGATGATTAAATCTTTTTCTAAAGTAGATCTCATTTGGAAATTAATTTTACCAATTGGATATAGAGATAATAAGTTTAGAAAATGGTCACCTAATTGGGAAGGGCCCTATCGGATCAATCGGTGTATACCTGGTAATGCTTATATACTAGAGAGTCTTGAAGGGGAGAGATTTGCCAGAGCGCTCAACGGAAAATATTTGAAGAAGTATTATCTTAGCGTTTGGGTAGACGCCTAAATCGGTTAAGTATGGCTGATTTTTAATTCTCTTCAAGACAAAAAAGGCTATAGATTTTATAGCAACTAATGATACTGTTTGCTTGAATCGGCTAAGGTGTGGTCGATTTCAAATACATAGAAGCCGATATGGTTATATCGGTTACAGATAGCCGATATCGTTAAGATATCGCCTTTAGGGAGTATATATATATATACAGATTTCATTGAACATGCTGATCAAGTTTTATTACAAGTGATCAATGTTCAGGATGACTTTTCGGGTTTTTTAAGGCTAAGATTTTACGGGTATTTCTTGATTGCCTCGATCACGTGCAGGCGAATTTGGTCTATTTCGTTGATGGCGTGGATGTCATCCTCAACAGATCCAGCGATAGTCTTCAAGTTCCTATACTGACGAACTGTTTAACGTACTTTATCTGCTACCTTGGCCTCTTGATCTTGGATTAATATTGGTAGTCCGATAAGATGAGATTCAGTGGATTCGATGTCACAATGCACCTTAAAGTTCCGCCATCAAATCGGCTTCTCGTTTCTTTAAGAGGCCAAGCTTGGTGTTGGTGTATTATAGGTTAGCTGTCATCTCATCAAGTTTCTTCTTTTCGGTCTAGGTGGACAGTTGATCGTTTTGGGCCAAACTACTCTCCTCAACATGATCGGCTATACATCGTCCGCTTTGTGATCAGCTGGGTCCTTTGGAATTCCACGTAGGCAGCAGGTGTAAGTACGTCGGTCAGCTTTTTAGGTAGAAGGTGTTCAATCTTAGCCAGTCTTCCCTGGATTGGCCCACAATCTTCCAGCAATGAGTCAATCTAGATGTCCAGCCGATGCATGATATCTGATAGTTGCTCGCGTACATCGACTGGTAGAAATGGTTCGATTGCTGCACTAGTAGCAAAGTCCTTGTCTGAATCCAAGTGTTTGCCGATGTCAAAGGAGAACAAGTTAGCTAATGACTACATATTAACATCGGTAAATAGATAATGAGCCAGGGTAGAAATAACATATATGGTGAACGTACCAGGGATATAGTGGGAGTAGCTTGAACGATAATGTTGGTATCAACCTGATGAGAGGTGATTTGGAGATTGGATACCATAACTTCTGAGGTGACTATTGGCTAAGTTATTGTAACAGTATCTAACGGTTGGGTTTTAGGAGCCAATTGTTCAGGCTGCAAAGCAGAGGTGTCAAGATAAATGTGAAGATAGCAGAAAAGAAATAACATTGACACGTACCAACGGTGATAAAGAAGTCAGGATTGTCACAGGAGAAGGGCCTTGGGGAACTGGTGCTATTGTTGCAACATCGGCATTGGATTTTTGTTTCTTGGGAACCATTTGAGTAACCAGCTTCTTACGTTTTATTCCTGACGTTCACGGTACTCAGAGTAGAGCCGATGGAGATGGGGCAACTTGTCCAAGGAAAGACATGGCCGATGGAGGTTGGTAGACAATCGGTCGACCACTTGCGCTGGTTGCAAGTGCTTCTTTATCACCAGCCTGCGGGGCCATGGAGATTAAGTGACATAGTCGAGAATCAATACGATGTGGAAAAGGTAGTGTAAGAAGAAGGATTACCTCTTCATTGGATTCGACATAGTCAGGGTTAAGGCGCACATAACAATGTTCAGTCGATAGACTGAATAAATGCCTTTCCCACTCTAACCACCATCGAGCAAAAAGTTTGGTATTGGATATACAGGGCTCGAAGGTGGAGATGGTCCCCAAGGACATAGATGTTGCAATTGATCATAGCCGATTATGCTCCAGGCCGTTGTTTACTTCTCCTTGGACCTAGAGCTTGCCGATGAAGAATAAGCCAATTGGGAGCTGGCCGAAACCCAACTGATGAGCACTAACAAAAGGATAATAGAACTCGTACAATGGGTGTTGGTATCGGCCCAGCGAAAATTTAGTTGGCAGAAGATTGGAGTTTATGGATGATAGGAATATGGTCTTTGATTCTTCATCGACTAGTGCATTCAATGGATGAAACCTAGAAGGCATCTCGAAAGATGAATTGTCCTCGTACGCAAACCAGATGGTGACTTCTTTGGTAAAGGAGTAGTAAAAACATTTGAACCACTGACTGAGTCCAAATAGGGTCATTTTATTTCCAAAAAGAGCTGATGCAGCTTCACCTAGAGAAGTTGTGTCCGAGTAAATTTGTTCTGTCCAGCTGAGATCAACATCCTAGAGCTTCAAGTAGTTGCTGAACACTCCACTTATACTTCCGTTCAGTTTATTGTTGGACAAGTTGATAGCACTAAGGTTGCGCACTAAGGTTGCGGCAGATTGCTGGGAAGTCTGCCCTGACACCGCTCTCGACTGCAGGTTGATGAGGCTGGACACGTCGAGGCTACCACTGATGAGGTTGGAAGATAAGTTTAGGTACTAGAGATGTAAGCAATTCCTAAGATCACCGTGAAGTTCGTCCGTGATGCTGTTTGCTGAGAGGTCCAAGTGTGTTAGCTCACTAAGGCGTGACAAGTTTTGGAAGGCAGGAGAAGATATATTTGAGTTTGTGTTAGTGCAAAAAATAGTTAAGAACCACATCGCACATGACGGTATGAAAGATTTGTTTAACTTTAATATAAGTTCTACCTTACTAGTTGAGGACGCGCTAGATAATATGATCCACAAGAAATATAAGTTAGAACCTTGATTCAATCGGCCTAATGACTAATATAAACTCCTTCTATCAGTCAATGACCAATGAGAATGATAGCACTTGCGTACTAACGATAAGATCAAGGCAGATATAGAAATATATATAAAATGATATAGATGAGTAAATTCATTGGCTAGCTTACCCGATAGAAGGGATGAAACCTACTAAATTATGATGCTAGCTCTAGTGAAGACAATCTTAATAGATCGCACTAAATCGAGACAATAAAAAATTGAATCTACTAAGACTAAATTTATCAATAGTAGAATAATCATTAAAATAGAATATGAATATCGATTGGTAGTCAGATATGTGTAAATATAACTTATAATAAAAATATGTATATTGGCTAGAGAGCCAATACATATTAAAATTAAAGCTTAATTATAATGATAACTCATCAGATAGCACTTTGATAAAACGATGATTAAAATCTATTTAACTTATTAGCAGCAATATATTAGATTAGACCTAACCGAGATAGTATTAGATTGAAGATAATAAGAAAATCCTATTTAGCCAATAGATCGTACACAAGCGTGTTAAATATGCTAGATCAATCTAAGAGATCAAAATGATATAGCCTTATATAGAACAGATATATGAAGGTAAGCCAGCAAATGTATCGACCAAACTAAGGTAATTTAATAGATCGAAATGATACAGTCTTAGATAAGACCAGTCTAGCCGATACAAATGCCTAGTGCTGGGAGCCAAAAAAACCTAAAGAACTAGGGTTGGCGATGCACTGAGAGTATTTTTGAATTGAGTTGTGTGTTTTTCTATAGTAACATAGAGTTTATATTTATACCTTTAGATTAAATGAGTCCTATGCGGTAACAATATCCCCGGTAACCATGAAACAAATAGAAACTAACAAAGATCGATCATTAGCGGATTAATCGTTAAGCAAGATATATGTATATTAGCTAAAAAGTTGATACACTAGGCGTGAAGCTCCGTGTAGAGATAACTTGATAGAACTTGCTAGGGTTTGTTCCTGACCTTCGATCGATTGCAATATTCTTACTGTGCCAATAACACCTCTGAACCTGCTAGCAATTAAGAACAAGCAAGAACAAGATGAACAAGCAATTAACTCATGGATGAAAGATTTAAAGGTGAATCTGAATCACGAGTTGGGGTCTTGAATTAAGCAAATAGGTGGTCTAATCGACACACGCGCTCATAAGGAAGTAGTAGTAGTTAAACTTACAACAAAACAAAACCCACCTTCATCCTAGCGACTGCTATAAATATTTATACTTGGGAGAGAGCCAGGAGGCGTGAAAGGGTGTAAACCCTAACTTAGAAAGGGCTCCTAGTAGGCTGAACAAGATACAAGGACCTTAGTCCAACACTGGAGGTTCGAACATTTTTCTACAGTTTCTGGTTAGCTTCGATGGAATCTAGCAAGGTTTCTGGATTCATGTGAAAGTAGACATCAAGGCCTTTCCAACAAGTGCTTATGGGCCTTAAACAATCTCTAGAGTGAAGAGTTATGGTCTATTAAATTTGTTGCTGCCTCGAGGTCCAAACTTGATGTCCAAACTTGTAGTTCGATCCCTTGGTCTGGTCGTCCTTTTGATCATGGTAGCATCCAATTGATACATGTCATGGCTACTCCTAGACCAATTTGGTTCATCTGCCAAGTTCCTAAGTAGAAGAATATTATTACAAGAATTTAGTAGGACCCCATTCGTTAAGAAAATTGTTTGGATAGTAAGGAACGATTTTACCTGGTAGTTAAGTTGGCGTGCTCGAGTCATTGGGCCCTGCTGTGCAGTAGGTGTGGTTGTATCCATGGAAGGGATGTCCTCATCATATCTCATCAGCTGGCTACTCCAATGAGACGGGTTAATACTCATTATACTATCAGCAATATAGTAGGTCGGACCTAAACCGATGTAGTACGAGACTAATAACGATAAAAGGAGCTCGATAAGCTAATAGATCTTATACAAACATGATGTGATATATCCAATAGGACTAAGAGGTCGAACCTAACCAATGCAGCCATAGATAGAACGGATACACTAAGATAATGGTGAGACTTATGTCTTTATCCGAGTTTAGACTAAACCGATACAGTCCCGTGTCGAGAATTAGAACCCATTGGTACAAATCTAGATAAACTAGGGTGGCGATGCATCGAGATTATATTGATCTAAAAGATAATTTACAAGCTTCTAGAATGTTTATATTGATACCCTAGGGTTACATGAGTCCAATGTGGTTACAAACAACCTCTAACTCTATGATGCTTGATGCTAGTTATGAGGTTACTGGTATTGATTATGTTTCTTCCATGAGCTTCCCCACTCTGCCATCTCTCCACCACATCCTTGTTCTGTCCAATATTTTATCTTGTAGCAATGCGTGGTAGGTGTCTCACCCTTCTGCCCATAGCCTGATTTTGTGCTAAAGATTAGAAAAACTCTCTTCTCATAGTCCAACCTTGTTCCAGCCTTTCTAGGAGGTATACTGGACCACGAGAAGGTTCTTTATATATGGATCCACCCATTATCTTCTTGATGAGGTTTTGCAATGTATTCACTAACACTCCGGACTAATTGATCAACGCATGATTACTGCTTCGTTGACCATGTCCTGAAGATTGTTTGAGGGATTTGATGGCGCATGACTCGATTCTCTGATTAGTATCGCTTTTGGGAATGGCGTCTTCTGTGTCAAGCCCTGTCGGGTCATTCTGTAAGACTTCAAACACATCTTCTGATATCTATCCATCAACTCCTACACCTATTGTCACCACTCATCGATCAAATTCTCCATGGTAACAGAGATGATATTCTCATTATTGACTTTGTTAGACATCTTTAGCTTGTTATCCCACCACAATTTGGTCAAAAATGTGTCCCACCGGGCATGCCAAAAGCGTGTTGGAGCAAAAAAGTGTTGAGCAAAAAATTGTTAAGTCCTTTGCATCGCACATGATGGCATAGGAGATCTATTTAACTTCAGTATAGGTCCTAGCTTGGTTCGTTGAGGACGTGCAAGTCAATTTGATCCTACAATTGATAAGAAACACGGACAAAAGTGAGAACCTTGAGCCAATCGGCCTAATGAACGATACGAACTCCTTTCATCAGTTAATGGCCAATGGAAATGATAGCACTTGCGTACTAATGACAAGACCACTATGAGCATAGAGATATATATAAAATAATATAGGCAAGTAAACTGATTGGTTAGCTTAGTCGATGAAGAGACAAAACCTACAAAATTATGATGCTAGCCTTAGTAAAGACAACTTTGATACATCGGACTAAATCAAGACTGCATAAGATTAAATTTAGTAAGACTAGATTGATCAATAGTAGATTAATCATTACAAAAAAATATAAATATTGACTAGTGGTTCAATATGTGTAAAGATAGCTTATGATAAAAACAGATATATCAGATAAACAACCAATACATATTAAAATTGAAGCTTAATTATAATAATACTTCATCAGCTAGAACTCTAATGAAACATTGAATAAAATCTACTGACTTAGTAGGATTTAACCTATTAGCAGCAATCTAATAGATTGAAGATAACCGAGACAGTATTAGATTGAAGATAATAAGAAAAGTCTATTTAGCCGATAGATCCTATACAAGCGAGATGCATACACTAGATTAATCTAAGAGATCAAAATAATACAACCTTAAATAAAACCAATATATCAACTTAAGCCGGCAATAGTATCAATCGAACTAAAATAATATAAGAGATCAAAATAATGTAGGCTTAGACAAGACCAGTCTAGTTGATACAATTATTAGGTAGCCAAACTTACTCTTCGCCAGAGATCGAAATGATACATCTCCATATCAAGAGCTAGAACGCACCGAAAAAACATAAAACTAGGGTTAGTGATGTATCGAGGGTATTGTTGTATTGTTGCTATAAAATACCCGTTTGCAGATTGCATCTTTTGTGGACCAGAAGAGAGCACTATCCATTTGTGTGTGTTGTCCTAGTCAACTGATTACTGATTGCTTCTTTTCATGATTTTGTTTCTTTATGATCATGGAACCGGTCAGCCGGCCGGTTTGTTGTTGATCTGTTTATACAGTATTGCATTTTGCCATTATCCCTCTTTATTCCACATTCATTTAACATATTCTCTTTCAATTTCTATTATAGTAATTAGGTTACTCTTATATCAAAGATAGAAATGGATCCCCAAATTACTATTGTGTCCATTTTTCCAAATAATTTATGATTAAAACACATAAAAGTTATTTAATATCTAAATAATTGACAATGCACAAGAAATTCCTTAATTTTTTTATCAGATTTCTTGCGATCAATTAACTTATAGTATTATTTAGCTTAATGTACTCACAACTTAAAATTATCATAATTGTCCTTGTCCTAGCTAAAAACCAAATATATATAGAGAGAGAGGGGAAGAACCATTGGTGTGTTAGTGGAGTTGTGGGTGTATAGCTAAATTCACACTCACAGGGATTTAAATCCTACTATCCATATTTATGTATATGTATGCGTATTTTGACAGGCATTTTGAGAGGTTGATGGATTTATCTTTCGTACCATATATTGAACATTTGTTGAATGGGACGCAAGTGTGTATCCTGGTTTGTGGTTATGTGAATCGTCCATGTCATAAAAAATATTACAGAACTAAATTAGTTTGTTTGGATAAAGTTGGTTGAATCCAAACGAACCACAATCTAACTTTATCCAACTTTCCCCAAAAGAAATTCCAGGGGAAGCATAGGAGAAATTTCCACAAGAATCATGAAATTTGCCCATAGAAAATTTCAGGGGACGCGTAGGTGACATTTCCACAGAATCAAGAAATCTGCCCGTGAGAAATTTCAGGGGATGCATAAGAGAAACTACTTGATTCTCGTGAGTAGATGCTAAAACTTTAGAGGATATCATCGGCTCAGCCCCAACAATAGGGTCCGACATTTGGACCTCAGGAGCCGATGGTTCAGGTTGTAAAGCGAAGGTGTCAAGATAAAACAAAGGCAACAGAGAATTGATGCTGACACCAACCAGCGGAGATACGGGAGGAGTTAGAATTGCTGCAGGAAAAGGGCTTCGTGAAGCCAATGTAACGATAACAACATCGATGTCGGGTTTCCATCTCTTAGAAACCAATCGAGCAGCCGGTTTCTTGCGCTTTGGTCCTGACACTTGCGACATTCGGAGGAGAGCTGATGGAGGTGGACCGCTTTGCCCAAGGAGGGATCTGGCCGATGGAGGTTGATAGATAATCGGCGGACCACTTGCGCTGGTCGAAGATGCATCTTTGTCGCTAGCCTGTGGAATCGTAGGAATCAAGATACGGCTGAAATTCAATACGATGAAGACATGATAGTGAAAGGAGAAGAATTACCTCTTCATCAGATTCCATGTAGTCAAGATTGAGGCGAAGACAATAATGTTCAGCCGATAGACTATATAAGTGCCTTCCCCATTCTGACCACCATCGAGCAAAGATTTTTTATTGGATATGCAGGGCTCGAAGGTGGAGATAGTCCCTATGGACAAGTTCGATGTCATCGAACTAAGTCGGTCATACTCCAAGCCGCTTTTCACTTCTCCGCGGGCTCGGAGCTTGCCGATGAAGAACAAGCCGATGGGTTGTTGGCCGAATCCCAACTAATGAGCATTACCCGAAGGATGGTAGAACTCGTATGATGGATATTGGCATCGGCCCATTGAAAATCCGATCGGCAGAAAACAAGGAGTTATGGAGGATAAAATGATGGTCTTCGATTCTTCATCGGCTAAGGCATTCATCGGATGAATCCTGGAAGGCATTTCAAGGGACGAGTCATCCTCGTACGCAAACCAGATGGTGACCTCATTGGTAAAGCCGTAGTAGAAACACTTAAACCATCGGCTGAGTCCGAGGGGGGTCATTTTACTACCAGTAAGAGCCGATGAAGCTTCACCCAGCGAAATGCATCGGCGTCGGCTGACCTCGTTTTCTTCCGGGTAGTCAGTCGGGAATGTCATGGAAGAGAAAGGGGGCCTGGCAATGACTTTGGAGGTGTAGACGTTCAGCCAAAGTTGTATAAACCACTAGGGTTCACCGATATGTCCGACTGGATGGCCTGTTGACAGCTTGGTTGCAACTTCATGGAGCAGATGATAAGTTGCTCCGAGAAGATAATGCCCCAGGGGAATTTGGCGGTGATCGGCCAGGAGCTCTGCCAAACATTGCATGTTTGTTGCTGGACCGAGAGTCGAACCACCAAAGAAGAATCGTTCCAGCCAAAGATTCAACAACGCTACATGTTCACGTCCATCGACTGGGCCGGAGGATTTGTTATGCAAGAAAATGTACTTAGTCCAACCTCCGACATTCTTGGTGTTTAGTCGATGCTTAGGTTTGAATCTGAGGCTGAAAAGGTTCATGTAGTGGGTGGTGTTGAGGCAGGTCAATATAATAACATCTATCAAGGTGGGAGTCATCAGCCCATGCCCGAACATGAAGGCATTCAAGATGTCCGACCAGAAGTAAGAAGCCGATGCAAGCAGAGGTTCGTTCCTTTCCATATCGGCTAAAGAAAAGTTAATGCAATGGTCTATTTCCAGATCCTCCCATAAAGTCTTTTTAGAGACAGAAACCCTAAGGTACCAGTTTCTCCATTCAAGGAGTTTGCTAGGCCAGGATCTGAAGCTGTGAGACTAATCGGTGATGGCCATGGATGAGTTCTTGAACGGGATCCTTTCTGTTTCGGAGTTGATTAAATCAATCGGATTCTTGCTACCCATAGGGCCAAGAAAGAAGTGACCGGGGGGATCGGAGATTGGAATAGCGATCTGGCTCTTAAGATCCTACAAAAACCAGAACCCGATTACTGATGAGAAATCGGGATAGGGAAGAATCGTGCAAAACATAGGATGAAATAGCAGATAATGGTTACCTCGGGGATTACATGTGTGGAAGCCATTGCGCAAATGAAAGAGTAGTAGCCGATGAAGAAATCTGCAAGAGCTTGTCTTCAGTCTTCTGAGCCCGTCGAGATTCGTAGAAATTTGCGGATGCCTGTGGAGCTCGTCGAGGTTTGGGGTTTTTGATGAGAAGAAGTGTGTGGAAGAAGGCTGAGGGGATATATTTTATAGAGGCGGAATGACCTAGGCAAAGATCTGAGCCAATTAATGCGGGTTTTAACGGGTCATCCTGGTTTGCGGAGGTTTCTAATAGCTCGAAATTTCGTAGTCTGTTGGCAAACTCCGAAATTGAGGGGCATGTGTTAACGCCAAAATCTGGACGATCCGATGGCGCTAAAGCCGATCGGCTGAGGGATCCGATGAGGCTAAAGCCGATCGGCTGAGAGGTCCGATAGAGGGTTTAATGCAGTCATCGGCTGATGGAGATACTAAGACAAAGCTGATGGAGAACTGTAGAAAAGCCGATCAGATTAGTAGAAGATTGGATCGGCTTGAAGACAGGGGATTGTCAATCGGGATCGGGTCCGAGAATCCCGAGGGAACGAAGGAGAAGGATCGGCTTGACTTAAAGAAGGTCCGATAGCTACAGTGGAGAAGCCGATCAGGTTGCAGCAAAGAAAGACTCGGTTATAAATTGGAAGATTATTCAGATGAAACCGGGTTTGTGGAAGAGCCGTGGACTCCACGGCAGGGTGCTTATTTTTGTAAATTATAACCTTACTCAATTAGGGAGGTTTAGTTGGTTAGTTAACTTCTTTAGGAATATTTTCCTTTGTTCCTACTAGGAAATAATGTCTGATGGTCGTAGACGCGTTGGACTCTGTCTGTAAATTCAGAGTATGAATATATACCTCCTGGAAATATGCATGATATATCTCGATCATATACAACTTCGGCGCATCGCCACCCTAGATCATCTAGGTTTTACCGGTGGGTTCTAGCTCTCGACGCGGGGCTACATCGGTTAAGTCCGATCTCCGACGAAGGGGTAAGTCCCGCCACCATCCCGATATGTCCTGCTATGTTTTTAGGCTGCATCAGTTAGGTCTGACCTCTTAGGCCGATCGAATGTATCGCATCATGTCTGTGCTGGACCTATCAGCTCGTTAAGCTCCCTCTGTCGTCGTCAGTTTCGTGCTGCATCGATTAGGTCCGACCTACGGGGCTGTCGACGGTAGATCGAGCCTCAGGTCTATAGGCTTCTACACGGTGTATCATTGGAGTGCTAGCCGATGAGTTATCCATGCTCTATGCTTCACGCCCAGTGCATCGACCCCTTGGCCGATACGCATCAGCCTTCAGAGGCGTTCCACGACGTGTAACGCCAAACATATCGGACCCCCAGCCGATATGCACCCACCTTCAGAGAAGCGTCTCCTCATCGGCTCAGCTAGCCGATGGGTTCATTCCTATCCTTGCTACGGCATAGCCGATCTGGCGTCCTCCGTATCATCGCCGCTGGCCCTGGCCTTGTACTGTCTCGGTTAGGTCCGATCTTCGAGGTTCGGTGTTGATGGTGCTGCCACGGCGGGCGACGAGTCTCGTGCTGTCATATCCGGAGCGGCATCGGCTTTGCAGCCCATGCCTTCTTGCGCTAATCATCGCCTAAGCCGTATGCGCCTTCATCGGTTTTTCTAGCCGATGGTTTTTCCAGCCGATGAATCACTGTTCGGCTGTCTAGAGGGATTCCGTGCGTCTCGCCATCCTCTGATTACACCCTGGTTCCTCCATTGGCTTTGCGGTCGATTGTTCGTCGACACCTGTCCACATCGGCTCTCTAGCCGATCGAACAGTATCCCGGACCGATCGGCAGCCAGCCGATAACAAGCATCTGTATCGGATTCGCTCGTCTCACCTCCTTGTCAATTGTAGGGTCAAATTGACTGGCGCGCCCGCAAACCTCGACGCTTAAGGACCTGCACTAGAGATAAGCAGACCTCCCAGGCCTTCGCATAACCGAGCCGCTATACCTCCCCGGTCGCGGGATTTTTTGGTGGCGAGCAGTTGGGTACATTTCCTCTTAACTCAACTCCCACAACAGTCCTTTTTTTATTATAGTGCTACACATTCATTATTGTCCACAAGTTTTGTAGGAGAACATGGGATGATAATATAACAGCTGAGAAAACCTATGGTAGTCAGTACCCTGGTAATCAGATGCCTATGGCATCGTATAGTCCATCTCTAACCATAGTGATCTAAGAGATATCTTTCCTAGTTAGCCTTATTTTGTTAGAATTCTAGGACCAATAAATTGTACCACTAGAGAAGTTACCCTAATCAATCACCTTGGGAAAAATGTGACATTTCATACCCACTCCATCTGTTAATATTTTGTATTGACAATAATAAAACTAGGGCTATGTGCTTGATCTAAAGCTTGATGTGGCAAAAAACACAAAAAAACATATGTAGGTGTTCGCGTCGGATTCCTAGCGTGAGCACATCGATGCTTGGGAGGTATGCTTAGCTCTAGTGCAGGCAGGTCGGCTTCTCTCCGTGGCTCGAGGTACGCGCACTGGGGGCCATGGGTTTCGCTCAGCTCCGGCACGATGGTGCAGGTACAGGTGTGCAAGCCAATTTCACCCTGCAATTGACAATGAGATGAGGCAAACGGGTCAGTTAGATGATGGGCCAATACGAGCGCTCACTATCGGCTAGCTGCCGATAGGATCGGGTTGGTCATCGGCCGCGTCTGGATGGCTCCTGCTATCGGCTGATAGCCGATAGGAATCAGGACGCTCTTCCATCGGCTAGGGAGCCAATGAAGGCATATGCGGATGTCGACAAAGGATACGATGTCTCCAGGTGTAGCAGACGTGAGGCTCTGATCCATCGACTGTAGAGCCGATGGAGGCACAGGATTGTACAAAGAGAGTAGTAAGGCGCATAGGATCCCTCCTGGCGGTCGACAAAACTTGTCGCGATCATTCATTGGCTGGAAAGCCGATGAAGGCATATGCAAACTGGTATATAATCGTATAAAAGGCACAGGCTGCCAAGCCGATGCCGCTCCGGATATGGCAGCACGAGACCCGTCGCTCGCCGTGACGACGTCGCTAGCACCGAATCTCGAACATCGAACCTAACCGAGACAGTACAAGAATGAGGCCAACGACAACGGGATGGTGGACACCGGATTAGACATGCTAAAGCAAGGGTGCAGCGAACCCATCGGCTAGCTAACCTGATGAGTGGGCATCTCTTTGAAGATAGGCACGCATTGGCCTTCCAACCGATGTGCTTGGCGTGGCGCTCAAAGGAAGTCTCTAAAGACTGGTGCATATCGGCCGAAGAGCCGATACGCTGGGCATGACGCTCAACATATGGATAACTCATCTGATAACACTCCGATAAAACGCCATATAGAGACCTATAGGCCTAAAACTCATTCTACCGTCGGTAGCCTCGTAGGTCGAACCTAACCGATGCAGCACGAGACCGACGATAGGGGAGAGTGCTTGATAGACCGATAGACCCAGCACAGACACGATACGATACATCCTATCAGCCTAAGAAGTCGAACATAACCGATGCAGCCTTAGACAGAGCAAGACATATCAAGGTAGTAGCGAGACTTACCCCTTCGCTAGAGATCGGACTTAACCGATGTAGCCCCGCATCGAGAGCCAGACCCCACCGGTAAAAACCTAGATGAACTAGGGTGGTAATACGCCGAGGTTGTATTGATCGAAGAATTGATCCTTACATATTTTCAAGGGGTCTATATTTATACCTGGGTTTACAGAGTCCGATGTGTTTACAATAACCATCGGACGTTATTTTCTAACAATAATAAAGTAAAATATCTCTAAGAAGGTTAACTAACTAACTAAATCCTCCTATCCATATAAGATAGGATAGACTACCCTGCCATGAACCACGGCTCTTTCTTAAACTTAGTCTTATCTGGATAATCTTCTATTCTAGGATCGAGTCTTTCCTTGCCTCAATTCGATTGGCTTCTTCCCTATAGCAATCAGACACTTTTGCGCTTCAACCAATCGTCTTTCCAATCTATCACTAGGCTTTTTAATTTTGGTGTTAACAGTAGGTTCAAGCTTTCGATGAGAGGTAAAACCATTGTTTGGTGGATTGTATTCACCCGTTGATTGTGTTCGTAGAACTTGTGCCTTTTTAAGGTGCTACTTGCTCACCTTATATAGGTTGATGGGTAGGGTTACCTGGTAATCAAATATGACTTAGTTCGCTAGTCTATATAAGGAATAACTCAATTAAGTTTCTATCACTATCCTTGTTATACAAGTATCGAGTTCTATGCTATTTCTACTTATGTGCTTCGGCCCACCTCCTTCCTACACAATTAGTAAGACTTCCATGATGATACTCGGCCCATATTTTCCACACAACCCAAGCCTAGAAGATGGTTTTGCATCAGGTGACATTAAAAGAAATCCTAATAGTAAACAAATGTCTAGATGTGTTTCTAGAGGATTTAGCTAGTATGCCACATAAGAGGGTAATCGAGTTCAGAATAGATTTGGTACCTGGAATACTGCCAATTTATAAGAGACAGTATAGAATGGCAACTATTGAATTAGTAGAAGTGAAGAAGCAACTGAACGATTTGTTACAGAAAGGATATATCAAACCCGGTACATCACATTGGGGAGCACTAGTTATCTTTATAGTGAAGAAAAATGGAACTAGGACTATATGTATTAGCTATCATACAATCAAAGATGTCACTATCAAGAGTAACTATCCACTACCTAGAATTGATGACCTGCTCAGTTGGAAGTAGCTACAGTACTTTCCAAGATAAATTTGTGTTGGCGATATCATCAGTTTAAAATTCGAGAAGGACAAATACCCAAGACAACCTTTACTACTTGTTAGGGATGATTCGAATGCACCGTTATGTCATTTCAACTTACTAATGTACTAGCTTTCTATTTGCGCTGGATTTTAGCGTGAGCACACTGACGCCTAGAGGTCTGCTTAGCTCCAGTGCAGTCTAGTCAGCTTCTCTCTGTGGCTCAAGGTACGCGCGTTGGGGGTCGTGGGGTTCAGTCAGCTTCGGCACGACGGTATGGGTGTGGGCGTGCTAGTCAATTTGACCCTGCAATTGACAAGAAAGTAAGGCAAACGGGTCAGTCGGACGACGGGCCGATACGAGCGCTCGCTATCGGCTGGCTGCCGATAGGATCGGGTTGGTCATCGGCCGCGTCCAGATGGCTCTTGCTATCGGCAGATAGCCGATAGGAATCAGGGCACTCTTCCATCAGCTGAGAAGCCAATGAGACCGCAGAGCCGATGGAGGCGCCGGATCGCGCCCAGAGGATAGCAGAGCGGACAGGATCCCTCCTGGTAGCCAACGGAGGTTATAGCAGTCATCCATCAGCTGGAAAGCCAATGAAGGCATATATCGAGTAGCAAGGAAAAGCATATAGACGTATTGGCTGTGAAGCCATTGCTGCTCCGGAGATGGCATCACGATGACCTGTTGCCCACTATGACAGCGCCATTAACACCAAACCTTGAAAATCGGACCTAACCGAGATAATACGAGGCCGAAGCCAACAGTGACGATACAGAGGACGCCGGACCGGCCGTGCTAAAGTAAAGACAAGAGCGAACCCATCAGCTGGGAAACCGATGCGCTTGGCGTGGCGCATCAAGGGAAACCTCTAAAGGCCTAGGCGTGAAGCTCAGAGCATGGATAACTCATCGGCTAGCACTCCGATGAGATGCCGTGCAGAAAACTATAAGTCTAAAGTACAATCTACCGTTGGCAGCTCCGTAGGTCAAACCTAATCGATGCAGCATGGAATTGACGACGGCAGAGGCAGCTTAATAGGCCGATAGGCCTTGCATGGATGTGATGCGATACATCTGATCTGCCTAAGAGGTCAAACCTAACCGATGCTGCCTTGGACGGAGCAGAACATATCGAGATAGTAGCGAGACTTACCTCTTTGCCGGAGATCCGACCTAACCGATGCAGCCCCACGTCGAGAGCTAGACCCCAGCGATAGAAACCTAGATAAACTAGTGTGGCGATATGCCGAGGTTGTATTGGTCGAGAGATTCATCCTTTACATGTCTCCAGGGGTCTATATTTATACCCCAGGTTTACAGAGTCTGACGTGTTTTTAGCAACTATCAGATGTTATCTCTTTACATAGATAAAAGAAAATATCTCTAAGATAGTTACCTAAACATCCATATAAGATAAGATTTACACAAGATAAAATACCATACCGTAGGTTCTATAGCTCCTCCGTAAACTCGGTCTTATATAGATAGTCTTTTATTCTAGGACCGAGTCTTCTATTGCTTTAATCTGATAGACTTCTTCCCTGTAGCGATTAGACACCTCTTTACCAATCAACTTTTTCCAATCCATCATTGGGTTGTCCAAATTTTGGCATTAACATGTGAAATATTTAGATAAGTTTGTGGTTATTTTCATAAATGATATTCTCATCTATTCAAAGACTAAGGAATAGCATGTGTAGTATGTTTGTATTGTGCTTAAGAATCTACGAGAGCATCAGTTATACGCCATACGTCATGTTCTGTAAATACGAATTTTGGCTAGTTAAGGTAAAATGTCTTGGATATGTCTTCTTAGTGAAGGGAGTGGCCGTTGATCAAACCAATGTTGTATCACTCCTATGCAAAAGACTGAGAACAAACATTTTTACTAGAACTAGCATGTTGTATTAATATTCTTTTAGTTAAAATATATTACTAAATCCATTACAAATAATATACATGTGTACTATTATTTGGCCCTTGTACCTGTTCTATAATGTAGAAGCACAACCACAACCATGTTGGTCTTGTTTGTAAATGGGACTGGACCCTCCCATAGGACGATAAAGGTTCTAGCAAAATAGAAGCCCTCCTAGCTAGAACGGTGGAGGCGGAGGGTGCCGCTAGCAAATGAGTCAAGAAAAAACCGCCCTAGAAAAAAAGAGAGGGCTGAGGGAGAGAGAACGAAAGTGGTGAAGCCCTGCCCATTTGCGAACCTCTGTATGTAAAATCTTTAGTCCATTTAGAATTGTAGTACATGGAAAATTGGATTAGTTACGAGTAGTGTACAGTATACAAATTAGACGTTCATAGATCCATAGTTATGTTGCTATGTAGAATTTGTTCTAGCCTATTACATGTTTTTAGTTTGTTAGACATAGCGGTTAAAAGATATTAGATCTCATAAGGTGATACTTGGTTACTAGTAGTAACTATGTTAAATAAGGTGGTATTTCTATTATTTCACGATGAAGGAAATGTGTTCGCGCTGAATCTCATGCGCGGCGCGACCACACCTAAGGCTGGGAGGTCTACTTAGCTCCAGTACAGGTCTATCGGCTTCTTTCTATGGCTCGAGATACGTGCACCGAGACCTGAGAGGTCCGTTTAGCTCTGGCGTGGGTACCTTAGCTCACTCTCTGTTATGACGGTGTAGGTATGGCCGTGCTAGTCAAATTGACCCTGCAATTGATAAGAAGGTGAGGCGAACGGGTCAGTCGGACAATGAGCCGATACAAACTCTCGCTATTGGCTGGCTGTCGATAGGATCGAGTTGGTCATCGGCCACGTCCGAATGGCTCCTACTATCAGCTGGTCGTTGATAGGGATTGGGATGCTCTTCCATCGGCTAGTGAGCCAATAAAGGTATGGACAGATGTCGACGAAGGACGTGATGACTTCGGGTATAGCGAAAGTAAGATTCTAATCCATCGGCCGTAGAGCCAATAGAGGCACCAAAGGGTATTTAGAGAATAGCAAAGCACACGGGATCTCTCCTAGTTGCCAACGGAAGCGGTACTGCTTGTTCATCGGCTGGAAAGCCATGAAGGCATATGCGAAAACTAGCAAGAAATCTAATAAAAGATACCAGCTGCAAATTCGATGCCGCTCTGGATATGGTGGGCAATGAACAAGGAGCGGGGCCTACTCCTCCCACAGCACAAGACTCGTCGCCCAACGTGACGACGCTGTTAGCACCGATCTCGAATATCGGACCTAACCGAGGCTAACGGCAACGGGACGGCAGACACCAGATCGGTTGTGCTGAAGAAGGGTGGAGCGAACCCATCGGCTAGCTGAGCTGATGAGAGGACATCTCTGAAGATATGCATGTATCGACCGAAAAACCGATGCACTAGGCGTGACATTCGGTGGAAGTCTTTGAAAACAGGTGCGTATCAGCTGAGGAGTCGATACGCTGGGTGTGTTGCTCAAGGTATAAATAACTCATCGGCTAAACACTCCGATGAAACACCGAATAGAGACCTATAGGCCTACGGCTCAATCTACTATTAGCAACCTCGTAGATCGAATCGAACTGATGTAGCATGGGACCGACGACGGTAGAGAGAGTTTGGTAAACTAATAGATCTCGCATGGACGTGATGTTGTACACTCAACCTGACTAAGTGGTCAAACCTAACCGATGCAGCCTTAGATAGAGCAAAATATACTGAGATAGTGATGAGACTTACCCCTTCATCGGATATTAAACTTAACCGATACAGCCACGCATCGAGAGCGAGAAGCCACCAGTGAAAACCTAGAAAACCTAGGGTGGTGATGCGCCGAAGTTGTATTGATCAAACGATGATTTATAGGCTTTCAAGGGTCTATATTTATACTCTGATATTACAGAGTTCGATGTGGTTACAACAACCATCGAATATTACTTCCTAAAAAATATAATAGAAAAATATCTCTAAGTAAGTAAACTGAACTAACTAGACCTTTCTATCAATGTAAGATACGATTTACATAGATAAATTACCGTACCGTGAGTTCTACGGCTCTCAGACACGGCCTCATTTAGATAGTTTTTTATAATTAGACCGAATTCTTACTCGTTTCTTTTAATCAGCTTCTTTTCTATAGCAATTGGACTCTTCTTTACTAAACCGATCATCTTTCTAATCTTTTCCTGGCTTACCAAATTTTGGCGTTAACAAAATATTAGCTATGGTCTATATAGTGTAGATCTATTGGAGTTCAATTCGACAGATAAAGACATTAATAGGCTAGCTGACAGTAGTTTTTGGTCTATGTATAACTGGTTAATTATAAGCTTCTATGTCGATCCTCAAATCAATACAATCACCGTATTTGTTACTGTGAATCATGCAACTGAAGGTTTCCTGTGAGAACTCATGTCGATGGAAGATGGTAAGTGGAGATGAAAAAAAAGTTGTAGCTGTTGGCTTATCATTGTTGGTTTCATGTGAACTGATAGTGATAGAGTATTCACCTTTAGTTTTCCGCCCAAACTAATGTAAATTACCAGTGTACTGAGCATCCCAACTAGTTCATGACTTAAACTGGCAGTGATGTATGTGGTGTATGTCATTAATAGGCGGTGATACTCAAGTATCTGTTTGTATTATGAACGGACGTAAGTATTATTATCGGTTTATGATATCAATCGGTATTAATATTCACCTGGACTGCCCCATCAATTAGATACTGAACAGCAAGTGGTAGTCAAATAACAATTGTATGAAAAAATTAGTAATATTTTCATATAAAGTTAATTGAAGATAAACTTTATATCAAAATTGGTCAACTATATCTGTAACTTTGTTCTTGATAATTTATAAGCCTGAATTTGCGTGAGACTATCTTAAATTTTTTTAGTTTTTTAAAT
Source organism: Oryza coarctata (assembly GCA_030770085.1). NCBI lineage: Eukaryota > Viridiplantae > Streptophyta > Magnoliopsida > Poales > Poaceae > Oryza > Oryza coarctata. The sequence continues at coordinate 8,323,757 of CM061483.1, read as the reverse complement.
GACTTCGCATAAAGAGAAGTTATATATAAAAATATAGATCTGGATGAGATGTTGACTATTATTTTATTTGAAATTGTTTATATGTCCAAATATTCGTTCAAATTTTACATGTTCAAATTTTTAATTTGTTTAAACGACTTCAGATGGAAACAAGCTCTATACAAAAGAAAGTTGTGGATCTCAATGACATCTACACTTTGTCGTTGATATTTTTCTTTCTTAAATTCATCTAGAATGTTAAATACGAATTATAAACCATTATCAAGGAGAGTTAAAATAAAAAAAAGGTTTGTACAGGTGACATCGTAAGATAATTGTGTGTGGCGTGTAAGGTCTAGGGCATGAATTCTATATCCATGTACTTGTGATTTTCCTGTAAAAAATTTTGTGACTAAGTGTAATTTGGTAGTGGGATGAATATTGAGAATTAAAATATTTTTTCAAATTTTTTTGTTTCTAAAAAAATAAAAAATGATTTTATTTGTTTTTACAAAATAAAAAAACCGAGACACTATTATCACCACCTGTTTAAAAGAAAACAGTGTTGATCAACACTATCGACAGCTTAGTGCCGGTTAAAAACCAACAGTAGTGCCGGTTTTGAAGCAGCAGTGGCACAATATCTTGTACCAAATGTGACATAAAAATAGCAATATGGTTTCTAATATAGCTAAAATCACCATCAAAGTCAGTCTAAGGATGAAGCTTTTCTAGTTTTTAAAGTTTAGTATACAAAATAACCGATTTTGAGATCTAAAAATAGATTTTATCCCATTTTTAACCATATTGTGATTTTATAATTCATACTTCCTACGTACCAGAATAAACCTCGGTTTCTAATGCAACTTTAGTGCTAACAGAAAAGGACCAAAATGCCCTCATTAACCACACTTCCATACTGCCAAAAAACAGGTTGTATCAGGTTTTTGCACGTATTGATTACACACCATGTACAGGAAACAAGAGGAGGCATGTGGCACAAAAAAAAGTTTTAAACCCATTTGCACTATCTACCTGAAGAAAGAAAGAAAAGGGAGTCTCCGGTCTAAAAACAGAAGTTGCCAAGAAATGCTTTGAATTAATCTATAAGAACAAAAAAAACAGTTGTTTATCTTCACCACAATCGCTTCACCACAATCACATGCCCAAGACTGACCCACACCTATCAGCCCTCTTCAACTCCTCATGCATCACAATCGCATGGCTACATCTCTACATCCTAGTCATCCTATAGTCACCCCTATCAAATCTATTGGCTCACAGCACTCTGTCACCACTATCGCCACATCATGGTGGATGCAAAAGGTCACGGGGAGGAGCGGGAGAGAGGAGGAGAGGGGTGGAGTAGGTAGAGAGAGGTGGAGCAAGTATGGAGGCGTAGAGTAGTGAAGTACGCTATCTAGGATGAGTGTTGAATGTGCCTAGTTTTTTTAACATAGGAATCGGTTTTTTATGGACAAATCCTCCCATTTAGAAATAATCATCTGACATCTATAATATAATCAATAAAAATAATGGTTGTAACTTTTTTTCAAGGAAAGGTAACAATGAATCTTATTATTGAAAAAGGTTCATTCCGAATAAATTCCATTATTAAAAAATCCAAGCCAACTCCAGTTACTTACTACCCACATCCGTGCCTAAGCGGAAAGAAATTATACGGAACTGGGACGCAGTCCGCACCTCGTACGGCCCCTCACCGATGTGTGCCATGTGTGTATGAGAATCAATCTCAAAGTACCTTTCTTCCCCCACGCCGTAGACTCCATTGCTGCTGCCCTTTTTCCTCTCTCCATCATATTCCTACACTTTTTACGGTTGCCAGTAGCGATTATCCACTCACGCCAACTGCTTGAACACGATCAGCAAGCGCGGCCACTCTTCAAGCTAGACATAGAGCATGGCCCTGCCGACGTGGTGCCCGCTAAGTCATAGAGAGCGTCATGGCTTTGGATATGGATGTATGCTGTGGTCGTGTGGTTCAGAATTACATTTGCAGTCTTGTAAATCTTGCTTGCGCTAATACGTTTTGATTATTTGATTAAAACGTTTTGGTTTTGTATTTCGTTACAAGGAAGTTAATTAGCGGCAACGAGCTATTAATAGTTTGTAATCGAGGTGGACATGCACGCTAATCAAAACCTTTAGTTTTTTTATCTGATTAGAAGCAATAGCTCGCACAAATTCCACGGATTAACGTCGTTATAAAATTTTAGTACATAATAGTATATATATAAACTTATGTCTAATATTCTAACTAATATATAATTCCTAAGCCTATAAAATAAATATAATGGATACTTTAGTATTCTTAATAATAGATATATGAACTTTGTGATATATTTGTTTCTTTTATTAACTTCATGTTTATCATTAGGCTATTAGTGGTACTTCTCACTATCACTAATGACATTCTTTCTCCTACCTCTTTAAGATGACGGATTATATCGTATAACTCATTTCAAATAAAAAATAACTATTGTTATTAACACTTCTTTATTACCGTGTTTCTTATATTTTATTATTTTGTTCTTGGACTTTAAAAATTCCGTTGTCAAGATTTGAGGATCGATCTTATCTTATATTTTTTTTAATGTAGATTGCACGATGAAGCTATTTTTTCTTAATTCTAATTTTTTTTAATTAACGTAAGAATTTATAGCTATTTTTATGTGATATGGTTAATGTGAGGCTTTTAGGAGAACCTCCAATTAAAATAATTAAAGATATAGACTTTTCTCTCAATATTATATTTTTAATTCAGGTTTAAAATATTTCTAAACTATACTCTTATATGAATGTTTTTTTCTCAATGGTATTTATATTTAATTGAATTCAAGATGTTTCAAAACTGTATTTCTACGTGGACTTTTCTCTTAATATTATTTATTTTAAGCCAAATTTAAAATAATTCTAAATTATACTCTACATGATTTGTTTTCTACATAATATTTATTTTTTAATCCAATTTTAGATGTTATTTCTACGTGGACTCTTTCTCTAAATATTATTTATTTTAACTAAATTTGAAATATTTATAAATTATATTTCTATATGCACTCTCTTCTTAATATTAATTATATTTTAATTTTTAATCCTAATTTCATAATTTTCATAATTTGTATTTCTATCTAGACTCTTATCTCAATATCATTTAATTTTTAATTTTTAATCCAAATTTCACTTTTAAAAAATTGTATTTCTACCTGAAATCTTCTTTTAATTTTTTTAATTTGTATTCCAAAATTCAAATATTTTATATTGTATTTGTACTTGGACTCTATTTTTTATTTTCTAAATTGCATTTCTACTGGAACTTTTCTCCCAATACTAATTCTTTTAATTTCTAATCTGAATTTTGAATTTTCTCTATATTTTATTTCTACATGGACTCTTATGTAAATATTAATTATTTTTTCCTTTTCAATTTGAATTTCACTAGAAAAAATACACGTGCGTTGTCACCGGAAAAATTAAAATCAAGATAAGCATTAGATGATTTGGATTCATTTTTCGTGATCCAAGTCCTCTAAGGTAACATAATCATCTAGTAAACCAGGTAACTTGTGTAGTTTATTTATTTCTTGTCCACAGCTTCCACAACAGTTCAGGCTTTGTATGTAAAAAATCTCTCACATCCAAGTGTAACGGGTCAAATGACATGACACTGTATACCATGCAGCAATTGCTGACACTGCACCTGAGATCCTAGATGGATTTTCACGGGGCCTTCGTGGCCTCTGATCACGCCCACCCTGGCGAGGGCGCCGCCACCACTCGTTTGCTCGTACCACAGGCCGATGGTCTTGTCGGCGGAGCCTGTGCAGACCAGGTCGCCGGCGACGCACAGGCAGAGCATGGCCTTGTCGTGCGCCTTCACGTCGCAAAGAGAGGCTCCACACCGGTCAGGTTCAACCCGGCAAACGTACACACGCCGGACTCCGGCGTCGGCGCTTACCGACCACGAGGGCGTTCCACGACACGCGGTCCTGGCCGGGAGATGAGGATGCCTTGACGTGGCTGTCGGCGGAGGCGGAGTAGATGATGCTGCTGTCAGCGGCCACGGCGCCATTGATGGCGGCGTCGTGGGCGTGGATCGACTCTAGGTACTTGAGGCCGGAGATGCATCAGACCTGGAGCATCGATCTTGTCCCAGGAGCCCGAGTCCACGATGCCGTCGTGCACGGCGTGGCAGGAGATGCGATCTTGTCCCAGGAGCCCGAGTTGCTTGATTCAGAGCAGGCGGCGGTTATGCATGTACGTAGCTGGTGGCATGACGAAAAATCTTTCCTGTATATAAACACCTTCTAGACTGCCGCAAGAGGGGCGGATCTAGGATTTTTTATGGTGTCACCAACTCATGACATAGTTTTTAGCGGACTAATAATATGTATGGAAAGCAAAAGAAAATAAATAAAAGGCGAAAAAGTTATAAACTAATCATGTTATTGAGCTGAGTGTGCGCTGTTAATTAATATCAATGTTTGATGCACCTCGATCCATATACCAGTGCCCTCATCACTAGCATACGGCAAGTTTTTTTTCAAGAATAGCTCAATCATACTCATCCTACATGTCCAATTGGTAAAATATAACAGCAAAACACTGAAGTAAAATTATTAGATAATTTGAGCACCGTGCTCACAACAAAATTGCTACACGAATTAGACGAGGGAATTGGAGAATTTGCTGGGTTAGGGGAAGAAAACTGGATCGCTCCTGGTTGCTCCTCGTCGAGACGCCCATCGGCTGTTGCTCGTGGTGCAAGATCTACTCTGGGATGGAGGAAAGCAAGCGGTAACATTAGTTTTTATGCTGCCACAGATCTGCTCGTTGCTGTCCATGGGTTGGGCAGTGAAGTCGTGAATGGAGTAAAAGCAAGAAAGCAAACAACAAGCTGATTTTGATTGATTGTTGGTGTCAAGCTATAAAGACAAGTCGTGTCACGCACAGTAAAATAGAAGGGGCTACGTGGGCCAAGGCAAAAGGCATTGGTATAACGTTGGGTCCGCCCAACACCCTATTGCGTGCAGAACGCCGTGCAGCCCGTGGCGGTGAGCGCCTTGACGAACCTTTCCCGGTGCGGTGCCCGAACCGCGTGAAGCGGCGGAGATCCGGCTGCGAACACGCGACGATGTCGGCGCCGTACGCGTGAACCGATCTGATCTGGATGCGGGCAAGCGTTTTCTTTCGACTCCCGCGCGGGTGCACGCACGCATCACAAACCGACCCGGACGCGGGTCTCCCGCACGCGCTCCGCATTCTCTCCTACTCCCACACGGACGAAGAGTTAAGTCCTCGCGCTACAACACCAAACATCGAACACCACACATACAACGTACAAAGCACGGACGGAAATTATAATAGTAGAGATATAATTATAAATTGTATTTCTACGTGCTTCTTTGTTTAATGTTTTTATTTTTATTTCAAATTTCATATATTTAAAATTGTATTTTCACTTGGACACCATTTTTTTTCTTTTTTTTATTAACGTAGAAATTGCTAGACTATAAAATTCCCTTTTTATTATTTTATCATAATAGATATTAGGGCAATAGATGCTATAGAAAATATATTGGATTTACTATTAAATTCTCAAACTGTCTTTGATGTAACTATCCTAATATTCGGTGCCAATTTGTTGACTAAGTGTAAATAATTAATTAAATATTAGCTATTATAAACATAAAAAAATATATTAATATAATTTTAAATCAACTTTTAGATAAAAATTTGTTTAAAAAATTATATAGAAAATGAGGAGCTAAACTTCTGTCCTCTGCGATCGGAGCCTGAGTGGATTCTAGAGGCAAAACTTCCTGCTTGCTAATTTATTGTAAGAAATTTGTTGACAAAGCGGATTGCGGCGAGAATATTTCTAGCGTGTTAATTTGTGGCGACAAAATCCTGTGATTGCTTTGGTTATCCGTGTTTTGCTTTTGTTCCTTGGAGTATCTATTTATTGCCATAGGATGTAGTGTGTACAATTCGAAAATATATAATCCAATACCGACATGGATGCTTGTCCGTTTCTCATTGGCATTGCTGCTTCACACGTTTCCAACAAACCTGGTCCGTTTGTCTTTTTTTCTTTTTCTTATTTTTCTTCTATTGATATGATAATTTATAGACCGTAATAGGGAAGCATATTTTTTCTCTTACTTTATTAATTAGCAAGGTGCCTCTTGCAATCTTGTGGCTAGACATAATAAGATACCTGAGAAAAACGTTGCATGTCTGGTAGGATAGTTTCATGATTTTAGAATCGTAAACAGGCAAACCTAAAATAAATTGCCTGCTGCGTAACATAGTTGTCCTGGTCACATGAATGTACCCATATTCTTCATTGATAGGCTATCTCACCACATGCCGTTCTTCTCCGTCCGTTATCAATGCGTTCATCAATCATGTACTATTTCTCAAATATTGATGCATAAGACAAATTGTTTTATTTCCTTACCATATGTCTTTTTCTCACCATCTTAATTAGCTTCTCCTCTCTTAACCTCGAATATCAGGCCCAACTATTTCTCAAGCCCTCTCACTCATTGTCTCCTCCAATACAACATCACATACTCCAAATATTTCTCTTCAACAGTAAATTAAAATTGTTGTAACATTATATATCGATAAAATCATAAAAACATTTGCAGTTTTTCTCTTATCCCTACCGGGGATTGATGCCCAGTGCTCTTTTTCATCGTATAAAACTTTCTAGGTGAGGCCCATCACAATAAACGGTGTAAATATTTCCCTTTTTCTTCCTAGTAATGTGCCATTTGCATGGCTAGATCTTAATGATTTCTTATTCAACTCCCCAAAAATAATTTTATTAAAAATAGTAGAATATGATTTATAAATTTTTTTTAAAGTACAACCATAAACTTTTGCATATATTTGCCACTACGGTTTTGCCCGATTATCAATCCGTGCTAACTTATGTGATGATGCACTTGCTTGGGACTACATGTTGACGTGTTTAGCTCTCTATCTTGAAGAACTCTAATTTCAATAGGCCATTAACAACATTTGGGCTCATCAAATAAATTTACCCATACCTTATTATTCTCGTTAGCGTGCTAACAACAGCAGAAGTGTCCTCTCCGTGTGGGTTCAGCGGACTTGTTCTTTCCCAAAAAAAATTTTGAATACTTTGCTACAACTTTTTAACTTTATAGAAGCTAATTTATTTGTTTATATCCTCAGATAGCAAATTCAAATAATCTATCAATTTTAGTTATCTCAAATGGGCCTAAATGAGCGGAATATGTCGAATAGAAAAGTCCTAGCGACAGATATGTAAAATTATCATTTCTGTCGTCGATTGGCTCTAATATGCATTAAATCAACCAACTAGCAGTGAAACATGTTTGATGTTTCCTATAGTTGTCATCGACGGACCCATGCCGTGATCCCAAAACTAATCAAAACTAATATAATCATCAAATTATTCCAAGCGATTAGCCGTTGCTAGAGAGTTGCAAGAGAAGATCAATTAAAAAAAAAGCAAAGAGCTCACTGCATATGAGAGATTGAAAAAAAATTCAAAAGCTTCAAACTAATGGCGGCGGCTTGTGAGTTGTGATTTGGCGTCTCGTCCCAGCTATCGTCTCTCATTGCGTTGCACCCGCCTCGGATCGCTGCGCGTGCAGCTGCACGCATGCTGCCGAGAAGTCGAAGAAACACAGAAGAAAGCTGGTTGTGCATGAGAGCTAATTTGTGGCAACATGCTTGCTAAGCAAACATATATGAATTCTAATTATTCTGATATAGTATACCTATCTAATACTGCTTCTCTACGTGGGTTTCAATTAGGACACCGAATTGGATTGGTTATCTGCTCCTAATATACATGGCTATGACCAAGTTAGAGTTAATTAATAGTTTAAATCCTAATCGAACTCCTTGCCGACTTTGCATAGCACGGTGGTTGGACTAAACTGATATATGGCTGTATATGAGATCTTCACATCCGCTACTTAATTGAAACTACATCGAATGATTAATATTTTTTTCTAATTAATATAGTAATTTTTATGTGTCTAGAGCGAATGTAGTGTTTTCTTTTTTAAGTTATTTTTAAAATATAATAGATAAATAGATTTATTATCAATAGCAAAGGCAAAGGAGCTATAAACTAATTAATGGCTTCTTCTGCTTGGAAGGAAATATGAATGGCATTCATAGTGTATCGATTATTAAAAGGGAGAAGTGGCTGGAGAAATATGAATTACCTTCCGAATGGTCGCTTTGTCTCACCGGAGAAGTCTGCGGCATCTGATTGGGAGTTTGGGACTAGGGGCCAGGCCAGATCGATGGTGCGGAACAAAAACAGAAAGGGTGAGAAAAAGGGCAGCAGCGATGGAGGTTTACAGCATGTCTAGTGTACATTTTTATGAGAGGTCCTAAGCTGGGTCCACGGAAGGACAGTCCTTTGCTAAAAACTGCTTTAATCTTTAGAATCCACCAACATGCTATGGTAATGTCTAGTTAATAAAATAATCTCTATGAATCCTTTCTTGGTCTGATTCTCTCTGATAAGGGGCCTGTGTGTTCTCTCTCCTATGAAATCCGGTATTTCGTATAGTAGCCGATACTACGTCAGAATCAGTTGAGAAAACATACGCAATGTATAGGGCCGGTTCTATCTCACTCTCTCTTCTTTTAAACCCTCTAATACAACACAGCAGATGCTACGACTATAGAAAAGAAGGTACTTTAAGATTTTAAGATTGCTTCTCATACAACACTGCGGCCCCGTCCCTTAGAAATTGTTTGCTGACTAACCTAACCCACCTGGCAAGCGCGTCTCCTCGACCTCGCCCACGCACCCAGACGCGAAGAAAGTGCACCGAGGCCACGTCCCCTCGAGGCCCGTCCCGGTGGAAAGAAAACCAGCTTCCATGCCGCTCCACGCCCCGTCCCAGCACGCTGCCCCCGCGTCGGCACTCCGCCCTACGCGCCCCCAGCAGCGCACGCGCACGCGCACCCACGTCCACGTGCCCCCCTCGACAGCGCGCCTCGCCACTTCCCGCGCGCGCCGCCTGTAAGTCGAACGGGCGTCACGGATCTGCCGCTTCACGACGCTACAGAACACCGATCCTTACCAAGTGAAACAGTTTTAACTCAAATCACACGGTGATCCAATCGAGTAGACTAGCTAAGCTCTCGTCTCAGCTAACATCATTTCTAGCGATAAAACAAAAAAAAATTTGTACACACCAAAATATTACGCAGTATAGTGAAAACAGAGTTGAGAAATCCATCCAATTATACGCGTGTCAAGATAGTAGATATAGTAGTCGATCGTCACCATCTTGATGCTAATCGACGTCACAACGAGTAGCGTCTCTATTGGTCTATATGTCCGACGCTGAGATGTTGATTGTGGGTGTACTAGCACACGTAAGTAGCTAGGATTTGGCTCAGGATGTACCAGCTAGGGTTTTGCTCAAGGTGAACAAATGTATCCTTCCTGAACCCCTGCCTCCCTATATATAGTCTTTCTCACTTAGGTCTAGACGTGACTTAATAGAAGTCTACTCATATCTATATCTGAATTAGTCTTATCTGAATCACTAATTCGTTAAGTGTGCGACCTATAGGTTTACGTATACTTTTGTCACCTAGAGACGTATTTTTGGTCACCCTATTAATAGCGGTCTCTAACAAGGTATATTAACATCAAAACATACATAAAGATTAGATTAGCCGAATCTATATACGTATCACTTTGTCTTACGATATCGATTGAGCTCAAAACGACGATTATGTCATTCTTTTAATAGCTCAATCACTCTCTCGATCCTATGATAAAATATAAATTTGTGATTAACTCCTCAATCATGTTGACATAGTCATATACTTTTATAATCCATTACCTTAGCAAATTCTATCTTGATCACTCACATCTCACTATATATTTTATAGCAAATCTAAAGATTATTTTTATAACTACCCTGCCTGCTATGAAGTAGTGTTTAGTAGTATCAAAATAAGCTATTTCATATGTTGTGTACCATAATAATCTGAAGTGTAAGAATTCCACATAAACTCTATTTAAGATAAACTAATTATATATAAAATATTTGTAATATTTCATAATAGGTTTATCCAACATATGATCATATTATATTTATCTCAATAGTATAAATCATAAGACATAATTATCAATCAATACATATGATCATCTTATAATCATATTTGTTTCTCATACAATACATCATGAGTGATCATTTAGAAATAGTAATATTTAATATTAGAAATCTCATAAAAAATTCATTAATACTAATAATGTCTATTTTAAAAAACAAATAAATATATTATCAATATAATATATGATATATATATAGAGTCTATATATATTATTTGTAGGATATATCACTAATAACGGCCACTTAGCGGCCCGCGTCGACGAGTACGGCAACCTGGTGATGGCCAGCCACGGCATCACCGGGACACACAAGCTTGGTGCTGGTGGATATGCCACAACGGGTGCTGACAGAACCTGAGGACATGGCTACACACACTACTCCAAAAAACATAGTTTTTAGACAGGTCAAACCGAATATTACAAGTGGTTAGAGAAGTCACCTATAATTAAACACCTATATTTTTACAGACATCTCAACTACCAACTGTAAAAATACATTTTTACAGACATCATATTATTTTATACGGTTTTATATTATATTATAAATAATAATTAGCTATTAATGTTCACCAATATAAGTTATTAATATATTATGTGCGTTGTCTTAGACATGAAAGACTTCATTTAATTAGTATATATAAGTAAACTATTGTACACAAATTATATATATGCACAGTTTTTACAATAGTTCAATTATAATTATAGGAATGACAGAATGTCGTACTTGATAAGAATTTTTTAAATCTACTTTATTATGTGAGGTGCCCTTCCTTCTTATTAAAGAAGTCTCTCCAAACGTGACAAATGTGAATAAAATGACAGACCTCTCGTATCATATTCTCAATTTTTTCGTTGGCTAGTATCTAATGTCTATCATTAATTCTTAACATATGTACACATATGTTATATAAAAAATATAGTTAAGTATTTAATATAGATAGATGTAGAGTTTATAAATATATATATTAGCTTATATCTTTAAGGTTATTGTAGTATCGCCCATTGGACTTGAGGTACTGACACACATAATAACCACATAATACACTATATATAACAGTTGCTTATGACACTTTATGAAACATGTAAAAATAACATACGTTAGTTTTCTATATGTGTAGATAGACTTATATTTATGAAAAATACGCATCATATTGTACTGGTAAATTGTTTATCACCAGGAACTTTTTTCTTTCTATCTTAACTACTCTTTCGTTCGCACGGTAGAACTGGAAAGCACTGGAAAAAATTAAAGTTAATAAGTAATCTATTTATGCTATAAGAATTGGGATCGATCCTTGTCAACAAAATTAATGACTTACTAATCTAAAACTTTGATAAAAGGCCGATATCCTTCCTGTAGGATATCCATTGGGTCTAGCATAATGACTTTGCGGTCTCGAGGATATATCATGAAACAAATATAATGATCTCTGCATAAAAATTAATGTTAGTAATGGTTGTTTACGTACAATGACTATGGTAAATATCAAACTTACCAACTCTTGTACGGTAGCATTATGCATGTTCTGTCCATCATGATTACCATGGCACACCCTATGTAGATACCCATATCCATCTTTTCTTTAGTTTGTAGTTTCCGAATGTATTTCAATGTCTCCTTTTGAGATTTGTCCTTCAACATATCAGAATTTTCCTTTATGTCGATGATTTGTGCTAGCCTTGAGATTCGTAGTGGGTTCAGGTACACGACGGATTTCTTCAACTTCACTGCCATGTTGTGTTATATCCTAAAAATTAAGAGTGGCTCTAATTAGTTACTGATTAGAGAATGATATAATAACAATATTATCAATGTATGTTAACTTACATGCACCACATGACAATGAGATTAACGTTAAGTTTTTTCGGTGGTACATTGCATGCATGTCTCTAAAATCAATTAAAACTATGCTTTTGTCGTCCAGAAAGAGTTCCTTTGGCGCTCAAGCCGTAATATAGGAGACGCCAACTCTACTGGCTCTCATGTACCATTGATGCTATCTCCTCAACTGAAATGGACCATCCTTGAGCATCCATGATGGGAGGAATGGTTTGTCATTCTTTAATTGCCCTGGTACGTCTTCGTTGGTGGCAACAAATTCTTCTTCTATACTTATGAATTTTGATAGAGACTGGGTTTTTTTTGTTCCATGTATACATCGGGTTCCATGCTTAAATTCTCTCATCCTAAAAATGCTTTGACCATCTAACACTCCATGTTCTTATCTTTTCCCTTGTGGTCATGGGGTATGATTTTTCGTGTCACTAGAGGTTTCGTAGAGGCTTCTCATGGAGCATGCACTTCCTCACCTTGAGAGATAGTTGTTTCAATGAGAGCTGGCACAAGATTTGCCAAGAAAGGTGAAGGTGTTGGTGTCATGGTGGTGTACAAGGGAACTGACCTTGAGAGTATACTTCTTTTGCCTCTAGGAGAGGATTTGTCGATGAAGGTTGGTGTGAAGTCGGATCTGGTATACTCTTGGAGGGTTCTACCGATGTTGTCACGACTATATCTCTTCTATACAAAAGAATAATCTAATTGACTGCATCTCCAAGATATTTGATGCCCTCACTTGTTGGAATGTCAATCTCGTACATGTTCAATCTTCATTGGTATTACCCACTGTAATCTTGGTATAATCCTTTGGGACTAGCTGGTTGTGAAAAACGTGGCCCAGTATAGCCCTGCCCCTCACAACCTCCATTGTTTAACTTGCCCTTCCAAGAGGGACATGAAGTGTGAATAGAGTGTCTTCCTGCATGTTGTTGATAGGAAACTTCAGCGTGGGAGTAAATCCGACACTCGTTGGCACTATGACCAAATTTGTTTGTGTCAACTACACTAAAAGCTAGCTGCCGCCTGCCTCTATCTGGGGTTGCAGTTGGAAAATAGGTATGGAACATCACATGCTGCAAACCTCATCATTTCTTATGCCACCGTTACACGTATTGCTTCTTATAATGTCTCCTTGAAATAGTAATGCTTCTTGTAGATGGGTGCATCTTATACGAACACTTGTCTCCAGTTTAGTTTAGATGATATACCATAGATGTGGCCACCATGCTAGGAGTTTCCTAACATGGCAGTCAGCTGGTCGCTCTCCCTGACAAACTTGAAAGAGCCAAATTTACTCATCTCTATAATATCCTTCATCTTGTCAACAACTTATCAAAGGCTAAAGTGTGGGAATACAATCTCTATAATATCCTTCATCTTGACAGGAAGTTTTCAATACTTTCTTGACTAGTTGTTGTCACTTTGATGGAACTCTTCAACATGTGAACTTTCGTGGAGCAATCTTCATCTATGCATGAAATAAAATAGCTGGTGGTATATAAAAATAGATCTATACAATGAACTCGGTGAAGTCAACTATACAAAGAATTTACTGCCTCTAGGACATAGTTAGCATCATCCATGACCTCCTTTCCCTATTTCTAGCTAGGATGTGGATCACTCGATGAGTAGTACAACCCTTCACTTGGGTTGCTTGAGATACTATTGTCGAATAATGTTGGCCAGGCAGGTATTGTCTTCTCCTATCACAATACTTATGTGGTCTATTCGGGTCTATCACCGGTGTCCGATTGTGTCTAAGTTATTTATGAAAATACATAAATTTTCTACTGGATCCATCCATTTATAAATAATATTTAACACTGATACATCCATTACACTTCACATGAAAAATTATACCAAAATTCACATATAATATTGATATAAAACATTTACCCAAAATACACTTATAAGAATGAAACAACATTTACATATAAAATTTACATCCAAAATTCACATAATATTTAACATTAATGAATCCATCCAAAATTTTACATCTAAGATACTTCTAAATTCACATCAAAAATTCATCCTAAAATTAGATTTATGTATCAACTGAAATTCACATCTAAAATTCATCCTAAATTTGATATCAAATTCAATCTAAATTCACATTAAAATTAATCCTAAGTTTCACATCAAAATCCATTTAGTAGGAAAGCAGAGGCGGTGAAGCGGCCAGAGGGTAGAGGCTAGAATGCAAGGCTACGAGGGTGGCAGAGGCCAAACGCGAGAGAGGAGGCCGAGTTATGGGGCATGCGCAGTTCAATTTTGATAGGTTGGTAGCACAAAACTAGGATTTGGTGCACGGGGCTTGAAAAATTATTTTGCTCCCATGCACCTTTCATGGGGGACATTTTTGCACGTAGCTGACACTGTGCGACGCCTGCAAAAATGATTTTTATAGGTGTTCGAAAGCACTAGTTGCCAGCGAAAACCATTTTTGTAGGTGATGCATGGCATCGCCCACTTGTAAAAATACCCCTAGCCTATAAAATAAATTTATATTTAAATTATAAGTCATATATTACTTATTTAAGTCCCTTCATATATATTCTTATATCACTTATTTTTAATTGTAATTTTAATACTTAAAAAATACTTATAATATAAATACATCATATATATTTTCACATACATCATGAATAAATTTTACACATTCGCACAAATTATCAAATTACAAATTTTACCATGCATGCAAATTATCCTATTACAAATTGTCACCGTATGTAGAATTTGATAGCTTTTTTGTTGATGGTTGGCTCCACAAGTTTTATCTTGTTAAAAAAATCTATAAATAGTGACATTTAGTCGTATTGATTGTAGTCATCGGTATCTTTCATATTTTTAACTCTTATGATTCTCTGTTTTTCGGAGATAGCTACGTCCTTCTTCTCGTTCGTCGGGTCGGTTACATAGAAAACCTATACAACACGATCAGCAAGTACCCAGGGGTTATTTTTGTGACTGATATTGTTGAGGTCAACAATTGTTAGACCTAAGTTGACCACGAACACGCCCTATGTGTGTTTCACCAATTGGCACCGAACTAATGAGATCTGCATACTTAGTTTATAGTTTAGCTCCCATATTTCTTCTATAAACTCATAATAAGTGTTCTTCTCTTCATTTATGTCAATTGTCTCTACCCGAACACCATTGTTTTAGGCTACGCTCTTCTTATCCTTTGCTTTGGTTTAAAATATGTAACCGTTAATGTCATAAGCTCGCAGGAGTTGACCATATGTGATGGGTCACATGATAACCTTTTTATAGTGATTTCCTCTATAGTTTTTTCCTTGGTAGGTTTTGGTCTCTTAACCACACAACGAAGAGATGCCGATACATCTTCATTATCCAATCATTTGAGCGTCCAACATATTGTGATCTAATCTGGTTCAGGTGTTGCTCGATATATGGCTCCATTTTCGCGAGCTACTACAGGATGCTAAAATGTGCTTCTTGTACTACTTTATAATCCTCATCAATAGATCTTTTTTATCCCATAGTCCCCTTCCCGCGCAATCTACCCTAACCACCTGAGTGTCTTTTAAGTATTCAATGCATCACTCAATGACTTTTTCGGTGCTGTGTCCCTCTATCATCAAGCCCTCTAGGTGAGCACAATTTCGTACGTAGCCCTTCAAAATGGACATGTACCACTCATAAGTCTACATTTGATGCAAGTTCAAAGGACCATGTGTAATTATCTGAGAAATAATATGAACTATTCGATGCACCATGATGTCGAAAAAGGAGGGAGGCAAACACATCTCAAGTTAGTATAATGCATGTGCAATAAATAGTTTCATATGACCTAGTTCTTCAGGATCAACAACCTTCTGTGAAATGGAATTAAGGAACACATTCTTGTGATTATCGTCTTTAAATGTAATGGTTTGATTGCCCTAATTGCAATGGAAAGGAATATAGTTAGCATCACATGATAGTCATAGGAATTATAGCTTAACAACATCAAATCTTTCATAGAGACTAGTCTCTTTATATTTGATGAGAAACTAGTGGGCACTCTCACCAATTGAAGTCCTTGCATAATGACTTTTTCTTGAATGGGAAGGCCGGATGCTTCTTAAATAGTAATTTTGACTTTTCTTATTTCTCCGTGTTTTTCATATGCCTTGTTCTCTTCTTACACTTATTTGTTTTTTTCTTGGCCATTGCAAATACAATCTTCACTTTCTTCGTCAATTCAAACACAAATTTCCCCATCTCAATTTTTGTTTCTACATCCTCTCTCTCCACCTTATTGTCAAAATGACTGGCCATAGAGCAATATCTATGATCTTTGGTTAAGAACCGCCAGTAATGCATATTCACTAACTTTTATATGATGTGAGGAAATTGTAAATGGTTCTATTGATGCAGACGAAACATCTGGTCTCTCCTAGGCAGAAAATTTCCACCTGATACGACTTGATAACCCTTGGAAGACCAAATCGGCTAATTGTTCATCGCTTAGAACAAGACCATAGCATCGGCTTCTGATGTTCTAGAAACATTGGATGTATTCCAGAACTGACTCATTAGGCCTCTATTTAACCGATGTCAAATCTAACAGTCTCGTTCTTGAATTCCAGTACAGAAATGTCCATGGAACTATTGCTCCAGATCGGCCCATTCTTCAATCGAGTTCGATGGTAACGAAGAAAACCATGCGAAAGCCAATCTAGAGAGGGATAAAGGAAAGAAACGAACTCTAAGAGCTTCCTCAGCCGATGCTTCTCCACACTATACTAAGAATCGGCTGATGTGTTCTAATGTAGATATGTTGTCTTGTCCTAAGAATATTGAGAAATCTAATATCGTGTATCGGCGAGGTAGTGAAACTCTGTTAAACCATTCTGGATATGGGTGCCGATACATTACTGTTTGATCTTTGGGTTTGATACCAAATTGCTCTTCCACCGTGTCCACAATCCTGGTTAACCAATTCTTCTCTCTTAAAGTATCTTCCTGATCATGTGGAGGTGGATATGGTACCCGATTCTGCTTGTGATATTCTCCATAATGATTTCTCTGAAAAAATTTTGGAGGTACCTCCTGCCGTTGTCCCCCGAGTCAATCTTGTATTGGTGGATATGTATTTGCTGATAGGTCCTTGTTTTCCTCCATCTCTATTGGCAAAGGCACATGATCCTAATCGGTCTCTTGAGCCGATGACTCTTGTATCGCCTTCTCGATCAGATCCTATAGTGTATCCATCCATACTCCTGATGGATTACTGAATGCTTCATAAAATGATTTGTTAAACATCTCTTGCAACGGCTTAGAAGAATTCAAAGGTGTTGAATGGCCTCATTCCTTCATCAAAACACATTTTGGTAATTATGTTTTTTGAATCGGCCCTTGTTTAGTTATACTAAAGGAATCCAAATAGAGCTTCTAAAAGTTGTCCATATTTTGCTCTATATGCCGCCTCTGGTCTTCATTCAAATTTTCCATGGTAACAGGAATTGTTATCTCCTCATCGGCTTCATCTTTAGATAAATATGTCTTGGAATCCACCTTTTCTTTAGACATATTGACAACAATATGCCCCTTTGGTTGATGAGAAAAATCTGACTTCCAATCTGGCACTTGTAGTGTCCCGCTGGTTGATGAATAGAATTATATCACCAGCCGATGAAGGATCTTCAGCCGATGAACGATCTTCAGGTTTCTCCAGCCGATGAATCCAATCCAATCGGCTAAGGAATGAAGATTTCTACCCGATCGGCCGATGAATAAAGTATGGTCCTTATCAGCCGATGAATAAAACCTTCGGTCCCACTGGGCATGCCAAGAGGCGTGTCGCCGCCAAAAATCCCATAACTACGGAGGGACGACGGCTCAGTCACGCGAAGGCCTAGGAAGTCTGCTTAGCTCCAGTGCAGGTTCTTAAGCATTGAGGTTCGGGGGCGTGCCAGTCAATTTGACCCTGCAATTGACAAGGAAGTGAGGCGAGCGGGTCCAATACAGACGCTCGCTATCGGCTGACTGCCAATAGGATCGGGATGTTGTTTGATCGGCTAGGGAGCCGATGTAGACAGGTGTCGACGAGGGGTCGACCGTAGAGCCGATGGAGGAACCAGGGTATGCTCAGAGGATATCTAGGCGCACGGGATCCCTCCAGACAGCCGAACAGTGATTCATCGGCTAGAAAAACCGATGAAGGCGTATACGGCCTAGGCAAGGAGTAGTATAACAAGGCACGGGCTGCAAAGCTGATGCCGCTCCGGATATGACAGCACGAGACCCGTCGCCCACCGTGGCAGCGCCATCAACACCGAACCTCGAAGATCAGAACTAACCGAGACTGTACGAGGCCGGGGCCAGCGGCGATGATACGGAGGACGCCGGATCGGCTATGCCGTAGCAAGGATAGGAATGAACCCATCGACTAGCTGAGCCGATAAGGGGACGCCTCTCTAAAGGCGGGAGCGTATCGGCTGGGGAACCGATACGTTTGGCGTTACGCATCGAGGGACATCTCTAAAGGCTGATACGTATCGGCCGAGGGGCCGATGTGTTGGGCGTGCAGCTCAGAGCATGGATAACACATTGGCTAGCACCCCGATGATATGCCGTGCAGAAGACTATAGGCCTAAAGCTCGATCTACCATCGGCAGCCCTGTAGGTCGGATCTAACCGATGCAACACGAAACTAACAATGGCAGAGGGAGCTTAACGGGCCGATATGTCCAGCACGGATGTGATGCGATACATCCGATTGGCCTAAGAAGTCGGACCTAACCGATACAGCCTCAGATAGAGCAGGACATATCGGGATGGTGGCGGGACTTACCCCTTCGCCGGAGATTGGACTTAACCGATGTAGCCCCGCGTCGAGAGCCAGAACCCGCCGGTAAAACCTAGATGAACTAGGGTGGCGATATGCCGAATTTGTATATGATCGAGAGATATCTTACATGTTTTCAGGTTGTCTATATTTATACCGTGGATTTATAGATAGAGTCCATTGCGTCTACGACCATCGAACATTATTTCCTAGTAAGAACAAAGGAAAATATTAATAAAGAAAATATTCGTAAAGAAGTTAACTAACCAGCTAAACCTCCCTAATTAAGTAAGGTTACAATTTATAAAAATAAGTACCCTACTATGGAGTCCACGGCTCTTCTGCAAACCCGGTTTCATCTGAATAATCTTCCAATTTATAACCAAGTTTTTTTTGCTGCAAGCTGATCGGCTTCTCCACTGTAGCTATCGGACCTTCTTTTAGTCAAGCCGATTATTTTCCTTCCTTCCCTCGAGCTTCTCGGACCTGATCCCAATTGGACAATCCACTGTCTTCAAGCCGATCTAATCTTCTACTAATCTGATTGGTTTTTCTATAGTTTTCCATCGGCTTTGTCTCAGTATCTCAATCGACCGATGACTGCATTAAACCCTCCATTAGATCTCTCAGCTGATTGGCTTTAGCATCATCGGTTCGTCTGGCGTTAACAATTGTGCCCATTAAAACTCTTCAAGCCAACGGAAATGGATGCTTTCGTCCTAATTTTTTGACTGGCGTGGAGGCAGCCGGGTGCTAGCACGTCATCTGACGTTGCGGTTGACTGACAGGTGGCCCTGGATACATACCTGTTCATTGTGCTTAATGCACTTCTGTTTACCAACATCATTTCCTCAATTGGTTCGCCGTTTCTGGTTTTGCTCACTGGAGCAGTGAGCGTGCTTGGTCCACGGTCCATGTCTTCGTCTACACTCAGGGTCTCTAATGAGCCGTGTCTTTGCTTTTTCCATGTACCAACCATACAATACGTCCATGTGTCCTAAGTGTCGCTTTGACAACTCCACCCACAACTACTAGACCACCCTGACACCTCCACCCACAGCAGGCCTCGTTTCCCATTGCTTGATTTTCCCTTTGCTGCATCAATAATAGGACCTGAGCTTGGTTTATACTCTCCTACTCTCTGGACTTGCATTGGTTACACTGGTTGTCGCACTGGTCTTTGTCTAAAGATGACGCTTGCTTTTACTGTTCTTTTTCTAGCAGATGGGCTATGTAGTATCCAAGGCATATGACCATTTATTATTGGTGGGTTTATAACATTTTTGGTGTAAGATGGTTTTGCTTTATTATATGCGTTACAATTGGTTTTAGGGCTTAGGTTCCTTCTAGATTTCTTCCTCTCCTTTTCTCTTTCAGTTTTATCGTATCACCGTCATTTTTATGGCTGTGTTACATTTCTCTTTCCCACCGCGTATCCTTTGCTTCTGCTTGCTTTGTCGGCCATGGTAAGGTAAGTTTTTGTTTGATGCTCTTCGGTGTGCGAACACAGTCGAATCAATTTTACTTATCTACTTAAGGAACCTGCCCTTTCCCATCTAATCTGCGCTTTCCCATCCAATCACGTCACATAAATTAATTAGACAGTACTTGGAGTTATATACGGTCCATATATATGAATTGAAAATTCTTCTCGCGTATAGGCATAGTCTAAAATGTCAAGACGAACAACAAACTCTGTTGACTTACATGCCAGATTAAGCCGTTAATTAATTTTGTTACATTATGAGTATGCTGGAGCAGCATGTTAGTTTATGAACTTAGATTGTACCGAGCTTCGTCTATTTTTCTTATTTTAGAAATTAAATTAAGAAAATATTATGGTATGGAAAAATTGGATTACTATACCTTTTTAGACAATTTTATTAAAGTATCGTTTTACTATAATTTTTATCTAAATTTGAATATTTTATTAAAATTTTTAAAATATCTATCATTTGTAAATTTATTTTATGCCAAAGACAGAAAATTCATTATTCAACTATAATCTTTAAAATAAGAGATTTTTAAAAAAATAGAATAAGCCAAGTGGTAAAAGTGGTTAGATTTTTCATCCAATGGACTGAAATTTGTAATCCAACGATTTTATGGTTACTAATTTTGATTTTAGAACCAAATAATAACTGTTATGAGTAAAATTAGGGTCGGTATTAAGTACAACTTGATAATTGTTAGTGAGAAATTTTAGAATTATTAATTTACTAATAACTAACTCTGAAATTTAGAGTTATTAAACGAAGTAAACAATTTATATTTTATAAAGGCTTTTAGAATTAATTTGAAAAGTCAATACTAGTCTTAAAATAACAATTCATTTCAAATTACATGAACTCTTCTTTTCAATCTAAACGGCTACAATTTAAAATTAACTGATGTATTTGGCATATCATTAAAATTTTAAATATTAATAACAATAACCATGCAACGTGTGGATTAACGATCAGTTTACGCTATCATATATCCATATGGACCATATCGATAAATCCATGCAGTCCCCACCCAGATGACGAGTACAGAAATCTGATCTTCCACTGGATCGAACTAATGGATGGCCTGCATTGATATGATGCTACCTTTGGCTTGCAGGTGAGAGGTGATCGATTTCATCCTTGGCACCCGTAGGCAGCCGCGGCCTGGTTTGGTGGTGTAGGGTGGGCTTGTCCGGCGCGATTCCCCGGCAGGCAACCCACCATCTTCGAGTCGAGCACCTTGGGGGCGTCGTTCCCACCGCCGCTGCCTTGTAGCGCCCTCCTGTGGGGGTACGCCGCCGACTCTGCCGCCTCCGTCTCCAGGCTTGCAAGGTCCTCGACGTGGCGGATGCGCATGCCGCTCATGGCAGCGCCGGCATGATCCACGGTGAGGGAGCTTGCTCGGCTGCTCAACAGGAGGAAGGATGTCACGACGATGAAGGAGATGGCGAGTAGTGGCTCCATTTATCACTGTTTCGATCTGCGCGAGCTTGCATCCCGACTATTAGCTACCAAGAAGGGGCGTACAGCTTGTACTCCACCGAGGCACTTCTATATACTACAAACGGGTATATATTTACTAACTATATTTTGATATACGTGATTTATGACATGACGAGGAGGCTTTGGTTGGTAATAATATGAGATCGAGCTCAACGGCAGACCAAACGTTGCAACATGTGAAGCTTCAGGACAAGAGTGCCCAGCAAAGCCGAGTTTGTGCCATTAGGTGGTTGTATGTGTTGGGTTTTATTCCTGCATTAATTTCGTGGAGAAACTTATTTGTGACTGATGAGAGTAGTACAAACAAGTTTGCGATTACTGATAAAAGGTTCAAGGCAACAACTAGAAAAACTTCTCCCACAGGCCCCGAAGAAAACTACCCAGTAGTAGGTAACTCCATTGATTAATTTGCTATTTGGTAATATGCCACTTGGAACTCCGTATTCACCCTTTTTGGGTATTCAAAAGTAGTTTTTTCCTGGAGAAATTGAAATATTAAGTCTGATGAATTCGATTCTAAATTTATCTTTAGGTAGTAATAAAATTGGGCATATGGCTGAGCTTCTTTTTGCTCCCTCTCATTTACTGCATCTTAATTTGGATGTAATAATAGTCCAGTTTAGCGTGGTCTACAGTAATTTTGTTATGCGGTCCATTCTTAATTAAATTTGTTAAAAAAAGTTCTACTCTTGCATATTTCTGCTATGTGGTTTGCTCTTCTTTTTTTTCTGGAGGCGGTCAGCGCGAGAATCTCGAAGTGCCATGCCATCTCACTATCCATTACTTAAAAAAACTCATGCTAAAACATGATCTCTCATAGATCTGGCTGGTCAAACATGTAAATGGACTAACCAAATCTGTCAGCCGAGCTGATCTCGATCCGGTTCATGGCCTTCTCAAGTGTCTGACGTATCCCATGGCAGTGGCACTGCATCCTCTTAGCTGAGCTGTCTTGAGAGCCACTCCTCTACCATAGATCTATCATCTTCTATCATGCCCCACTAGCGATTTTATAGAGGTACAAACTCATTAAGTCTAACCAAGCTTCATCGTCTCTCTCTGTTGCAGTGTTATACTAGGTTCATATGCGTGTTCTTCTTGTTGTCCAATAGTAAACTCCGCTAGCTCCTTCATAGATCGGGGTTCGTCATTCTAAATTTTAACACCACTTCTCTCCACCACCTCCGCCCCATCCCTCTGTATAGTATCCAAAGTTTTCATTGTGTCCTTATCACCACCAAGACATACTAAATGGTCCTATCATTTTAGTTGCACCGTACACACACCATGGTAATGTGATCTCCTCCTCTCTTCTTTATAGTACTCAAAAATATAAAAAGGAAATTTTATGGAGTGGCTGGCCAAACAGGATGGATCGAAGAGACAGATTTAGAAAGTCTCAAAGAAGTAGATAAGAAGGCAGGAAGGATGAGGGTGAGAGGACAGAAGAGACGGGTTTTTGCTTTTCAGTTCTTTATTTCCCTACAGCGTGGAACTTGTGCACTGTGCCCTAGAAGGAACAGAGGAGCAAACTATCCTTTAGAGTAGAGACATCGACATGCAGGCCACTTGTGTGTTGACACCAAGAAAACAAATATAAAAAATACTATGTTGTGTTTTTTCACATTTCTCACTGGGGGTTCACGTTTCTGACGAAAATCAGTCAAAAACTATGAAATTTTGAGGTTTTGACGTGGATGAAAGAATATTTGGAGGTAAATTACAATAGTTTTTGAGAAATTTGAATTTGAAACTGTCAATTTGAGAGAAATTTGATCAAAATTTGGCAAAAACCGTTGTACCGCTGGGGTTAGGATCCAGTGGTCCATCCGAAAGAAAACCTACGAGGAATTTTAGCAAATTTCTGCTAAAGTGTTTTCCAATAGGTGTAGAGTTTTTTTACATGTTTTTAGTTATATCTAAAAAGTTATGTATTTAGAATTCAGTTATTTTGGAGAGCAGGCCAGGGCGCCGGAGGCTGGAGAATTGTGACGGTGGCATTCCAACAGATCGAGATACAGTGTGGAACACAGTTTCCGTGGTGACTGGTCTGGCAGCGGCAGCTTGTCAGGAATCAGGATCAAAATACAGCTTGCGACTTTCATGTTCCCAGTTCCAACGTTACACAATTTCCTCTAAAAAACTTGCTCTCTCATGACCCATCCAAACCTTCGTTTTATTCATTGGTTAATTAATTTCTTCCCAGTAATCCATCCAACAACAATGAATCATGTAAGCAGGATGTGTCTCACGCTCAAACTAGCTATCCATTATAAGTGCGTGAATTCGATACAACACTGACATTATGCACATAAACACGACTAACACAAAGTCATCAAGTATACAAATTCACCAGTATCACTTGAACAACAGTTAGTTGAACGCATCTTCCCTTCCCTGCAGCCGGCGCCACAAACGGTGATCCAGCTTGTGCAAATCTTTAGCCTTTGCACCGGTAGATGTTGAGGCAGCCGCGGCCGCTGTACGGCTGCCCCCTACCGGGGCAGGAGCCGTAGCACGCGGCCTTGTTCTCCGTGAGCCCGTTGTAGCTGGCGTACTGGCTCTCGTAGAGCACCCTCCTCCGCGGGTACGCCGCCTCCTCCTTCACGAAGCTCGCCACGTCCTCGACGTCGGCCACCCGCCGCAGCGGCAGCGCGTGCATGGGCACCACCGCTTCCGTGTCCTTGAAAGCGCCGCCGCCGACATGCGCCGCCGCCACTAGCACCGCCGTGGCAGCGACCATGGCGGCGTAGAGAAACTTCATTGTGTGTGTCAGTGCTAGGTAGCTAGCTAGCTAGCTATAGGTAAGAAGTATTTCTTCTTCACACTAGCAACCTGATTGATAAAAATGGCTGTTTTTTTTGTGCTGTTTGCTAGGAGATGGGATATTGGATTGGAGGACTGGATCGAGGTGGTGGTTGAGTGTGTGGCGACAGCACGCCTAACATCGCATGTGAAGCTAGAGGACGAGAGAGTCCAGCGGAGCGTGTCTCATGATGAATTTGATTATCAATAACAAGAAGCAATGCAACTTTCTCCTTGGAAGTTTATGGTATGGGGTTCGATCGTACGTACTGTGCCTTCCGGCACAGGATACGCATGCAGGAATTAAATTAAGTTTGGAAGGTGACGAAGGATTAATTGGCAGCTATGGCTGTTATGTAATCGAACTTAATCCAATCGATAATCGTGCTGAGCAGAAGAGTGTCGTCACCATAACGGCGCTTGGGCCGAGTGTATAGCTGTGAAAATGTGGGAATAATTAATTTTATTCCTGTCAATGTAAACAGTCAGGATGATTTATAAGACAATCACATAGTCATGTTATGGTTATCCTATCATAATTATACTTTCTATAATTACAATAGGTTAACACTCTCCCGCAGTCTAATCGGGAGCATTGCTATCATTCAGGCTGGATCGAAACTCCTAAAATAGTGAGGTAGGAAGGCCCTTGATAAAGATATCGGCGTACTACGATGTCGTAGGAACATATAGGACCCGAACGTAACCAAGAACGACTTTCTCTCGAATAAAATGGAGATCAATCTCAATATATCCGCTGATGCTACACCGGGTTGCTGGAGAGATATACAGCACTGATATTATCACAATAGACCAAGTGGCACGTTGAGGGGGGTGACGAAGCTCAAGAAGCAGCTGTCGTAGCCAGGTAGCTTCAGCAACACCATTTGCCACAGCACGATATTCAGCTTCAACACTTGATCTGGAGACTGTATGCTAACGCTTGGAAGAATAGGACATCAAATTATTTCCGAGAAATACGGTATAGCCAGAGGTCGATCGGCGAGTGTTAGGACAGCCAGCCCAGTCGGCATCTATGTAAACAACAAGATCTGTAGGCAAAGATCGGCGTATGGTCAGCCTAAGATATAGCGTGCCCTACAAGTAGCGCAGGATTCGCTTGAGAGCAACGAGGTGCGGCTCTTGAGGATCATGCATATAGAGACAGATCTGCTGAACTGCAAAGGTAATGTCGGGTCGGGTGAAGGTCAGATAGTGTAGGGCGCCAGCTAAATTGTGGTACTGTATAGCGTCAGCAACAGGTGGTCCATCACAAGATAATTTGGAGTGGAAATTAACAGGTGTGCTGTATGGCTTTCACGCACTCATCCCGACACACTCCAAAATATCCTGACTGTACTACCGCTGGGAAAGGAACAGACCATCTGCGGAGCATGTCATAGAAATATCCAGAAAATGATGCAGCTGACCCATATCCATCATAGCAAACTCACGCCGGAGAGTCTCAATGATATGCTTCAGTAATCCAGCAAAGGAGACAGTGAGGACAATGTCATCCACATATAGTAGTAAGTAGACCGTGTTTGGACCATGGTGATATATGAAGAGCGAAGTATCTGACTTTGTTTCAACAAATCCAAGTGACACGAGGTGAGAGGCGAACCTATGATGCCAAGCACAAGGAGCCTGCTTCAAACCATATAGGGACTTGTTGAGCCGATAGACAAAATCTGAGCTAGAAGAATCCACAAATCCAGAGGGCTGCACGCAGTACACTGTCTCAATGAGAGTGCCATGGAGAAATGCATTCTTTACATCCAGTTGATGAATAGGCCAGTTCTGAGATAATGCTAAAGAGAGAACAATGAGAACTGTCATAGGCTTGACAACTGGGCTGAAAGTATCATCATAATCAACACCAGGCCGTTGTGTGAAACCTCGTAGGACCCAACAAGCCTTGTAATGATCAAGAGACCCATCGACGAGCAATTTGTGATGATAAATCCACTTGCTAGTCACAACATTGATGCCAGGAGGGCGAGGCACAAGTCTCCAGGTGTCGTTAGCAATCAAAATGTCATACTCAGCCTGCATAGCAGATCGCCAATTGGGGTCTGACAGGGCATCACGAACAGAACGAGGAAGAGGCGATATAGGCACAACATGGAGATTGAGGCGATCCACGGGCTGTGCGATGCCAGCTTTACCACGCGTGCGCATAGAGTGCGCGTTGGTCACGGAGGAATGACAATCGGCCGTGTGGCAGCTGTGCGGCCGATACCACTGGCAACAACCTGTGCGCGAGCAACAAGGGCAGCAGGACCAGTAACATTCATAGTCGATGTGGCGCCACTGGCAGCGACCTGTGCGGGGTGCACAGGGGCAGCGGCACCGGATGACGTGGACTCAGGCGACCACGGCCCTGCACCATGGCTCGATGGCGCAAGTGGGGCCACGAGCACAGGGTGTGCCACTAAGAAGGCAGTTGTACCTACACGCAAAAAAGAAGCTCCAGGAACTGAAGCGGTGAGATCATAATCATCGATAAGAAAGTATAAGGCGGAAGGTGCCATGGGTGTGGTAGACATGTCGAAGAAAGGGAAAAAAGATTCATCGAAAACAACATGTCGAGAAATGATGATGCGGTTCGACTGAAGCTTGAGGTAGCGATAGCCTTTGTGCTCTGGACAGTAGCCGAGGAACACCCATAGAGAAGAGCGAGGGGCAAGTTTGTGGGGTGCTGTAGATGATAGATTGGGATAACAGGCGCAACCAAAAACTTTCAGATGATCATAGGTCGGCGGGACAGAGAAGAGATCGGAGTATGGTGTGGAGGAGGCGAGTGTTGTGGTAGGGAGGCGGTTCACAAGATAGGTGGTGGTGTGAAGGGCCTCAACCTAGTAAGCCGGAGGGAGACTCGCCTGAAACAAAAGGGAACATAGAGTATTATTGATGGTACGAATAGAACGCTCTGCTTTACTATTTTGTTAGGAAATGTATGGACACGATATGCGGAGAGCAATACCGTGGGAGAGAAAAAACGTGCGAGCCTAGGAATTATCGAATTCAAGGCCATTATCACACTGGATGTTCCTGATGGTGGTGCCAAACTGTATGCGAACATACGCAAAAAAAGTGAAAATAGTAGAAAATGTCTCAGATTTGAGACGAAGGGGAAAAATCCAAATGTAGTGAGAGCAGTCATCAAGAATAACAAGATAATATTTATATCCTGACACACTAACAATTGGAGAGGTCCATAGATCACAATGAATTAAATCAAAACTATGAGTAGCATGAGAAGTAGATGAACCGAAAGAGAGACATACATGGCGACCGAGCTGGCACGCATGACATAAATGATCGATATCATCTTTATTATAAGAAATGACATTGGACCTAATAAGTTTGGATAGGACATCGCGCCCAAGATGACCGATACGACGATGCCAAAGGGAGGTAGGGGCGGAGAGGAATGCGGAGGTGCTGGTAGATGGTGCAAAAAATGGGTAGAGGTCACCGGAACTATTGCACCTGGCGATCACGTTCCTGGTTTGTAGATCCTTCACAGAAACACCAAAAGGATCAAACTCAATGGAACAATTATTGTCGGTGGTAACCGACGAATGGAAATTAAATTCTTAATAATGTTAGGTGATAACAGAACATTATTAAGAGCATGATCACGGTGCGATAATAAAAAATGGTGTGTTCTAGTAGCTGTGACTAGAAATAAAGTGCCATTGCCCATAATGATAGATGAAGGAGTAGATAAAGAGGGTGAGAAAATGGTGGAGAGTATACCAGCGTCCGAGGCTATGTGAGAGCCGGCACCCGTATAAGCATACCACTCAGAGGCCGGTTGGTTGAGTGTCATAGTGTTGAAGGATTGTGCCAAGGAGTCCTGCTGCCAAGCCCCTTCGGGAGTGGGCGGCCAAGGCACCGCTTGGTACGCTGGTGAGGGCACCAGGAAACTCGAGGTCGTAGCTCCCCCGTAGTACGTGCCGTACAAGGACGATGGGACACCGTATGCTTCTCCATAGGTGCTAGGAAGAGCATCGAAATCGCCATAGTGCGGGGCGGCGTGGAAGGCAGGCTAAGGCGGCGAAGATCAACCGGACGGGTCGTACGACCACATGCGCACGATTCCAGCCCAAGGATGGACGAATGACGGGTACACGACCGTACCAGAAGGGGCGCCGCCCTGTCCACCTGGGGACGCTCCAACAGAAGGCGCCGAAGAGCTGGTACCAGCAGAGCCACCGCGTCCCTCGTGGCCACGGCGGCGGCCATTATGCTGGCCTCCGGTTTGGGCAGTGGGGCATGGAGGAGGAGGCGCTCCCTAACGAGGAGCAGCGATGGCACCCGTAGCTGCTGAACACGGCATCGTAGCGACGAGAGCGACCGGTGGGGACAAAGGACCAGCGTTGATCTCCATCTTTTCCAACAGGAGGTGAGTGCGCACTTAGATGTTGGGAATGGCTGATGCATCTTGAGGATGGACACCATGTGGTGGAACTTGCCACTGAGGCCATGGAGAAGCGTGAGCACCATCTACCTGTCGCCGATGGGGTCACCGAATTCAGCGAGTGAGGCAGCCATGGATTCAAGGCAGCGGCGGTAGTCAGTGATGCTCAGGGACTCCTGACGGAAGGTACGGAACTACGTCTCGAAGAGAAGGGCACGGGACTCCTTCTGACCGAGGAATTCCTCCTCGAGATAGCACCACGCATTGCGAGCATTGCCCTACCGCATCATCAGCGACTGCTGCAGGTCGCTAGAGACGGTACCGTACACCCAAGTGAGGACACAGCAATCCGCCTAAAGCCACGCCGGTTGTGTGGGGAATGCTTCATCCTCGAGAACGTGGCGTGTGAGGGCATATTTGCCAAGGACGGTGATGAACATGCCATGCCACTTGGTGTAGGAGTCCGTGGCCTTGTCAAGGACAACGGGGATAAGCGCCTTGACGTTGACGACGGTGATGGCTTGTGCCCAGAGAGCCACATGAGCACTCTCGTACGCATCTAGGGCGTCATTGCGAAGGCGAGCCTCCTTAGCTCGACGCGCTTCGTCAGCGCGATCAACATCAGCCACGAGACAGTGGTCGTCGAAAGCAGTGACACCGTTGCCTTCTTCGGCCATGATAGGATCGACAGCCGATGGAAAGCAGATCAGGAGCCGATCAGATCCGATGGGCAGCCGATCAAAAGGATCGACAGCCGATCAGATCCGATGGGTAGCCGATCGAAAGGATCGGCAGCCAAAACGATCGGAGGGATCGACAGATCGAAGTCCAAGCTGATCGAAGGGATCGGATCGGCAGTCGAGCCGATCGGATTAGAGGGCCAATAGGCAGCTGATCAGATCAGAGGGTCGACGGCGATCAGATCAGCAATAGGTAGCCGATTAGATCGGAGGGATCGGATCGATGGCCGATCTGATCGGAGGGATCGGATCGACCGTAGAGCCGATCGGATCAGAGGGCGATCGGATCGGCAACATGCAGGATCCGATCAGACCGATTAGTAGGGCGCTCGAAAAACGTCAGCAAAGCCGATCGGATCAGAGGACGATCGGATTGATAGTAGATAGGATCCGATCGGACCGATCGGCGAATGAGGTCGACAGTCGGATCGGATCAACAGTAGATCCGATCAGATCGGGGATCCGATTGGACCGATCAGCGGGCGATAAGATCCGATCGGTGAGTGAGGTCGATAGTCGGATCAGATCGACAGTAGATTCGATCAGATCGAGGATCTAATCGGACCGATCGGCGGGCAATGAGACCGGCGACAAGCCGATCAGATCGGGAATCAGATTAGACCGATCGGCGGGCGATGAGACCGGCGAGATCGGCGGGCGATGAGACCAGCGACACTCCCGGTGAACGTGCAGTCAACACCGGTGGTGGCGATCAGATCAGCGATGAGCGCTGGTGCGGAAGCAGCGGCAAGATCGGATTCGGCGGCCACACCCGGTGACGAGGACAACTACGGGGTGGGCGATCAGATCAGTAGCGCGGTCGATGAGAGCGGCGACACTCTCGGTGACGTGCAGCCATTATTAGTGGTGACGATCAGATCGGTGACGAGCGTTGTTCGAGAGCAGCGGCGTTGAGGACATCGGACCACGACAATCTCTCGCAGCACAGTAGTGGCGGAGAAGGAGGTCGGCGACAACAGCAATGCCTTTAGTTGCGGAAAAATAGCAGATTGGAACTGCTCTGATACCATAAAAATATGGAAATGATTAATTTTATTTTCTATCAATATATCAATATATATATACGTTCGAAATGGCTCAAAAGGCACATAGTCATTATCCTATCATAATTACATACCATATTTTATTTCAGATCCTGTTCAGTATGTGGTTGTATCCGGCTTTTCTTGTTCCACAGCATGTAGTTTTTTGGAAAGAATACTTAAATGTATATTATATTAGTAAGAGGCCAAGAGGGCGATTAGAAACAGGGTACATTAGTGATAGCACAATGATTAGATCATCTGTAGAGGTTCTTCAGCTTGTCGCATGACACGTGATGTTTGGATAGGCTAAAGCTGCTTTCGGGAGGAGAGGCTGGAACCCTCCCTAGCACTTAAAACAGAGCATCAAATAGCATATGATTAAGTAATTATTATATATAAAAAATTTAAAAATTAATTAATATAATATTTTAAACAATTTTTCTATAAAAATCATTTTTATCTATTATCTAATAAAGGAATGGAAGGGATGTTGTGTTCAGTATGATCTTGCTTTCCTGTTTTGACGTGCTCTTTGGTGTCTAGATTTTTTGATGAGATGTTGAAAAGAGATGATGTTGATGACCCGACTATGTCATCTAAGAACTTTGTGCCTTAACGACCGAAACACTAACTCTAGAAGTTATTCATGACCTTTACAGAACATGATCAACCAAACCATGAGGATACACATTCCTACAAACAAGTAAGAACTAAGAACAAATCAAAGTAAGAAATTAAATACTCACGAGAATGGGGTTCTAAAAACAAGTAAATAGTTGGTCTGGCTAACACATGCACAATTACAGGCAAAGTAGCAGCAGGTAACTTTTAACCTCAACACGAACTAAATCTAGTGGGTTGGCAAGGTATTTATATAGGAAAAAGGAGCTAGGAACAGCTTCTAGGACATGGCATGCCACCCTAAGTCGTACAAAACTCGTGGGCTCTTATGGAGGTGTTGTAGCAATGTTAAACTTAGTTTCCTAAAACAAATTGGTACTCTTTTGGTAATTGTGGTTGACTTTGAGTAAATTTGGAGCTGAAACTAGATCCATTAGAAAAAGGACTCCAAGACCTTTTTATCATAATTTTGGGGCCGAAATGGATTTTTGGATCAACAGGTATGCCCGATTTTATTTAGGGCTCACATCATATTTGGGCTTATGTGTGTCTTCTCCATAATTCCTTGGCACAATGACATCATCACAAGCATTTATGCGATTGTCAGTAAATGAACACCGATAGCGGGGATCTGATAGTACCCCATTTGTGAGTTTAGCCGGGGGTTAGAAATGCTCGAGTTCATCTAGGTGGAAGCAGAAGAAAATGGATGTTAATGATTATATAGGTTTGGACCACACGGAAGCGTAATAGCCTACTCGTGTATAGAAACAAAGAGATGTACTAGAGGGGGACGAATAGGAATCCTAGTTAACACTTCTAAATTAAAGTTAGTCTATCCAAGATGTCTAGGTTGTGTGTGAACCTAAATTGCAAATCTACTATCTTTACGAAGGAAGACAATCAATAAACGGAACTTAAATTGCAAGAAAAGTAATGCAAAGGAGAAGACATAAGCAAGTTCTTTCCAAGGTATCAGAGATTAGTAATCTCCACTAATCCTTGTTGGAGCACTACATACAATAGTGTTTCTCTCTCCTTCAGTCACAAAGTCCAAAGACACTCTCATATGGGTGATTATTCTTCACTCCGGAAGGTGAATTTCAAACATTTCACAACAACTCCGGGTCTCACACAAACTTTCGAGAGATCATCAAAAATACCTTCGAAGTTTTCTAGGCATGCCAAGATACTAAGAGTAATAAGAGATACTCCTCACTTAAAGGACTAAGTACAAGACTCTTAGTGGGTGGACACTTAGCTACTAGAGACTCAAGAACAAGCGCTAAACTTGAGAAAATATGAAGCAAATTTAGCACAAATGGGTTCTTAGATTTGCACAGGGTAGAACTAGTTAGAATGGGTTCCAAAAGACACTAGGGAGTCTAAGAGATTGGGTATTTATAGCCTCAACCGAGCCTACTAGCGTTTTTTACTATTATGCAAAATTGTCCGGAATTTTAAGGACCAGATAATCCGATAGAGTGTTTAACTCTTTGGCTCTTTACAACTTTATAACAATCACTAACCAGATAGCTATTGGGCTATAAAGAACTAGACAATCCAACTCACACTAGATTGTCCATTACACATTGTCCAGCACTGGCACCGAATAAGCCCACCATAAGACTATGTTTGATCACCTTCAGACAAATTGTAAGTCGGATTGTCCGACACTACTCTGTATTGTTTGGTTCAAGCTGATCATAGGAAGATCGGATTGTTCGAGGACGACATAGGATTGTCTGGTTAGTTCAATTTATTTTTCTAATCAACACATGACCATGTCATACATTAAATTAACTAGACACTCTGATCATGTCTGGATTGTCCGGCTAACTCTTCATCCACACACGATCAACTCATATCTATGGGATCAAGGTTTAGTCGGACAATCTGATATAACCTCGAACTATTAGGTCTAGCTATTTCAACAAGCTAGACAAGTGCTGGGTTGGACTGTCCGACATCTGGCATTGTTCGACCCACATAGGTTTAAGATCAATCAAAAGAGATTTGGAGCAAAGCTTTTTCTCGAAACTTTTTAGGGATTTAGCACTTGATTTAAAGAGACTAGAGACCTAATGTGCACCACACCTAGACTAACACTTACAACCTCAACCTACTAAATAAAACTCCTCTTTTTATAGTATGTCTTTTTAAGCACAGTAGAATCCTAAAATTATCACATTTACCCAACTCCTTGAATGCATCTTAACATACATACCGATGTTTCTTTTGATTTGAGGTCATAATGTGATCGAATCTTGACCGTATCATGTTTTGAGGAATCATCCCAGAATCCAAATCCTTTTCCTTTCAAACTTATATAAATGATTAATCTGATGATTATATTATCATTAATTACCTAAACCACATCACATAAGAGCCTAGATACTTTCAATCTTATGCTCTTGGTTTCTTCTTTAGTGAGAAGAGAATTTACAAGTCTTAGTTTTGATAAGTTGATGTGTAAGAATGTCTTGATCCTCCTCTTGGTCTTGGTCCTCCTCATATATCTCATGAGACACCACAGTAGGTGTTTGGTGTATGTTGTCTAATCGGTAAACCTCCACCTCGCCTACTCTATTCGCTCGCACAAAAAAAGGCTTGAGGAAGCAAGCCTCATCTCACGTGCACCGCCACAATGTCTGCTTGTCGGCGTCTTGATGAAGTAGGTAAAAAGTATTGGGTCCAAATGAGCATCACAGTCATTAACCACACCGCCTACCAGCCCACGTCATCTGACAAGGTGCATAGGGTGCACAGTGCCTCGAATTACAGGCGGCAGGGGAGTCAGTCACCATCTTGTCCCCTACACCGCACTCCTCGACGGGTAGATATCCATCACACAACCCTTAATGGGAAGGGTATACAAAGGCCAAGACAGGGCAGCACACCTCGTTCCATCACATTAAACATGAGGGCAGCTATAGTTGCAGTGGCTTGGCGCCCCATGCACTCTCTCGTTGTGCCTAATTGACCACGAGTGCTAGAAGGCGACCTGCTCAAGACCCCTTTATATGAGGCCCACAGGGCAGAGGTTTGAGCTAGCATCGATGGGGCAAGGCCTGAGCTCATGCTAGCTCAGGGTCACCTGAGCTCGTGCCTAGGGGCATCTAGCTCAGGGCCTAACTCTTGGTCATAGATCTAATGTCTTCTCAAGATCCAGAGGCCACGTGAACAATTTTGGTAATTCTTCTGTTCAACATTTGAGAGGAGAGAAATGCCCTTTCTCAAATGTCTTTAAGCACAAGTCTTGACTCTGGGATGAATGACCTTATTTTTCCAAATCAAATTGAGCGGAGAAAGGGTTTGTCTACCTGCAGTGAAGGTTCTTGTCCCCTTTTGTGATTTCCTTGTAGACGCTTTTGGTGGTGCAGATACCTGAAGAGGTGTGTACCTGCAGAATTTTTGTACTGCCTGACTATCAAAAGAGAGATTAATTTAGGAACATCCCATTGCTTGTTACGTCCAGATATCAGCAACATTAGCAAGCATGAGTGGGGAGAAAATCAAGGTTAAGATGATCATATATAAATTTCACAGCAAGGCTGGCTCCAAATTGAAACTTGGCCCTGAGCAAGTTGCTAGGTGGCAGAATATGTCAGAATAGATCTTAAGCTTAAAACAGAACCCCAACAGGCAGACTTGGGAACATTAGAGAAGGCATTCCAAAAGGATTAGTGTCACGCTATGCTCCGCCTGCGTGCATGTCTTACTCCTGAACTCCGTACATGACCGCCTGCAATTTCTGTAATTTCAATCTCCTGGGCAAATCACATGTATGGTATTTCAATTTCTCTAATTATGGGGTAGTGAATAGCTCAGCAAAATCTGTTGATTCTTTCGTTGGGTAAGAGCTACACTATTCTGACAACGTGTAGTGTACATGAAGATCCAGGTAAAAAGATACAAGTAAAGGATCCTCAAAAAAGGAAGGGAAAAGAAGAATTTGAAAGGAAAATGATGTGTAGACAAAAGTGTCACCAATTGCCTACTGGTACCAGATAATCTTTCAGTGCATTCACTCTCTTCTTGCTCCTCAGTTTCCGAAATGCAGCTGATTCTATTTGCCGGATCCTCTCCCTGCTCACACCCATGGTGTTGCCAATCTCCTGCAGGGTTCTTATCCTGCCATCTTCGAGCCCAAACCGAAGTGTCACCACTTGCCTCTCACGGGTGGTCAGAGTGTCCAGTGCCTTGTGTACGTCACGTTTCATTGACAATCTGTTCAGCATCTCCTCGGCTGTCTCAGCGGTTGGATCCGCTGTGACTTCCTGAAAATGGAAGCAAGTTCTCATCTCGGCTCTATCACAGGAAACAAAGAGTGTTATAGAAGTGGACTCGAATGTACCTGGTAAGTCATGTCTGTGCTACCAATTTTGCTATCAAGGGATACAGAATATTTTGGAAGGTTCGCTGCTGCCTCAACTCGTTTTATTGGCATACCAGTGTCTGCTGCTATTTCTTCATTAGTGGGTCGTCTTTTAAGCTTTTGACGAAGTCGTTTAATGCACTCCTTCACACGATAGCTTGCTTCAACCATGTGAGCCTAGAAAAGGAATAAACCAATGTGATTAATATTGGATGTGAAGAGTAAACTTTGCTAAAATATAAGAAATATGAACCCCTAAAATATTTCACTTTTGTGCAACCAAGCCCGTAAACAATACATCGCAATTAGCTATATTAAAACGATTTGCTACCATTCTCCCCAAAAAGTATCTTGAATATAATGTCATTATGTCTAATCTGAAATATAAATTTACATTGGCACATGTTTGTTATTCACCATCAAAGCAAAATGACCTAATAAGACATTTTAGATAATGAAAGAGCTAACTGAACATAATTGTATAGTCAAAGGGCTCATACCAAAAAGTTCTGATTGAAAAGCAGAATAGTTGAGGAACTCAAATCATTAAAGGCCAGACTTTAGAGGCTTGACAGAACCAACTTCTTATAGGTGCTATTTGGCCAAATATCAATTTAAATGTCATACATATGGGCATTGATTCCGAAAGCTATCTCATAGTGGTCTAGCACTCTATCTAAACACAATCAAGTACTGAGATTATATCAATAAAAAAACCTAGTTTATAAGAATCATTGATAAGCATAAACAATTCAAACGAAGTCAAAACATACGTAATATGTGCACACACAAATGCTTTATCATGATATGAGAAATGGACGACAACACAAACTGTTAAAATTATTCCACAATGTCTCATATTGCATCAACTGTCAGCAATGATTTATGCAATGAAATCAAAAGTTAACTAGCATTTGTGCACTGATCACTGACTGGTAACATCAAATTCATCAGAAGTATTTGTGCAAAATTCAGAAATGTGTTCACTGCATGATTGACCATCTTACAATAAACTTGTACATACAATGTTGAATAACATTATTTGGGTTCGACCAAATGCATCACAGTATCATCAGTTATTAGTTAACCAGGTTATCGGGTGTACACAGTAGGGCAGAAAAATAGAGCATCAAATGAATTGGTCAGGGAAAAGAAAGGATGAGGGACCTACTGGCAAGCGAAATATTTGTGATTGCTCTGAGACAGATTTACGCATTGCTTGTTTGATCCACCAGTGAGAATATGTCGAGAACCTAAAACCCTTTGATGCATCAAATTTTTCAGCACCCCTTATAAGGCCCTGCATTCCTTCCTGTAATGAAGACCTCAAAATAAAATATTGATGCTAAATACAGCACTTCAGATGCTTTAGTTATTAGCCATAAAAGGTAAAGTACATGCATGTACCTGAATAAGATCATAAAGTTCCATTCCTGGACCTTCAAACTCTCTGGCAATAGAGATTACAAGTCGCACATTGGATGTTACCATTCTATTCTTGCAATAAATACCATGATCTAAACGTTTCCTCAAAGTTCTCTCATCAATTCCAGCTGCTGTAGCCCACTGAGAGAAGGTTGGTTGGCCACCATTGTACTCTGCAAGCTCAGCTTGAATTGCTTCTAGCTTCAAGAGGTCCTAATCCAATTCAACAGAAACATGTATAATTAACTCCAAAACTTACTCAACAGCAAGGAGCAAGTGATTCTAGTGTAACAGTAGATAGTAGGTTCATATATAAAAGTTATGTTCAAGAACTCACAGATTCCACCAATGGCTTTAAGGAACCTATGAACTGTAGAGCAAATACTATTGGAAGATTCAAAATTTATGTAATGAAGGACAAAATAATACTGCAAAGGCCATGATATTGTAAGCTTGTACGCAAATTAATTGTTGAGGCCAAGGTTATGCCTCTTCTCATACAGTAACAATTATCCAAGAAGGCACCAATTTCCATGTATTTTGTTAAGTTTCAACTCAGTCAGCCCATGTTGAGATTACATTCATAGAATCATAGTTTGCTTAAACTGTTGAATGCCACCTAAACGTCCAAACAATTATGGTCATCTGGAGCAGCAAATTAATTAAACTAAAAGAGCAAAAGAACACACTTAAGAGTTGAGGCCGAAAGACTCAGGAAAACCTAAAATCTGGAACAGGGTAAGGTTCACTATCTTTGGATCAAGACTGAAAGGCAAATTGGGATAAATTGTAGCATGACAGAACACATAAGCCCAACATTTAAGCTGAGAGGATCGGATAGTGCACACACACACACACACACACATGAAATGAGGGAATTAATATCCTCATTACTTGTAATGTAGTAGTCTCACCTGAATACCTTCTGATAACTCAACCTCTTCCTTTGCTGTAAGAAGTCTGCGGCCAGTCATCTTCCACAAGGAACCTAAAGGATTCGTGCCAGAAGAGGCACCCTTCGACCGCTTCTTCTTCGAGGATGTTGCAGGCTTTTGAGAAGTACGGACTACAGTAGCAGCCTTTATTGCTGCCTTTGTTCTCCGAGCTCTTCTCTCAGTTTGACGAACAGACTTCACAGCTATACTAGGGATGTCCTGTGTATTACCGTCTAATTCAGTTTCATCACTCAGGATGCCATAAGAATCTATCTCGTCTGACAAAATACCATCACTATATTTATCAAGACTGTTTGGTTTCATTTCCGTGCGAAGAATTTCATTTGCCAAGTAGTTGACCACAGCTTTTTTTGGTCTGGTGTTAGGTTCTTTTTTGTTATTTTGTACCATACGAACAACTTCCCGTGCAGCTTCAGCAGCTGCTCTAGCAAGGGCAACTGCCTCTGCTGCAGCAGCAGTTACAACAGCCTCTTCACTTAGAAATGCTTCTGATGCCAGGGCTGATTGAATTTTTTTCTGTGAACAGGTGGGAAAATTACAAAAAAGGAAAAATGAATATCACAGATCAAGGAACTGCTAGTTTACAAGTCCAAATTAGGACCTGTGGTGGAATTATTTAGGAATCAACAAATTCTACTGGTGAAGTGTGATATGAAAAATATGAAATTTTTGAAAAGAAAATGCCAATTTTACAATTCCTCAAATTAGAACCTGCATTGTTTGAGACCTAAGTAAAGCTACTAGCAATATGTCAATCGCCCTGGTTTGACCCTTGTACGTATATATAAGGAAAAATTATTACCCACTCAAAGTGAAAAAAAAATGATATCACAATTTTCACTTCGCTAACTGTTCAACGCAGATTTCCATTAAGAATTATCTTGATGTAATAAAAGTACGAAATTTCCAGTACCAAGTCACCACCAATCGTATCAACTTAATTGTAAAGTATATAATGGTAAGCCTATGTAATCAATTATCATTCTTCAATGTCCCAACCCAGCAATCCAATCCTCCATCACCTACGGCCCAACTCTTCTCTCACGCACTAAACCAAATGAACAGAAATGGTGGGTCGATTCCAAGACGACCATCACCAACAAGCGAAGCTCCCCAATTCCGCGATAGATAACCCAACCAACGCGAGCAGCCGAGCGGGGAGCCGAGGAGAAGGCAAGTCACCTGGAGAGCCGGCGTGGAGTACGCGAGCCGCAACACCCCGCCGTTGGCCTCTACGACGACAGGCGCTAAGGAGGAGGTGGTGGTGACCGAGCAGTGGACGCGGAAGGGGTTGCAGCGGGCGGAGGAGCACCAGGAGGACGAGGAGGGGCCCGAGGTGGACGAAGAAGACGAAGAAGGGCGATTGTGGTGGTGGTGGTGGTGCGCGTGGGGACAGGGCGCCCACTTGAAGTGCGGCGCGAGGCACGCCATTGCGGCGGCGGCCGGGGGAGGGAACGGAGCTGCCGCGAGAGTCACCGCGGGTCGGCGGCCTCCATCGCCGGAGGAAGAGGTGGGCGGAGAGGCGACGGTGCAGATGGCGTTCGGGTTCGGCTCGGGTTGGTCTGGATAAGGGGGGAGGGTCAGGTGGGCCGCGGCTTGACTTCCTAAGTGGGCTGAAATATGCGGCCCATCCATGTGCCTTTTGTTAATTGTGGGCCCGTTGGAAGTCCACTGCGTCTGCGTGTTCTGTAACTTTTTAGTTAGGGGATTTCCTCTCAAAAAAAAAACAAAGTTAGGGAGTTTTATTTGGTTCTTGATGCTGTTTCTGTTTTTTTTTTGAAATTTGTATGAGGAGATTAATACCTAGATGATTTACAAGAGACATAGTAGGATGAGTGGCATGGCCACATTACATTACATATAATAGATGGTATATGGAGAAGGATCCTTCGTAATATTGGCCCTACAATGCAATGATAGTACTGCAGAGAATCCCTGTCTATGATATAAATGGTTAGATTGGTATATGACGAACCACTTAGGCTAGGTTTTTTTGGGTTAGCTTAGTACTACAGGTGTGTGGTCATATAATTTTATCATCTTGAACCAGATGTCATGACTCACACTACGGAAAAAATTGGATTCAATTCCGGGTGCGTAATGACAAATTATGCCACAAGGAACTCTAGCAGGCTCGTGTTCGACGATGCACATTATTGTTGGTGTTGGTGTCGTTGCTATATGCTTGGTACTAGTGTGCAAATGTATTCAGCCAAAAGCTTCTTAGGGCGTTATGGTATTATGAGTAACTACTTACAAAAATATGCTGGGAAACAGTGTTGTAAGTAACTACGTACAAAAATATGCTGGTTTTTTTTCAGAAAGTTTAATTACAATAACAACCCGTATGCAACCAATTAGAGCCAGTTCATCTACGTATGATTCCCTTGCATCCTTGTACTAAGGTACGGTGGGTCCAAAATATCACCATGGGAGCTCCGGAAAGAGAAATCCTGCATTTTGATTATATCAACTATTCCCTCTGTTATTAAATAATTGAAATAATTGATAGCGTTGACTCTATTATTCAAATTTTGATCGATAATAATTTTTAGATTATTCTGTTTTGTAGTTTAAAACTTGTATTGTTAGGTTCTTTTCACCACGTGCTTAATTACATAGTAGTGTAGAGTTCCAGGTATTCGCAAATTTATTGTTAAGAAAATCGTGGCAAAAGTGAGTACATTTCACTCAACGCTATCAATTATTTTATAACGGACGTAGTACTATTTTACCTAGGTTTTTGACTTCTTGATGTATACTTACATCACCCATAGGCAACCACTAGCTGCAGGACCAAAAGTACTGCAAGCAGATACTCATATTACAAAGGCTTGACATAGAGCTCTTATCTTCCTTACAATCCATTTTCACAATTCAGCCTTGGAAATTCTATGTAACTGAAACTCCGTGCATGGAACTGTTTCTAACTTCTGAAATGAGCACTATACGATGTCGAGCCCCGTCGTATATTGGACTGTATTCGATTGATTCATCTCTTTTCTTGCCCTGCCAACCTGATCAGCAGAATAAGAAGTGACGTTAAATAAAATGTCTAGTAAATTCAGAAATTCGCAGTTTATGCTATACAAAATTTCAGAAGAAATTATATAATTTTAACCTTTGAGTTAGTATTCCTCAATACTTTGTCCATCTCCTCAAAGACATCCCTTATTGTTGGACGCCATACGCTGGAATGCGCCACGCAGAGGACAGCAATTTTTAGAATCAACACGAAATCTTCAATGGTAACCTCGTCTCTGACACGGGGGTCTATGAATTCGTCCAGTGGTTTTTTCCCGTTCACCACATCCTTGGCGTTCATGCAGAAAAGTTTATGCAAAAATACAATCATAATAATTTGAAAGATAGTGAAAACAATAAAAGATTAGTGCTCTTTATACCATAATAATTAGTTTTACATTCAAATGTTGGTATAAATTGTAGTGTCAAATATGTCAATCCTGAAAGTGTTTTTTTAGTACCTTCTTTGTAACGGAATCCCGGGCAACAGTGTCAAGTTCAATGACCTTTATTCCTGATAGAAGCTGCAGAGCAACCACACCAAAGCTGTAGATGTCACTGGCACAAGTGAACTTGGAATGTGTGATGTACTCTGGATCCATGTAGCCAATGGTTCCTCTCACATCTGTGAACACCTTGGTCTCCTCCATTTGCAACATCTTCGCCAGCCAGAAATCAGATAATTTCGGTTCCATGCCCTCTGTCAGTAAGATGTTAGTGAGCTGCAAAATCAGAACAGAACTTGGAAACATCAGTGGGTAATAATTTGACAAAATGATGATTCATCATTAGGTATTATTCCCCTGTTCGCGCTGGAAGCTGACGCGAGCACACCGATATCTGGGAGATCTGCTTAGCTCCAGTGCAGGTCGATCGGTTTCTCTCCGTGGCTCGAGGTACGCGTGCCAGGGCCCGTAGGGTTTGGTCGGCTCCGGCGTGACAGTGCAGGTGCGGGCGTGTCAGTCAATTTAACCCTATAATTGATAAAGAGGTAAGACAAACGGGTCAGTCGGACAACGGGCTAATACAAGGCCTCGTTATCAGTTGGTTGTCGATAGGATCGAGTTAGTCATCACCCGCGTCTGGATGGTTTCTGCTATCTGCTGGTCGCCGATAGGAATCAGGGCGTCTTTTTATCGGCTGAGGAGCCAATGTTGACACAAGCGGATGTCGACGAAGGATACAACGCCTCTGGGTGTAGCAAACGCGAGGCCCTGATCTATCGGCTACAGAGCTGATGGAGACACAGGATGGAGATGGCAGCACGAGACCTATCGCTCGCAGTGACGCTGCCGCTGGTACTGAATCTCAAAGATCGAACCTAACCGAGACAGTATGAGACCGAGGCCAAAGGTGGCGGGATGGTGGATGCCGGATCGGTTGTGCTGAAAGAAGGACGAAACGAACCCATCAGCTAGCTGAGCCGATAAATAGACGTCTCTCTAAAGACAGACGTGCATCGGCTAGAAAGCCAACACACTTGGCATGACACTTAAAGGAAAGTCTTTGAAGACCTGGTGCGTATCGATTGAGGAGCCGATGCGCTGGACGTGTTGCTCAACATATAGATAACTTATTGGCTAACACTCCGATAAAACACCGTACAAAGTTCTATAGACCTAAAGCTCATTCCACCGTCGACAACCTCTTAGGTCGAACCTAACCGATGCAGTACGAGACCAACGACGGTGGAAAGAGCTTGATAGATCGATAGACCCTACATAGACGTAATGCGATACATCCTATCGACTTAAGAGGTCAAACCTAACCGATGCAGTCTTAGACAGAACGAAACATATCGAGATAATAACGGGACTTACTCTTTCATCGGAGATCGGACCTAACCGATGCAGCCCCGCGTTGAGAGCCAGACCCCGCCAGTAAAACCTAGATGAATTAGGGTGGCGATACGCTGATGTTGTATTAATCAAAGGATTGATGATTATATATTTTCAAGGATCTATATTTATACCCTGGGTTTATAGAGTTCGACGCGTTTATAACAACCATTGGATGTTATTTTTTAATAAAGATAAAGATAAAAAAAAATATCTCTAAGAAAGTTAACTAACTAGCTAAAACTTCTTATCCATATAAGATAGGATAGACTATCTTGCCGTGAACCATAGCTCCTCCTCAAACTCGGTCTTATCTGGATAATCTTTTATTTTGGGACATTCTAGGACCGAGCTTGCCTCAATCCGATCGGTTTCTTCCCTGTAACAATCGGACACCTTTGCGTCTCAACCGATTGTCTTTTCAATCTGGGCTTTTTAAATTTTGACGTTAACATCCCCACCTTAATGTCTCTATGCACAATGCATCCATCAGGGTGTGTATGAAGAAACCTCAAGACATGCACAATCCCTCAGAATATTTACTCTTGTTGGCCAGGAGTGCACAGAGTCACTCCCTGAAATCAAGGAAAAAATTTGCATTCCAAACATAACTGAACCTAAATTTTTCCAGTAAATTTCAAACCAAAAAAGGACTGTATTTAGCTCTGCTCAAAGTTCAAATAACTATTCTTACTTAGGAGATTCTGAGCCAGGTTTCCATTGGCACGGTACTCATACACCAGGTACTGGTCACCCTCATCATCACAGTAGCCAAAGAGGCAGACCAGATTGGGGTGCCTCACCTTGGACAGACCTTCGACCTCCCTCATGAAGGACCCGGACATCGCCGACTTGTGGATGTGCTTGATCGCGACAAGCTGACCGCTCAGTAGCACACCTTGGTACACCTGGCCTGCGCTGCCAGAACCAAGGCAGATCTTGCTATTCGCGTAGTTTATCGCCTTCTCGATCTCACCCTTGCTGAACTTGTACAGCCCTGACCACCCGTTGATCACCTCCCCAAGAACCTTATTGTCTTGTGGAGAATGGTAGTAATTAGTACATGTTGTGGTGCAGGATGATTGGTTATCTGAAGTTTGTCAGAGTTCATGTGTAGGGGGTTATCTACCTTGAGAAGATCTTGTTGAGTCAATTGTTTCATCAGATTTTCTATTTTTCCTCAGGTAT
The DNA here is from genome assembly GCA_030770085.1 of Oryza coarctata. NCBI lineage: Eukaryota > Viridiplantae > Streptophyta > Magnoliopsida > Poales > Poaceae > Oryza > Oryza coarctata. The sequence goes on along the minus strand of CM061483.1, from coordinate 8,279,525 downwards.
CTCATGAGTGCAATGATAAGAGCAATCACCATGACTGCGAAAGCTATGAGTACTGAAAATGTGCTACCTGAAAAGAAAATTGACGATAATATTTATTTAGACTTTAGTTATGATGCATTATGAACTGTGGTATTCAGAGAAGAATTGATGATCTTGGACTTACGTTTGATCTTGATGTAGTCACCATCTGCGATTGTCAAGAAATATGATTAGTTACTCTGTGCAAGCAATGAAGATTTCGTTTCATGACACATGCTTTCACTAAAGTTCATCTTAAATTTAGAATGGTATGTTTAAATGAAATGACTAAAACGAGGACATAACCTCAACGTTGTTATTTCATCAATTAATTCGTTTGCACCAATCAAAAAAAAAATTGGGCAACTTGCCAATTAGGTACTCCATACTCAAATTGTTTTTAGCAACAACGGAACTTTCTTTATAACACTAGCTATAAACATTGCACTATTTATTAGCTGCTGTTCGGATTGAAGCTTTCACTTCAAAAAGAAAGTATGTTTGCAGCTCCCTTTTCCTTTTTGCAGAAAGAAAAGTATTCTAGTGAATATGAACTCATCGGGCGATGAAGCAAAAGCACGCTTCTAGGAGTCTACAAGGCAGGAGACCGAAGGACGTAGCACTGTAAGTTTATGCTATCTCCCGAAAGAAAATAGAACTTTTAAGCAAACTGTCGAATCTGACTTATGACTATAAGATCTAAAGTTGCTAATCAACGATGACATGGCGGTGAAACTACTGTATCAACTAGTCAACCTCTAGAGTGTGTGGTGCATAGAGTCAACCTAACAGCTGGAGAAGAAGATTAAATATCATGGAAGCTTATAGATGACGGTGAATACTCAGCTGCCTCTACTTACAATGCCCAATTCTTAAGCACAATCTGAGCAGTTTTCATACTCTCATTTGGAAGACATCGGTACCAAAGAAATGCAAGCCCTTTGCTTGAGTTATACAGAATAGAGTGTAGACGGTAGACAGACTTGTAGTTCGGAGATGGCCCAACAACACCATATACCGCCACACGCAGGAGACATCATTCCATCTCCTGGTTAGATATAGATACACAAGAAAGATTTGGGGTATACTTGTTGCGTGGACACCGTGTGAACAATTAGACCTAGCAACTTGGATGACAAGCGTAATAGTACATTAGTAGTATGAGGCAATTGCAAATACTAAAGGTGTCTTGAAGCTCACTAATCTTCCTCATCTCCTAAGAGATATGGAAGGAAAGGAATCGGAGGATTTTCACTCTCAACCTTGACCCCCTCGGAGCAAAGATTAAAGAAGAGATGAAAAACATAGGCCCTAGTGGGAGTTAGGAGGTTATCCTCGCTTCGCTTCTTCCATAGTCGCTCCTCCTCTCACTCCTATTATATAGCTCTTTCTATTCTATAATGTATTTACTTTTTTTTATACCTATGCTTAATTTTTTTTCTCAATGAAATTAGCGTTGTTCGGTTCGTTCAAAGAAAAACTAATCACCCTCAAATGGACATCTTGGTTCATTAGCAGCCTTCAGAATCAATTTGAATTCAATTTTTGAGAATACAGGACAAGCAGTGTAATATACTACTAACTTATAATTATTTTGGTTCCATAAGATTTCAATGCATCTGTTCCATTTTTTTTCCTTGATTCAACTAATATTAGCCACAAGAGACAACCAATTAGTACTACAAACAATAATTATCTATTTTAGAGCTTAAATTACAAATGCTCATTACTCCAACTAGAATCAGAATTTTGTTTTCTTCACATTGTATTTTGCAGAAAGATTAGGGTATTTTCAAGAAACAAACAACAAACTGTGAGACGGTGGAAGGGCCTTTTTAAGATTATATAGATAAACGAGAAATTTTTTTACAAAATAGCCTGACACGCGTTGCATTTCCGTGGAGCTGAAAAAAAATCAGAAAAAAGGAGAAAAACAGAACTGGTAGAGGTTTTACTAGCTGGTGATACCACATTTTATATGGTTTTTCTAAGAGCGCAAAAGTTGTTTTTATATAAGTTCACTAAACCACTCTAACTATAATATTCTAACAAGGAGGAAGACACTAAGCTGAACCTGCAACAAAATCTTGATCACCCTTGCAAAAACCAATTGAGGTCACCACAATCAAAGTTACCATCCATAAAAGCACCATCTCCATGCCTTCAGTTTCTTCGGTGTTATTGAGCTGTATGTCCCCCTCTTTTGAGCTGTGCTGATCAAGACACAGTTGCAAAATAAAGGAACTCTGCGAAGCTCCCCCATGGAGCCAATCTTATATGCATTCTCATCCTTAGTAACCATCGCTGGATATTCTTCAGGACATGACTGGTATAATGACTTCTCACCTTCTTATGCTCTGAACTTGGCGTATGTGGCATCTTAGATTGGTTAGTTCAATTAAATGTGGTTATAAAAACGGATTATACGGGAATCAGTGTGTCATGCGTTGCTGTCTGGACCATATTATTGATCGCTCGCTTATTTTGTGGTGATTAGTGACGTGTTTATGAGAAGGCAGAGACGCAGAGATGAAGATTATGCAGGCGTTGTGTTAGTCTAAGGTTGCAGCGCAAGGTGGCAAGATGGAGGCGTGCATATCTTTCAGATTTCGTTTGTGGATTGTTTCAGGGGCACAAAAGATCACAAATTATAGGTTCCAAAGTTATAATTTTGGTACCTTTATCTTCTCAAATCTCAATTAATTAATTTTAGTATATCACTCTATATTTAAAATTTTAATTAAATATGTACTATAAAGACAAGGTTTTATACAACTTTAAAACCATAATAACTAGAATTATGTACAACAACAGTCATAGCAGTTATGATTCTATACAACTTAAATTGAAAATATGGAATCCTATTAGGCAAGACTCCAACTTCTAAATTTAGCTTACTTTAGTTTATTTTTTTAATTCCTACAGCCTACTCCGCTCCTTTTTTTAATGGATGAATGGATCTAAAACTGTTTAGTTCGCCACTAGCTTGCTTCATGAGAGGTGAAGCTAGAGCACTGCCAAACAGATTCTTTGCTAAAAAAATGCTAGCATAAACATGGTGAGTGTCGATTTCATAGCCGTTGGATCAATTCTGACAGCCACGATTTCCACGGCATCAGGGCATAGACAAGCCGCGACGTCCGGGACTGCAATTGCTGGACATTCAAATGCATGATTTGAATGCATAATTTGCATTCCAGACATTTCCAATTGATTTTGCATTTCTACACAAGCATGGAAATCAGGTAAAATTTCAGGCATGTACATGAATACAGATAACGAGCAAAAAGAACACCTCATGGTTGACATTTCCCAAAACAACCGTTCTAAATCCTACCCTGTCAAGCACGCCTAGTTTTGCTATTTATCCATTTTCTCCCTTCCAGACCATCCAACAACAAATGTTCATCTCCTCGATGTTACTAGCACTACGAAATGACAGACTGACCAAGCTAGGGACAGCAATAAGCTTACAAACCAGTAAACCAATCCTTAATGGCTATTAAGACCGTTTTAGCACTCTCTCGTCATCAATTACGTCAAGCATATCCAGAGGGTGACATACTGACTATCAAGCATTCTGGTTCTCAATGGGCTAATTACGTCATCTGGCACGCACCTTCATTGCTGTCCGCGGTCGAAAGAGTTAAAAGATAGCCTCTTGATGCGGCATTACTCTGTTCCCACCTTTATACATGGCGTCACAGGGTTGCCCTTGAGAATTGTCAATTGTACTTCCTTGGCATGTTGAATGAGCTGAATGTGTCTGAATCGGAAATAGTGAAATCATCAGATCTCCATTTCTCCAGTTGCTGGTGGAGGCCCATCTCGCTTGTCTCACCCTCATAGTCATCTTCATCGACATTTGTAGGCTTCCACTGATCCACCAGGTTGGATAGTCGGTTCACACAGTGGCACATGTCTGGCCTCTGGTATGGTTCTCTTGCTGTGCAATGGCGAGCAAGATCGGCTACCTCCTGCAAGTTCTTCCAAGCTTCTGCACTGAGCTCCAGCGTGGGATCTACAAACTTCCTGAACTTCTCTTTGTCAAGCATATTTCTTCGGAAGATTGTTACAAGATGTGTTTCATCATCAGGTAACGAATCATCGAGTACTTTCCTTCCAGCAATCATCTCCATTAGTATCACACCATATGCATACACATCAACTTTTGTAGTAACTTTGCCTGTAGCTGTAAACATATAAATGGCATATTTGTCATTGCTATATCAAAAAATGGGAGACATGAAAGTATGAACGACACACGCACACACAGACAAGAGAGAAGGGTAGGTTTTCCGGTTTCACATGGATATATGCACTATAATTACCATAAAATGTTGCTCCAAGACAGGACCAACTAACCCATTTGCAATTAATTAAAATGTCCTTGCACAAACTAGAAGCACTTTGGATGGAATGCATGTCGAGATGTACTTTAGACATAGGAATTAATCAATACAAGGAAAGAAATATGTTATACAATATGTCAATACAGATCAATATTTCTTTCATTGAAATCGTGAAATAAAAGCAGAAATCCTTTTTCAATAATAGGTTTGCCCTGTCAGGAGATAATTAAAATAAAATTGCAACATAGTAAGCATATTATCTGAGAGATATCCCATATTTAAGTCGAAGACACATTAGTATCACCATTCTTTGATTCAAGCAAAGTTGCCTTCCTACAGGTATAAAACAAAAGACTGGTTATGACTTTCTCAATCCATATTTCCAATTAGACGGTACTGATTCCATGTTTACTTTTAAATGATACATCCAGTAATGGATTGGGCTGAGAGTGTTTGATGAACTTTCTTATTACGTAGTAAATCTTCAATAGAAGATATACAGCAAGCGATCCTTTGTGAAACCTAAACCTGAACTCTAGTACTTTCCACATGTGAAACTGTAAACAGGGTAGCTTAACTTTACAGAAAGAAAAAACAGAAATATGTTGGTTCATTTTAGCCCCAACTGAATAGAGGTATTGAAGTAACTATGTTTTAGAATGGATAAACAGGCTAATTTTTGGGAAATCCCAGTGGATGCCAAGGGTAATGTTGAACAAAGCTTGTCCATTCAATCTGTTTAACAGTGGTTTTCACACAAGGTAGTGGGGTCTGCATGTCATAGAGAGAGGGATAGAGAATAAGCAGTAGGCCCATACACAAACAGTAGGTTAGAGAAATAGAATGATGAATCATCATTGGCCAACTGGGATCCTCATATGACATGCTGGCCCCACTGTCTGAAGGTCAAAACCATTTATCAAATAAGGCAGAGAAATGGATTCTACAGAGTTTTGATAGTGAAGAGACAGTATCCAGTTTTGCAATTGAGGGATGAAAACTAAACTGGGTAAAGAGTTAAAGGGCGTGATAGTCTTTTCCTTTCTTTCAATTACATAGGAACTAGGGATAATTCAAGAATGACAAGTGAACTTTCAGTGAAAAACATTAAAACTAAGCCAACTGGGAAACCTACTAAACTGTCAAGAAACTTGGTCACAAACTTTGTAACACTGAGAACCATCTTTTTCAGAATATGTAGTTTCTATTGATTACAATTTCTAAGAAATCATGTCCAAAACTTATCTTTTCTATTTTTTTCCTAATAGCACCTCTAATCATTTACTCTGTCCATCCTAAAATATAAGCACTTCTGAAGCTTTTCACAGGGATTAAGAAGAGAGGGAGATTAAATGGGAGATGATTGTGATTGGTTGATATGGAAAAGTAGGTAAAGAAATTAAATGAGAAATGGTTGTGATTGGTTGAGATGAGGGAATAGATGAAAAAGTTGTTATATTTTGGAACAAATTTTACACACTAAAAGTTGATATATTTTGGGACTGAGTATCAAAGTTAAACAGTACAGCCTCAACCCAACAAAACTATTGGCAATCATAAATTATAATCCTACTTTGATTCGTCTCAAATCTTTGATAAACACAAAATTAAAATCCAATCATATATCTTTTTGAAAGTATTATTTTTACGTGCATTAAACTAACTTGTGTAAAAAGTATGTAGTTCTCTATACTCTATATGAGCCCTAAATAATAAGCACAGGCTATACACTAGCCGGCACACCAACAAGCGCTGTGAATTTCTAGTATCTATATCTATCTCTACCTGTGCACATGTTCTTCTCACAGCTAAACTCTCCCCTCCTACCTTGCTGACACACCTTCTACTCTTTCCATAGCTTCACTGCCTTTTTCATCCTTACTGCTAATCTTATCTACCACTACTACCTTCAAACTATAAGTTACATGGACCTAACCTGCCCCACAAGGCACAAAATAAAAATTGCTCATCATGTTCCCAGGAATGTCACAGCACAAAACAAAAGTCGTTAGTCCAAGTAATACAAAATATGGCAAACGAAGGTTTTCTTTGGTGTTTAGCTGGAGCTTCAAAGCTCCGTGAGGTGGTTTAAAAGGGTCATGGTTGTAAGTCTTGCCAGTGTTTAGGGTCAGGGGGTGCTTTCCTAATCCCCCTACCAGTGTATCTCTCTCTTCTTAAATGAAATGATGCGTAGATCCTGCGTGTTTGAGAAAAAAATTGTTTTAGACTTCTCAGCTCTTTCCTAAATGTAAGTTGTTTTGGAACTTCTAGGCACATTTCCGTCCATTCTTCCTTGTTTACTCTTACTAAATAAATGCTAACAGCTACCCCCCTCACAAATAAATGGTTCATTTTCCAATGCAATTAAGTCATTTCAGCTGTTTTATTAATTCATGCGCGCAAGTGTAAAACGACTTAACTTTTCTCTGGCCATGTCACGAGTTAAGTATGTCCCCCATTTTCTCTGGACATAACCATTGACAATAATTATAATTTCTAGGGAATGATTTATAATGCAATGCAGATGTCATAATTATGCTGAGACATCTAGCCAGAAAAAGGCAACAGGTGAAGTGAGAACCTCCAAATTTCACAGTATCCAGCTAATGCATTCTGTCTCCCAAGGAAAACATTAACTTTTATTAGATAACAGTAGATTAAGGTAAAACTACTTATGTAAAAAACGAGGATAAAGTTAAAATTACTTTTCATTGCTCTTTTAGCCAAGACTGTTGGTCTCAAATTGGTTTATTACGGGATTTATCTCTGCCTTTTGGGGATATGTTACAGCAGGCTAAAACTTCATATGCTTCCTCGCATTTTATAGAAAAAAGTTCTATATGCGTCATGGAATATCTGGAAAACAATCTTGATTCGTGGTTTCTGTGGGTTTCATTATACCCCAATTTATTTAAGATTGAAAGGCTTGATGATAATAATGATGATGAATATCTAGAAACAAAGGAATAGACATATCTTTGAAAATAGAAGGCCTTTAGTGTCCTGGAAGTCTCTCTTTAAGATTGATCTTCTTCTTCTTGTACATTGTTTAAACTTTTCTCAGAGATCAGCTTTATGCAATCAGATAGATTTGTTGTAAGTTGTAACTTAAACCTCTTTCATTTTTTTAATATAATTTAACTGTGGGAGCTTCCCCCCAATGGTTCTTTCAAAAAAAAAGGGGGTAAAACACCATTTTGTTCTACTTTTAAAAGTTGCAAATCAAAAGCAAGAATGTTCTTGAGAACTTGCACATGAACCAGCTTCCTTAAATGACAAAAGTGACTAAAGACAAGTGTTGACATCATTCTCATTCGCTATAACTGATATTTGAAGAAGGTAGCAGAATTCATAAAAAAACCTTCCACAATGTCTTTTTTATACATGAACAAACTTAGGCCAATGCTAATATTCTGTCAAGACATCCTCTGTGCAGTTCGAAAGTGGGAAGGCTCCCTTTAAAATTAACGGGCAAATTATGACATGTGCAAAAAAATCATGTTAGTCCATTATTCTACAATGTCCCTAGAATTCCAAGTGCAGCATTTCAGAAGCATCTATGTAATTGTTGATAAAAATAAAAATTTCCTGTTTTCCTACTAATATATGTTTTCTTTTTCCTTATCAAAAAATGCCTCAGGAAACTATTCACTATATGGACAATGCAAGAATTCAGTTACAGTAAGCTCTGCATAGATCTTAAGTGGTAAGGGTGTTCCCAAATCAGTCTAAACTTGTCGTTGTAAGCTGCCACATCATTGTTCTTAGGTGGAAGCAAGATGGAGAGAGAGAGAGAAGCAAATCATTCTCTATAGAGAAACAGCTCTTTTAGGGGTAGAAACAAAAATAAATGGCCATTACACCAAGGATGTATTTACTTCACGCAGGGATTTTATGCAGCAGTTGTATGTATAATAGCATACGCCTACTATGTTTCGAAATTAATTTTGAAAAAAAAGAACTTATCTGTATCTTATCAAGGAATTCTTTATAACGGTTGTTACTAGATGATATGGTTATTATTCGAAATCATTTTTTTAAAAAAAAGAACTTATCCTTATCAAGGAATTCTTTGTAACAGTTGTTACTAGATGATATGGCATCCTATAGAAATAGCAAATTCATTTATGCATTGGAAATGCTCAATCGGCCCTCCTAGGAAGTATCAAAGTATATGCTAATCCTTAACTTACTATGCTGACTAGTGCCTACACAAAGCAGAAAATTTGTTCCAAGAAAAAAGTAATAAAATTGCAATCACTCCCCAAAAAAAAAACGTGTGTAACTGAGACCAGAAAAGTGTAAATAAATACAGGCTAGTAATTTAGAATTTAAAAAATCACAGCTGTGAGAAGTACACTTACTAGCATATTCGGGAGCGAGGTACCCAAATGTCCCTGCAACTCTTGTCATCAATGACTTTTCTGTATCTTTAGCAAGCTTGACTAACCCAAAGTCTGAAACCTTAGCTCTCAAATCTTGGTCCAGCAATATATTGGAGGGCTTCAGATCTCTATGGATGAAAGTTTCCTGTGCTAAGCCATGCAAATACTCTATCCCCCTAGCAACATCCAATGCTATTGTCATTCTCTGTGTCCATGTAAGAGGGTTATACCCACTCTGCTGAAGATCACAGAGATGCTCACGTAATGTTCCACCAGACATGTATTCATAGACCAAGAGCCTCTCATTGCCATGAGTGCAGTAACCAAGTAGTGCAACCAAGTGCCGGTGCCTTACTTTCTTAAGAACATCAATTTCAGCCAGGAATTCTTGCTGTCCTTTAGTCCCCATAGTACCACTGTCGCACCTCTTCACAGCTACCAGCTTTCCATTGAGGTTACCCTTGAAAACCACACCAAACCCCCCTCTGCCTAAGATGTAATCCTCGCTAAAGTTGTTTGTGGCCTTTAGCAGATCTTCCATGGACAACTGCATTCCATGGGACTCAAACAGCTCAGCAATGTTTGCACTGTTAGCAGCACTCACATGGCTGTAAAGCTCAGTTGAGATTGCACTACTTCCATTGCTGTTGCCATTTGTTCCAACCACCTGAATCTTCATCATCTCAGATTCAGCATGAGATGTTTTGGTTGAGACAGGCCTGAACTTCACTACATTCTTCCTCTTCTTTCGATGATGCACCAAAAGCAGAAAGCAAGCAAAAAGAACAATCACAGATACAATAATTCCAATAATCATTCCCTTATTTGATTTCTTTCCTCCACCTGCAGAATTCGTCGATGAAGAGGCACTATCAGAACCACCACCTCCTCCACTGTTATCACTTGATCCCCCAAACTGGTTTCCTTCAGCAAGCACGCTAACTGATGGCTTAAACTTGGGTATTTGGCCAGTGAGTCTGTTATTTGCAACATTAAGAACTGTAAGGCTCGGCAATGTAGTCAAAGTATCCGGTGTCACCCCAGTGAGGTTATTATTTGAAAGGTCCAGCCTCACAAGCCTAGTGAGGTTTGCAAAAGCAGGCGATATCTTACCTGATAAGTTCTTATTAGACAAGTTGATAGTGACTACATCGGACGAAGCACAAACAACACCAGACCAGGCTGGATTGCATGGATTGTTCCCTGTCCACGTCTTAGCAAGCTCATATGGGTATCCAAACCCTGCAGCCACCTCAAGAAGAGTGGTGGTCAACGGAGCACATGGACCAGGGTCCTTAAGACAAAACCCATTCCCGCTACCCACATCCACCGGTATAGCAAACACTGGCATCGGCCCCTGAAAATTATTGTTTGACAGAGAAGCATTCTTCAAGCTCGCTAACCCTGTCAGCGAGGCCGGCAACACACCAGTGAGCATATTGTCCCTAACATTGAACGATTCAAGCTGCGAGCCACTCAAATCTGGGATCGGACCGGTGAACCTGTTGGACTGAATCCACAGCAGCTTCAGGCTCTTCATTGACGCGATGACATCGATCGGCCCCGACAGCTTCTCGTACGACTTCTGGTTGTTAAGCTGCAGGCTCTCCATGGCAATCAGCGTCGACAGCGCGGCCGGCAGCTCGCCGGTGAGGTTGTTATACGAAAGCCGCAAGTACCTGAGCGAGGCCAGGTAGGGCAGAACAGCAGGGAAGGTACCCATGATGGAGGCATTGGAGGCGGAGAAGGTGTCGAGGGAGGAGCAGTTGGCGATGGCGTCAGGGACGGACCATGGCTGGAGCGGCAGGTCGTCCATGCTGAGGTACTGCAGTGAGGTGAGCCCCACGAGGAAGTCCTTGGGGAGGGCGGTGAAGGCGTTCCCGTCGAGGGCGAGGCGGGTGAGCGACCCCATCCCGGCAAGCGAAGGGACGTCCCCGGCGAACGCGTTCCCCTGGAGCTGCAGCGCCGTGAGCGAGGTGAGGGCGGAGAGCGAGGGCGGGAGCGTCCCCGCCAGCCCCTTGTCGGCGAGGTTGAGCCCCGTCACGTTCCCCGACCCGCCCCGCTCGCACGTGACCCCCTCGAAGCCGCACACGTTGTCCCCGGCCCACGACTGGCCCAGGGCGGGCACCGACTTGGCCAGGTCGCGGATGGCGTCCGCGTTGGACGACTCGGCCACGCCGGCGGCGAGGAGGAATAGGAGGAGGAGGAGGATGAGACGGCGGTGGCGGTGGCGGTGGCGGTGGGTCTCCCTCCCCATGGCGGGCGCGATAGGGGAGGCGAATGCGGCGGCTTCCCGGCGGGGAAGGATTTGGGGCGGAGGAGGGTATTTTTGGGGGGAGGGTGGCTCCAGTCTCTCTCTCCTCCGCTTGTGTGTTTTTTCCGTTCGACCTCCCCTCTCTCGCTCTCTCTCTCTCTCTCTCTCCCCCTCCCTTTGGGGTTGCAGTCCTTGTGATCTTGTTTTCGCTCGCTCGCATCGCAAGTGTGGGATGGCGTGGTGGGGGTGGGGCCCTACTGCTGCTGCACTCTGGTTGCTTTCCATCACCATCACCATGTGGCCCAGTTGTTTTTTTTATTTTCTTTCTCCAAAAAATAAGCTTTTATATATATATATATGTATATGTATGTATATATGTATATGTATTTTATCTTTGGAAAGAGGAAGGATTTTGGTTTGGTTTGGTTTGGAATCTCTGTTTTATTTACGTCAAAACTTACTGGTACAAGAGATCTATGCTTATATCATCGTTCAGGTTTAGATATTTCATGCTTAGGATAACATTGAATCAAATTTTCATAATGTCAATCATCAATTTTATATTAAAATAAGTGTATAAACTATAAATAAGTTAACGTTATTATAACATGAATACCTTTCTAGGAAAATACCATTTCTTTTATTTTTAAAATATGCATTTAAGCAATTTGAGGAATTATTTGGTAGTCAGGTTTTTTAAAATTTGAGAGCAAATATTGTACAAGATCAAATATTCATGACTAGAAAAGGCATTTTGGATGAAGTATAAATACATATAATGTATTATATTATCTTGAAATTTTATTTACTTTATGATAATACGTTTGCATTTGCCAACAAAAGTTGGTAGGTGGTGTATATGCATAATACTATTATCTATTATAAATAACTTTTAAAATATTTAATTTAAAATATAGAGATTATATCTATAGATTACTCTAGAAATTTACTTTAATAAAATACTTATCTATATTGAAATACAAAATAGTTTTAAAAATTAGATGTGTGTGACCGCGTGCATCTTCTATGAAAAAAGCAACCTTCATATCCTATGTTTGCACAATTTCCAACCTTCCTCCCTCCCTCCGCGTAATTACTTTATAAACCGCTAAAATGATATATTTTTTTATAAAATTTTTATATAGGAAAATTATTTAAAAAATTATATTGATCTATTTTTAAAAATATTTTAAATTGATACTTAATATGCAGAACATAGCCTTAACAAACTATCCTAACAAACTCTAAATGCTAACAAATTCTAAATGCATGTATTCCTCAAACTTCATACCAGACGAAGACGATTAAACTTCACTTTCCCCTTTTTTCGTATTTTTAACTTAATATTGAAATGTTCCTTCTCAATGGTCCAAAACTGAACGGTTGCCGTGCGTTAGTGGACTGGGAAATTACTACTTCTACGGTTGCGTTCGTATTAGTGCGGCGGCACGCAGAACAGTACTCACATTTAACGAGAAAATTTAGATGAGAATTTATTGCACTCACCACTTCACCAACAAGATGTCAGTAGCTGACAATTGGGAGGAGAGGAAATATTTTTTTTCACTCCATTTTACAGAGATTTCACATTACCTGACTCCTATAAAATTGGAGAAAATATACCGGAGAAGGATTGTGAAATATTCTTAATTTGTTGTGTGAACAGCCCAAGTAGCATGTACACCAAACAGAAAAATAGAACTCCAAAGAATCAGCAATTTTATTTATTTATTCTGTTCTATTTTATTTGTTGTTTTGGATATTGGCATAGTCACATGTGCTCATGTTTAATCATTTGTTTGTTCTAGTTATAAATTGATAGAAACTATTAAGATGTAAAATAGTTTTTTTATGAGAAATGTAGTAACATCAACTTTAACTTATTAAAACTCAATATTTTCATTTACATTGATATTTGACTTCGCGTATCATGATATAACATCCATACTTGAGAACAAAGGAGTACCAAAAGACATATCAACTGTTAGTTTCAACAAAGAAAATGTCCACTAGGGTCTTTTTAAGAGCCTTCTAAGACCATTGGTCAATGTTAGTGTGTAGACCACACAGAGAGGTTGTCTCAAAACCAAAAGGTCTCTACAAATGGAAGCTGAGAGTGATTAGTGCACACAATCCTGCCAGCTGGCTGATGGGTGCATGCGAGCAAATAAAAAAAACAGAAAGACGTCCCTGCATGGAATCCGTGACAGCGATGTGGGTGTGGCTTGCTGACGTGGAATCTTGGATTTCTGCTGGACATGCTACGTGCACACGTGGCTGTCACGCTGCTTGCAGTCACTCGGGATTGTGTTTTTAAGATGTGGACAGATTCTCTCTCCCTCTCTCTCTATATATATATTAAATGGAGAGATTCTGGCTAATATATTGAAACGGATTCCAAACTGTACTCAGGTTGTGTATACGTTCACAGTGTTAGAAAATAGTCATGTGCTTTCTAGTTTTCACTGTAATAATATCTTGAGGGTTTAAAATAACCGAATAAAAAAATACCCCGAGACAAATGGTTATTTCGGTTAATTTGGATCAACTTGTGTTAGAATTTATAAGCAACAAGCGATTATCACTTTTCTATATGATTATCTGTGCAATTAATTTTTTAGTCATTAATTTGAATGTGTGGAATAATCCGCTTATAAATGTTCTCATGCTATCAGTAGACAGGAGTCTTCAGATGGTCTGTGCTAAACATTTGGAGGATTGTTTTAAGCTGCCACTTTCAGCACAAGCATATATGGAATTTCAGATAATGAAATCTGAGTTGAATGACTTATTATTGTTTGGTACTAATGGGGATTATTGGTATTTCATCTGGAATTTGCAAAGGTATTCATCTCAGAAATTCTATAGGTCAAATTTTATAGGTTTTGCACCTCCTAGGCCATCTGGTTATAGAAGACAAAATGTGTGATAAAAATTAAAGTTTTCATATGGCTTCTATTTTGCGATCGACTGAACACGAGGGATATGCTGAATAGGAAAAATTGTGCCCTATATAATGCTGATCTTACATGTGCTCTGTGTACATCTAGTGCAAGAAAATTTGCTGTATCCTTTCTTCTTGTCCCTTCAGCAAGAGATGTTGGAGTAGACTAGGCTTTCGATGGAACACAAGTTTGCAGTTCTTTCAAATGGTTGTGTTGGGCAGGCTTCGGTTCATAAGAAAAGTTTTTTTGATATCATATTTATTACTTGCTGGCATATTTGGAAGAAGAGGAATGGGTGGATTTTTCAGAATATTTTGTTGAATGTTGATTCATGGTTTCATTGCTTCAAACAAGAGATTCTCCTACATATGTGTACGCTAAATGAGCCTCTTAAAACATTTGTTTTTGATTGGTTACATCTTTTGTAATTTTAGAACGTTGTATTTTTTTTATTAAAGATAATTGCTAGGCACTATGGCCGGTAGCAATTTCACTTAATTTTTTTAAAAAAATTAAATTATTCTAGGTGTCTTTTCATTATTTTTTTTAGTGTCACTTTTATAAACCGCTAAGAGCTTAAGTATAAAAGGAGTCCATATTCTAAAATTATTTTTCCTTGCGACGGTCACGTGTCACAACTTATAAATAGGAAGCCGCAGCCGAAAACAACTCACCAACTCTCGCAGATCAAACAATCCAAGCACGTGTTGACCCTGTTCACGTAACTAATTCAAGGGTTAGTTTTCCTATTGTGATTGGGGCCTGGGAGTAGGAGGAATACTGTAGAAAGTGATGGTCTGATGGACATGTGAGCCGCAACAATCATAGCAGAGAAGTGAAGTGGTTTGTAGTGCAACAATCTCCTCTGTTCACATGGGCTGAGTATTTTTTTTTTTCTCACTCGCCCGCGGTGAAATGAATTGTTCGTTTGTAAGGAAGAATAAATTTGAGTTTAATCTGATTTTCTTCTGAAATTTTTAGATTTTTAGGGGTATCTCATAATAGCTATTTAATGATATAAACAATTAAATTAACTATTATAAAATAAAATTTAAAAAATTAATCATATGAGAAGGTTTTATATAGAAATTTTTTTACGAAAATTGAGTTTAAGAAACATGCACATGATAATCTATAATTAATAATAAGAAATAAATAGGTCACCTTAGGACGTCAAGTATTCTTTTCTACACCAAGCGTCGAGATTGAGTTATCTAATTACTTTATCGTAATTTTTATTAAGAAACCATGCAACTTATTGAAACGAAATGATGCTAAAGATTAGTATAATGTATCAACTAATTATTTTATTATCTTTCTATGAAAACACGCAACATATTTAAAAGAAAATGTGCTGGTTAGATCGGGGCTTGGAACATAGCAGCAACCAATAAAATGCCATGTCAATATAATAGGCTATTTGTAGGTATTTCATAGGACCATAAAAAAAGTAGCAATGTGCTGCCTTACATGTTATTGTTATTGTTTCCATGTTAAAACACATTGTAGCTACATTGACCAAAAATAATATGTTACCATGTAGGTTTGTCGTGTCAAGCACATACATATTTGAGCTACATTGTCACCCCTATATAGTGGTGTGACAACATAACTTGCAAATCTTTATGCAACCTCCTTTGTCTCTACATACTTGGCGTCAAGCAGCAAACTGCACCGGTACCTCAATGACTTGCCGGCCGATATATTATGCCACTGCTTATGCGTCCACGACGTAACTAGCACGATGCTGCATGCATGTGGCATGTATTGGCCTGATCGACAAGCCTAATAAACATGTTGGATTAATTAACTAATTGCTGAAAGAAGAATTTTTTTTATTACTACTGCTTAAAAAGTCACCCGTCCTCCCCTCCTCTGTTGTCTGTAAACGTATGCTAAGAACGGAGGCCTGACTCCTTTGTACTTGGTTCAGGGGATGATTACGTGATTAAAAGGATTTATTAGACAGATTTTGATCACTTGAAAATGTAATATCTTATTCCTGTGTGTTCTTTCTCTTTACATACTACAGTAGCTCTTTTTCAACTTTTTATCTCTTTTTCAGCCCTCCCATAACCACGAACCACATAAATAAAGAAAGGAGAAAGACGTATAATGATGATATCTTGGGTCTTGGTGAACAGAGGGGTTAGATATGTTTAGTCTAATTGCTACTAGGGCCTAGAGCCCATCGTCCATTACTTACCATCCTTCTATCGTTGCTGATCACAACTGGCTCACCGATCAACTACCTTACATAAATAGATAAAAAGTTAGACCACAGAAAATATGTTAGACTATAGGCTAACCATCTAGCAATCATTAAGAGCGGTATGTGTATTATCTCATATCAACCATCAGCATGCTAGATATACATCTTGTCATCTAATCAACATAGGCACTGAAACATACCAACCTACCGCATTATATGTGATTATAGGGATAGTTAACTATATGTGGCTTTCAAGCTGTCGTGTCCCCACAAGCCAAGAGAGTGTGGGAGCTTAGGATCGTCGCATGAATGCCTCTCTTGTATAGTTGGCTAGATCAGCCATCTCGAGGTGTTCAGTTCGAGTCAGTTGAGTCAGGTAGTTTAGGGCTATTAGCTTGTAGTTAGCCAGCTACCCCATTCAGCTTGAGCTAACAACCCAGGTTATCCTATACATGCAAACTTGCTTATATCGAATAGTGTAGAGGCGTCAGCTTGAGGCAACTAGTGCCACACCACGAACCCTTGCGTGTCACGATGCCCCAAGGCAGTATAGTGCCTTTGAGTGCCACTTATTTGCCACCAGACTGTTAAGGTGTATCTATGTTCTCATTTCACCGCGTAGCATACCCAATTTCTCAAGAAAAATAGAAAAAAGACTTCCTTAAAAAAATTGAAAAAAGCAGTTGGTTAAAGAAAAGATCACATACTTTATCCACACCCCATTAACATATCGTTGCAAGGAAAAAAAACAGTAGTAACAACTAGCTAGTAACACGTGCACTGCTTTGCTAAATTTTTTTTATATTTTTTTAAATATTTTTATTTTTTAATTTTAAAACTAAACTTCACCGGAAATTATTCTTAGATGATCTAGCCACCCCATCCTGCGTGGCAGCATTTTTTTTCTACGCCAGTTATGTCAAAAAAAATTTAGATTTAGAAATAAATTATGTAGGAGTTAAGCTTTTTTTTTTTTAAAAAAACAACTTGCTACCTACGCTAGGGATGAATATTCAGGGCCGTTAGATCTTCAGTGGATGGAAAATAAGAGCACACTGACGACTACAGAATCTAATATAACGACCAAGGACCCGCAGTTAGCTGTGACACAGGAATTATTTTTTAAAAAAGTGGTGTTCTGAATTAAGCTAACCAATCCATTTGTTCATCTAAGTCAAAATTTGAGGCATGAATTCAAGCCGAAATCAGGGGGCTCTAACACACGTATATATAGCATGCATGCTAGCTCATGAGATCACTACTGATATTCATAATTAAAATCAAAGAAAACATATATAATCATGCTGCATGCTACGTACGCGTGTCAACATCAAACCCATGTTACGTGAAAGAATATTAACATATGATACTCATTTATCAGGAGTCAACATCGCATCTAGCTTTGATGGTTGACCGTGAGATTCCTTGTAACAAAGTAATACACTCCCTCCGTTTATATGTTTATATCATAGGTGGTTTATATAAGTCAAATCTTTTTAAATTTATTAAATTTATAAAAAAATATAGTAATATTTTAAACATAAAATAAATATACTATAGAAATATAATCAATGGGGATTTAATAAAATTAATTTAGCATTATAAATATTGTTATATTTTTTATAAAGTTGGTTATAAATAAAGATGTTTGACTTAGGATAAATTTAAAGTACCTTAAAATATAAAATGGAGAGAGTAATTAAATATATATCACAGAAATTATAAATTAGATGCATATGTGCAAATGTATATATGCTCCATATATTTGAAGTTCGTATTCTCACGAGGGCTTTTCAAAATGTTGAACATATTGGGGCATATGAGCATAAAAAATAATGTATTAATATGAAAAAGATACGAGTATGTAAGAAATAGCTTTTGGTCAGCAAAACACAAATATATTAAATGAAGGACTGATACTAAAGATAGTCTTTACTGGTTGTAATAGTTAGACACCGTGGATGGCTGTACATGATCGATTGATGATACTAATTGATACTAAAGATATATATATTATTAGTACTAGTTCATGTTATAAACTGTTACTAATGTTACTAAACATTAGCATCGGTTAGAGATAACAACCGAAATGTATAGTTATTAGTAATGGTTAGTACTAAATATCTACTTTTTAAACACTTCTTCCTTCTTTAGCCCGATAAATTCATAAATAAAGAGTAACTTCACGGCGATTTTGGGATAACTACAAGGAAGTGCTGCCAAATTTTTTTTGGAATTTTTTAATGATTTAACTCATCCAAAGACTAACTAGTAGAGGTGTACAACAATTGACCTTAATAAGATTAGATATTTAGATAAACGGCAAAAGTGCCACGTGGTTCTCGTAGGAAAAAGAAAAATCGTGACAAGACAGATGAAGATTATGATCGGATTGATAAGCAAACTCTGTTTGTAGTGGTGGTTGACCCAAGCCTTTTCCTAGCAAATGAGGATACTCTATGCTTACGCTACAATCATATCAAAGGGACATTTATAAATGAATAGTATTTTTGCCTTTGCGCTCACGTCATGAGATTGAATGTATACTGGCTACATGTATTTTTTTAATATTTACAACCTCCAAATAGAGTACACCAATATGCATATTATATCAGTCAGTTTTGCTAACAACAAACAAATCATGTAATATTAGCACTCATACAAGTCCTGCATCTCAGCATACTATATTTATCCTACATTTACTACTTTTAAAATTAATTATTCTAACTTTCTTATTTATATTTTGGTCAAGATGGAGAAGTCTTTAGTTCGATTATTAATACCAACCAGGACTATTTTTTTTTGCTGGGTGAAAAAAATATTTAGTGCCGGTTGGTAAGAACAACCGGAATTTATTTTTAGTCCCGATTATTAATAACAATCGGTACTAAAGGGGTACTAAGGGGATATTATCTATAGACCATTCCCTCATCTTCTCCAATCTTAGTCCCCAGATTGCGTTAATCTTCTCATTTTTCTTGTATGTCCCCGCTGGCAACATTGCCACCATCTTCCATGTCGATGTCATCTGCACTGACGCTGCTACGCGCCCGTCTTTCCACCGACACATCACTCTATGCCGCCACCGTCCCCATATGCACCATTGATGTTGCCATACGTCCGCCCATTGACGACGCCGCTACAAGCCAGTGATGTCACCGCCTTTTCCATTGACGTTGGCATCAACGCCGACCGTCGTTGATGCCATGTCAGCATCTCTTCTATCGAATTGTATAGATTAACCTATTATTTATACACATATATATTCATATTATATATTTTTTATATATGAGCTATTTTTATATATGCTTATTATTTGTATCTATATACATGCATTGTTTTTATAGTTATCAAAATTTGTACCCAATTTTGTGACAAAGGAATTATTTTTATATATTCATATCTAATATTTTTATACATTAATTATTTTTATATATTCATATTATTTATATTTGTATACTTTAATTGTTTCTATATTTCTCAAAATTTGTAGTAAATTTTGTGGCACATGAATTGTTTTTTTATAAACGAACTGTTTTTTATATAATGCTATTATTTGTATTTATATACATGAATTGTATATATGAATAGTATTCTCCCACCTGTCGATCAAACCTAAAACCTAGAGTGTATGTTGGAATTGAAATATCCATTTTTATGGACTAGATACACACTTGTTGAACTATTTTTTCACCGAGAAGGAGAAGAAATAAAAAAATTGGGTAATTAAAATGTAAATAAAAAATAGATGTATTATCGTAAAATGTATATTTATTTAAATTTCATGTATTATATTATTAGGTAATATGGGAGAGTCAGATGACAAAAGGTTCCTCTTGGACTAGATTGCACTGGATAGTAGCCAGTACTACCAGAGTGACAAGGGTGAGAATTGTAGTCAATACTTCAATGAAAAAGCCGCTGGAGTTGAGAAGGGACCCAACAAAGTGTTAGGATATGAGGAGGGTAGTGATGAGGGGGACAAAAGAAGGCTGGAATGAAGAAGGAACAAGGACAACGAGATGCCATGAAAAAGTTAGAGGGGAGTTAATAATTGAAGTGAAATAAGATGGTGAAACAGTTGCTCCTGTCTATGATGGATCACTTGATGATCAGCATACAAAAATCTTGGTCTACAAGGGCAGGTGACCAAACGTGCTCACGCAGTTATAGAAGGACATGCTATGGACAACCCTTTTACAAAAATTTACTCTCGACATCCCTAAGTTAGAACAACCTAAAGTGAAGGAGTGGAATCTCAAGAAGATGGTCACACAATTTCAAATCTTTAAAAACAATCTGTACAAGAACTATATCCTAAAGGGCTGGACTCTAAATTTTAATGCGTACTTGAAGCTAAGGGACCACTATAATGTATTTGTCGAATATAAGTCGTCCGAGCAAAGTGAAAAGAAGGTGGTGTAGAACAAAGCCAATACCACCTAGAAAAAATATTTTCATAAGCTAGGCTCAGACAGTTATAAGAAGGGAATTGCCAAATGACAGAAGATAGAAGATGGTATGGAAGCAAGGGGTATCATGCTTCCCAAGTGGGTGGCGACATCGATTCCTACTAGAGGTCCCTCGTCGTCTCCTCCCCAACATCAATTTCCACCATCTCCTCTCCAACATTAGTTTGCACCACCTCCTCCACAACCTCCGTTTCCATCGCCGCAGTTTGCTGATATGGGCAAGAAACTGACTATGTCTTCACCACATTAAAAAAGGTCACGCTTACCTCTTCCTGCACTGTCAAGATATCAACAAAAGAAGTAACAATCATTGGACAAGCCGAAGCAATTAATACAAAATAAAAAGACCGTATGATATGACTGACGATGAGATTGGAGCAAAAGTAGAAGGATAGGTGAAGGAACACTTCAAGCAGTAAAGTCCAAAGAAAAAGGCTCCAATAAACCTAGTAACAAGAGTATTTTTTTAGATGATGAGTGAACTAACAAAGTAGAAAGTCTTATTGGACTACAAATACTTGCTCGTCAAGTCCTATCAGAAGATGAAAAGAAGGCAGTTCTTGTTGTTCCCCAGCTCGGATAATAAGTAAGACAAGTGGTTGACCCGATGCCATATGATTAAAAAATCAATCTGCAATAGTTTATGAAAGATACAAGTCTCACCAAAGTTTAACTACTAGGTGTGGCCCCTATCAAGAAGGTATCACAAGTTACTATCAAACACCAATATAAGCTCGAGGAACCACTTATCAGACCAAAGCTTGTTAAGACTCTATCAATACAGATATATCGATTTTATAGTTGAACAATCGAGAAAAGATTAGGCCATATTCATTGCTTGGATTAAATATAGTGATTACTTCTATGGAGAATCTGAGATATGGGTGAACATCGAGGACATCTATAAAATATACCATCAAGATGTGCTTGACCTCTCTCTTGTCAGTTGTTGGGTGCTGTAAGTATCACTTTATTTTTTACCTTAGTCTATTTGTATATATCGTCGCTCCATTTGCCATATGCGAACTATCTCACTTCTTTTTTTATGTGCTATAGAATGGAGATTCAAAGATGTCGTAGGGAGGGATACTTTATGATGGTTTTCATAGATCCTGTGGTTATTAACGAGAAGACTGTATGAAAAGATTTCTATAGGAAACAGAGATGAACATTTATAAATTTCTAGTACAGCAATATTACAAGACATTTATACTTTTAACTTACAATTTTAAGTGAGTTTTTAGCATCTTTTGTACCCTTTTTCTTCTTGTAGCCACCTAATATTATGTCTATTAATTAATAGACTATGCAGATTCTACTGGCTGAACCTTATGATAGATGTTGTTGAGAGTACTATCTATATCTTGGACTGCTCGGGGAAACCAATAGAGGATTTTAATAAAATCATAAACTTACTTAATAAGTTGTTGTACATTGCCATACAACTATGTATGTTTTTATCAGAATTATGTGTGTCAAATAATATTATCATTTTTAATTGTATGACATGGGCATGGTTCTGTAAAAACATGTGTAATTTATCTAAGAAAACACTCGATGTGAGAACAAACTTTTGGTACCTACATGGACAAAAATGTATATCTTTTTTATTCTATAATACAAATATTTCATAAGTTTATTTCTTCTTCAGTATTTGAGAAAGGAAAAAGCGAACAACTTATACGGCTACTATGTTTATAAATTCATTCACCATCTTGAAATAGGCATTAACAATAATATGGATATCTAAGTATATAAACTCCATTCATACATAATTTATACTTTTCTCAGTGCATTAAATTATTAATTTAACATATTTATTTTTTTAGAAAATAACATACTTTGTATATAAAATAATTACTTATCTCGGTGGATTACATAAAGGTTATTTAATAACAACATTTATTATAGATGAGATCGTTAATCCATTAGAAGAATTTCACGATGATGAGTGCGTTATTCGGTAATAAGAAAAGTCCTCTTTATCTTTATATATTTATAATATATGATAGAATACGATAAATACAAATTATACGTAATATATTAAATACATATATTTAATCTAATTATACATAATTAATACCACAATTATATATATGTAATACTATATAAATATATAAAAATATGTATATATATATGTTTAGATAATATATATATATATATATAAAGTAATACGATAATAAAGAAAATTTAACCGGTAGTACATTAGAAAAGTAACATGACCGGCAATTGCTGTGTGTAAAACGTACCGGCCAATTAAATCATAACTAAATACATTTTTAGTTAGATATTATGCACATCGGGGTTATCAACATCATTTCTCTAGTATTATATATATATATATATGTGCAGTGGTAAAAAAGAGCTGCATATCAATTACAATGTGTGTGTACAACCTTCTTCTGCAATTATAGGGTAAAAATGTATCTCTATTTTCTGCAAGTGCGCATGTTGGTGCATGCATACGCATTTTGATTTCCTACGCCCCAACCATTTGTATTATACTATCTGTCTCAGTACGCTTCTATGCTCTACTTTTTTTTCTCCGACCACCTATTATTCAAAATTTTTTTCTCATCCTATCCTCAACTAATTTTTCACTTTCAATCAATTATCATTTAATAATGGACATCTGGATCATTTTGTCTTCCTATCATTTTGCCATTCAAGTGCTCGAAATGTAGGAGGTAGCATTTTGCTATGTTCTGAAGATCCTTTTATGTATAACACCAATTAATGAGATTTTTCTAGAATTCATTTTAGTGATGAGAAATGTTATCCAAATAATTATGAAGATATATTATTACAATGTCTACATGTCGCTTCACATATATGCAACACTGAATTATATTCAATCCACCTGTCCCACAACAAAAACAATAAATCTGACTTTGAATAAAGGCAGTACTATTTATGAACTGAATTTGTTTATTTTGTTTCTCTTTGTGTATATATATACTGACTTTGCACTTCATGTTTTACAAGAATGGTATATGCATACTCAAGGCCATCCCTAAGAATTTGAGGCCTTGGTGTGAAACAAAAAGTAATTCCTTATATTTTAGCAAATGCTATCTTAAAAAATGAGTAACTTTTTGCTTCACGCTATGCATATTGATTAAATACATAATAGACCAAGGCAGGCTAGACCCTTTTTTTTTACTTAAGGCTAGATATCTTACAATCTATTGGAGAGGTCTCTATCATCGATGCTTTTTAGTCGATCTGCATCTTGACTGATGGTCCTCTATCCACGTCAACAGAGCTTGCGATCAATCAAACATGTGCGTTGTGCCACGCTACTGGACGAGCAATAATTTTATATGGCGAACATTAACTAGAGCTATACCAAGAAAACTCATCAAGTGACATTAGGTGGTGGCAATGACTAGGTAGGAATTGCAAAAAGAATTATTTACCAATGCAGTTATTTAATTTTCCTTACAAAAGCAGAAAAATAGAATTTTTAGTGCCTAGAACGTACATTCACACCGTGCTCATGAACTATAGTTATTTAAGGTGGTTTTAGTTGGAGGAAGAGTGAAACTTTTAGAAAAATGGAATAAGGAAATATGGAAACATGTTAAAACACATTGTCTTTATTGAAACATAAAATTTGGGATCCCTAAATTTTTGAGGCCCTGTGCGACCCCCCATCCTGCACATGCTTGCGTATGGACCTGTGCTTATATACATGTTGTTAATTTTCTTTTAAATTGTTTATGACCTTTTTGATTGATAGTTGAGTGAGAAAAGCAAACAAATGTATGTGTACTCGAGTTGTACTGAAGTCTAAAGTTCCGAAATTTAATGAGATCCATCGTGAGTTTATCATTGGGATCAATCTCTTTGAGAGCATTAAAGAGGGTGTAGTCATGACGGGTTTGTCTAATGTCCTGTTTAGATAGTTTCTATAGCAGCTGCTGTAGCTTCTGACTGAATATCCGGCTTTTCCTAACAGTCCTAGATTCTCATATGGATTTTAAAAATCTGTAACTATAGAATTAAAAAAAACAAACTAAAAGCTAGAAACATTGACACCCACTTTTTTTTTCAGATTTTCACTGGCTAAACATCTTAAAGCACTCTAAACAGGCTAAATCTAGTGTGTTTCCACTTCATCCTCAATCTAATCGAAAAAGAATTATTAATCTTAGCTAATGCCAAGATTTTTGTAGAGACGAGAAGCGACGCGCATATGCACCCTGCACCGCTGCACCGGCCGTTCTGTATCTGGGAATGTAAATGCAGTTGGTGGCGCCATAAAATCGCAGCCGTATCGGCGCCGTAGACCGACCAGTCAGCTCCGGCAACGTGCTTCGCCCTTCCTTTTCCTTTCCTTTCCTTCCATTGTCTTTCAGAATTCTATTCACACCGACAGCGGATCGATGCAATCGATGAAAAGCTATCGATTCAGGCCGAGATCGCGTAAAGCGCCGTCGAAAAAATCAAGGCAAGGCCGAGCAGTATCGTGTCACCTCTGATTCAAAAGGGTGATTTGGCAACAGAAAGGCGCTGATTTCTCTTTTATGGGGAGGGAGATCTCTGCCTCTGCTGGCCTGACTTGGTTGTCGCTTTGGATTTAGCAGGCAACTTTCTTCGTCATGTGAAAAGGGAGCAAGAAAAGAAATAGCAAAGAATTAACGATGCAAGCGGGTCAGCCAAAAACCCATATATAGGCTATAATTATACTAACTCTGTATGAACATATAAGACTATACGTTATATGTTATTGACACAGTCTTCAATAATATACTTTGAGTATAAGTTAATTTTATAATGTGTTATCAATAACTATTAAATTAACATCATATATAAATATTTTTAAATACGAATCTAATGATAACACTAAAGATATATATTGTTAGTTTAGTTAAATGTTACAAATGTTAACTATAGGGAAACAGCTTATATTTTTATACAGCAGAAGCAGATGTAAGTTGGTTAAAAAAACCATATATATATAGGTAAGAATTAATGATGCAAGCAGGTTACCCAACAACCCTTATATATATATATATGCTATTTAGGTGTAGTATCTGTCCGTATGTCCTCGTGAGCGTGTTTGATTGCCTGCACGGAGGTTGTCCGGCAGGGCCAACGTGTGTAAAATGCATCTCTTAGCCACGCTCACACAGAAAAACGCAGCTAGCGAGCTTCACTCCAGGGTCAGGCTCCGCGCATGCAGGCGTAGATGCAAGCACATGGATCGAGCAATGTGGAGACTTTGGTTCGCCACAAGCAGATCCATGGCGACGAGCTCGCCTCCTCTTCGTAAGTGCTGAAACATGGTCTATGAGATCTCCACAAACAGTTCCATGGTGACGAGCTCTCCGCTGCTAGATGCATCGCCAATGAAGTCATCATCCATAGATACAGTAGTCTCACTCTTGAAATGTTTATGAGCCTAACCTCCCCAATGTATTTGGGAGGAGCGGTTGGAAACCCTTTTGTCTAGCTCGTGATAAATTAATTAGGTATTATCTTAAAAAAATTAAAAAAGATTAATATATTTTTTAAAATATAGATTTTTTTTACAAAATACACTATTTAACAATTTAACGCATAGAAAACGAGACAAAAAAGTTCCAGCACTGCCTGACGAACGTTTTTTTTTTCAATTCAGGGAAAAGCCATCTGCCATGGTCGAGGAGGCCCCCTTAGCTTCCAGGGTTTGGAACCGCGGTCTTGCAGTCTTGGAGAAGGTGATGGCGACCACTGACGCCGGCATCGGCCATGAGGGCAGCACATGTGCTCAATCCAAATTAATCCCCTTTTTTGGACGGCAGTCCACATGTGTAGTGTTAATAGCCCGTCTCAGTGTGAGCACAAAATGTAATACTGTGAAAAGGCCAACATTTCAATTCTGAAACAAGCAGAAACTCTGCTCCTATTCGGAAGAGCAGCATATGTGCTCAATCCAAATTAATCCCCTTTTTTGGACGACAGTCCACATGTGTAGTGTTAATAGCCCGTCTCAGTGTGAGCACAAAATGTAGTACTGTGAAAAGGCCAACATTTCAATTCTGAAACAAGCAGAAACTCTGCTCCATCCAAGCAGACAAAAAATGACAGACAAAGAAACATATCCTGCTATTAACCAGTCCTAAGCTTCGGTTCAATGAAAAGGTCTAAAGTGCATACTCAAGACAGCATACATTACCATGAAAAGCGCTGACAGTATCACATCTTTAAGCCTGAAAGGATCTTTACTTTTAGGGAAGAGGATTGAAGAAAGAAAAACCCTGCTCCGTAGAGGACGTCCATCACTTTCTATCATTATCATATCAGTCATCTCTATCACCAGAAATCCTTATCTGTTCACAAACATACATATAATTCATACATGCAGCCCAACCTTTTAGTGATCTGGAAGATCGTCGAGGATGAAAGGGCCAAGCTTCCCTGATCTGAAAAGAGTCAACAACTTCTTGGAGGCCGGACCGTGTGTTTCATCAAATGGTTTGTGAGGTATCCTGAACACCTTGCGAAGAGCGACAAGCTGCGAATCTATCAGGCTTTCAAGCTCATTCTCGTCCTCAGTGTTGCCTGTGAAGTCCATAAATGTACTGCAAAGTGTTCTCTGGACCTCCATCACCATGTCCTGGAGAAGAGGGATGAGGTTTATTAACTTGTACAGAATAGATAAGGGAACTCATTGATTGCCATAGTACGATGGGCAGCACAATTAGGTGCAAAGGTACAATCTGTACCTTACAAATAGTAGAACAAATTTGATTTTCTGACCAAATGTACATAGAACAGGCTATTGTACAAGTTCGTGACAGGACAGAAAATACTGGTAAGAAGTTACTAGGAAGTTTATCACATACGGCAATCTTGAAATGCAGTTAGTCAATGTTGCCATAAAGAAAATATGTACTAAAACACGATCCCACAAAAGAAAATACATCAAACATGACCATTTGGCAAGTCAACAAACATACCATGTTAATTGTTCAACTACATTAAAATAATAATGGACAGATCTGACCATTGGACATAATCACATGGTGGAAGTTCAACCAGCACAAGGTATGTTGCTGGAGTCACCAAACCACACATGGCATCAAGTCTATCCATGGGAATACTTCCCATGGTCCATGGTGCCAAAGACAACCCAAAAGTAGCATGATCATACAAGCTTACAACCATAATCCCACCAGTCACCCCAATGTTTTGGTAAGATACACCAACTGACCAACCACACACATGCCACACAAGCACAGATTGGCCCAATGTGTGGGTGACAAACAACATTGAGATTAACATCTCCATATAACTACTCCAGCCCAACAAGAAGAGGCACAAAATGCTGACAAGCTGCTAGATGATGATGAGCCTTTTCTCAGATCTCAACCACTACTAATGTTTCCTATAAGGCAAGGGTTGAACTAAAGTGCGTACAACTCTACACCAATGCAAATATGTCGCATAACTGAATATACCTTTTCTCCTTGGATAATATTGGAGAAACATATTGAATCAAGCAAAGGTAATATTGTTTTTTTCCTTCTTGAAAATTTCAGGTGCTGCATGGAGCAGCATAGCACCCAAGCTTCAAACCAACAATAACACATGCCAACAATTGTGGCAAATTCTGAATAAATTTAATGTGTGTTGGCATCCATTACTCTACACAAGTTCATATCTAGATTTGATGTACACATGGAGAAACAAAAAAGGACAAATTCTTCTGACAGTTATCATTTTTATTTCCATTTTCTTTTTTAGCAGAGTTTATCTTTATTGTTACTCCATAATTTTATAGAGTGATGTATGACAATGTAGTGTATGCTACTCTTTTTTAAGATATTTTTCATAAATATTTGCTTACCTTTTTGTTGGTTTGAAGCTCAGGTGCTCCTGTGCTCCATGGAACAAATGAAATTTCCCAACTAAATGATGTTGCTCTATGACAATTATAGTAAAATAAACAAATTTGCACTAAAAGATATGAATATAAATATTAGTCCGCATATACTGAGATGATGGGTTTTACATGACAGAGATATTGCACATTCCTCAACAAAAATATAGATTTTAAGGGGCACAAGTTAATAAAAAAAATGAATGAGAACATTTTTTTCACCATCTTATGGACAGCAGTAATATAATATAGGGAGTAAATCAGATTATTATCCACTTGATTGTTCCAACATATTTTGCAAGATACTAATCCAGAATCTGAATGACATATGTTACTTAAAAGCCAACAAACTAGCATATCGCATAGTGTATAGCAACATGAACAACACCAGAATAAGACACTCCATGGTGAGAAAACATTCTTATCAATGGATAAGTTACCACTGGACTTCTAAATCACAACCACATAATCTGTTCAGATGCAAACATGAAAACACAAATTTTCAGCAAACCTCTAACCACAACATGCAAATTTTGAAATTCATTTAACCCTCAAGAGGAAAACAGAAATGCACGGTTAGTGTTCTAAGGATTGACCAAATGTCACATAATTCTTAATCCAGTTAGTAGTCAATTGAAGACTTCATTAAATAAAGGGAAAAACAGGAGATAAATGCACATACAGCAGGTTAGTAATACCAAACATTGCCTGTTATTTTGTAACTTGTAAAGTTAGTTGTGCACTCACATGCAATTGATGATTTTTGGCTGCATCAGATTAAAAAATGATCCAGATGGTGAGATCACTCAGATATGATTATTTATTTTGTGGTATAATCTGCAAAATACTAATCCATGTGGTCATAAAGCCAGGATAAATCTATTCCATCCAAATTTCATCATATGGTATACATGGGAAGTTTTGATTATGGTACCTAGTTATATCCCCACAACAATGGTTGGCCACGCAGAAAATTTTCTGATAAGAGTTAGTACCTGTACATATAAGGCGTCAGAGTTATTTGGGCGCCTCCTCCTTTGTGGTAAATCTCTATAGTCTTTTTCAATTCTATTGAATGCATCTTCATCCAATTCTTCTCTTTGGTAAAGCAGCCGCTCCCAATGTAGAGGGGTTTTTCTAATATTAAGAAGGGACAATAAATATTTTGCTATACGCTCCTCTCCAACCACTGAGTCCTTGACAGCTCCTGTAAATAATATAAAGGGCTCTATAGCAATGTGGCAGTACAAATTTGGACAACTCGATATTAGTGGTAAGTAAAACAAGAGTAAACTATGATTAACTTTGTGTTCATCAAATATGGATAAGTTCTATAAGCAGAGAATTTGATAACATTCTTGTTCTTCAGATGAATTTGTGCGTACAAGAACAAAAAACATAAGCTAAAAAATCTAACCTGTCAGAGCAAGCTTTAAACCAGTTTCCATGTCTGGAATGCTTGGCACTAGAACACCTGGTGTATCAAGCACATAAATGCTCGGCTGGCTTGCAATCTATCCAAGACAAGTATTGCTGTTAGTTTACTCAATGATAGAAAAAAGAAAACAAGAACAAGAAACCATCTGACCAATGATTAGGCACTATAAATGCATTCACTTGAACCATGTATTTGCAAAACTAAGAAACTGATGGTGCACAGAAGAATGGAGACTGGGTAGGTGGCAACAGAAAAAGGATTGCAACAGTGATAAGGCTGGACATGAGATATGCTGAACTGGATAGGGCAGCATAAGTGGGTCTAAGTGCCTGTGATGCAGGATGTGTTTAATTTGTAGGCGAAATGATTCAAAAAGGTAAATTTTGGATCAAACAATGGCAATCTGTATCTATTAAGCCTCTGTGTTCCTGTGCACTTCCACAGCTAATACCTATGATCCTAACAAGGGACTGAATAAGGGCAGGCTAACTATATGTAATGTGAATTGTGAAAACTTAATATATTTTCAGACAAAGAAAGGGAAAAGAGTCTAAGCTTTCTGCACTATCCATATCCATGGACATGAGCATCATCCGTTCATTTTGTCACATCTATTATCAAATATGCACATTAACATAGAGCAATGAGCAAAACCAAACTCAAATATAAGTACACATGTGGAATAGCACAGTACAACTGAAAAAAAGTCAGGTTAACATGTTCTATATCATCTATTTCTGATATCTAGTTCAATATAAGTAAAGGGCTGGATGCACCAATCTAGCAAATTAAGAAATGTTAAGAAAATATTGACCTTAGAGATTCACCTTATATCCTGCAATATCTTGAGTGACACCAGGCAATGGTCCTACTGTAGCTCGCTTGTTCTTATCTTGCACTGGGAGTAGAGAAACAACAGACATGGATAGTCATTCATAAATCAGACGCATAGATATTTTACTCTGTAAAGGTTATACCTGGAAAACGAGAAGTGACAACTCTATGAATGGAATTTATGAGGGCAGACTTGCCAACATTGGGAACACCAACAACCATAACAAGAAGTGTGGGCTCTTTCGAGATTGCTTCCTTTAGTTTGAACTCCACTAGACCAAGCAGCTGTTAATTTTAGAAATAAAAATAAGAGTTAAAACAATACTAAGTAAATGCTAAATTACCCAGAATACAGTCTATCAATACATACGCTGCAAGGATATTTGCATGAATGCATTACTTTAGAACATGTACATCTGCATATCTTCATTCAAGTTTTTATTTTTTCCTACAGAAAATGTCTGGGGGTACAGAGAGCAAATTTTTAGGTGGTTAAATGTGATAATTGAGGACTTTAGTGTCACAGATGGACATATCTATCAGCATTTTGTTTGTCAGAGAAAAGGATTGCTTCCTTCATTTATTTTTAGAAGTATTGTTTTGAATTTTGGGACAGATGCAGCAAGGAGGAGAAATGTTTCTTATGTACAATTTCCTTATAAAAATATAGATAGTACAGTTCCACTAAATGACCCCAAGAAAACAACAAAAAAAACAGCAAATAAATTTGAATGGAGTACATAGAGTAAAGTTAAAAGTTCTAATTTACTAAATTGCTAGAAACTATTTTAAATACTTTGCGATTGGTTCACAGGTATAGTTCTTAGGCACTTGTTGCTATTCTCATAGTCATGAAGGACCTTAGAAATACCAGTTATACAAATTTGAGCAAACAGTGAAACAGCCAATCAGCATTAATAGGACCAATAGCCTACTCTCAAAATTACGGAAAGGTTTCGGAGCACAACACTAGCTGCCACTTTTGATATACGTTGCTAGTTCCTGTGTGTTGCACTGGTTTTCTGGTTTTCATGTAAGTATATATTGTGCTTCTTCCATTGAACAGTCTTGCTGTATAATTTCCTGAGACTCTCATGAATGGCCATTGCATCCATAATTTTCAAAGCACCATTCTTTGTTATTTTCCTCTATTACAGTAATAGTCCTGTACGAAATACTTGTTATTGATTCAAGCATGGATGCAGTTGAGGCAAGGCATTCATACATGCAGCTTGAGCATTGCATGTTTATCATATGGTTACTTTGGTAAAGTGACTGGATTCCTAGGTATTTGAGCATAGATCAACACACCAAAGAATTTTCGAAGACGGAAGTATATTCTGATTTTAAAATGACAAAATGATCATTGTGAAATCTGAAACTAAATAAAATCATATGAACCAAACACATACATTGTATAGAGGATGCAATTATTTTTGAAAATCCTAAGAGCAACACATTTCTCTACATAGATTCATCCATAGAAAATCAGTGGAATACACCAAAAGCATCACCAACTCCTCTTGCTAAAGCTTATATATATATATATATATATAAGTTTACAATAGAAAAATGGATAAAATTGAAATTAACAGTCAACTGACCTGACTAACAGAACTGCTGCTATGTGCATTTATTGAAATGCAATCCTGCTTACACGATTCAAAATGATAAAGCCACCTCTGCAAATAAAATGTCAATTCCCTGTGAGTAAATAGTAAATCATATCATAATAACAATACAAGTGCGAAGGTACACGAAAATATAAATGTTTCAGCACGAAATGACAACTTAAGTTTGAGGAGCATGAGCTAAAAATCAGTGTACACTTACATTCATTATATTAGGATTTGCTAGATCTTTCTTGTTTAGGGCAAGGATACGCCTCTTAGATGCAAGCACAGGTTGAAGGTCTTCGTTTGCTGAGGACAACGGAATCTGGACATAAGTTACAGTAGTTGTACACCAGTAATCAGAGGAATAAATTACAGATGAACAAACAAACTGTGCATGAAACTGTAGGAATGGACAATCAAGAGATGATAACTGAATTGAATGGAACATTATTCACCAACTTGTAAAAGACAATTCTGAAAAAAAAAACTTGTAAAAGAAGTAGAAGCTGCTTAAGCATGAGGATCACCACATAATTCAGTATACAGTTATACATCAGAGAGTATGAAACTACGGACACTCATATTCTGTTCCAGAGTCGATTCCATCCACGACTCGTGTTCCATTGCCTTCCTACGTCGCAAACTCACACACAGACAAGACATTTCGTCGAACACCATCCGAGCGGCAAGAACCGTCCCTCGCAGCCAGTGCCAAAGAAGGCGACACTACTCTCGAGAAGACGGTAAAGAAAAAAAAAAGAAAGAGCCAGTACGGATGAGCGCAAACGGAGCGGAGGGGCACTCACCCGGGCGTCGCGGACCTCGAGGACGAGGTCGGCGAGCTTGAGGCGGTCGCGGATGGCGCGCGAGGCGGCTGCCATGTGGCCGGGGAACCAGTTGACGACGCCTCCCCCGGCGTTGAACGCCATCTCGCCGGCGCGCTTCCGCGCCCGCGACAGCCCCCGCATCGTGCCCAGCCCGCGCGTGCGTGCGGCGGCGCCGGATGGGTCCGGTCGGCGAAGCGTTTCCCAGCCCGCGCGACGTCGTGTCGCCGCCGTATCCTGCGCTTAAGATGGACTCCAAAAAATGGAAAACCCTTCTGTCGTCTGGGCCCAGGTACAAGAGTAGGTGTTACACAGTGGGAGGCGAGTAGTTGGGCCAGATCTGCCCAAGCCCAACTATGCCTCCTTCGGGAATGGCGCCGTGCGGCTTTTCGCAGTTGCGCCTCGCGCCGCTGCCGCA
Organism: Oryza coarctata; assembly: GCA_030770085.1. Taxonomy (NCBI): domain Eukaryota; kingdom Viridiplantae; phylum Streptophyta; class Magnoliopsida; order Poales; family Poaceae; genus Oryza; species Oryza coarctata. Next base: position 8,245,887 of record CM061483.1, on the reverse strand, counting down.
CGCGACCTCGCTCTCGCCTCGGCCTCGCCAAAGGGCGAACTCCAGCAGCCATTTGCTGCATTATGCTTTGTTGCAAACAATGCACATAGTAGCGGGTCATCGGATTCGTTCTTCCACAACCATAGATGCGTGAGAAGATATAAAATACCTACGTTTTTTCCTCTGACTTAGATAATGTCGTGATATAGAATAAAACTCCCTTTTTATTAGATTTGTTTTCGAGTACAAAATTAGTCTACTCTGGTCCTCTAAGATAAACTATTTATCTCTCTACTCGTATTTAGATTGACAAAAAAAACTCATATCCCAGAGGAATAAAAAAACTTATAACACTTCCTCTCTTAGGTCTATTTGTAACTAACCCACCATCAAAACTCCTATCAAAACACAGTGAAAAAAAATGCTAGGACAAAAGAGTATATAAGCTGCTTCTCATACATTGTATGTTACTGTCCTCTTAAAACTTTAACAACAGTATCCACTTGCTTATAGGATAAAACAGTATAACATCATGAACCAACATGTTTTGGGATGCTTTCTCCCTAAACCCCGTAAGTCTTAAAGATTCTTATCCTAACTCTCTGGACAAATATTCCAGAAGTATCAGCTGAGAGAGACATAAGCTTCCTCAAAATCCATTAGAAAAAAAAGACTATTATCAATCCATCAGATTATCACATGACTTAAATTATAATATTTTTTATCTCACCACGCTTATACATTATATGAGGTAGTCCACTCATATTATCAATGTTCTTCAATCAAAACCGATCTAGATCTATATAATCAGCAGCAAGTTAATACTTCAGATATATTCAAATGTCCATAAATAACAGTCAATGTGAATCACACACTCTCACTAACCACAATCTTTATCAAATACCACTATTCTCATAATAATAAACATTAATCGGATGTATACACAAGCAAGAATTTGTAAGATACTTATACCTATAGTCTCAAAGACTTTTATCTCTCTTCACCAATAGAAATATGGAATATAGGAAGTAATCCATCAGTATCTTTTATTACACTACCATCTATCCTTGCAAAGGACTGGCACGTACCTCCTGAGCATGACCATCTAGGCCCTGATCATTATAATTTTCTATAATTATATCAAACAATAGCTAGAGATCTACCAAGTAATCACGAGTCTCTCAAAAAGTGATCAGATGATAACTAGATAGTCTAAAAAAACTCTAGAACTATAGGAAAAACACAACCAATAAAAGCAGAATTAGTGTTGTAAACATACTATTTTTTCATGATTTTACAGAAATATTCTAAGTTTAGAAATATTTTAAAAATATACCGATGTGGCTGATTCAAAGGGCGACACCGCACCGTGTCGCAGCGATAACGACCAGACTGGCGGCGTGTGGGAGTAGATGCCGGTGTCGCTTGGGCAAAGAGCGACACCGACACCTGGGCGCATGTGTCTGTGAATGCAGGAGCTGAAATCCATGAGGTAGCAGCAACTATCAAAATTTATGGTGATGAAATTATTTAACAATTCGATTGATCTCAACTGTAAGCATGAATAGACAGTCAAACCTGCCTGGCACCATGCTCACTCTTGTGTAGGGCCACAATTCGATTGATATCGGTATATTTTTTGCAAATGTTTTCAAATTTAGTATATTTCTGTAAAATCAAGAAAAAAAGTATATTTTCATTTTTTTAAATAACAAGTATACCTATCAAATATTAGATGATAACGCCATTCTAACCGTATACATAGGTGTAATAATCACGAGATACACATTTTCTTCAGCACCTTCATCGTTTTATTGGGTCATATATAGTAGGGTCATTGTCCCTACAAGGAATTAATTTATTTAATTATTGGTATATTCAGACTTACGAATTATTTTGTTTGTTAGAGAAAATTTCATCAACAAGATCTCCCAATTAGACAAAATTCCATTGATGGGATTCTCTCAAGTAAGAAGATGTTACTCTTACCGAAATATAGATTTACATATTTAATTTGGAGTCTATCCAAAACCTCCACATGGATTTTCTAAATCCATTAACTACATAATTTATGTTATGCCGTTTTGCTATACCTAAATCATAGCACATCACTATCTCATTATCTTAATAATTACCCATAAAATTTGAACAACCTTCGTGATTCATATTTAGCGATTTAGTTCTACATCAATTGCAATCCAATTATGACCTTGTTCGCGTTGGATCCCGACGCGAGCACGAGATTCGGCGTGAGCACACCGATGCCTAGAAGGTCTGCTTAGCTTCAGTGCAGGTCAGTCAGCTTCTCTCCGTGGCTTGAGGTATGCGCGTCGGGGGCCGTGGGGTTCACGTCAGCTCTGGCGCGACGGTGCGGGTGTGGGCGTGCTAGTCAATTTGACTCTGCAATTGACAAGGAGGTGAGGTAAAACAGATCAGTCGGACGACAGGCTGATACGAGCCCTCGTTATCGGCTAGCTGCCGATAGGATCAAGTTAGTCATCGGCCGCATCCGGATGGCTCCTGCTATCGACTGGTCACCGATAGGAATTAGGATGCCCTTCCATCGGCTGGGGAGCCGATGTAGGCATAAGCGGAAGTCGAAAGATACGATGCCTACGGGTGTAGCAGGCGCGAGGCCCTGATCCATCGGTTGCAGAACCGATGGAGACACATGATAGAGATGGCAGCACGAGACCCGTTGTTCACAGTGACGACGCCGCTGGCACCGAATCTTAAAAATCAGACCTAACCGAGACAGTATGAGACCGAGGCCAACGGCAACAGAACGATGGATGTCAGATCGGTTGTACTGAAATAAGGACGAAGCGAACCCATCGGCTAGCTGAGCTAATGAGAGGACGTCTCTTTGAAGACAGGCGCACATCGGTTGGAAAGCCAACGTGCTTAGCGTGACGCTTAAAGGAAAGTCTCTGAAGACCTGGTGCGTATCGACCGAGGAGCCGATGCGCTGGGTGTGTTGCTCAACATATAGATAACTCATCACTAACACTCCGATGAAACGCCGTACAGAGATATATAGGCCTAAAGCTCATTCCACTGTCGACAGTCTCGTAGGTCGAGCCTAACCGATGCAGCACGAGACCAACGACAACGGAGAGAGCTTGATAGACCGATAGACCCTGTGCGGACGTGATGCGATACATCCTATTGACTTAAGAGGTCGAACCTAACCGATGTAGCCTTAGATAGAAAGACATATTAAGATAGTGGCGGGACTTACCCATTCGTCTGAGATCGGACTTAACCGATGCAGCCCCGCGGCGAGAGCTAGACCCCACCGGTAAAACCTAAATGAACTAGGGTGGCGATGCACCGTGGTTATATTGATAGAAGGATTCATGATGATTACATATTTCTAGGGAGTCTATATTTATACCCTGGGTTTACAGAGTCCGACACGTTTACAACAACTATCGGACGTTATTTTCTAATAAAGATAAAGGAAAATATCTCTAAGAAAGTTAACTAACTAACTAAATCTTTCTATCCGTATAAGATAGGATAGAATACCCTGCCATGAACCACGGCTCCTCCTCAAACTCGGTTATATCTAGATAATCTTCTATAACCGAGTCTTTTCTTGCCTCAATTTGATCAGCTTCTTCCCTATAGCAATCGGACACTTCTACGCTTCAGCCGATCATCTTTCTAAACTATCGCTGGGCTTTCCAAATTTTGACGTTAATAGGCCTAATATGAGCATCACACGCTCATGTCTTGGACTTTGTTCCGAATTCGACTTCTTCTAGAGATAGTCGTTTGCAAGAGGTGACATAGCGTTGACACATTTATTTCCACTTACACATTTAACCAAATCTTCATTATTCCTAAAACAATCAATTTAAGGTTGTTTTGTATTCTTAGCACCATAATATGCACATGTTGCTAGAAATATTGTCTTCACGATGAGCACTGTTATGAGTTACATCACCTTAGCATGGTGAGTTCTCTATCTTGAGTATTAGAAGAGTATCCTCTCAAAGAGAATTCTCTTATGCTTTGACTAAGGCGTTCCTTGTGAACTCAAAACAAATGCCAATAAGTCAATTGTTGATACGATATTAATGCTGGCTACATATACAACTATACCAGTAGTAGCATCAATCTATTTCAAAAACTCTTTGCCCTAAGCAACTAGGAGTATGAACTAAATTAACAGGTTCAGTTCAACTAGTGAGTTCACTCTAAGAAATCTCTAGACTTCTCAAATAGGCATTTTTCTCCTCATAATATTGAGAAATCTCTTGATAGCATACTTAAATTCCCCATACCATGACACTGGATTAGAGAATTTCACCCCAACCATATGTGTTCTCCCATGAATGTATGCTATGGTAGTGAAATATTCAGAAAGTATTAGACTTGGAGAGAGATTATTATTTATGCAGTGAGCCTGGATTTAAACTAATGTAGTGGTATAAACACTACATTCTTACTTCATCCAAAAGGGTTTTCCTCAACCTTCCGATGAAGATATACAAGTCTACAAAAGCACAATTGCTACCAAATGTATATGCATCCAAATGCAAATACTTTTGCCATATACACTCTCAAGTGACTAGTGACACTTGTTGTCATTCAAACTCACAATCGATTTTAAATTTATGTGCATTAGATATTATAGGAGTAGGCGTAGATTATGATAGCATAAAACAAAATTTTTTTACCACGCACACCAGGACATCATGTAAAGGAGAGATTATGGACCATTACCACGAGATCGCAATGCAGCAGAAGAAGGGTTGGAGAAGCCGATCCAACCATGTGTGCATCGAGGTATTAGACAAAGTGGTTGATCACCGTGATCCCTATGCTAATCAACACCGCAACGAGCAGCACCTCTATTGGTATCCACACGTCCGGGGCTGGAATGCCAATTATAGGTGTATTAGCACTTGCAAGTGGCTAGGGTTTAGCTCAGAAGGTGGCAGCTCAGGTTTTTGCTCAAGTTGATTAGAGATATATGTCTTTGACCTCCCTGCCTTTCTATATGTAGGCTTCCTTACTTGGGCCAAGCTAACCGTGGCCCAATAGTAGTCTACTCGGATCTCTATCTGAACTGAGCTCTTATCCGAATCATATTCGAATAAACATTTTAACCCGTTAAGCGTGCAACCCTATAGGTTCATGTATATTTGGTCGCGACCTAGAAACATCTTTCCGGTCACCTTGTTAATAGCGGTGCATATTACTCCAAAGTATACATAATAATCATATCGGCTCAACCTATAATGTTCTTATGTACAAATCTCTTTGCCTTACGATATCGATTAAGCTCAAGGCGAATCTTATGTCATCCTCTTAATAGCTCAAGCACTTTCTCGATTCTATGATATATTATAAACTCATAATTGACTCTTCAATTATCTTGGCATGGCCATACACTTCTATAATCCATTATATCGAGGAGCCCAGAGATATCTCTCCTATAAGAGGGGCAAATTCTATCTTAATCACTCATATCCCACTACATTTTCATAACAAATCTGGAGACTACTTTTATGACTACTTTGTTACAAAGTAGTGTTTGATAGTCTCAAAATAAGTTATTACGTATGTTGGAAACTATGATGATCTCAAGTCTAAGGATTCTATATAAACACTACTTGACATTAGCTGATAACACATAAAATCTCTGCAGTATCTTATAGCGGATCTATCCAATATATATTAACTAGCATATATCCATATTATAGATGTGATATCTCTATACTATGATCCATGAGACATGATCATCAATCAATACATAGTTGATCTTATAATCATATTTATTTCTTATATGATATATGATTAGAGATCATTTAGAAATAACAACATATGATATTAGAAGTTTCATAAATAAGCTATATACTTATTGATCAATAATGATAATGTCTATTTCAAAAAATAACTCAATATATCATAAACATAGCATGTAATATTTATAACATCTCTATATTGTCTCTAGAGCATATCACTAACACATATCCCATGTCATGTGCTTAAGAAAGCAATTGTGGCAAAACATAGGGTAAATTGGATCCATGTCTTTATAAATTCTACGGTTTTGAAACATACCATTACAATATGTGATATTCAAATCATGTCATTACAATTTTATAGGTATTTGAGATATGCCACTACTTACCCTTTCGGTGCATTTAACAAAAGTTCTAGACCAAATTACCCATGTCTTCTTTCTTTCCCCTTTCTCTTCTCTCCATGTCTAGCTAGGCATGTCAGACAAGCACCATGAAATCCCTCGCCTCATGGACGAGCACTAGAGCCCCACGATGAGCAAGCAACATCCAAGCCCAACTATGAACACAAACACCTTGTTGGAACCATGGCAGATCAAAGCTTCTTGGATTGTTCTATGACTCTGTTTGTGGCGATGTTGATCCCGCAGTTGCCGAGCATAGGCTTGCTCTAGTTTCTTGGCTGTTGTTGCTCTTCTTTATCCTCTTCCCTCTACTCGTTGCCATCAGCGCACTCGACAATTGTGGACACTTCGTCGATGATGCCATTGACATTGAGCACACCGTCACCCCGTTTAGCAAGGGCTTCTACGCCATGCTATAGAGAGGGTGGCCTGCTCTTCAACTTTACCAAGGCCAACAAGCTCTTTGTTGGCTACCTCACATAGCTGGGCATTGCCTTCTTCCTTGTTAGCAAGATCATCATGGGGAAGGGCACCCTGGCAGCTCAACATCGAGATGGATGTTCCTAGATGTGGAGAAGAGAGGAGAAAGGGAAGGGAAGAAGGGAAGGATCAACATAGGGATAATTTGGTCCAAATATTTTGATAAATGCATTAAGTTGGTAAGTAGCATTATATCTTGATATCTGTAAAATTGTAATGTCCTGATTTGAATATCGTGAATTGTAATGGCATGTTTAAAACTAGACAAGTTGTAATGGCATGATCCAATTAACCCCAAAACATATACCAATGCACTCAACTAGGAGTACGTGATTATTATAGCAAAAATATGTGGCCTCTAGCCTATGCTGCCATGTAGGTGTCTATCGTCTAGAGTTATCTTATAGTACAACTTGTTTATATCTAAGATTGACTAAAATTACTCATACCAAACTCATAAATTGGGTCACTAGTATTTAAGCAACATGTTTTAGGTAAAATCCATGAGCGAGTATTCAAACCACATTTACTAATGTCCTCTTAGACATAGTCATCAAGAGATAATTAGTACTCTAACAATGGCAATATTCACAATAAAACTATTATATTAAGATATTTCCACGCTTATAGTGGAATGTGTCGGTGCAATTTTTGTTGACTCAATAAGCTCAAAGCATGCAAGAAGACTAAACAATGCATGGCTTGCACATGTCTACATGGTGAAACAAGCCAGTGACAAACATGATCATGGGCGATCGACCAATATGACCAATCTTAGTGAGGTGTTGTCAGCTGTATGATCCAAATTCCTTGCATCATCCTTGCACTCCTTGCTTTGGCCTAATTAATTGATTCAACACATTAACATCCTCCTCGGGCCTTGGAAATCCAAGAAGTCTAGCCCTTCAAGCTCCTCGTGTGACCGATCCCATGATAGCTGTGCATCCTCCCAAGGCATTGAAGCATGCAGATGCTTACCCCTCCTACATAGCTATTCCTTTTGCGCTTAATCTCTCGCACCCTCATAGATGAACAGATGCCACCTTCATAACTATAAGGCATATGAATCGACGCTGATGAACGGGCCCTGCTACAGCCTATCAGAGGTGAGGTTATCCGTGATGAGGCACTAAGGCCTATCACAAATGGACCATCCTAGTTGAGGGGATCTGTGGTAGTGTGTGCTCATGAAGTACTACTATAGGTCAAAAATGAAGAAGAAAGGGCACATGAGTGGCCACCTAGGCGTTGACATCACCGGCAAAAGTGAGTACACTCGAAGGATGTGCTTGGTGTTTCTAGGTATTCAAATAGCTACTCCAGCTTATGGATGATATATAGTTGATTACTTGATTGTATGTTGGCAACATAGTAAGTAATAGAGTCATCAGTATGATGAATTGTGTTTTGTGTGGCTTCTCTTTGCCTAATTGGTTGCGTCTTGCATTTTACCTTAGGGATTAAAATACCATTTCTGAAATCTAGATTTTCCTCTTGGAACGTTTGGTTGTTTTTGGTTTTTTTTTCATGGAGAAATTTATAGTTTGTAGCACAGGGAAATTTTAATTAACAGAAGCATATTTTTTTCTCATTCATATTTAGGTACCACAACTATTGCTTCATGACATCTCCGTAGTGAAAAGTTTGATATATCAACAAGAAGTAATCATTCACTTTGTGTCAGGGCCGTATCTATGAATTAGTGGCCTCGGTGTGAAACATAAAATGGGAACCTAGAATTCGAAAAAATAGTATAACAAAAGCATACTTAGTAACGGTAAAGCTTTAGTACCTGCTATTTTTAGCGTACAAAGAACATATCAAATATTAATGCTATTAAATAATAAATATTAAGTACTCAAATAGCAAACTAACCTTATGTTATACTGAAAAGGATAATTCTTTTGGTATTGTTTGAAATAAAATCTTTAATTATATCTTAATACTTAATCTTCTCCATGACATTATTTTCAAGTCAGCAACCCATTAAATCTTTCTTGTGTCATTGTAGATCGCAGGTAGGACTTCAATAACTTGAGTTTAGAAAAGCTCCTTTCCACAAATGCAACACTCATAGGAATGGTTAATAAAATTGTGTAGGCAATAACAGTCTTTGGGAAACAGCCGTGCTGTTCCAAATAATATCAAGAGGTCCATAAATTCTTTAACATAGTCTTAGATAAACTTTAACTCCACATACAACTCTTTTCTATCAATAGCTGAATAATTTCTACTCTTAAGTGCAGCCTCTAGTTTAACACAGGAAGTAAACAAACTCTTATCATCTTTGGACCACAGATTGTTTGAAGTAAACAAGAAATCAAAAGTATTTTAGAACTCCTGATACTGTTCAAATCTCCTAGCAAGTGAAGATATGATTTGATCAACAACAGGTATAAAATAATTGACCCTAAATGAATCTTGGGTAGATTGCGAAGTAGCAGATGCATCATCAAGGGTCTCATCAAATCATCTTTTCCTTTTGATTTTACGCGTGGTATGAAAATTTGCATCGAAGTCCATCTCAACTGTAATTTCTTTTGCATCTTCCAGTGCTTCTAAAAAGCCTGTTTCTCTATATTTATTGAAGTAGGATATTAGTCCTGAACATTCTGAAGGGCAATATCAATAACCATATCCTTTGTTTGTAGCTTCTTCCTAACCAAATTAACAACGGATAATATTTCGTACCAGATGATTATTGCCACTAAAAATTCAAAGCTACCATGTTCATTGTCCACCAAGGATTTATATTCACTACTTGTTAATGGATCATCATCACTTTCAACCACTTACAATAAAGCCTCTCTTGTTTCCTGCATCTGAAACCTCAATGTCAATGTCAATCCTGTTATATTATCCGTAAGAATTTTCCATTTCTTAGTGGATTTACCAAATGTTGTATAGATACGTTGTATGAATCAAAAAAATCTTTTGCTTTACCACAAGACTTGGCCATATCACATGATGTTAAATTGGGACTATGACAACCATATGCTGAATAAAAAGCTCTAGGATTTATATCCAAAAGTTTCTTTTGTACCCCTTGATATTTTCCTTTCATGTTTGACCCATTATCATATCCTTGTTCCCTCAAATTGTCCACATCAAGGTCAAGATTCTTTAGTTCATTTTGTAGAACATCAAACAATTCTTTCCCAGTTGTATCATTTACCTCTAAAACTCCTAAAAAGGATTCTTCAATGTAAATAGAATATGAAGACGTGTCAACATACCATATGATCAAAGATATCTATTCTTGGTGACTTACATCAGGAGTACAATCTAGTAAAACTGAGAAGTACATTGCTTCTTTTATCTTTCTAATGATTTTAGACCTCATTGCACCAGCAAGCAAATTTATTAATTCATTCTAGATGCTATGACCTAGATAATGAACATGAATTTCTTTATTCGTGATGCGTCGAATATACTCTTGGATGACAGGATCAAATTCAGCCAATGTTTGAACCATTCCTAAGAAGTTGCCATTGCTATCTTGGTACAATCTATTGTTAGTGCCATGAAATGCCAGATTATGTGCTGCAAGAAATTTTACAGTGAACAAAACCTTTCTCCAATGCTCCCTTTCTTTTTGAATTTCTCTTTAGGCAACTTTATCAATTGTTTGATTATTTTGCAATCCAAGGCACAAGTCATACCAATAAGTCATATTCAAAACATGTTCTAAACTAGTTTCATGCTCTTTGAGTCTAAAGCCAAGATGATTCTAATCACTAAAGCCCTCGTTTTCTAATTGGCCTTTACCATGACCCTTTCTCAATAATTTGCAACAAAAGTAAAATACTCTATCAAGAGGTTTGCAATATACAATCCATTCTCTGTCACAAGTTTCACCATTTGAGAGAACCCTGGTGTAAAATTTTGTAAAAAATCTATCTTTAGGACCTTTAAGAATAGACAAGTCTCTTCTAGGACCCTTTTGCACCAAAACATCAATCGAATGAATCCCAATATCTTGGATCATATATATCCGGTTGAAAAGAACTATTGTCATCATTGTTACTTTTAATACTTGGTGTTCTATCCAAACTAGCATGAGCTTTATCAACATGTCCACTAACTTTATTATTAATTTCAATAGTTTGAGCATCAACTTCTAATATGTTGCTAGCATCTTCACCATGACTCTCATCAACATTAGCATCAATGGTTTGATTTTTAGAAGCTCTTTCACAACATATCTATCAAGGCACCCCTTTGAGTTTGAGCCACTCCTTCCAATCTTTGTTTCTTCTTACATTTTTCCATGACCAGAATTATACCTCCTATTTCTAGACGACTTGACAAGGACTGATGACTCTTCCTAGGCCCCCTAATTATAACATGAATTTTTATGCTCTTTAATAAGTAATACTCTATACAACAAAACATAATTTATTTGTAGAAATTAGAGATGAGGAATGGGGAGAGATGTGTGCTGCATAGGGTGTACCTTCCTAGCCAATTGATGAATTCCTAGTGATCATTCCATGTCTATTGATAATCAATTAATTAGCTCTCGCGGCAACGTGGTTTCATGCCATCGGCGATAGTAGGTGGTTGCTCGTAGTGACATGAAGACGGTCAAATAATAGGGATTAGGGAATACAGAGTTCTGGCATCGTGAGTAATTGCTTCTTGTGGCTAGAACTAGGTAGCATACTGGTTGATTGGGCCTTCTAACTCTATGGCCTTCTCTTCTTTTCTATTTATGGGCTATGGCCATTTAATTAGTTGTTAATTAAGTATACATAATTAGTACTAAGGGTAGATTTTAAGGGCTGTTAACACTAAAATTTGGTAAGCCCCGTAGATAGGATCGGAGAGCCAATTGGTGTATGGAAAAGTACCGATTAATACAGTGAAAGAGCCAATTAGATATATAAAAATAGATTCGGTTCAGTCAAAAATGAAAAATTACTCAAATAAGATCGGATCTAAGAAGGAATTGTGCAAGCCACAGCAGGGTGATTTTTATCTTTGTAAATCTTTGTAAAATATGTCTGACAAGTTAATTAATTTTTCTTTTATCTCTAAGATAGATTTTGTTTTATCATTAGAAAAGTTTGTCTAGTATTCATGTGAGATTTGTATAACCCTAGGATATAAATATAAGTACAGATCCTAGGAATCTTGTAAATCATCTCCACATATTAATATAATCTCAGCGTATTGCCACTTTAATTTATCCAAATTATTATTAGTGGGTTTTGGCTCTCGATACGAAGTTGTATCGGTTAGATTCGAACTTCGATGAATGAATAAGTCTCATCATTATCCTAGTGTAATGAAGCCGAAAGATATATACTAAGAGTTAGATCTTTACATGTTTGGACGCATCATATTAGACCTCTATCGGCCAACCTAGTGGAGTGATCCACGCACGAACAGCCCTAATTTTTTTAAGGGCACAGAGCACTTGCCCATATTGCACAGGCTGTTGTAGGCCCTGCTTTGTCTTAAAACACCTATGCATACATTTTCTCCAAATAAGCATAAATAACTAGGCCTTACGGAAGCCGTACACCTGAGCCTGTTCTCTGAAGGCTCCGTATAGTTAGTTAAAAGGAATTGTTTATGCTGTACAGAGAAATTCTTGGCATACATATTTAATTTCTATTTGCAGGATCTTATGCTTTACTTGGAGTAAGTATTTTGTTTTGTTCATCCTCATGCTCCTGACGGAATATATATTTCATGTTGGAATAAAATATTGATTGTAACGCATTTTCAAGAAACTGGACATTCTCTGGTTGAAGATAAACTCACTGCAAGAAACAGTGATGTTTTATTTACATTATAAAAACTAAAAATTACGTCATGTTTTGAAATATATGAGGTTCATATGATAAAAAAAATCATTCATCACTTATCATGTTCTATAACAAAAAATATATATTTTTTTCATTGATCTAGTAACAATCCCTTTCATCATTGAGTTTACAAGACTCATTTACGTAATTATCGAGCCCACAAAATATCACAAATCACTAAGTTTTTATGACTATGCAGTTGCTATGTAGGATAGAAAATATCATAAAATTTTAATATAGTGTAAAGTGAAACTGACATGACAGATTTATCGTGATAATTTTATTCGTCAAAAGATATCTTATGGCTTATCAAAGTCTATGAGTGAGCAATCTATTTATGGGCTAAGCCCAATTAAATTTGGACATGGTCTATCTAAAGCGTAGCAATTGTATTATATCATCAAATAATAATAAGTGAGTCAGTCAGACCTATTTTAAAGGCCCATATTGGCCTAATTACTATACCCAATACCAACCCATATATAGGCTAAGCACAAAGATGATATATAGCCTAGATAGCAAAATAAACAAGTGAAAATCTTTAGCATCAACAAGTCTTTAGCCTAGCTCCATCTGCATTTAAGTAAAAACAATATTTCAGAGCTATATTTTGGAAGAGGAATAACTAGAATGAACCATGTGCACTGTCTGGGTATAAATTTAAAATCAATTTATGTGCACCTCTAGGCAAACATGTGTATTTATGAATAAAAATGCCTTCAAAATGATTGGTAGTACATAATTTGTAATTCAATAATGCTAAATTAGGTTAACAAAAAACATATTTACAAAGATCAACGAAATAACGTACTACCTTTGTAAAATGTCATTGCCCATCCAAACCATTACAATGCATTTTTCAATATAACTTGCACAAACTCGTAGGGCAGATTCAATATACGCCTCACACTAATTCACCAAAGGTGGTAGGCAGTACTGAGATGCACCAAGGTTAAAAAAAATCATTGCTACCGCCGAAAGAGCTTGTCTTGGTGCAAACGTTAGCAATATAGCATAATTGAACATTTATTTATTCTTAATTAGCTGAAAAATGGATAGGCTCATATATTATGGGGGAGATTCTCTACTTATAAGTGAAATAATATCACTGATATGCCAGACCAATATAAGTTACTAAAATGGAATGAGATATTTATATGAACATGGGAAAACAGTATAGCAGTGACCTGAATGTTGTGTTAGGGGCATTACAGCTTTACAGAAAGCAACTAAACTTAGACTGCAATGCGTACTGCCGAGCAAATGCCGTGCAAGAGTCTTAATGACATATCCAACTAAACTTAATAAAAACAGGATACAGAGCTGGAATATTACTCACTCATGAAATGGCACAAGAAAACTTGAACATAGAAGAAGGCTTCTCCCTCATCTTGTCCATGAGCAGTCTAAATATATAGCAAAGGATCGAACAGTGCGATTAGCCTTGTCTAAATCAATATCCCACATGAAGACCAATAGGCAAAGTGAGAGTAGACTAATCAGGTCACCGAGTAGGGATGAATAAATTACTAACTAAAAAATTGCACTGAGTAATTCTAATACATACCTTAACTTTGGTAGCAACAATGTTATGAGAGCAGCCAACAAAATAACAGGTCTAACATTGCTTGTGCCATGATTACTATACTGCACATTGGGTTATAAAGAATAAGTGAATATAACTCCAGCTACACTGATGTTTTGCATGTTGCACCATTCATCCTGCAGACTTCCATTGATAATCATACTATGACATATACCACTGGTACACAGCACAAAAGACTAACAAATTTGTACCCCTGCAGTCAGTTGGTATGATCATTCTTTGTGATGCCAATAACTGCACTGAATATTAATCCAATCAATGTAACGTTAGACGTGATGCAATATAGAAGGAAAATCAAGCATTGTATGAGAAAAGTGTGAGAAATACCTATAACTCGTCTTGTGATTCAATAAGATTCAATGGAAAACTTATAGTTGAGGTCTGCCAGCCATTTTATGAGGAAGGCGATCTGGATTTCTATAGCCCTTAAAAGATGATGGCGACTACATAGATAAAAGGGAAAGCTAAGCTGCTTATTAAGGTCAACAAAATAAAAATACGTAGGAGCCTCCAAATCACAAACAAATATTCACATCACTGATCAAAACCATTGGACGCTGCACGAGTGACGAGTTACCCTAGTTCTTCATATCAGCATGGGTCAAGACGCAAATTACACCATGTCGATGGTGGCCACTGTTCAATAACTGGAGCATATAGCTCATGGTTGAGGCTCTGAGAGAAAGCTGAAATTGGATGAAAGGAAGAGGGAAAATCATTTAATTGAATTGGAACATCAATGCGAACAAACCTAACAAGGAAACGAACAACCGAAGTCGAAGGATTATGATGCCAACCAACATGGCCAATCTAGAGTCAAGGGAGGTAGGGCACAGATGGCAGAGGGCATTGGGCTCACCTGCCTTGTCACTGCACCTACCCCTACCACAGTCCCTATTCACCGAGGGGGATGGTGGACGCGAAGGAGCAGAGAAGATGCTCGGCGATGACGCTGGTTTGAAGGAGGTGACAGCACTAGTGACTTTGGGAAGTGGCACTGTTCATCAATTTGTGGGAGGCGGCACTAACAGCGGTAGCAGCGGCGCCGATTTGGAGAGGCGCCAACAAGTTGCACAAGATGGACTGAATCTGTAGTTGAAAATAACGTTCATTAACTTGTGAGCTCATGGGGATCAGGCAAGCACAAACCAGGAGAAGGAAACGGATAATGCTCACATGCTACCACAATACCACATCCTTTAGTAAATCGAACCTAAACTATGCCCACACCTAGGAGTATTTTCCTAGCACCTTAGTTCAATTTTTGCTAGAAGAAGAAAGGAGTAGTAGTAGCAAAGAAATTGGCACTGAGAGGTGGTGAGTGCACCTACCTCAAACTAGACACTTGGTGGGGCCGAGCCTCGAGGATGGCAACCATGGTGGCTGAACTTGAGACTCCATGGTGTGAGACATGAGCTCAATCCTCACCATAGGGATTCACTTCTTGGGGACGTGGGTTGGAAAGCACATGGAGTAGTACGGGGGTTGCTGCCCTAGGTGCCTGAGGTCGGTGGCAGCCGTATGACAACATGGGAATTTGGATAGATTTTAGGAGAGGTGAGGGAGCCATTAGTAGCAAGAAAAGGAATAATAGCTGCTGCCTTGATGCCTTTACGGGGTAGGTGAGGCCCAACGTGTCCACCAACAACTAGAGGTCCGCCTCTACATTAGACGAGACATACTCACCGCTGGAGGTTGAGGAGGAGGAGACAGCAGAGCTAGGGTTAGGGAACCAAGCATGGAATGACATGATTTTACCATAATAATCTTAAAAAAATATGCACAGTTAGTATGAAATTATTTGGACAGATAGTCCATTTCGTGTTAAAATATTTTAGCCTAAGCGTGAAGGGATGGTTTTGACTCCTGCCACGGTGAAAGCTTGGTGGCCCAGCCCCAAATTTCCCTTTCTTTTTTTGCACATTAAAAAATAGAAAATAAGTACTAGAAAAAAAATGAAAAGTATATTCCTACGTGAAAATACTTTTTAATAAAATGAAGACATATGTGATGAAAGTGGGTGAAAAGGATTTAAAATTGGATGTATGGTACACTCCATGCAGAAGGTTTGCGTTGATCGCTTATTAGGTGAAACAACCAGGATGTTGGGAGAACTGAATTAACTCCAGCAACATCAACTGTATAAATGATTAGAGTGGGTATATATTTAAATAATGTTAATTAAACAATCATCTTTTGATATACTGGACGCATGACGTTTTGTTATAGATATTTTACACAGAGGACAAATGAACATTAACAGTGCTTACACTTTTATAAATTTGATATTCAATTTCAACCAAATTCAATCTAATGGCAACTTTTCATAAATATTAATGCCACACAACTTCATTACTAACTATATATATATATCCATGTACTCTTATATACATATAAATGTATTATAATTTAAGAATCTTGTTTACCCCAAAGGTAGATCATATTTAAAGTAATCCCAATAAAAAGGTACAAAAATATTTAAATTATGAAAAACATATTATTGGATAAAAACTAATAATTAAGCTTTTTACACAAACAATTATATGAAATCAAAAATGTTATATTAAAAATGCTAAAGTAACTCTTAATCAAAACAACACTAGTAGATACGGGATTGACTACGAGGTATCTCACAAATCAAAACATGAAATTAGCTCATTTTGATGTTATAGATGAAACTTTTTAAAGCACCTTATTAAAGTAAAGTTTGGTGACATACCAAAAGTTTAGTATTTTTCTTTATAAAATTTGGATATTATTAAAAACAAGAAACTACTAAAACTAGAATGAACTCACAATAAAAAAAAATTTCGATTTATTTTTATTAAATTATCCATATCTTAAAATACTTTCTCAAATTTTCTTGGAATTGTTGAAGATTAAGAAATAATTTTTATAATACAAACATCATTTTAAAAATTAGTTTAAATAAAAAAACAAATAAAATCATTCCATTGGACCGATTTTAACCCATTAACTTCCCTCCTCTCTACCTACAGAGGTGTAGGGGTAATAAAATGGGCCAAAATCAACCCAAGACTAGAGATTAGATGGGTGGGCTATTTCCTTCTCCCTCAACCTTGAAATGGGCTTAAATAAGCCTAATACTGATTGAGATTTTCTTTTCTTTTATGTTTAAAATAGTTGCTGAAATAATCCTGGTATTATTAAAATTAACAATGTAGCTCTAGTTCGTGCAGAATCTAGGAAAAATAAACCGCACCATGATTTATTAAGAAAATTTTATTCCCATGTTTACTTCATTAAATTTAATTGATTTGCACATTATTGTAAATTCTAAAAAAAAAAGTAATTTTTAAATGCTTACAAATTCAGACCATAGTGTTTTCAATGCCAAAAAGACACTTATAACGGACGTCATGAATTTATGATGTTTGATGGCTAGTCTTTTATAGCAAAATAACATTCATTATGATACGGTACGCTGTTAGACTAGTTTATAATGATTTTGTACATAGTCTATGTGATGAACACCTCGGTTTCGTGTTTCGTCACTAAGGCATACTGCTCATTACTGAACATCATAAAATGAAATAACATAATGACAATGACAGATAGCTCTAATGTTATGAAAAATTTATCACAGTGTCGCATGTCTAGTAGTGACTTTACCTTCTAGTATCTACTCTTTGGTTTCAGTTTTATAGTTTATGCTATTTTGCATTTTGAGAGTTTTATAAAGTCCTACAGCAACGCACGTGGTGTTATCTAGTATTAGCTTATGCTTAAAGGTCAATTGTGTTTGTGTTAGTTCCTGATTTGTTCCTTTGGCCTCTTACACTTACACCAAGCTATGCCACTACTTGGAGGGCAGTGTGGTCATTTCATATCCAAGCAAATGATTGTGCTATGGCCAATAGTGAGAAGAATAGAGGGAGTACTGCCTTTTTCCCATGGAAGAATTGCGATTGAAGCTGTAAATTAAAGGGTGCCTAGTAGAGAGTATAAAACTGTAAGGACAGGGGGTGGTGGTTCAAACTTAAAAGAACTACATAGCATGCAAAATTAAATAACTTAAAAATAGGAAAATAATAATTAGTTATTAATATGTTTCTTATAAATATTGTTCATTAGCAACAATTTTCTCATTGTAAAATTTCTGTAGTGGGACCAGCAACAAATATTGTTACATTCTTCTCATTTTCTCTTACTGCACATAATAAGCGGTCATATTTAATTAAAATAATTGTGATAAGACATTTATTCCCCAATACAATGTTTACCTTGTTGTTTTGTGTGTTTAAGCAATGTCTCTCTATCTTACTCTCCTACAACTTATTGTTCCTTGTCACATCATCTAAAATCTAATGTGATAAAAGCACTAGTTTCTATGGACGCGTACTCCTGTTGGGAATGCTTTTTTGACTATAAATAGTGAGATTAGGAGACAAACATTACAGGGTAATACACAATTTTTTATACCTTCATTAGGCAACTGTGAATCCCCGGCTCTGTGTGAGGCATCTGTTAAAGGCTTACCGTTCATATATTTATTTCTTAACCAATTTCGCCACACACCATTTTCATTGAACAATTTGATAAGCCATTTACCAACAATTCTTTTGTTTTGGAGATCAAGGTTTATGACACCAAATCCACCTTGATCTTTTGGTCTACATACCATCTCACATTTTTTTTTCAAATGATATGTTTTCTTATTATCATCTTGCCAAAAGAAGCATGATTTGTAGAAGTCTAGTCTCTCTAATAACCCTTTGGTTAATTCAAATAAAGATATCATAAACGTTGGGAGGCTCAAAGGGATAGAGAAAATCAAGACTAATGCCTCCCCATAGGAGTTTTGTTCGTTTCTAAGTGCTTAATTTCTTTTCAAACCTATCTTGCAGTCCTTTCCAATCCTTGTTGTGGAGTTTCCAGAAGTTGTTGAAGGGAAAGGCTCCAGAATTACGCTATTTATATTGTTCTACTAGCTTCTTCGTTTGGCCAAAGCAGAGATCGCTTTCTAGCAAAAGTTGTTCGAACACAAAGAGAAGAACTTTCATATATATTCTTCTGTATCATGCTCTAAAACTGGAATAGTTTCATCTGCGTACCGAAGAACAATCCATCTTCAACGAAATGAGGAACTAAACTTGATATTTGACAGTTTTTTCTCAGTCTTTCAATAAGTATGCCTAACATATCAGCCACAATATTGAAAATAATTAATGACAGTGGATCACCTTGGCGAAGACCTTTCGCTGTCTGAAAATTCCTCCCAATAGTGTCATTTACTTTAACAGCCAGGTTTCCCCTTAAACACAACTGGATATCATTTTCCTCCACCAAGCTAGGAGAGAAGCCCTTCAATCTAAGCGTGTCTATAATTTTTTGAGCTACCAAGGTAAACCTATGTTTGAGGACGTCGGTAAAAGAAATTAAAGCTGACATATTAAACAAACATTTCAAGTTGTAGCGTTGTTAACGTGGTAAGCCTATGGATATATTGGAAAGATGATCGGTTTAATAAAAAAGAATCCGATTACTACAGAGAAGAAACCAATCGAACGAAGCGAGAAAGGATTTGGTCCAATTATAGAAGACTATCTAAATAAATCCGAGTTTGAGAAGGAGTCGTGAAAATCACGGTATGGTAATTTATCTATATAAATCGTATCTTATATTGATAGAAATGTTTAGTTAGTTCAGTTTACTTTCTTAGAGATATTTTTCTTTTATATTTTTAGGAAATAATGTTCGATGGTTGTTGTAACCGCGTCGGACTCTATAATGCTAAGGTATAAATATAGACCCCCTGGAAGCCTATAAATCATATTTCGATCAATACAATTTTGGTGCATCGCCACCCTAGTTTATCTAGGTTTTTACCAGCGGGCTCTGACTCTCGACACAGGGCTGTATCAGTTAAGTTTGATCTCCGACAAAGGGGTAAGACCCACCACTATCCCGCTATATCTTGCTCTGTCTAAGACTGCATCGGTTAGCTTTGACCTCTTAGTCAGATTGAGTATAACGCATCACGTCCGTGCGAGATCTATTGGTTTACTATGCTCTTTCTGTCGTCGTCTATCCCGTGTTACATCGGTTAGGTTCGACCTACGAGGCTACTGATAGTAGATTGAACCGTAGGCCTGTAGGTTTCTGTCTGGCATTTCATCGGAGTGGTTAGCTGATAAGTTATTTATACCTTAAGCAATATGCCTAGCATATCGGCTCCTCAGCCGATACACACCTATCTTCAGAAGACTTCTATCGACCGTCACGCCTAGTACATCGGCCTTTCGGTTGATGTATGCATACCTTCAGAGATGTCTTCTTATCATACACTTTGCTCTATCTAAGACTGTATCAGTTAAGTTTGAGCTCTTAGTCGGATCGAGCGTATCTCATCACGTCCGCGCGAGGCACGCTGGTGTGTCGATCTTCCTCCTCCGTCCATGATCTCGTGCTGCATCGGTTAGGTTCGACCTATCAGATTAGCGGCGGTGGTTTGAGCCGACGCCCTAGCGGGTCTTTGCGTGTCATCTCATTAGAGTGAGTAGCCGACGAGTTATCCTCAACTCAGGCCCCACATCCGTCTCGCATATTGTCTAACTATCGATCCTCTAGAGGTCGATCTAGACACGTCGGACGATTCTTGGTACTGTTTCGATTCGGTCCGATCTTCTAGGGCTCACGTCTGACATGGCCATTGTCAAGACCTAGTGGGTCTCGTTCCCTATCGGCTTGAGTGACTGATGGGTTTAGGTGTAGGCTTGCGTCAGACATTTGGTCGGTAAGTAGCCGATGACCTCGCCTCTTTCCTCCCTCTTTTCTCTGTGTTGTTAGTTCTCGACCTCGTACTGTCTCGGTTTAGCCTGATCTATTGAGGCTGGTCTTAACAGCACCGTTACCGTAGTTGTTGGCCCTCGTGGCTTCACGGGGGATCGACTCTTTGGCCGATAGGTCCTTTAATCTATTCCATGCGTCTATCTCTCACACCTCCATCTGCTATTTAGCCGATGCTCAAGCGCTATAGCTTCCATCAACAACCAGGAGGGATCTCGCGTGCTTTGCTATCATTTGAATACCCTTTTGTGTCCCCATCGACTCTACAGCCGATGGATCAGGATCTCACTTTTGCTACATCCGAAGTCATCACAATATTCATCGACATCTGCCTACGCCTTCATCGGCTCTCCAGCCGATGGAAGAGCGCCCTAATCCCTATCGATAATCAGCTGATAGCAGGAGCCATCCGGACACGACTGATAACCAACTCGATCCTATCAGCGGCCAGCCGATAGCGAGAGCTCGTATCGGCCCATTGTCTGACTGACCCATTCGCATCACCTTCTTATCAATTGCAGGGTCAAATTAACTAGCACGCCCTCAAACCTCGAAGTTTAAGAACCTGCACTGGAGTTAAGAAGATCTCTCAGGCCTTCGCCTGTCTAAGCTGCCATCTCTCTCTTGGACCTCCGCTCGGTCCAGTCGGACCCTCCCCTGTGAGGTTTGGTGGCGAGCAACCGCTAAATATGTTTAATATCAGAATTTTTTGGTAGGAGTACAATTACTATGAAATTGTTGCTAAATAAAGGGAGATCTCCACACAAGGTCACAATGAAATAACGTCATATATTTAAATGGATATTGTAATTAGTAGTGTCTAACAGGCATGGTGTAATAACAACATATACAACTACATAAACTAATGTAGATGTAATACTAAATAAATATATTTTTCTATAGAAATGATAAATAAATATATTATGAGCAACGTGCACAATGTCATTATAACACGCATAAGTAATATGCAACAAACAGTACAATTTTAGCAATTAATATAGGGTTGCTATCATTTTATGTGAATGTGACCTGACTTGCTACATAAGTTGATAGCAACTATATATCAGTTCAAAACAACTATTGCTACATACGTTGCTAGCAACTATATATAATGCAAAACTGATAGAAACTAACGGGACCCACTATATATACAGTCATCAAAGCATATAGAGGGATGCAAGCAATTAACATATAAATTAAGTTGCTATCAGCTAATGAAATTAATAAGTCTACGTATCATATATAAAAACGTGATATCCATTAGATTGATTAGGGTACTAGGTCCCATGCTTTTAAGTGAAAGAGAAATACAGGTATAGCCTACACAACCACCTTTTTATTCGCATAGGTTGCACAGTTCCACCGACAAACCCTTTGCAAGTGCTATACGATAGCATGTCCTAATCCTTCATAGCTTGTTATGACAACTACCTAGTCACACCGGTAGAGAGAAAAATTGACGTGGAGCTGTAGTACAGTAGGTACGGTAGTGCATTTGGCCTCTCTCATCCCATAATTTGTTCCATATTTCAGAATGAAACGAGTACATGCATCACAACAACATATACACACTACTATACAGAAATCCTCGTTACAGATGGTTCCAAATCCTCGTTATAGACAGCTGATTGAACCGGCTATGCCAAAGGGTATAAAATTCTCAAAACTAGAATATACAAACCCCCTTCTCCCCTCCCCAAAAAAAATGAAGAAAGAACCCAGACCCAAAGGGCCCACCCATCAGTTGACCATGCTATCGATGTTACTGTCGTGGCCGCTGCAGTGTTGCCGTTGTGGCCGAGCTGTCATCGTGGTAGCCATGAGATGGGATGACTGAATGGAGTGGTGATAAAGCCCACTGGTGACGACACCTACTCCATTTGGCCATTGTTGCCTTGTTAAAATTGTTACATAGGCTAAGGCTATTTAAAGAATAATTCTTAAAAAAATAATAAAGTTACACCTCATGTATTTAAAGTTTAGTTTCACATTGCTAGTTCTATGAGAGGAATACATAAGGTTGGATGCTCTCTTAGTCACTTGAGCAATGGTGTGAGTGAATTAAATGAATACACGTGCTCGCTTGCCTCGCCAGGTCGGGTAGTGCGCGTGATATATGTGTGAATGGTTGGTTAAAGTTGACTCTTTATACTTACACAGACACGGTTTTTTTTTGTTTTACTACAAATCTAAATGGATTATCTGGATAGGTTACACATAGCTTATTTAGTTCGGTTACGAGTTTTGGAGATTGTGCAGGTGTCTTGATCACGCGTCCTAATATCTTTATAAATACCGAGCCACTGTGTCCACGCAATGCACGTGAAAACAATCTATGGTTTGCCACCTTCTTTGTACTGCATTGTCGCTTGTCGTTTACTCCGTCCTGCTCACTAGCGTGCACTAGCGGATCAGGAGGGCAGGTCTTTAGAATTGTTGCCTTTGACGTTATGTAGCAAGAGAGGGCGAATAAGATTTTCAAGATGTGCTATGCACGACTACTTGCTACTTATCCACCATGGCTTGTCTTTCTCTATGATAAAGCGCTGCACGTCATTATCACTATGAGTACGTGCATCAGTACGTGTTGTGCCCATGCCTGCTATAGAACAGAATCATCGGTACGTTCTAATTATGTCGACTATGTTAGATCTATTCTTGTGTACTATTGCTCTAACATGTGTAGAATATACTCGTATGATAAGATTTTGCTAGTCAATATTTGTGCTGTCATGATTTATTTGTGGAATAAATTAAAGCAACATGTGCTTATATTTTTAATAATCCAAAAACCTTATTATAGGTACTATGATATTAACATGGTTGGATTTACCAATGCACTGAGGCCGAAAAAATTTACCAATGTGTAATTCAAGAAATGTTAGATCAAGGTCACTCTATGACTGACGGCTATGATTGTTTTTTGGGATAGTAATACAAAACCTAAAGGAGTTCTAACAACTGAAAAGCAAAAAGAATTCGACGAAGCCGCCACTCTCTTTGTGGAATGCATTTTTAGCATTCTTAGTGATCATCTGTGTGAGGTGTATATGCACATGAAAGATGCAAAGGAGTTATGGAATATACTAAATATAAAATATGGTGCTACAGATGCTACTAATAATTTGTACATGATGGAGTAGTTTCACGATTGTGCAATGGTTGACAACTATTCAATGAACAGGCTCTCAATATATAGACCATAGGTAAGAAACTCAAACCCCTAAAGTGTGCTTTACCTGACAAGTTTGTGGTTGGATGCATTATCAAGAAATTACCTTCTTCATAAAGAAGTTTTAGTGTTGTACTCAAATAAAAGAGGCAGAAGTACTTCATTGAGGGTTTGATTACGTCTCTTGAGGTTAATGAGAAAGGTTAGGCAAATGATGCCTCGTCTAAGGGCAATGGTGGGCAGTCTAGTGCTAATATGGTGCAAAATACCATAAACAAGAACTACAAATGGAAATTTATCAAAGCCCAACATACCACCAACTTCAAGAAGAAGAGAAACAATAACAACAACAACAATGAGGACGATATCAGAACTTGCTTTGTTTGTGACTTGTCTGGTCATTTGACCAAGAAGTGTCTACAACACAAGGGAATGAAGCCACCTATAGGATAGGCTTCTAAGTCTGTCAATGTGACTATTAGCAATAATGGAGATGGGACCAGGTATGGTAATTTGCCTACTATTATTTCAATTAATCAGTCTACTAATTGGTGGGTTGATACGTGAGCCAATGTACATGATTGTGCGGACATCTTGTTGTTTTTTTCTTAATAGGTAAGTCAGGATTTCTGTCCTAATGGAGAATTGGTCATATGGTACTATTTATGGTGTTGGCATAGTAGATCTAAAGTTTACTTCAGGAAATATTGTTTAGCTGAAGAACATGCAGCATGTCCCTACTATCAACAAAAATCACATTAGTGGTTTATGTTTATTTAGAGATGGGTTTAAGTTGGTGTTTGAGCCTCATAAAGTAATTATGTCTTCAATATGGATATTTTATTAGTAATGTCTATGAGTGCGGAGGCTTGTGCCGCTTTTTCCTTTCTAATTTTTGCAATAAGTCTATGAACCATATTTGTGGTAGTGTGGATGATGAGGTCAGTGTTTGGCATTTATGTTTATGTCATGTCAATTTTGATTCAATGTTTTGGCTTTCCAGTTTTAATTTAATTCAAAGTTTTTCTGTTCTGTGCCATAATTGTGCGTAATCAAATTAACCTTACAAGCCTAGTAAGGCTACCGAGGAGTAAAACTTGATGCCACTAGAACTCCTACATTCAGATCATTGTAAAATGAGTGGGGTATTAAAGATGGGTGGAAAGCGATATTTCATGATATTGATTGATGATGTTATTGGATTTTGTTATATGTATTTATTGAAAATAAAAGATGAGACTCTAGACTATTTTTAAATTTGTAAGACAAAAGTTGAAAAACAACTTGATAGGAATATTAAAAGACTTAGGTTAGATTGTGGTGGAGAGTTTTTCTCAAATGAATTTAACTTATTCTATGAGGAGCATGGTATTATAAATGAGAGGATGCTTTTCTATTCTCCCGAGTCTAATAGGATTGCCGAAAGGAAGAAGCGCACTAACTAATTTGGTGAATATCATGTTAGATACTATGGGATTACCTAAGGCAGTGGGGGATGCCTTGTTGATCTCGAATAATGTATTAAATAGAGTTTCTAACAGAAATAGGGATAAAACACTATGAGGTATGGGTTGGGAGAAAGCCACCACTTTCTTACTTGCGCACATGGGGATACTTGGTGAATGTTAATATACCAATAACGAAAAAGTGCATGCTTGGACCTAAGACTATGGATTGTGTCTTTTTGAAATATGCTCATCATAGTATTGCCTATAGATTTTTAACAGTGAAATCTGACGAACCTAACATGAATGTTGGTGAAATAATGGAGTCTCGTGATACTACATTCTTTGAGAGCATTTTTTGAATGAAGGATACATATAGCAGTTTTAGTCAATCTTTTGATTTAATTCCTAACTCAATAACACCATTAGAACAATCGAAACATACACATGAGCTAATCCCTAACAAGGTTGACAGAGAAGCTCCAAGGAGGAGCAAGAGACAAAGGTTAGCTAAGTCCTTTGATGATAATTTCACTATGTATCTTGTCGATGACACTCCCAAGTAAATTTCAGAAGCTTATGCATCTCCTGATGCTGACTACTGGAAGGGGGTTGTCTGTAGCAAAATGGATTCAATTATCGCTAACGGGACTTGGGAGGTGACAAAGTGACCATATGAGTTTAAACCCATGGGTTATAAGTAGGTGTTTAAAAAGAATCTAAGGCCTGGCGATACTGTTGAAAAGTATAAGGCTCAGCTCATGGTCAATGGCTATACTCAGAAAGAAGGTGTAGATTTTTGTTACACTTACTCACCTATTACTATATTACTATATTGACCACCACAATTTGTGTACTACATTCCTTGGCTACCTCACATGGTCTTCTTGTTCATCAGATGGGCATTAAGACATCTTTTCTTAATGGGGAGTGAAAGTGCATCTAGTCCCCCTAGTGGGTTTTGAATAATAGATGATAAGAAAATTAGGAAACTAATATGTTATGTGAAGAAAAGTACATGAATTAGTTCCCGAGAAAATTGAATTGGTGAAAAGAAATCCCTTCCACGAAAGAAGGCATTGAAGAGTACTTGATGTTGTGTTTTAAATGTATTTTATTTTTTTAGTCATAGGACTATCGTACTATCAAGATAGGTATAAATATTAGCCCGAGTTACAAACCAAGTGCTCAACTACATCTCTTTGTTTTTCTTTAGTGAACACTTGCGCGAAATGCACCTCTAGAATTTTCTTTTTCTCTAGTGAGGCCTTTGGATATTCTGTGTAAGTCACTAGATATTTTTAGGCAAGTTTTTCTGCCTAACAGTGAAAATGGACCAAAGTCTCTAGCCTTAAGTGGTAGAGTCTCTTGGGAATTTTCTTTGTCAAGCAGTAAATGTTGTTTGAAATCTTTGAAGGTTTAGACTGGATACTCCGAACTAGCTTTGCTACTTCGGATTCAAGTGTGTCTAGAGTTTTTGGCCCCTAAGGGTGGATACTCTAGAGTTTTAATCTGTGACTAACGACTAGTTTCACAGGGACTTTGTTTTAAACCCACCAACCCCCACTTTAAGGGAGAGGCTATTCATTCATTTCATTGTTACTCCCCATAAACTTTCTAGGGTTTCACACTTCTCTCTCTTGGCTTCTACACCAAATCTATCTCTTCGTGAGTAATCTTTTGGATCTAGTGAGTAAGATCGTTAGGGATTTGGTTGATGACTTGTGGATTGATGCTCGACGAGAATTTGCACTTGTTACTCTTGGAGGTTCTCCTCGTGGATGTCTAGGCGTCGCCCCAAGGTTGTGAATCACCTAAGAAAAGTTTGTGAAGGTCTCCCTCACCTCTACAAGGAAAGATGTAACAATAGTGGATATCAAACTTATTCTTAGGGATTGGTTTTGTTAGAGCAAGCTTCACTAGAGGTTGTAGCATCATGCTCTAATGAAAACCTTGGTGGTTGCCTCTGACTTTGTGCTAGCCTTGATGAGATCTTAAAGACCATACCTCCAACTAGGATTAAGCTTGGTAAGGCTAGGGATCTAGCGTGATCTGGCTTTTTAGAGTCCCTTAACGAAGATGTAGGATCTTTTGATCTAAGATTCAGTGAAAAATTTTATGTCTCCTTGTATAGTGCTTGTTGTATTTATTTATTGTCTTTAGATCACCTACCATACCCCTTTCTCTCATGAGATTGCTTCCCCTACATATCCTTTTTGGAAGTAGTGAAAGGGGACCAAAATAGTTGGATCCTTGGACTGAAGTGTCCAGTCGAGCTTCGCTACCCAATAGTGAACCATGACCAAAGTCTTTGATAGTTAAGACCAAATATTTCGACAAGAGCTTTAATTTCTGCGACGAGTTTCTTACATGTTTTTAGGTGTGCACATTCACCCCCTCTGTGTGACTCAAGTTCCTTTCAATTGGTATCAAAGATTTATCTTTGGATAAGCTTAACCGCTTAAAGAGATGTCACAATTGGGAGAGAAACCCGTTGATCCAAGTAAGGAGAATTATAGAATGAAACAAGCGAGAATGGCTCTACTTCCAAAAGTGACTCCAAGAAGGGAGTAACCATTCCTCTTGATTACAAGAAGCTCAATTCACATGATTCATCTACACACTTCGTCTCGGTGCCTTCTGAGCATGCTCCTCACTTTGATGGAAGACATTATGTTGCTTGGAAGCATAAGATAAAGTTGCATCTAATGTCATTGTATCCTAGTGTGTGGAAAATTATACTTATAGGTCTTGACAATCCAAAGGAGGACAATGAACTCGTGCCTGCTTAAGAGGCCCACGTACACCGCAACGCTAAAGCCATAAGAGTGATTCTCAGATCGTTAAGCTTGGAAGAGTTTAACAAGGTGGACCAATTTGAGGAAGCCAAAAAGATTTGGGATACCCTCCAATTGACGCATGAGGGACCTCCCAGCATGAAGAAATCAAGGATTGAGTTGTTAGAATGACAACTTGGTAGATTCGTAATGAAAGATGACAAGACGTCTCAAGAGATGTATGATCATATGATGATTATCGTCAACAAAATTCGAGGACTTGAAGTGAAGAGATGACCGATTATGTCATCGTTAAGAAGCTCCTCCATGCCTTCACTCCAAGAAACTCTGCCTTGGTCATGATCATCTGGAAAAACAAGAACTTCAAGAAAATCACCCCGAGTGATGTCCTTTTAAGAATTATCTCCCATGAGTTTTTGAGGAAGATGCCTAGCATGTCAAGGCCCTCGCCAAGAATTCCACAATGGTTAAGAACACGGACATCGCATGGAAAGCTAAGGTGAGATCCAAGGAGGAGAACTCAAGCGATAAGGAGAGTGATGATGAGGACTTCACTTCCGTAACAATAAGTTAAAGAAATTCCTAAGAGAAGGCAGCTACAGTAAGAAGAAGAATGGTGATAAGACCAAGACTAATAAATCCAAGAGGAAATGCTATGAGTGCAGCGAGTATGGACACTTTATTGCCTATTGCCCCAAGAAGAAGGAGCAAAATGGCAAACCTAAATTCCACAAGAAGAGGAGTTCAGGATACACTCACATTGAAGAAGAGTGGATCTCTTAAAGTGAATCTGGCTCCGAAGGAGAGAAGGGCATCGCAACAATCGCCGTCAAGTCATCATCGCAAAGAAAACACTCTTCAACTTCCAAAGTGACAATGGCTACTATGCTCTCACTTGCCTCATGGCGAAGGGGTACAAGGTACTTCCACATCCTAACACATGTGATTAGTGATAATGAAATTGATGACTATGATGATGAGGATGATTTTGATCTCAAAGGCATCAACACAAACACACTTAGTAAAGTGGCAAAACTCATGAAGTTATTAGAGAGCAAGGAGAATACCCTTAAGAGGCAAGAAGACTTGCTCATCTTTGAGAAGGAGAAAAACCTTGCCATTGAGAAGTCTTTGGCTAAGGAGAAGGAGAAGGAGAAGGTTGAGGATTTGACCAACAAGCTAGATGTGATCAATGAATCAATTGCTTCTCCAAAGAACTCAAATGAAGTACTTTTTAAGAGGTTTGAGAGTTTGCACAAGACTCACAAATCTAGAAGTGCACTTTGATGCTATTTGGTCTAGCATATCTCTTTTAAATGAAACCACAGATCTCTCTAATGTCTCCACAAGCGATGGATTTGTTAAATGCTATAATCTTGATGTGAATGCCAATGCTACTAACATGCCTTAAACTAGATCAGCTCAAAAAGGAGAACGAGGGACTTGGTGGCTTGGTGAAATATGGTTATATGAAGATATATTAATCTAGAGATGCTCTCTATAAGACCCTCATTATGCACAACAACAAGCACAACTCTGGGCTTGGTTTTCATCCATGAAAAAAATATGCCACTGAAACACAAGGTGATGGAGTACAATGAGCCCATCAAGTTTGTGAAGAGTGGTGAAGATCCCCAAGCCCAAGAGAATAGGAAGCATATGCCTCAATCTCTATTATTTGCTTCTTATGTTCTTAATAGAAATAACTATGGTAAAGTGATAGCTCAATTTGTAGGGTCTCATGGTGAAAAATACAAGAGATGCTTGTGGGTTCCTAAGTCTTTTGTTACTAACAAATAAGCATCCAAGCTTTGCCAAATTTGGATACCTAAATACTAAGCATAACTTGTTTTGTAGGCATAATCCTCTCGTAGTTCAAGTTGGGTTGTGAATAGTAGATGCACTAATCATATGACCGGTGAGAGGAGCATATTCACCTCCATTAGAGTTGATGGAGGATAGTACAACGATATTATGTTTGGAGATAATGGTAAAGGCAAGATGATGGTTCTCGGTAAAATTGCAATATCAAATAATCTCTCAATCAGTAATGTACTCTATGTTTAATGTTTGAGTTACAACTTACTTTTTGTTTGTCAATTATGCAAAATTGGATACAATTGTCTCTTTTCCAACAAGGGTGTGACCATTTTTAGACGTGATGACGTATTCATGGCTTTTGTTGGCCAGTTAAAGTGCAATCTCTATCTTGTTGATTGCTAAATCTAGTAAGGGTTAGCATCGCCGACTAGCTTATGTTAGAATGTGAAATTTCTCATAACTTTTAAAAGTGGAACATATCCTCTATCTATCTAATGTGATTTTTGAGAATGATCGTGTGTGTAGGGCTTGCCAAGCAGAAAAACAAGTCGGAGCTTCACATTCAGCTAAGAACATCATGATAACATCCAGTCTCTTGGAGATACTTCATATGGACCTCTTCGGACTAGTGACTTACATAAGTATTGGAGGTAACAAGTATGGCTTTATCATTGTTGATGACTATTCATGTTACTCTTGGGTATATTTCCTTCATGACAAAAAGGAAACACAAGCTACCTTGAAGAAGTTTGTGCGTCAAATCCAAAATGAGTTCAAGCTCAAGAAGAAGAAAGTAAGAAGTGTCAATGGTGGTGACTTCAATAACATGTAAGTGGAGGAGTTTCTCGATGAAGAGGGAATCAAGCATGAGTTCTTCACTCCATATGATCCACCTCAAAGTGGGATTGTTGAGAGGATGAGCCAAACACTCATGGAGGTGGCAAGGATGATGCTTGATGAATACAAGGCATCCGACATCTTTTGAGTAGAGGCCATCAACACCGTGTGCCACACCATCAACCGCCTCTAACTCCACGAGCTGTTGAACATGACCCTGTACGAGCTTTTTACTGGTAAGAAACCAAATATCTCCTATTTTGTGTTCTTGGGAGAAGTGCTACATCCTAAGCAAGAGACCTCGCTCATCAAAATTCTCCTCAAAAATTGATGAAGGATTCTTGCTTGGGTATGAATTGAGTAGTCATGTCTATCACGTCTTCTACAAAATCCCCGATATTGTTGAGGTTATGAGAGACGTAACGTTCGATGAATCTAATGGCTTTCAAGAGGAACAGGTTAATGATTGTGTTGTAGGCGAAGATATCCCAAGTCAAGCAATCGTGAACAAAGCAATTAGAGATGTACGACCTCAAAAAGTGCAAAGCAAGCAAGATGGGGTACTTGATCAAATCCCATCTATACATGAGCAAGTTCCGATGGTGATGTTAAGCAAGACGGTCAAGCAAGGGTGGATGGGATCAATGTTGTGGGTACAATGGAGCAAAAAGATACTGGGCATGCTCATGTCCCCTCGGTGCACCATCCATGAGTTCACCAAAGCATTCAACGTGATCACCTCATTGACAACATCCTCAGTGACATTAGAAAGGGGGTAACTACTTGCTCTCAAGTTACCAACTTTTGTGAGAATTACTCTTTTATGTCTTCTTTGGAGCCTATGAAGGCTGAAGAGGTGCTAGAGGATGCCGATTGGATGATGGCCATATAAGAGGAGCTTAATAACTTTGTTTGCAATAGGGTGTGGACTTTTGCGGAAAGACCCAACACCAACATTATCAGAACAAAATAGATGTTCCACAACAAGCAAGATGAATATGGGGTCGTCACTCATAACAAAGCTCAGTTTTTGCAAATGGCTTTACACAAGTCGAACGACTTGACTTTGGTGAAACCTTTGCACCCATTGAGCATCTTGAGTCCATTCGTATTCTATTAGGCTTGGTTACTATGCTTAATTTCAAGCTATATCAAATGAACATCAAGAGCGCTTTCACAATGAACCAATCAATGAGCTTGTATACGTGAAACAAGTCCTGAGCTTCGAGGACCCCAAGCATCCACAACACGTCTACATGCTCCATAAGGTGCTAGCTCAAGCAAACTCCTAGAGCTTGGTATGAATGCCTCTGTGACTTTCTACTCCAAAATAGCTTTGAGATTGGAAAAGCGAATACTACTCTCTTTACTAAGAAATTCAAAGATGATTTATTTGTGTGCCAAATATGTATCGATGCCATAATATTTGGTTCCACTAGCAAAGAGTTTAGTGATAAGTTTAGTAGGATGATGATTAAGCGATTTGAGATGTTGATGATGGGTGAGCTCAAGTTCTTCCTTGGGTTTTAAATCAAGCAATTGAAGAAAGGAGCTTTCATCTTGCAAACAAAGTATCTCAATGATATGCTCAAGAAGTTCAAGATGAATGAGGCAAAACCCATCAAGACTCCAATGCCAATAAACGGGCATCTCGACTTAGGTGAGGAATGTAAACCCATGGATAAAAAGCTTTATCACACTATGATAGAATCCTTTCTTTATCTTTGTACATTTAGGCCTGATATCATGATTAGTGTGTTTATATGTGTGCTTATTTTCAAGCGTCTTTAAAAGAATGTCATTTGGTGTTCGTCAAAAGAATATTGAGATATTTGGTTCACACTCCAAACATAGGGTTGTGGTACCTAAAAGTGTCAAACTTTGACTTGAATGGCTATTCCAATTCGAACTATGTTGGTTGCAAAGTGGATAGGTAAAATACTTCTAGAACTTATCAATTCCTTGGGAGATCACTTGTTTCTTGGTTCTCTGAGAAACAAAACTCCATATCCTTATCCATGGCCGAAACTGAATATATACTTACTAGAAGTTGTTATGCCCATCTCCTTTGGATAAAACAAACTCTCCATAACTTTGGGTACCATATGACACATCACACTCCTGTGTGATAATGTGGGTGCCATCAAAATTGCAAATAATCCCATCCAACACTCAAGAACCAAACATATCGTCATCTGCCACCATTTCTTGAGAGACCATGAAGTCAAATGGATATTTGCCCAAGCCATGTCTCCACCGACAAACAATTTACCGATATCTTTACCAAGACATTAGATGTGCGGCGGTTGTGGAGTTCAGCAATGAGCTAAATATTCTTAATTCTCAAAACATCTCTTGAGGGGCATCAAATTTTGGGATAAAGTGCCAGTTTAACTAATAATTAAGAGTAATCACAAAAATGCATAAATTATGGTTTCTAGAATTAAGAGATCTTACTTTACTAACATAAATTTTGAGCTCAAACATTCCAAAAATTTAAAAATCCAAAAAGATTTTTGAAAACATTTTGTGCGTATTTTGTTTTTTTAAAATTAGCATCTTAACCTAGGAAAACCTGATATGATCATTGCTATGTAATGTTGGATGTTTGACTTATCACATTGAGATTCTCATATATTGCATATCCAGCCTTTCTTTGACTCTTTGAACTGAAGTATCTAAACCTTATCCCCAGAGTCTCCGCTCCATCCTCATTATGTACCAGTTTACATTAATCTAGAGTCTCTCATCCTCTTGGCTGAAATCTCTGCTTAGCCTTTATTGCCTCAGTTTAAATTCATCTGGAGTCTTTGTCCTCTACCTTTGGAGGCTCTGAACCTCTAGAGTATATATACCCTGTAACTATTGCCACTGCCCCTATTCCTTTTTTCCCCTCTTCTCAAACCTCCATGGCGATTCACAGGCTCCTCTCTGGTGATCTTCATCTTTTACTGATGGTTTTTGATGTTCTTCATCTTCTCTCACTCCTTGGTGCACAGAGACTCCAAATCGATACTCTGATCATCGCTTTAGACTCCAGGTCTTCTTCAATCCTAGGGTTTTTGACTTCTTTAGTTAATCTCTCAATCCTTGGACATAGGGTTAGAAACCTTGTGCTAGGACAATCCTAATACTCTCCTAGGCACCCAATCTATACTCTATATTGCGTTTCTACGGCTAGATTTTGTGTTGCCCGTGTGGTTCTCTTTGCAGGACCAGAGTCTTTGGCCAAAGCGACTAGACTCTCTAGACCAGCCTTTCTGCTAGGCAAGGAGTGCTGACTGGAGACTTTGGACACTAGGTTCGGATAATCTAGCCCCTAGTCTACTTTAGCCATTTACTCCACGGCTCTACCTAAATATCTTGATTCTTGTGTTTTTCCTTAGGCTTTCTCATCATAGTACATGTCAAGCACACTTGTGTTTCGAGTAGCTCCTCAAGTGATGAGAACAAAGGGGGAGCTCCTCAAGGTGGTACTTTCAAAGGTGCCACATCTTGCTGTAGTCCTCCTCGAGCTTCCCAAGCTGACAAAGGCAAAACCAAAGCTCCTTGTACTAAGAAAGCTATAAAGAATAAGGCAATCCCTACTCAGGATCAAGACTTTGAGACCTATTTTGAGGCAAGTGAGATTTCTCAACCATTTTTCTTCATTGGCTTGCATGGCACCTATCCTGCATCTCATCCCCAACCCGGCTCAAACACCATCAACGACATCAGCCTTTTTCACCTGAAGTCTCCCATCTTTTCAAACTAAGACTTGACATATAGTGGTGCAAGAACTATCTTTGATTACCAGAAAAACATTGCTCAGTGCAAGAAAGATAGGCTGGAGGACTCCGAGAGCATTATCTACTCAAATGTTAAGGATCCCTGCTTCATCAAATGGTTCCATCAAGACTACTACAATAGTGTGATCATGGGGCATCTAAAGTCTTTTGTGGATATGTAGTGGATTCATTGAGTGACAATGGAAGAGAAAGACAAACCGATGTTTAACGATGTAATTTATGTATGCAAGGCCAAGGGCCACCACAACCTCATGGCACTTGACTATGATTGGTGTGAGGAGAAAGTCAATTTTGGGCTACTCTATTCTTCTAGACTTCACAAGCAGGAGAACCAGAGATCAAGTGGATATCAAATGGCTAATATTACAAGGCTACCATCGGTCTCTTTGCCCAAGTTCTAGAGCTTTATCCTTCTAATGTTGATCTTCCTAGCCTCTACTCTCAGCGCCATGCTCAACCAAATGGAGTCACATTCATGTGTGGCCCTAATGGGAAGGAGAGGACTATCTATGGCTTGCTCTCTCACTATGACATCCTCAATAAGTTCTTCTGCCTCACGATCAATCGTAAAGGTGGTGATGCTTCATCGATTTAAGCCATTGCCATTAATCTCTTGAGCTACTCTCTCCCCAACAAGATCAAGTTCAGTGTGATAAAGCTCATTTGGGAAGAGATGTATGCCATTATCATTGATCCCTATCACTCACAAACATATGCACCATACGTCATGAAGCTAGTGGAAGCTATCTCAGGTCTTCTCATCATCAAGGAAGTGAAGCATCATCCTTATTGCCCTTGTACTCCACAGGCTGCTTCTTCCACGGTAGGTGCATCCTCAAGAGAGCCATGAAGTCCACGTTCTCTATACGCTCCTACGCGTAATGATTGTTCATCGCATGGAGTAATGCTAAAAGGATTATGTTCGCTCTTAGAACATTGAGGTGTCTTTTGATCACGAGGCACCAATTATTGTTGATCATTTTGTTGAGGAACAATCGGAGGTGGCCCAAGGCACTCAAGCTGAACCCTTTGTAGAAACCTCCAACATTAGCATGGAAGTTCACTCTAGCTCAAGTCTCGAAGGGTCAGATAATGAAGAAGTCGGTCATGATGATAGCGACAATGGAGATAATGGTAATGATCATGACGATGATGCCATCGGTTTGAATTGATCTACTTCTTCCTTCCTCCTATGCTATTTTGTCTTTTTGTGTCTTGATGATAAAGGGGGAGTAGTACAGGTTCACATTTCAAATTTCAAAATATTAGTTCAATTTCAAACTATGAGTTCCTTTTAACTCTCTCAACAGATTCAGATTGGAGTCTCTGAAACTCCAGACGTCCTTTCAATTCCAATGGACATGTAATAACTATTATATTTGCATGCGATGTAATGAGAATTATTTTATTCTTTTATCACATTTATTTTTCTGCAATGTGATGAGATGCATATTTGATTGGTGCTTGCTTTATTTTCATTTTTTAAGTGATATGTTATGTTATATGCATCTTTCTTTCATCATTGTATACTCTTGTACATGTTGTACGCCATGATTGCGAGGAAATAGGGAAGTTCATATGTTTCTCTATAAGATGTGCATATACGTAAACTTCATTTATTACTATGCACACATTTAGGGGAACCTCTTCTATCTTCTTTCAACTAAAATCTCAATCTTAGTGCTATCTTTTATAAGCCATATGAGTATTATCATTAATCACCAAAAAGAGAGAGATTGGAATGGCATCTAGGCGACCTAGTGGGTTTTGGATGATAGATCATAAGAAAATTAGGGAAATAATATGTTAAATGAAGAAAATTATAGGAGTTAGTTCTGGGAAAAAAGAAACTTCTACTACGAAAGTAAGGCATCGAAAAGGACTCGACATTGTGCTTTAAATGTATTTTATTTTTTTAGTCCTAGGATTACCATACTATAGTGAGAGGTACAATATTAGCTTGAGTTGCGATGCAAGTGCTCAATTAGGTCACCTTGTTTTTTGAGTGATCACTTGCACCATATACACCTTTGGGTTTTGGTTTTTCTTTAGAGAGGCCTCCGGATATTTTGTTTAGGTCACCAGATAGTTTTTGGCAAGATTTCATGCCTAACAGTGAAAATGGACCGAAGTCTTTTGCCTTAAGTAGTGGTGTCTCTAGAGAATTTTCTCTATCAAACAGTGATGGTTGTCTAGAGTCTTCGAAGGTTTAGACCGGATATTCACGACTGGCATCACTACTTTGGATTCAAGTATGTCCAGAGTCTCTGGCCCCTAGGGGTGGATACTCCAGAGTTTGAATCTGTGAGTAATAGCTAGTTTCACTGGGATTTTGTTTTTAACCCCATCAATCCCCACTTTGAGGGAGAGGGTGTTCATTCATTTCATCCATACTCCCTATATCCTTTCTAGAGTTTTATATTTCTCTCTCTTGGCTTCTACACCAATTCCATCTCTTTGCGAGTAATCTTTTGGAGCTAGTGAGTGAGAGGGTTAGAGATTTGATTGAGTACTTGTAGATCGACACCTAGTGAAGATTTGTACTTATTACTCTTAGAGGTTCTTCACCTAGACAACTAGTCATCGCTTGCGAGGATTCAAGATTGTGAATCGCTTGAGAAAGTTTGTGAAGTTCTTCTGCCTAGAAAAGTTTGTGAAGTTTTTCCTCAACTTTGAAAGGAAAGATATAACTATAGTGGATATCGAGCACATTCTTAGGAATTGGTTTTGGTACAGCAAGCTTCACTAGAGGTTGTAGCATCATGTTCCAGTGGAGATATTGGTGATTACCTTGGACTTTGTGCTAGCCTTGGTGAGAGCTTGAAGACTGGACCACTTGCTAGGATTGAGCTTGGTGAGATTAGAGATGATCCAACTCTTTAGAGTCCATCAACTGCTACATTGACTCTTTTGATCTGAACTTTAATGAAAAATATTGTGCCTCTTTATGTAGTGCTTATTTCATTTATTTACTACCTTTGGATCACCTACCATATACCTT
This sequence comes from Oryza coarctata, assembly GCA_030770085.1. Lineage (NCBI taxonomy): Eukaryota > Viridiplantae > Streptophyta > Magnoliopsida > Poales > Poaceae > Oryza > Oryza coarctata. The sequence goes on along the minus strand of CM061483.1, from coordinate 8,208,171 downwards.
TTTCGCTTGAAATTGCTCCCTCCATGCATCCTTTTTAGAAGTAGTGAAGGGGGACTGAAAATCCGTACCCTACGACTAGAGTGTCTGGCCAAGCTTTGCTGTCTAGTAGTGAAACTTGATTGAAGTCTCTAGTAGTTAGGATCAGATACTTTAGAGGGAGTTTTAATTTCTGTTGTGAGATTCATATAGAATTTTAGGTATGCATATTCACCCTCCTCTATGTAACTTAAGGTCCTTTATATGCTGGGTGAGGAAATTTATATGGAACAGCCTGATGAATTTATAGTAGAAGGTCAAGAAGGCAAGGTGCTAAAATTGTTGAATTTTTTGTATAATCTGAAACAAGATCATAAATAGTGGCGTGAGGAATTTTATGGAACACTAACTACTATAGGCTTTATAATCAATGAGGTAGATAAATGTGTGTACTATCGTTGCGATGGAGGTGAGCGAGTTATCTTGTGGTTGTATGCTGATGACATACTAATTTTTAGGACAAACATTGAGGTGATAAATGAAGTTAAATCTTTCTTGTCTCAAAACCTTAATATGAAAGTCTGGTAGTGGCTTATATTATTCTAAACATTAAGCTAATTATAGGTGAGGATTGAATTACACTCTTGCAATCTCGTTATATGGAAAATGTCTTGAGCCACTTTGGCTATATTGATAGCAATACTTCTACAATATCTTATGATCTCGTAAGAACAAGAGAATTACTAGGGATAAGTTGGAGTCCTCTTAGATAATTGGCTCACTTATGTACCTAGTTAGCATGACTAGGCCTGACATCTCCTTTGCTATGAGCAAATTGAGCTAGTTTACCTCATATTCAGGAAATGATCATTAGTGCAGGCTTGAGCGAGTTATGCGCTATCTGATAGCTACTATAAATTTTGGACTTCACTCTTCTGGGTACTCATCGGTACAAGAGAGATATAGTGATTCCAATTAAATCTCTAATGTTAATGAGTTCAAAGCCACTAGTGGATGTATTTTCACACTAGGTGGTGGTGGTGTTTTATGAAGGTCTTACAAACAGATCATCTTGATAAGATCAACCATAAAGCAGAGCTTGGCACTAGACACTGCTTTTGTCGAGGCAGAATGGTTGTGTAATCTATTAATGAATTTGTCTATGGTTGAAAAACTGGTGCCAGCTATCCTTATGAATTGTGACAATCAAACTATCATTGTTATGGTGAACAGTTCTAAGGATAATATGAAATCATCTAGACATGTAAAGAGACGATTGAAGTCTATCAGGAAGTTGAGAAACTCCAAAGTTATAAGCTTGGATTATGTCCAAACACTTAGAAACCTGGCATATCCCTTTACAAAGGGGCTATCACTGAACGTAATAGATAATGCATCGAAGGAGATGGTAATAAGATCTATGTGAGTTATACTTTAGTGATAATCCAACCTATGTGATCAGAGATATAGTGAATTAGGACATGGGAAAACACACTATTAGTTAAATAGAGGAGAGTAACTTTCACCCTCTGTAAGTTAAAATGCATATACTCTCGCAAGCTATATGGCTTATTGGTTATCGCCTTAATATATTTTGTTAGCTTTAAATAGCGAAGATATTGTTCTACACAGTATTCTTAAAATAACACACACTGTTGGTCACGGTCTATGGAGATTTTAGGTAAATCTTCTGGGAAGCTCATGAAAAGACCAAGTATAACTTATATACTTCAACTGAGAGGTAGGCTGCTGATGGCTTAGTATTAGTTAAAACTTTGAGTGAAACCTGTTTGTATAAAACTTGTAATTTAAGGTGTAGTCCATTGTTTAAGTTGTGAGTTAGTGTAGCTTGGAGTTCTAGATGGATGTTCAACTTTAATCAGTCGCCATCAAAACACTAGTATATAAATACTATATTGGAAATAAGTAAATCTCTATGTACTTTGAGATTTGGTAAGAATTGTTGGAATTGTTGGAATTGTTATATGGACTAACACCCATTTTGAGAATAATTTCTAGAGAAATGACAAATGCCCACTCATGCAAGACATGGATGTGAAATTTAGTTCCATCTTGCTAGTTCTAGGAGAGAGTGACATTTTTGGTTAGATGATTTTCTACCCACTTGAGTAATGGTGTGAGAGATGACTAGAGAAACATGTGTGTGTTTGCTCGCCTCACCGAGCCTAGCCGGGCGGGCCAAGCTTAGGCATGGGTTGGGCGGCATGCCCATGTGACATGTATGTGAATACTCCGTTAAAATTGGCTTCTTATGCTTACAAAGACGCATCTTCTTTTTTGCTACAAATCTAAATAAATTATTTAAATAGGTTACGTATAACTTATCTAGTTCGGTTATGAGTTTTGAAGATTGTAGGTGTTCTGATTACGTGTCCTGATATCTCAATAAATATTAAGCCACTGCGTCCATGCAACACATGCGAAAATAATCTAGAATTAGTCACCTCCTCTATACTGCGCCATCACTCATCGTCGAATCTATCCCACTCGCTGGTGTGCACCATCGGATAGAGAGATGTCTCTAAAATAAGCGCCTTCGATGTCTTGTATCAGGAGAGGATAAATAAGATTTTTAAGAAGCGCTACGTGCGAATACTCACTGTGTATCATGGTGTCTTTGTCTACTATTAGTCACTATACGTCATTGTCAGCATATCGCTTATCATACGTGTTGCGTCTACCCTACTCTAAAATAGAACCATCAGTGCATTTTAATTATATCGAGTATGTTAGATGGTACTGTTGCTTTATATATAATAATATGGTTATGCTAGTTAATTATATTATGATAATTTATTTATAGAATAAAGTAAATTAACTTGTGATTAGCCATTGCCCAAATCCGCTCGCTGCCAGTCCCCTCTGTTGCACTCCCCACGAGGCTGCCGTCGCCAGATTCGCCTACCACCACTCGCCTCAAGGCCGTAGGGACTGGATCCACTTGCCTCCGCTCCATTCAGAAGGTCACTGTTGCCAGACCCGCTCTCAGCCACTCGCCTTGAGGCTGCTATTATCATCGGATCAGCTCGCTGGATCACCAACTTAAGGTCGTGGTCTTTGGTGTGCCAGAGCTGAAGAAGAAGGAGGTCGTGAGCATTGCAAGGGGAAGGTGAGGGACTGCAGACGGCACTGGAGCCTGGGTGGGGGAAACAAAGTACTTAGCATTACTTCCTGTAGAATAGCTTATTCTCTATGTGCGAAGGAAAAAAGGACGGAAAGTGATTACTGTAAAAATCCGTGGACATTTTCCTAGAGTAAAGATAACAAGTGAAATTATTCTATCTAAATATTAGTAATTTCACTTCTAAGACAATTAATTTTTGCTGAGTACAACAAAATTTTGAGATTATATATTTACTCCACACATGCGCTGTATGGGAGATGAGCTTCCATATTGAAACAACTATTTTAAGAATCGTCCTTGTCCTGTCCATCTACAGATGACGACATGAAAGTGTATTCATTATTTGTGGGGTTCATTTTTATTTTAATAATTGAGATTTCTTTAAACAAAAGATGACAGAAGCTTCTGCACAAACTATGCTAGACAAAAAAAAAACCACATCACATATACAAGGAAAAAAGTATTGGTGATTCCCCAATTACAACTTGGTTTGAAACACAAATCAAAAGTCAAGCCTAATTAAGATCCCCACGAAAACCTAGTTAAGCTTAAGATAAATTGGCACATCCTTAGGAAAGTGTTTTCATATATACCTCGAGGAGATCTTCCCAAGTTTTCACAAAATACAAATAAATAGCTAAGAAAAAATGATGGCGTTATATTGGTACATATAAACTTAAAGGTTGAATTCAACCCACAAATTATGAGAAGAAAAGTTAGATATAAAATTGTGAACAATACTTGCAGTACGTACAAACCGCCGTATTGCCTTTTCTCTCATTGACGTAGCAAGCTCGAGTTTAGGATAGCCTTTTTTCAAGATGACAGGCTAGATTTTTTTTCAATGGCAGATAGCAATACGGTTCCATATTGTCAAAAGTTTTCTGTATTTTTTATGGCTATTTATTTACATTGTATTTTTGTATTTTTTTAAGTAAAACATACACGAGGAAATATCTCCCTCTTGAGGAATCGATGAAATTAAAATGAATTATCAGCGGTAAGTTGCATGCAGTGAGGAGAGCCCCCCCCTGCCCGTCTTGGCCAGGGACAAGATCGATGATCGATCATTCGATGAGCTAGCTAGTGTTATACGCTTCCTCTGTCTTATAATATAAAGGAATTATATTTAGATTATATTTGCGAAACAGAGAGACTATTAAGCTGGATCAGTCGAGGGAGGCTCCAAGACCGTGTGGGGTCGGGAAGGTCGACGATGGATCAACTAGCTTGTATGTGGGCAATGCATGCATTCACGGCCATGGCAGGCGGGATGGATGTGACTTGCTGTGGCTGCTGGCTGCCATTCTGCCATGCATGCAGCCATTATGTTGCGTGCCTTGTTCGTTTGATCGAGGGCGCATGCATGCACAATGACAGCTGACCGACCGACCGACCAGCTTAGCTAGCTAGTGCCTGCAATGTGTGTGCCCATCGATTTCTCACGCAGATTTCGTATTTCAGTGGTTACGTACGTGTAAGCACTGATGTGTACGTACATGCTGCTTTTATAATTCCTGGTCGCGTACGTAGAACAACGGGAGTTTCAGCGCTCATTTAGTCCGGTTCTACCACTACCACCAGTACACCTAATTCAAAACTAAAAATAAATATTTTTATTAGTATTAAAGATAGCAGTCCACGTAATTCTAAAATGTTTTTTCTTATTTTGCTATAATGCTTATTTGTTGTTTATATATATATATATATATTATACACATATATACGTATATATATATATATGTTATATGTGTATATATATATACATATTTATATATATAATTAACGATCATGTACATAATAAATTTAATGATTTATTTTTAAATAGCTCTTATGTAATCTATCGGGAGTTCTTACATTGAGGACGGTAGCGGCGGTGGTAGGCAAGCATGCGGCAGTATCGATGGTAGAGATGGGGATGATGGTGAGGTGGAGAATGGCGACATCGGTGGAAATGCCATCGGCATAGAGGACTATGGCGTGAAGAGTAAATAACAACACAATATGATAACTTAAATCTGAGAAGAAGTATATAGTGGTATTAACAACGTGGACTAAATATATATTTTTAGTACCTGTTGTTCTTAACAACTCATACTTTTTCCACTCGGTCAAAATATTTTTAGTTTGGTTAATATTAACAACCGAGACTAAAGATACATTTTTTATTACCGATTGTTAAGCGATACTAAAGAGTTTTTTCGCTCTACTAAACTATTTTTTTACCGGTTATTTTGTACAACAGCTACAAACAATCTTAAAGTAGTTAAAATATGTTACAAAATTTAGAAAACAGAAAAAGTGTAAAAAAATAATTTTAAAAATCAGACAAAATTATAGGATAAATAAAATTAAGGAGAAAACTAGGATAATTAATTTTAGAAACTATGAGGGTAAAAATATTTTGTAATTCTCTATTCTTTTTCCTCTATTTTTCTATAATTTTCATTTGTTTTCTCTTTTTTAACCTTTTATCGTATGTTTATTTTTGCTATTATGAAATACTCTTGCTAGATTAACTCTTATTTTTTTTAAAAATATTATTTCTCATCTATTTTTATATATTTTTTAGAGTAAGAGGTATACATGTATAGAAATACAATATGTTAATCATATGAGAATGGAAGATGAAGTACTATCCTTTTAGATCTTTGAATAAGTGAAATCACCGAATAAAACTTTTACCAAAAATTTTGGCAATACCTCTCTTTACTTCCGCTTCCCAAGGATCATTATTATCGATTAAAAACACCAACTAATACTAATAACTATATAATAATATATATTTGTGCTTTTAGCTAGTACTAATATATTCAATAATATTAGTATCGGTTGATAAGAGTAATCGATATTAATGTATAGATCTTGTATCGGTTAGATCATGCACAGCTATCGAGGATGTCTAACCGTTATAAGTGATAGTTGATCCGATACTAAAATCATTTTTTAGTAGTAGGTCTTATTAGCAGCTTTGTGTTTAGACCGTTAGATTAAAACTTATTTTTCTAACAGTTATAGTGACTAGTGGACCCACTTCCTGCCTGCCCTCGGCAGTACTTGTCTGAACTTGCTGATGGCGAAGCCGGAACAAAAATTACCGGGATCCCATACACACTAATAATTTAATTATTGATTAATGTAATAATTAGCATGGTATAAATTTTCTAGAAATAAATAATCTATCCGCGTCCTGTGCACCGGAGAGGATGAACGTGGGTTCGCCTGATGCATGTTAAGAGTGGAAACACTACGTGGTATATATCGGACAATGCCAGAGGTCATTTGTTGTACCGTGCTTGATAGGGCTTCAAAAAATTTCTGGATTAGCCACTGCGTATGTCAGTATGTGTATAGTGTGAAGAGTACTTTTATAGTGTTTCGCTGGCAATATATATTGTTCGTGTGAATATCATGATTTATGGAATACATATAAATTTGGCATTTAGTCTAGCGCTATATTATATAGAGAAAATTTTCGGTATACTCTAAAAATTTACCCTGGTCCCTTTTATTTCCCGAGATTTACTAAAACTTTTGTTGGGTCCCTTTTATACCTCTACCGTTAGTATCCATCGTATCTGTGTGAATATGCACATGTTAGTATTTTTAAAAAAGAATAAAGTGCCCTTAGCAATCCTAGCGGTCATACAGAGAAGAAACAACTGGAGAGGAGAGAACAGCGCTGCTCGTCGCCGTCGATCGCCCACCACGCACGCAACGCGTCAGGACCGCATTCCCGCGGCCGCCAGGCCCGGCACTCCTAGCGCCGCAATCGTCCGCACACACGCTGGCGACCCGAGAGCTCCAGTCATTGGTGGTGGCTCCCGTCGACCTATGAGCTCCAGTCGCCAGCGGTGGCTCTCGTCACCCTTCGATCTCTTGTCACCGGCTGCTGCGGCTCCCGTCGTCCCCCGACCTTATTTTGTCAGTGGCGGCTCGCATCCCTAACGGCGGTCCCGTTTGTCCCTGTCCTCCCATCCCTGGCAGCGGCTCCCGTCGGCCATACAGATGTAGTCGCTGGCGGCAAGTCCCGTCCCTAGTGACAGGTCCCGTCTATCCCTGACCTCCCATCCCCAACAGTCGCCCTCGTGTTTCTAGTTGCCAGCAGGAAGTCCCGTCGGCTACAGAGATCAATCCATAACCACAGCGGCGTCTCCTCTCCACGGCTGCAAAGATATATCTGTCATATTAGTATTTTTCGTATCTAGATCTATCCATTGTCCCAGCATTTTTTTTAAAAAAATATGAACGATTTTGACAGGATGCTCAATAGAAGACATAACATTTGGCTGAATCAAGACAAGTGGACAGTCAAGATTGCCTGAACTGTTTAAGCCGCCCAACACCAAGTCCGTACCAACTAGCATCTGCGGCAATGTAAAACCTTGTTCTTGAATAGTGACTACCTTGTTTGAGTCTCTTGGAACCAAGGATAGTTACACCGAAGATATTATAGCCATTGTTATCGGCGGTACAAGTATGTCTGCAGCGGGTTGTTATAGAGGATGACAGCAGATGCACATAATATTTTCAAATATAGTAAAATATATAGCTGGTACTTAGATTCATTAACTTATGAAGTGTGTATTTAGGTCAGAAATATTGGTTCAATATATCACTCGATGTCCAAAACACTTTTGATAAATCTCATACGCTTATGTGATTATCCACATGAATAAAAGTTTTACATTTAGCCCCTCACTACAGTATGGCCCACCAATCCAACTCCTACACCTGCTCTCTGATTGGGTTGTCACTGCGGTGTGGCAAAGCAAGGCACGCCAATAAAGAAAAAGCTTGTGACTCTAATGGAAATGTGTCGGTGTAACAGATATATACTTTAATAGGTGTACTATATATCATCTTAGAGAAAGAAAACCCTACATATCGAGTAGATAATGAAAAAGTCCCAAATAAGTAAATAAATTCAAAGTCCTACTTAACTGTTCAAATAATTTTCTCTCAAGAGAGCCCAGCATAGGCAGGACAATAGAAGCTATCTTCGATCCCATCTAGTCAATATTGGAGAAATCCAGTAATGTAAAGCCAACTATAACTATGTCTAAACTGTATACCGATATAGTTGTAGACTAGATTAGGATTTTTCTCTCTAGATGTAGGTCTAATACCCTCTCGAGAATCCGAGTCTATATAAAAAATCTTGTTTTTTTTTCTTTCTTAATAGATTCGTTTGTATCATCATATATGCTAATCCGTACATCCTTAAAATAAGCCATGCTCGGGTGGCTAATTCAAGGCCGCAGATGTAATATCCGGAGTAAATGCATTAGGAGCTAAGTATCTCTGCACGTTCTAGCCATGCTTCGATGCTTAGAACTTGTTATATATTTTATTCTTTTAAATAATGTAATTTAATCTAGCCTCAATATCATGGTTGTATCTAGCCAATGCATAAATACTTGTTTTATTGTGCTTTATGGATTATAATCTAAAGCTGATTTTGATTTTGGGATTAATTATAGGAACTTTCTTCATCACTTTCGTTTCCTAGCTCTATTTTTATGATTGCTATAAAGACAAGTAAATAAAAAATATACCTAAGATTATTATTAAAAAACAACTTCAATATTTAATATCCTTTGAATTATAATTCGAAACAAAACCAAGCACAGGCTTACTGAACAGCATTCATCTACAGGCACAGTGGCAGTGTATCACCATGAAATCAAGGTATTTAATTATGGAGTAGAATATATTGAAAATACTTTACTTAGTATACCTCTAAGAGAGATTGATGAAGTGGTGGAAACTGAAGAAATACAATTTGAATCAACAGTAGTTATATATATATATATATATGTATGTATATATATATATATATGTATGTATATATATATATATGTATGTATATATATATATATATATATGTATATATATATATATATGTATATATATATATATGTTGGTATCTGGTCAGTTTTCATGCACGTTGAGCTTGATGTAGCTTGTACCCATATATCCTAGGTGGTGCGAACGTGCAATATACACATAACACCAGCTTAATTATTCAATCACCACAAGTAGCCAAATATATATATAGGGCCGGATTGGACCGGACCACTATAGTTGCAAAACAGTGATAAAACTATTTATTTATGTAGACGTATTGAAATTAATAGTTGCAGAACTGTGATAAAACAATTCATATATGTTGACGTATTTTGAAAATAACACGTACGTTGTAATTGTAATGTTTTTTAATTGATTATTTAAATTTCTCTTGGTTCATTGGAGCCGCATAGTTTTGTGAAAACAAAAACGTGCTAAAAAACACACTACTCCGGATCATATGACGGCTCCAAATCTTTTATCTATGAATGATTTGTTATCGTAATATATAAGTGGTCATTACTAACTCACATTATCAGTGACGGGTTAAGATCCATCAAAACTAAGATTACCTACTACAACTTACTGTAAAAAAAATCCATCACATATGAGATAGCATTATAAACTGATTACACTTCCATCAGGGATAACATAGTTTTGATGGTCACTCTAACAACCCGTCATAGAAGTGGTATCTAGACGTATGATTGCGCTTAAGACCCATTAGAGTTAATCTATCTCTTATGGGCCTATTTTCCGTCAAAGTTAATGCTCACCTATGTCGGCTCTTGCTTGAAACCCGATAGTGGTGTCGTTATTAAAAAAACTAAAATTCCACTAAAGTGATATATTAATATTGGCATATCAACAAGCTCATACATACACACACATATATATATATATATATATATTTCTCACATATTCATAGTTAGAAATTTATTAGCATATACATACATTATTTTTTTTAGAAATCACATATAGATACAATTTTTATTTGGATCCACCAATTTACCTATAGCCATATACGTATCGCCTGTGCATTTTTAAGATGAACCATGACGACATGTGAAGTTAAAAACTAGAAAAAAAATTAAATAATATAGCGTGGATTTTCGTAAGTGAAGTGGCACTTTTTTAAATATAACTTATGAATTTTTTTTGATAATTTAGTAACCTACTATATTGTCAATAAATGACAGAATATGAGGTCCTGATTGGCCAAGGTGTCTAGGTCGGTTAGTATACACACTAATCTAACCAAACCACCTTGAGACCCATAGAACCTCATAATTTGTGATTATTTGATTCCTACCTCCTCGATAAAAGGATTATTTGATATATTAGAGTACGTTACATATGATATATATCAGGAATTTATAGCGTTCTTACATGTCGGGCTGATGGAGTTTAAAACTCCTACCTCCTCGGCACGAGGATGAATTGATAGATTAAGCAGACAATATATTGTAAATCATGAGCTTCGATAGTAACTACATCCCACTCTTAATCTCACTATCAATAATTTATAGTGAATATGTGCAAGCAGAGCAAGCGGAGCCCAAATGCAGTGGCCAAAAGTGCTATAAGGCAATGGCCACCTTCCTTGTGGCTTATAGCTCGCTCTACTTGAGCAAATCATCGGGATAAGTTGATATTGTGGTATGTGGTATAATAGAAGCCAAGATTTACAACATATTTATGTAATGTAATCTAAGCAAACCTAATTTCTTCATAGAGCAATTTGATTAATTTTAAATTAATCTTCAACTAAACAAAAAAAACTCATCCGATTGTCTAGAGGTGGACGCGGCTAGTGTCCGAGGTGGTAGGTGGTCGGTTATATTAACATAGTAAGTTGTTAAAAAATGACACAATACGAGGTGCTTGATGATCTAAGCTGTCTTAGTTAGGTAGTACATGTACTAATCCATCCTCCCAAGCACCCCATATTATGTGATTAACAACTAAGCACATACATACACAAGCACATACATGGACAAATTCATAATAGCAATATAAATTATATGGTACAATTTTTAAAGCAAACATGTACAAGGCACATTTACTTATAACAAAGGTAATTAATTAACAGAACATTATAGGCATTTAAATAGTTGAGAAATTGTTAGTTATTGTAAGTGTTAATGTAGTAATACTAATATTAGTTTAGTTTTTTACTAAAGTCATCTATAATCAATATTTTAATAAAGAACAAATGCACCTAAAATTGTATAGTTAATTAACTAAAAATGACATTAGTTAATCACCTAGTAAATACAAAATCACCTTAAATCATATTAGTTAATTAACTAAGAAATAACCAAAAATGGAAGGTAATTAATTAATAGAAAAAAACCTAAAATCACATGCAATTGTATAGTTAAGAAATTTACTAAAAATTCATATTAGTTAATGAACTAAAAAATCACAGAGATTACCTGCAAAGGATACAATCTACTTAAAGTGGCAGGAAATAATGTGATGCTAAATCACAGAGAATGTTGTGTGCTATCATTCAACCGTGGCGGTGCTCGTGGATAGCAACGATGGTGGCATTGTGGCGTGCTTGGGGAGCTCGGGGATGATGAAAGAGCTCAGGGTTGGTGGCGATGGCGGCACAATGGCAGGCTCCATGAGCTCTCGGATGATGGGAGTGCTTAGGGTCGATGGCGTAGTGGTGGGCTTGGAAGCTCAGGGATGACGAGTGGGCATGGCAGCGATGGTGATAGCGACGATAGCGCGGGCTTGGGGATCAATATTTGGGATGAGAGCATCAGTGGCTTAGATCTGTATGTGAGTAACTTTACTTGAATCAAGATACGTCAAAAAAAAGATAGTTGGATTACTTGTGACACGCATGCAATAAAGTCCATTACACGTAACTTACTTGTAATGGTCCGTGTAATAAAATCCATAATAGATACCTTACCTGTGATAGGCTATACACTAAAATACGTCACATGTAACTTACCTGTGATAGTTGTGCATAACAAACTATCGTAGATTACTAATATCTGTGACGAGCCCTTTACTAAAATGGTCATAGGTAACTTTGACCAAAATTCCACTAAATTCATTTCTTATTTATAGGTATAATTTTTAATAACTTTGACCAAATGTTGACCATAGCGTATTTGTAATTACAGTAATCTCGTTGGAATTTAAATTCATTTTAAATTACAGAGAAAGCCATATATTTTAAATAACATTAAAATATCTCTAAAATACCTAAATTGATATATTCCATACACATATTGCTACATAAGAATTCCTTCATCATAATTCACACATGCGTACATGGTCCCATCTTTTTATTGAGCTTCTTGACTAACAGCATGGACTTATTTGTTGTAATCGTCCTCATTAAATTAAGGACAACAAATAGCTTCGTGTGATTCGGCTTACATCTAGAATATATAAGTGTCTCTGAATCTATCACCAAAGCTAAAAACTTCTCATAATCCTTCTCATTATATTCTTTCTCCTCAACATCACAAATTATCTGAGAAAGATTATGGTCGATATTAATAATATCACCGTCAAACAGAGAAGTGACATATATGTCATCTTGATCTTCTTGTTCCTCTGGGTGTTTATTGTCTACTTGTTCAATAGAAATATTCAGTGTTTTTTGCTCCCTGTGTTTGCTCAAACAATTATAACTCTTCATAAAACCTCTACGTGTAAGATGAGATTATAATTGCGCTCTATATGCAAACATCTTCTTATTTCTACAATTTATGTATGGACAAATCACATATTCCTTACTCCTCCTTCTCTTATCATTCTCTGTAATATTTAGGAATTCAACTACTCTATATCCAAACTCCTGACTCAAGCGGTTAGCATTATACATACAACTATAATTCATCTACATATATATAATAAAATTAGTTTAGATGAACAAATTATAATACTATTAAGTCCAAATTTAACACATTTTTTATTTAACTTCTAAATATTAGGACAAATAATTTCCCTCCTTATCTTCCCACCTAAAATATAAACAGTGTATAAGGTAACTTGGCCAACAAATACATCTGTGGAGGTATATATAGAAGATAGCCAACCTCTATTGGTTAACAACACACTAACCATTAGAGGTATGGTTAAGACATCTGTGATGGACCGTAGAGATGAATGCACATCACAGATCAAACCTCACCTCTAACGGGCTATACTAAGAAACCGTTATAGATAGTAAACCCTCACCTGTGATGGATTTAAACTAGATAATCATCATAGGTGAGATCTTATCTGTAACCGTCTGTCTACTGAATCTATCAAGGATGAGCTGATCTTATCTCTATTGGTTTTATATAGCGACCCGTTATAGATATGGTCTCACTTGTGACTGGTTCAACCACTCTATCTTATCTCCAATGAGTTTCGATACGGTCCGTTAGAGGTGAGGTTATCCGTGACGAGACACTAAGACCCGTCATAGATGGGCCATCCGAGATAAGAAGCTTTATGCTAATGATAGGGTGTAGTGATCAATATTTTTTTAGTTTCTAAATATTTAAATATAATTTGAAAAACAACACTTCCCATGACTTACTCTAAATATGAAACATTTTGTCCACGGTTCCATATACACTACCAGAACTGGAAAAGCTCCCGCGTCTCTTGATATTACCGAGTTTTCTAAAACACTCGGTATTTTACCGTGTAGATACACACACCTGGTAACGTCCCAAAACATACCGAACTCTGGTAGTGCATGCATTGGCATTGTACAACAACGCAGGACAAAATAAAAATCACTGAATGGAAAGGTTTCCAGAAGTGGCCGGAAAACCTTTATCAAATATATGGAATGCTCCCTTTATGAAATGTTTCTCAGTTAGCACAAGTATTTTCATTACAAAGGGACATCCCCTTGATTTATATATTGTGTTTTTCTCTATAATTGTTTCTATATTAGCGCATTTATATATTTTCCTCTGTTGACAAATAGATGATGTTTTGAATATTCACACGGTCTGTGGTATAAGAAGAAGTGGAAAAAAAATTAAGGTAAGTTCACACCCATGTTTTCATCTATAGAATCTAACTATTATTTAACATGGTTTAATAGGAGCTTATACATCCAACACGTAAACTATGGGTGTAATTTTATAAATCGGTATCATCATACGAAGGAATACCAGCGGCGACTTATGTACCAACCTAATTTTCTCTTAGGTCATGATAACTACAATTTAATTTATAAATCCCATCATACTAAGGAAAAGCAGGGCCTGACTTATTTACCAACCTTATTTTGCATTAGGTCATGATGCAACATTTCTAATGAAAGAGGAAAACCATATATGAACTCCAAGAGAGGAAGAAAGAATAACCGGTCAGTCAAGACTGAAGAGTTCAAAGCACTGGGACATCCATACATAGCACCGACTGCAACCATTGCTCCGCACCAAAACCATCCAACTCCTTTGCCGCGTTTTCCTAGCTAGCTCTCCCGCCACCGACGACATCCGGTTGCCGCCTACAGCCCGACGCTGGCACCGTCGCCGCCGGGCGGACCACCGATTTCGCCTGGCCCACCACGGATATCATAAACTATCCGGCTATCGCCGTATAAGCCACGCCCGCCGCCTCGCCCCCTCCCGCCCGGCCGTCCGTCATTAAAAGGCCCCCGCTCAGCTAGCTTGTCAGCTCATTTCAGCTTGCTTCCCGCCATCACTTCCCGCCACATCTGCGAGCGTACAAGTGTCACGAGCTGTAACACCAGCTAGCTTCAGGTGTCGAACACCTACTCGTGCTTGGCTCGTGAGGAGGGAGCGTCGGCCCATGCACGACGTTGACATCGGCGCCGGCGGCGGAATTGGGAGGGAGGAGATGCATTTCTTGGTCGTGTCGGGGGCGGCGCAGGGGCAGATCACGCCGGCGAAGCGGCTGGCGCGGGAACTGGTGGCGGCGGCGCCCGGGGTGAGGGCCACGCTAGCCGTGCCGCTGTCGGCGCTGAGGAGGATGTTCCCCGGGAAGGCGGTAGGCGCAGCCGCCGGGGAGGGCGCCGTGGTGCTGTCGGACGGGGCCGGCGTCGACTACGCCGCGTTCACCGATGGGTTCGACGATGGCTTCCAGCCCGAGCGGTGTGACGGGGCGGCATTCGTCGGGAGGCTGCAGCTCGTCGGCTCGGCGTCGCTGGCGCGACTGGCGGCGGCGCTGCGTGCCCGTGGGAGGCCCTTGACGTGCATCGTGTACACTCTGCTCCTGCCGTTCGCCGCCGCCGTCGCCAGGGACTTCGACGTGCCGGCGTACTTCTTCTGGACCATGCCGGCGGCCGTGCTCTCTGTCTACTACCATTATTTCCACGGCCGCTATGGCCTCGTCGATGCCGCCGCCAGCGTCTGCGACGACCCCAACCGCGTCGTCGAAGTCCCCGGCCTCGAGTTTCTCCGCGCCCGCGACCTTCCGTCGCTGCTCACAGGGCCAAGCCCCTACCTCCCGGCTTTCCGGGAAATGTTCCACGTCGTCGAGGCCACCGCCGCTGCATCCTGCCACGGCAAGAGTGGAGCGAAGCCGCGCGTTCTTGTGAACACCTTCGACAAGCTTGAGCCGAAAGCGCTCGCGTCCGTCCCCGGAATTGACCTCATCCCGGTGGGACCTATGGTTAACAACTCTGAGGCCGAAGATGGCGGCGACCTCTTCGAGCAGGACGACAATGCCGGCTACATGCAGTGGCTCGACAAGCAGCAGGACGCGTCCGTCGTGTACGTCGCGTTCGGTAGCCTCGCCGTGCTCTCGGCAAGGCAGCTGGAGGAGATACGCCGGTGCCTCGAGGTGACCCGTCGGCCGTTCCTCTGGGTGGTCCGGCGCGACAACCGCGACGGCGGCGGCGGCTGTGGCGGTAGAGTCGCATGCGTCGCGCCGGCGGGCGGGTTGGTTGTGGAGTGGTGCAGCCAGGCGCGCGTGCTGGCGCACCGCGCGGTGGGATGCTTCTTGACCCACTGCGGGTGGAACTCGACGCTGGAGACCATCGCGTGCGGCGTGCCTGCGGTGATGGTGCCGCAATGGTCAGACCAGGCGACGAACGCGCGCATGGCCGAGGTGCGCTGGGGTGTCGGCGTGCGAGCGGAGGCCGCGGCGGCGGACGGCACCGTGCTCTCGTCGGAGCTCGCCCGCTGCATCGACGCCGTCATGGGCGACAGCGACGAGGCCCGCGCGATCCGCCACCGCGCAAGGCAGTGGAAGGCCCGCGCCGCCATGGAGCTGGGCGTCGGCGCCAACACCGACATCGACGGCGACGCCACGGCGGCGCGCAACCTGAGAAGGTTTCTGCTGGGCGTCGCAGAGAGCGGGTGCGAGAGCAAGCAAGAAGTGCAGAGCTAACTGCAGGGGAGCGTGGGCTTATTTTCCACGGAGTAAAAGGGTTGTTTTGGAATTGACTATGATTTTATGATTTATAAATTTTTTAGAATTACCGTATATTGTGGTACTGTTGAACCGATAGATTTGATGGATGGATTTTGGATATATTGGATAGGAGTGTGCTGATTTTTTGGAAGATCATGTGCAGTGTGGTAATGATGAATGATACCCTTTGGGTAATCCCCTTTGTACATGATGACAAAAGTTGGATTTAGTTCTCAGTGGCCATCATGTGGTCTTTGATTTGGAGCGGAGCTCAAAGACAGATCGCACGATATTGGTCCTGTAAAGTCGGTTGTTACGGGCATTGGACCAGGAGGCCCAGAACATGAACCCCAATACCCATAACATCACTCTCCTGTTTTTAGTTCTTGTTTTGGAGGTATATCCCAATGTGAAGGAAAATTCAGAAAATTCTCCTTACACAATTGAAGCTAAAAGTGGGGGAGTCCAGTGATGGAAAGATCGTAAACTTTAGTCTTTTCCAAGTCTTACACTGGTCAATTCGCTCGTGGAGTTATTAAATTATAGGTGGGGAGAGATTCTCGCTCATATTGAACCCAGGTGAATCAGTTCAGTGATGGAAGGCAGCCTAGTCTTTTAAAGTCTTTTCGATATGTAACACCATGGGAATGGTATCAATGAAAATAAGCAAACTTTTAGTTTTTTGTATCACGTTGTATCTTTGAATGTGTTGTTTGCGAATGAATATAATAAATTCAATTGAAAGTGTAAAGGTGACCAAATAAGCCAAAACCATTTAATTTCCAAAACTTGATAATATGAAATATAGGTTGAACACACACCCTCTGTCGTAAAACTCATGCAAGAAAATTGGAAAGTAAATTAATACCTAACCATAAAGTACATAAACATTAGTTTAAGGCGCGCACGAATGCCATGCCCACAAACCGCACCGGTGCCTGCAGCTTGTGTTGTCGCTCGGCGCGCACCGCGTCACGCAGCGAGCTGCTGCTCGAGAGATCTTTCGCCTTGCTGCAACCGATCCGACCCTCCAGGGCCGGACTCGAGCCACGGCCCATGGACCAACGCGATCGGGTACCACACCTAGCCATCGTCGCCCGTCAGCCGTGTCCGCACAACGCCCACCGTGGCAGCCTCGCCGTCGCCGTGCGCCAAGCCGGCATGAGCGTGGGGCAGCACTTCTGCTCTACAGTGCTGGGGCCCACACCATCAAACCAATCGGCCACCGCCACGTAGACGCCTTTTTCGAGCCAACTACTTGCCACTTTGGCCCCGTGCTTGCCATACCATATGATCCCACCACTGAGTGTCGAGCGAGCACTCAGTGCATGACAACGCTTCTTTCCTGCTGCCGATAGAGCCTCATCGTGAGCCGGAGGAACGACGCCCCCATCCACGTGCAAGGTGATGATCGCCAAATCATCTGGAACGTCGTTCTAACTAACATCGGCTAATGCCACCTGGTTCACCACCGCCTCCACGCCAAACGCCTTTCGCGCGCACACCCAGTGTGCGCCCAAGCCGACGTTTTTCTGTCCAAGTGCCGTCGCGATGCCAAACGCCGATCTCTCTCCCTTAGCTAACCCTCGGGCAACTTCCGAGTGAGGAGGAGACCCCAAACCCCCGTACCGAGCTGGTGACACTCACCACCGCCCATACCCTATCAAGCCCACGGGCCAGGGCGCTCTACTCTGACCAGGCCACTCTACTGTTGTGCCGTCTTTGTGTCCATCAGAACCAAAGCATTCCAAGTTAAACCCTCGCACAATGGTCATTCCTGCACTTCTTTTTTCTTAACCCTATAGTTTACCTCCGTGCCGCTGTTTGCGTCGGAACCCAACGCGAGCACGCCGACACCTAGTAGGTCTGCTTAGCTCCAGTGCAATCCGGTTGATAAGTAAAAAATTCTGACTCTAATCAGGTAATTGTACAATCCCGCTGGTTGATAATGGAATTATATCACACCAGCCGATAAAGGATCTTCAGCCGACAAACGATCTTCAGTTTTCTCCAGCCGATGAATAAAATCCCATCTAATCGGCTGATGAATGAAGATTTCTATACCACCAGCCGATGAACGAAGTATGGTTCTTATCGGCCGATGAATGAAACTTCGGTCCCACCGGGCGTACCAAAAAATATGTTCACACCTAAACCCGGCGCAAGCACACTGACCCCTAGGAGGTCTACTTAGCTCTAGTGCAGGCTGGTCGGCTTCTCTCCATGGCTCAAGATATGCGCGCCAGGAGCCGTGGGGTTCGGTCGGCTCCGGCACGACAGTGTAGGTGTGGGCGTGTCAGTCAATTTGACCCTGTAATTGACAAGAAGGTGTGACAAACGAGTCAGTTGGACGATGGGCCGATACGAGCCCTCGCTATCGGCTGGCTGCCGATAGGATCGAGTTAGGCATCGGCCACGTCCGAATGACTCCTGCTATCGGTTGGTCGCTGATAGGAATCAGGGCACCCTTCTATTGACTGGAGAGCCGATGAGGGTGTAGGCGGATGTCAACGAAGGATACGATGCCTTCAAGTGTATCGGATGCGAGGCCCTGATCCATTGGCCGTAGATCCGATGGAGGCACAGGAGTGTACTCAGAGAGTAGCAAGACGCGTGGGATCCCTCCAGGTGGTCATTTATCGGCTGGAAAGTCGATGAAGGTATATATGAAGTAGCGAAGAATCGTATAAAAGGGATCGGCTGTAAAGCCGATGCCGCTCCAGATATGGCAGCACGAAACCCGTCGCCAGATATGACGATGCCGCTGGCACGAATCTCAAAGATCGGACCTAACCGAGACCTTACGAGACCGAGGCCAAAGGCGACGGGACAGTGGACGCCGGATCGAACGTGCTAAAGCAAAGTCGAAGCGAACCCATCGGCTAGCTGAGCCGACGAGTGGACGTCTCTCTGAAGACAGGCGTGCCTCGGCTGGAAACCCGACTCGCTTGGCATTGCGCTCAAAGGAATGTCTCTACAGACCTAGTGCGTATCGGCTCGGCCGATACGCTGGGCGTGACGTTCAATGTATAGATAACTCATTGGCTAGCACTCCGATGAAACACCGTATAGAGACCTATATATCTAAAACTCATTCTACCATCGACGGCCTCGTAGGTCAAACCTAACCGATGCAGCACGAGACCGACGACGACAAAAAGAGCTTGATAGACCGATAGATATTGCACGAACATGATGCGATACATTCTATCGTCCTAAGAAGTCGAACCTAACCGATACAGTCTTAGACAGAACGAGACATATTGAGATAGCGGCGGGACTTATCCCTTCGTCGGAGATTGGACCTAACCGATGCAGCCCCGCGTCGAGAGCCAGACCCTGCTGATAGAAACCTAGATGAACTAGAGTGGTGATGCGCCGAGGTTGTATTGATCAAAGGTTTGATGATTACATGTTTCCAGGGTCTATATTTATACCCTAGATTTACAGAGTCCAACGCGTTTATAATAACCATCGGACGTTATTTCCTAACAAAGATAAAAGGAAAATATCTCTAAGAAAGTTAACTAACTAACTAAATCTTCCTATTCGTATAAGATAGGATAAAATATCCTACCATGAACCATAGCTCCTTCTCAAACTTGATCTTATCTGGATAATCTTCTATTCTAGGACCGAGTCTTTTCTTGCCTCAATCCGATTGGTTTCTTTTCTATAGCAATCGGACACTTCTACGCTTAAACCGATCGTTCTTCCAATCTGGGCTTTCTAAATTTTTACGTTAATAGCCGCTCACGATTCCCTTCTCTGACCGCTTGGGAAGAACTCGTCCCGAGCCATTGCTTCACACGTAGGGCATCCCTTCTGTCCTTTAACAACACAATCTATTACTTTCATAGACAATACATACAACACAATATTGATTGAAAAAGGATACACAACTTCAGTGTACCATTGAATGCACAATCTATGTTTTTTTCACGCCCTGATTTTTTTTAAAGAATTTAAAAATTACTTAATAAATAATTCCTATAATATATATTAATATGTGAATCATTTAACAATTGAAGTAAATATGGGAAATAAATTCCCTTTAATAAATCGTGGGGTTATTTTTCTTAAATTCTTTGTACCTAAAATACTCTATGAAATCTTCTTATACTTTTTAGAGTTTAATATCTAATTTTAATTTTAATCATACAAAGTCCACTTCAATAATTATTTAAAATAAAAAACCAAATTAAAACACTATTCTTTCTTTCGGCCGATTCCAACCTACCTCCCTGCACCCAATCTAAGTGTCCAACTTTCCTACCTCCTCTCTGGACTCCCTCCTTGTCTTTACCTCTATCCTCACGGCCTATCTCTCTCCCTCTCTCTCAGTGGCCTACCTTCCCCTCGCTTGCAAGGCACTCCAAGTCGTGGCCCCTCTCGACGGTCCATGAGCCCGCACCTATCACTTCTTGGGGAAGCTAACATGTGAGGCTTACCTGCCGGGCTTGCCCTCAACCTTTGTTCGGATTAGCCCGAGGACCTCATTACTCCCACACCGTTCAATGGTTGCTTGTCCTACTTGTGGCCGCATGTTTGTGCTCGTAGACTAGGTACGCCCCCATGTCACTGCCACACATGCCCTCTTTCTCCCCCGCTTTTCTACGCGTTCGTGTGCATGGTGTTGCCATCGCACTCACCCACTCACTTTGCCATTTCTGCCCCGGATTCGGCCTCAAGCATGCTTCCTAGGAATATAAGAAGCCTCCCCAATTTCCTCTCTTCCTTTTCCCCTTGTCGCCTAAGTTTGCTGCACCCAAAATCTCAACCTCTTGCCAAACCTCTCCACCACCACTAGCTATTGTGCCTCAACTACTCGTAGCCACTTCTTGGTGTAACGCCAACCATGTGTGACCTTACCACCAGCACTGCATGGTCGAGGGCTTTCCCGGCTGCCATTTTCTCGAAGCTGAAGCCCACTAGAACCCTCTCCTTGTTGCCATCCTAGTGAGCTCTGCCATCGGCCACCTTTCAAGGCATTGTTTCCTGCTGACATCTACTATTGTCCTTCTTAACTCCCTCTCACCCTTTCTTAGGTCTCAACACACTTTGGTTACCTCTACCTTGCCACCAAGCTACGCTAGACCATCATCCCCATCATTGTCTCGAAGGTTGTTGTTGCTCTTGCCTCATCACCAGCTCTCTCGCTCCATTTCTATCCCCGTTGAGCCCTCGATAAGCTTCCCCCTTGCTTTCCAAGGCCATAGCCACACCAAATGGTGGCCGCTGATGACCATCAAACCATACACCACTACCATCCGATCAACTGGCCGTCAAGCCACCCTCATCCGCCCATAGGCATTAGATCTGCCCTCAGTAGATCTAGGCCACCCACGTGGCACCTCCCATGGGCATCGGTTTTGGTGCCATCATGGCGCCATGTCACTAGCCGGTCTGCTATGGCCACCACATATGTTACCACGTGCTACACCCGTGCCAACACCACAGTGGACCACGTCCACCATGCGCCTATCACCCTTGAGTCATCGCTAAGTAGGGCTCAGTGCCACCTCCCTACCATTGATACAATATTTTTCTTTTTCTTAAAGAAATTAAATGATAATTGCATCGTAAATCGGGTAAAATTCTAGAAATAGGTTAAAACGGCTCAAATCTTGTAAAATTTATAACTAATTCATATGAACTCCAAATTGAGCCATTCAACCGGCCAAATTCATCTAAAATTATACTTTTTATTTACTGTTCCTATGATTTTTAATAGTGTTTTTTCTCATTTAGCATGCTAACTTGTAGAATCCGACGTTTCGGACTATCTTGACCATAAGAAAAGTGTTCCATACAATTAATCGAAGAAGCAAAGCAATTCACACATTCCTCTTTGAGCAAGTTAAATCTACCTTTATGAAATATTTTATCACTTTCAAATAAAGTGCATGTTTTGCTAATTACATGTGGATATGGGGTTACCTATGTGATTGCTTGTGACCATGTTTAGTTGAATACCTATTCGGTGATAACTTGGATAATAACTTTATTAGCTTAAGTCAATCATGTTGGCCTAGCTAAAAATAAGTCATGCCAGCCATATTTAAAATAACTAGCTCAACAATAGGAACTCACTTACTTTAATTTCTACTTCATAACTTGTTGAGCTGTGAGGTCAAGAATGTTGACCATGGTTTAATGGTTGTAACTATTCAACTAAAATTTGATCTAATGGTGGGTTGTGAGTACATGGTTTTGATGGTCGCACCTATGGCAATTAAAGACTAGTTCATGAGAAACCCTTGTGAAACACACTTGTACTTATCATAAGCCAACATAGATAATGGCTAGACTTGAAGTATAGCTTATCACTTTCTTAGGCACTAAGGCGAGGCTGGGTTTGATGGAGTTGGATCAGCATGGGTATGGGTTGATCGACATCTGGATTCATTGTGGCACAAGAGGAGGCTTGCCCAAGAAGTCGAGTGTATGAACTATGCAGGGGTGAAACTTGTAGAGTGGTGAGAAGGGTTAAAGAAGGGTTATATGAACGTTCATGTCATAGCCTCGCATTGGGATGCCATGGTGGTACTCCGATGTATGAAGACATGCATTGGGGTTGTATCTTATGAGTAAAGTTATGCACCTCTGCCAAAAATAAAACTATTCGAATATTTGAATAGTTATGCCTGTAGTTATAAGTGATTGACCAAGGTTCACCATGATTAGTCTCATTCTCGTAATTAACTTGACTTTAATGAACTGGGCAGTTCGGAAGGTGAGTGAAGCATGTTCAATGTGATGTAGCATTGTTTAGGTGAATGGTTGGGCCTAGTTTGACGTGGTGTAGCGTTGACTAGTGATGCTTAAGACTGCTTAAATTAATGAACTATTTCACTATTTTGAAATACAAATGTTTGCAAATGCCTTTATACAAAATAGCCACAAACCTCCCTTGGTACCATATGTACGAATACATTATTAGTGAGGCTTGTTAACTACGGTGAGTTATACCCAGCCTTACTATATTTTCCCTTTTAAAAGTGAAGTGCTTAAGTATTAAAGATGAGTTTAGAGGACTACTATTTCCATTGTTGTCTTCTATGTGATGATTAAGTGTCTCATTTATAAGTATTTATACTCATTTACTACTTGGAACTTGGAATTATATATTGATTTGTCATTTTTATGTACCTCGGCTTGATTCTTGGATAGAAATTTAATATACAAAATTGTCTGAAAATTGACTAAATTTCTGGGTGTGAGTTTTAAGCCTTTTTATGGCTCGACAGATCGGTAGTCATCCACAAGCATCCTAAATCATTCCCTTGACCTTCATTGTCTCTCCCTAAATCATTCCCTCAACCCCTTGCAGCCCTAACGTGGGAGCTCCTTCCAACACATTCTCGATAGCAATAAACAAGAAATGCTATTATTCAAGGCTTGTATGCTACCCATAGACTACTTAGCTAGATGTATTCTCTTCCATCATATTAAATACATGAAACACTGTATTTTCATCTTAGGGTTTGCTAAGGTGTTCTCCGTTTCTTCAAACAAGGTGCTCCCAATATCAAACATAACTTCGTTTTAGGACATCTTTGTCCACCTTTGGAGGACTAAATGAGCTATTTGATTTTGCATAGAAGCAAGGATGAGAATGACAAGAAAGAATTCCAACAAATTCAAATAACATACAAGCGCACGGAATATCCATAGTTGATACTTTCTCTATCCTAAAATATAAGATCTAGTACTGAATTAGATATAATATAAATCTTGATAGAGTTAATACTCCGTCCATCTCAAAATAAATGATCTAAGTATTGGATTAGATACATCATAGTACTATAGATAGAGTAATAGAGTTGACTAGATTCGTAGTACTAGATTATTTCTAATCTAGTACTTAGATCTTATATTTTAGGATAAAGGTAGTATGTCATAAAAGATGTTTCTTTCCCTCAGTAAACTACCATTTACATAAAGCAGTTTTTATATTCCACTCGGACACATTGTTCTCAACTATGCAATTCTGCACAACAACTACAACCTATTTATGAAAGATGAGTATAAAATATAAGGCAATCTAAATTAGAAACAAGAACAAAGCACATTAAGTTTGTTTCTCAAAGACAATATATTATCAATCTAACAGAACACATTTACACGACCAGCAAAGGCTAAACTTTAATAAACAAGTTTTAAGAAACTCTAGGAGCATATCTAGCTATTTACGAAGTGGGATGATGGTCCACCAGAGGACCATAGGGTTATTCTAGTATTGTTTGGGATAGGCCATCTTGGGTTAGGGTCCAAATGAAGTTATGGGCTAAGGCTTATTATAGGGTAATGTAAAAAATTGTTTCTCCAATTATAGATAGCACAAGATAATTTTTTATGACTGGATCTGCGAATATAAGCATTTCATCCAATACGCGTGGGTCTAAAAGAGAGCTTTTATGCTGAAGTTCTTTACAATAATAACAGTACGTATATGTAACATATATAAACCATTAAGTAATAATAAATATTGAAATCAACTCGAATCCTCGAAGATTCAACTGAAACCAAGGTCTTGCTAACCGCTGCCCTGTGCAGTCCTGTCCAATCAGATCTCCTCCTAGTCTAAGTGTTGGTTTGATAACTAGGTCCTTCAACAAACGATACCTACTCGAGTCAATCTGACCATACCTCTGATGATAGTTAGACCATCCAACTCTTTGGTATGTATCGGTCCGATCACCGGTGGCCAAACACCATGACTTTCCAAACACCAAACCACAACTAATCAACATTGATCTTTTGCTAACTGTTTATTACAACTTAATTACCACCATGATTTCACAATAGGAAATGTATATCTTAATTGTTTGCAACTTACAGTTCAAAAGCTATATGTACTACAGTACCGGTAGATTATATGAGGAAGAACTCGATCATTGATGGTGCCACCATTAAAGAAAAGAGAACCAAGTGTAGTCCCAATCTGATCAGTCCCAATTTTGTTCGCACTCAAGAAGCGATAGTTAGTCACTACCAAAGACGTCGTAGTGAGAAGCGTGGCTTGGGTAGAAAGCACCCACCGAAATCACCGGCATTGGTGAGGCTGGTACATCCAAGAAAGGTGCAAGCACCCACCACAAGCCTCTTCACACGCAATGGCAGAGAGATTCAATATCCACGCTGTTAGCTTGTTTGATCTCATCCCCGGTCCGGTGCCTGATCAAGATAGGGAGCCCTTTGTGATTCACGGTCATTGCCGTGCCAGGTTCGACATTGGAGAGATCGACCCCTTGAGCATCTTCGCTTGAAAAGATGTGCTCGAAGAAGTGATGCAGGAGGACGACCACGAAAGAGTTGGTGGTGAATGTACCGTCTTGCTGGATTGGACAGAACAATGTGTTCTTGATTGGGTCCAAGGTTGCAGGAGATGCCTCTGTGGTTTCAGTCGCGCTGGCAGCGCTGTCGTGGTTATTGGCAAGAGATGGACCGAACAAACATCCTACAAGAGATACACGTCAAGCTGTCTTGCTTACATTAAAAGGAATACTATTAACCAAAGATTATGGAAAAATAATTAGCATCTACAATACCAAATAAATATACATACACGACATATTTTATAGTAGATTTTTAATAAAACTAATTTTATATTGTAGATGTTGATATAAAGAGCCTTATAATATTAATATGCAACCTACTCAGATCATCTGTTCCATGTCGGTTCCATGCATGGTTGTAATTAATTAAATATTTATGTAGCACAAAATAATGATGTCAAAATAACAAAATTTAATCATGTTTGACATTTATTTATCCAATAAAAATTTTAGAAAGGCGTTCATATTGGTTTCAAACGTTTGACGGACGCATGTCCAAAACTGCACATGTATATTACTTGACAGAGCAATGATAAGAAAATAGCACTGAATTAGTAATACATATATATTAATTCCTATTTCCTGTTTATAACAGCAGTTCTGTTTATACTGGGGCATGTAGAGATATCACTGTTGGTTTTGTTTTGGATGTAAAGGCCGGGTTATTCATTTTCTTTAAAAAAACAGAGAGATATCAGTGTAATAAGTTCGGCTGTCTGCGGCAGGGAAAGAAAATAGGAGATGGATATTAATGTCTGTATCCCTTCTCTTTTTCCCAAGTGTATATTAATCCATCTGTTCTATTTCACTCTTCGTTTAGGACAAAACATATACAGTCTTCTACATGCACATGATTTATCATATCATTGCTTTCTGATTATATATTTATAAAATTTATTTAAAATATAAACGTATAAAAGTATATGTTTTTATGACAAGTATATATCTTTTTTTATATATCAAATATTAATATTTTTACACGTATTGGTGATTTAAAACTTAAGATTTGACTACATGTATACTAAAATACTGTTATTTTATATTTGTGAACAGAGAAGGTATATCTTATTTGTCAACCTCTTTTTTCTATAAATTTTTTCGTCTAATTAATAAATCTACTTATCCATTAAAACGAATGTCAGCCTCTTTTTTCTATAAATTCAACAAAATGAAAAAGGAGAGAGATCGAAAGGTCACGTACTTCTCACTGCCGTCAAGGGTCCACCGGAAGTTTGGCGCCGTGGTTGGTCTTGGTCCGCCGAGACCTGCGCTTTTCCATGTTTGGAGCGGCCGGCGGCACCAACAGGATCGATCGCCAAGCTTTGCGCCGCCGCCGCCGCCGCGAAGTGGAAGAAGAAGCCAGCCTCCCCCTGTCAATTCTCATCATCGCCATCACCCGCCGATTGCGCTTCCAATTTCAGGGTCGTGACTCCTCTCTCGTTTGTTCGCGAGGAGAAAACTTAAGCGATAGGCAATTCAGCACCTCGAGGTCGTTATGTAGAGATCTTTTATCTTGCTTGGAAGATACCTTGAGTAACCCCCCCCCCCCCCCCCCCCCCCCGCGCAGGCTAATAAATATGCATGGTTGATTTTTAAAGAGTAAATCAGTAACAAAAAATAACTTAAATATGGGCAGTTTAGTTATTGTTGGTAGGCACACAATCATCTTTAGCTTACATTATGACTTCATCTTACGTTGGACCTGCGTAGCTACGCCCTTTAACCTCTCTAACAATTCCAAATCAAGTTTGTGCGTTAGTCTATATCTATTCTAATCAAGTAATTTGTAGGTATTAATAAAAAAATCTGTACATTGATTAGATGGATTAAAGAATCACGACGGTAGATTGTGTTGAAAATTCATATCAAATAAAACATATCATTGAAAATATTATGGACTCCTTATTTTTCACGTCTCTAACGTCCGTACTCAATATGTTTTATATTTTCACATACACAGTAGTGTTTTTACCGTAACAATGCTATGCGGACAAATAAATCCGAATGATCAACAATCACTTTGGCATGTGATTAAAAGCCTCCTGACAAATCCATGCCCAGTACGTGGACCTATATATGATCCATATTCACGTTTGCATATGCTCCTAACAAATCGTTATCCAAATAGTATTTAGAACAAAAATATTGGTCCGATGGTTTAAATCACCTTTAAATATTGCAACGGGTGTATATATGATCAATATTCACGTTTACGTCCTTCTAATCCATATCCAATTAGTATTAAGAAAGAAATTTGGCCACACCGCTTTCAGAACAATTTATAGTTGAAGAACATACAGGCGAACAAATATCTATCAATCCATCTAACATAGATCTTAACACAAGAAAAAAATCAGTAGTGATTAATTCCTAATTTCTACATTATTAAAACATGGAAAAGCTAAATTTTATGCTACAACCCAAGTAGAATAATGCAGACTCCAAACATAATACATATCGGTATTGATTAAATGTGAATATTAGAATTATTATAACAATTTAAAATACTAAAAATAAAAAATATTAATTAACAAGTTGTAATTAATTTGGACTCTTCTTTATAAATTTAAGTCGATATAATTAGCATATGAGATTAAACTTCCATATTTACAATATCAGTAATAATAATCCATATAACGCATGTTGACGATTAGTATCACTAATCCAGAACTATCTTGTAATTATCTTTGGTCATCTATCCCTCTGTACCGTCCATCTATCAGTCAATATATTGTGTGTAATCTGTAGATATAAGGGACGGATATCTATCGATTATCGTATCGGAAGCCTTCGATGATAATCAGCTGTTTTATTTGGTGACTCGTACGTGCAAGATTTGATGGCATGAACAGACCAAGGAATACTCCATCGCTTCACCATTTCAGTCTAGGCGAAACAACAAGTCAGCAAGAAATCATCACAACAATTGTTGTTTTTGTCTACCAAGGAATCTCCAAAACACGTACCCACACACACAAGAACTCAAGAAGAAACATGTACTAGTTAAGATCCATGGCCGATCTGTTGATACCCTCGAAATGAACAAAGTGAGTCTGCTGAATCCATGGCAACGCATCGTATAATGAATTAATGCGTTACTGACATAGGTGTTCAGCTGGGCGTACGAAGCGACGAAGCCGGAGAAGTTGTTGTGCTCGAAGTGCGCCGGCAACAGCGTCAGCGAGAAAACGATGGGGTCGGCGACGAGTCCACGAGGAGTTCGCTGTCGTTTAGTTGCCCTCCCCACCCGATAACCGAAAAACGTATCGGTTTGCCCTTTTCAACATTCCACCAAATCGTCAGAGCTTGTTCGGTTCGAATGAATTGTAAGTTATAGAAATAGAAAAATTAAATAAATAGAAATTCATAAGATTTTTTTTTTCAAAAAGTTTAAGTGAATGTAAAGTTTTCTATATTTTTCTATACGACTTGTAGTAAAAGAAAATTTTCTTTTTTTTCCAATACTTCATTCACACTTTATTCTTAGGAATTTAAATCCTTTGTTTTTCCTCCAAACAGAATAAGCTTGATACTTGCCTATACTTCTGGTCACCGCCAAAAGATCCTGCGACCAGGAGGGACGGCGGCTCGGTCACGCGAAGGTCTGAGAGGTCTGTTTGTCTCCTGAGGTCTCGAGGTTCGCGGGTGTGCCAGTCAATTTAACTCTGCAATTGACAAGGAAGTGAGACGAGCGAGTCCGATACAGGTGCTCGCTATCGGCTCGCTGCCGATAGGATCGGGATGCTCTTCGATCGGCTGGGAAGCCGATGTGGACAGGTGTCGACGAGGGATCGACAGCCAAGCCGATGGAGGAACCAGGATGTGCTCAAAGGATATCAAGGCGCACGGGATCACTCCGGGCAGCCGAACAATGATTCATCGGTTAGAAAAACCGATGAGTGCGCATGCGGACTAGACGATGATTAGCGCAAGAAGGCACGGGCTGCAAAGCCGATACCCGCTTTGGATATGACAGCAAGAGACCCGTCACCCGTCGTGGCAGCGCCATCAACACCGAACCTCGAAGATCGGACCTAATCGAGACAGTACGAGGCCGGGGCCAGCAGCGATGATACGGAGGACGCCGGATCGGCTATGCCATAGCAAGGATAGGAACGAACCCATCGGCTAGCTGAGCCGATGAGGGGACGCCTCTCTGAAGACGGGTGCGTATCAGCTGGGGGTCCGATACATTTGGCGTTACGCGTCGTGGGATGCCTCTAAAGGCTCATGCGTATCGGCCGAGGGGCCGATGCGCTCGACGTGAAGCTTAGAGCATGGATAACTCATCGGCTAACGCTCCGATGATACGCCGTGCAGGAGACTATAGGCCTGAAGCTCGATCTACCGTCGGCAGCCCCGTAGGTCGGACCTAACCGATGCAGCACGACACTGACGATGGCAGAGGGAGCTTAACAGGTCGATAGGTCTAGTACGGACGTGATGCGATACATCCGATCGGCCTAAGAGGTCGGACCTAACCGATGTAGCTTTAGACAGAGCAGGACATATCAGGATGGTGGTGGGACTTACCCCTTCATCGGAGATCGGACTTAACCGATGCAGCCTCGCGTCGAGAGCCAGAACCCGTCAGTAGAACCTTGATGAACTAGGGTGGTGATGCGCTGAATTTGTATATGATTGAGAAATATCTTACATATTTCCAGGGGGTCTATATTTATACCCTAGATTTACAGACAGAGTCCGACGCGTCTATAACCATCGGACATTATTTTCTAGTAAGAACAAAGGAAAATATTCCTAAAGAAGTTAACTAACCAGCTAGACCTCCCTAATGGAGTAAGGTTATAATTTACAAAAATAAGCACCCTGCTGTGGAGTCCATGGCTCCTCCGCAAACCCGGTTTCATCAGAATAATCTTCCAATTTGTAATCGAGTCTTCCTTTGCTGCAACCTGATCGGCTTCTCTACTGTAGCTATCAGACCTTTTTTAGTCAAGCCGATCCTTCTCCTTCCTTCCCTCAGGCTTCTCGGACCTAATCCCGATTGGACAATCCCCTATCTTCAAGCCGATCCAATCTTCTACTAATCTGATCGGCTTTTCTACAGTTCTCCACTGGCTTTGTCTCAGTATCTCCATCGGCCGATGACTGCATTAAACCCTCCATCGGACCTCTCAGCCGATCAGCTTTAGCCCCATCGGATCTCCCAGCCGATCGGCTTTAGCGCCATCGGATCGTGTAGATTTTGGTGTTAACACATGCCCCCCAATTTTGGAGTTTGCCAACAGACTACGAAATCCCGAGCCGTTAGAAACCTCCGCAAACCAGGATGACCTGTTAAAACCCGCATTAATCGACTCAGATCTCTGCCTAAGTCGTTCCGCCTCTATAAAATATATCCCCTCAGCCTTCTTCCACACACTTCTTCTCATCAAAAACCCCAAACCTCGACGAGCTCCACAAGCATCCGTAAATTTCTGCGAATCTTGACGGGCTCAGAAGACTGAAGGCGAGCTCTCGTAGATTTCTTCATCGGCTGCTACTCCTTCATTTGCGCAATAGCTTTCACACATGTAATCCCTGAGGTAACCATTATTTACTCTTTCATCCTATGTTTTGCACGATTCTTCCCCATCCCGATTTCTCATCAGTAGTCAGGTTCTGGTTTCTGTAGGATCTTAAGAGCCAGATCACTATTTCAATCTCTGACTGTCTGGTCACTTCTTTCTTGGCCCTATGGGTAGCGAGGATCCGACTGATTTCATCAACTCCGAAACAGAAAGGATCCCGTTCAAGAACTCATCTATGGCCATCACCGATTGGGCTCACAGCTTCAGATCCTGGCCTAGCAAACTCCCTGAATGGAGGAACTGATACCTTAGGGTTTCTGCCTCCAAAAAGACTTTATGGGAGGATCTGAAAATAGACCATTGCATTAACATTTTCTTAGCCGATATGGAAAGGAACGAACCTCTGCTTGCATCGGATTTTTACTTCTGTTTGGACATCTTGAATGCCTTCATATTCGAGCATGAGCCGATGACTCCCACCTTGATGGATGTTACTATGTTGACCTACCTCAACACCACCCACTACATGAACCTTTTTAGTCTCAGATTCAAACCTAAGCATTGACTAAACACCAAGAATGTCGGAGGTTGGACTAAGTACATTTTCTTACATAACAAATCCTCCGGCCCAGTCGATAGACGTGAACATATAGCGTTCTTGAATCTTTAGCTGGAACGATTCTTCTTTGGTGGTTCGACTCTCGGTCCAACAACGAACATGCAATGTCTGGCAGAGCTCCTGGCCGATCACCGCCAAATTCCCCTAGGGCATTATCTTCTCGGAGCAACTTATCATCTGCTCCATCAAGTTGCGACCAAGCTGTCAACAGGCCATCCAGTCGGACATATCGGCGGACCCTGGTGGTTTATACAACTTTGGCTGAACGTCTACACCTCCAAAGTCATTGCTAGGCCCCCTTTCTCTTCCATGACATTTCCAACTAATTACCCAGAAGAAAACGAGGCCAGCTGACGCCGATGCATTTCGCTGGGTGAAGCTTCATCGGCTCTTCCTGAAAGCAAAATGACCCCCCTCGAACTCAGCCGATGGTTTAAGTGTTTCTACTACGGCTTTATCAAAGAGGTCACCATCTGGTTTGCGTACGAGGATGACTCGTCTTTTGAAATGCCTTCCAGGTTTCATTCGATGAATGCCTTAACCGATGAAGAATCGAAGACCATCTTTTTTTCCTTCATAACTCCTTGTCTTCTGCCGATCGGATTTTCAATGGCCTGATCCCAACATCCATCATACGAGTTCTACCATCCTTCGGTTAGTGCTCGTCAGTTGGGCTTCGGCCAACTCCCCATCGGCTTGTTCTTCATCGGCAAGCTCCGAGCGCGCGGAGAAGTGAAAAGCGGCTTGGAGTATAACCAACTTAGTTCGATGACATTGAACTTGTTCTTAAGAGACTATCTCTACCTTCGAGCCCTGCATATCCAATACCAAAATCTTCGCTCGATGGTGGTCAGAATGGGGAAGGCACTTGTATAGTCTATCGGCTGAACATTATTGCCTTCGTCTCAATCCCGACTACATGGAATCCGATAAAGAGATAATCCATCTTTCACTATCATGTCTTCATCGTATTGAATTTCAATTGTATCTTAATTCCCGTGATTCCACAGGCTGACGACAAAGACGTACCTTCGACCAGCGCAAGTGGTCGGCCGATTATCTATCAACCTCCATCGGCCAAATCCCTTCTTCGGCAAAGCGGTCCCCTGTTTTCAAGCCGATCTAATCTTCTACTAATCTGATCGGCTTTTCTACAGTTCTCCATCGGCTTTTTTATATCTCCATCGGCCGATGACTGCATTAAACCCTCCATCGGACCTCTCAACCGATCGGCTTTAGCCCCATCGAATCTTCCAGCCGATCGACTTTAGCGCCATCGGATCGTCCAGATTTTAGCGTTAACAACTTCTATTATAGATCCTTATATTTTAAGTAATTATCAGATATCATATATCCCAAGCACTGTAGTAAGTCTCCATTACATAATATTGTGACGGTAAGCTTCCTGTCAGATTGTAGCGGGTCAGATTTGCCTCACAAACTTGTCTACAAGTCGGAACAGCTACAAGTACTCCCGTTCTTTTCAGATGAAATACAAATAATGATCAATAGATGACGGATTTGTTTATAACGATGGATTAAATATTATATATTATAAGTCTAACAAATAACTTAGAACTATACTGATGTAACAAGACTAGTTGCATGGTAAGCAATTGAATGGCACAGTGCACAATTCAAGAGGGAATCATAAGGAGCAAAATTGTTTTAACACCCTTCTCTGCAAACTTATGTTAATAAATTAGTGTGATACAAAAGCCTTCTCTTATCAGTTTCCTGTTTATTTTCTAGACAATTCAAATAAATCCTTTGCGGCACTGTACACCATATATAATCCAATTGAATGTTACTGTTTTTCCAAGAGGGATATTTTGTCTTTGTTGTTCTGACAATCCTAATGAGGGTATAACCTGTGCTACAACCACCAGGAAAAATTAATTTGCTTTGATATTTCTGAGATAAGAGGATGTGGTCCTAGATTGTGCCGGCTGAAATATGTCAAATGAGGATGACACCAAAGATTTTCGGGAAGAAATAGGTGAATCAGAAAGTAAGGGCTCATAAACAGAGGTCTTGTTCTTCACTGCTGTCGTTGAAATGGAAATGTTCGTATTCTCCATTTCTGATCTCAGTTGAGACTCCAGGTTTACCAGGGTGTACATTGGCCCGCGTGATCGCTCAGCCTTCTGAAGAATGTTAATAGCACTAGGTCTGTATGTATATCTGAAATATTTCAGAGCTAATACAGGGCCCATGCCAACTCCACTGATTAGCTGAAACATTGCGTAATATGGTCATGAGGAATCAATGTTCGTATGTACACAACAAATCAAAAGTGTAATAATATAACCTACCAGCAGTGTTACCCAGTATGTTGGCTGTCTGCACAGGCGGAACATGATTGTGTACATCCCAGCAGATGGTATACTGCTGATGAAGAAATTTATGATGTAGAATGCAATGAAGTTTCCCCATATTGCGAGAAATTGCACAAATGTGAAAGAACTACAAAAAAAAACAGAGAGAGAAGACAGGTAAGGACAAGTATAATCTAAAGTGCAGTTCTTAAAAGCGTAATGACTCAAGTTCATGTTTTTCTACTTCATCTCCAATGTCACCACAAATGCCTGCAACCAAATGCTTCCTGAGAGGGCAACCATTGACAACTCCTCCATCTCACTCTTCTCATTAGCATAAGCATGAATAGTAATCAGGAAAACAACAATTGCCTGAAATCAACCAAGAAAAAGGCACAGACATCAACCCACCTGAAAATGGCTCAGGTACATGTAGCTCATGCATTAGTGAAATATGTGCTCCAACCCAACATAGTGGGCCCACATTCTACAGAAGTGTAGTGAACATGTATAGAAAAACTGATCGATACATTTTCCAAGAAATACTCAGTAACCACTTACTAATTTACAACTTTGACAAATGAACAAAAAAAAAAGATGCTGTGCTGTGATATAGACGAGCATGCAAATACAAATTCAGAAATTTTCTTATTTTTAACAAAAATGACGGAACTTTGTCTCATAGTATTTGCACAATATATGCAAAACAACGTTGCATTCAGAAATATGAACTTACATGATACAATGATCGACCAAACCAACCAGCAAATGTACTTGGATTTAAAAGCCTGTAAAAGAGGCAGAAATTGAGGCAACCCAAACTGAACCTAAAGAGTTTCAGATAATTTGCTCATAAATACAAGCTATGGACGAAATATATACAATATATATGAACTTTTAACAACTAGCAGTGCGTCCATGTGTTACAGCAGAAAGAAGTGATCACAATAAAGCATGACAGCATACTAATTTTGCCAGCAATACATGTTTTTGAGATACCTTAGTTATGAACTTGTGATGGGAAGCAAGAGATGTAGGTAAAGAAATTTACATTGCTGCTGCCAACTCAAAAATTATAAGCAGATAAAGAAAATGGAAGAAAGTGTAATTTACCTTCCAGCCTGGCAGTAAAGCAATATCTCTGGGTTTTGCATCACTGTCTTTTCAGATAAATCCTTATCCAGGACAGTAGTTAGAACAGGAATGCTTGTGTAGAAGACATTATAAGCCATCAAACTAACCGAGTTGAATAGACTTGTTCCAGCAATACCAGAAAGAAAAGAAAAACTGCATGAATAGAATGAGATCATTGAGAAGCATATATACAGCATTCTTTTATGGATAAATGGACTATCAGAATACTATTGCCTTAAGGACTCAAATAAACAAAGAAGACCAAATTAAGTTTATGACTTACAGTATCTGGATAAAGCAAATTAACAATGACTTGTAGAAGGAATACTGAGAAAGAAAAGCTGTATGATTGTATGAGTATCGCCCATGGACAAGAGTAAGCCTTTTCAAAAACCTGAACTCTGCCAAGACAGAAAAACAGAGGCATATGATGAAAAAGCTGAGTAAAATTACAGTGTACGAACCAATCCAGAATATAATCAAAATATTAGAGAATGAAGGAAAAATACTGATAAACATAAGCATACAGAGCTCCAGAAACGTAGTTGAGGAACTACTATTCACTCAGACAGATGATTCTTAGGGAAAATAATTGCAGTGTTCTGCTGTTTAATGGCTACTGGCCTGCTAAATTATTCATTAGCAGAAACTAGTAAAATACAAGTAGAGACATTGATTATGGATCTCATTTAATATTTTTTGGGACTTATCCCTATGGCTCATTGATATACTGACAGTTATAACATGCAAAGTGTAGTATTTAACTGAAATATTGATAAATGCATAGCTAAAAAGAGGTTTTTTATCAAAAAAAAATCTTGATACACCATGTGATTTCTCAGGAAAATCTATTACTAGTTTCTTACAAATGAAATATGTAGATATCCAGTTCAAGATAGGAAATGTTCCTAGTAACTGGTCTCAATCTAAACAAACTATCTGTCATAAACTGGGTAGCAACATTAGATAACTTGCACAATGATCACATCTAAGAGAGCAGTTGAGAGTATTGTCCTGTAATACGCATTACAACACAAACTAGTTTGGTACTTTAATTATCTCACTGAATATTCAACAAGTCCCCTCAAAAAAAAGAATGGTCAATAAGGCAGTTTTTTCCTTTGAATATTACTCGAATTTTCCCCGCATGATTTCATTAGGAAATATTAATGCAGTCCTGTTCATATTCCCAGTGTGGCAGGGTAGGTCCAAAAACCAGGGGAATAGGCCACTCAGTCCCCCTGCCCTGCCAGAATGCCAATGCCAGCAATGCTTTTGTCTGGCATGGTAACAGAGGCTCCTAGGCTTTCTGAGCTAAGTTTGTAGATTTATTGCTTAGTACATAATGAAATGATTAGGTCTCTTTTGTAAGGAGGATTCCTGTGCTACAGTACATGTGGGTACTATAATATGACCTCTCCCTCAAGAATATGATCTCTACTTTCCTAAAAACCAATATCTCTAACTTCCTAACTAAACCAACAAGTTTCAAACTAATAGATAGAATACCACTTAACTAATCCCTAGGAAACTAATTAATTGTTTATAAAATAATTACTTATTTTGGAAGGTAAAACTTCCCTAATCCTACTGGGTGTACATCCCCTAGAGTTGGGATGAACTCCGCACTGGATTCAGCCGTTCAACTATTTTCATGGACTGGATTATGCCACACCTTTTCTATATATTCTTCCCTTCCTGTGTACGGACCACAATGAGCGAATAACATCTTCTTTTTGGGAAGGTCAATTACCCAGCGATTTCGGTGGCCAGCATGGAATATGTGCCTTCCAACGAATTAAGAACTACCAGCGCGGTGACACTTAGAATGAACAGAAACCTAGCTAGGTAGCAGCCCATTATAACTACCTCGGAAGTGTCCATGAGCATCTCGGTTGATTCATTGATCTGAGGCTTTGAATTCATGAACAGATGAACTGCCTCCTTTCACCAAAAACAAAGGAGATGAACTGCCTCACCCCTGCCATTCTACTGATTTACTTTCATGCCACACTTGCTAATGTTTGATGATCATATTCACACAAAAGCTTTCAATTTCAACATGATGATATTGGGAAATAGGAATTTCATTTCTTGTAATTGTTCAATCAGATTGTTTCCTCATGTACCCCAACAAGATAAAAAAACTCCAGCAAGTGGTTGAAATTAGCTTGATCTCAACCGTCAGAACACCAGGGATGACTGTGATTTGGCAAATCCAACTGCCAACTCTAGGGTATCCAGACCCAATCCTACTGTGATACTTATTTTGGAAGGTTAAACCTTCCCTAATCCCAAAACACAGGGAGGCATATCAGTTTAAATTTTCTTCTCTTTTTCCAGCAATCCATTTAATCAGATAAGACCTCATTACTACGTGTGAGTTGTCAGTTGTCACTGAAGAGAAGTAGACGAGATAATTGTTCATGCATTTGTCAAATCAATCTTGGTAACCAGAGTAACAGATGAAGTATTTACAATCTAGGTGCTAAACATATTAGAAGTAAATTGAACACATATTTGACAGATTGAATTTATACATAGTATACAAATTATTATAAAATAACAAGATCTTATGAACCTATTGTTAATACAACACTGAGATAATGTACAAAACTTCATTAAGTAAATAATATAGTCATAGCAAGAATAGTGATGGGTGATAACATGAAGGACAATTTTGGTAACAAAGACTTACTGCCAATGCTATAGTCAGCAGCCCTTGCTGCTTGAAGACCTTCTCTGCCACTAATTCCTACACCAATATCAGCCTGTTGTATCATCCTGACATCATTCCCACCATCTCCAATAGCCAAAGTTCGATAGTCACATGATTTTAGAAGCTTTACAAGCTGCACAAAATTAAGACAAAATCAACACCGGGAAAAATAAATCCATTGATTACAAATGTTTACTAAAACTAGGGCCCAGGTACTGATAGATATCTATCATGGATAGGTCAGCATCTTGCATATGTAAGTATAAATTACAACATATTGGTCCTTTGGTAAAAAAAAAAGATATTGGTCCATTTTCTAATAACAATTGAAATGATTTTAAATTTAAATGCATGATATAGCTGCTCAGGAGTAGAAAACAAGATCATGATGGTTGTGATTGCAAGCTCGAAGCCCTATTCTCCCTTCCTAAAAGTAAATAAACAAAGAGATACATATCGTTCTCTGCATAACATGCACAGAAAATTCGAATGCCACATTATACAGGAAAAAAGTATGCCACATCAGAAATAAAAAGTGGTGGTTTGTGGGGAGGGGATTATTTGTTCAGGTTCCAGGAGTACATGATAAAATTTGGGCTGTTTCAGAGGAGTGAAAACTGCACTGCCAAAACAGTTGTGAGAGGCTAAATGGATCGATTCCTTAGAAAAGGCATGTCATACTTACTATATTGTATTTTTTTAGTTATCAAATTTAACAGTTAAAACAAAGATTGTAATGAATACATTTGACTCCAGCAAACATGAGCAAACCAATGCCGCTGAATTTACCTGTGCTTTCTGAGATGGTGTAACCCGGCAGCATATTGCTGTTTTTGAAAGAACTGCTAGTTCAGTAAAGGCTTCGTTATAGTGTGACAAGATGATTTCAAGAGCCCAACCATCCACAACAAAAGCTAGCTCCTGTTCCAACCAAATACTACATCAATGGATACGAAATGCACAATCCATCTTAATATGAAGCATTTAAAACTAACCTTAGGTTCAGAAGTAGTTATCCGCATAGTAAGTAGAACTCTTTCCAAGCTTCTAGCGACTTCATCCTCAGTTCTTCCATTGATATACAAGAGTTGCCCCTTGGGCTCTACATACAGAAAAAGGGAAGTCATGCAACAGCGTAACGAAGCCACCTTACACTGCATTTTATTTCAAATTGAAGTCAACCTATCCGGAATTGATGCAATTGAATAACTATTTCATTATTTAAAGATTACTCATGATTATAATTTACTTGCAGAGGACTGACTCAAATCTTGAGTTAAGTTTGAAAATATTTTAAGAGAATGCCATAGTTTATGTAATAAAGGACATGATCAAAACAGTTACAGACTGAAACATTTCTAGGCAGAGGTAATATTTCATGGGTAAGAATATTGTTTATGAGTGAAATGTGATGATCCTTGGATCATTGCATCAGCATGGGGTAAACATCCATTGGAGGAAGGTCTGGCAACAATGAACTAAGTAGAACGGTGCTAGATGAAGGAGAGCACCAATAGGTGGAGGAATAGATTTAGAATAGCTGGCCTACAGTACCAAGACTTATTTAGGTAGTACTCCTAAACTTATTTTTAAAATTAACAAAATAGATAACAACTCAATTTAATATTAACTCTAATCTTAGCAAATCCTAACCTACAGTACTCAATTTAATATTTCTTCTGCCCGCTATATAATTATTGTTGATCCTAGTGGAAGGGCATCAAGTTGGTGATTCTACTAATAACACGAGTCAAAAAAATTAGTGGAATCTTTTAGAAGTGAAACCTATTCAGTGAGAACTGAGAAGACTGCCACCTGAAGAAATGAGATTGCACAAAAGTGCGATTTGAATAGCAGTGCTTTGTTTATCACCAGTTAACATCCAAAAGTTGATTCCTGACTGCCTCAGTATTTCAATAGTTTCTGGTACACCAGCCTTTACACAGGTCAACAGAATCATCAGAAAGCAATAGAAAATGACCGAAAAAAAAAACTTTGGCTAGAAATGAAGGAAAACCTGGAGGCGATCCTCTATTGCACTGACACCAAGAATCTCTAAGCTGTGCTCTAGATTCTGGCATACCTCAGCAACTTTCCACTGATCATAACAAATGTTGCAATACTAGTTTCAAGGCATTAGGCATATATCTAGATAAACGAAATCAACACGATACCTACCTCTCTATCAATTAATGCACTGTTGGCTTCCTTGAATGATATGGACCATTCTAGGTACTCCTCCAATTCCAGTTCACGCCATCCCAAGCAGAGAGTCCGCAATCCGAGCTGAGCATATTTGTCGACCGCATCAACAAATGTCTTTATCCGCTGTCCTGAAAAATAATAGAATCATGAGTCTGAAAACCAACACAAGCAGAGTCATTGGTTGTGCAGCAGTTAAATACATGATTTTTTTGTGATCTGTTTTTACAAATTGTCAAGGGTTAAGACAGAAAAGATATGGCAGTTAATTCTCAGCAAGAATTATAAATTCACACATGAAATGAAGATCAAGAGTATGCATGAAAAATGTCAATATTTCAAATATTACAGTTAAAAACAAATTAACGAAAATAGATATTTGGTGTATTATGATTACCAGAATAAGCACATGGAATAATTGCTTCATCTGCGCCTTTGGATAAAAGAAAAATCTTTCCACTTTCACAGTCCAATACCACAACAGACATTCTTTTTCGATCAGATGTGAACTCTAGAATGTCAAGCATCTCATATTGAACCACCCGTCTGTTGAAGTGAATTTCTGCTTAAATACATGTCTTATTATTTTGACAAGACAACAGGAACAAAAAATGAAAAGCAAGGAGACATAGGTAAAATGTAACAAACCTACCAGCATGGTTTCCATTTTTGTTGACAAGCACCATATGCAAATTAGAGGCTGCGTTAACAAGAGCATCCTCATCCTGGGACTGAGCTTTATATAGAATTGTTCCACTAGAACTGTTCTTTAAAATAGGCAATGGTAAGGTCAAAGAAATAAATATGTGCTGAGAGTAACTGAGACAGATGAAAATATAACCTTTTTATAGGAATAACTGTATTGCAGAGAGTCATGACTGTCAAAAACTTAATGACATGAGGAGAATTATTGGCAACAGCATTAAGCAGTTCGACATCTGAACATAACAACAGTAGATTAGTACACACACTAACAAACTTGCAAAAGCATGTCATCATGAAAATGTTCTAAAAAGTAAGAATAGATTATTAGTACTAAAGTAGTATACTGCATATCCACATGTTATCTATCTTCTAAAGTCAGTACATATTTTAGAGTTAAGATTATAATCCCACAGAACTATCTGGAGAATTCTCCATTAGAGACTATGCTACATGATAGACCCACAAGATTCAAGAGATATCTCCTTTGAGACTCTTGACCCACCACAACTTTTCATAATTTCATCATATATTTAAATATACTAAACCAAACATAAATTTTCATGTGCTCTCCATTGTAAACACATTGACAAGGCACAGGGTTTATATTCTAATAATTTCAGAAGGTTTGTTGATTGGCTTGCATGTAAATTTAGTAGGGTTTTTCCTGCCAACAATGTACTACCTCCATTCCAAAATATAAGCATTTCTGGCTACGTAGAAGGATGTCTACATTCATAGCCAGAAATGCTTATATTTTGGAACAGAGGTAGTATCTATTTTAGCTCCTTTTCTTTCATATGCATTTATTTATCATGCACGTAAAACATCCTCTTTCATCTTTCCAAAAAATCATGAGGGTAACTATGTCATTTCCTCTCGTAATATAGTCGATTTCATTAACAAAATCCTTGTACAAAATCAATACATGCTTTGTGTCAATCAACGTTGGGAGTATAATTGAAAGAAGTGGATAACCAAGGCGATTTACAAGACAAGCTTGGAACAGAAAATAACTAAAAAGCCAACAAAAAACTGAAAAAAAGAGTCATTCATTCTTTATAAGCTAGCTGTTTTAAAAAGAATGAAAAATCTTCTGAAAAGTTAACAAGGCAGCTGAAAAGAAATTTTCTCTTCCTAATATACTTTTGCATTATCTATATTATATAACTCATTAGTGTTACTCTACCATCCTGGTGCTAACCCCTCCACTGGAATAGAATAAATATTTAGAGATGCATACTTGTGGAAACATTATGATCCAGCCTAATATGTTCACCTAACAAATAAAAATAATTCATTAGCAGAAGGTCACCTAACTATGGTATGATTAGAACCCTGGCTTTATTATATTTTCTACTGAAAGAATGAAGAAAAAATTGTTTACTAAGGATTGCAGATGACCTCTAAGCGCATCTCCACTCTCATTCCCATAAAAGGTGCCACCAATAAAGCACCTCCTGAAGATCATCTTGTTCTCAGTCAGAGTTCCTGTTTTGTCTGTCAAAATATATTCAACTTGACCCAAGTCTTCACTAATTGCTGTGCTGGTAGTTATCAAGAGATGATTAGTTATAAGAAACAAACAAGATCCTGCTTACTAAGAAAAAGGAAACTGTCTACTTACTTTGCTGCATGAGCAGGTGTATTTGTTTCATGGTCATACATCTCCTCATCCCAGTCTATGAACTTTGCATACAGGCTTTTAACAAAGTCTAGAGAAACCTACAAGACACACACATAACTTCATTTAACAAGGGTTCCTCCAATTCTGCATTATACCCTGAGGCAATGTTCAGATCCTGATTGTGCATCAGAAGTCTAAAATAAACAGGTTCCCATGATTTCTGAATTGAGAATGAATTTTGACTAAAGAAACAGTTCTAAAAAATATCAATACGAGTTAGTTTATTATTTTTGAATTGAGTCAGACTAACACAAATGGGTAAGAAAGCCAACCATGCTCTGTCCAGTTCTCTGTATGTCCATATGATCCCCGCAGCTGCATTGATAGTACAATGTGCTATATGCAGCCTCCTTATCAAACCATAAGTTGTATAATTCTTGCAAATATCTTCCTAAGCATAAATGATGCATGCAAAGTTATTAGCCTTTTCTATCTTTTGCCCTCACTAATCTCTTCAGCATTTATCAGTGCTGAGGCATTAACTAA
The DNA here is from genome assembly GCA_030770085.1 of Oryza coarctata. Classification (NCBI taxonomy): domain Eukaryota; kingdom Viridiplantae; phylum Streptophyta; class Magnoliopsida; order Poales; family Poaceae; genus Oryza; species Oryza coarctata. The sequence continues at coordinate 8,165,096 of CM061483.1, read as the reverse complement.
TCTCTTTAGTGCTGAGGCATTAACACCATGCGTGCAATGGTCATTTTCCTCTATAATTACTTTAGTTTCATGATCTCCCTAATTTCTGCTCTTCGCCAAAATGCTCATATAGAAAGCAATGGACAGAGCACAATGGAAGTATACTAATAACACTCATAGAAAGAATTGAACACTACGGAAGTGTAGTAGTATAAAGTATTTAGTGTTTTGGTTTAAAAGAAAGAGACAGCAATCTTCATTTCACTGGGGTGAGATCTAGTGGTCCACACATTCTGCTAAAATTTGTGGTATTGACAACTAACAAGTAACTACATCAATTACCAGTAGAGTATCCAAGGCCATACAGTATCGGTTAATATCTTACTAATTTACAAGATAAATTTGCTGTAATTTCTGTTTTTCATTATAGAAGGATTAAAACCATGTACAAACTTGAATATACTAAAATCATACTGGGAGCTATGACAAGAAAAAAAGTACCATCTTGGATAACATTGAACTAGTAAACTACAATTAAAAACATGTGGATATGAATGAATGGACAGTTAATGCAGGCAGGATCAAGTAATTTGTTCATTAAAACCAACAAAGATAAAATTGCACCAGCAAGGAAACATTAGCAATCATGGTCTAGGGTTTTTAGTCGTAATTGGTTTTGAGTCTACGTATGGTCTGAAAGTGCAAGGGGTGATGTTTTTCATTGAAAGCTCAAAATGAAGCACAAAGCTTTTGAAAATAAGTTTTTTCAAGCTGCTACTACTTCCAAAATTTAACATCATGTTTAATTTAGTAAATGATAGAATATTAAGCATGAGAATATTTTTTATGATTACACAAAAATCACCACATAAAACACAAGCAAGTAAACCAGGATTATATAATTTCAAGGAGTCATACCTTTATTGAAATGGGAATCATAATGGAGCACAATAGTTCAAACCGCAGAGGGATAACCAAAATCTGATACCATGGTTCATCATCATCGTACTTGACATACCATTGCTAAAAAAATGCCAAGTACAGTCCGGTTATCATGTATTAATGAAATATTGAAGGCTCATATTAGTAATGAGATTAACATAGGGAGTAATGAAAATTTATGTCCACCTACTATAAAGAAGTTTAAGGTCTGAGTTTAGGTGGTTTCCTTTCCAAGCAACTCTTTGCCACAAAATTATTGAAGGAACTAGCTAAATGTCCGTGCATCACTACGAATGAAAATCATTCTTAATAAATCTTTGCTTCTGGCAATGCCACCTCAGAAATAATTTTCAACTGTCATTGAATGTTTCATACTCTCATTTTGATCCCAATCATGTTATGTTCGTTGCGTTGATTCACATGATCAATTGAATCTCTGTCTTGATTATAGTTTCATTTATAAAATGACTTTGCACCAAGAAATATCAAATTAATGTTTTCATGTACTTATTGATAATATGCATTAGGGACCCAGTTAGTAATAGTGTTCCAAGATGATTAATCGCTCAAATTTTTATGTCAATCTCCAGAGATATTATCTTCTGAACTATTTAATGTTGGCATAATAAGATTATAGAATACAGATTATGAATCTAGACCACAACTTTAGGGCTCATACACAACAAGAATTTTTATAAATCAGTTAAGTTTTCAAATAGCATGGAAAATCCCCTGTATCACAAATGAGCCATTGTAACAGGAAGTCAGTTCAAGAAAATTCTAAATTGTATGTGCTAACTTCCAAGTTCAATGGCTCCAATTACTGTAGTAAAAGGGGAGAGGGAGAAATAGATTCACTCCCTCTACTTCTCCTGTGCCCTCCGGCCAAACCATCTAATGTCAATAAAACAAAACACAAGCTATCGTGGCAGCAGGGACACACCTTCATTGGCAACTCCCACACGTATGACTTTTGTCTGATGTTTGGGTGAAGACATTACACTTTGAATCCACAGGAAATCCCTAGGGATTAAATGTAGAGAAATTCGAGCTGGAGCAACTAAACTGTGCAAATAGGGTTTGAGAGGACAATACAGCATTCTTCCTAAAAGCAATGTAGTTTACTGCAATTTTCAAGACTATGTTGCCTGCTCAACATAGTTAGCCCAGCTGCTATTGTCAAAATACAATTTGTGTTATTCATTTGGAAAATTAATGGTTATTTCTATCTGCTTGTTGGAACGAACCATGGCACAAAATTAACAGGAGGCATGCATCATATAACACAATCAAATAAGCTCATTTCGTCTGCAGTAGTTAAAGACAAAAATACCTTACGGGCCTCAGTGTCCTTCCACACATTGCCTGCAGATCCAAGAACGAGAACAACAGCAATTTGAAATAAGAATATTGCACCAGTAAGCTTATCAATCATTGCATCCATGGCAGTGAGCTTGGGCTCTGGTACTCCCCTACTCATTCCCAACTTAGTCTCATTGCCTGAAAAGTTGAGATTGATAATAAAACAATCAGCCCTTTTGTAAACTCGACCTCAGTCTTAGACTTGCAGATCAAACTAAGATAAACATGGCTAGCAATTTGTTTCACCTGTAGAAAAGTAAGAATTAATTACAAAATGTCAATCATAGTTCTATGATCCATCACTGGATATTAATTAATATAAGAAAAGTTCCATACAAAGGTGTTTTAAGTCACAAACATTTCCTCTGCATTATGGTCAGAACCATGATTCAGATTCAAGACTTACATTTGCTACATCTATTGGTCCTAAATTAGTATTCATGTCTTTTCACCTTTGAATTCAAACTGTAGGCTCTTCCTTAAAAAACACATACAACCACTCAAAGATAAGTGTTCAGTACACATTGAGCAAATGTGAACTCTTCAGTTGACCACAAGTTGTATAAAACTACATTTGTACTAATTAGTCAATACTCTCAAAAGCAAATTAGTCACACTTTACATTAGTATCAATTAGTCCTTGATGAAAGTTATTTAAACTTTAAAGACCATATACAAAAACTCTATTTCCTGACTTAATTATAATACTGAAGGATATTCCTATATAAATTTCCTCAAAATATAATAAATGTGTCATATAAAATAAATAGGGACGTAATGTGTAGTGTAGAGTAAACATGTTGTCCACAAGACACTGTTGTAACAGAGCCTTGGTGACCTTGATAGTTGTAATGCCCCAAACAAACAATGATTCTAGAATGCAGATTTTCTTTCCTCGAAAACGCAAGAAGTGCTTCATTACATTAAAAGAGAGCAAAAATATGTACAAGAAACAAGAAAAGGAACAAAACACATATCCGAGAAGGAAAGCCTCAACCCCTGCTAGAACTACTCCATTAAAGCCTTACAGAGAAACTCAAGGAGTGCACTAGCACCCACAAGACACCACAAGCTACTCTCCGCAGACACTGCTGCCAGAACCACTGCTACCGATGGGTTGGCTCCATTGAACACGGAATCATTACGATGCTTCCAAATTTCCCAAGCAACCAAAATGACTAAGGAGTTCAGTCCCTTTTTAATCTCTTTAGGAACCCCTTTAATTGCTCCACACCACCATCCTGAGAAGCTCAACTCCGAGGGTTGAGGTGCGGCAGCCCCTAGATTAACCCTCCCAAGAATCAACGCCTATATTTGCCAAGAGAAGACACATGGGACTAGAATGCAGATACTGCCCTTTATCTCTAAAAATTAAAACCATTACATAAATTTAGCACTATATCCCTATGTAAATAACACTGGAAAAAAATCTCAACATAAGCAATACATGGTCAGTTAGCAACACGAAACAATACTTAACCATGTATGCCAGTCAAAAAAAAAAGAAAGCAACCATGTACCTCCCATATCTATGATTGGACACTATAGAACTTAAATAAAGGAAGGAAATTTCATGACTAAGCGGATACAAAATAAAATATTAAACAGCAAGTAAAAGCAATATTCAATAAGGGCAAGCAATTCTTTGACAAACAAGGGAATTTCTTAAAAATATATAGTACTCCCTCTGTCTCAAAAAGATTTCACTTTTGTATGTAAATCTGGACAAGTGTTTGTCAAGATTCATGTACAAAAGTAAACTTATTTTGGAACAGAAATAGTATGTTAGTAACTCATTTGTTTAGTTGAGATTTTTTTTCAAATTTCAGCTTGTGCAAATAACTATTTACGTTCTGTACTTGTTAAATTGCCTTAAAGGCAGCAATAGAATACTAAAGTAGTCTGCACAACAGATTGTCTGTCCTGGTTGCTTACTTGCCTCTAGCTGTAAATGGAGATACAGAATGAAACAGCATACTAGCATTGACGTAAATGTCAGGGGAAACATTTTACAACAATTTCAGCTTCAGTTAGATTTGTTGGGAGTATATAATACTATTGATGGAAAAAGTGATACACATCAGTCTTGTGAATTAGGAGAAAGCTAGTTCAAGGTACCTGTATAAACTGCCACACCACAAGCCCATTCTGTGTTTCTCAAGTAGCATGATTGTAGCAGTGTGTTACTGATAGTCAGTGGGCAAATGTCATTATCAATAAATGGAGGTAACAGCCGTATGTTTGCATCCAATCTTCTGATGTCTTTATCTGGGTTTGGGCACTCAATAACACCCTGTTTAGTTAAGGCATGAAAGTGGTGAAAAAGGAAATAAAAGAAGCACCCAAAAAATGGTTTCAGAAATGCCTGATACCTTAATGTTGTGCAACTGTTCAAGGTTCAGTCCTAAACATACCGATGGGATTACTCTTGTCTTCAAATCAATTTCCCCATCAAGAGCAGCTGTCTAAGGAAATAATCAGAGCTCAAGAATGTTAGGTAAATGAAGGCTCAATATGCACTACGTTTTTTCTTTGGAAGGGAAAATCAAATTATAAATTGATATTAGACAAGGAATAAAACAGATCAAGGTAAACAAATGAATTTACAAAATTAGGCAGAAAAATGTTTTGTAGGAATGACCAATACTTTTTATTAGGTCAGTAACATCTATATTGACAATAAAGATCAGCAACATTTATGATTCATTTTTATCTGTAGTAAATGCACTGCCATTTAGCTAATGATTTTTAGAAAGTTCTTAGTTTGAAGAAAATTGTGGTTCACCTGATATCAGTTGTGCAACAAAGGTGGGGGTCGCATTTAAGCATTTTTAGTCTTTTCATGCATGTCTTACCTCAACATGACAAATGCCCTGTGAGTCAGAAGTTCCTATCAAAACAAGGTCACATGGTACTTCCTCATTTTCTCGAATCCATACTATGTTACAAACATGAATATCTTGTGCTTGGACCTACATAACAATTGGAAAGTGTCATATTCATAGGCATACAAGTACAAAAAATTTAAGAATCAGATATGACAGCAAAGATTGAAATTACACTGGTATGATTACTAGCAAAATTTATACATTTGTGATCCTCAATATTCTCTAATAATAATGAATCCAGGCAGAATGAGAAACAGTAAGCATTGAGAAGTATTGGATTTATGGAAGTATCCAATATCTGTAATGGGCTGTTGGCCATACATAGCACAAAGTAAGATGATGCTGTGCTGTCACATTCCTTCAAGAGAGAACACAATGGATAGCTATGGTTGATATGCATATGAGCCCCCAAGATGGTGCAGCCTAGCGGGGTGAAGATGGCAGGTAGAATAGCACTAAAGGGAGCAACGACATGGCAGATAGATATTGAAGCTCTGTAGACAAAGAGGGGTTGGGGAGAAGGATTCTGTGGAAAAACAGCAGAAGAGATAGAGAGAGGCATGGAGATACTTCTTATTTGGCTTAATTCAAGGAATAACAACTAGAAAAAATCTCAGGTTTCGTTGGTAACTATCAACCCTCCAAAATGCAACTTTAATCAGTAATTTCTATAGTAAACACAAATGCCTTGTCTTTCTATAGTAACATATTTACAAAACCCAATAAAATTATAGTTTTATGCAAATACACTTTGAGATAATGCATACCTGCTTTTCACAGATCCACTCTATTTATTCAAAAATATGTAGATACTTAAAGTTTTAATAGTTTACCCTATAAATACATGTATTTGTGACTGGAGGAAAGGAGGGCTGAATACTACCAACATTGTGTTTTATAGGGTGCATTTTAATTTCAAAAAGTCTTCAAGATTAAAGTTTGACATAAAATGTATTCTTATTAGGTATAAAACCAACATTGTGTAAGAACACTTTGAAATATTAATTTATTGGTATAATTTTATGCATTACAAGTATTTGTGGTTTGAGTAATCGTTGGTCAAACTATACAAACATTGACCTTTTGAACACAGAGTATGCTTTAAAAATATCAACAGAATAATTGGGAGAGGATTACGGGAAATGAAAGGAGAAATGGACCATAAGACCAGGGAGAAGACTTTAGATGAGAGAGACAAATTAATCCTATTTACTGAATGAAAAGTGTGGCAATGTCTTCTCATTGATATGGGGCTCAAGGATAAAACTACATCAAACTGTCTAAAGACAAGATAAAATGCATCTAATGCAAATGCAATCTAGAACAAACCATATCCTTACTTTCCTAACAAATCATATCTCTGAATTCTTAATCACCTGTAACTTCCCTAACTAATAGGATACCAATTGACTGATCCCTACCCTAGGAAACTAACTCATTATTCATTGGAATAGAATATGTAATCCTAATCTACAGTAGTGAGAGAACGTTATCTAGCCAGTTATGAGACCGTGGCCTGAGGTGAAATTGGTCCGGATACTGTTCATGCACAGTATAACTACCATAAAAATCAGTTTTTCAGATAAAAATCCATGTCCAGTTCTTATTATTTCTGAACTATTTGTGCACCATTAAATATTTTAGGATATATTAAGAACACAAGAGAACAATACCAAACATAGACAAACATTTTTATAAATGGAAAATATTGCCATATAAACGTACATGTTTGCGGGTACCATTCTTTACAATCCAAACTTCTTTTTCATTTGCTTGCTTGTCTGAAATATACCTATTATAGTCATCCCAGGCTTCTTTGGTTGCTGAAACTGCAAAAATAAACATAAGTGGGCCCCATGTGCTTGCGGGATTTACAGGAGTGATAAGTGACCACAGTTGGAGGCATGCTATCAGCAAGAAATATTGATTCATGAAACGCCTGAAACACCAAATGAAAAAAATCAACTTCTACGATAAATGTAATTACAGTCAAGGCTTCTCCATGGTTAATAATGTAAAAACCAGGAAACTTCCATTTTATTTTAAGAAAATATAAAATAATGCAGCTAAGAAGTACAAACCTAAATTGCTCCCATAGATTTTTTGGCAGGAAATTTATTAAGGTGTACTTTGTGTTAGAGATCCGGTTATCACAATAGTCATTCTGGTAGGATTCATCATTTATGTAGACAAAACGCTTCATTGCTAAAAATAACCATGCACTCTATGGTAATTTATCCCCTCTGGTTGCCCACGTGAGATCAGCTGAAAAATCCTGCCAAAAACTTAAGAACATCAGCTTAAATGGAAGCAAAATGGAAACTCCAAGTGAATTAACATTAATCATTAAAACTGCAGGCAGTGTAACTTAAGAACATCAAGTTAAAAATGTAGGAGAAATGGAAATTCAAGGGACATCATACCATGAAGATAATCAATATAAAATATGACCATCAGAATGAATGGAGACTGGATTCAAATGGTGAGCTAACAAAAGTGTAACTGAAGAAGTGATACTACATAACTAGAGGTACTAGACCAATCCACAATAACTTGTGCTTTTGGAAGAAAAAAAAAAGAGTGACTGATGCACAACTAAACTGCAGTCAGAATACACAGGTGAAAAATATTATCCCCCTTACTTTCCTAAATGAAAATTCCTGCCCAAAATGAAAATCCTGTCAAACAGAATGCCAAGAAATCTAATCAAGCCATTCATATTTACGACAAACTAGTTGTGCCTGCTGGAATATTAGTATTACGGGCAACCGCAAAGAAGGTAGAGGGACAGATGGTCTGATAAACTGAATAATTGTCAGGTGGAATGTGCTACCACATGAAACTTGTAGCATCTCCTCTTTAGTTTCAACTATTACCCCTTCAGATAAGCTAATCAAGCTAAGAGATTACAAAAGGCCCCAGTGGAGCTATATCATGTTGCTTCTGTAGATCTTACATTCACTTTGTACCGATGATTCATATGATCATAACATATTCACCAATAGGATGAGACTCTCACTTTGGATTTTTGAGACCACATTTTCCTGTTTCTGTCTCAATTACTCAGTGAACACTACTTGATTGCTAATCTGTTATTTACAAGTATATGAGAACATCAAAGAAACACCTAAAGAAACAATGAGTGACCATGTGGTATTTGAACATGCACTTTCTTCTTCTAGGAAACATGACTCATGGGACATCAGGTAATAATAAGGTCAATTATTAAGTACTCTATCAATTGATTTACTGTTTACATACGAATTCCATGATTTTTCCACATTGTTGAGCAATGAAATTGCTTAACACTGCTGTAAACCTATCTGTTATCTTACCTACACTGTTTTATGATCGTAGGTAAAGGGCTTAGCGCCTTAGTGATAAGGAGGAATAAAATAGAGGTAAAATTTTCAAAGCAAGTTGAATTCATAGTTCAAGCTACAATGGAGTCATGCATTTATACTTTGTAGTCCCTTAAGCCTCTTGTACTCAATCAGCAGATTCAAGTAGACAAAATGTCTCTCCTGTTTGTGTGCTGACTATTAAACTGACTATCTGGCATACCCTTTAGGTCTCTTTTGTTTATGTATCTAGTTTATGGCATATTCAATGTATGTATAATCCAAAAGAACAAATACCATGTCAGCTCATATAAACAAAAAAAATGGACACGCATGCTGCAGTCATTTCCAAATCAACAACCATTGCTTGAAGAATGGCATGATAGTGCTTGCACAGATAGCAAAAAATGGCATGGTCAAGAATTATGTTGTATTTTCATGTAAACTGAATGAGAACTTAATTCCAGTTCTCTAAATGTTCCCTGGAAAAGCCAATTGAGGGAGAACTTTGAAAAAGAACAGTTATCTTCAATTTCGGGTTTGTCTACATGTTCACATTCTTGAGTTGGTGCGCAAACAAGAGATCCTGAACCTGCAAACGTCGTAATGGAAGACAAACGCACTAAAAATAAGGCATGTGCTCACACTGAGTTCCCGCGACAAAATATACCCACATCCTGAACGGCTGAACCATATAGCCTACAACGTACTACAAATTGTTGCACAAATGTTTACTAAATCTAACAAGATCAAACAAGAGCGCGGCCATTCTACTGTCCTACGTATACAAAACATCGGTTCATCTAAAATAGAACATCCAAAAATCAACCAAAAAGAGCGAGAGAGGGAGAAGCGATTCCTGGTCTCCATACAACTTACTGCAGGAGGAAGGAAGAAGACGGGTCGGCAGCAGCGTCGGGATCGGTGGAGCGAGGGGGCGACGAGGTACGGCCAGCGTCGGGACGGGGGCCGGACGGTGACTGTGAGGCGTAGGAGGGAAGGAGGCGGATCCGGGATTCCGGGGAGGGCGCGGAGGTCCCCCGAGGAGCCGCCGCCGCTGGCGCTGGTTGGGGGGGCGTCGGATCGGGCTCGGCGGCGGCGGTGGCGGCTGCCGGCGGGCGTCCTGTGAAGAGGAGTGCGTCGAGGTGCGACCGTGCGTGCTAGGTGGAATACGGAAAGGGGTAAAACCGTAAAATAAACGAATGAGTCCTGCTAATGTATTAAAAATCCAACCCAGCCCATGGCAGCTGTAGTGTAAAAAATTGTCTGCCCAATCTAGCCCGAAAACCACACAGAAGCTTTATACCATTGAACCAACCAAACATTTATAGAACTCTTTCCTGTTGCTACTCGAAGCTTTTGATCCAATTAAACTAAAGAAAATAAATCCGAAAATCACAGATTGAATCCTCTATTCTTACACAACTGCCTCCCACTATCTGCAATTAAAATTTTCCATCTTCCTCCACAGTCAGCCATGTCATCTCAAATCCTGTCATCCATTTGATTGATTTTGGTCGTCCTAGATTAGGCCATCCATCATCTAATAGCCCAACACAAATGAAGCATTAAAAACCACACACATCAGAGAGCTTCCTGGCCTTCCACCATCTTCTCATCAAGTAATAGAAGCACCCACTCCATGGTAAATGTCAACGCACTACTCGCAAATTAACTAACCTCCACTCTCCCCTGATTATCTCTTCTATATATTCGGCTCATGTTGCTCACTGGTCATCGCATGTCTCTGTTCCAGTCCTACCCTCCCATCCCGGCCGTGGTAGATTGATTGTTAGTCTTGTAATACTTTCATTCTATATTAATAATAAGACTTTGGGATTTATCTTAAATTAAACTTCTTTTAAGTTTAAGTTTATGTAAGTTTAACTAAATTTATAGGAAAAATTAGCAGCATTTTTGAAAACACAAATATAATAAATATGTACTCTATCGTGGAATTAATGAAATAATTTGATGTTGTAGATATCGTTATATTTTTCTATAAACCTAATTAAACTTCTAATATGAAATATATGGAGTATTTTCTGAACTGTTGTAAGTGGTCTGTAGAAGACGTGTACTTTTAAGAAACTTGCATCAGATTCAGCTGATGTACTTATCCTTATTCTTCATGACACTAGGATAACTTCATATTTGTTATCCACCTAAAACCATATATACAGCAGTTCAATTGGTATCTTTGTTATATTTTAATATGCATAGAAAATCTGTTGACAGTGATTCTATTAATTTAATGGCATTCGGTTTGATTTGAGATTGTTGGCACCAAGCCATGCCAATAGACACATGTGAGCACCTCATGTGCAATGTGCAACAGCACTCAGAGATGGGCCACAGTAGAGGGTAGATACTACCGAACAATCACCCAAGAGGGACACATCAAGATAAACACACGGGTTAGGCTAGGATCGGTATGACAGCTAGACTATCCTCTAACGTTATAGAGACGAGATATTATGAACAATTAGAGGATTGTGAGATAAATAGACATGAGATACATACAGAAAGGAAGGAGATGTAGAAGATAGAGGTTGTGATATTAGATTGATTTTAACGATTGATTGGGGTTTTTTAATCGGCTTGGCATTCTATATTTATATAAGGGATAGTCTTGTATTTTAAAGTATTTTATGTATAATTAGGCTTAGAAAAGCATTAGGACTCAGGAAACTTCGATATCTAAATAAGAAAACATAAGAATAATCAATTTAGACTCGGATTGGAAGTTTGCTAGTCAAACCGTTGAGATAATGCCAATTGGACTGTCGCTAGATGCCGGTTTGAATGGCTCTTTATGAGCGGTCTAACCAATCTCTTAGGAAAAGCTTGGTCTTTTCAAATTTGGCTGTTATATGCTATAGATATATCTTAGTACCGAATTTGGATGGTTCATAACAGTGCTCACATATCTATTTTGTTTTGCATGGTATAACTTGAATAATTAACTATGCCCCTCATGCATGTCACCTTGTTTGAACTCAGATATGGGGATGATACTATAGGAAGGTTCTATCACGTAATAGATCAAAGCCAAAACGCGCGCTCCAAAAAAATGTCAAAAAAGTGCTAGAGTGAAAGGCAAGTCTACCCATGGTATGGTGTTATGATATTTTTTGAGCTAATTCTTAACCATAATGTTAGACTATGCATCAACAATTTATTATGCGAAATTAATGGTAGTAGTACTGACTGCTACTTGATGCTATTGATACTGTTTAGCTCACGTTGGTATGGTAGGGGAATACCGATAAGGTTGAGGGTGTAAGAACAACACGGTGATGAAGGAGGTGGAGTTTGCCCTTCTATCCCCTTTTCAGATATTTCTCACATATATGTTTTTCAACCAAGAACATCCAATTAACTGGCCGATTCCAAACGTCGGCATTAAAACCTTTTCAGAGATTTGTTGACGATCTTGCATCAGACTAAGCAAGCGAGTACTCATGCTCTAAATTCATACTAGTACAAAATTATTATTTACCTTATAATATATAGTATGCACCGTCCCATCGCATTAAATATTTCATTTCAGCTGCAACCGATCTCTCGTCCAACATCACAGGCAGGTCTACAGTATCCTAGATGATTGGGAACTTTTTAATTAAGTATTGAACACTAATAACAGATACAGGCACCTCAAATAGACAAGATACACTTGTCTCGTGAATTTGTGCCGTATACGGTGTGGGAGTGATTCCAGCAGCAAATTTTAAACCCTCTTCTAACTCTTTATTCAAATTAACCCCATTTTTCATCGAACAGTGCTGTATGTACTTAAAAAATCTTACAAAACTTTTACAAATGAAATTATCAACCGTTTAATTTAAATAGGTGGGAGTTATAGGAAATCTACATTCAACCATAGTGTACCACATTAGTATTTGTAACAGTACAGCTTTTTCTCACGAATCAGCCCCATCGGTCACTTTGCTAAATTTCAATATTTCTACTTAACTAATTACCATAGAGGGAATATTTCCATTATATTCGTATATGTATTTGGATTTGATTTGAGATTTGAGATATACTAATGGCATTCCGATTTAGCTTTGCTCACATCTCTGCTATGTTTAGCTATGAAAAAAAAACATGAAAGATTAAATGTTCCGCTTATACTCACCTAAAACTTAAAACGACTCAAAATCAAGAACAAGGTACAAAAGGAAATCGTTTCCATAGTTCATATATATAGTTCAATAACATCTAGCTTTAAAGTTCAAGTTATTTTCCAGTCTTTCATGAATTTTCACGTCTGTAAAATGGAATTTTTACATAACAAAATGAAGCTCACTCTGACAGGTATAATTAATGATTTTACATATGTTTGTCCTGTATTTTTACAGTGAAATAATTGATGGCAGATTGCATGCAAAGGAAACCAAGTACATTTAATTTAATAAAGATTCTAAATGTCAGCATTGGACAGCTTTTCATATTTTTTTATGACCTCGCATCGGACTAAGCATGGTCACAGGTCCTCTAAATTTATACATAATGGTTGTTGAACTCAATATAAATTATTAACTGTCCAATAATCTGTTTTCATCTGCAACTTAACGTCACGTGTCCAACATCACCAACAAATGCTTAATATGGTTCCTAATTCTAAAATTTTGGATTTGTTATTGAAACACTGGCTCCAACAATTTCCCTAATTAGCTTTCTAAAAATTAGAAGCACCTTCTCCGTAATTCTCGCCCTCCACTGGTAGCAACACTCCGGCTCTCTATACGCACGACCAAGATGTAGAGCTCAATGCTTGGAGGAATCACGTTGAGGAGAGGGAGGATTCATGTAGACGAGCAGGGAAGAGCTATTTGTCTTTTTTTTTCCCAGGTGGTACGTGTGGACCTAATTTTTATTATTAGAAGTCAATTTTTAGATATTTATTGGAGAGAGTAATCTATTTACACCTCAAAATATGATTAGGAATCCTAAAAGAAAAATTTTGAATATAAATTTTTGGGTATGTCTTGGTGATGCCCAGAGTTGATAAGCAAAACTCAAAATTGGACTAACATTGAGTATATGATAGAACCCAAGCAGTTATCTTGAAACTAATTACTACTACTTAAAAACCGATTTATAACCCTTTGTCACGGTTGTACAACCGATACAAATAATTTAAGATTAAAGATGGTTATTTTTAATCTTGGTTTAATTGATCGCCCTTTCTTTCTTTCTTTAGTACTGATACTAAATTTTTTATTGTACTTGTTTTGTACTGTTTTATATGTATATATATATACATAATATACATATACAAATATATATATATATGTGTATATAATATATATATATGTATATGATTAGTGACTAAATTTAATAAGTTGTTCTTAAATAGGCTTTATGTAATTCGTCGGAAGGAGTTATTTCTTTGGAAACATCGATGGTGTCGATGGTAGCGTCGTCGGTGGGTGAGCGCGTGACGATGTCGATGGGGATGGCGGCAACATCGAGGGTGGCATCGTTAGTGAAAAGATAGGTGCGTGGCGTGAAGGGTGATGTCGTCGGTGGAAAGCCAAGTGCACAGCAGTGTCGATGCAGAATGGTATATATACAAGGGACTTAGATCAGAAGAGAAAAGAGAATGGTAATCTTTAAATATAATGACCGGTATAAACAGTTTTCCCCTCAACAAAAATATTTTTAGTGTCGGTTGGTATTAACAAGTGAGATTAAAGGTGTATTTTTAAAGTACCGGTTATTCATAATAATCAGTAAAGAATTTTTCTACTCAACCAAAATATTTTTAATTGCGGTTAGTATTAATAATCGAGACTAAAAAAATATTCTTTAGTATGAGTTGTTCGCTCGGCCAAAATATTTTTTTAAGTAATAACTCATAAAATTTAGAAAATAGGAAAAGTGTGAAAAATAATTTGAAAAATCAGAAAATTTGCAGGATAAATAAATTTAAGAAAAAAAGAAAACTAGGATAATTAATTTTAAAAACATTGAGATAAAAACCTTATGGTTCTAATTTTTTATTCTTTTCCTCCATTTATCTATAATTTTCCTTTATTTCCTCTTTTTATCATTTTGTTCTATGTTTATTGTATTTTTTTATTATGAAATGCTCTTATTATTGCTAGATTACCTATATTTTTACAATTAATACATACTCTTATTTTCTCAAAATTTTTATTCTTTCTCATTCATTTTTAAATGTTTATGAGATGATGATGCATATATATAGCTAATCTTTTAGAGTCCTTAGATGAGTAAAATCATGAAATAAAACTTTCAAACAATATTAATGTGTTTGGTAACAGTTGATATCATCAACCAATACTAACTAAAAAATCATGTACAGCCATAAAAAATATTTAATATTTAACTGTTATAACAGATACTAAAGAAGAAGAATATTATTATTAGTTAGTATTATCAACCGATATTAATAATACGGCTACAAGCAGACCCGATATTAAACACTTTAGTATCGAGTCTTCTTTCAACCGGCATATTTGTGTTTTGAACTGTTAAACTAAATGCCAATTTTCTGGTAGTATATGGTATACAGATTGCTGTTATTGCAGGAGGTATACAATTATACATGACAACCTACTTCTCGCCACCTTCACGTCTTCTCTAGTTTGTGTTAAGTAGCAGACATTGTCGCACCGCTCTACTTATTTTGGACTGGTACGTCCATGTGACTGTAAACGGTGCACCTGTACATAAGTACATATAGGTACATATATCTCGCATCTGTGAAAGAACAGATAAACAGTTGCTGATACTTGGACTAGATATGGCAACAAGTAGCTGCAGGAGAGACGAGAGGTGGAGCCTTGCAGGCGCCACCGCGCTTGTCACGGGCGGCACCAAAGGCATCGGGTCAGATATATATATATATACATATGTATACTATACAAATTGCAAAATCCATGTATGACTCATATATCTCACAAATCTCGATCGATCGTAGTTCAGAATCTCTACGATACCTCGTGAAATCCCGTATCTGAGCTGAGGTTCTCTATTCTAGGATCTCGGATCCTTGACAGGCCAAAAATTTCAGTATCCATACCTAACACATTCGTCGTCTTCAAAATTTGCTGCAATTTTAATCAAACTGCTTTAAATTCAGCCAAAACAGAAATGAGCATCTCTGAATACTTAAAACGTCCCATCGTCGAGGAGCTGGCCAACTTTGGCGCGAGGGTGCACACGTGCGCCCGGGATGAGGAGGAGCTGAGCAGATGCCAGGAGTGGAAGGCCAAGGGCCTCGGCGTCACCGTCTCCGTCTCCGACGTGTCGGTGCGCGCCGACAGGGAAGCGCTCGCCGCCACGGCACGCGAGCTCTTCGGCGGCAAGCTCAACATCCTCGTAAGCACAGAGCTATCTGTGCTTCTTTAGCTCTGTGTTTTTATTTTTTACCTCTCTACGTACCTTTGCCGTGATGACGACGCCGGTGCCGGTGGTGTGCAACTCTGTATGCATGCATGATCGATCTCCAGGTGAACAACGCCGAGGCGTCGTACCTGAAGCCGGCGGTGGAGACGACGCCGGAGGAGTGCTCGCAGGTGATGGCAATCAACTTCGAGTCGTGCTTCCACCTGAGCCAGCTCGCTCACCCTCTTCTCAAGGCCTCCGGGAGTGGGAGCATCGTCTTCATCTCCTCTGTTGCTTCTTTCCTTGGAGTTTCTGCTCTCTCCATATACTCGGCAACCAGAGGTTTTTGAAGTAATTAAACTGTTCATCGTGGTTTTTGACCTCTAACAAAACCAAACATGGGGACGGTTTAACTTGTTTGAGACTATTTAAGGAAATTATTTAAACATGAAACAAAAAACTATCAAGGAAGCTTTTAACTGGCCTAATATTAATGTTGCCAATATCAAGTTTTCAATTGCATGATGCATTTAGGTCAGCCACACGAAACACAAATTGACAACCGGACATACTGACAAGCAGGCGCGTGGCAGATTAGTATGATGCAACCCGGCCACGGCCTATTAACCGAGTTGGCAGGCACTAACAAGAAAGTACGGTTCATGGGCGGTGCATGGGTGTCTTTGCCTTGTTTGCATGGTCCGAGTTTCCAAGGCTAGGAATGGCTGCATCTGAGCTAGGCATGACATACGATTTGAAAATAAAATCTCCGGAATAAGAACTGAAATTGGTAAGCTAATTTTTTATTCACAAAATATATTATAGAAAAGATAAAATGGTCGTTTATAAACTACACTAAATATCACCAGGGTTCCATATCTCAAAATAAAAAATATCGGGGGGTCAACAATAGAAACAAAATTTTTGGAGTTGTGGATTTTTGGACACAAAAAAGTTGAAATTTGATTTTTTTTTGGGGGGGGGGAGTTCAATTTGAATGAAAATTGCTTAACTCAAATAATTGAATTATTATTTACTGAATTATTTGAACCCTCACTGTCAGTAGGCCCCTCAAGGCCGGTTTTTCACAAACCTGGACTGAAGACAGCTCGCCCAATTGGTATAGTTTCTAGATGTGCACATATGTACTCGACATGATTAATTTTTAATGATGAAACTTAATATTCTCAGGAGCAATTAATCAAGTTACAAAGAATCTGGCTGCTGAATGGGCATGCGACGGGATTCGTGTCAACTGCGTCGCGCCGGGCATTATCATGACCCCACTTCATGTTGAGGTAGGTTTATATCTAATACCCTGTACATTCCTATCATGTTATAAAAACATACGGTCAAACCTCAAAATTTAATATATCCATATGTTTATATCAATATTTAATAACTGAAATCTACATTCAGAGTATATAGATGAAAACAAGGTTCATTTTGATCTCTTAAACTATTTTACCAAAATGCTTAACCCCCAAACTACATTTTTTTTACAAATTTTACATTCCAAACGATTAAGAATGATTTACTTTACTTACTAACAATATTTCTTCTTTTCATATCTCCCTATATAAATCGTATTTTACAGTAAAATTGGATAGAATGATGTTTGATGTATTACATCCTATGTCTCAATATTTTTTATATTTTCTTATCATTTTTTACATAGATTGGAAACACTAAAACTGATTTAAAAACAACAAGCTTCTAAAGTTCAGGCAAACATCCATGAAAAAAAAAATTAAAACTACAAAATGGCAACGTAAAAAGTAGAAGAGAGAGATAAATACTATTAGGGAGTAAAGTGAACTATTTTGAATATAGTTTATCAGTAAAATGTGCCAACAATAGTTGAGGGTTCAAATGATCCACTGAAATAGTTTGAGAGAATAAAATAGATTTTTTCTTATAAATTAATTATTAGGGACACTTTATTTTTAATAATAAATATACTATTAGAAAAAGTGATAATCTTGGAGAATGTGTCTATGTCTAAAATTTCTAGTGTAATGAACGTAGCTATTATATCACACATACACAAAAACAAAATGAAAGGTTACTGAAATACACTCAGCGCATCCTTTGTTGCAATTCATTTTGCAAATCTCGAATGCATATTTGGATGTTTATTGGTTGTCAAAATAATAGAACACAGTGAAACTAATTTTCTCGAAATATCCTCTAATAGATCAAGATCAGTGTCATGCCATCAATACTGAGCATACAATTATTGCATTTAAAAATTATATATTGCACAGTCATGTAATAAAGAGAGCTACATACGAGCACGAAGAGTATATCAGTGTTATACAATTAAAATCATTCGTTCATGTTTGGTGTCTGCAGTTTCTGAAAGGAAATAATTTCTTACAAGAAGAGGTTCCACTTATTCCAATGCGCCGTGTCAGTGACCCAAAGAGATCTCCTCTCTAGTGGTTTTCCTCTGCTTGCCGGCGGCCTCGTGCATCACTGGACAAGTCATTTCCGCCGACGGAGGCCGCATCTTGTCTTATATAATACAGAATCCACAATTGTACCAGATCATGTAACAATAGGCTGTTCTTGTTGTCTACGATTATATGCCTGAAAATAATTATTAGTTACCATAATAGGTTATATACTATACTGTCGTGCAGCCGTGCATATTATTACATAACCTAGCTAAAGATGTCTTTGGGATGTGCGCAATCGAACCATATGGGGGCGTGTTGTCACGATGATTATTTCATTGTTTCATCAAATGTTTTAGCTCACTTGATCACATATTTTTAAAGGATACCATATTGAAGAAATACTAATAACCATATTGACAAATTAAGTCCCAATGACTGAAGTATAAAAAAAATATAAAATCAAAACTCAAACTGTGTAACAGAGTTAAATTCCAATTAAAATGTTAGCTTCTTGTATATGAAACATCTAATCTAATCTTACTTAGTTGAAACGTATATATTTCTTTCATCGAAATATTATCATATGAGATATAAAGATTTAATTATAATAAATAGATAAGTAATTTAAAGTAAAAAACTGTTTAAAGCTTGCTAATGCATGCATACTGGCTAGCTACAGGGAAGAGTATATGCTACTAAGAGGAGAGAGAAGCGGGACAGACATGCAGAGGGCAGAGAGAAGGAAGAGGAGAGGCTGCTGCATGCAAGCAGGGATAAAGTGGGTGGATGGGTGATCTTTTGGGCTAGATCGGGCGCCTGATGCTAGTAATTTTTCTGTCTGCAGTTCAAAAAACAGTTGTTGCATGTTAAGCATACGTGTATAACACGATAATGGCTAAACAACTAGTGTATGTTTGAAGTGTGGCTCAATGGCAATAATCACTTCTACTTGGGTTACTTTGGTTAGACGTGGCACATCTAACAAGCATCTTCAATAGGCACTATATCCCACTCTCTATAGTTATAATTTACTAATTTTCAATAAAAGGTTTCAATCATGTTCCAATTCCCTCATTTAAATTTAGGGCTCCCCATGTATATCAAATCAAATTAGAGAGCCCTTATTTCACTCCTTATATATTATAATCCATGATGTATTTTCTATCGTTAAACATTGTATGGGACCTATGCTTCGCTATTACCCAAAAGAAAAATCAGTCCCTAGCTGTTGTCACCCTCCCGCTCGGTCCTTCACTCCCCACCGCCCCTAACTTTGTCACCTTCACCGTCACCCCACATCTGGATGATGGCTTCCTAGTAATCAATTGGGGCACTGCCCTTGTGCTAATGCCAAGTCGCCACCAGAAAACTATTCATCCCATCGGACATACTGATCCATCAAAACCTGCTTTGTTGTGTCACTATTGTGCCGTGGGACTATTATGTCCTTACCAAATTATCGATTGAAATTTGAAAATGTAGCTATTTTAAAAAATATGTTAGGAAATCAGTAAAATATGGAAGAGTGAAATATGAGGTTGATATTTAAGGGGTTGGTTGTTGGAGAAGAAAAAAAAACATAGAGAGGAAATCATTTTAGGGAGCTTCTACACAAACCGTTAAGATTATCGTAAGTTCAACTAATCGTATTGTTGATATTTATTAGCTTTGATTTGTGGTACAAATACAGGGACGATGTTCAAGAGTAGCTAAATCAATTTGAACTAAAGTTTATCCTAATTATTGCGAAAGTCAAAAATAACTTTAACACTTCTTTTAACCTGAAAAACTGCATTTTCATAATTTAAATAAAACATTATTTCATCACATACAGATTATAGACAGATCCGTAATCCCAATAGATCTAGAAATTTGACAGAATATACTAACAAAATTTATAAACAAATCAAACTAGAATCATCTCAATCAAAATTTCTTAATAAAATGTTGTAAGCAATTAATTAAACCATAATTAATTAATTAATTAATAATATAAGATCTGAAAATAATTATCAATCAAACTTTTTCATAATACTATAAAAACACCCTAGCTAAATCTTAGATTAATAAATAATTTAAAATCATATAAAAAATAGATTAATCTAACATATGGAAAGATGAACAAAGAAGAAAGAAGAGAGATTAATTACCTACTAATTTTTTATAAACTTTACTTTTTATTATTAAAATTATACTTACAAAATTCTAACAAAATCACTCTCTCTAATCCTTAACAATTTATCGTCTTTTATAGCCAAAAATAATAATAAATCCTAAAGAAAAATAACTAAATAGTCTTGATAACCACTTATCCTATTTTTAGCCATCGAATTTAAAATCGACACACCACATCACCTAACACACGAAGGACCAACATGTTTTCGTAGAAAATCCTGCTCGTACACGCTTGCCACGCCTATCTCTATCGCTTGCGCCACACGCGCTTGCTCACGCCAGGCTTCATCATGGTGGGTCTACCTTTCAATCACTCAGTCTGCACACTCTAGCGCGTCCCATGATCGCGCATCGTTACCACGTCGGGCTCACCTATTAGCTACATAGCTTTCTCGCTTGCACCTGCATCTATTGGCCGCCTTCGTGCGGTCGACTGCTTCCATCGTCAGCTCAATCCGTTGTCATAGTCCACACTAGCCTAACTTTCGGTCTACCTGTCGAGATAGCCTAACCTACCAGCCTGCTAACTTTTAGCCTCCACTAGCCTACTCCACCCTACTCACTCACCATAGTCAGCTCACTCGTAGCTAGTCCACGCCCATATAACCGACATGTTTATATTTTTGCCCTACTATCGTAGCAATCTTTAAAATTAGAATTATTAATTTTCATCCAAAATTTCTCTAAATTTCTTCAGCAATTTTTTTATTTTTAGCATTTAAATACTTGTACGCATATAAAAAATATATATTTTAGACACATATTTTTATAGTCTATGCACACTCTGATGTGCTATAATAATTTTAATATAACTCAATTATACAATGCTAACTTTTACCAATTTTAATATAGATCAATTTTAATATAAACTAATTTTTCATCACTTTTTATTTCACAGTAGAAGAGATATATATTATGGATACCCTTATGTAACAGGTTGTGTCCACAGTTAAATCTTCTTCCAAGAAAATAGTTTTAACCACTTCTAACTATGGCAACTGCACAGCTAACTAGTAGTCCCTCTGTTTCTGTTTCAGACCTAAGGTGTTTTCATTTTGTGCAAAGTTAAACTGCTATAAGTTTAACCTAATTTATATATATAGAGAGAAAACGTAGTAACATTTATAACACTAAATTATTTTTATCAAATCAACCATTAAGTATATTTTAAAATATATTTATTTGACATTAGAAATATTACTGTATTTTGTATAAACTCAATTAAATTTTTTAAAAATAACTTATAAACAATCCAAAACAGCTTGTATTCTGAAATGGAAAGAGAGTACTTGTTTAAACATAAATCAATTAATTCTTTCAAGCAGTAGACAGCGGCTTTAGTTTTTTTTTTTTAGGAAATGACTCTAGTGGTCACAGGATAGGCTGGGATTCGCGATTAGTTTTGAACTAATCGAGCAATTTTTGCACACAATTCCTAGCAGTGGGCCCTACATATCATAGCATTGGCTTAAACGAGTTTAGCACTGCTTCGCTCAAGGAGTTGTAAAAGCGTACAAGTCTGTCTGATCTGCACTGTGGTCATCGAGAAACTAGCAAGGGAATTAAACTAAACATCAGAACAAGAATTCTAGTACTAGTCAACTACTTAAGCGTGGTGGTCAGGGAGAGAGAGAGAAACAGAGCCGGGCAGAGCTCATACGCGCCACCGCGCCGGCACGGCTTTGGCGACGGTCATGGTCTCTCATGGACGCCAGCAGCGGCAACAACAGAAACGGCGGAGCGCACGGCTGAGCTGGGCCGTCGTGAACCGCTGGAGAAATCACGGCGGCATGATGCAGCGACTGAGGCGGGGAACTGGAGTCTGGATTCTGGAACGTCATAAATAGTAGTGGAAGGGTGTTAGAAAGACCACTGACCTCGACTGTATATATATAGACCCGACCTTCTTGTATACGCTCGGGGGATTCATAGTCACTATATATATTCTATATGGTATCAGAGCAAGTCTAGACATCCCGGCGCGCTAGCTTCTCCCTCTGGCGAGCCGACCCTTTCCTTCTCATCGTCGACGTCTTCTTCCCGTCGCCGACTCTCTTCCCGGTACTCTCCTCACTCTCTCGTCTCCTTTTCTTCTTCTCTCCGTCTCTCCCGCAGTCACCTTCTTTTCTCCGTCCCACCTCCGTGTGACCAGGCGACGGTCTCGATCCACCTCCTCGTCCCGTCTCGCACCCGTCTTCGCTCTTCCTCTTGTTTCATGCATCTCTCCTTCTCTGACGCCGGCACACCTCCGCGCTCGTCGTCTCCATCGGCTGGACTTGTCCAGCCCTCCATCGGCTGGAAATCTCCCTCGGTTCTCGCCCTTTTCGACATGCTCAACGGCTCTCGGACGCGAACCTTCTCCCCTCACGTCCGAGCCAGTCCAACGTGTTCACGTGTCCACGGACACGAATCCCTGCCTCCCGGACGCGAACATATTCTCTTCATGTCCGGCCACTCCCTGCCTTTCTTGCGTCCGCCCCACTCCTTGGCCTCCATGAGTCCACGGACATGAATCTTCTCTTCACGGACGTGAATCCTCGCACGTCCGTGACCCAACCACTCTCTGACCCACCCACTTTGTCCTCACCTACTCTGCTACCTACTCCCCATCGGCCAACCACTCCTCATCGGCTGGCCACTCCTCACCTACTCCGCTGCCTACTCCCCATCGGCCAACCACTCCTCATCGGCTAGCCGGCCCACTTCCTATCGGCTTCTTTCTCCTATCGACTCTTTGCTCCCGTTCTCCCGTCATGACCACCGAGTCCGCTCTCAGCTCCGGCACTCTCCCAGTCGCCGAATCTGCTCTGGCCCTCGGTGCCTCAGACCACACCTCGAGCACCACCTCGCCGATCTTCTCTCCTCCCTACGCTGCTGTGAACGTGAAATCTCACGTTCCTATCTCTCTTGATCTTAACGTCAATTATTCTAAGTGGGTTTTCTTCTTCAAATCCCTCTGTGGAAAATTCGGCCTCCGGTCCCATATTGATGGCTCCGCTCCACCTCGCCCCGATGATCCTCAGTGGGACATCGCCGAGTGCTGCGTACGCAGCTGGCTGCTCGGCTCGGTCGACGACTCTGTCCTCGACCTCGCCATGGATGGTACTGACCCCACCGCCCGGTACCTCTGGGTGGCCATCGAGCGGATCTTCTTGGCCAACAAGCAGCCTCATGCCATCTTTCTCCTCAACGAGTTCCACTCCATGGTACAAGGCGACTCCTCTGTCTCCTCGTACTGTCAGCGCCTCAAAGTCAAGGCTGCTGCTTTCCGGGACGTCGGCCACCCTATGGCCGACTCTCAACTCGTCCTCGCCCTTCTGCGAGGCCTCAATCCCTGCTTCTCCAACACCGCCGATGACATCACCAACGCCACACCTCTTCCATCGTTCGCTCAGGCTTATGACATGCTAGTTCTTAAAGAACTTCGTCTGGCCAATGATGAGAAGACAGTGGCCCACACCGCTCTTCCTGCTGCAGCCGATAATGTCTGCCGAGCTTCTTGCGCTGCCCCTTCCTCCTGCGGTCCTGGTGGCCATGGCTCCGGCCACAGCAACACAGCCCACACTGGGAAAGGCAAAGGCAGGACCTGGCAGGGTCCAACGCTACCACGACCTACCTCGGTCCCTACCCACCCTGCCGGTCCCATGGGTCCGTGGCTCTGCTACAACCCCTGGGCGCCCCAGCCCCAGCCACGCAGCCCCATCGGCTGGCAACCCGGAGTTCTCGGCGCCCATCCCTAGGCTCACCTAGCATCGGCTCCCATTCTGCCGCCTCAGCCGATGCTACCGACCCCAACCACCCAGTCAGTTCCCTCCTAGAACCAGGCTGGCCTCGTCGTTGCCCTCAACCAGATGACGCTCCAACCACAGCACCCTTGGGTTCTAGACTCTGGGACGTCTTCACACATGGCGTCATCGGCCGGTATTCTTCGCTCCTGCCACCCCTCTTCCTCCCCTTTTTTCACCATCGGCAATGGTCACTCTCTTCCTGTCCAATGCCGCGATGACTCCTCTCTGTCTACATCCACCACTAACCTCCCCCTACGCAATGTTCTTATCGTCCCTTCTCTTATTCACAATCTTATATCTGTTCGCCAATTCACACGAGACAACCACTGCTCCATTGAATTTGACGCGTCTGGTTTCTCTGTGAAGGATATCCCAACTCGGCGACAGGTCCTTCGCTGCAATAGTGGCGGAGACCTCTACACCATTCCCGCTGCGCCATCCACCCCACACGCCAGCGTCGCCCTCTCCACCAACCTTTGGCACCTTCACCTCGGCCACCCCGGCCCCGACGCTGTTGCCACCCTCCGTTGCAGCGCCTCCATCCGATGTACTCACAGCAGCTCCACAGTTTGCCACTCATGTCAACTTGGCAAACATGTGCGTCTACCCTTTTCTAGTTCTCTCTCCTGTACCTCGCGTCTATTTGAACTTATACATTGTGATGTATGGACGTCCCCAGTTAAAAGTGTCTTTGGTAATCAGTATTATCTCGCTATACTTGACGATTACACACACTATTGCTGAACCTTCCTGCTCATCCACACATCTGAGGTCGCCTCTCACCTCACTCAATTCGTCACGTACGTATCCACTCAGTTCAACCTCCCCATCAAGGCTTTACAAGCCAATAACGGTACGGAATTCGTCAACCATACCGTTACAAACCTCCTCACCTCGCAGGGCATCCATCTCTGGCTCTCCTGCCCCTACACCTCTCCTCAGAACGGCAAAGCCGAGCGCCTCCTTCGCATCCTCAACAACATCAGTCGTACCATGCTACTTCATGCCCACTTACCCGCCACTTATTGGGCCGAAGCTCTGGCTACTGCGACGTACCTTCTCAATCGGCGCCCATGCTCCTCCGTTCATAACAACGTTTCCTATGCCCTTCTCTACCGCACGGCGCCCGACTACTCCCACCTTCGCGTTTTCGGGTGCCTCTGCTACCCAAATCTCACCGCCACAGCTTCCCACAAACTCGCTCCCTGCTCCACCGCCTGTATTCTCCTCGGCTATTCCACCTCTCACAAGGGATACCGATGCCTCAACCTTTCCACCCAACGGGTCCTCGTCTCTCGTCACGTCATTTTTTACGAGACATGTTTTCCCTTCGGTCTCCTTCATCCGAGATCCTCCTCTAGTGATCTCGACTTCCTCCTCACCAACACCGTGCCGACCAGGTCTCCTCCACTGCCCTCTCCATCGGCCCCCTCATCGGCCGCTGCTGAGGATTTACCCATCACATATCCCACCACTACTCGGTACGATGTCCCCACCATCGGACCCACCTCCATCGGCCGATATCTATCCTATTTATCCTTCAGCCGATACCGTTCCCTCTCCATCGGACACCCCACTTCCATCGGCTCCTCCACCCTATCGGCTCCCCCACCCTATCGGCTGATCCATCTATATCGGACCGATCGGAATACTCGGCCCACCCGACCTCATCGGCTCAGGCCGATCTAATTCCTCCTTTTTCTTTTGTCTACAGTCGCCGACTCGGAGCCGATGACACCCCCACCCGACCAGTTCTTCCCATTACTCCCGCACCCCTATCGGCTCCAGTTCCCTTCACCTCTCACATGGTCACCCGCTCCCAGACCGGGTCTCTCTGCCCCACTTCGCGCTACGGTCTCTCCGCCGTCCACAGCTCTATCTCGCCCATCCTGACGACTTCTCGCTCAGCCCTGGCCGACCCTCAGTGGCGTGTGGCCATGACCGACAAGTACAAGACCCTAATGGACAACGAGACCTGGCGCCTCGTTCCCCGACCTCTCGGCGCTAACATTGTGACCGGTAAGTGGATTTTCAAACACAAATTCCACGCCGATGGCTCCCTTGCCCGTCACAAGGCTCGCTGGGTAGTCCGGGGTTTATCCCAACGACCCGGTGTCGACTACGATGAGACCTTCAGTCCATTTGTCAAACCCACCACCATCCGAGTCGTCCTCACCTTGGCTGCCTCTCGCTCCTGGCCGATCCATCAACTAGACGTGAAGAACACCTTTCTTCATGGCCACCTGACGGAAACAGTCTACTGCCAGCAGCCCCCAGGCTTCGTCGACCCTTCTCGTCCCGACGACGTCTGTCTCCTTCAACGCTCTCTCTACGGCCTCAAACAAGCCCCTCGTGCTTGGTACCAGCGCTTTGCTGTCTATCTTCGGTACATTGGCTTCGTGGCCTCTGCGTCCGATAGTTCCCTGTTCACTTTCCATATCGGTTCCGCCACTGCCTATCTACTTCTCTATGTCGATGACATTGTCCTCACAGCGTCTTCGACATCTCTCCTCGACCATATCATGACCCGACTCCACTCTGAGTTCGCCATGACTGATCTTGGTCCTCTCTACCATTTCCTTAGCATCTCCGTAACCCGTTCCATCCACGGGCTCTTCCTTTCCCAACACCAGTACGCCATCGACCTCCTCCAGCGTGCGGGCATGGCCGACTATCACCCCACGGCCACCCCAGTCGACACTCGAGCCAAACTCTCTGTCGCCGATGGCGCCCTCGTTGCCGATCCCTCTCACTATCGGAGTCTTGCCGGAGCTCTCCAATACCTCACACTCACCTGACCCGACCTCATGTACGCTGTCCAGCAAGTGTGCCTCTTCATGCACGCTCTGCACGAACCTCACCTCGTGCTGCTCAAGCGCATCCTACGCTATGTGAAGGGCACCCTCTCCAGTGGGCTGCATCTCAGCTTCAGTCCCATCGACTCTCTCACCGCGTACTCTGGCGCGGACTGGGCAGGCTGCCCCAACTCTCAACGCTCTACGTCCGGGTACTGCATTTACCTCGGTGCCACTCTTGTATCCTGGTCCTCAAAATGCTAGACTACAGTGTCCCGCTCCAGCGCTGAAGCCGAGTACCGCGCCGTCGCCGAGTGCTGCTGGCTTCGCCAGCTTCTCCAGGAGCTCCGTGCACCCCTCTCCACCGTGACCGTTGTCTACTGTGACAATGTCAGTGCCGTCTACATGACCGCCAACCCGATCCATCACCGACGCACCAAGCACATTGAGATCGATATACATTTTGTCCGTAACAAGGTTGAATTAGGACAGGTTCAGGTGCTCCATATACCATCGGCTCATCAGTTTACCGATATAATGACCAAAGGCCTGCCCACGCCTTTGTTCATTAGTTTTCGGTCCAGTCTCTGTGTCCGTTCCCCTCCCGCTACGACTGCGGGGGTGTTAGACAGACCACTGGTCTGAGGACCTGACCCTCTTGTATACGCTCGGGGATTCATATTCACTGTACAGACCCAACAACAATCTGGCACAGTACGAGACGTCGGTCAGGCCGGCTTGAGCGGCGGCGGCGACGGTTTTGGTGGAGCGCGCGCTTCAGCACATTGGGCCAAAGCGGACGCGGCGACGCTTCGGCTGTAGTGCGGCCTTCGGCCATGGCGGCGACAAAGGAACTTAGGGCTAGTTCCTTTCAGCTAAATTGAGCTGAGCAACTCTTTATTTTTCACGTATATATTTTTTAAACTATTAAACGATATATTTTAAAAAAAATTATATAGAAAAATTGTTTTAAAAAATCAAATAAACCTATTTTTAAATTTAAAATAATTAATACTCAATTAATTAAGCGCTAATGATTTATCTTGATGTCACGAGTTACTCAACTTGCTTGCTCGAACTCGCTCTTAGCATGGGGTGGAACTTAGTTCTCGAGGCCGGCTGCCAGACGGGCTCTGCTGGACCCGAGTTCTAGTTTACTGTGATCAAATGTGTAATCTAGAATCCGTATTTCTTAATCATGATCATTTTCTTTTTGTTCAATTATAGAGCATCGGTTCACATTGTTTCTAGCATTTGGAATGTCTTAAGAATTTTAACAGGTTGAGATACTTCGTAATGGAGTAATATATTATGATTATTTGATCTTTGGATGTTTGGTATTTGTCAATTGCCCGATTTTTTTTTCTAAGTCGACAGTCACCAACGTTTGCGCCGTGCATAGATAAACTACGACAATATACAAAGTGCGTTCATACACTACGCCGAATTCGCTCATATGCGATGGCTTTAAACTCTCATATATGATGGATTTGACTTTGATGAGTGGTTAATGATAACTCCATGTTATTTGTGATGAGTTAAGACCCAACCTATGACGTGTTGCAAGAAAACCTGTGAAAATGAGATAGTATTACAAACTGATTGTAATAATGACTCATCAGAGATAATATAACTGCTGATCTTTTTAACAACCCGTCACAAATAAGATAGCTCAGATTGTGCTTATGACCTGTCAGAGGTAGGCTTATTTCATAATCCATCAAAAACGATTTAGTCACTTGTGACGATGTAAATTAGCACCCACCACAGGTAATCACCTGTGACCGATCTTATTTAAAACCTATCGTAGTGCTTACTTATGATGATTTTGCTTAAAACCCGATAGTGACGTGGTTATTCAACAAAAAAAATTATTTTTTGGAGAAATTACTAGCCATGCTCTCTAAAAAGTAGATACCACATATATTCTCAAACCTTTCCAATTTCCAGCAGCAACATGTCACAATTAAGCATTTAAAATTCTATCAAAGTAATGTATTGATATTGACATATCAACCAGCTCACACATACAAATATATATATCCTCACATATTCACTGTTATATTTATCAACAAACATATATATTAATTTCTAGAAATTAAATATAGTTATAATTTTTATTTAAATCCACAAATTTACCCATAGCCATATACGTACTATCCATATATTTTCGAAGAAGTACCATGGCTACCTGTAAAGTTAAAAACTTAGAAAAAGAATTGAATAATATATTATAGATTTTCATAACTCAGGCATCATCTTTTTTTAATATAACTTATAGATTTTTTAAATGGCATATTCTGTATCATTTAACAACCAAGGACATACATATACAAGCACATACATAGACAAATACATAAATACCAATATAAAGTATATGGTACAATTGTCAAATAGTTAACATTAGTCATTCACTCTCATTTTACTTGAGCCAAAATATCTTTTTTTTGGGTGAATGATTTTTTAAGGATGAAAGTGGCTATTTGTCCTATAAAGTACAAATGACATACATGTGTAAGCATGAATGAGGGATCGCAGTTAGTCGTCTCATAAAAGTAGCCATGTCATGCAAGACATAAAAACTGTATTGATTGTTAACCTATTGTGCACATTAGATATCCTTATGGTGATGGAGGGTTTACTTCTTCTCCATATGCATGCCTCCTTTCTACACATAAGGTGTCCATGAGATGTCTATTGTGGCAGTTAGAGGCTTGAAATATTATGGTCCGCTACGGTTGGAATTAAGGTAATAAACCTTATTCTATTTTCACACTATTACCAACAGAACCCAATGCCGCTTGTATAATAGTGTATTTGTAAGGAATCTGAGTTCTATGAAAATACTAGTATGATATGAAAAAGGAAAAACTTAAGATTGCAAGATCCTTACTTTTGATTGTGCGCTAACATTATGTATTCCTTAGCTTGGTGAGCTCAAAAGCAACAGTTTAAGTACTCGATGACATCACCGGTGTTGGTATTCAGGCTAGTCTCATTGATCATTTATGGATCAAGGAAACCAACTTGGTACACCAATCTATGGGTTTCTTTCCAACATAACATGCAACCATACTCGTATTAGTTAGGACAATTTGAATATGAGTATTTGTGTAATAAAGTAGGTTCGTGTGCACTTACAACAAGTAGCACTTTAGAAGACCCGTGTCCACCGCTCGTAGCCTATAAAAATCGAAGAGATCATTGAAGCTCATAATAACATAAACTACACTGGATAGGAATAGCTCGGGACTATGATGTCTAACAATTGAGTTCTCCCATTGCTTCCTCTTGAGGTTGGTCATCTCCATGTAGTATCTATGTAGTTCTTGGCAGCCACTACCCATTTGTCGTAACAAATTGTCCTCCACCAAGGACATGCCTAATACAAATTGAGTTAGCTGAAGTTGTCGAGGGACCAAGGACTCCTTTTGCTTGCCCTTTCCATTTTTCCTTCCACATTGACTTCTTTTCTGTGCTAGGGAAATATTGGACTTGGGGGGAATCTTAATTGGAGATAGGCCGACTGATATATCATCCAAGTTCATTATGGCGGCCCAAACAACTATTGGTTCTATCATTGCAAGACCACGTGGAGGCTCCATCGAAAGTTGAGTCTTCTAAGGTGGAGGTGATGTATCAATAGGCTAAGTTTGATGAGAAGTTAACTTGACTATAATATCTCTCTTGGTCTATTGGATGAAGTTTTTTCTTGCAACACCAAAAGTCAAGATCTCATCATTTGGCGGGATCGAAAGTGGATATTGAGCTCAGGTATCGCATTGACTTGGTCGATATTGACTTTGGTATAACCATCGACCAAGTTTGTGCCGTGCACCTTCTGTGTTTGTGATGGTTTATGAACCATTCCCTCAGCAGCATCAACGTATAACATAATTAGTTCACTAAATACAAAATCACACTAGTTAATTAACTAAGAAATCATAAAAATGGAAGGTAATTAATTAATAGAAAAAAACATAAAATCACACGTAGTAGTATAGCTAAGAAATTCACTAAAAATCACATTAGTTAATAAACTAAAAAATGACAAAGATAGCATAAAAAGGTTGCAATGCACTCTATATGGTAGGGAAAAAAGTGAAGCTAAATTACATATAGTTCAACCGTGGCGGTGCTTGGGGATGGCGGTGACATCGACGTAGTAGCGTGCTTGGGGAGGTTGGGGATGATGCTCGGGCATAGTTGCGACCGCAACGGTGCAGTGGCGAGCTTGGAGAGCTCGGGGATACTGTGGCAGTGCTTAGGGTCGGCAACGACAATGGCACAGTGGTAGGCTCCACGGGATCCCGGATGACCGGAGTGTTTGGGGTTGACAGTGATAGCAGTGCAGTGGTGGGCTTGGGGAGCTCAGGGACGACGAGAGGACACAACGGCGGCGATGATAGCAGCATTGGTGGGGATCGAGCTCTAGGATGAAGGCATCGATGGCTTAGATCTGCATGTGAGTGACTTTGTTTGAATCTAGATACTTTCAAAAATAGGCTTTTGGATTACCTGTGATGGATTTTATTGCACGGCCTATGACAGGTAAGTTATCTGTGATGAGTTATATTGCACGGCTTGTCACATGTCAAAACACTATAACGGGTTTTATTGTACGGCCCGTTACAGGAAACTTACCTGTGACGTTCTGTGTAATAAAACCCATCACAAGGTTTCGAGCTATGATGGGCCATGTAATGTAACCCATCACACGTAAGTTAACTGTGATGGGCCATGCACATCACATGTAACTTACCTGTGACAGGCCCTTTACTAAAACCATTACAGATAACTTTGACTAGAAGTACACTAAATTCATTTCTTATTTATAGGTATGAATGTTACTAACTTTGACTAGATGTTGACCACAATATATTTGTAAATCTAGTATTCTCGTTGGAATTTAAATTTATTTTAAATCACACAAAAATCCATATATTTCACATAACATTAAAATGACTATTTAGACCCAACTTATACATGACATATACATATTATTACATAAGAATTCCTTCGTTATGGTCCACAGGTGCATACACGATCCCATCATCTCGTTGAACTTCTTTGAGAGGAGCTTCTTGGGCAACAATGTGGATGTACTTATTGTAATTGTCCTTATTGACAATGTTGTCAACATCGATAATTCTCCGTTTTATTCACGGACCATATATTTCTTGCTCCTTCTTCTCTTATCATTCTTTGTAGCATTTAGGAATTCAACTACTCTATTTCTAAACTTCTAGCTTAAGTAGTTAGTATTGTACATCTAACTACGATTCATCTATACATATATAATAAAATTAGTTTGGATGAACAAACTATAATACTAATAAACCTAAATTTAGCTTATTTTTTATTTAACTCAATATCAAGACAAAGATTTGTCCCCTTACCTTCACACTTAAAATATAAACATTGTACAAGGTGGGCTGGCTAACAAATATATCTAAGGAGATATATATAGAAGGTAGTTAATCTTTTATTGGTTGCCAACACACTAACCGTCAAAGGTGTAGTCAAGACACTTATGACGGGTCTAGAGGTGGACACATATTATATGGAAAGCCACACTTCTGATAGGCTATACTAAAAAACCGTTACAGATAATAAATTCTCACCTGTGATGGGTTTTAACTAGATAACGTCACAGGTAAGGACTTACTTGTAACCGTCTATCTACTAAGCCATCAGAGATTAACTGACCTCATCTCTGTCGGTGTTATATGATGGCTTATCACAAATATGAACTCACTTATGATGGGTCCTGCTACTCTATCTCACCTCCAGGCTATCCGTAACGAGTCACTAAAACTCGTTACAGATGGGTCGTCACGATAAAAGGTTCTGTGCTAGTGATACTAGTGATAGTTTAAATATTTATGTTCTCTTATTTGTTGGGAGTGTTTATTTCAAGGGACTGAAATTTCTCTTTACCATTGGATTTTACAAAAGTACATGAATTTTTTTTAACTTAGATAAAAATAAAGTAACAAAAGTGTAGCTAAAATAATCTAAAATACACATTAGCAATGTATAATTTTATGTGACTGAGCAATTGCCTTTTTTTTTTTGCAAGACACGTATATTCACGCTACTATATACATACACCACACGTACACATCCGTGGGGCAGCGAGTATGCCATCTTAGTACATTCTTAGATAAACTTAAACTTGGGCCAGCATCAAATCCCCGACCTTACCACTTTCCTTTAAATACATTGATATGTGTGTAATATTATACACACGATATTTCAACCCTAATGATGTACACCCACAACTCTATCACTACATCCACTACACAACGAATGATTCCCCTCACATATTGTGTATTGACTCAGAAATCAGCATTGTAGTTTTTTTTATCTCCTTTTAGCTCACATCGAAATTGAAATTGTAATTTTTTTATCTTCTAAACTCTAAACCATAAATACCCTAATATTGATAGTATAACTACGGACATAATATTCATGGTTATAAAAAAAATTAAACCGTAATGAACGAAGCCACGTATCCAGCACCCTACCACCACAAACGCTGGTGATTGCCGATCGATCGAGGTTTTACCACAGTGATCAGTAGAAAAGTTGAAGTTAGCCCAATTGATAACTCATCATGAGTTACTGTCAAGTCCTCTTATTTAATTTTCCGCGCGCTCCTCCCAAAGTGATCAAGCATCTCTGGCTGACAATTGCAATTTGTTTGAGCGTGACGAGGCAGCGCCCCACTGCCACGCCACGTGCGCACGTAGCACCCTCTGTCATGATTAACTAAGTGATTAAGTCCACGGCAAAAACCACGTCTTAACGACAGCTTTTCATGATTGCCAGCCTCCCGCCAAGTCGAGTTCAGCGGTAAAATGATCTAAACAGCTAGCTGCTCGAAGAAGGCACTTTACCCACACATTGTAACTAAAGCTTGAGAGGTAAGTACTGGCTGTGCAGTAAGCAGTCATGGTTATGGGAGCTAGCTGTTTCCAATCATCCAATTCGATTACCACATGTTCCTCGAACGCCTATCATTGTTTCCAGTACGTCAGATCTAAACACGGTAATTCCACGACGACATCTATACCTAACCTAATTACCTACCCTGCCACCCAAAGCTGCAGGTGATCTGCAGCACAAATCACCACAATTCCACGACTGTCTTTGGTGAGAGCGTAGGACGACGTCGACGGTCACACTCAGACCCAATGTAGCATGCATGAGCGTTCGTGATCTCTTCGATCTTGCCCAAAAGGCTCCAACTTTTGGGCGATTACACGCAAATATGCAAAGGCGTGCACGGGATGGGGTAGTTGTTTGGACCACCGGTTGCTACACCATGCACGCACTCTCTTACGGCTCTGGTGTAAAAAGGAAAGGGAAAGATCGCTGCCACTTTGAGAGGCGCAGCCCTGCATCTGCATTCCCGGTGTCATTTCCTTACTCTACCACAGGGGTTCTAGACGGCACCGCCGGCCGTGCCTCCAAATCCGCTCCCGCCCACACTGTCCTCTAGGCATTGCGTTGGCTTTTAACACGGAAGAATATTTTGGGAGCCATGCGTTCTTGCCTTTCTCTGCAGATTTTGCTGTGGCTCTGACCCCTGTTATCTTTTGAGTGGTTTTGTTTGTCTGATGGAGTCATACGGGCTGTTTCATTGTTTGGTCTGGTATATATGGAAATTAATTATGGAGGTTAGTTGTTTGGCACCATTTCAGGGTGAGCATGCATCCACAGTCTCGTCTTTTGTTTCGTGTAAATTTGTCTAGCATTCGTACATAAGACGTAAGCTTTTGGTTCTAACGTACGTCTTTGTTTGCGCACTTCAACTTTGTAATCATTAATTTTATGGAAGAAAAAGAACCCTATTCTATTCTATTTACGAATGGTTTATTTCTTTCTACTGATAATATTTTACTATCAATATTATCACATATAAAATAATTTTAATAGGTGATTTATAAGTTGCCAATAAGAAAAATATTAAATATAATTCGTTGGATAAGAAAAAATAATAAACTGTGTAGATAGGTCCAACTACCGGTAGAGAGTATTAGAAAACAGCCAACAAATCATACATCCTCTGTACTAGCTAGAAAGCATATGTACCGTGCTGTGGCGGAGTCAAGATTTAGACACCAAGAAAGCCTAGGGAAACAATAATGATCACAAAAGGCTGAATCACTCATTGACTCCCAACTCTCTCCGTGGCTTTATATTTTTTGCAACGAAGTAGTAAATGCATCCCATAATGGTAGATTCACCCTCACCTCCCACAGAAGCAAATGTATTCCCAAGAATGTATCCTGCCGTGACTGTGAATACATTCTCTGAAGTAGTAAGTGTGCATATCTCCTATATTGTGTCCGGTTTGAATAGTTTTCTAGATCCGGATGGTTTTTAGAAATAGATAGTGCTAGACGGGTATTTTTTGAATAGTTTCGGAAATGGAAATAATTTCATATATTTTTTCTTGTAAACTGAAATGGATACAGTAATGCTAAAATCTGGTAGAAATTGGATTTGGTTGGAAACTATCCAGACGTTTATCTACATAGAGATCCAATTAGTTTCAGAAAAAAAAGGCCTAGTCCATAGCAACTTTACATTAAGTACATACCTTTAGCCTAACTTATTTATCAAATATTTTTTATTTTAAAAAACATGGTATGTAACTACAAAACCACATGTAAAATGCACTAACGTTTTCTTTTTATTTTATTTTAGAATGAAATTATAAAATACTAATTCATGATTTTAAGATGGATAGACTTCATATTTGTTAATTCCAAATTTAAAATTGTTCATTTTTGGAAAAACAAAAACTAAAATCCATGGTAGTAAAAACTAGAGAATCATGTTATTTATGACGACTTATTTTCTTTAATATCAATTCTTAAATATGATATACTATCATAATAATATTATATAAATATTTCTTATTAAAGTGGTTGCTTCTTATAATGCCTAATTAGTAATAGTGTATGTGAAAGATCAGTATGAAGCAAAGTAACACTATTAGTTTGTACATGTCTATACGATATTGCCATATGTACAGTCGTTAAAAATTAAACAAATTGATATATTATTTGTATCTAAGAACTTTATATTTCTTTATTGATTTTAGGAGTCCGTCATAAGGGATTTTTATATTTCAATGAATATTCATTCCTATTCATATTTGCTCTGTCTTTATATTTGATAATATTATTTTTGTATCCAAGATTTCTGAATCAAAAAATATGAAAATAAATACGGTAGAGCTATTTTCCATCCATTTTGGATCCGTTTTCATCCCTATGCACTAAAGGCATTTGATAGGCTAGAGGATGGAGCAATATAGGATCACATGTGGAGAGAAGTAGTTAATTGTGTAATCAAAAAATTGATTTCGTGCATAAGATATATGTTATTATTAACGTCAAAATTTGATTTATCCTCTAAACAATATCGGCCGATGGGAAATTACAGATCGGCTCGAGGGGCGAAGCTGATTGACACCGTAGAAAAGCCAATTAAAATGGTGAAAGATTGAATCAGTTTATTTGAAGATAGAAAGTTAACTAGATGAAGTCAGGTCCAAAGAGGAGTAATAAGAATAACGGCGAGCCAGATGTTTATATAATGTATTACGTAAGCTAAGCAATTTTGAGTAGTTTTATAATTACTTAGAGATATTTTCTTTTTATATTTTTAGGATATAACATCAGATGGTTGTTGTAACCACGTCGGACTCTATAATGCCAGGATATAAATATAGATCCCTGGAAACCTATAAAGAACATGAACAGATCTATCCAATACAACTTCGGTGAATCACCACCCTAGTTTGTCTAGGTTCTCACAAGCGAATTCTGGCTCTCGACGCGGGGCTGCATTGGTCAAGTTCGATCTTCGGCGAAGGGGTAAGTCCCGCCACTATCTCGGTATGTCTCGTTTTGTCCAAGGCTGCATCGGTTAGTTTTGATCTCTTAGTTAGATTGGGTATACCGCATTACATCCATGTGTGGTCTATCATACGTGTTCGACCTGCGAGGCTACCGATGGTAGATCGAGTTGTAGGTCTATAGGTCTCCGTACGGCGTTTCATCGGAGTGCTACCCGATGAGTTATCCATATCCTAGGCACCACGACTAGTGTATTGGCTCCTTAGCATGTCCAATTTAGGTGTAGGCTTGCATAGGATGTTCGGCTAGTAGATAGCCGATGGCCTCCTCTCTTTCCTCTCTCGTTGTCACGTTCGGCCTAAGCCTTCGTCGCCTCCGTGTCGTTAGCCCCCTGCCTCATACTGTCTTGATTTCGTCCGATTTATCAAGGCTGGTCCTAACGGCGTCATCACCGCGGTCACTGGCCCACGTGGCCTCGTGGGGGATCGGCTCTCGCTCCGCGCTTCGGCTTTTTGTCCGATGGGTCCTCTAGTATGCTATACGCGTCTATCTCTCACGCCTCCATCGGTTTTTCAGCCGATGCTCGGGCATTGACTTCTCTATCGATACCCAGCCGATAGGGAGAGCCGAACAGACCATCACCCGATCGGCTCCCGGGTCTCATCCTCTCCTTATCAATTGCAGGGTCAAATTGACTAGCACACTCTCGACACCTCAAAACTTAAGGATCTACACTGAAGCTAAGCATACCTTCTAAGCCTTCGCGTGACCAAGCCGCCATTTCTCTCCGATCAAACCTCTTCCCACGAGATTTGGTGGCGAGCAGTTATCTAGCATTTCTCTAGAATGGAGGAATTTTAAAAGATTTTCAGAGGCACCGAACTAAATCACTGTGCCATCTAACGAAATCTTTAAGAAAATTAGCTATACACGTATTAGAAAAACAAAATAGTTTTATAATACAGTAATGCGAGTGAACGGGATCCCGTCACCTCGTCCACGTACGGTATCCCCTCCGCGACGCACCCGCACCCCCTCGCGCCGATCCCCTGTGACCGCGCCACCGCCATTGAACGTCTTGATGGTCTATTCAGTTTTCTCTACACTTCCCCTCTCTCTTCCGAGCTCAAGCTCTTCTCACCCGCTGCCCCCGTCCCCTCAATCCACGCCCACTCCGTTGCACGGCCATCTGCTTGCCCGCGGCGGCGGAGATGCAGCAGGCGGACTTTTACGTCCGTGCAGCTCCGGCGGCCGCCATCGTCGAGGCCGTACCACCTGTAGGTATGTGCATTCACCTCAATCCCCGTCATCTTCTTCTCTAGCGCCTTGCTTTCTCACCCCCCGTGCTGATTATGGTGTGTGGTATGTGTAGGTTTGGTGAATTGAACGAGAGCTGATCGGCCCTACCCTATGGTTGTTTAACTATTGGCAATAGTTGTTGGGGCTACAGAAAGACGAGAAAAAAAAACTATTGCCTCGATCCTGTGATGCCAATCGTAAGCCTTAGCTTAATCACCTTCCTCCCAACTTGCCATAGGTAGTTCATTTTAAATTCCTAGCTTGTCCAGTTTCTTCTGTGTTCTCGAGTGGTGTCAGTTGTAGTAGTAGAAGACGGAGGAAATGATTTTTATTTTTATTTATCTTTTGCCATATGAAGATCATCTCTGTGGTTTTTTAGTTGGTATGCATACAATGTTTCTAATGGAGGTTCATCTGGCTATCTCTGTCCCATGATAGTTTGGCCTGATACGTGATTTGGTGCCAACGGATATCAACTGGTACTGATCGGTATCAATCCAATAACATACAGTTTCCATCTGATATTACACATGTAATAACCGATATCTATGTGGTCATTGCATAGGTATTAGATTTGATAGCTATTAGGTACTGTTTCAACATGATACTGTACGATAGCACCTCTTTATATTATTATTATTTTATTTTATATTTTTCTATTATACTTTACTTATGAGAAATGTTAAATCATAGCTGGCTGAAATACAAGTAGTTTACTTATGTGTTTTTTAATCGTCATTGTGGTCTACTATTTTTTATCAAAAAAGCTATTGTGGTCTACTATAGGTTCGCAAAATCAGAGCAAGTGTATACACTGGATGCATAATCTATTCACGTATTAGTATATGACGTTACTGATTTTTTAATTCGTTTGATTATTCATTTCTTCAAAATATATTTGTGCAAATAGACAAAAATACTAGGAATGCTTAATGTATTTTTAGGCATGCTTAAAGTATTTTTATGACAGATCAACTGGTATTCTTTCCATTTTAATTGAATAAGTATTTTTGTCAAAGTTTGAGAAAAAAGTCAATTGAATCATATATTAAATAGAAGAATTACATAATTTGGTGCTACTCCTAGATAATGTCCAAGAAAACACAAACTCTTGATGGGGCCAGGTCACCACCCTCTCTCATATACATGTTGAAATCTTTGACATTTTTAATTAAGGTAGTGCACGCAATGTTTTTTTGGTGTAAGTTGGAGGACAAAAAGGCGTAGATGTTTGAATGAGATTGTCCTATAGCAGTATACATGTTTTGTACGTACGACAGAAATACGGGCGCAAGAAAAGTAGCATGAGCAATAATTAGCAGGCAACAGTTGTGTGAGGAAGCACACTTTTCGGAGGAAAAGCGCATATTATTAGGCGTTGCATATGGTTGTACCTCACCATCATTGCACCATATAACTTGCCATCCATCATGGAAGCAAACTCATGCCCATCTTTGCATGCACGCATGTAGTATCAAGTTCTAAGTTTTCTCACTAGGAGAGGAGCTACATCTAGGAGGATCGATCGCCAGGAACAAAAAAGGATTACATGATCTAATTTAATTAAACAGAAGCAAACTCCAAACCAGACCGCTCAAAAGCTTAAACATAGTTTGGGAGAAAAAAAAACTAAGTGGTCACAAGAAGCTTCTTAAAGAGATTACTTGATCATCCATGTTTTCTTGGTAGGCTACTCCAAGAACGTCTCCATTAGGTCCGAGTAGACACCGCCCTCGTGTGGCCCCCTGTACTCCATCAATTGCTGCGGCGGCGGCGGCGGCGGCGGCGCCATCGAGGCCGACACGGACGGGGAGGTGGACGTGGACGAGCTCATCCTCGCCGGCAACGTGAAGCTCCTCTTGAACTTTGTGCTCTGGGAGTTCTCCATCCTCCTCGCCTTGTTCGAGTGCCTCTCCAGGCTCAGGTACTCCTCCACGTTCTCGGCGCCGCCGTGTGCGTCCTGCGCCGTCGTCGTCTTTTTCCCGTCGTCAGCGCCTCCTCCGCCACCGCTGAACAGGAGCTTCGCGTCGTCGGCCCGGCCGGTGAGAGCGGTGAAGAACGACAGCCCGTTGGGCCATTTCAGGTCACCTTCGGGCGCCTCCCCGCCGGGCGCCATCGACTGCTGGTGGTGCTCGTCCATGTGAGGCTGCTTGGTTGCGTGGTGACCCGCCGACGGGAGATGGAACAGGTGGCTCTCGTCCTTGTTACAGCCGCCACCGGGGAACGGAGGCATCGGCCGGGACGACGGGTGGAAGGCGGCCGGCCCAGGCGGGAAGAACGGCGACGCGGCGGCTGCAGGCGGGAGCTGTGGTTGTCCCGGCCAGTTGAAGAGCTGCTGCGGCGGCCGCGCTGCCGGCGGTGGCTGCTTGAGCGGGAACGACGGCGACGCTGAGGTGCCCCGCGACGAGGAGAAGAGCTGGGAGAGGAAGATGCCCGACTGGTAGCCGAGCGACTCGAACATGTGTCGCATCCGCAGCACGAAGTGCAGGTCCTCGGGTATCTGCGTGAGCATGCACAGTAGCTTACGTCAACTGCTTAGTGCCCAAACGTCCACGTCGGCGTCTTTGACCAACGCGACAAAAGCAAGTCAAGGAAGGAATGGGCCGTCTGCTAGTGTATATATGTACTCACAATCTTGCAAGAACCCAGCTGAAGAAGGCCATGGCCAGCTTGGATCACAGCTATGGTCTAAAAGCAAATTAAGCAGAAGTTTAATATCTCTAATATCGATCAGAAACTAAAACAATTACTGCATGTGTTTTTAAATATATGACACTGTAGACATAGACATGATATTTGATGGTTTGTTTTATTTAAAATAGCTATGTAAGTATCATTTATTCTGGTGTGAAGTGCTTTAAAGTACTTTAACATATTTGCATTAAGTTTTTAAATAAGGCAAATAGTAAAATATCACGTCTTAACACAATCATATGTTAAAAGAGGAGTGAGTAAAAGACAGGAACAGTGCATGCCTGGATGCCAGAGGCAAACTGATCAGTCCATTCCGGAGGAAGCTGCAAAAGTAAAAGCGTAGAGGGAATTGGTTAAGAGAACATAGGAATAAAGGTTAGCCGTGACAGTGATCTTAGCGTTAATTCTAGGTGATATCCTGAGGTACAGCTCTCACGCGCAAGAGAGCATCCTATTCCTCTCTTCTTTTTGGGGGAGCAGAGCAAACTAGTAGCAGATTTGATGCAAAGCCTGAGAACTCCCCAGAGACATGTCGATGTCTCGACCTCTTTTACTGTTTCTTTGTTTTTTTTTGCTCCATTCTTGCAGTAAAAACATGAAACCTACCACTGTTGTCGTGGCAGTGCTGAGCTTGTTATTGCAAGTGATTAATGTGGTCTGTACTACTAGTAAGGTTTCTCCCAAAAGCAGGGGGCAGAGACTGAAGAAAGAGAGAGAGGAGACAGGGGCA
Organism: Oryza coarctata; assembly: GCA_030770085.1. Taxonomy (NCBI): domain Eukaryota; kingdom Viridiplantae; phylum Streptophyta; class Magnoliopsida; order Poales; family Poaceae; genus Oryza; species Oryza coarctata. Next base: position 8,123,461 of record CM061483.1, on the reverse strand, counting down.
TGCAGTGCAGTAGATGGTACATACGGCATCAAAAGAGCTCTGCCAGTAGTTGGCGATGTTGGGCTCGCATTCAGATGGTTCCTTGAAGACCCATTTGTGACATTTATCAGACGCCACCTTTCCCATCAGCCTGCAGCAGCGGTCCAAATCAAAATCATCGTCTTAGCACATCACGCTCAAAAGCTCATCAGCAGAACAAAGTGAAAGAGAGACCACAACGCATGCAATTACCCAAATAATCCTCCTCTCCTCTCTAATATGATTATATCACACCACAAGCAAACAGAGCTCTATTTTACTAGTAGTACTAATTAAAGTCATCGACACGGTCACAGAGACGTACAAGTCGACAGAGAGTCACAAGAAGGGTGCAGGAATAAAAAAATCTGTCAATAATTTCCAGTTGCCTGAACCATTTTTATTGTGCTGCTGCTGCTGCTAGCCTTCTATACCGTGTAGCATTTGGTTGTGCGCGTAGCAGCAGGTGTTGTTAATCCGCAGACAAACCCCACAATTAACCCACTGACGGGCCGCGATTTGTTTATGCGCTACGAGGCACCGCCCCCGACACCCCAACGAACGTGCGCACGTGACAGCCCCGCCCTCGCCTAAAGCCACGACTTAAGTGGCTGTTGATTTTAGTTTACCCAGGCATAATGACTGCATCCACCACGCCTGATGCCAGCGTCAAAACAAGGCTACATCCATCCTAGATCAAACCATAGGTTAATTAGTTTGAAGAGAGTGTCACCCAAACACTGATTAAATTTAAACCCAAAAGCAAGCACGGTAGATAACAAATTTAAAGTGAAAAGATAGAGAAAAAAAAAAGCTCACACCCATCCCATCGACCTCCATCCCCTTTCCTCCTCTCTCCTGGCCTCTCTCTGGTCGTACTACTGGTTAGACCAAAATAGCGTTGCACTTGCACACGCACAAGGGTCCAAGATCGCACAAATCATGGGGAAAACCAATTAGCATTAATCACGCAGGAGCTTACGTCCTAATCGAAGAACAGGCAGCATGACACGGTCGAGAGCGAGAAAATTTGGAGCTGCGAAGCTGAGGCTGACATGACCGGCGGCAAGTCGTCGATTCCATTTCGTACCAGTACGCGACGAAGGGGAAAAAACTCAAAACTGTACACGATTACTGCACCTACCCAGCACCCACCCTTCTCCGTAGTTGTAGAGCTGGATGGACATCTTGCTGAAGGCCTTTCGCACCGGGTCCTCGCCGTCGATGTCCTCCAGGCACTCCGCTACCCGCGGACGGCAGAACCCGTCCTCCCACATCAGCATCCTGCGAGGGATTATTGGCTGATCAATCGAATTAATTTGCAGGAGAGCATTTAAGGGATGAGGACGAAGGAGGTGCATAGTTGTATGCTACTCACAGGCTGCCGTTGTCGTCGCCGACCTTGCACCCGTTGCCGCCGCCACGGCACCGCCTAGAAGAGGTGAAAGAAACATTATTCAGTGGGTGGGTAAAGAGTGAGAGAGATAGGAGGAGTGGAGGACATACGGGCGAGGACGGATGGTCCAGAAGACGGAGTAAGTCCAGTCGTAGTTGAGGCAGACGTTGCGGAGGGCCTCGTGGAGGGCCATCATCCCGGCGGCTTCTTTGCTCCGCGCGTGATCCCCTCCTCCTCCTCCTCCCCCGCCTGCTGCCCCGGAGCCCACCATTTCCACCTTCCTAGCTACTCTTCCTTTCCACCTCTTCTCTCTCACTCACTCACTCCTTCACACCGGCGCTAGCAACCTAGCTAACTAGTAAAAACTGGCTGCTCTTGGAGCTCGGGGCGAAGCTACGACGGCTAGAGGTCGTCCAGGCGTCCAACTGGCCGGCCGGCCGGTCGCTCTCTTTTTGATCGTTTCTTGGGGTTTTCTCGGGGGAGGGAGACAGAGAGAGAGAGAGAGAGGTAGAGTGAGGCTGAAGAGGACTAGCTTAGCTCGCTCTCCTGCTGCCTGTCTCTCTCACTCTCTCTCCTGCTGCTGCTCGGCCTGTCCTCTCCCTCTAATTGCTGTTTTCTGAGAGAAGGGTTCTGATGCCTTACGGGATGTCCCCCTACGTTCGTCGAATGGTTCCTCGAGATGTGTGCACGGCGCGGTTCTTATTTCTGGCTAAAATGGTGTATATTGTTAAATACGTATACCTGTCATTTCATGCATTGTACTATGTATTGGATAAAAAAAGCACCTGCAATTGTACCCTTCCTCGCATTGAGTAGGTTATTTGTATCATTCCTATCTCTTCCAACAGCATCGAATCTCCATCCATTAACTTTTCTTCTTCTCATATCTTTTATTTCTTCAACACTTCCTTATTCTGAAGACACCCCTCACGAACATAAACGGGAAATCATTTTTTCTTACAGTTAAATAATAACAATAAAATAAGCAAAATTGATAAAATAATTTACATTAAAATTGACAAAATTAGTTTATATTAAAATTGATATTATTTAATTGTTTTGTTTTTAAAATAATCTATGAAAAATATATGCTGAGAGTGTGTGCGCGTTGATATAGATCAGGTTGAAAAAATTCTATACCGATGAATGTTTATTTATTTATTTATATGTAGGATTTAAATTTAGGAAATAGTTGAAAAACTGCTAAAAAATTTAGAGCAATTTCGGACGAAAATTGAGAAAATAATTTTCTGAATTTAAAACAATAATGGGCTGAAATTTTAACTAGATGTACAAGGCACATTCCAACATTAACAGTGGGTGGAGACTGCTAAGTAGACCATGACGTAGTGACGGCCCAACGGTGATATGAGAGGCTGACAACAGGACCGGCTTGTCAGTAGGAGTGAGCACAAATGCGAGCATGGAGAGGCGCTACGACTGACAGGCAAGCCAGGGCTGTTAGCGAGAGTGGGTGTGAACACGAGGAGATGCAGCAACTGATAGGTAGGATCGGACGGCCCAGTGGGACCGAAGGTTTCATTCATCGGCCGATAAGAACCATACTATATTCATCGGCCGGTAGGGTAGAAATCTTCATTCATCAGCCGATTGGATGAGATTTCATTCATCGGCTGGAGAAACCTGAAGATCGTCCATCGGCTGAAGATCCTTCATTGGCTGGTGTGGTATAATTCCATTTATTAACTAGCGGAACTCTACAAGTGCCTGATTAGAAGTCAGATTTTTACTAATCAACCCGGGGGACATCTTGTTATCAATATATCTAAAGAAAAGGTTGATTCTAAGACATATTCGTTCGAAGATGAAGCCGATGAGGAGATTATAGTTTCAGTTACCATGTCTTTAGCCGGTTCTAATGTGTTTGATAATATTAGTATCAGTTGGTAACACCAACCGGTACTAAACATGGATATTTAGTATTGGTTTGTATCACCAACCAGTATTAAAGATTGTGCATGAGCACTGAGGGCGTCTGGCCATTACAACCGGTACTAAAGAAGTATGTTAGTATCGATTGGTGTTAATAAATAGTGTCTCAAGTCTTTAGAATTGGTATTAAAGATCATCTTAAGTATCGGATCTTTGTAAAGCCAATATGTGCTTCATTAGGCCAAAGATTTAGTGTACTACTAAGTCTTGGAACTTGTTTCTTTAAAAAAAACTAATGTAGCCTTCTTAGCTTATGGAAGTTTAATTTTTATGAATTAAAAGATTGATCATTTCCATAGGGAAACTTTATTCTGCCATAAACATTGAAATGGTCTGTAAGGTGCATTACATCCAATATGCGATATGTGCATGGCATATGATATACATTCACACGACACTCGTGCACATATGCATTTTGAGTGAATATCTATGGACTCTAGATATGTAGATGATTCCATATTCCAGGTATAAAATTAAAATATGTTCAAAGTTATATATTTGATTTTCCATATGCATTTAAATGCACATTGTGTCAAATCTGAATTATGAATTCTATCACTTAGGCAAGGCAAGTGCAAAACAAATACTCCTGTTATTCTTTGAAATACATTGCAAACATTGACTACAAAATGCAATGAATGTTTTGAAGTCATAATTTATGGCATGAACTTTTTATCTTCACATGTTTTGTAAATATGAATGTGATATTCTATATTTGTATTATTGGGATGATGTGGTGCCTAAAGTGTACTGGGTGTATGATTTTTAAAAACTTCTTATTACAGAATGAAGTGGATCAAATTTTATTTAAAAACGGTGTGCTGACATATTAATGTGAAAGTAGTACTACTAAACATGAGCACATATCGAATTTCATTATTTTTTGCTTGAATTTTGGACAGTTTTCACACTTCATAAGTGTTGTACTATTTAAATAATATTTCTTATATAACCCTGCTTCACATGCATATATATGTGCTTTTGTATGTTTTAGATATTTTGTACATATATAGGCTTTCATTAGGTGCATATTTCTTATTCCATTTGCATTTTAAAACATGTGAACCCATCTTTACCTCATAGCCTAGCCTAACATAGTAACATATGCTCTGGTTATTCTGCTAGGAAAGTCGTTGAACTACATATCGGCGGAGTGTGACTAAAATTAATGGACAGACAAGGGGTCTATGGCCTGCAGCCCTGCTGCAAGAAGTGTGTATGTGTGAGAGAGGGGCACATTTTTATTTGATATGAGTATACTAGCAGTGAGCAACATTTTGGGTTTATTGACAGTAATGAAGTGTTTATGTAATATTTAAACTTTACAAGATTCTTCAAATCACGGTTCAATTATGTCAATAGCTATTTTCTAAGTATTTATATTTAAATAGTTATATCTCACTATATCTCACTTTTTCAGATCTTTTTTATTGTATCTTTTTATGTTAGTTTTGATCTTTCTCTACCTCTCTTCGTAATATACTGATGTATCTGAGGGTTTTCTTTAGACATGGTTAAAATATCTCAATTGATATTGGTCAAGTTTTTCTTCAATGGTGCTATCTAAATCACGTATGTTCTCATTTTGGACATAATCCGTTCTTGTATGACCATAAATTTAACGTAATATACATATTTTTATAACACTTACCTGTTAAACATGACCAATATTCTACTCCATATAGCATAGGTGTAATCGTTATTCTGTAATACTTAAACTAATGGTTTAAAAATGCAAGGAGATCTTTAAAAAATATACTCTGAACAATGTTATGGCCCATTCGAGTTAGATTAATATGAAGATTTTTTAGCGCACACAAAACAAGATAAATTATTAGTGCATGATTAATTGATTTTTAATTATTACAAACTTGAAAAATGAATTTATTTGATATTTTAAAGTAACTTCTGTATAGAAAGTTTTTGTATGAAATATACTATTTAGCATTTTGAAAATCATGCTAATAGAAACCGAGGTAAAATCTACGTCTTAATAAAAAATAGTCTATACAGATGATTGTGCAATAAATAGGTGAACACAGAACCAAAAACTTCATGGCTTTCCAACGTTGCAGTAGTAAGATAATACTATATTACTATATTACTAGTATTCCTATATTAAGTTGGAGAGAGGGGATATGCATGTCAGACTCAGAGGAGGAAGACACAAAATGGAATCCACATGTGGGTCCATGTGTTTGAAACATGCAGCTAGCCAAAATTATGGCATCACACAACCATTGCTTAAGAAACCAAAGAAACCATGGTGTACCTAATATTTGGCTTAGCAAGTTAAAACAACCAACGAAATAACTCTTTCTTTTGTGATGTTTGGTGAGGTTATAAATTTTTTGAAACTTGTTGGTGAAGTAGAAACCTATGGTCCCACCTTAGCGGCTAGGAGGTGTTCAAGTGGCGACTAGACACCCTAACCATAGGTGACACCACAGTTATGGATGGACAAGATTTGATGCCAGCTTTCCCGAGCTGGTGGCTCTATACCCTTAGTCCCGGGGTGGCTAGCCTAAGCTAGCTAGCCCTGAGCTAGTTATTTTAGGATGGCTGCCCTAAGCTGCCCGTCCTGAGTAGGTGACCTCCGGCAAGCGACAACAAGATCTCTTACCTCTTGATGACCAAATCCATGGGAGCTCGGGGTCACGGTAGACCCAACTACCGTAAAAACTGCATTCAATGCGGTGAGACAAAATGTGTCGTTTATGGATCGTCATGGTTTGCCCTTAGCCTGGTGTAGGCTAGCATGAGCTGGCTGGTTTTGAGCAAGTAATTTTGTGATGGCTACCCCAAGTTGCCTACCCTAGGTAGGTAATCTTGTGCAGGCGACCCCAAGCTCTCTTGTGCCTTGATGACCAGATCTAGGGGAGCTCCATGTCATGGTAGACCTAACTACTAAAATCACCACAATCAATTTAGCAAGGCAAAACACACCACCTGGTTCGACGCTCACATGCTTGCTCAAGTTGGAGTGATAAGAGGAATATCTACCCTAATGGACGGGTGACGTGGGACAAGACTTATAGTGCTCTCTATTACTGCTAGATGATCAAACTACCATCAATCTACTCTGTGGCCCATACTTTTCATCCACTCCACCGTGGCACTAACCGTTGGACCTCCTACTTGAGATAGTGGTAGGAGCCAAGTGTTGTAGTGGCACGTTGCACTAAGAGGCTGATAAGGATTAGAATAGCCATACCTAATCCATGTATGCTTGGGCCCATAGGGCCTCTCTCTATATTTTTCTTCCGCTTCAATCAATGTGGTACCCCTAAAAATTATATATAAGGGGAGGACTGTGACAAGGAGGAGAGAGGCTTCTGGAGAGGAGGATCCTTCTTCAGAGGTCAGAAAGCCACTTTGAGATTCTTAGCCACTATAATCCATATACGACAAAAAAAGAACATAGAAGTAGGGTGTTACACCACTAAGCGACCTGAACCTATCTAAATAGATCTGCATTCGTCTTTCTCCTAGTAATTAGAGCTGTATTGACTTCATGATCTACCCGCGTGATTGAGCCCTACCCCCTGGTTTGAATACAGAAGGGGGCCTACATAGGTCCTCACTCTTGGTGCCTATGCACCGATAGCTGTCGTGGTAGGTTGGGGGTGGTTGTCATCTTTCACGTGCATTTGAGTCTATGGCCATTCCTGCTAGAAGAGTAGAAGATGGAGGGTGGATGCCATTGCCACCACTCTAACATAGAAGTCAAAGGAGGCTGCACGACACCATACACCGCCATAGCGCAAGTCGCCGTCCCACCAACAGTGCCGTCGTGCCTCGGCACCTTTCTCGTCCTCCCGAGCTGAGGGAGGAGGCACCAACCCTAGCACTGCAATCATGGTCGCCCTCTACATCAAGAGCATTCCTTGCAAACAGGGCAATTGATGGGCATCACACCAGTGGGAGCACACTAGCCACTGATCCGGTGCCGCCTAGACATAGAGGGAGCAAGCCTAAGCAGCGCTTAGCTTGCCTCACAAGCAATCCGCAAGCATGTCCCATTCTAGGTGGTTGGTGCTAAAACTCCCAAAGAGAGGTGGTTGCAACATGTTGCTAATCTTGTTAGCATGGTGCACCACCAGGTGGCCATCAACAATACGTGTAGTGGCTCTAGGGCCAATTCGTCATTGGCGTTGCTGTCAAAGCAGCTGTTGTGTGGTGTCAACATGGTCCAAGATATTGTGCATGACCCAAGACCCTTGGCCGCTCCTGTACGGGCGGTGGGACCCTAGGACCTCTATCGTCGCCTTGATGAGTAGAGGGCTAATGAGGATTCCTGAGTTACCCATGAGTGCACCTGGGAGCAGCATTGAGATAACGTATTTGTGGAGGATCAGGTGTCCTTCGGTAGCCTGCTCTCACCTTGCTCTATCATGCTCCACGCCCCCTAGATCATAGAGGGGTGGCACTGAACTTGGTCGGGCCATAGCCATGCAGCTAAGCGGCGGGAGTGCTAACTATGGCTAGTGAGCCCCACCGCTAAGCCTTATTTGGTGCACACCACACATCGTTGCAACTCTATCCTATCTTTGGCTTCAATAGCTAGGGGAGTTCCCTGCTTGTAGCATAGGCACCCCTGAGACATCTTCTCTTGGTTGGTCGGGAGTTCCTAGTCAGTATGTAATATCGATATATGCAAGCCATTATTTTCCTAAGTGTTTTTCAAAAGTACTCTTCTACTCATTGGCTCGCGAGAAACTCTACTATGTGAAACCATGATCCTCCATTTCCTAGTCATGAACGGATGACATTTTGTACATGTTTTGGGGGATCGTGGTAACTTGACCATCGTGTGCTAGCCATCGATCCTCGATCTAGTGGGTAGTGCCCTGAGCATTACCAATCACTAAGCACCTTGGGTTGCCCTACCAACCAAAGGATGGGTGGTTGGGGCAACCTAGGCCTTTGTAGTGAGCTATCAGTGTCCAACCTAGCCAGTTCTAACCCGAGCGCCACCAAGGTTCTAAAACCATGAGTTACTTGATCACCCAGGCACATCACTAGTTTGACTGTCCGAGGAACAATGGGTAAAATGGTGGCAAATGTTGTTAGTAATGTGCCAATGGGCTTTTTTCTGAATGGGCAACCTTATTAGTCTAGTTGGTAGGGCCACATAGATCAGCCGAGGGACCTATGGCTCAGAAGCTAGACCCCCTGAGCACTCGTATTTTCGCATAGGAGATAAGGAGGTGCCCCGATGTAAGCAATAAAGTTATGTGGCCACAAGCATTTGTGTATCTACCATGGGGCTAGGGATGTGGCCTAAGACCATGAACTCGGGAATCATATGTCAGTACTTGTAAGATTTCTGATACCTTCTATTATTTGGGAGCGTTTCCCTACTTACCTGCTCACAAAAAGCCTCGATCACGTGAAAACAATGCCCTACATTACCCAATCACAAACTAAAGATGACTAGTGTGTAGTTTGGGTGGTTAAGGTAACATAGCCATCGTGTGCTAGCTGTTCATGCTTGAACTGGTGGGTAGTGCCTCGGGCATCACTGAGCTCCAAGGGCCTTGGGTAGCCCTCCCAACTCAAGGATTAGTGGTCAGGCTAACCTAGGCCTCGGTAGTATGCTGTTGATGCGTGGCATGCCTAGTCCCATCTTGAGCACCACCAAGGCTCAAGAACCACGATTTGCTTGATCACTCATGAGCATTGCTAGCTCGGGCATCCAAGGAGCGGCGGATAGAATGACGGTGGGTATTGTTAGTACCTTGCCCATGTGCATTTTCTATGAGCAGATGATTCTATTTACCTGGTTTGCAAGGCCAGGTTGATTGAGGTAAGATCCTAGGCTCCCCTGGGTGCTATGGGTGAGCTTGGGGGTTGGTCTCTTTTGAGCACTTATGTGCTATGCGGGTTGTTTACTTGGAGAAGATGAGAAAGTTGTGAGGCCACGAGCACACATGGTGGCGCTGGAGTTCTAGGCTTGTGCGAATACAAGCTCAGGGATTAAACCCTCGAGCACTTGCATGTTCACTAGATAGCTTGGGAAGCAATCCACGTCAAGACTAACGGCATATGCTGCCGTACGACTACATGAACATTATCAAGAACAAGCATGATGAACCATTGGAGATGAAGAAATCAATTGAATCCAGCCTGCCATCAGGTTGCTAAAGAGATGGGCCAAACTCCCAACCTTTGGTGAGATGCTTCACAGTGGGGCTGGGAGTTACTGTCATTGAAGTGGAAACTAAGGGTCCCACCGTAGTGGCCAGTTGTCATTGAAGTGGCGACCAAACTCCCTAACCTTTGGAGATGTCCTAGGTATGGACGGACACGGTTCGATGCCAGTTGTCCCAAGCTAGTGCCTTTGTGCCCTTAGCCTCAAGCTAGCTAGCCTCAAGTTAGTCATTTCAGGATGGCTACCCCGAGCAGCCTCGAGCTCGACCTTGGGCAGGCGATCTTGAGCTCTCTTGCCCCTTGATGACCAGATGCAGGGGTGCTAGGGAGCACGGTAGACCCAACCACCCCAACCAATTCAATGCAGTGAGGTAGAACGCATATACTTACTCTAGTTAAAGCAACAAGATAAATATCTACTCCAATGGATAGGTAGACGTAAGATAAGACGTATACTACTTCCCATACATTTCATCCACCCTGCTATGATGCTAATTGGTGGATCACTTGCTACAGATAGTAGTGGGAGCTAGGAAATTGATAATGATTAGACTAGCCATACCTAATCCATGTATGTTGGGGCCCATAGAGCCTCTCTATGTATTTTTCTCCTGCTTTGATCAATGTGGTACCCCAAACAATTATATATGAGGGGAGGACTGTGACCACAAGGAGAGAGGCTTTTGGCAAGGTGGATCCATCTTCAGAGGAGAGAAAGCCACTTTGATTTGCTTAGCCACTATAATTCACATCTAAAAAAGTAACTATACAGAAGTAGGGTGTTACACTACTAAGCGGTCCAAACTTGTTTAAATGGATCTGCATTCATCTTTTTCCTAGCTACATTGACTCCACAATCTACCCGCATGATTGAACTCAGAAGAGGGCCTGTGTAGGTCCCTACTCTTGGTGCCTATCCATCGACACATGTACTTCTAGCTACTTGTATAGACTAAGTTATAATAGAATGCTCCATCACAAGTCAACTGCTTGGTCCATATAAACATTGTATTCCCTCTAGTCATAAATACGAACAAGATTTGGAACCCTTAGAATTATGAAAATCAATAATTTCTCAAATGATTAGTTTAAAATTAAAGAAATGATATAGGTAGATTTGCCTTGAAAAGTAAGTGCTATGATAATGTCATAAACATAAACTAATTTGATTTTATAAACTGTTAACACTGGAATTTTGAAGAGTCATTAATGGATTCAGCTAAAATAGGAAAGCCAATAAAGCCGATGGGGATTATCCAGTGAAGAACGGATTCAAAAAGTTTACATGAGTAGAGAAAAAAGAAATTATGTCTTGAAGTTATTACGAATTAATTAAAATATTTCTTGTTAATAGGCAGGAGTAGTGTTCTTTCCTTTTTCTCTAGGGAATATTATCCCGTGTCGGTCTTGGACTTATATAAATCCAGGAGTATAAATATGTACACCCAAGAGTCTTGTATAATATCCAAATTAGATCAATACAATAAATTCAACATATTTCCACCTTTAGAAGTATAACTAACATAGTTTTCGATGAGATCTTACTTCGAGTTGAGCTGCATTAGTTAAGTTCGATCTCTAGCGAGAGATAAGTCTCGTCATGTACTACACATATCGGCTTGGTTAAAACTTTCTTAGTTCGGTCTAACATCTTAGCTAAGTTCATACATTTGCTGGTTATCATGATACTTTCAATTATATTTAAGGCTGCATTGATTCAATCTTTGAGTCCAATTTGATGTATCAATCAAGCTAGTATAGAATTTATTGGCTCATTATGTTTAGCTTGTTATTGTCAATCTGGTACTGTATCAGTTAGGTCCGATCTAATAGATTGTTTTAAGTAAGTTAAATATTGATAAGTTGATAAGTTTTATTCAGTGTTCCAATGGAGTTCTAGCTGATGGATTATATTTATACTATACTTTCACTTTCATCCATATTGAATCACTATTTAATATACTTTTTATATCACGTTTAATCAGCTATTAATCGCACCTATCCTTATTAGCTACAATCCTAGTGTGATCTATCAAGATTGTCTTTAATTAAGTTAGTAATATGACCTAGCAGGTTCTATCTCACTTAATCTCTCTTGGCTATATGTTCTTTTTAATTTCTGTCGGCTAGACAACCGATAGCTCGAGTCTGTATCAGCCAATTGGCCGATTGGGTTGTTGGTTTAATTTTTTCTATCTCTCTTGTCAATTATACATCAATGACTGGCATGCCCCGAGCCTTAAGAATTTAAAGACTTGCACTAGAACTAAGCAAACCTCCTAGGCCTTCATGCGTGTGACATGTTAGTGCAGATATCGAACACTTTTCATGTCAACACGCTCCTTTGGCAAGTCTAGTGTGACACAATGTTTTTTCAACCAACACGTCTCGGATGAAAGTCAAAACCAACAATTGACCTTGGAGAACCTAACAAAAGCACAGAGGTAATAGGTGGAGCAATCCGTTAAGGATTTTTAAAGTTGTGCTTTGAATCGTTCAGCATGACACAACAAGAACCAATCCATAAGATGCAATTCCTAAAACTAGTTCTAGTTGGAGATTCATGTCAACAAGCACCTTGTAGTCCGTAGAAATTGTTCCAATAATTGGTCAACAAAGTTGTACTATACTAATAAATTAATCTAGGTATTGGTGAGCACTCTCCAAAATTGGATTAAAAAGATAATGGATGGATTGATTACTTGGGAACCTTATCAATATTCTGTTTATCTTCCACAAAGTACATTGGCACACATTGTCACCAGTGCACAAGTGTTGATAATATCAGTGGTTCCTTAAGTAACTTATTAACTAGAGAGAGATGTAGTTTCTAGTTTAATTCCACCTGGACATGTGTAGTTTGGGAGACAACATAATGGAACTCCTTTGAGATACCATCAAACCGCCTATTATGGAGGACACTAGAATGAACTTGGCAGGATCCCTGATTAGAGTCAAGTGCAAAGAGATCACCAGGCACAAGGGCTAATATCGTTGCCTTTACAGCAGTATCCGATGGATAATGCATAAGACGATGAATGGACAACAAGGATAGCCTAAGTGACGAGGGAACAATTCAGTTTAAAACTGAAGGAACAGACCTTCATGTATCATTGTCTGAACCTTAATTGGTTTGATATGGTTCTGTTGCCTCACCGATACAGGCTACTAGATTTTTTGAAATTCAAAGGGCAAGATAATATATCTATGGTGGAATACATTAGCCAATTCTTAGCTTATTGTGGAGAGACATTGATGGAGGAAGATTTGAGAGTTAGATTTTTCACGCTATTATTATCTAGATTGGTCTTTACATGGTTTTCGTCTTTACCACCAAATTCAATCAAATGATGGGCCTATCTAGAAAAACAATTTAACAAATACTTCTTTGCTAGAATTCATGTAATGTGGTTGAAAGATGAATCAGTCCTAGAATATATCCAAAGATTCCATGTTATGCATAGCCGATGCTATAGTTTAAATTTAAGTGATGGACAATTGGCTAAGTTGGCTTTCCAAGGATTACTATCTCTCATCAAGGAGAAATTTTCTTCTCAAGATTTTGATAGCTTTTGCGCTTTTGGTGTAGAAAGTATCAACTCATGAAAGCCGATTCCAATAGGCAAGGAAGGAAAAGTTCTAGTGAAAAATTACACAAGTGCATGGATTTTCATTAGATTTAGAATGGGAGGAGGATTCTGATATTGAAATTGACCTAGTAGAGTGGACAAAAAAAATCAAAAAACAATATCATATCTATGGATCAAAGATATAGGAAAATAGAAAAACAAGAAAGATTTGATTTTGATATAAATAAGGTCGATAAAATATTTGATATGTTACTTCAAGAGAAACAAATACATCTTCCAAAGCACATGATTCCATCAGCTCATAAACTTAAGATGAAAAGGTATTGCAAGTGGCACAATGCAATTTCTCATCATACAAATGAGTGCAAAGTATTTCGATAACAATTGGCTATGGAACAAGGGAGGATTAAGTTCTAGGATGCGAAAAGGCCGATGAAAATAAATAAGCACCCTTTCCTAGTAAACATGGTATATGCTAGGTACTCAAAAGATTAAGCCGATGAGAGGAGACACCAGGCAAGTCAAAATTATGGAGAATCAAATGTCATCTCATCGCAATTGATTGAAAAATACCAAAGGCATCAAGAAAGAGAGCTTCGGGCTTCATCATTTAGAGGGGTGTTCCAATATTTTCTGCATTGTGTGATGAAGTGTTGGTCTAGATCTTCATGACATAGGATCCTTATTTTGATAACTAGCTGATGAACAGCTTATAACTTGCTGCAAGCAGCAATAACTAGTGCAACCTGACAACACACACAAGGAGCCAACCATCATCTCTATATGGTAGCCTGAACCAAGGATTCGCCAAACCACACACTCAAAGAAACCAACCTACACAACCTAGAATCAATGGAATAGGAACACAAATTGGGTGCAGATGACATGGCTGCTTCTGTAATCTCCACTATGGAAAACACAAGAGCAAAGGAGTAGAGATCACTCTTTGAGTTTGTTAGCACATAGCTAAACAAAGGGGTTTATATTCGATTATCAAAAGTCTGCTTTTGCTTGGAAACAAAAGGATATTTATACTAGGAACAACCCTCCTAGATGGGTGTAAACACGAAATGAAAATGAAGACATAGAGTATGTGAAAAAGGCCTCCACAAAATGAATTCCCAAAGTGGTCTCGCGAGGCTATTGGTCTTTTGCATAGTCTTCAGTAATTTGGCAATAAATCCATCTTGGGCAATCCAAATTATGTGTCATTAGTAGCATTGGAAAGTTAACCTGATAAGCTTTCAAACCATGTATAGCATGCATCATTAAACATTGTAGAATGGTACAATTTTGCATGGGAAGTTGAACATCGGAAAGACTGTTGACCTTCTAACCAATCTTCACTTATCCAATTGATTCTCAAGAATAGAGAGTCCAAATTAGTTAATACCACCTGACTTAGAAAGTAGACTTGATAAACTTTCCAAAATGTGCTTATTTACCATCATAGCTTTTGGAAATTAAAAGTTATAACTATTTCATTCAGGCAGTTCTATTGGACTAGACTGGTCGTCCATCCCCTTTAGTTTGGTATGCTTGTATCACTGTGTCTTCATCTTTAGGCCACGTGTCTTCCACTTCTTCATGTGTAAACCTAAGCAACATCAAGGTAGAACACTTAGGTAGTGTAACATCCTTGGAAGTGTTAAAATTAAAATCAGTTAGGAATCAATTCACCCACTCTTGTAGTTTCTTGGCACGACTTCATGTAAGTGGTCCTTGATTTGTATCCTTTATGTTGGATGATGAATTGTTGATGCTTGAGGGAGCATGCATGGTTAGGATGTCCTCATCATCCTCCCGAGTCATCCTCGACTTTAATTCTTCTAGCCCAAAGAGTGGTGTTAGGTTGGTAACATTGAAGGATGTGCTAACACCATAATATTTAGGTAGATCAATCTTGTAGGCTTTATTGTTGATCTTGGATAGCACTCTGAATGGATCATCTTCTCATGGCATCAACTTGGATTTATGCTTCTTTGAAAAATGGTCTTTGCGAAGATGTATCCAAACTAAATCTCCAGGCTCAAATATCACCTTCTTGCGGTGCTTGTTTGCCAATTCAGCATAGTACTTGGACCTTTTCTCAATTGCTTCTTTGGTATTCTCATGAATCTTCTTAACATAAGATGTGCACTTGGAGGCTTCCATGTTACTCCTTTCCTACAATGGTAGAGGCAACAAATTGATCGGAGCAAATAGTTTGAAACCATATAGAACATCAAAAGGACACATATTAGTTGTAGAGTGTACTGCCAATTATAAGCGAATTCTACATGTGGCAAGCACTCTTTCCACTCCTTCAAGTTCTTCTTTATCAAGGCTCACAACAGCATAGAAAGTGTTCTATTTATTACTTTAGTTTGACCATCCGTTTGAAGGAACTAACTGCCTGTCTGGATGCATTGGTTTCCTAAAGATCATGGACCACAACATATAGCCGATCAACGAAATTGGTTCACAGTTATTACTCTAAGACACCTTAGATGGTATAGATGGAAAACTAGGATAAGGATTTACGTCGGTCGATGATTTACAAGTAGATATAGGTCCTGGAGATAGGCAAGAACTGATATTTATAAGTGCTAAATTGTGTCATGAATTTAAAAGAGAATTAACAAAATTATTAAAGGAATATCAAGACTTTTTTGCTAGGGAGTACCAATGGATGGCAAGACTTAGCTAATCAATTGTTGAGCATTAGCTCCCTATTAAGTTACGATATTGTCTATACAAACAACCTCCAAGGCAATTTAAGGTAGAATTATATAAAGAAACGTTAACACTAGAATTTGATTCAGCCTGTAAACAGGATCGACCAATGGAGATACTGGTCGGTTCATGAGACAAAGACTTTGGTATTGGATATGCAGGGCTCAAAGGTGGAGATAGTCCCTAAGGACAAGGATGATGCCATCAATCTAAGCCAATCGTACTCCAAGCCACTTTTTACTTCTCCTCAGGCTTGGAGCTTGCCGATGAAGAACAAGCCGATAGGGAGTTGATCGAAGCCCAAGTGACGAGCACCAACCGAAGGATGGTAGAACTCGTATGATGGGTGTTGGGATCAGCCTAGTAAAAATCCACTCGGTAGAAGATTAGGAGTTATAGATGATAAGAAGATTATCTTCGATTCTTTATCGGCTAAGGCGTTCATCAGGTGAAACCTGGAAGGCATTTCGAAAGACGAGTCGTCCTTGTACGCGAACCAGATGGTGACCTCTTTAATGAAGCTATAGTAGAAACATTTGAACCACTGACTGAGTTCGAGGAGGGTAATTTTGCTTCTAGGAAGAGCCGATGAAGCTTCACCCGGAGATATACATCGGCGTCGACTGGCCTCATTTTCCTCTGGGTAGTCAGTCGGATATGTCATGGAAGGGAAAGGGGACCTGACGATGACTCTGGAGGTGTAGACATTCAATCAGAGTTGTATAAACCACCATGGACCACTAATATATCCGACTGGTTGGCCTGCCGATAGCTTGGTCGCCACTTGATGGAGCAGTTGATAAGTAGCTCCAAGAAGATATTGCCCCAGTGGAATATGGTGTTGATCGGCTAAGAGCTCTGCCAGGCACTGCAAGTTGGTTGTTGGACCGAGATTTGAACCAGCAAAGAGGAACCGCTCTAACCAAAGATTCAAGAATGTTACGTGTTCATGCTCATCGACTTGGCCGAAGGACTTTTTGTGCAGAGAAATATATTTAGTCCAATCTCCGATGTTCTTGGTGTTCAGCCGATGAGTGGGTTTGAATCTGAGGATGAATGGGTTTATATAGTGGGCGGTGTTGAGGCAAGTCAACATGGTAAAGAATCGACTTGAGTAAAAAGAGGTCCGATTCCTACAGTGAAGAAGCCAATTGGGTTGTAGCGAAGGAAGACTCTATTTCAAATTGAAGATTATTTAGATAAAACTGAGTTTGTGGAAGAGCTGTGAACTCCACAGTAGGATGTTTATCTTTGTAAATTGTAACCTTATTTAATTAGGAATGTTTAGTTAGTTAGTTACTTCTTTAGAGATATTTTTCTTTGTTTTTATTAGAAATAATGTCCGATGGTCGTAAACATGTCAGACTCTATCTGTAAATCTAGGGTATAAATATAAACCTCCTGGAAACATGTAAAACATCTCTCGATCAATACAATCTCGGCTCATCGCCACCCTAGTTCATCTAGGTTTTACCGGTGAGTTCTAGCTCTCGACGCGGGGCTGCATCGGTTATGTCCGATCTCCCGCGAAGGTGTAAGTCACGCCACTATCCTGGTATACTTTATACTGTCTAAGGCTGCATCGTTTAGGTTCGATCTCTTAGTCAGATCAGGTGTACCGCATCACGTTTTTGTAAGATCTATCGGCCTATCAAACTCCTTCCGCCGTCATCGGTCTCCTGCTGCATCGGTTAGGTCCGACCTACGGGTCTGCCGACAGAGGATTGAGTTTTAGGTCTATAGGTCTCTCTATGGCGTCTCATCGGAGGGAGTAGCCGATGAGTTATCCTAAATGTAGGTCCCCATCGTTGTGCGGTCGATGGGCTCAGGCGTTAGGCCTGTAGGTAGCCGATGGCATCCCTCCTACCTCGTCGTCATGTTCGGTCCAAGCCCTCGCCGTCTCAGTGTCGTTAGCCTCCGGCCTCATACTATCTCGGTTAGGTCTGATCTATTGAGGTTAGCCCTAACGGCGCCGTTACTGCTGTCGCTCGCCCGCATGGCCTCGCGGGATATCGGCTCCCGCTTCGCGTATCAGATGCGAGTAGCGCCATTGGCTCTTTGATTGATAGGTCTTTTAGTGCATTACACGTGTCTATCTCCCATACCTCCATTGGCTTTTCAGCCGATGTGCTAGCGTTCTCATCTCTATCAGTAATCAGCCGATAGGGAGAGTCGGGCAAGCCTTTCGGCCGACCGACAAACATGTCTTATTCCCTTTTCCTTGTCAGTTGTAGGGTCAAATTGACTGGCACGCTTGCGAACCTCAAGGCTTAAGGACTTGCACTGGAGTTAAGCAGACCTCCTAGGCCTTCGCTTGACCAAGCCGCCGTCCTTCCCCGATCGCGGGATTTTTGACGGTGAGCACGGTTTTTGGTACGCCCAATGGGACCGGAAGACCTTTTTCATCCGTTGAAGATCCTTCATCAACTATGATCTAATGGCGGGTAAAGAGATCAACACAGACAATATAATCCTAGTGACAATGAAGGATTTGACTGAAGAGCAGAGGTACCAGGTGGAGCAGAACACAGCTAATTTTTAGAAGCTCTGTCTGGAGTCCTTCAGTATGACCCGACAAGGGCCGATTCAAAAATCCCAGCTGCCAAAGCCAGTTTTGGAAGGAGAATGAAGCTGATCGCCGCCCATTAGTTCTCAAAAGCCGTTACAAGAGATGGTTGACAAATCTATTCACCATGCACTCATTAACCAATCGGGTGTACTGGTAAATACTTTGCACAACTTGATTAAGAAAACTGTGGATGGGTCTATCGTTAAAGAACCTAATCAAGGGCCAGTATATTTTCCCATGAGAACAGGACAATCACAGGTTACTTATGGATCCAGAAGGGACGTATCGGCAAATATGTTTCCGCCAGTACAAGAGCGGATTGGGGGGCAACATGAGGACATGATGCTAGGATATCATTGGACATCCTATTATGGGGGATATAGGCAAGAATATCTTGGTAATAATTATCAAGGAGATCATTATGGATTATGTCAAGTGCCAACTTCGATTCCACAGTACCAGAGAGAGAATCCAAAGGAAGAGCATTGGTATGCTAGAATTGCGGAAGTCGTCAGGGAGCAATTCGGCACCCTTACCCGGAGTGGTTCGACAGAGTTCTGCTGCCGCACCGATACATGATTTCGGATTTCTCCAGGTTCTCAGGGCAAGATAGCATGTCTAGGATGGAACATATTGGCCGATTCTTGGCTCAATGTTGGGAAGCATCGGCTAATAAAGCTCTGAGAGTCTGCTTATTTCCATCGTCTTTATCTGGATCAACCTTCTCTTGGTTTTTCTTGTTGCCTCCAAACTCAATCAGGGGATGGGCCGATTTGGAGAAACAATTCCATAAATATTTCTTTGCTGGGATTCAAGAGTTGAGGTTGTCAGACTTGACATCGGTTAGACATAAGCACGATGAATCAATTCTAGAATTCATCCAGCGTTTTTAGGATGTTAGAAGCCGATGTTATAGTCGCATTTTAAGCGATGGACAACTAGTCGACTTGGCTTTTCAAGGGTTGCTGGCTCCGATTAGGGAACATTTCTCTTCACAAGAGTTCGAGAGCTTGTCACACCTACTCCAGAGGGTATCGGCTCAAGAAAGCCGATTTGCTGATACCAAGAAAGAGAGGTTCAATCGAAAAGCCACTCAACTACAGGTGTACGCATCGGACTCAGATGATGAGAAATCTGATGCAGAAGTGGGTTTGGTGGAATGGACTAGGAATAAGAAACTTGTATCATATCCATGGATTAAGAATGCCAATAAGGGGGAAAGATATGATTTCGATATCAACAAAGCCGATAAGATATTTGATCTTCTACTCCAATAAAAGCAGATTCAATTACAGCAACCATGTAATCCCATCTGTCGAAGAACTCAAAAAGAAGAAGTATTGCAAGTTGCATAATTCAATATCTCACCATACCAACGAGTGCAAGGTTTTTTGGCAACAGTTACAATCAGTTGTCGAATAGAGGAGAATCAAGTTCGAGGATAAAAAGCTGATGAAGGTAGATGGGCATCCTTTTCCTATGAATATGGTGTTTGCAGGATCCTCAGGAGATCGGTCTGATGAGAAAAGACGCTGGAAGAGGTCAAAGGTTACCTCATCGGACCTAATCAAAAAATATTCTAGAATATAAGATGAAGAGAGATGAGCCGTAACGCAATAAGAAAGGTATAATCCACATTGGGGTTGTCCCTTTTTTTAGTACAGTTGGGATCAAAATATGAGGTTGCCGTCAATCGAAGATTATCCTGAGTGTAACAAACTAGGATCTCGGTACATTGACCAGAGCAGGACGTCATATGATCGGTCTTCCATCACGTGGGCATCGGTGCATAGCCGATTAGGGCCGATCAACGAAGAATATGGTCAAAGGTCAATTGAGGACAGGGAGTTACATAAAGGATCGTACTACACGAAAGATTAGTGGTGTTCGTCCGGGATTTTTACAAAAAATCAGAAGAGGAGGGCACAAAGGCTGCGGCATAGAGAGCATCACAAAAGGCGGCATCAGGACCATGAGGAAGCCGATCGGGGCCAGAAAATTAAAAAAAGTATGGAGAGTAAAGCAAAAAGAGGATGATGCTAGCACATCGGCTTAGGCCAACATGGTATTCTTTTTACCTTTGGAATGTAAAGCATGTGTATCCGATGAAGAAGATCAAGAAGAAGATTTTGTCCAATTGACATTGGAACCAAGTCAAGCCATATTTGACAAACCAGAAGAATCCAAGCATTGGCACCTAAAACCATTGTATATCAAGGGGTACGTTGATGGGAAGCCGATAACAAAGATGTTAGTTGATGAAGGCGCAGTCATCAATTTGATGCCGTATGCTACGTACCGCAATTTGGGTAAGACGGTTGAAGACTTAGTTAAAACAAATATGGTTTTGAAAGACTTCGGAGGAAATCCATCAGAAACTAAGGTGGTGCTGAATGTGGAGCTAATAGTTGGAAGCAAGACATTGCCCACCATATTCTTTGTCATCGATAGGAAGGGGTCGTATTGTCTACTCCTTGACAGGGATTGGGTTCACGCCAACTGTTGTGTTCCTTCAACAATGCATCAAAGCCTCATACAGTGACAAGGAGATAGAGTTGAGGTGATCGCGGCCGATCAGTCGACCAGTGTTGCAACAACCGATATGCCATTTTAGGAAGCTGATGGGTTCAATTGCCTGTCTGGAAAAACATGGGTGGACAATTTCCGAGGTGACCGATAAGGGGATAAAGCCGATTCAACAATTCGGCTCAGATCCATTGTTCCCATGGGGACTATAGTAGACTCCGAAGGAAAGTTAGGGCAAGGTTTTACGTTGGCCGATGAGTTAGAGCAAATAGATATAGGTTCAGGAGATAAGCCAAGGTCGATGCACATTAGTAAAAATCTATGTACTGAATCCCGAGAAAAGTTGATAAAATTATTAAAGGAATTTTGGGAATGTTTTGCTTGGGATTACCATGAGATGCCGGGATTAAGTCGATCGATTGTTGAATATCGACTTCCTATTAGACTGGGATATCGGCCATTTAAACAACCATAGAGAAGATTCAAAGCAGAGTTGCATGATGAAATTAAGGTAGAGATCACGAAGTTATACGATGCAAATTTCATTAGACCGTGCCAATATGCTGAATGGGTGTCCAATATCATCCCGGTGAAGAAGAAAAACGGAAAATTGAGGATATGCATCGACTTCTGGGATTTGAACAGGGTAAGCCCTAAAGACGAGTATCCGATGCCGATGGTGGATTTATTAATTGACACTGCATCGGGTCACAAGATCGTTAGCTTTATGGATTGAAATGCAGGCTACAATCAGATTTTTATGGCGGAAGAAGATATCCACAAGACTGCATTTAGATATCATGGAGCTATTGGTTTGTACGAGTGGGTAGTCATGACTTTTGAATTGAAGAATGCTGGTGCTACCTATCAGAGAGCCATGAATTACATGTTTCATGATCTTATTAGATAGATGGTGGAGATATATATTGATGACGTGGTGGTGAAATCCAAAGGTATTGAAGACCATATAGCCGATCTGCGAAAAGTGCTAGAGGATGAAGAAATATGGACTCAAGATGAATCCTCACAAATGTGCTTTTGGTGTATTGGCTGGATAATTTTTGGGATTCGTGGTGCATGAGAGAGGGATCAAAGTTAGTCAACGAATCATTAGAGCTATCCAGACCACCAAGCCACCAAACAACAAACTATAGTTGCAGTCCTTCATCAGCAAACTCAATTTTATAAGGAGGTTTATCTCAAACTTATCGGGAAGAATTGAGTCATTCACTCCTTTATCGAGGTTGCAAGCCGATCAAGAATTTGTATGGGGTATTGAGCAGCAAAAAGCCTTTGATCTTATCAAGGAATACCTGAATTCTCCACCAGTATTGATTCCGCCGTAAAAAGGGATACCATTTAAATTGTATTTGTCAGCCGATGAGAAGTCAATCGGATCGGTGCTTGTACAAGAGTTTGAATCAAAAGAATGAGTGGTATTCTATTTGAGCCGACAACTTCTGGATGTTGAGACCAGGTATCCTACGGTAGAAAAGTTATGCCTATGTTTGTATTTCTTGTGTATAAAGTTAAGGCATTATCTTCTATCGGTTGAGTGTACAGTGCTTTGCAAAGCCGATGTGATTAAATACGTGCTATCGGCTCCAGTCCTGAGGGGGCGGATTGGTTAATGGATATTTGCTCTAATAGAGTTCGATCTGAGGTATGAATCGGCTAAGGCAATCAAGGGACAAGCGGTAGTTGTTTTTATTGTACAGCATAGAGGAGTCCAGGAGAATTTTGTGGAGCCGATCCTGTGGATGTTATTCTTTGATGGATCGGTTTGCAAGCATGGATCTAGTATTAGCTTGGTGATCATATCGCCTCGGGGGACAAGTTTTAAGTTCACTTTCACGATCAAGCCTTATAGTACAAATAACCAAGCAAAGTATGAAATGATACTTAAGAGATTTCAGCTGCTGAGGGAAATTAGAGCCGATACGATAGAGGTCATTGGAGATTCCTTGTTAGTGATCAAACAGCTATCTGGGGAATATGAATGCAAAGATGAAGTTTTGAAGTCATATTATGAAAAATGTCAACAGTTATTAAAGGATTTCAGGATGGTGACGTTGGATCATATTCCTAGAGAGCAAAACGGGGAGGCCAATGATCTTGCACAGATTGCTTTGGGATATCAGCTGAACAGCAGAGTGGAAGTCGAGATAGCCGATATTGAGAGTCATATGGAAGCCGATGATTGGAGATGGGAAATTATTCAGTATTTGCAAAATCCATCAAAATTGGTTTCCAAGAAGCTTTGGTACAAGGCTATTAAGTACATACTACTTGATGAAGAATTATATTATCGGTCCATTGATGGGGTGCTGTTAAGATGCTTGGGTGCCGAGGAAGCTGTGTTGGTGATGAACGAAGTACACGAAGGCATTTGTGAAACCCATCAATCGGCTCATAACATGAGATGGATGATGAGGAGAGCTGGATACTTTTAGCTAAGGATGTTGGAGGATTGTTTCAAATATTACAAAGGCTGCCAAGATTGTCAAAGATTTGGGAACGTGCAGTGAACTCTAGTGTCAGTTGTGAATCCGATAGTCAAGACATGGCCGTTCAGAGGTTGGGGAATTGACATAATCGGTCAGATTTATCCTTCATCAAGTAAAGGGCATAAGTTCATATTAGCGGTAACAGACTATTTTATAAAATGGGTAGAAGCTATTCCTTTGAACAAAGTTATTTCTAGGGATGCAATTGAGTTCATCAAGGAACATATCATATATCGGTTTAGAATTCTACAAACGATTACTATCGATCAAGGTTCTATCTTCGTGTCTGAGGAGTTTTAAAAGTTTGCTGCCAGTATGGGGATTAAGTTGCTGAATTCATCACTATATTATGCTCAAGCTAATAGACAGTCCAAAGTTTCCAACAACAGTTTGATAAAGTTGATCAAGCGTAAGATTGACGAACAACTACGGAGATGGCATGTTACATTGAATGATTCGTTGTGGGCTTATCAGATAGCATGTCATGGATCTACTCAAGTACCGCCATATCAGTTGGTATACGGTCATGAAGCAGTTCTTCCGTGGGAAGTTAACATCGGCTCCAGGAGGGTGTCTATATAGGATCACTTAACAGCCGATGATTATTATACGTTGATGACCGATGAGCTTGTTGATTTGACTCAGAGTCAGTTAGAAGCATTTGAGATGATCAAGATAATCCCTAAGGATAAGGATGATGCCATCAATCTAAGCCGATCATACTCCAAGCCACTTTTTACTTCTCATCGGGCTTGAAGCTTGCCGATGAAGAACAAGCCGATGCGGAGTTGACCGCAGCCCAACTAACGAGCACCAACCGAAGGATGGTAGAACTCGTATGATGGGTGTTGGGATCAGCCAAGTGAAAATCCATTCGGCAGAAGATTAGGAGTTATGGATGATAAGAAGATTGTCTTCGATTCTTTATCGGCTAAGGCGTTCATCGGGTGAAACCTAGAAGGCATTTCGAAAGATGAGTCGTCCTCGTACACGAACCAGATGGTGACCTCTTTAGTGAAGTTTTAGTAGAAACATTGGAACCACTGACTAAGTCCGAGGGGGGTCATTTTGCTTCTAGGAAGAGCCGATGAAGCTTCACCCGGAGATATACATCGGCGTCGGCTGGCCTCATTTTCCTTTGGGTAGTCAGTTGGATATGTCATGGAAGGGAAAGGGGACCTAGCGATGACTCTCGAGGTATAGATGTTTAACCAGAGTTGTATGAACCACCAGGGACTACTAATATGTCCGACTGGTTGGCCTGCCGACAGCTCGATCGCCACTTGATGGAGCAGTTGATAAGTAGCTTCAAGAAGATATTGCCCTAGTGGAATATGGCGTTGATCGACTAGGAGCTCTGCCAGGCACTGCATGTTGGTTATTGGACCAAGATTTGAACCACCAAAGATGAACCGCTCTAACCAGAGATTCAAGAATGTTACGTGTTCACCCTCATCGACTTGGCTGGAGGACTTTTTGTGCAGAGAAATATATTTAGTCCAACCTCTGATGTTCTTGGTGTTCAGTCGATGAGTGGGTTTGAATCTGAGGATGAACGGGCTTATATAGTGGGTGGTGTTGAGGCAAGTCAACATGGTAACGTCCATCAGAGTGGGGGTCATCGGTCTATGCCCGAACATAAAGGTATTCAGGATATCCGACCAAAAGTAAGAAGCCGATGTAAGTAAAGGTTCATTCTTTTCCATATTGGCTAAGGAGACATTGATACAATTGTCTATCTCTAAGTCCTCTCAGAAAGACTTTTTAGAGGCGGAAACCCTAAGATACCAGTTCTTCCATCCCGGGAGTTTGCTAGGCCAAGATCTGAAGCTGTTAGCCCAATCGGTGATGGCCATAGATGAGTTTTTGAACGGGATCCTTTCTGTTTCAGAGTTTATAAAATAAGTCGGATCTTCACTACCCATAGGGCCAAGATAGAAGTGATCGGGGCGGTCGGAAACCGGCATGACAATCTGCTCGCCGCCAAAAGATCTCGCGACCTGGGAGGGATGGCGGCTCGGTCACGCGAAGGCTTGGGAGGTCTGATTGTCTCCAATGCAGGTCCTTAGGTCTCGAGGTTCGTGGGTGTGCCAGTCAATTTGACCCTGCAATTGACAAGGAGGTGAGGCGAAAGGGTCCGATACAGACGCTCGCTATCGACTGGCTGCCGATAGGTTCGGGATGCTGTTTGATCGACTGGAGAGCCGATGTGGACAGGTGTCGATGAGCGGTCGACCGTAGAGCCGATGGAGGAACCAGGGTGTGCTCAGAGGATATCGAGGTACACGGGATCCCTCCGGACAGCCGAATAGTGATCCATCAGCTGAAAAAACCGATGAAAGCGGATGCGGCCTAGGCGATGATTAGCGCAAGAAGGCACGGGCTGCAAAGCCGATGCCGCTTCAGATATGATAGCAAGAGACCTGTCGCCCGCCGTGACAGCGCCATCAACACCGAACCTCGAAGATCGGACCTAACCGAGACAGTACGAGGCCGGGGCCAGCGGCGATGATACGAAGGACGCTGGATCGGCTATGCCGTAGCAAGTATAGGAACGAACCCATCGGCTAGCTGAGCCGATGAGGGGACATCTCTCTGAAGGCGGGTGCGTATCAGCTGGAGATCCGATACGTTTGGCGTTACGCGTCGTAGGACGCCTCTAAAGGCTGATGCATATCGGCCGATGGACCAATGCGCTGGGCGTGAAGCACAGAGCATGGATAACTCATCGGCTAGCACTCTGATGATACGCCGTGCAGGAGACTATAGGCCTGAAGCTCGATCTACCGTCGGCAGCCCCGTAGGTTGGACCTAACCGATGCAGCACGAGACTGACGATGGCAGAGGGAGCTTAACAGGCCGATAGGTCCAGCACAGATATGATGCGATACATCCGATCGGCCTAAGAGGTCAGACCTAACCGATGCAGCCTTAGACAGAGCAAGACATAACGGGATGGTGGTGGGACTTACCCCTTCGCCGCAGATCGGACTTAACCGATGCAGCCCCGTGTCGAGAGCCAGAACCCGCCGGTAGAACCTAGATGAACTAGGGTGGCGATGCGCCGAATTTGAATATGATCGAGAGATATTTTACATATTTTTAGGGGGTCTATATTTATACCCTGGATTTACAGACAGAGTCCGACGCGTCTACGACCACTGGACATTATTTCCTAGTAAGAATAAAGGAAAATATTTCTAAAGGAGTTAACTAACCAGCTAGACCTCCCTAATTGAGTAATGTTATAATTTACAAAAATAAGCACCCTGCCGTGGAGTCCACGGCTCCTCCGCAAACCCGGTTTCATCTGAATAATCTTCCAATTTGTAACCGAGTCTTCCTTTGCTGCAACCTGATTGGCTTCTCCACTGTAGCTATCGAACCTTCTTTAAGTCAAGCCGATCCTTCTCCTTCCTTCTTTCGGGCTTCTCGGACCTGATCCCGATTGGACAATCCCCTGTCTTCAAGCCATCCAATCTTCTACTAATCTAATCGGCTTTTCTACAGTTCTCCATCGGCTGTCTCAGTATCTCCATCAGCCGATGGCTGCATCAAACCCTCCAACGGACCTCTCAGTCGATCGGCTTTGGCCCCATCAGATTTTCCAGCCGATCGGCTTTAGCGCAATCGGATCCGCCAGATTTTGGCATTAACACAATCTAACTCTTGAGATCCTATAGTAAACAAGAACCCGACTACTGATGAGAAGATGGGATGGGGAAGACTTGTGCGAGATATAGGATGGAAGAGCAGATGATAGTAACCTCAGGGATTACGTGTGTAGAAGCCATCTCACGGAGGAAGAAGGAGTAGCGGCCGATGAAGTAATTTACGAGAGTTCGCCTTCAGTCTTCAGAGCTCATCGAGGTTTCAAGGTTCTGATGGGAAGAAGTGTGTGGAAGAAGGCTGAGGCGGAGACATATTTTATAGAGGCAGAGTGACCTAGGCCAAAATCTGAGCCGATTAATCTGTGGTTTTTAACGGGTCATCCTAGTTTGTGGAGACTTCCAACAGCTCAAAATTTCGTAGTCTGTTGGTAAACTCCGAAATTGGGGGGCATGTGTTAACGCCAGAATTTGATTCAGCCTGTAAACAGGATCAGCCGATGGAGATACCGGTCAGTTCATGAGACAAAGTCGATCGAAACTGTAGAGAAGCCGATCAAATTAGTAGAAAATTGGGTCGGTTTAAAGACAGGGAATTAGCTGATCGGGGTCAGGTCCGAGAAGCCCGAGGAGAGGTTGGAAAAGGATCGGCTTGAGTAAAAAGAGGTCCAATTGCTACAGTGTAGAAGCCGATCGGGTTATAGCGAAGGAAGACTTGGTTCCAAATTAAAAGATTATTTACATAAAATCGAGTTTGCGAAAGAGCCGTAGACTCCACGACAGGTTGTTTATCTTTGTAAATTATAACCTTATTTAATTAGAAAGGTTCAGTTAGTTAGTTAACTTCTTTAGACATATTTTCCTTTGTTTTTGTTAGGAAATAATGTCTGATGGTCGTAAACGCGTCGGACTCTGTGTGTAAATCTAGGGTATAAATATAGACCCTCTGGAAACATGTAAGATATCTCTCGATCAATACAATCTCGACGCATCGCCACCCTAGTTCATCTAGGTTTTACGGGCGGGTTCTGGCTCTCGACGCGGGGCTGCATCGGTTAAGTCCGATCTTCGGCGAAGGGATAAGTCCCGCCACTATCTTGGTATACTTTGTACTGTCTAAGGCTGTATCATTTAGGTTCGATCTCTTAGTCAAATCAGATGTACCGTAACATGTCTGTGCAAAATCTATCGGCCTATCAAACTCCTTCCGCCATCGTCGGTATCATGCTGCATCGGTTAGGTCCGACCTACGGGTCTGCCGATGGAGGATTGAGTTTTAGGTCTATACGTCTCTCTACATAGGGTTAAATTAATTGGCATGCTCACGAACCTTGAGGCTTAAGGATCTGCATTGGAGTTAAGCAGAACTGCCAGGCCTTCGCATGACCAAGCCACCATCCTTCCCCGGTCGCAGGATTTTCGGCAGTGAGCAAGAAATTAAGACGGAAATTATATGATTGAATGATGTAAATTTTATTAGACCACATCGAATGATTAGTGAGTAACTAATATAGTCATGTTGAAAAGGAAAAATGAAAAATTAAGGGCATGTGTCAACTTTTGGGACTTGAACAAAGCTATACCAAAAGATGAGTATTCGATGCCGATTGTAGATCTTGTGGTGGATATAACATCTAGGTACAAAGTTACTAGCTTCATAGATGGAAATGCAAGATATAATCAAATTTTTGTGGCTAAATAAGATATTCCAAAACCTACATTCTGATGGGAGCAATTGGCTTGTATGAATGTGTAATCATGACATTTATACTCAAAAGTGCTAATGCTACTTAGCCGAGGACTATGATTTATATATTTCATGGTCTCACTGGCTCATTGGTGAAAATTTATATAGATGATGTGGTGGTCAAATCCAAAGGATTGAAGGAAATCTAGTCGATTTGCAAGGGTGCTAGAGATGACAGAAAATATAGACTAAGGATAAATCCCAATAAGTTTGCTTTTGGTGTATTAGCTTAGGAGTTTTTAGGATTCATAGTGTATGACCAAGGCCTCGAGGTCAGCCAACGAAGCATCAATGCTATTGAAGATACATAACTACCAGTCGATAAAACAAAGCTACTATTTTTTATTGGCAAAATTACTTTTTATAAGGATGTTTATTTCAATTTTTTTAAAACAAAGATACTCCATATTTGAAGTTAAAAGCCAACCAAGAATTTGTTTAGGGAGCTAAACAGTAGATGGCGTTTGATGAAATTAATGATTTTTTAATTTCTCCACTAGTATTGGTTCTACGACAAACCGTTCAGGTTATACTTATCGACCGATGAGAAATCTTTCAGATTTCTTTTGGTTTAAGAGTTTGAAGGAAAAGAGTGAGTCATATTTTATCTTAGTAAAAGACTTTTCGACACTAAAACAAGATAACTTGTGGTGGAAAAACTTTGCCTTTATTTTTACGTTTTGTGCATAAAATTAAGCATTATCTTCTGTCGGTTGAGTGCATGGTGGTGTGTAAAGCCAATATGGTAAAGGGCATGTTATTAGATCCAATGTTGAAGGAGATGATTGGAAAATAAATCTTTGCTATGACAGAGTTTGACTTACAGCATGAATTGGCTAAAGCACTAAAAGGACAAGCTATAATCGATTTTATTGTGCAACTCATGATGATTCCATGGAATATGTGAAGCCGGTGCCTTGAACTTTATTTTTCGATGTATCAATATGTAGACAGGGGTGTGGCATCAGCCTAGTCATCATATCGTCTCGAAGGGCAAGCTTTGAATTTCTTTCATGATTAAATTTTATTGCACCAATAATCAAACGGAATATGAAACGGTGCTCAAGGGACATTAGCTATTAAAGAAAATTGGAGCTAATGCTATAGAGATCATGAGATATTCATTCTTAGTAATCAAAAAGTTGTCTAGGGAATATAAGTGTAAGGCTGAGATCTTGAACTCATATCATGAAGAGTGCCAATTGTTACTAAGGGATTTTAAGATCGTATGAGTGAGTCATGTGCTTAGAGTGTAAAATTCAGAAGCAATGATCTTACACAAATTGCTTTGGGTAATCGACCAATTGAAAAATTGTAGAAGTTGAGTTAGCTATTGTTAAGGCCGATGGCTAGAGAAAGAAAATTATAAATTACTTACAAAATCCTTCACAATTTTAGAAAGCTTCGATATAAGGCCACCAAATGTTTTGCTTGATGGAGACTTTATTATCGGACGATTGAGGGAGTTTTATTAAAGTGCGTGAATCTAGAAGAAGCCAAAGTGGTTATGTGTGAAGATGGTGAGAGTATTTGTGAAAATCATCAAATGGCGTATAAAATAAAGTTGTTGCTTACAAGGGTTAGATATTTTTAGCCAACTATGCTGGAGAATTGTTTTGAGTATTATAAAGGATGTCAAGATTGTCAGAAGTTTAGAAATATTCAACGAGCCCTATTAATGACTATAAATCCAATTATCAAGCCATGGCCATTGGAATTGATATGATCGGCCAGATATATCTAGCATCGAGCAAAGAAAATAATTTCATATTAGCGGCAACATATTATTTTACTAAATAGATGGAAGCTACCCTTTAAAAAAAGTTACATCCAAAGATGTTATATAATTTATGAGGAGTAGATAATCTAATATGTTCTATGTCACTTAATCTTTATCAGCTATACACTTTTTTTAATCTCTATCGGCTATCTAGCCGATAGCTCGAGTTTGTGTATCAGGCTATTGGCCAATTGACTCGTTAGCCTAATTTTTTTTATTTCTTT
Organism: Oryza coarctata; assembly: GCA_030770085.1. NCBI lineage: Eukaryota > Viridiplantae > Streptophyta > Magnoliopsida > Poales > Poaceae > Oryza > Oryza coarctata. The sequence goes on along the minus strand of CM061483.1, from coordinate 8,092,675 downwards.
TGTCAATTATATGTCGAATTGACTGGCATATCTGAATTAAAAAATTTAAGACCTATATTGAAGCTAAACAGACCTTCTAAACCTATGTGCTTGTGAACGCGTTGACATGGATATACAATGATTTTTGCATCAACGTAAATGTATACTAATATAGAAATTGATGGTCCAAATTTTAAAATTTTTGTCAAATACCAAATATTTATGAGCAGAAAGAGCAAGTAGATAAGTCATTTCCAGCTGGTAGGAGGGCAAAAATTGTACATTCCCATCAGTCCTTTATACAAACTATAGACCATAACATTATATTTACTATGAATTCTTTTCCCTTTTTATTTATTTTAGGTAAGGTAAACAAGTGACGATTGTCTATCAACAGAACTTGTTTTTGTAATATAACCAACTAAACTTTATGGAATGCAGTGATGTATGTACTTACAAAAATCTTAATACATTAATAAACAATAACATTCTTATCCATCTAATTTGATTAATTAAAATTTATGAAAATATCATGATTTAGTTATGTGGTGTATACATCAGCATTTATTTGTATCAACTTTAGGTGTAGCTTTTTCCTTTTTTGTCATAAAACATTTATCAATTTATATCAATAAATCTTTTGGGGCAACAATAGCGTATGCTAGCACACCTAAGTTCAAAATGCATCCCACTGCTAGCACACCGAACTTCACCTAGCCCTTCGTGCAATTTTACCCATCTTGACTAATCATCTGTGCATGTGCCTTGACAAGGTTAACCAGGGAACAATTAATTCTACTACTTTAGAATTTTACTTTTTAAGCCATAAATGACAGCTTATGTGCACTAAAATTGTAAAATGTTTCGTTGTCAGTATTTTAGATGAAGTGAAATGAGCTTAGTAGCTGTGTGAGATCATAAGAAAATGAGTAGCATGCCATTAGTGCAGCTATAAACGTGTTGTCGAATAACTAAAATATGTTTCCCTCTCTGAGAACTGATTTCATAGTTAGAGGTGAGTCGTTGAAGCACTAGATTGAAGATTGGTTTGTCAATGATAAAACAGATGGAATCAGATACTGGAATAATAAAATATGTCTGTGAATAAAAAAATCATTGACACTTGGCTAAAGAAAAACACTTGGTATGATTAAGATACACTAGTGCACCAACATCAAGGAAAATAAATGGCTAGAATGCCAAAATAATAGATGGGTGCACAATATTAAAAACTCATATCATTATATATATGCACTTTTTTTCTTCATTATGTGCCGCTTGTAAGGACTATACCAAAGCTTTAAGATTTATTTTTTCTACAGAATTATCATATCGCAAACAAAGGCTGATTTGTAACAAACATCAGAATAAAATCAACCTAGTAAGCACACCATGTTTGTGCAAAATTGTGACTCCTCACTTTACAACAAACAATACACGGTGTAAGTAAATTGAAACGAGATAACATAATAAGTTGAACATGAATGTTGAAAATAGTATAACAGGATTGTAGAACTTTTTCCTTGTACTGCAAACAAATAAGATGTGTGATATGATATAGGTAATAAGAAAATTAGATCATTAAAACTTGATAGGTGTTCAAAAAAGAAAAATGTTTAGTTGTACCATATCTCAGTGTACAAATTCAGACAAAGTAATTCTAAACACAAATTATGTTTGCATCCACCTAATAAAATCATGTCATCCAAGGAACAAATGAATGGGCATAGCACCAGGATACATTTGAATGCTATTTGCATGTATATATTTGCCAACCAAACTTGTCACTTGATTAATCTCATTTGAAGACAATGTAGGATAGGAGTTAAAACTATAGAAAAATTGAATTTATTAGAAAACAACTTTGACGAGAAATTAGTTGTTGGATAAATAGTCATGGGAAATAATTTAGGTGATGTCCTTCTAATTGACTTGATGCATGATAATCTTCACATGCAAAAAAAAAACATCAAATTGTAGGATATGCATGAAAGTCAGGGATACAAAGATCACTCAATAAGTTCATGCAATCAAGCAAAAAAATTATAAATCAAGATATTGATATTGGAAATACAATTATCTTAATTATGATATTGGATATGGAGGTATATCAAAGTTATATTTAACGATGGGGAAAGAGCAGTTTTTGCAGCCATGAAGTGATTCAAAATATTACACTATAAATCTCGTATCCATCAGGAAAGATCTAGTTAGCTAGTTTGGTCTTGCTCAACATCATTCCGCTGTTGACAATATATTCATATATAAATTGATCAAAAGCAGAAATTCACAACTATTGTTAGAAAAGAATAATTCAATCTCAGATCTAAAACATCTACCCCTCTGGCCCCATCTTCAAATCAAGAAAAAAGGGTTAAATTAGAGTTAAAATAAACAGAGATCTCTTGAATAGGAGGGAGTAAAACCTTAGATACATTAGACTAAAATTTTAGAAATGATAATTCCTGCGCACAATAATAATTGGCACGGAGAAACAATAATTTAGAGGGCGTGCGGAGGTTTTAAGAAAGTTTTATAAAGAATGGCGCCGAATTCTCTGATAAAATTATATGCATGAAGGGAGTTATTGGATTAATTGCTCCATGCTTCAATTCACAAATGTGAACAACTTTTCAGCGATGAATTCATAAATGGGAAAGAAGTGTGAGTTAACGACCCTTACAAAATGGTAGCATTTAAGAGAATATTCAAATGCATCTTGAGATGGTGCTTGCGAGTACCTCACAGGATTATCTCAGCAAACACCTCTATGGGTTCCTCTCTATGTGCTAGGTGAATGAAAGCACACTAGCTTGGGTGGAGGACGACAATCACTTGACGCTCAAAGAACAATACGAGCACATGGAGGATAGATGGAATCGAAAGATACACTCTACGCCGAGGATGCGTGCATAGAATTATTATGACAATGTGAGAGATAGATTTCGATGATTTGGGTGAATTGAGTTAGAGGAGAAATGCAAGATGGAAGATAACATGATATGTTAGAACTGAGAAGGAGATGAAGAACATGAAGAGAGAATGAGGGGAAGTGTAGTGGAGAAGGCAGCCAGCCTTCCACTCTCTCTCTTCACTAGCAACGTCTAGATGTGAGCCCCCAATGTGACTATTTAATAGGAATACGGTGACTAAAAAAGATAGAAACCAACAAATAAAGATGAATACAACATGAATCTGTAAGGTACACATGAATCTCGCAGAAAGCATGAAAGGTGATGCTTACAGAGGATATTCCGTTAAGGTATCAGAATTGTTTCTCTTGTTTTTAACATAGGCAGAGAAGGGTAAACCGAAAGGCGACGGGTCTTGGTGGCTTAGCGGTGGAGTAAGAATGGAAGTGTACTGTTAAACTATACATTTTATTTTTCCGGATTGTATATACGATGGGGTGAGCTTGGTTCGTTAAAGAGGGACGTATTGTTAATAAAGGACTTGTTTATAAATAGCAGAAAGTTTAAGGACTTCACACGTGCATAATTTTTACAAGGGCTGTGACTATGTCAGATGTTCGGGGCTGACCCAGCGGAACCGGAATTTGATTGGCTGAGTTACCGTGCCCTTTGCAATAATTTTCAAGGTAATTTATTAAGATTTTAGTAGAATTATAGAGCTAAGCCTATGTGTTAAGCCCTAGTTGCCCCACATTTTTTTTAGACGGGAGGAAGTGCTCCCTCTAGTAAGAAAAAAAAGCTGTTTTGTACTATTTAAAGTCAACATTATAGAACTTTTGACTACCTAGCTACTTAATTAACATATGTTAAAAAGTTGAATATACCATTTTTATACCAAAACTCTATTTAAATGATTATGGTGGAAGTTAATCTTTGATAATATGATTTGTGGGAGTAGTCAAATCTAGGGAATGTTTAGGCATGCAGCTTGGTGAGGCTTCCAACAAAATAATAGGAACCTACGTGCAAAACAGGATAAAATTTAGGCTCATATATGTGCATATGTGAGTATATATATATATAATGGACATTAATTAATAAACAGCTCACAAAACAGCGTAATACAGGGCACTTATTAACTGCTCCTGTTTTTTTAATTAATTATGTTTGGGCTTGGCCTATGTGTGTGCATGCAAAATCTTGGTTGCATTAGCACTTGTTTAGTTTAGGCAGTCTCAAATTCCTAGTACAAGACACTGTTGGTAATATCTATATCCTTCATATTATCTAGAAATTAGTACTTGATCAACCTCACCAAATACACGCAATACTACAATTTACTGTCTTGTCCTAATATATCGTATAAACTAGATCATATACAGGACCTAAGTTTGTCCGTTTTACTTATTAAGCTACTATATCGTATTTTATTCTAATATAAAATGATAGACGTCATCCTAATTATAGCATTGGGATTGGATTACCTTAGGTCCATCGCCAATGCCCTGCAAGTTAATAAATGTCCCAACAAATCCTAACAGGTAAAAAAAAGAAAATTCACGATAATCAGAAAAGGTCAGAATTATCACTTTAATTAAAAACAGATAGAACTATCTGCATCCATCGATCAAATGGTCTTCGGTCTTCCATCACAATATATGGATTTATCAAATTTGGAATTAAAAAAATGTTGAGTTGTGCTCAGTTTGAAATCTCAATTACACTATTTTTGTGATTTAATGATTCAATTATGATTGTTTAAAATATGTAACATATGTAGTGGCCAGTTTGACTGATGAACAGAAGTCGAGCCTACATTCCTAGGAGGGTAGCAGACTTGTTGACTGATGAAACGGCAGTGGCGGCCCAGCCCAAGCTATATAGCCTAGACATTTTGGAGAAGGGTCCAACGGTTCTCCCTTACTCACCGTCTTCATCGTCAGCACCATCAATTCAAATATACTAGTGCACCAATCCTTAGGTTGTACGGATATTATAAATATTAAAGTCTTAATTATATGTTGGATATATTGGTTATGTTAAAATTATTAGTGGCCTAGATTTAAGAAGAATAATCACCAGCTATAACTTGCTAATTAATATTTTTCCCTTAATTTTAGAATTAAATTAATATCATACTGAACTGAATTTTTTGAAGTCTTAGAAAGCTAAGACGGTAAAATTTCATATTTATTGATTCTAATTTTTTTAAAAAAATAGAAAATCTAAAACTAAATAGTCCACAGTATTATCGATTTAGTTTTTTTTTCAACATAAATTCTCAATCCAATTTACGGTTATGATAGTATTATCTACTTCATAATGATTGTATTATCTACTTTCCATCAACATTCAGATCTCTTCCTCCTTAAGGTGACATGAATATTTTTTTAAAAAAAAAATCAAGTTCAATCCTGAGAATTTCGTTTTCTTATCTGAGATAGTTTTACCTCAACACCGGATATTTTTATTTATAATAAATAAATATCGTGAAATTAAATAATTGGTAATTATGTGGTGCTATTTAAGAAAATAGTAAGGATGCTATTGTTAAACACGTCCAGGTGCAGACGCTATTGCTAACATCGTTTGGCTGTACGCTACAGCTAACGAGGTCCAGCATGCGGCCTGATGCTCTTTGAGTCCAGACGCTGCGTAGATTTTACTCGACAGTAGTGTAGTCCACCCCTATAGCTACAATGCCATGGCCTTCCTGTGATGAGGCTCGCCACCGGCGGCCAATCCCCATTGCCTGCTCTCGGTAGTCCTCCTCCTAATCTTGTGGAATCCGCGCCGTCTTTGTCCTCTCGCGCCACGTCCTTCTCTGCTACCGCTGTTTTACTTGACACTGCAAGACCACCGCTGCCACCGTCTGGCTCCGCGCGGTGAGACGAGGCTGCCGCTGACCGCCTGGATGAGCTTCACTCCAAGCGTGAGGTTGCAGCTAAGAGCCTCGGTTCATCAAGTGCCTCATAGATTCCTTTGGTTTGTATCCTAAAATAACTTTACTGAGATTAGTCCATATTCATGTGCTACAAATTCAAGCAGAGATTAGTTCGTGGACAAGCCTATTTTGATTAGCTCTAGTTAATTATATCTGTTAGATAGACTATAGACTCGACCCCTTCCTTTATACACTCAGGATCTTAGTCACTGTATATATTTTTACATGGTATCAGAGTGAGTCTAGATATCCCTGGCACGCTAGCTTCTCCCTCCGGCGAGCTGATCCTTTCCTCCTCGTCATCGACGTCTTCTTTCTGTCACCGACCCTCTTCCCGGTACTCTCCTCCTGGCACTCTCCTCACTCTCTCGCATCCGTTTCTTCTTCTTCCGTCTCTTCCGCAGTCACCTTCTTTTCTCCGTCCCACCTCCATGCGACCAGGCGACGGTCTCGATCTGTCTCCTTGTCTCACCTCGCACCCGTCCCCGTTCTTCTTCTTGCTTCGTGTATCTCTCCTTCTCTGACGTCGGCACACCTCCGCGCTCGTCGTCTCCATCGGCTGAACTTGTCTGCCCTCCCATCGGCTGGACTTGTCCAGTCCTTCATCGGCTGGAACCCTCCCTCGATTCTCGCCTTTTCCGACACGCTCAACGGCTCTCGGACATGAACTTTCTTCCCTCACGTCTGAGCCAGTCAAATGTGTCCATAGACATGAATCCCAGCCTCCAGGACGCGAACATATTCTCTTTGCGTCTGGCCACTCTCTGTCTTTTTCGCGTTCGCCCCACTCCTTGGCCTCCACGTGTCCACGGACGTGAATCTTCTCTTCACGAACGTGAATCTTCGCATGTCCAGGACCCAACTACTCTCTGACCCACCCACTCTGCCACCACCTTTTCCTCACCTACTCCGCTGCCTATGCCCTATCGGCCAACCACTCCTCATCAGCTGGCCGGCCCACTCCCCATCGGCTTCTCACATCCTTGATCGACCGATCCGTCCTCTCATCGGCTTCTCCCTCCCATCGGCTTCTTTCTCCTATCGGCTATTTGTTCCCGTTCTCCCGTCGTGGCCACCGAGTCCGCCCTCAGCTCCGGCACTCTCCTAGTCGCCAAATCTGCTCCGGCCCTCGGTGCCTCAAACCACACCTCGGGCACCACCTCGCCGATCTTCTGCCCTCACTATGCTGCTGTGAACATGAAATCTCGCGTTCCTATCTCTCTTGACCTTAACGCCAATTATTCTAAGTGGGTTTTCTTCTTCAAATCCCTCGATGGAAAATTCGGCCTCCGATCCTATATTGATGGCTCCGCTCCACCTCGCCCCGATGATCCTCAGTGGGATATCGCTGCGTGCTATATGTGCAGCTGGCTGCTCGGCTTCATCAATGACTCTGTCCTCGACCTTGCCATGGACGATACCGACCCCATCGCCCAGGATCTCTAGGTGGCCATCGAGCGGATCTTCCTCGCCAACAAGCAGCCTCGCACCATCTTCCTCCTCAACGAGTTCCACTCCATGATACAGGAGACTCCACTATCTCTTCGTACTGTCAACACCTCAAGGTCAATGCTGCTGCTCTCCGGGACGTCGGCCACAAGGTGGCCGACTCTCAACTCGTCCTTGCCCTTCTGTGAGGCCTCAACCCCCGCTTCTCAAACACCGCCGATGACATCATCAACGCCATACCTCTTCCATCGTTCACTCGGGCCCATGACATGTTAGTTCTTAAAAAACTCCGTCTGACCAACAATGAGAAGACAGTGGCCCACACCGCTCTCCTTGCCGTAGCCGATAATAGCTACCGAGCATCATGCGCTGCCCTTTCCTCTCGCGGCTCTGGTGGTCATGGCTCCATCTATGGCAACACAGCTCGCACCAGGAAAGGCAAGGGCAAAAGCAAAGGCAGGAACTGGCAGGGTCCGATGCAATCACGACCTGCCTCGGTCCCTGCCCAACCTGCTGGTCTCACGGGTCCGTGGCTCTGCTACAACCCCTAGGCACCCCAGCCCCAGCCACGTAGCCCCATCGGCTGGCAACTTGGGGTTCCCGGCGCCAATTCCTAAGCTCACCTGGCATTGGCTCCCGTTCTGTCGCCTCGGCCGATGCTACCGACCCCAGCCACCCAGTCGGTTCCCTCCTGGAACTAGGCTGGCCTCGTCGCTGCCCTTAACCAAATGACGATCCAACCACAGCACCCTTGGGTGCTGGACTCTGGGGCGTCTTCACATATAGCGTCATCGGCCGGTATACTTCGCTCCTGTCACCCCTCTTCCTCCCCCTTTGTCACCATTGGCAATGGCCACTCTCTTCCTGTTCAATACCGAGGTGACTCCTCTGTGTATACATCCACCACTAACGCCCCCTTCGCAATGTTCTTATTATACCTTCTTTTATTCACAATCTTATATATGTTCGCCAATTCACAAGAGACAACAACTGCTCCATCGAATTTAACGCGTCTAGTTTCTCTTTGAAGGATATCCCAACCGGCGATAGATCCTTCGCTACAATAGTACCGAAGACCTCTACACCACTCCCGCTGCGCCGTTCACTCCACACGCCAGCGTCGCCCTCTCCACCAACGTTTGGCATCTTCGCCTCGGCCACCCCGGCCCCGACGCTGTCACCACCCTCCGTCGCAACGCCTCCATCCGATGTACCCACAACAGCTCCACAGTTTGCCATTCCTGTCAACTTGGCAAACATGTGCGTCTGCCTTTTTCTAGTTCTCTCTCCTGTATCTCGCATCCATTTGAGCTTATATATTGTGATATATGGACATCTCTAGTTAAAAGTGTCTCTGGTAATCAGTATTACCTCGCTATACTTAACGATTACACACACTATTATTGGACCTTTCCGCTCATCAACAAATCTGAGGTTGCCTCTGACCTCACTCACTTCGTCACATACATGTCCACTCAGTTCAACCTCCCCATCAAGCCTCTACAAGCCGATAACGAGTACGGAATTCGTTAATCGTACCGTTACAACCTTTCTCACCTCGCGGGGCATCCATTTGCGGCTCTCCTGCCCCTACACCTCTCCTCAGAACGGTAAAGCCAAGCACCTCCTTCGCACCGTCAACAACATCAGTCGCACCTTGCTACTTCACGCCCACTTACCTGCTACTTATTGGGCAGAAGCTCTGGCTACTGCGACGTGTCTTCTCAATCGGCGCCCATGCTCCTCCGTTCAAAACAACATTCCCTATACCCTTCTCTACCGCACGGCTCCCAACTACTCCCACCTTCGCATTTTTGGGTGCCTCTGCTACCCAAACCTCACCGCCATAGCTTCCCACAAACTCATTCCCCGCTTCACCGCCTACATTCTCCTCGGCTATCCCTCCTCTCACAAGGGATACCGATGTCTCGACCTTTTCACCCGACGGGTCATCGTGTCTCGTCACGTCATTTTTGATGAGACATACTTTCTCTTCGGTCTACTTCATCCAAGATCCTCCTCTAGTGATCTCGACTTCCTCCTCACCAACACCAAACCGACCAGGTCTCCTCCAATGTCCCCTCCATCGTCCCCCTCATCAGCCACTGCTGAAGACTTATCCTTCACATATCTCACCACTGTTCGGTCCGATGTCCCAACCATCGGACCCCATCGGCCCCACCTCCATCGGCCGATACCGATACCGTTTGTCCTTCAGTCGATATCGTTCTCTTTCCATCGGACACCCCACTTCCATCGGCTCCTCAGCTTCCATCGACTCTCCCCACCCCATCGGCTGATCCATCTCTATCGGACCGATTAGACCACTTGGCCCACCTGACTCCATCGGCTCAGGTCGATCTAGTTCCCTCTTTTCCTCTCATCTACAGTCGCCGATCCGAAGCCGATGACGCCCCTACCCAACCAGTTCTTCCCATTACTCCCACACCCCCATCGGCTCTAGTTCCCTCCACCTCTCATATGGTCACCCGCTCCCAGACCGGGTCTCTCCGTCCCACTAAGCGCTATGGGTTCTTCGCCATCCACAGCTCTATCTCGCCCATTCCGGTGACATCTCGCTCCACCCTAGCCGACCCTCAGTGGCACGCGGCCATGACCGATGAGTATAAAGCCCTAATGGACAATGAGACCTGGCGCCTCGTCCCCCGTCCTCCCGACGCCAACATTGTGACCGGTAAGTAGATTTTCAAACACAAATTCCACGTCAATGGTTCCCTTTCCCATCACAAGGCTCGCTGGGTAGTTCGGGATTTCTCCCAACGACCCGGTGTCGATTACGATGAGACCTTCAATCCTGTCGTCAAACCCGCCACCATCCGGGTCATCTTCACTTTGGCTGTCTCGCGTTCTTGGCTGATCCATCAACTAGACGTGAAGAACGCTTTTCTTTAGGGCCATCTGACGGAAACGGTCTACTGCCAGCAGCCACTAGGCTTCGTCGACCCTTCTCATCCTGACGACGTCTGTCTTCTTCAACGTTTTCTCTACAGCCTCAAACAAGCCCCTCGTGCCTGGTACCAGCGCTTTGTTGCCTATTTTCGGCACATCGGCCTCGTGGCCTCTGCGTCCGATAGTTCCCTGTTCACTTTCCATATCGGCTCCGCTACTGCTTATCTATTTTTATATGTCGACGACATTGTCCTTACAGCGTCTTCGACATCTCTTCTCGACCAGATCATGGTCCGACTCCACTCTGAGTTCGCCATGACCGATGTTGGTCCTCTCCACCATTTCTTTGGCATCTCCATCACCCGTTCCTCTCACAAGCTCTTTCTTTCCCAACGCCAGTACGCCATCGACCTCCTCCAGCGTGCGGGCATGGCCGATTGTCACCCCACAGCCACCCCGATCGACACTCGAGCGAAACTCTCCGCTGCCGATGGCGCACTCGTTGCCGTTCCCTCTCACTGTCGGAGTCTTGCCGGGGCTCTCCAATGCCTCACCCTCACCCGACCCGACCTTACGTACTCTATCCAACAAGTGTGTCTCTTCATGCACGCTCCACGCGAACCTCACCTTGTGCTGCTCAAGCGAATCCTACGCTATGTGAAGGGCACGCTCTCTAGCGGGCTGCATCTCAGCTCCAGCCCCATCGACTCCCTCATTGCGTACTCCGACGCGGATTAGGCAGGCTGCTCTGACTCTCAATGCTCTATGTCCGGCTATTACGTTTAGCTCGATGACACTCTCGTATCCTGATCCTTAAAACGCCAGACTATAGTGTCCCTGTCTAACGCCGAAGCCGAGTACCACGCCGTCGCCCACGCCGTCGCCGAGTGCTGCTGGCTTCGCCAGCTTCTACAGGAGCTCTGTGCACCCTCTCCACCGCGACCATTATCTACTGTGACAATGTCAGTGCCATCTACATGACCGCCAACCCCGTCCATCATCGACGTATCAAGCATATCGAGATCGATATCTATTTTGTCCGTGACAAGATTGCATTAGGATAGGTTCGAGTGCTCCATGTACTATCGGCACATTAATTTGCCGATATAATGACCAAAGACCTGCCCACGCCTTTATTCACTAGTTTTCAGTTCAGTGTCTGCGTCCGTTTCCTTTCCGCTGTGACTGCGGGGTGTTAGACAGACCACTGGTCTGGGTTATATATATAGACCCGACTCTTTTTTATATACTCGGACATATTTCTACAATGTCAAACTGAAAAATATACGCTTCAAAAATTTTAGTGTTGAACTTGTGCTTTCCCAATTTTGCTTAGCTCTAGTTTTGATGTACCTGCTCTTAGCATTTTCCTTCTTCAGTTTCGTTAGAGTTTTTTCTGTTTCTTCAGAGCCCGATTTTTAAGCCTTGCGCGTCCACCGTCCGAGGCATGCTTCGTCTATGTCAGGGCGTTTCCGATGGCACACAAAGAAGTAGATCATGGAGCGTGACTCTCGGCCACGATGGCCATGTTTCTGAGCTTACACTGAATAAAAGGAGAAAGAATCAGAAAAGCAGAAGACAGTTTGTTGCACCAAAAAACTGTCTTCTCAGTTGTGTGTTTACAGTTTGCCCGAGCTGATCCAGGGTGCTGCGATCAAGGATCGCCGCTGACATTCAGTCACGCATTTGCTTATGCTGTTATTCATGAAAGGCATCTTGAACATTATTGAGCATTTCCCGGCCTCAGTATTTGTTTGTTGATCGGTTTGTGCTCTAACCATACAAACTAGGTGTATGGCGAGTTTTATGACATTAAACAAATTCACTGTTTATTGTTCAATGTATTGACCCATCATGTTAATTTTTCTGTGAAAATCCAGATAAGCTGCATGACCATACTCACGAACCTCATGTCAGCAGAGTCTCCACCGGTGATTCAGTGAATGCAAGGCTGTTATGAGACAGACTGAATTTTGCTTCGATATAGGATTGCGACCATACACAGGTATTGATATATATATTACTGTGAGATCTGTCCAAATGGTGGTTTACTACTTATTCTATTTAATATAATGATTTTGTCATTAAGCAGATATTGGAAGCATGCATTTTAATTACTAAATAAGAATCAAGAATGGCATTTGGCTATTTAGTTTTACAACTGGTGGATCCTATTACAAAACACTACTTGCAGGTTGAGAAAATGGCTACTAATTATTGCTTCAAGATGGTACAATCTCGTTGCTAGAGGATGGTCACATGGCCAAATCTTTTAGTTGTGTGACTAAGCCAATGAAATGATTTTCCATTTGTTATTCACCTATCTCTTCAAAAAAGTTGTTTGGAGACTCACAGAAGATTGTATACAATTACAGGATGGGTACTCTGCTACATGGAGACCTAAATTACGCCAAATTTTCTAAAATAAAGCATGGAAACAAAATGCAGAAAGTTCTTCAACGGCATTCTGATATATATTTGTCAGAACTCAGAATTTTTATGCAGAAAGGTTGCACGACTTGCACATGGTGATAATCTGAAAAAGGTAAAGAGTGAGTGAATTCAGAGTTATTTATATAAGGTGTCATCTGATCCAATTGTTTTGAGTTAGATAAAACTGGAGGTAGTGACAATTGCAGGGTAATATACCACTATGTTTACTGTATTGCTGTGTTGCCATCATTTACCATTAAAAAATAGCCTGCACACCTTTTCCCTGATTGTTTTTCTCATTAGCACAATGGTCAAAGCAAAATCTAAGCTTCTATTCTATTGTTTTTTCGGGAACTAAGTTACTATTCTTGGTATTTACTAATCCTACCAACAACAATAAATGTGTACTTTTCAAATACCAAAGTTCGGAAAAATAATGAATTGAGGATCAACATAAAATTATATTTAAGAATCAATAAAATATCAAATGATAAAAAAGAGTAGATGACATACCTACAGTTTGCTTGACCGTGAGCCTTTTTTTTTTTGAAACTTTTTATTTGTTAATTTTAAAACTAAACCGAGCTGAAACTTATTTACTTTTGGTCACTCTATCTCGCTTGGCGTGACAAAACCACGCTACCACGCTACGAGAAGTAGACATAGAAACGTTATTTTGCCACACTAATCTAATTGACGTGGTAGAACCTTACATCACCCTATATGGCCAAACAACTCTATCACATATAATTAGTTAGTGATACAGGCCAAAGGGTGTCAGCCTCTATGTTTAGATATAAAAATAAGTTTTGACGCGGTTTAGTTTTAAAATTAAAAAATAAAAAAGTTGAAAAAATAAAAAAAAATATTCGAGAGCCTGAGCTTTCCATTGGTTTCATTGGCACGACTGCTTTGCTCAGCGTGGTTCTAACCTTTCCACAGACACAACTATCAGAGCATAGGACATTTTTTTCTTTCTCACAACCATTATGCTGTTTATTAAATTTTGGTCCTGTTTTTTATAGCTTATGGATTTTTACAATGCGATTTTAGAATAGTAAACAATGCGATTTTTACAAAAAAAATTCTTCATTACCATTTCTTAGAATACTTTGTAAAACACCTTTTCAACTTTCTAATAGTTAATTTATTTATTTATGCACTCAAAAGTTTAATTATGATAACTCAGATTACATCATCTATCATATCTAGAAGGGTTCTTTCAAAGTTTTACCACCAATATGATTGAAACTATATGGATTTGTTCTATGAAAATTACACTACTACATTTTTCATGAGAACTGCTTTCACAAAAGTATATTTCTATCACTATATGTTAATCTAAAGTAATAAAAAAGTATGGATCAAAGTGGCATCTCTGGTAGACTGGAAAAAGTTAAACATGCATGTCAAGTAAAAAAGAATGTGTATAGTTATTAATTCATAGTAAGAAGAATAAAAAATTAAATCGTAGTATGAAGAATAAAAAACTATCCTTGAAGATAATACTCTCATCCCTCAGTTTTGCCTTTTTTTCCTTTTTCCATTCAAATATGTTTTTTTACCGGTTCTTCCCTTACTCAGAGGAGCATAACAGCTATTTGTTTGATTGTGAATTGAAGCTGCAGAGCTAGAGATATATATGTAGTTTGTATCGCCAAAAAATCATTCTTCTGAAGTGTTCAACAGCCTGATCTTTAGTATCTGGTTATCTGTCAAATATAATCAAATCGAGTAAAATAAGTGAAGTGGATATGACAGTCACTTGTGAGATAGACATCAAATATGAATTAAGGTGAAACAGTGAACAGAACAGAAAATGGTCGTTGCATGAAATCTAGCACAGGGAGCAATGTTGAAAAAAAAAAGCTGAATGTGTACAATAAATATGAACACCCGAGCATATAGAGGGGGGTCGGGTCTATATATTTAACCCAGACCAGTGGTCTGTCTAACACCCCGCAGTCACAACGAGAGGGAAACGGAAGCAAAGACTGGACCGAAAACTGATGAACAAAGGTGTGGACAGGTCTTTGGTCATTATATCGGCAAACTGATGTGCCAATGTTACATAGAGCATCCGAACCTGTCCTAATGCAACCTTGTCATGGACAAAATAGATATCGATCTCGATGTGCTTGGTGCGTCGGTGATGGACCGGGTTGGCGGTCATGTAGACGGTACTGACATTATCGCAGTAGACGACGGTCGCGATGGAGATAGGTGCACGGAGCTCCTGGAGAAGCTGGCGAAGCCAGCAACACTCGGCGACGGCGTGGGCAACGACGTGGTACTCGGCTTCAGCGCTAGATCGGGACACTGTAGTCTAGCGTTTTGAGGACTAGGATACAAGAATGTCACCGAGGTAAACGCAATAGCCAGACGTAGAGCGTCGAGAGTCAGGGCAACCTGCCTAGTCCGCGTCGGAGTACACGGTGAGGGAGTCGATGGGGCTGGAGCTGAGATGCAGCCCGCTGGAGAGGGTGCCCTTCACGTAGCGTAGGATGCGCTTGAGCAGTGCGAGGTAAGGTTTGCGCGGAGCGTGCATAAAGAGACACACTTGCTGGATAGCGTACGTGAGACCGGGTCGGGTTAGTGTGAGGTATTGAAGAGCCCCGGCAAGACTCCGATAGTGAGAGGGATCGGCAACGAGGGCACCATCGGCAGCGGAGAGTTTGGCTCGAGTGTCGACTGGGGTGGCCGTGGGGTGATAGTCGGCTATGCCCGCACGCTAGAGGAGGTCGATGGCGTACTAGCGTTGGGAAAGGAAGAGACCGTGGATGGACGGGTTACGGAGATGTCAAGGAAATGGTGGAGAGGACCAAGATCAGTCATGGCGAACTCAGAGTGGAGTCGGGCCATGATCTGGTCGAGGAGAGATGTCGAAGACGCTGTGAGGACAATGCCATCGACATAGAGAAGTAGATAGGCAGTGGCAGAGCTGATATGGAAATTTAACATGGAACTATCGGACACAGAGGCCATGAAGCCGATGTGTGGAAGATAGGCAGCAAAGCGCTAGTACTAGGCACGAGGCGCTTGTTTGAGGCCGTAGAGAGAGCATTGAAAGAGACAGACGTCGTCGGGACGAGAAGGGTCGACGAAGCCTGGGGGCTGCTGACAGTAGACTGTTTCCGTCAGGTGGCCGTGAAGAAAGGCGTTCTTCACGTCTAGTTGATGGATCAGCCAGGAGAGAGAGGCAGCCAAGGTGAGGACGACTCGGATGGTGGCGGGCTTGACAATGGGATTGAAGGTCTCATCGTAGTCGACACCGGGTCATTGGGAGAAAGCCCGGACTACCCAGCGAGCCTTGTGATGGGCAAGGGAGCCATCGACGTGAAATTTGTGTTTAAAAATCCACTTACCGGTCACAATGTTGACGCCGGGAGGGCAGGGAACGAGGCGCTAGGTCTCGTTGTCTATTAGGGCCTTGTACTTGTCGGCCATGGCCGCGCGCCACTGAGGGTCCGCTAGGGCTGAGCGAGAAGTCGCCGGGATGGGCGAGATAGAGCTGTGGACGGCGGAGAGACCGTAACGCTAAGTGGGGCGGAGAGACCCAGTCTGGGAGCGGGTGACCATGTGAGAGGTGGAGAGAACTGGAGCCGATGGGGGTGCGGGAGTGATGGGAAGAACTGGTTGGGTGGGGGCATCATCGGCTCCGAGTCGGTGACTGTAGACAAGAGGAAAAGGAGGAATTAGATTGGCCTGAGCCGATGAGGTCGGGTGGGCCGAGTATTCCGATCGGTCCGATAGAGATGGATCAGCCGATAGGGTGGGGGGAGCCGATGGAAAGTGAGGAGCCGATGGAAATGGGGTGTCCGATGGAGAGAGAACGGTATCGACTGAAGGATAAATAGGATCGGTATCGACCGATGGGGGTGGGTCCGATGGGGGTCCGATGGTGAGGACATCGGACCGAGTAGTGGTGGGATATGGGATGGGTAAATCCTCAGCAGCGGGCGATGAGGGGGCCGATGGAAAGGGCAGTGGAGGAGACCTGGTCGGCACGGTGTTGGTGAGGAGGAAGTCGAGATCATTAGAGGAGGATCTCGGATGAAGGAGACCGAAGGGAAAACATGTCTCGTCAAAAATGACGTGACAAGAGACGAGGACCTCGAGGCATCGGTATCCCTTGTGAGAGGTGGGATAGCCGAGGAGAATACAGGCGGTGGAGCGGCGAGCGAGTTTGTGGGAAGCTGTGGCGGTGAGATTTGGGTAGCAGAGGCACCTGAAAACGCGAAGGTGGGAGTAGTTGGGCGCCGTGCGGTAGAGAAGGGCATAGGGAACGTTGTTATGAACGGAGGAGAATGGGCGTCGATTGAGAAGGTACGTTGTAGTAGCCAGAGCTTCGGCCCAATAAGTGGCGGGTAAGTAGACGTGAAGTAGCATGGTGCGACTGATGTTGTTGAGGGTGCGAACGAGGCACTCGGCTTTGCCATTCTGAGAAGAGGTGTAGGGGTAGGAGAGCCAGAGATGGATGCCCTGCGAGGCGAGGAGGTTTGTAATGGTATGGTTGACGAATTCCATACCATTATCGGCTTGTAAAGTCTTGATGGGGAGGTTGAACTGAGTGGATACGTACGTGATGAAGTGAGTGAGGTGAGAGGCGACCTCGGATTTGTGGATGAGCGGGAAGGTCCAGCAATAGTGTGTGTAATCGTCAAGTGTAGCGGGATAATACTGATTACCGGAGACACTTTTAATTGGGGATGTCCATACATCACAATGTATAAGTTCAAATGGATGCGAGGTACAGGAGAGAGAACTAGAAAAGGGCAGACGCACATGTTTGCCAAGTTGACATGAGTGGCAAACTGTTGAGCTGCTGTGAGTACATGTGATGGAGGCACCGCGACGGAGGGTGGCGACAGCGTCGGGGCTAGGGTGGCTGAGGCGAAGGTGCCAAAGGCTGTTGGAGAGGACGACTCTGGCGTGTGGGGTGGACGGCACAGCGGGAATGGTGTAGAGGTCTCCGCCACTATTGCAGCGAAGGATTTATCGCCGGGTTGGGATATCCTTCACAGAGAAACCAGACACGTCGAATTCAATGGAGCAGTGGTTGTCTCATGTGAATTGGTGAACAAATATAAGATTGTGAATAAGAGAAGGGACGATAAGAACATTGCGTAGGGAGAGGTTAGTGGTGGATGTAGACAGAGAGGAGTCACTGTGGCATTGTATAGGAAGAGAGTGACCATTGCCGATGGTGACAAAAGGGGAGGAAGAGGGGTGACAGGAGCGAAGTATACTACCGATGACGCCATGTGTGAAGACGCCCCAGAGTCTAGCACCCAAGGGTGCTGTGGTTGGAGCGTCATCTAGTTGAGGGTAGCGACGAGGCCAGCCTGGTTCTAGGAGGGAACCGACTGGGTGGTTGGGATCGGTGGCATCGGCTGAGGTGGTAGAGCGGGAGCTGATGCCAGGTGAGCCTGGGGATGGACGCCGAGAACTCCGGGTTACCAGCCGATGGAGCTGCGTGGCTGGGGCTAGGGCGCCCAGGGGTTATAGCAGAGCCACAGACCCAGGGAGCCGACAGGGTGGGTAGGGACCGAGGTAGGTCGTGGTGGCGTCGGACCCTGCTAGGTCCTGTCTTTGCCTTTGCCTTTCCCGGTGCGGGCTGTATTGCTGTGGCCGGAGCCATGGCCACAAGAACCGCGGGAGGAAGGGGCAGCGTAAGAAGCTCAGCAGCCATTATCGGCTGCGGCAAGGAGAGCGGTGTGGACCACTGTCTTCTCATCATTGGCCAGACAGAGTTCTTTAAGAACTAGCATGTCATGAGCCCGGGCGAACGATGGAAGAGGTGTGGCGTTGGCTATATCATTGGCGGTGTTGGAGAAGCGGGGATTGAGGCCTCGCAGAAGGGCGAGGACGAGTTAAGAGTCGGCCACGGGGTGGCCGACGTCCTGGAGAGCAGCAGCCTTGACTTTGAGGCGCTGACAGTACGAGGAGACAGAGGAGTCGCTTTCTACCATGGAGTGAAACTCGTTGAGGAGGAAGATGGCGCGAGGCTGCTTGTTGGCCAGGAAGATCCGCTCGATGGCCACCTAGAGGTCCCGGGCGGTGGGGTCGGTATCGTCCATGGTAAGGTCGAGGACAGAGTCATCGACCGAGCCAAGCAGCCAGTTGCGCACGCAACACTCGGCGATGTCCCACTGAGGATCATCGGGGCGAGGTGGAGCGGAGCCATCAATATGGGACCGAAGGCCGAATTTTCCACAAAGTGATTTGAAGAAAAAAACCCACTTGGAATAATTGGCGTTAAGGTCAAGGAAGATAGGAACGTGAGATTTCACGTTCATAGCAGCGTAGGGAGGGGAGAAGATCGGTGAGGTGGTGCTTGAGGTGTGGCCAAAGCAGAGTCGGCGACTGGGAGAGTGCCGGAGCTGAGAGCGGACTCGGTGGCCATGACAGGAGAACGGGAGCAAAGAGCCGATGGGAGAAAGAAGCCGATGGGAGGGGGGAAGCCGATGGGAGAATGGATCAGCCGATCAAGGATGTGAGAAGCCGATGGGAAGTGGGCTGGCCAGCCGATGAGAAGTGGTTGGCTGATGGGGAGTAGGCAGCGGAGTAGGTGAGGACAGATGGGTGGGTCAGAGAGTGGTTGGGTCACGGACGTGCAAGGATTCACGTCCGTGAAGAGAAGATTCACGCCCGTGGATTCGTGGAGGCCAAGGAGTAGGGCGGACGCGAAAAAGGCAGGGAGTGACCGGACGTGAAGAGAATATGTTCGCATCCGTGAGGCAGGGATTCGTGTCCGTGGACACGTGGACACGTTGGACTGGCTCGAACGTGAAGGGAGAAGGTTCGCGTCTAAGAGCCATTGAGCGTGTCGGAAAGGGCGAGAACCGAAGGAGGTTTCTAGCCGATGGAGGGCTGGACAACTCCAGCCGATGGAGACGATGAGCGCCGAGGTGCACAGGCGTAAGGAGAGATGCACGAAACAAGAGGAAGAGCAGAGACGGGTGCGAGGCGAGACGAGGAGGCGGATCGAGACCGTCGCCTGGTCGCGCGGAGGTGGGACAGAGAGAAGAAGGTGACTGCGGGAGAGACGGGGAGAAGAAGAAATGGAGGCGAGAGAGCTAGAAGAGTACCGGGAAGAGAGTCGGCGACGGGAAGAAGATGTCGACGATGAGGAGGAAAGGGTCGTTTCGCCGGAGGGAGAATCTAGCGCCGAGATGTCTAGACTCGTTCTGATACCATGTAGAATGTGTACAGTGACTATAAACACCTGAGCGAATAGAGGGGGGTTGGGTCTATATATATACAGCCGAGGCCAGTGATCTGTCTAACACTCATAATCAATATCACACAAAAATAGATAAAATGGTATGGCCCAATTAAAATTATCATTCTTGCCGGGGAATAGCAAATTAACTGATTTTTCTAAACAAATTAAATAATGCTTAACATAAAAAATGCAAATTAAATGATGCTTACGGAAAGAGAGACAAATTAGTATTGTAATGGACAACAGAATGTAGAGGCATCACCATTTGGGGTCTTCAGTCCTCAGTGCTGTTGAGGGAGCAGAGTAGACGTGGAAGAGGGCAACGACAATTTACGCGGCGGAGCGGGTGCAAACGGCAGAGAATTATCGCTAATCGTCCTGCAGTTTTGGAGAGAATTGCATTAGTAATTGCAGTGTAGTTAAAAATCTCAGGCCAACACTTCCTTCTGAATCTAAAGACGTGGAAGAGGGCAACTACAATGCAATTACTTCTGATCATACTGCATTCGTTTGCACCTGTGCAGAGAATTATCAGATTAGATCGATTTGAGCACCGGATGTACGTACAGATGAAAGCGTTGCCGTGACAACCATCGCAGCAAGAGCATGTATCTTGATGGGGATAGGGCACAAGATTAAGTACGATTGGAACGCCTCCCGTTGCTGAGAAGTTTGTAGGTCGCGTGCGGCGTGCGTTCACGCGATCCCCATCACTTCTCTCGTTAGATAGGATAGGTGAGAGGGTGCGATATGGTGAACATAACGTACATTATACCGCCTTTAAAAAGTGGCCCACAAGTTACATGGGGATCGGATTTTAGATCTGTAATTATAATAATATGATTTCCTTTATCAATAGTTAGATTTTTTTCTAGTTATTATGAAAGCTCATGAAAAATACCTAATTAGTATAGTTATAGGTAGATAAATACATATTATTTTTCTCATCTTCATCACCATATCACATATACGTACTCTGTCATGTTTCTCAAGCGTCACACACATTTGCATTCGCCTAAATGATAAGGGGCTTCTCCATCGTATACATACACCTACACCGCCACTGTCATAGGACCACAAATCTTGACATGGACCCTACAGTAAATTTGATTGAAAATTTCTAGAATTTTATGTGGCTCAAATGCAGCAATTCCCTTCAAATATTTCTCATACGAAAATAAGTAGTTGACGGCTTGCCGCAGTCCTGACAGCGCCCATTGTTTTTTTCTGCATTCGTGGCCCAGAAGTTGGCAGCACCAAAAGTAAAAGCGGCTTGGCCGGGTCCCCTATACCTTCTATGCGACAATGCCTAGTTTTATTTCATCTCTCTTCCTCACCCATACTATTCCATTCCATGGGCATAAAACAGTACATTTGTTCTACAGACTTGTTTCTAGCTTCGACATAACATCTGGCGCCACCTTAGAAGACATAAGTCACACAACTACACCCAAGGTCGTCCTGAATGAACAGCCTTACTTTTGGCTTTGCTCATTCCAAGTAGAACCGCCTATATATGTGATTGGTTTATTATCAAAAGCAAAATTTATTTTACTCCACAACTATAGTCCATCTTGAAAATCAAACCTGCATATTTTATACTTCTCGACCATCAAAATTGGTTAAAATATGGTAGTAGCTTTATTTATGTCTCTTACTAACTTGATGCAATGTTAGTGAAAAAGAAGACTATTTGGATGTCAACTTTATAAAAGCCACCGTACAAACCATGCTGAGTTACAATATATTGGGAGGATAGTTTTCAATTAGATATTTGAGGGGTGTAAAATGTCTTCTTTTAAAGGTTTAGACTCAGGCTAGAATTAAGGGACAAAACAGATTTTCTAAATATGTCCATTGTTCTCTTGAGTATCAATGATACCTTAGGGCAATCGTAGTGCATACAATATTTCGTGTTATTAAGCCATGTCAAATAGATACCACAATAGAATCTCCCTATTGCAATAATTTTGACTTATGTGTTTTAAATAAAATTTTCTCCTATCTTTTTTCTCTTCTCCCTCACTCCCTTTTTGCCTTTTTGGTTTACGCATAGAACTTATTTCTTATATAAACCTAGAGTTTTCTCTCTTAATAAATCTAGTGTAAACACATAAAAAAAATTCTACTAGTCATCTTATAGTGCTATAGAAACTATTCATGCACACTATCGGTTTCAGTGCTATGCCCTCAACCATTTCTTATGCCTAAGTTCAAATGTGCTATTGAGATAAAAAAATACGTAAAAAATTAAATAAGAGATGATTCTGATTGGTTTAGAGCTTCCTTTCTCTTTGCCTATAAAAATTATAAAAACTAGCTTCAACCAAAAGCAAAGCTTAGTTCTTCTAGAGACATAAAGGTAGTATAAGAGAATAGGCGGAAAAGTTATTATATTTTAGATATAGGGGTAGTTGTCTACTTGACTATATTATTCTTCAATATTATTAAAATAATAAATAGGTATAAAAACATTTGATGTAGACAGAAAAAAGAGTTCATGAATTAACATGGTATATCTACACCTGATGTCTTGCCAAAAATTTGTCCTATTGAAAATTATTGATATTTGTTACACACAATGGACAAAAGGTAAGGTTTGAAGGAATGTCAGGGACTCGAGTTAAGGTTGCCATGAACCTATGTATTGCCCACTTATAGAGTCAATGTGTTGCATGGGCATCCAGTTTTGTCCTGAATACTCCCTCCTCTGTCTTATTATTGTTACGGATTATTTATTTATTTGTAAAAATACATTAAATATTTTAGAAAATAAATCTAATAAATATTTTAAAATAGGTAAGCAATGTAGAAAAAACCCTTTTGGAATATATTTTTTAAAGTATAAAATAAATAATATGTTTTAATAATCCGGTGAATAAAGCAGGAGCTATTGAAATAACATTTGAATGTAGGAGAGAGTAGGCTTAAGAGGAGGAAAATATTACGGGTTTTGATCTCGTCAATCTGCATTTTTACCAAAATATTGGTAATGGTAAAATATGGTATTGTCAAAATTCTATCAGTTTGTAGTTGTTTGACTTATAACTAAATCTGGTAAGTATTTTAGTTTATATGCTAGCAATAGAGGGCTCTTGTAGTACACTTCATGTTTTTTAATTAAAAATTTCACAATCATAGCTAACCTTTTTGCTCAAAATTTTTTTGCCAACCTTTTTCAAGTTGTAAGCGTCAGCAGCAAACAAAATATGTGTGCAAGGCTTTCATCAACATGTCCATCCAGCTTAAACTACGGAGAAGGGTGGCTGCTGAGCAGCTGCAGTTGTCTACAGTTTAATTTGTCCCCTCAACAACTACAGGCATTTACAATGACTTAGGTGACAAGTAGTCTCAATTCATACTGCTTATGTGGAGGAGACATGAAGTGGGCACCAGTGGCTTCACTTGCGTCTTCTTTAAAAAAACACAATAGCCTTGTCAAAAAAGCATGAAGCCGTGGCGCCATGTTAGATGTAGAGGAAGGGAAAGTGAAATGGTAGTACCTAGGTCTAGAGGAAAATGGTGACATACTGACTTTTACATGTAAAATTGCCAGCGAGTAGGACTACGGCTACTGGCGAGAAGGATCACCATGACCGCCACCACCCCATGTATCCGAGACAGTCGAATTTCATGTCTTGGGTAGCGACAGCAGCCCTATGAGCTCCCTATGGTGGTCGTTGCCATTGAGCACCATGAGCTCCTCCATGCTGCCATACTGAGCTCTATGTCAAATGATCTGTGTGAGATGGGGACGGGTGGTGAGCTCATGGCTGGATCTAGCACCACCACGAAGCTTCATCTCTGATACATGTTGCTAGTGAGCTCCATGTGCCACCATATGAGAGGGAAGTATGTATGAGTAAGGAACTTGGAGCATCTATCCACGTTGCACTGGGCCACGCTGCCTTGATCACCACTAGGCTCGCCAACTACGCCACCCCGATCTTGTCATCAGAGAGGGGACTAGTTGCATTGAGAGGGGAGAGATGGCAGAGGAGATGAATCCAATGAGGATAGTTAGAGTTCAATGAGAAGAGGGGAAAGTGGGAAGGGAAGGATTTTTGGTGAGATCATATATTAGTTTTTGGATTTTTATGATGTTTAGAATAAAAGTTTGGACTTGTATGTAAATTAATAAAATATAAAAGCTGAAGTAGAAAATACTATGGACTGACATAAAAACTACCCGTTGAAGCTATATCAACTGTAAATAAAAAAGATTTTAGATGAGTAGTTACAGCCTACGTGACACTCAAATAGAGTGGTTTGTATTGTGAATGCCATAAACATATACCCTTCCCCGGTCATGAATATCAGCTATTCTGGCTAGCCAAAATTCCAGGGTAGCCAGAGCGGCAGAGCGCCCAATATGTGGAATTAACATTTGTGGCTATTATGTGGAGTTTTGGTCGAGCATAACATGGTTAAACTAGAAATTTGCTGAGTAGCAAGAATATGCAAACACCGAACTAATTCGACCATAATTGCTTCCTATTCAAAATTTCCAATCTAATTAGCATGAAACTTGAAACATAAATTTTAGCACTGCCTACTTCTAGTTTTTCCAAAAAGAAAAAGACAAAAACAAACGGACGAAGTTCGAAAGAATATGGGAAAACGTGCTAATCTGCACAAATACTGATGGACACGAACTATAACCTAGATTACTCTTAATCCAACAAATATAATCACTTTCAGTGGTGCAAGTAGAAACTAAATTTCATTGAAACTAAAAAAAACTGCATTGAATTCCAATGGTTAGATCGAAAACTGATAGATTGGTGCAAAAATCTATCCAAAGTCCATATGCATAAAAATGAGTTGAATATCAGGTTGTCAATGAATTTGCCAAATTTTATTGGTCCATTTATGGTTTAAAGTGCTTACGCAAGCACCCCATTGACATTAAATTTGTTCCTCGTAACGGGAAATGGAAAGAAAGAACGTTTTCTGCTCTGTTTCCTATCTCATCAAATTTTCTTAATATTCTCAAGACAAGACAACATATCTACAATAGAGCACATCAGCCGATTCTTAGCACAGTGTGGGAAAGCATCGGCTCAGGAAGCTCTCAGAGTCCGTCTATTTCTATTATCGCTCTCTAGATCAGCCTTTGCATGGTTTTCTTCGTTACCACTGAACTTAATTGAAGGATGGACCGATCTAGAGCAACAGTTCTATGGACATTTTTGTACTAAGATTTAAGAAATGAGACTATCATATTTGACATCGGTTAAACAGAGGCCTAATGAGTTAGTTCTAGAATACATCCAACGTTTCTAGGATATCAGAAGCCGATGTTATAGTCTTGTTCTGAGCGATGAACAATTAGTCGATTTGGCCTTTCAGGGGTTATCGAGTCGCATCAGGTGAAAATTTTCTGCCCAAGAGTTCAATAGTTTAACATATCTGATGCATGTGGTATCGGCTTACGAGAGCCGATTATCAAGAAAAGAGGAGATGCCGACACATTGGAAATTACCGATTGGGTCTTAGGATGATAAGTCTAGAGAATGGTTATCCAATCGGGAAGACGTCTAAATCGACTGAGCATAGTCGATTTCTTCTTTTTAAGATGGATGAGTTCTCAGAAGTGGTATCGGCTAATGATACTGTTTGCGTAAATCGGTTGAGGCGTAGCCGATTTCTAATGTATGGAAGCCGATATAATTATATCGGTTATGGATGGCCGATATCGTTTAGACGTCATCGTTAGGAAATATATATTTACAATTTTGGTTGATCAAGCTGGTTGAATTATATTGCAAATGATTAATATTCAAGATGACATCTGGGGTTTTTCTGAGGATAAAATTTTACAAGAATTTCTTAATGGCCTCGATCGCGTGCAGACGGATTTGATCTATTTCATTAATGGCGCGGATGTCATCCTCATCTGATCCGGAGATAGTCTTGGTCTTAGATTGATTTTGGTAGGCCGATGAGGTGGGACTCGGTGGAGTTGATGTCTTCACGAACCTTGTCGAGTTCCGCCATCAAATCGGCTTCTCTTTTCTTCAAGAGGCATGCTTGGTGTTGGTGCGTTGAAGGTCAGCTAGCATTTCATCAAGCTTGTTCTTTTCACTTTGGGCAATTAGCCGATCGTTGTGAGCCAGATGGCTTTGCTCAACGCGATCAGCTATGCGTCATCTTGATGCGATCAGCTGGGTCCTTTGGAATTCCAAGTAGGCAGCAGGCATGAGTATGTCCGTCAGTTCCGTAGGCAAAAGATGTTCAATTTCCGTAAGTCTTCCCCGGATCGGCCCGCAATCTTCCACCAGCGAGTCAATTGGAACTTCTAGCTGATGCGTAATATCTGACAACTACTTGCGTATATTGGCTGGTAAAAATGGTTTGATCGCTGCACTGGTGGCTGAGTCTTCCTCTGCCTCCAAGTATTTACCGATGTCGAAGGGAAATAGATCGGCTAATGACTGCATGATAACATTAGTAAATATGGGGATCATGAGTTAAGAGAAATAACATATAGGATAGATGTACCTGGGATACAGCAGAAACAGTTTGAGCGATTATGTGGGTCTCAGCTTGATGTGGGGCAGTTTGAGTTTGAGGTGTAGATGCCATGACTTCTGAGAATACCATCGGCTCAGCCCCAGTAACAGTGTCCGGCGTTTTGACTTCAGGAGCCGATGGTTCAGGCTGCAAAGTGAAGGTGTCAGGATAAAAGCAAAGGCAACGAAGAATTGATGCTGACACATACCAATGGAGATGCAGAAGAAGTCAGGATTGTCGTGGGAGATGGATTTCGCGAGGCCGATGCAATGATGGCAACATCGGCGTCGGATTTCTGTTTCTTAGAAACCGTCCGAGTAGCCGATTTCTTGCGCTTCAGCCCTGGTGTTCGGGACACTCGGAGGAGAGCCGATGGAGGTGGACCACCCTGTCCAAGGAGGGATCTGGCCAATGGAGGTTGATAAATAATCGGCCGACCACTTGTGCTGGTCGTGGGTGCATCTTTGTTAGTAGCCTGTGGAATCATGGGGATCAAGACACGGTTGAAATTCAATACGATGAAGAAAAGATAGTACAAGGAGAGAGATTACCTCTTCATCGGATTCTACATAGTCGGGGTTGAGGCGAAGGTAATAACTTTCAGCCAATAGATTTAACATGTGCCTTCCCCATTCTGACCACCATCAAGCAAATACTTTGGTATTGGATATACAGGGCTCGAAGGTGGAGATAGTCCCTAAGGACAAGGTTGATGCCATCAACCTAAGCCGATCGTACTCCAAGCCACTTTTTACTTCTCCTCGGGCTTGGAGTTTGCCGATGAAGAACAAGCCAATAGGGAGTTGGCTAAAGCCCAACTGGCAAGCACCAATTGAAGGATGGTAGAACTCGTATGATGAATGTTGGGATCGGCCCAATGAAAATCCAGTCGGTAGAAGATTAGGAGTTATGGAGGATAAAAAGATTGTCTTCGATTCTTCATCGGCTAAGGCATTCATCGGATGAAACCTGGAAGGCATTTCAAAGGACGAGTCATCCTCGTACACGAACCAGATGGTGACCTCTTTAGTAAAGCCGTAGTTGAAACACTTGAACCACTGGCTGAGTTTGAGAGGGGTCATTTTGCTTTTAGGAAGAGCCGATGAAGCTTCACCCAGAGATATACATTGGTGTCGGCTGGCCTCATTTTCCTCTGGGTAGTCAGTCAAGTATGTCATGGAAGGGAAAGGGGACCTGGCGATGACTCTAGAAGTGTAGACGTTCAACCAGAGTTGTATAAACCACTAGGGGCCGCCGATATGTCCAACTGGTTGGCCTGCAGATAGCTTGGTCGTCACTTGATGGAGCAGTTGATAAGTAGCTCCGAGAAGATTTTGCCCCAGGGGAATCTAGTGTTGATCGACTAGGAGCTCTGCCAGGCATTGCATATTGGTTGTTGGACCAAGAGTAGAACCACCAAAGACGAACCACTCCAACTAGAGATTCAAGAACGCTACGTGTTCACGCTCATCGACTTGGCTAGAGGATTTTTTATGCAGGGAAATATACTTAGTCCAACCTCCGACGTTCTTGGTGTTCAGTCGATGAGTGGGTTTGAATCTGAGGTTAAACAGGTTTATGTAGTGGGTGGTGTTGAGGCAGGTCAACATGGTAACGTCCATCAAAGTGGGAGTCATCGGTCCATGCCCGAATATGAAGTCATTTAGGATATCTGACCAAAAGTAAGAAGCCAATACAAGTAGAGGTTCATTCTTTTCTATATCGGCTAAGGAAAAGTTGATACAATGGTCTATCTCCAAATCCTCCCAGAAAGACTTTTTGAAGGCAAAAACCCTAAGGTACCAGTTCCTTCATTCCGGGAGTTTGCTAGGCTAAGATCTAAAACTGTTAGCCCAATCAGTAATGGCCATAGATGAGTGTTTGAACAGTATCCTTTCTGTTTCAGAGTTTATCAAATCAGTCAGATCCTCGCTACGCATAGGGCCAAGATAGAAGTGACCGAGGCGGTCGGAAACCGGAATGGCAATCTGACTCTTGAGATCCTACAGAAAATAAAAACCCGACTACTAAGACGGGATGGGAGAGATTTGTGCGAGATATCGGATGAAAGAGCAGATGATAGTTACCTCAGGGATTACGTGTGTAGAAGCCATCGCACGGCGGAAGGAGTAGCGGCCGATGAAGTAATTTGCGAGAGTTCACCTTCAGTCTTTGGAGCTCGTCGAGGGTTGCGGAAGTTCGCTGTTGGAGATTTGCGGAAGTTCGCCTTTGGAGCTCGTCGAGGTTTGGAGGTTTTGATGGGAAGAAGTCTGTGGAAGAAGGCTGAGGCGGAGCGACCTAGGCGGAAATCTGTGCTGATTAATGCGGGTTTCAACGGGTCATCCTGGTTTGCGGAGACTTCCAACGGCTCAAAATTTCATAGTCTGTTGGCAAATTCCAAAATTGGGGGGCATGTGTTAATGCCAAAATCTGGACAATCTGATGGTGCTAAAGCCGATCGGCTGAGAGGCGTCCCATGGAGAATTTGATTTAGCTTGTAAACAGGATCGGCCAATGGAGATACTGGTCAGCTCGGGAGACAAAGCCAATCGGAACTATAGAGAAGCCAATCGAAACTGTAGAGAAGCCGATTAAATTAGTAGAAGATTGACAGGGAATTATCCGATAGGAGTCAGGTTCGAGAAGCCCGAGAAAGGGTAGGAAAAGGATCTGCTTGAGTAAAAAGAGGTCCGATTGCTATAGTGAAGAAGCCGATCGGGTTATAGCGGACGAAGACTCGGCTCCAAATTGGAAGATTACTCAGACAACCGAGTTTGCGGAAGAACCGTGGACTCCATGGCAAGATGTTCTATCTTTGTAAATTGTAACCTTATTAGGAATGTTTAGTTAGCTAGTTAACTTCTTTTGAGGTATTTTCCTTTGTTCTTATTAGGAAATAACGTCCAATGTTTGTAAACGCGTCGGACTCTGTCTGTAAATCCAGGGTATAAATATAGACCCCCAGGAAACATGTAATAGATTTCTCGATCAATATACAATCTTAGGGCGTCGTCACCCTAGTTTATCTAGGTTTTACCGACGGGTTCTGGCTCTCGATGCGGGGCTGTATCGGTTATGTCTGATCTCCATCGAAGGGGTAAGTCCCGTCACCATTTGGATATGTTCTGCTCTGTCTAAGGCTGCATCGGTTAGGTTTGACCTCTTAGGACAATCAGACATATCACATCACATCCGTGCAGGGCCTATCGGCCTATTAAGCTCCCTCTGCCGTCGTCAATTTCGTGCTGCATCGGTTAGGTTCGACCTATGGGGCTGCCGACGGTAAATCGAGCTTCAGGCTTATAGTTTTTCTGCATGGCGTGTCATCGGAGTGCTAGCTGATGAGTTATCCATGCTCTGAGCTTCACGCCTAGCGTATCGGCCCCTCGGCCGATACGCATCAACCTTTAGAGGTGTCCCTTGACGCGTAACACCAAGCGTATCGGTCTCCCAACTGATACGCACCTACCTTCAGAGAGGCATCCCCTCATCGGCTCAACTAGCCGATGGGTTCGTTCCTATTTTTGCTTCAGCATAGCCAATCCGGCGTCCTCCGTATCGTCGCCGCTGGCCTCGGCCTTGTACTGTCTCAGTTAGGTCCAAT
Organism: Oryza coarctata; assembly: GCA_030770085.1. Taxonomy (NCBI): domain Eukaryota; kingdom Viridiplantae; phylum Streptophyta; class Magnoliopsida; order Poales; family Poaceae; genus Oryza; species Oryza coarctata. The sequence goes on along the minus strand of CM061483.1, from coordinate 8,062,700 downwards.
CTTCGAGGTTCGGTGTTAATGGCGCTATCACGGTGGGCGACGGGTCTCGTGCTGTCATATCTAGAGCGGCATCGGCTTTTTAGCCCATGCCTTCTAATATTATTCCTTGCCAATCCGCATGTGCCTTTATCGGTTTTTCCAGCCGATGAACTACTGTTCGACAATCTAGAGGGATCCTGTGTGACTTGCTATCCTCTGAGTACATTCTGGTTCCTCCATCGGCTTTGCGGTCGATCCTTCGTCGACACCTATCCACATCGGCTCCCCAGCCGAGCTTCCCGATCCTATTGGCAGCTAGCCGATAGCGAGTGCCTGTATCGGCCCACCGTCCGACGGACCTGTTCGTCTCACTTCCTTGTCAATTACAGGGTTAAATTGACTGGCACGCCCGCAACTGTACCAACGCGTTGGAGCCGATTGAACCCCACGGCCCCTAGTGCGTACCTCAAGCCACGCAGAAAAGCCGATCAACCTTCACTGGAGCTAAGTAGACCTCCCAGACGATCGGCGTGTTCGCGCCGAGGCGCGCGAGGGACCTCGGCGCGAACACATGGCTACTTCCTACACTTCATCAGCTACACTGACACATTGAAACATTTGTGACTAGCACCTCGGCACTGGTGTGGGATGAATACATACTAGCGAATGTCTTTAACCCCATCTCTTTGACGATGACTCCCTCCGGTGCTCATGATTGGTACATGGATACGGGTGCTACTTCTCACATGTCCTCCAATAATGGTATTCTTTCTTTTTCCCATCCTCCTTCTATATATGCTCCTTCTAGTATTGTTGTTGCTGGCAATAGCTCTACTCTAACTATTGCATCCATTGGTTCCATACATTTGGATGGTAGTTCTACGTCCTTCTTCCTCAACAATGTTCTCGTCTCATAATTTAATTTTTGTCTGTCGGTTTGTTTCTGATAACAATTGTATCGTTGAGTTTGATCCCTTTAGCTTTTCTATGAAGAATGTCAATTCCAAGACCGTGATCGCTAGGTGCAATAATTTCGGTGATCTCTACCCTTTTTGTTAGTCATCGCTCGCTGGTGCCTTCATCGTCGACTCTACTACTCTTTGGCACCGACGTCTCAAACATCCTTGTCATGAAACCCTCACTCGTCTCACTCATTCATCGGTCGTTCTTTCTAGAGTCTCCACCACTCTTTGTTATGCATGTCAACTTAGGCATTATACTCGTCTTTCTTTCAGTAGTTTCACCAGTCATACTACTTTTATCTTTGAATTGATACATTATGACTTATGGACCTCCCCCATTTCGAGTGTTTTGGGCTACAAATACTATCTTGTGATTCTTGATGATTTTTCACACTATGTTTAGACTTTTTCCCTTCGTCTCAAATCTGACACATTTGCCACTTTGTTACACTTTTTTTCTTATGTGCTTACACAATTTTCTACTACCATTTGTAGTGTTCGGTGCAACAATGGGTGGGAGTTTGATAACTTTTCTGCTCGTAATCTTCCTAACAAGGGGTGTCGCCATGCGCATGTCTTACCACCCACCTCACCTCAAAATGGGAGAGCTGAATACATGATTCGCTCCTTGAACGATATTTTGCGGTCCTTTCTCTTTCAGATTAGACTTCCTCATTCCTTCTAGGTTGAAGCTCTTCACACCATCACTCATCTTTTCAATCGACACCCTATAAAAACTCTTAACCATTCCACACTTTATTTTGTACTCTATGGCACCCACCCCCTCGTATTGTCATCTTTATATTTTTTGCTACACATGTCTGATGTACTGCCGACGAGCGTTGGGTGCACAACGAGAACTATAGCCATCCCTTCACCAGCATGCCCCTAATTAGGATGCAACACGTTTGCCGCATCTGTCAAAGCCGATCTAAGGAGACCGCGGCCTCCTGCCATGCATCGGTGCCATGCGTCTTCCTGGACTCAGGATTGTGGCCATGGAGATCGCCCACCGCCGTCTTAATCAATCCGCTGAAGAAAGGCCTAGTGATAAACCGTCGACAGGAACGTGGCTTCGTGGATCGCCCGCCGTCGTCCGAATCATGCAACCTCCTGATGGCCTCCTCACGGCCTCGCCAGAAGACTGGTGACAGTCTTGTATAGCCTAACGATGACAAATCTATGACATCATTCAGACCGTGCAAATCACTACTCATTCAAGGCATGAACTGACGATGATATATCACAACCGGTTTGTACCTTGAACCGGTAGTAATATTGTGCGTACCAATCACTGTGGACTGAGAAGCAGACCTTAAACTGCCAGGTAAGGACCCAAAGTAATAGCCTGGTGCACACCGGTTTAAGCTGGAAAAACACCTTATCTGGGCTGAATCGATGAGCCGGCTCCTATTGGTTTTTGTGTCCTAAAGGTGTCTTGATAAATGTCGCAGGTGGGTTTTTTGGAACCTTCTGAATGCGAGCCCAACATCGCCGACTACTGGCAGAGCTCTTTTGATGCCATATGTACCATCGACCACACCCTCCTGCATGCCGTCGTTCTTTGTGTTTCTGCAGTATGCCCCCTTCTTTTGGGGGAGAACTTAGTGCCTCTGTTGTAGTAGTACGCCGCATTAATCACTTCGAAAAACTAGGTCAGCACTGTCCCGACAACAGTGGTTGGTTGCAAGTTTTTACTGCAACGATGAGGGGAAAAAACAAAGAAACAATAAAAGAGGTCGAGAGATTGACATGTCTCTGAGGAGTACTCAGCCATTGCATCAAATCTGCTACTAGTCTACTCCGCTCCCCCCGAAAAGAAGAGAGGAATTGGATGCTCTCTTCTGAGTGAGAGTTGCACATCCGGATATCACCTAGAATCAACATCACTATCACAGTCACGGCTAACCTTTATTCCAATGTGCTCTTTAACCAATTCTCTCCGCCTTTTGCTTTTGCAGGTTCCTACGAAATGGACTGTCCAGGATTGCACTGTTGCAGCCTCCACCTCTACTGTTACTCTCTTTTCCTTGTCTTAATTTTTTGATCGATATTAGTGATCCTAAAGTAACTTTAGTTTGAAATGGTTTACATTTCTAGCCTCTACCTGTAGATACTAAACTTTGTTTAACTAGCCACCAGCCCCTGCATTGCATCACGTAATATTCAATATTAATATTAATATCTAATCATGTGAAATTTCATCGGGTCAAAACTAAAGGAGAGTCAATGATATTGCAATGTGATGATTTTTAATTTGTTTTTCTGAGTTGACATAATGAAATGCTAAACTGGGAGTCCAAGACATCTGAATTAATTTTTTTAATCTCAGAATTCATTGTATATTTTTGAATGTGTAAAATCCAATTATTTTGATTGGCGTATTCTCTATTGATATTGTAATCAAGTGTAAAAGTTATATTGAAGTCGTAACCATGCGTGTGAATAAGTTGGTGCGTGATTAGTGAAAAACTAACTAATTAAGTGCATTAGCATTAGTGTATTATTACAATCCATAGCAAAAGAAATAAAAAAAATTGCAGCGGAATGGCTCATATCTTTGTAGCAACAGAACGTAGACTTGATGACTCTGTCAGTATCTGTACTATAATGAAGTAACTTGGGCAGACGCGTTGAATCACGAAATCCAACGGCCCAGATCTAGTGGGTGATTCGCGCACATTCTCAGCACCTCCGCGAGGGAATCGATGGATCGATCGATCCCCCATACCCCGCCTCGCGCATCGGCATCGTGTGCCGATCTGCCGCACCTCCACAAGGGAATTGCCCGTACGCCTCCACCTGCTTCACCTCCTCGCCGCCCCCTTCACCGCCGCATTCTCGGTCCTCCCCATCCTCCGTCCATCGGTGATTTGCGCATGCGACTCGCACCCCTCCACCCTCCCCTATCCCCGCCCTACCTGGCCCTCCCTCCGCACGTGCTGTGCCCGACGACTCAACGGCCTCCCTCTACCGCGCCAAGGGAAGGTCATAAGGGACCTCAACGTCTGGCAGTGGGAAACAACGGTTCGTTCAATTTTTCCTCCTCTCCGTTCATTTGTGATTTGAGTGATCGGTGAAGTAAATTCTTTTTTTATGCATGTACTCCATTCTGCTTGGTAGGTGTTCGATTAAATGATGTTGAGGGAGGGATGTTTCCGAGTTCAGCATAGACACCCTTTAATTTGATTATCTAACACAATCGGTTGATGGATTTTCAAGCAAATTAGTTGGGGAATTTTCATAATTTATTTACAACCCACTGATAAAATTTGTCCAACACAATCAGTTTAGCCTGGAAAATGATTTAGGAGGTAAACCATGTGTTACTTAGTGTTTGCTTTACACAAATGCTAGCATTAATTTTTGGAGGAAGCAAATCATCAATTGTTTAGACAAAAGCATGGTATCATCAAGTTCTAGGTTTACCTGTGAAAACTGCAACTCCACACGCCCATTCTTCGTACCTAGGTGAGTATTACTGATAGTTAAAGGACATTTCTTTTGCTTATGGGTGTTTCACTCCTTTCACTAATATATTTATTGTAAAGAGGAAGAATGTACTAAAAGATTTTTTTATTATCAACCGTTGCACATCCGATGAGAATTCCTAATGTTTAAAATTGTCTGCATCTTGTTTGCAAGCTCCAGGTTGAAGAAAAAAAATCCTGATTATGTGCAAGGGAAAAAAGTTTCAGTTTTTTATGTGTTTTGTGTGAGACTTGTGCAAGGTTTTGGTTTGTTGTACAAATCCACATTCGATCTGGATTTTGTTTTTGTTTCAAGTTTGTTGCTCCTACTGCTTGATACCTGAGATTCTGAAACTTCTGTTAGAAACTCCTTCCTAATTCCTAAGGCTTAGTTATGTGCAATGGTGAAGTGGAAGCATGGTGTTGTGCGCTTGCCGTGAAGGATAAATTTGTTGATGTATTAGTTTGAATTATTGAATCATTGCTTCTTCTTTCTTGAAGGGCCTTTGATGATCGAGTCCTCCTGGCATTTATCTGTTGATATTAATTAGCACACTTCAAGTTTCTTGAACTGAAAATAACTAAAATCACATCAAGTTTCATGATCGAGTCCTCCTGGAATTCTAACTTTTAATATCATTTTTATTTCTGCAGATTAATCATGTGCATGCACTTGAATGTAAAATTTTTCCTCTAGAGAGCTTGATGTATGCTATATACATCACTTCAGGAGCAGGAGCTATGGTTCGAGAAAGGAAAAACATATCAACATTAAGTTACATGGTTTGCCTTTTTTGCTCCCTCTTGCTATAATATGAACCTGAAGTTGATGTATATCTGATTGTGAGCTTTAAATTTGTATGACTTTTTTCCAATAGCTCTGAAATTGAAAGATATTGTTATTATGTCCTTTAATTGTCCTGAACAATGGTGGTGTATCTTAACAGAAAAACAACTTGCTTTAACTCCATATATTTGATTAATTGCTTTGAAACTGAATAATTGCTTAAGAAAAAGCAAAAGAAACAAATGGCCATGTTTAGTATGGTACATAGTTAACACTTGTACATGCTTCTTGTGTTGAATTTCATAGATTTTGCTTCCTGATAGAAATTCAGTGTTATGGGTTTATACCTTATTTGGCTAGCATCTTAATATTCAAATTTCTGACTGGATCGCTTAAATAAATGTTCGCGATATGCAGTGTATGTGCCTGATTACTTTGACTGGAAACATCCTGACATTTGTATATTTTTCGGGTGCACTTTCTGACTTGATTCTGAATGGAAAAAAGTGTTATATATCTTGTGTTGAATTCCATATTTCAACGTTTTCAGAGGTCTTGCAATTATATTCAGAAAATTTGGTACTATGAAGTTCTTTTGCTGTCGTAACAGAACATTGGAGGGTACGTTAACTTGCTGAGTTAACACAACTATATCACCATTTACTCTCAAGCATCAAGATACATAACACACATTGTTTTTTTTTGCTTTTTTTGGCTGGAATTCATTTTTATTCTTTCAATGAAGGTAAAAAATATGATTTAGATAATGATTTTTTTGGTTGTACTGCAAATGAAAGCTATGCTTACTTTTTGAACATTTCCTTTTTTTATCGATACATGGAGGGGAGAAAGTGAAAGATGGTTCTCTGTATAGAGTCATCTTTAATAAAGATGTGGTCAGCAGCAAGTCCAACCAACACATTATGGTTGTTCTTGGATTAGTGAACTGCAGTAGGTTATAGTAACGATGGTTCATGTAATCAAACTATTTCCTAAATAGCCTTTTCAAGCAAACTAAAGCTATTTGGATCTTTCCAGTATACAAGATGTATATTGTCATATTGGGTTATATAGTTTCCCTTTTTTAGTCTATACTTTGTGCACTGTCATTTGTAAAGATGTTTCATTTTCTCCCTGCCATATTGTTTTCAGTGCATCTTTGCTAGACTCCCAATGTGCGATGTCATTTTAATTTCACTTGAATACCTTTTTTTCATGTAACATCAACTGTATAATTTTTAAATACATGGGTTCCACGTGCACGAAAACAAGTATTCATTGGCACGTTAATATGTACTCTCTTTCTGGTTCTCATTTTCCTCTGTCGTATATGTATAGCATCTACTCTTCTACATTCGTTAGTCATTTTTAAATTTCAAATATTAGCCCATAGTTTGTATTCAGAAAAAAAATATAGATGAGTATATGTGCTGTCTGGTTCAAAATTCTTATAAAACGACAATTCTTTTAGTGAATTGTGAGGTATTTATACGTGAAAGATAAACACAAATCGATAATCTAATACCAAACAGATCATTCAGTGGGGAAAATATATTGCATACAACATGTAAGATTGACGGGTTCATGCCAGATTGAAGGGTACCTGCGTTAGATTGCTATATGGACTGTAGATGCGACAACGGAGGATTACAGACACGACGACGGATGTGCAAGCAAACTTTCTTATTTGGCGACCAACATCTCGACCCCTCAAACTTATAGGGTCACGATGGTAAATCTAAGCCCCCGATAATCTAGAGTGATATTGTTTCAGATGAGAAACTGTAATCTGGATTGAGGAAAAATAGTAGCCGACTTGGAGAGATCTGGTGGACGTCTTGTATGCGTCCTATAGTTTATTTCGATGGGTTTGAAACTTCGATGTATTTTTGTACGCATTGATGCCTACGCTCGGAGTCCAGATCGTGGCCGATCCGTGTGGACCATCTCCTATCGTTCCTCGCCGCTGTAATCGCTGCTGGAGTCAACTCTATCTGCCTCTCTATCGTTGGCGATATTGGAGATGGAATAATGCAATGGCCTGTAGAGACGATAACTACTATTTAGAGATGGTATGTGGACCTTAGAAAGAGCCCAGTACAAAGTTAGTCAAATAGGTAGATTGGGCCACCACGTTTCATCTACAGAATGATCTATAGTTAGAGTTGTATCATTTTCTTAATTAATGGCCATATCTTCTTGATTAACGTAGTAGCTCTTTGAAATTGTTAAATTAGTATATGTGTTCAAGCCAAATCGGTCATGTCAAAAAGCATGTTCGCTGATAGAAGCTCGGTTCGATACGTCTAAATACGTGAAGATCTAAGAGATCTGTTTAGCTCCAGTGTGGTTCTTAATTCGAGGTTTACAAGCGTATCAGTCAATTTAACCATGTAATTGATAAGAACATATAAAGAATGAGATCGACGAGCCAATCCGTCGATAGACTAATACAGACTTCTGCTATCGGTTGGTTGCCGATAGGGGTTGAAGAACTTAATCACACATACACTAGCTAGAACTAGCTAGAACCGATGATGATCTAAATAAAATAGATGGTAACTAATGAAGAGGAAAATCTGATTTTTCGAATAGACGAAACCTAGTAACCACCTATTATTTTACTGTTAAAACCATTCTTAATAGATCAGACCAAAACTGTATAAGGCTGAATCTAACAGCACTAGAACAGTAGAAACTGGATTAATCACGCTGTATAAACTGATTGTGTGTCCAATGCAAGTATAGAAATATGATATAAACAAGTAAACTCATTGATTAACTTTGTCGATAGAAAAAACAAAATCTACTAGATCATGATGCTAGCCTTATTAAAAACAACCTTGATAAATCGGATCTAACTAAGATAGTATAAGATTAAATCTAATAAAATCAGATCGATCACTATCAGACTGATTATGGACAATCTATGTATATTAGCTGATAAATCGATATGTTTAGCTTGAAGTCTAGTATAAAGGTAATTTATTGGTTGGCTACTCCGATAAAATATAGCATAAAGACCTACCGATTTAGGCTCAATCTATTATCAGCAGTCTAGAAGGTCGGAATTAATTGATGCAGCACAAGATTGATGATAATAAAAGGAGGTCGGTAAGCTGATAGATTCCTCGCAAACATGATATGATATATCTAATCGGACTAAGAGTTCGGACTCAACCAATGCAGCGTTAGACAGAGCAGATATACTAAGATAATAGTGGGACTTATCCTTTCGCTTGAGCTTGGACTTAACTGATGCAGCCCCACGTCGAGAGCTAGAACCCACCGAGAGAAACCTAGAAGAACTAATGCGGCGATGCACCATAGTTGTATTGATCGAGAGATATCTTACAAGAACCCGCGGTGTTTATTTTTATAGCCCAAGATTACATGAGTCCAAGATAGTTATAAGCAAACTCTAGATATTATTTTTTAAACAGAAAAATAACAAAATTAACCACTTTTGCCTAATTATAATAGATATCTTATATAAATACAAGACCACTCTGCCATGGTTTTGATGATTTTTTCCTAGATTCGGTATAATTTAGATAATCTTCTATTTTCAGTTGATCTTTTGATTGGCTTTTTACTTATTTGAGACCATCGATGTTTCTATCTGCCCAATCGGCCTCACCATCTATCAATCAGTCTCTTTCTAAAAACTGATCGGATCATCGATTATTAACTGAATTTTTTAATGGGCTTACCAAATTTTAGCATTAACATATGTCCCTCAAATTTGGAGTTTGTTATAAGACTTCAAAATTCTTCTATCTGAGCTTTAGAATTCTTCTCACACCGAGGCGACCCATTAGAGCCCACTTTCCATAATTGTTTGAAATAGTACCAATCAACATCGAAGCCCTTCGCCTTCCTAGCTTCTTTCTTTATGCTTTCACATCACCAAAGCCTCTCCAATCTCCAAAACCTCAATGAACTCTGGCAAACTCAGGCGATTAGTTGTGAACCTCTCCATTAATTGTTGATTTTTGTTCATCTTCTTCTTGCGCAATGGCATCGACAACCACAGTCCCCGATGTAATCCTTTTATCCATTCCTCCCTTTTGCTCCATAATCTAGATAGATTCAATCTGCCATGTTCTTTACATGTTTTTCGTTGTGTTCTTGTTTACTGTAGAACCTTAGAAGCCAAATCCTAATCCTAGCTACTCACTGTCCAAATTTCTTTTATCTTGGTCTCATGGGTAGCAAAGATCCAATAGATTTTATCAATACTAAAACAGAGCATATCCATACTAATCACGGACTAGACCAATAGTTTCAGATCTTAACTTAACAAACTTAGAGTATCGACTGCCAAGATAACAACTTGGGACAAGACAGAAATTAGCTATTGCGTCAATCTTTCCTTAGTTGAGATGGAGAAAAATAAACCTTTACTTGTATTGGCTTTTTTACTTCTAGTCAGATGCGCTCAATGGCTTCTTATTTGGACACGGGCTGATGAGTCGAACTTTGATGGATATAGTTATGCTCAGTTGCCTCAACACCATAAATTACATCAATCCATCCAACCTCTGATTCAAACCCATGCATTGGCTATACACCAAGAACATCAGTGGTTGGACTAAATACATAGCTCTCCACAACAAGATCTCTGGACTAGTCAATGATCGGCAACATGTCACTTTTCTAAATCTATTGCTAGAATAGTTCATCTTTGGTGGTGCAACCCTCGGTCCAATGAACAATATGTAGTGCTTGACAGAATGCTTGGCCAACCGTAGACAATTTCCTCTAGGGTAGTATCTGCTCAGAGCCACTTACTAATTGTTTCATCAAGTGGCAAACAAACTATCGACTGAATTGGCGGTCCCTGGTGGCTCAACGTCTACACCTCCAAAGCCATCATCGAGACCTCCTTGCTCATCTTGACCTTCCCAACCGATTACTTAGAAGAAGATGAAATTAGTCGATGCCGATGTATTTCAATAGGTGAAGCCGCATTGGCTCTTTCTAGCACCAAAATGACTCCCATCAGACTAGGCTTGTCATTTAAAGCTTCTATTGCAATTCACCAAGGAAGCTACACTCCGATTCACATATGATGATGCAACATCATTCAAGATGTCCTTAAAATTTAGTCCTCTCAATGCTCTGGTCGATGAGGAGTCTAGGACTATACTTCTATCGGCCATCACTCCTAGTCTTCTGCCAACTAGCTTCTTGTTGGGCTGATTGCAACAGCCGTCATATGAATTTTACCACCCGTCGATTGGTTCTCACCAGTTGGGTTTCGGCTAGCTTCCTATCAACTTGTTCTTCATTGATAAACTCTAAGTTCCGGGCAATGTAAATAGTGCCTTGGAATATGATCGGCTGTGGATGCTAATGGAGTCCCTGTCCCTGGGTGATATCACTACCTATGAGGCATGCATCGCCAACACCAAGCTTTTTGCCCGATGGTGGTCAGAATGGAGAAGCCACGTATTCAATTCATTGGCCAAACAATACTGCTCACGCCTCAACCCCGATTACATCGAATCTGATTAAGAGGTAATACTTCTTTATGTTCTATTGTCCTTGACCACATTACCTATATTGCCACCATCTTGCAGGGCAATGGCAAAGAAGCGCTAGCAACCAACGTTAGTGGCTAGCCGATCATGTATAAACCACCATCGATCGAACCTTATTTAGGTCATAGTACTCCTTCTCCAACAGCTCTCCTTTGGGTGTCGTGGTCAATAGGACCAAAACGCAAGAAGCTGGTGTCTCGCCTTACTTCAAAGAAACAAAAGACTAGCGCTAACATCACGCTCGTAGTGCTGACCACCCAAACATCCGCCATCGAAACATCGGCTCCTTCACCCTCACTAGTGTGGGCTAACTCTTATCCTCGTTTGCTTTTCATATCCTCTCTCACACCGACAATCTCATCCCCTTTTTTTAGCTCGAACCATCAGCTCCTGAAGTTCAATTATCATATGATATTCTTGTGAACATTAAGCCGATGGTCCTACCAGAAATCCCACTATATTCGGCGGTCGATCCCTATGTTAGTGACATCGAGATTGTCCTTATCACTTCTGTATCAAACATCGGCCACACCCTTGAAGAGATCACTCACCAAGCCGATGCTGACATCGCTCATCACGCTACTACTGATGTACTGGAATAGGGAACTTCATCTTATATTTGCACTTTTGCCTTAACCTATTATTCTTCCCTTTACCGATGTTGATTTGTAGTCTTTAGCCGATTTATTCTCCTTTGACATTGGTAAATATCTAAAGATGGATGAAGATACAACTACTAGTGTAGTGATCAAACTGTCTTTACTAGCCGATATATGCGAACAACTGTTGGACATCATTCATCGATTGAAAATCCCAATCAATGCAATGCTGGAAGATTGTGGACCGATTTGGGCAAGATTCTCTAAGATTGAACACCATTTGCCTAGGGAACTTATTGACGCACTGACCCCCACTGCCTATCTGAAATCACATAGGTTCTAGATAACCATGATTAGGCAACACATAACCGATCTCGCTGAATAGAAAATTTTGGCTCATGATATCTAAGATGGTTAGCTATCTGCCCAATCTAAGAAGAAAAGGTTTGATGATATAATAGCTACCTCACAAGAAATCCAATCCAAACAGGACCAACTGAAGAAACAAGAAGCCGATCTAATAGCAGAGCTCGATAAGATATGTAAAAATATTGAAGCTATAGAATTCCATCTTATTAGTCCATCGCAAGTGATACAAAATGAGAAGGCCAGAGTTGCATCAACGGTGCATCATGTTGTTCATCGGCGCAAGAGTTAAAGACCATTCTCGGCTTTGATGAAGAAGACATCTCTGTTACTAACGAGATTGACAAAATTTGTCTGCGTGCGATTGAATCAATTAAAAAATTATTCTAACATTAAACGCCGAAAACTATGATGTCACTTCTCCAAAACACTTGGTGTCCCTACTCTTTTACTGCAATATAACTCAATTGGCTTTGCTGTCCTTTCATCTCACTTGATCCTTGTTGTTTTATTAGTTTTATTCTGAAGACGATATCAACTGATATCGGCTATCTTGAGGCAATATAATAATATTGGCTCTTGTCTTGAATTGTATTAGAAATCGGTTGAACTTAGCCAATTTAGGCATCAATCCAAACGATAGGGTAATGCTTCTTAAGATATTTCCCATTGTGCGTTTTGGCAAATTCTTCTCCTTTAAGATTTTCCAATATATAAGTATTACTAGATACATAACGATTGATCTGACAAGGCCCTTCCCAATTAGGCAACCATTTTTCAAATTTATTATCCCTAGATACAACCGGTAAAATCAACTTCTAAACAAGATCTCCTTCAATAAAGAATTTAGTCATCACCTTTTTGTTGAAATGCATAGTTACTCTAGCTTTATTTTATTTAATCCTCTCAAGCGCTTTTAGCCGATTCTGAGCCAAATCATCAATTTAACCTATCATTAAATTATAATAATCATCAGCTATCAGCTAATCCAGCAAAGATATTCTCCTGTAGCCAATGTTAGTTTCTCAAGGCAAAACCGCTTCATGCCTATGCACTAACTGATATGGTGGTACTCTAGTAGACCCATGCCATGTTATCCGATAGTCCCATAATGAATTGGCCAATATAGTATGGCATCTTCATGGTTGTTCATCAATCATGCACTTGATTAATTTAATTAAACTTTTATTTATAGCTTTGGCTTGTTTATTGGCTTGAGCATAATAATGTGACAAATTTAACAATTTAATCCCCATACTCGCAGCAAATTGTTAAAACTCACCAGACAGGAAAATAGTTCCTTGATCGAAAGTTATTGGTTGAGGAATTCAAAACTGATAGATAATATGCTCTTTTAGAAACTCAATCGCATCCTTAAATGTAACTTTCTTTAAAGGAATTGCATCTACCCATTTTGTAAATAATATGCTACTACCAACATAAATTTATACCATTTACTTGATGAAGGACAAATCTAGTCGATCATATCAATTCCCCAACCTCTAAACGGCCATGGCTTAATAATTAGATTCATAGCCAATGTTAGGACTCGCTGTACGTTTCTAAATTTTTGACAATCTTGACATCCCTTATAATATCTGAAGCAATCTTTTAGCTTTGTCAGTCAAAAATATCCAACTCTTCTTAAGAACCATTTCATCTTGTGAGCTGATTGATGAGCCACACAAACACATTCATGTATCTCGCACATAACCACTATGGCTTTTTCTAAACTCAGGCATCTTAATAGAACTCTATTAATGGTCCGATAATACAATTCTTTATCAAGCACCACATACTTAGTAAATCTATATTGAAGTTTTCAAGAAATTGATTGTGATAGATTTTGCAAAAATTGGATAATCTTTTGTCTCCAATCATCGGCTTCAACACGATTATTAATATTGGCTATTTCAACTTCTATGCCTCTATCTGGCTGATATCCTAAAGCAATCTGAGCAAGATCATTCGCTTCTAAATTTCACACGCAAGTAATCAAAGCATATATCATGGCTAGCAAAAAGCCCTTTGATAGTGGGAATTGGAGTAGGAGCTCGAGAGAAGGGGAGGAGAGGGTGATGGTGGCAACATGCATCTAGAGGACCAGTTTATCAATAGGGTAGCCTTGAAGGACAGTATAGATGAGGAGGGATAGGTGGTGGTAGGAAGAGGGAGAGCCAGGTAGAACGGGAGATGCAGATGGAGAGGAGATTGAGAGGTAGAGAGTTTGGGCTGATGTTGGATAGACATGCATTGCCGCATTTTTTTAGCTTATTTATTAGATTATTGCTATGGTTTATATGCTCTAAAAAGGCATTTTGTTAAAAAAAGCTTTTTCTCCTCAAATAACTTGTTTTAAGCTAATTGTTTAGTTATTTTTAAAATATTTAATTTACCTAATTAAGTACATAATTTGTGGCAATAATATAGTGGATAAGCTATGTCAACTGCTAGCTATGAGGACGGTTGATAGTTTGATGGCCAGCTCGAATATTGCCTAGGAGGAATTACAAACAAAACCGATAGTAGTTCTATGATTTTACTACGCTAGATCCCCTCATCTGGGATGGGCTATCTGTGACGGGTCATAGTTCCTCATCATAGATAGCATTACCTCTAACAGGCTATAGAAGAGCCCATCGTAGATCAGGCCGAACGGCTCGACCTATCACATGCAAGGCTTTACCTGTGATGGGCCTACTTCTCCGCCTATCAGAGATAAACGTATGACACTTCTACTAGGTTTAGAATCTAGCCCATCATAGTTAATCCATTTACCTATGATGGGTCTGCATTAAAAACTCATCATAAGTAAGAGCTTGAACTTACGAGAGTTTAGGATGGTACTCGTCTAAGATGAGCGATCACCTCTAACGTGTAAATGATTTCACAACTCTATCATCTAGAGATGTACTTTCCACCTAGATTCTTTGATATCATTATAAATCTCATTGTCCACCTAGTGAAGAAAACAAAAGCATGAGGTCCTATGTTCATGAGGCAGATGTACTCGCTTGAGAGGTATATAGAAATTTTGAAGGGTTATGTATAGAACCGGTCTCACCCGGAGGGTAGCATGATTGAAGGGTACACCACTAAGAAGGTCATCAAATTTTGTATGGACTATATGTCAGAGATATGACCAATCGAAGTTCTATAGTCAAGACATAAGGGCTAGTTGGAAGGGGCTGGGACCATCGGAAGAAAAACTATCAATTTAGATCATGCCTAATATGACAAAACGCATTTCATAGTGTTGCAGCATATAATCAAGGTGGTAACATACTTGGAGAAATATAAAGAAAGAATCTAATAAGACAATATCAACCGATTAATAAATTGGGTATGAAGAAAACACATTGTAGACTTCAATGAATGATTTAAGGATCATATTTGTAATTCATAGAATGTCACAAGTGAGATAGTGAAATGGTTAGCGTGAGGTCTTGGATGGGATGTTCTAGCTTGGCAAGAATATGATATCAATGATATACGTTCTACACGTCTACGCAAGACGACAAAAGCACAATGCGGAACAATGGGTACAAATAGGCATTTAATTTCCAACTTGGTACGTGTGATTAGTACTATGGTCTTATAGAGGAAATATGGGAGCTGAGCTATGTGAAATCTAAAGTGGCGTTGTTCCGGTATAGGTGGGTCAACTTAAAGGACATTACTGTTAATTTGCAGTCCAACAGATACAAGGATAAACCATTTGTTATAGCTAAACAGGTTGTTTAAGTTTTCTACATAACCTATCCAGTAAACGAGAGGTTTCATGTAGTTCGTGAGGGTAAAAAAATAATTGTCAGGTCTACAATGTTGTAGACGAGAAAGATTACGACAACTACATCCATAGTGTTAGCCAAGAAGCTCCTCTTCAAGAAGTGCAACGAGAAAATGGTATCATGTATACACACTTCAACCATGAAAAATACATTCTTCTTCTTGATATAAAAAAGCACTAATGTTTCTTCTTGATATGGATGTATATCAATATTTGCATATGAAGTTCGATTGAGCACTACAAAGTTATTATCAGTTCGATTGAGAATAGCATACTTATTTTCATTGAAATAAAAAATTTAAAATTTTTTAATGTGCCCTCATAAAACTATATATATTCTACCCTTATGCGTATATGTAATAATTTTTTTTAACAAATAGTAACTAGAAAGGTAACAAACATAAAAAAATTGATATACAAGTTAAGATACTATAGTAGTCAACTTATCTATGACAACCTAGAATGAAAAACTGATCATAGGTAAGTTACGTATGATGGGTTTCCCTTCTAGATCCAATGTTGCCGCATCTTCTTATGCCACTTTATCTGACCAAGCTCCCCGTGCCTCCATACTTTATTAATCTAGTGTTGACATACCTTAGTTAGTTTACCATAATTAAGTTTGAAGTCACAAGTGTCTGGTAACCAAGAAGTAGAAATGTTAGCTAGAGCTAGGGGTCCAACCTTCGGTCGTAACCCTAGGTCTCATAATGAGTAGCCTAAGTGTAGGCAGACAATCACAAAGATTAATGATTCTGATAGACCAACGAAGCCACGAAGTGTGATCGGATCATTTGGAAAAACTGTGGCATGGTAGCGAGAAGATACTTTGGCATCCTTCATAAAGACATCAGGTATGTCCCCAAAAGTGAAAAGGAAATAGCTTGGGAAAGAATGCGAGAAAAGTTTGATTATCTAGATGAGGCAGAGCAAAGGCTGAAGAGACACTCACTCTCAAGATGGGTAAAGGCTTTAAATCTTTAAGTTCCAACTCACTATAGAGTATGTTGTTTCACCACACAATCATTCCTTGTGTGCTGAGTCCCCATGTCCCTCCATCGTAACAAGGCCATTAAATACGCCCAATAGGTTGAGGATTAATGCGGTTTCCATGTGTGCCATAATATGACTACCTTGATAAAACATGTGACTGATTTGGATCCCGAGGTTTCTGCCCAAAAGCGCATCTCATTTGTACTTGCCATAGAATCTCTAGTCACAAACTAACTGTAGTCTCTATGCTAGATGAAGAGACGAAACTTCTAGTCGATCGACCAAGTGTATGTTAGAGACAGATTGTCGGCTTTATGCTCTAAGAAATCAATAGCCAAGTAGACATTAAGAATGTATCTTCTTTATAAAATATTCTTTTTTAATCATCACAAAATTGTGGATGAGAGGAGTCCTTGGTTGGATTAGTGCATGTACTCGACTTAAAAAGCTGAGGATGCAGTTCAGCTAGAATTTTATTATTTTTTTGATAATATTCTAGAACAATGATGCTTCTTGACTTACGAATTCGAAATTACGTCGTACAATTCGATACTTAACAATATTATTTATAATTTTAAAGTTCATTCTCACGAGTATTGACACCAAATATATATTTTTTTCTAGGTTTTTTTCTTTAAATATCAAATATATAAGTGGATTTTTAATATATATCATAAATTATAAGAGTTTGTATACATATGTGGATATGTGACTTTGTAGTTAATTATATATATTGTATTATCTGTTTGTGGCTTGGATAACAAGATTATATAAATATTTGCTATTTATATTTTAGAGGGTGTGACTAGTAATTTGTAACAACAAATAAATTTAATGTTTTTTTAATTCATCACATTAATATTGGGTTTTAAGCTGAAGCCATCATGGATAACTAAAAGAATGTTACCTGTAATAAGTAATAATATATTTGATGGGTTATTGTTTTGTCGTTCATCACAGATAAGTAATATTATCTCTGATATGAATCATTAGTGATTACTTATATATAATAATTTGTAAATCAGGTGTAGGTGTAATCTTAAACTAGCAGGTAAAAAAAGATCACTGTCAGTCCATTTACCGGTAGTGATCAGGCAGTTTAAAGGCCATTTGTGTAGCAGTGCGCTTGCCGCCACATGGTCGCATCGCTGTGCCAGGATCGGTCGCGTCGCTGACAACGAGAATACGACGACATCGCAGGACGCGCTGGCTGGACATGGCGGCGCCGGAGGGCCACTCGAACAAGGCGAGAAGGATGGAAAACGCTCAAAGCACAAAGTTCAAGAGGAACTTCGTCACGCGAGGATGAGCTCATCCACCTCCATATCCCTGTCCGTGCCGGCCAACGGCGCCGGGTGCCGCTCCACTGGCAAGGAATGGAGTGAAGGCCCGCGCACGAGGGTGGCGTCTACTACACCTCATGGGGGACGTTCTTGCAGTCAACATGCATCATCAAATCATATTTACATGAAGGGACGGACTTCATTTTTGTTGTCACGTCATCGTTTTTTTTTTCTCTTTCACTCCTAAGCTACTAGTTCTATTTTCGAATATACTGCGCTGTTGATTTATCAACGTGATTTGTCTTATTCAAATAAGCAATACACATATTATTTATTTTATTATGACTTATTTTTTCGTTAAAAAATTCTTTAAATATGACATATTTATATGTATTTGTATCAAAATTTTAAACAAGATAAAAAGTCAAACATCATGACTATAAATCAACATATCGTATATTTAAAAATAAATGGTGTCTTTGTTTAAGCTTTTTAGCTGTCTGGTTTGGAGTTTGCTTCCGTTTTATTTGGATCATGTAACCCTTTTTTAATTGTTTCCTGACTCTCCTGCGCTGTAGCTTTCTCATGTAGTGCAAAAACTTGCAAAAACTTGATGCTAAAATACTACTAGATGCGTGCATGCTGCATGGATACAAAGGTGGGCATGACTTTTCTTCCATGATGACTAGCATGTTATATGCAATGATGGTGAGGTACAATGATATGCATCACCTAATAATATTCTCTTTTCCTCCGAAAAGTGTACTTGCGTCACAACACTGTTGCCTACTTATTGCTTATGCAACTTTTCTTGCGCCCGTATTTCTTTTCTGTACGTACGTTGCAGTTACATGCATTCGACTATACCACGATTTTCTTTCAAACATCTGTGCTGTTTTCTACTCCACTACTAATAAAACAAAAAAATATTGGATATATATAAATTGAAAAATATGTCAAGTGTTTCAATTTATACGATTTACGAGTTGCAAGATATTTTTAAGAGTGGTTTTAGATGCAAATATAGGTTGAGTCCACACTTCTAAATATTTTTCTCCCAAGATGCAAGTGGCTCCAAGAGTGCTTTAATTTTTCTTAGCCCTCAACATTTTTTTATTTTAGTTCTTATATATTTTTTTAAATTTACAAAGAAATCCAAGATTTTTACAGTAAGCATCATAAAAATAAGAAACAAATATAAACACCCCACCATCACCTCTGGTTGCCGCTATCTCCACCTCCACACCCCATCGTCTTTCACCGCCAATTTCATATCTGTTATGTGTTATGGCCGTAGACCATATCCACATCAACAACCTTATCTCCTTTGGACCATCTTATATCAGTGAAGCCGAAACAGACATAAGTCACTGAGGGCTTGACGACAACGATAGAAAAGGTCAGACGGCGTAGGTCTATAGCCTCGGTTTCCTAGTACAGCCTCCGACTTGCCACGTTTCACCGCCTCGAAAGCCCAAAGCAGATTTGGCAGTGGCTCAAAGTAGATCTGTGGCAACTCATCGGAGTTGTTGGAGCTTGTTATAGTAAGATTAGATTGATTCTACCCTTAGGAAGTAGATTAATTTCGTAATTCTCTCGATCGATTGTGATGTATTTACTTTAAGTTGTGATGTATTTCCTTTAAATAAAGATAGCAATAAACAGAAAGAAGCCACTTTTGCAGCACCAAGAACTACCGTGCTCAGTTCGTGTTTGTGTGCGTTCATCATCTTCCTCTCGTCGGACTGGAATCCTAACATTTGGTATCAGAGTGGGGTCCTACCGTCACCATGTCGAAATCACCACCTAGGGAGGTGCTACCCGGTGGTGGCTCTGGCGGAAAGAAGGAACAGGATCGTCGCGCTTTCCACCACGTCGTCGTGGCCGCTCCAACAACCGTCGCTGACCATTTTGTGTAGCCGGGACGTCAGACCGCATGTTGTTGAGCGTATCGTTGAGCGGTCGTCCACGAATGTTGCCTGGCCAATGCTGACCTGGACAAATTATCCGGAGTGGGCGCTGGTCATGGAGGTTAATTTTCAAACCCTCCATGTCTGGGATGCCATCCACATGGCATCATCGACGATGCCGACAAAGATGAGTACCACGACAAACGACAGGCGATGGCCGGTCTCCTGCGCTCAGTGCCATCTGAGCTCTAGGGCACCCTGGCCGTCAAGCGCACGGTGAAGGAGGCATGGGAGGCGGTCAAGAACCTACGGATCAGCGATGAGTGCGCGTGACATCAGCGCATAGCAGCTTTGCTATGAGTTTGGGAACCTCACCTTCAAGGAAGAAGAGACCGTCAACGAATTCGGCACCCGCATTACCATGCTTGCCGCCAACCTCTGCTCCCTCACATCTCCGACGCTGAGGTAGTAAAGAAGTTGCTATAGGTGGTCCTTGATCGGCTGGCCCAGGCCGCTATCTCCCTTGAGGTGTTTCTCAATCTAAACGAAGTGACGATTGAAGAAGTCATCGGGCGGTTGCGAGTGTTCGAGGAACATTCCAAGCCCAAGGAGGTCACCAACACCATGGGGTGTCTGATGCTCTGCGAGGAGGACTGGGAGGCCCACCGCAAAGCCCGCCATGAACAAGAGGGCTCAAGGAGCGGATCAGGATCTAGCGACCACGGGAAACACCATGGGCGTGGATGTGGATGCGGCAGCGCCAGATCCTCATCGTGCGACGGTCGAGACGACTAGAACGTGAGCGCCGGGAACATCGGTGGCGGCCGGCCACCAACCAACGATTGTTGCAAGAACTATGGCAAGACTGGCCACTAGGCCAAGGATTGCCATGGGAAGAAGAAGGGGGCGACCCACGTCGCTAAGGCGGAAGAAGATGAGCACGCGCTCATGTACATCGCCGCGGACACCGAGGTAATTGAGCCGCCCGTGTCATGCTCCTATCCTAGGTCTGCGCCGCTTGTCATCGAGCCACAAGTTCACGTCCACCTCGTCGAATGGAAGGTTCTCATCCACCTCAACGAGTGGGAGAAGGAAGCCGTGGGGCCACGTCGCTGGGTGCTAGACACCGAGGCGACGAACCACATGAAGGGGACATGGACAGTCTTTGCCAAGCTCAACACCACCGTGACTGGCACGGTCAAATTCGGTGATGGGTCCATGGTCGACATCAAAGGCAAGGGCACCATTCTATTCGCCTACAAGTCCGGCGAGCATCGTCAACTAGATGGGGTCTACTACATCCCGTGCCTCACCACCAACATCATCAGCCTCGGCCAGATGGATGAGGACGAGTTCAAGGTCGACATCGAGTCGGGCATACTGCGCCTCTACGACCTATAGCAGCAACTACTGGCGAAGGTGCATCGATCACCGAGTCGGCTGTACTTCGTCAACATGAACATCGCCACTCATGTATGCCTTACTACTCGTGTCAGGGATGTCGCATGGCACTGGCATGAGCGGTACGGACACCTCAACTTCCTGGCGCTACGCAAGCTCGGGCGTGCAAACATGGTGCATGGTCTACCGGCAATCGAGCACGTGGACCAGGTCTATGAGGGCTATGTCCTGGCAAAGCAGAAGCGGTCGTCGTTTCCTAAGGCCGCCAAGTACCGGGCTCAGGAGGAGCTCGAACTGATCCACGGTGACCTCTGTGGCCTGATCTCGCCACCAACGCCGGCCGGGAATGCCTACATCTTGCTGCTCATCGATGACATGAATCGCTTTATGTGGCTCACGCTTCAGCACTCAAAGGCGGACGCACCAGTGGCGATCATGGCATTTCAAGCTCACGTCGAATGTGAAACCGGCAAGAAGCTGAAGGTGCTCCAGACCGACAATGGTGGTGAGTTCACCTCAGTCGAGTTTGGTGAATATTGTGCAGGGGAAGGCATCCAACATCATCACTCCGCACCATACTCGCCACAACAAAATGGCGTTGTGGAACGTCAGAATTAGATTATCGTGTCGACAGCTCGTAGCTTCCTACGCGCACGGGGCATACCTAGCCACTTCTGGGGCGAGGCGGTGCACACCATCGTGTTCCTCCTCAATAGGGCACCCACTAGCACGCTCATCGGAATAACCCCGTACGAGGCGTGGTACAGGAAGAAATCACCCGTGCACTTCCTCAAGGTGATCGAGTGCGTCACCTACATCAAGCGCCTCTGTCCACACCTCGGCAAGCTCGACGATCATGACTGAAAGTTGTCTTCATCGGCTACAAGGATGGATCGAAGGCATACTGCTTCTATGACCCCGTCGCCGAGCGCATCCATGTCTCTCGCGATGCCACCTTTGACGAGGGCGTGCGCTGGGACTAGGGAGATGCCATGGCTGCCATCAACGAGCACCCCTTCACCATCGAGGGTGACTACGAGCTGCGGCGCCAACATGCCGAGACACCGGCCCTAGAGCTGACGTCCCCTAAGCCACGCTCGTCGGCTTCCCCACCAGTGTCTACACTGAGCATCCCACCACCTGTTTCACCGGCCTCACCGCCACCAGGAGTCAGAACGCAGGTCGAGTTCACGACGCCGCTTAGCGTCGATCCAAATCTAGATGCTGATGACGATGAAGAGGAGGAGCACTGGTACCGTACAGTGGACAACATCCTTGCCACCGATGTTGTGCCGAGGCTGGCGGTTCGTGACACAGTGGAGGCCGAGCTGCATGTCGTCAGTGTGGAGGAGCCCAGAACGCTGAAAGAAGCGGATGGTGACCCGAACTGGGTTGCTACGATGGAGGAGGAGATGAAGTCGATCCGCGACAATGAAACTTGGTCGCTGGTCGAGCTTCCGCGCGGGCACCGAGTCATTGGTTTGAAGTGGGCGTACAAGGTCAAGCGCGACGAAAATGGCGACATCGTGAAGTATAAGGCCTGCCTAGTCGCTAAGGGCTATGTGCAACGCCCTGGCATCGATTTTGAGGAGGTCTTCGCCCTGGTCGCTCGGCTGGAATCAGTGCGATTACTGCTAGCCATAGCGGCGCACTACGGCTGGGGCATCCACCACATGGACGTTAAGCTAGCGTTCTTGAACGGAGTGCTCCAGAAGGAAGTCTACGTCCAACAACCTCTTGGCTTTGTTGATGACAAGCACAAGTACATGGTACTTTGGCATCACAAAGCGCTATACGGTCTCCATCAAGCCCCTCGCACATAGAACTAGAAGCTGGATGCTAAACTGCTGTCGCTCGGGTTCACACGTTGCGTCGACGAGCATGGGATGTACATTCATGGCAAAGGAAAAGGGCGCTTGATCGTGGGTGTGTACATCGACGATCTTATCATAACTGGTGGAGATGCAGAAGCTATTAGGAGGTTCAAGAAGCAGATGCTGAATATCTTTCGCATGAGTGATCTCGATCTGCTCTCCTACTACCTTGGCCTCAAGGTCACTCAAGTAGCTCATGGGATCACGCTGCGCCAAAGTGCCTACGCCACCAAGATCCTTGAAAAAGCGGGGCTGGCGGGCTACAATGAGAGCGCCACACCCATGGAGATGAAGCTGAAGCTACTAACGGAGGGCTCGACGCTAAGTGTGGACGCCACCAAGTACCGCAGCCTCATTGGCAGCTTGAGATACCTATGCAACTCTAGGACGGACCTGGCATACGCGGTGGGCTACCTCAGCCGTTTCATAAAGGTGCCGCGTTAGGAGCATCTTGCGGCTCTAAAGCATGTCCTCCGCTATGTGGGGGGCACAGTGTACTAGGGTGTGCACTATCATCCGAGAGGAAAGGATGGAGCAGCACATCAGTTGTTGGGTTACTCCGATAGCGACCTAGCAGGCGATGTCAACGATCGGAAGAGTATAAGCGGGCTCATCTTCTTCCAGGCCGGTTGCGTGGCAATCGGCGAAGCAAAGGGTAGTCGCGCTTTTCTCGTGTGAGGCAGAGTACATCGCGGCTGCAGGAGCTCCGTGCGAGCGTGTTTGGCTAGTACGATTGCTGGCTGAGCTCGTCGGAGGAGCAGTACTCGCACCCAAGCTCATGGTGGACAACAAATCTACCATCATGCTAATGATGAATCCTGTACATCATGACCGGAGCAAGCACATAGACGTGAAGTTCCACTTCATTCGGGAATGCTACGATAGGAAACTGATCGACGTCGAGTTCATCGACAGTGAACTAAAGCTGGATGACCTTCTCACGAAGGCGCTCGGTCGTAATCGGTTCCAAGAGCTCCGTGGTGGGATCGGCACGAAGAATCTTGTGTAAACTATGTTTAGGAGAAGATTGTTATAAGTATAGATTAGATTATTTATATTATTAGAAAGTAGATTGATTTCATGATTCTCTCGATCAGTTGTGATATTTTCTTTTAAGTTGTGATGTATTTTCTTTAAATAAAGATAACAATAAATAGAAAACAAGCCACTTTTGCAGCAAACTACCGTGTCCAGTTCATCTTCATGTGCGTTTATTTGTCTTCCTCTCACCGGACCAAAATCCTGAGCTCCCTTCCTCTCCGGCCACCACCGCAGGTTCTCCTCTGTATCTGACCACCGCTGCCACCTCTGCTTCTGATCTCACCTGCTTTTTCTCGAGCTCCTAAGCTGTAGCGAGGCTAAAGCGCGGACAACATGGCTCCCAGGCCTTGGCTGCACCTTTTACTAGCGAAGGCACCCGTGCCTTCTGTATGGAACACGCGTCCCGCGCCATCTTCGATGTGACCAGGCGAGGCCACTCACCATGGCACCGCTGTGAATGCCCTAATACAATGTGCTATCTAGCGCAGAGGTGAATTGATTTTTTTACTGCCTTTTGGAACCTACGTGCATCGGTACAAGGAATGGGTCCTTCCATGAAATGATTAGTTAGATGGAGTGCGCAAAGAACTAGACACATATAGTTTCCATAAAGATAAGACAAGGGAAAAAGGGAGCTGGGACGCATGCTCTGCACGCGATGCATGCAGAGAGCTCGTGATAACGAGAGTGCGAGATACACTCGATGGCTTTGCTTCTGTACGCTGCAAGTTTGCATCGCAGTGTCGTTAACGCTGCGTGTTGCAGCTTTCCACGGAGAGAAGGAAACATCGGTATGACCAGAGCGCACCACAGATCAATGCTCACAAAAAGAAGTCATTGCATCCACAATCAGGTGCTTACTCTCAAAAATGCCTACAATGTGCCTCCAATTCGACTTGGTAGTTTTTTAATTCAGTCTAAAGGGAATTTTTTATTCTGTTCATACTCATACCATTTCATGAATTCTGCATGCTTCATCCCTGTGATTTCACTATTTAATTGATGTTACTGCATTTTTTTTATCTCAGTTCCAAATGGCTGTAAAGCATAGGGCCCAAAAGCTGGGCAGGCTAGCATTGTAACACCAAAAAGTCGGTTTGCCTTTTCTTTAAAGGACTGTAGAAAAGGATCAAAGATGGGCTGGTTTTCTTAGAACGGAATATCATGACCGAGATAGGCCAATCCGCGCACAGGAAATCAGATGCATCAGGCCCATGAACATCTCTCGAGTATTACTCCCTCTTAGAAAAATGTTCGCTTTTGTATTATGAATCTAAACATAGACATTGATTGTCTCTTACCCTGAGTCAAAGACCAGCCGCCGTACACCGTTGCCTCCCCTTTTTAATCCAACCAATTCCAGCCTCCTCCTTTCCAATTGGTTAAGGGGTTTCAAAGCCCTCTCTTTTCTTCCTTGAATAAATTTTGGGATGTTTGGAGAGTAAAATTCAACAAAATAATTAAGCCTATTAGAAGCGGGTAAATGGTAGGTTTATTAAAAACCAAAAAAAATTTATGAATTGAAAAGTTAGGTATGTTTAATAAAAATAATCTTATTCTAGTCAAAATTCTAAAAGATGTCATCTTGATGTCAGTTTGACCGTCTTGCTTCGCCTGGTCTAAGTGCCAGTTGTTGGTTAGACCACCTATAATGATAGAAAAATAATCTAGATATAAAAGACTTTATTTTATTTTATCAAGAATTGCTCTTATTATTTTTTAAGAGCTTTTAAGTATACCAAGAGCCATTCAAGAACATATGTTGCAAGTCAAGAGAAATAAAATGAATTGGAGTATAAGCATGAACCTTTGATAAACATGAACCTTTTAAGTATACCAAGAGAGATGATGCGTGAATATTGTACATGACTCTTACTAATGCTAATAGCACTTGTGTTCTCACAGTAGAGAGGAAATTTCTTATAAGTAAGACCATAATCTTTTAAAGTCAAGATAATAATATGAGAACAGTAAAATATTTAGATTCAGTAGTTGATTAAGCAACATTTAATTATTTTTTAGAAAACCACACAATTGAAGAAGTACTAAGAAAATGGCATGTTCCACTGATACATTTTCTATCAATTCTATAAGTGCCAAAATTCGTATTGGAATAACCACTTAGACAATGTTGTAGGATACCAAATTCTAAATTCAAGAATGTGTTGTAAATACCTCATAATTCGTTTGATAACTTGGCAATGTGAAGCACGTGGAGAAGTTTGACATCGAGTGCACGAACAAATGGCAAATTATATATCCATTGAGATAAAGCAAATATCCAATCATATTTCGATATTCCATTTGATCAACAGATCCACCATCTTTATCCGAATAAAAAAAATAGTATACCCATTTATGTAGAGATAGGCTTGTAGTTCTCTATCTTAAAGCATTGTAGAAGATCCTGGGTATATTTTGTTCAATGTATAAGCATATCTTATGGTGTCTGCTTAATTTTCAGTCTTAAAAAATATGTCAACTCTTTTATCATACTCATCTCAAATTCCCTCATAAAATATCACAATCAAAGCGTGAGATGAACAACCAAAGTTGATATCATCCATATAGATCTAAACAAAAATGTTGATTATGACTTAGCTTAAAAACAAAAATATTTTTATCCATTTTTCCCATTTAAAACCTTTTGTAAGCAATTTTTTTTAAGTTTATCATACCATGTGTTTCAAACTGATGTTTTAGACAAACAAAAAATATGACTGGAAATTTAGTATTTTCAAAACCAGATAGTTGTTTAACATGAAATTATTCCTGTGTAAAACAATTTTAAAAAATTCTTTTAACATCTATTTTATACATTTTAAAACCTTTTAAAGCAACAAAAGCTAACAAAAGCCTAATAGCTTGAGTCAGGAACAAAAGTTTCATGAAAATCCAACCTTCCATCTAGGTAAAACCTTGAGAAACAAGCCGCCTTGTTCCTCACAATTAAACCATTCTTATTTTATTTATTCTTAAAATCTCATTTAGTTCCAATAGCATTTTGACCAAGAGGTGGTTTAACTAAAGTCCAAATTTTGTTTCTCTTAAAATTCTCAAGTTTTTTCTAAATGGCGTTAATCCTTGATTCATCATTTAGTGCATTAGTAACATCATTGGGTTCAAAAAAAACAACAAAAGTTGAATTAACATGATCATGAGTTATTTTTGACCATATAGTTCAATCATCTATCTTACACATTATTTGTTTCGGATGATTTCGTCATTGAATGTGCAAAAGGACTGTCTAAAGTTGTTTCAAGTTCTGAACCAAGAATTATCAAAGGTTTAGAGCTCTCTGGTCTAGCCTAGTCGGACCAACTTTTCTTCTCTGGTCAAAAGTAACTTTACATGTTTAGACAATTTTGTTAGTCTCTAAAATAAGTATACAATATTCATGAGAATGAGCATGGAAACAATTGGAGTATGAGAAAAAACTACCATCTTAGCATGACAACAAGGTGAACAAATTAAATCAAAATCATTCTTAGGCAATCCACGATCAAGACCTAATAAAGTTATCCTAGTTAAATGATCAAAATCAACATTACCAAATGATGTGAAAATATTGCAAAATTAGTAACTAGACATGTGATCTTAGATGAAAAACCACTTTCAAAATTAACCATAAAAACTCATCCACAACAAGAAATCCCCAAAACCAAATCTTTAAAAGAATTAAGAATTTTACTCTCAGTTTTTCTAAATCTGACCACAAAATACTTATTAATAATTTGACAAACTGAAAGCTAGTTGTATTTTATGTTTTTCACTAAACCTACATCGTTCAAAAAAAATTTGTCACTTACCTGGATAGATCCAATAGCAAGAATGACACTTGTAGAAGCATTTCAAAAAATAATCGATTTTTTTCAAGATTCATGTTTGATCACCAGTCAAACATTCATGTGCTGGGAACAACCAAAATCCATAATCCACACATTCTCATTCCCCACCACAAGAGCCTATACACAAAAAATTTAGACAAATGAAATGCCTCAGTATAACCGGATTCCGTCGATGCGGTAGTACTAGGGTTAGACAAAAGAAATTAAGGAGTCTAGTAATGAGCCACGTGACCAGAAGTACCAATTGGTAGGTATATAACCATGAGAAAAGGTAGTTTTATCCTGTTTATAAATATTTACGTGAGGTCGGTCTAACCGTTGTTGTGCCTATGGTCTAATATGGTGTCGGTCTGTCCTCTATTTCACAGTCGATCTAACTGAATGAGGCCGGTTTGACCACCGACTATACTGTGGTCTGACCGTTAATGGGTTTGATTGACCGGCCAGTTTTGGTCGAACCGACCTCTTTGCCCAAAACATGTTTTTTGTCACTTGTAAAAACAATTTCCTTTTTCTTCTCTTTTCTGCCAAGTCTAAAACAAAATCCATTCAAATGTCTATTTTTTTTTAAAAAAATGAACAAGTATACTTTTCACAAGAAGATAAATTTGAATCAAAGATTTTGAAGAAAAAGACTTAGTTTCTTTAAATGTTGATAAAACAGAAGACATAATCCTAGCATATTTAAACACGATTTGTTAAGGTTCATGTTTTGTCAAAATCTCACAATCTATAGTAATACTCAAAACAACATGTTAATGAGATGCAAAATAATCATGTACATTAAATACGTGTGCATCAAAAATAATATTTAGTATCTTATTACTATTAGGACATATTTGCATAGAATTTATCTAATAATAAATTTTTTTGTTGGATTAGCATAATTTTTGCAATAAACCAAAATATATTTTTGTTTAGGATGCTTTGAACAAGAAAGTGCCTCATGATTATTTACTATATCCTTTATCTACTCAATATGACCTACATCACTTTTTACTTTCATGTCATTGAAAGGACATGTTGAAAATATTCTTTAGTTTTTTAAGATTTCTAGCACACAAATTAGTAAACATAGAACTTACACAAAAAACAACTTTGTATTTTTTCAGAAGATTTTTTTTAAAAAAACTAACTCATCTACAACTCTTATCATAGTTCTATGAGCAAAATTAGATTCTAATTCGTTGATTTAAAAAAAGTACCATCAAGTTTTGAACGAGTAGCAAAATTTACATCTCTCATAGCAAAAATTTCAAAAAACAAAACTTCACAAGACTTGCAGTCATCACCATCGGGAATTAGAGATGTTAATCTAGAAATATTAGAATTTAGTAACTCAACAACAAAATCATGTTCTTAAATTTCTTTTTACAGATCTGATGTTTAATAATAAGAGTAACAACCATCTCTTGACAACTTTTAGTAAAAGTATTAAATACATCATTATTATCATCATCTAAACTAGATCCTCCACTAGCCATAAGACAAATCCTAGAGATATTCTTATGTTTATTTTTGCCTTCATCATCTCTCTAATTGATATCACTTATATAAAATCTTGTTCAAAGGTAGCATAGACTTGATTAAATATCTTGTTTACATTTTCTCTAGTTCTAGTTACTTCTTCTTGATATCCTTTGACTTGTGCTTCACTTATTTCATCATATATCATTATAGCTTGGGACATTAAGAGTGAATGTGGTCCAACTTGCCACATCAAAACACCAGATTTTACCTCTTCTTTTTCCGCTATTCATGTTATTTTAAGTTTAAGAAAACTTATTAATTAGTAATACCAAGTCCTGAGCTGCTTAAGTTGGTTATCAGCAAAAGTATCCAAAGAAAAATCAAATGAAAAAACTAAAGCATTGGTTTTCAATTTAGATCTGTGAGAGAGAACATTTAATTCATTAGTTTTCAGAGTTATTATTGACAACTCTATTGCCGTCGCTAGAGTTGCACAAGTAGGTGGGGTCCCTGGAGGACAATTTGTCAAGCAGATCCCAATGTTAGAAATCTATAAGATTTTGCCAGTGTTTTTCTGTTTGTCTGCTCGTTTCTCACAAAGAACAAGCATTTGTCACGCGAGTTAGTAGCTATTCATCGTATTTGAAAGCTTACGAAAAATATCCAAACATTTCTGTTGCCATATGTCCTCACGACAAGAACACAAACGCTTGGATTTCTATCACTAACTCCCTAGAGAGGTGTTCAAGACATTGAAATCCTCAAGATGACAACAGTGTCCGTATCTCGCTCTCTCTAATGCAGCAATTGCAGAACCTGAATGGTTTCCCGTCTAGAAAATCAGTGAGAAATATGGCAAGCAGCGGCGGGAGAGAGGACAGGTGGAGCCTTGCCGGCGCCACCGCGCTCGTCACCAGCGGCAGCAATGGCATCGGGTAGTCAATCAAATCACCCATGCGCTGCATTCCGTTGATTGAATACCGAATCATCCATGTAAATTAACCGTGCAGCCACGTCATCGTTGAGGAGCTCGAGAGATTCGGCGCGACGGGGCACACCTGCGCCCGGAGCGAGGTGGAGCTGAGCAGATGCCAGGAGGAGTGGACGGCCAATGGCCTCACCGTCGCCGCCTCCGTCTGCGACGTGTCCGTATGCGTAGACAGGGAGGTAATCATCGGCAGGGTGCGTGCTCTGTTCGATGGCAAGCTCAACATGCTTGTAAGTCCATAATTCTGGCAACCATGATTCCGAGCAGTAAAATAAATTGTCAAAAAAAAATCTATGAACAGTAAAGTTTCCCACGATATTGATAAACCAGAACCTGTAAGAATGTCAGCATGAGGATTGGTTCTGAGGGCAACATTTCTAAGAATTTGGGACTAATTATATCTATGGTGACATATTTTTCACTGAAACTGTCAAAAAATTTATAATGTAAATAGCATACATTTACACTATAAATGACAATAAATTACAAAACTTACATTGTAATTTTCAAAACATGCACTGTAATTTCTCTGGCACACACTACATAAGAGAATTAGAATAAAAATAATTGATTACCTATACATGAAGGAGGAGATAGGAGAGGTAAAAAACATAGTTGCAAGAGAAATAGCAATAACATAGTAAAAAAATATTGAAATCAAGTAAAAAAATGTGGCGCCATATATTTCAGCAAAACTGTAAGAATTTTAAGAATATATGTTATTGGTCAGCAGTAGGAATTATGAGAGAACAAATAAGTATATTCTTACGAGGCTACTAGCTTCGACGCATACCTACTTTGTGTGGGTACCTCACCTCTTGGTCCTGTTTTGGTTGTGCTGATTGAGCTAGTCTGGTTGGGTTTGTGAAGGGGAAAGGAAGGAAAGGAGATGGAGGAACCCTGTTTGGTCAGCAGAGGGGATGGAAGCTGTAGGCAGTTTTGTTTTATTTGAGGGAACCTTATTTGGACACGAAGAACGGCACGAAGACCATGTCAGTGTCGCAGGAGTCGATGCTATGCGGCTAGTTGAGCCCACAGGGCGGTGCTGCTAATCACATCTGGCTAGACAATGCCTCCATCAAGCATAGGACCAAGGAGGCAAAGTAGAACTTCAGCAATAGGTTGTACATGAAGACCCTTACGGAGGTGTGGCTTGTGTCACATCTCACGGTAGCAGTCGAGCTAGAGCTAGGTTTGTTAGGGTGGCCATTCTCGTCAAGAAACAAGAGCTCCTTTGTGGTGGCGGCATTAGACACCGAACTCTCTAGGATGGTCGAGGAGAAATCAGCGGCGAGGACAAGGAGGTTAGTGTCGGTGCGTGCCAGCGCGCACCCATAACAGTAAAGAGAAGGATGGTAAAAGCGATGATGGTGGCCACCGCAAGTAGCAGAAGGAGGGTGCAAGCACGAGGCGGTATGGGAAACCCGCCCGAGTCATTGCAGGATTTGTGGAGTAGTAGGGAGCATGGAGGAGGTTGAGGCAGAGCGGATCAATCTTCCTAGGGTAATGTAGATGCAATAGTCTTTGATGGAAAGAAGAGGAAGGGGAAAGGCTTTGCCTTGCATGCGAAGGGATGCCAAAACCCAAGCAGGCTGATTGGCCGTGTAAAGGCACATACGCAGTAGGCCCATATATTTTTTAATGGCTAAGAGTAGGACCATAACAAGTGGGTCCATTCTTTTCCTTGTGGCTTCAGATCAGTTTACAATAGCATAGGCAACTCAAATCTCTGTCTTGATATGATGCCATGTCATCCTGTTCTTGCATGCATCGCTGCTTCTGTAAAGAAACAGCAGCTTCTACGTTAAACATAAATAAAATTTCTAACCGTTGATTTGGTGGATCGTGTTATCATCTTAACCGTAGATTATATATTTTAAGCTGCCGTTAACGTCGTCGGCCTATTAAAGCCCATCATATAGTTTTATCTATCGTCTAATCTGCTGCACCCAATCTTCGGCCATATGTACCTATATTGTCTTCGGCAACCTGTTGCCGCACCGTACGAAACTATCCTTTTTCGGTTGTATGTCCGTATTCTTCGTGTTGGTAAATAGTTTTCTTCGTACTCAACTGATTAATTCAAAGTAGTCGCCAACCGTGTGTTGCACGAATGATTAATAATTAAAATTCACCGTACGAAACTATCCTTTTTCGGTTGTATGTCCGTATTCTTCATGTTGGTAAATAGTTTTCTTCGTACTCAACTGATTAATTCAAAGTAGTCGCCAACCGTGTGTTGCACGAATGATTAATAATTAAAATTCATAATTATAAAATATTCTATTATACTTGGTTTGAAATCTTAATTATTGTGTTTCATGATTTGCTAGTGGTGTCTCAATTATAGCTTTTTCACGGTTTAGTAACTCAAAATTCATAAATATTAAGTATCAAGTTGTACTTAGATTTGGAGTCACAATTGTAGATTTTGGTTATTTAATTATTTAAAATTCAGAATTAATCACTACCTATTTGCTCTCGTGTTTGACTTTGTATTTTGTAATTTTCTTAATTTTATTTCTATAATTCAAAATTAGTAAGTTGTGAGTTGTACTCAGTTTAGAGATTTGACTTTGGACTGCAGTAAAAAAATAAAGATTTCACGGGATATAAACTGAAATATGTCCATGATATTCGCAATGACATATTTTGTTTCTAGTGGTATTTATTTACCATGAATTCCTAATATGGCATGCCATTTTCATAATAAAATCTTCCTGACCAATGGCCGGACTTTTTTTTTATTATTAATATAGGCTATCAAACATTAAAAGTCTTGACATTGTGAAATATTCACTTCTATTCTAATCAGTCCAACCAATTTAGTTTTTTTTATCTCTCAAGTGATGGAGAGGTATAGGAGGCACCTCAAAAGGTTAATATCTGAATATGTGTTTATTCATGCATATCCACACATATATAGTAGCATGGAGGAAAACACCTTATTTTTGACAATACAAAACATAAGAACACACCTTATTTTTCTTTTAGATACCATAAGAACACACCTTATTTTTCTTTTAGATACCATAAGAACACACCTTATTTTTCTTATAGATACCATCGCATTTTGACCAAGTATGTAGATACATAAAAATTAGAATTATATAGGGTCAATAAGTTTTCTTTTATGTGGCGGAGGCAGCATGGTTTATGGGGTACATCTGTACTCCAAATATTTTTGACAATACAAAATATATGCTTTTACTACATAAGAAGTATCTACAATTTATAAATAGCTATCCAAAAGAGTAAAGGCAATTTATTTTGTCAGATTCAAACTTCTATTAATCTAAGTCATTTGAAATAATTTGTTCATTTGTTGGTTTATTCCGCTAATTTCTAACCATGCCACTTAAATCTAGAGACTAGACCCTAATCATGAAAATCCTGATTCCACCAGTCTTTATTAGAACTATGATTATATCATGAAATAGATACAAGAACTAATAATAACTAATTTTGAACTCATAGGACTAATTGTAAAATCATGTACCTGGTTGTGGATGTGCACGCAGATACATGCATCCACGCTAGGTGATCTTGTGTGATAAAACTACTTTGGGATTACTATACTAATGACCGTATGAGGAAGTACTGTAGTGTATATATGATCGTCTCGCTGTTTGAAAAACTAATTAATGTACGTTTCTGCTGACCGAACATGAAGGTGAACAACGCGGGGCTGACCTATCCGAGGTCAACCTTGGAGACAACCACAGCAGATTACACGCAACTGATGGAGATCAACTTAGTGTCGTGCTTCCATCTGATCCAGCTCGTACATCCTTTGCTTAAGGCATCAGGAAGGGGCCGCATTGTCAACGTCTCCTCTATCTCTACATACGTCGCATACCCTTACATCGCTGTATATTCAGCGGCAAAAGGTAAATTATGCATCAAGAATAAGCTATCTGAATTTCTTTGGCATGCATTTCACTTTCGTTTCGCCCGTAAACTTACAGTTTACATATTAGTTTATATGCCATATGTTGAAAAATATTTTAGGAAGTCGCAAATTCCGACAATGGTAAGCAAACAAATGTATGTTTATACTAAAACGATGCTTGTAGTTCTACAAGAATACGATTTTCCCGACATGTTTCATCGTTAACAAATGTAAAATAGGAGGAATCACTACAACAAAAACACTGTTGACGGTGCACTGCTCGTTGAAAAACCAACACTGCTAACATGCTGTGTCACATAGCTAAGGGTGAGTTCCTTATAGCAGTTTAGATTAAATAGACCTGCTTACCTAAAATGATATAAATCAATAGTATCTAATTGCTTATATATCAATTATTTCAAATTTAAAAAATAAGTTTATTTGATTTAAAAACAATTTTACTATAGAATTTTTTAAAAAATATATAATTAATCATGCTCTAATAACATATCTCGTTTTACATGCACAACTTAACTTAATTTTGTTCTTATGAGAGATCTACTCACACTAGCTAGATCAAACTTTCTAGAACACTGGAAAACAGCCTAGCTAAATTTTAAATCAAAGTCAAACAGAGAAAACAAATTAATTTAAAATCAATAGCTAGGTATAAAAAAAGATATTAATTACCGTACTAATAAAATAACACATGTTAAGAAAGGACAGATTTAGTTTAAGTTATTATTACATTTAGGTAGTTATGGAAAGATAAAAGTATTCATACCTATTGACATGAACATGGTACAACTGTGAATAATTTTTTTTTAAATAAAGAACACATAAAAAAATATTACCAAAGATTGATGCTCTCTCAAAACAATTTTAGGATGAATAATCCCAACTTTTCCCCAAAAATGATCAAAACGAGAAAAATCTAAAGTTTTTATAAAAATATCTAATGTTTAGTATCCACCTGATAAAGTGGTATATTACCCTTTTTAATATGATCTCTAAGAAAATAAAATCTAATATCAATATAGTTTGTTCTAAGGTATTGTTAGCAATACAAATTATACTTGTATTATAAAAAAATATTTTCTAACATAACACCATAATAAGTATAGCTACTATCCATAGAATTTGTGAATAACAACTTATAGTAGCCTGATATTCAGAATTACTAGTTGATTGTGCTACAGATGATTGTTTTCTAGATGGTCAAGCAACAAGTGAATTAAACTAAGCATTATACCCTTCAAAATTAGTATAAAAAGAGATGAGATTCTAGATAGGTATATACTAAAATCTTTAGTGCCATCAACATACCTGACAATTCGCTTAATTGTTTAAAGATGTGAAGTATGTGGAAAAGCTTAAAATCGTGCATATAAATATACCACAAATTGTATATATGCTCATGAAGCAATAAGATGCAAAGGTGAACCAATTATACGCCTATAATTCTTTTGGTCTACAGGTTCACCATCTCCATTAGGATAAGTGTAGATATTGCTCCCATCGTATCATTTCCCATTCCAAAAACGACATAAAAGGTCCTTCAAATACTTACTTTATTCTTTTATGTATTTTATTTGTATAATTAACTCAAATTACTCATAGTTTCTAAAAAAAGACACTAAAGCATGAGAAGGACAACTAAAGATAATATCCACCTAAATCTGAACGAATTATTGATCATTAGCTTGCTTAAGAAGAAACAAGTTTTATCTATTCCCACAGTAAAGTCTTTTTCGAGTAAAATGTTTTTCACCCTTTCTTACTATGCTCTCTCTCGAGACTTATTTTAAACCATACATGGCTTTAGATCATTTAAAAACATGATTTGGATATTTCTCACCTATTAGTCACTGCTCTGATTGTTAATGCTAAAATTTGGACGATCCGATGGCGCTAAAGCCGATCGGCTGAGAGGTCTGATGAAGGGTTTAATGCAGTCATCGGCTGATGGAGATACTGAGACAAAGCCGATGGAGAACTGTAGAAAAGCCGATCAGATTAGTAGAAGATTGGATCGGCTTGAAGACAGAGGATTGTCCAATTGGGATCAGGTCCGAGAAGCCCGAGGGAAGGAAAGAGAAAGATTGGCTTGACTAAAAGATGGTCCAATAGTTATAGTGGAGAAGCCGATCAGATTGCAGCAAAGGAAGACTCGATTACAAATTGGAAGATTATTCAGATGAAACCGGGTTTAGGGAAGAGCCGTGGACTCTACGGCAGGGTGCTTATTTTTGTAAATTATAACCTAACTCAATTAGGGAGGTTTAGCTGGTTAGTTAACTTCTTTAGAAATATTTTCCTTTGTTCTTACTAGGAAATAATGTCCGATGGTCGTAGACCCATCGGACTCTGTCTGTAAATCCAGGGTATAAATATAGACTCCCTAAAAACATGTAAGATATCTCTCGATCATATACAAATTCGGCGCATCGCCACCCTAATTCATCTAGTTTTTACCGACGGGTTCTGGCTCTCGACGTGGGGCTGTATTGATTAAGTTCGATCTTCGGCGAAGGGGTATGTCCCGCCACCATCCCGATATGTCCTGCTCTGCCTAAGGCTGCATCGGTTAGGTCCGACCTCTTAGGCCGATCGAATGTATCGCATCACGTCCGTGCTGGACCTATCGGGCCCGTTAAGCTCCCTCTGTCGTCGTCAGTTTTGTGCTGCATCGGTTAGATTCGACCTACGGGGCTGCCGACGGTAGATCAAGCTTTAGCCCTATAGGCTTCTGCACGGCGTATCATCGGAGTGTTAGCCGATGAGTTATCCATACTCTGAGCTTCATGTCCAGCGCATCGGCCCCTCAGCCGATACACATCAACCTTTAGAGGCGTCCCACGATGCATAACGCCAAACGTATCGGTCCCCCAGCCGATACGCACCCGCCTTCAGAGAGGCGTCCCCTCATCGACTCAGCTAGCCGATGGGTTTGTTTTTATCCTTGCTACGGTATAGCCGATCCAGCATCCTCCATATCATCGCCGCTGGCCCCGGCCTCATACTGTCTCGATTAGGTCCGATCTTCGAGGTTCGGTGTTGATGGCATTGCCACGGTGGACGATGGGTCTCGTGCTATCATATTAGGAGCGGCATCGGCTTTGCAGCCCATGCCTCCTTATTCTACTCCTTGCCTAGGCCGCATGCGCCTTCATCGGTTTTTTCAGCCGATGAATCATTGTTCGGCTATCCGGAGGGATCCCGTGTGCCTCGATATCCTCTAAGCATACCCTGGTTCCTCCATCGGCTATACAGTCGACCCCTCATTGACACTTGTCCACATCAGCTCTCCAGCCGATCGAACAACATCCCGAACCTATTGACAGCCAGCCGATAGCGAGCATCTATATCGAATCCGCTCGTCTCACTTTCTTATTAATTGCAGGGTCAAATTGACTGGCATGCCCACGAACCTTGATGCTTAAGGATCGCACTGGAGATAAGCAGACCTCCCAGGCCTTCGTGTGACCGAGCCGTCGTCCCTCCCCGATCGTGGGATTTTTTGGCGGCGAGCACCGATGCACGCTTTGCGTCCACACTGGCTGACACGCCTGGCCCATCTATCAGTCTCACGCTTACATCGCACATGCGCTCACTCTGCTAGGCTAATTTTTTGCCATCTGCCCATTTCGCCACCAAGCATTACATTAGAAAATGAGAATAACCAATTTGTGAATGAGAACAACATAGTCTCTTTTTCAGAACTATTATGTGACATACTACCAGTAGAAAATTATCAAGAGGAAGATAGCAATATATTCACTGAAGCTCCAAGTAGGAGTAAAAGACAAATGATTGAAAAATGTTTTGGTGATGACTTTATTATATACCTTATTGATGATATGCCAAACATGCTTTCAGAGGCTTATGCATTATCTCATGCTAAGTATTAGAAAGAGATAATCCATAGCAAGATATATTGCATTATGTCTAATAGGACATGGGAGATCACTAATCATCCACATAGGTGTAAACCTATTGGATGAAAGTGGGTCCTCAAAAAGAAGATGAGGCATGATGGCACTATCAAGAAGTTCAAGATAAGACTTGTAGCCAATGGTTATACCTAAAAAGGAGATGATTATATTAATACATATTCTCCTATTATCAAATTAACCATAATTAGAGTGCTCGTTGTGTTAGCTTCTTCCCATAGTATAATCATCCATTAAATGGATGTAAAGACAACTTTCCTTAATGTAAAGTTAGAGGAAGAGATGCAACATAAAGATTTTGTGATCTCTGAACAGGAGGATAAAGTATGCAAATCAGTACAATCCATATATGGCCAAAAACAAGTTCCTAAATAATAGTACGAGAAATTAGATAAAACTCAAACATTTGCAAGTTTTGCTGTTAATGAGGGAGAAAAGTGTGTATACTACGGTTTTGGTGGGGGCCAAGGAGTGATATTGTGCCTGTATATATTGATGAAATACTAATATTTGAAACAAACACTACCATAATTGACAATGTCAAACCTTTTCTATCTTCATGCTTTCATATGAAAGACTAGGAGAGGCAGACGCCATTCTAAATATTAAGTTCTTACAAAATAGTAATGGGATTACTTTGAGTCAATCCCATTATGCTAAAAAGATATTGAATCATTTTGGTTTTGAGAACAGTAAAATTTATCCAATCCCTTATGATGCTATTGTTAAGTTTCAAAAAAATTAAGGATCAGGGATAAATCATTTAACATATTCTCAAATTATAGGATCCTGAATATATCTTGCTAGTGCTATACAACATGGCATTTCTAGTTCACTTTCAACCCTAGCAATGATCATTGGGAGGCACTTGAGAGTGTTGTGCTATTTCAGAGGCAAAACTTCTTATGGAATTCACTACACTGGTTATCCATCTGTGTTAGAAGGATATAGTGATTCCAATTGGATGTGTGATGTGGATGAGATCAAAGTTACTTACCATGGTTTCATGAAGGTCTTGCAAACAGGACATATTGACATGTCCAACCATAGAAGCTAAACTTGTAGCACTAGACACCACAGTTGAGACCGAATGGCTTAGAGAGCTTCTATTAGACTTGCCTTTGGTTGAGAAAACAATACCAACAATTTTTATATACTGTGATAACCAAACTGTATTAATAAAGGTTATGAGTGCTAAGGATAATACGAAGTCCTTTAGACATGTCAAGCGAAGGCTTAAATCTGTTAGAAAAATGAAAAGCTCTGGAGTAATAGTAGTAGATTATATCCAAACTAAAAAGAATCTAGCATATCCTTTTTCTAAAGGGTTGGCACATAAAGCGAATTCCACTGCATCATTGGACATGGGTATGAGGCCCGTTTAAGTTATATCATAACAGAAATCTATGTCTTACTTATAAGAGATCTTGTGAATTAGGCAATGGAAAAAACAAGTTATAGTTCATAACGTGAGCGTATGTATTTTCATTTCTATGCATATATCCTATAAAATGATGTGCTCTCAGTAGAATGGAAGGTTGGTTTAAAACCTTAATGTATTCTAGTGTCCAATGGGGAAAAAGGTATTGGTCTATAGAAAACCTATAATAAATGTGCCCACTTAAGCCTAATGTGAGGTCGCAGTCCATAAGAAAAGAGAATTATCTGGATAGCTCATGAGTAAGGAAACATGAAAAGGAAAATTAAGACGTGATTTATTGGCAGTATAAGTTGGATTGTCAAGTTAAATCTTATCACAAAAAGCTGTGAATTCAAGGTGCAATCCATTCATCAACCGTGGAAAGATGAATCTTGACAATCTAATCTAGGTGCAAGCTGAACATTTAAATTAATGGGGGAATTGTTAGAAATAAGCCCATAAGGAGGTTTTATTTTATTAATTCCAAAGCATGTGTGGATGAATTTAAATACACTATTTTAACATGATTAAAATGGTCATTCATTCACAAATTATCTTTCTCTAAATGCACTATTTTAATGTGATTAATACAGTCATTTGATTTTCTGTTAATGTACTATTTTTTTGTGATTAAAAAAACCATTTTCATTATCTCTAAGTGCATTGTTTTAATGTAATAAAAACAGCCATTTGATTCTCAAATTAAATGCATCATTTACTAGCAATTGTGGTCAATTTATGTGATATAATTTTTTTAAGCGTTATTAGTAAATGGTTTGTTCATTGTGGTTAAATTCTTTCCACTCTTATTCTTACTATCTTCCACTGCACTGAGCTCATTGTGCTGCTGGAGCTTGTCCTGCTTTTAGTCAGTGTGCACCGGATAGGAAGGTAAGCGAGATTTTTGAACCGTTGCCGTAGAGAACACCTGCCACTGCTTTTGCGCTACGGCTCGGAGTGAACCTCAATGTCACTACTTCTATGTGCTATATCCTCGGTATTCACTACGTGTGATATGTTGCCTCTATATCACCTATGTTCATATTGCTTGTTATTAATCCACAACATAATTAGATAATGTGGCTTTCTGTATATTTTGATACCATAATTTTTTTTGGAAGTATACAAAATGACTGCTAGTGTTACTGTATACATTATTGATTTTCCTAAGTTTTTCTAGCTAAAAAATATGAACTCAAAATATTACACATTTTTCCAACACCAACCACGGCCATCTGATCTCAATAAGTCAACTGTTGGATCTCCATGATCCAACACACGTGCCACATAAGCCCGGAACCTCCACATCACTGCCATGTCACTCACCACGTCTTCTCCTGTGTCCACGCATAGCCATATACGCAACCCCAGTCAGCCGGTCCACCATCCCTCTCTCTCCTTACCTGGTGGATTGAGTCCTCGATGGAACAGTTCATTGACGGGTGGACCTCACTTTGTCAGCCTATCTGAAATAAATCATTTCCAAAATAAAAAAAATCCCAGGGGCTATTCCAGGGATATGTTCCTTTTCATTTTCTTTTCATGTTCTGTATTTGCTGCACCGAAGGGAGATACAACAGCCCAATCCGCACGACTCAGGCAGCGCGCGCGACTGACAGCGCCGCGGTCTCTTGTAGCAGCCCTCTAGCCAGCTCACCAACAGTCCAATTCCTATTTCCAAAATAACATTTCTGCAAAACATAAGTCTTCACCACACACATGACAACAACACAAAGGTTGCGTTCATCTTTGATTACTGATAAAGATTATTTTCTCGCTTTCACACCTATATTTTCTAAACTAATAGTATTTTTTAAAAAAAATTCTATACAAATCTTTCTCGCCGTAGCTTTCTAAATTAGATTTTCAACTTTGTATTAATTAATTCGACCTTTTGTATCATTAAATAGTAATAAAAAAATTAAATAATATTTTATCTTTCATCAACAACCACGTTTTAAAACAGCCTCTAATCCTTAACATAAGAATTAGGGTTTACATAAGAATTAGATTTCTTGTGGTTACCCGCTAGAGACGTGTGGACAAAATGGAGACCCCCAAGACAACTATGCCGTTATCTCTCTCTAATGCAGAACATAAAATTTTTCCCCGAATATGCCAACTTTGACAGAAATATGGCAAGCAGTGGCAGAAAATACGTCACCGGCACAAATACAATGATGATGGTACCATAGATGTAGGTTAGAACGATGCAATCCATCTATGTTGAGCGGTCAGACTTATCGACATTGGCGAGGATGTGGTCGTTAAGGGCATATTTGCCCAGGATGTCGAGGAAGAGGGTTCGTCATCGACTGTAGTTATTGGTGGCGCGATCCAGTGTCTCTGAAACAAAGATTTTGATATTGAGGACAACAAAAGCTTGTGCGTGCATAGCTGTATGCTTGGCCACATGTGCGGCGAGGGCAAATTTACGGTCCTCGACCGCCCTCCGATAGCCAATGTTGGTCTCAAGCTCGGTGATCTCGCGCTACAGACCGATTTGCTCCATAGGAGTGTTAGGAGCCATAGATTTTAATATACTCTTCAGCGACAGCGACGTCAGTGGTGATTGTGTGGATTGATAGCGATAGGGCTTGATGAGATCTCAGTGGTGGCAGCAGCACCAACAATAAGATGTGCGCAAGTGGCAAGATCAAGCAGCGAGGGAATCAGACTTGAGCGCTCTGATACTATGTGAACACGAGACATGAAAAATGAGGATTAGGGTTTTCCGTAGTGGCCGTGAGCACATGGACGGACAATATATACATCATGCTGAGTGGGCTGAACAGGGCGACTAAGCCGCATGGATCGAATCTAACATGGGAAGTGTGGTCTGGTATCATAAGTCTAACAATTGACATAGGCATAATTGACTAGGATGGTTGAGCACTCTCGTGGGTTTCTTTTCTATGTTAATTGTTTGCGTGACTTTTGCTTGGATGACTCTAGAGTATCTAAGTTCTTATACTTAGATATGATTTTTCATTCATCTCTATGATTATTTAGATACAAGTTATGTAATCTATATGTATCGTTGCCTAGGCTCAATAATTAAATCACGTCTATACACAAAAAAATTCTTATTGTTTAAAGTGTTTGCGCTAGTAATAAGTACAGTCACCAGGAGGAATTGCAAGAGTGGAAATAAATTTTCATTAAAAACCATATGCAATTCAAAAACAGGATTTGATTTGAATGTGTTAGTCTACTATAGTAGGTTAACCCGTGTGTGTAGCTGTGTGGTTGTCTTGTAAGCCGCCTCGGCTGTCTATATATAGTGATACATTGATAGGAAATAGAATCAATAATTTTCACACTTTTAAGGTATCAGAGTGGTTCCAATCCACTATCTTTCTGCAACCAAAAATGCCGTCGCTGTTGCTATCGTCACCATTCTCCTCCTCCGCCACTACTGTGCTATGAGAGACTGCCGAGGTCCGATGCCCTCAACGTCGCTGTTTTCGAACCAACGCCCGTCGCCGATCCGACCGCTGCCACCAGTGCCGACTGCACGTCATCGGGAGTGTCGCTGGTCTCATTGCCCGCGCTGCCGATCTGATCGCCCACCCTGTAGCTACCCTCATCACTGGGTGTGGCCGCCGATCCGATCCTCCCTTCGCTTCCGCACCAGTGCCCATTGTCGATTCAATCG
The DNA here is from genome assembly GCA_030770085.1 of Oryza coarctata. Taxonomy (NCBI): domain Eukaryota; kingdom Viridiplantae; phylum Streptophyta; class Magnoliopsida; order Poales; family Poaceae; genus Oryza; species Oryza coarctata. Next base: position 8,019,470 of record CM061483.1, on the reverse strand, counting down.
CCACTACCGGGTGTCACTGTTCTTATCGCCCGCGCTGCCGATCCGTTGCCGACCAGATTGCCCACTGATCCGATCTGATCAGATCCATCGATCGGTCCAATCAGATCCTGCCTATTGCCGATCCGATCGGATCTCTGTTGCCGACCAGATCGCCCACCGATCCGATCGGCTCTCCGTTGCCCACCAGATCGCCTGCCGATCTGTTTTGATTGGATCCATCAATCGGTCCGATCGAATCCTACCTATTGCCGATCTGATCGCCCTCCGATCCGATCGGCTCTACTGCCGATCTGATCCCTTTGATCCGATCGGCTGCTCATCAGCCATCCGATCTGCACATCAGCCATCCGATCCAATCGGCTGCCAATCTGATTTTGTTAGATCGGCTGCCGAACCGTTTCCCATTGGCTATCGACCTGATTCCGATCGATCGGCTGCCGACCTATTTCCCATTGGTTGCCGACCCCTCCGATCCGATCTCCCATTCGATCGGCCGATCGGCTGCCGATCCGACTCTGATCGGCTAACCCCTGCGATCCGATCGGCCGATCGACTTCGATCGACTGCTGATCCCTCCGATCGGATCGGCTACCGATCGGTTGTCGTGCCCCTTATGGCTGGCGACGACACTGGCACCGCTACTTGTGAAGATCGCTGTCTCACGACCAATCCTACTAGCGCTGATGAAGCGCGTCGGGCTAAGGAGGCCCGCCTTCGCAACGACGCTCTGGATGCATACGAGAGCACCCACACGGCTCCTTGGGCGCAAGCCACCGTCATCGTCAACGTCAAGGCGCTCATCCCCATCATTCTCGATAAGGCCACGGACTCCAATATCAAGTGACGCTGCATGTTCCTCACTGTCCTTTGGAAATATGCCCTCACCTGCCACGTCCTCGTGGATGACGCGTTCGCCGCACGCCCGGCGTGGCTCTAGGCGGACTGCTGTGTCCTCACGTGGGTGTACGACACCGTCTCCAGTGACCTGCAACAGTCGCTGATGATGTGGCAAGGACACGCCCGCAACGCGTGGTGGTATCTCGAGTATGAATTCCTCGGCCAAAAGGAGTCACGTGCCCTTCTCCTCGAGACACAATTCTGCACATTCCGTCAAGAGTCCCTGAGCGTCACCGACTACTGCCGTCGCCTTGAATCCATGGCTGCCTCCCTCGTCGAATTCGGTGACTCCATCGGTGACCGGAAGATGGTCCTCACGCTTCTCCATAGCCTCAGTGGCAAGTTTCACCATATGGTGTCCATCCTCAAAATGCACTGGCTGTTCCCAACATTTACGAAAGCACGCACTCACCTTTTGTTGGAGGAGCTAGAGATCGACGCTCGTCCTCCGTCTCCGCCAGCCGCTCTCGTCGCTACGATGCCGCGTCCAGCAACCCCAAGTGCCATCGTTGCTCCTCGTCCGGGAGCGCCTCTTCCTCCGCGCCCAGCTGCACCAACTAGAGGCCAGCGCAACGGTCGTCGCCACGGCTGCGTTGGATGCGACGGTTCTATTGGTGGCAGCTCTTCAGCGCCCTCTGTAGGAGCAGCCCCAGGTGGACAGGGCGGCATCCCTCCCGGTACGGCTGTGTACCCATTGTTCAACTACCCTTGGGTTGGCACTGTGCGCATGTGGTCGTACGACCAATCCGGCCGACCTTTGCCGCCATAGCCTGCGTTCCATGCAGCCCCGCACTATGGCGGTTTTGGTGCTCTTCCTAGCACCTGTGGCGACACGTACAGTGCCCTATCGTCCCCGTACGACACGTACTACGGGGGAGCTACACCGCCGGGCTTTCAGGCGCCCTCACCGGCGTACCAAGCAGCAGGCTTCCATGCGCCCTCACCGGCGTACCAGGCAGCACCTTGGCCGCCTACTCATGGAGGTTGGCACTAGGACTCCCTGGCACACTCCTTTAACACCATGATGCTCAACCAACCGGCCTCTGAGTGGTATGCTGATACGGGTGCCGGTTTCCACATGACCTCAAACACTGGTATACTCTCCACCATTTCCCCACCCTCTTCATCTACTCCATCTATCGTTGTGGACAATGGCACTTTACTTCCTGTCACCGTCACTGGATCCCATCATTTTTCCTTACCGTACCGTGATCTTGCTCTTAATAATGTTCTGGTATCACCTAACATTATTAAGAATTTAATTTCCATTCGTCGGTTTACCACCGACAATAATTGTTCCATTGAGTTTGATCCATTTGGTCTTTCTATGAAGGATCTACAAACTAGGAACGTGATCGCCAGGTGCAATAGTTCCGGTGACCTCTACCCATTTTTTACACCATCTACCAGCACCTTCGCGTTCATTGCCGCACCCACCTCTCTTTGGCATCGCTGTCTCGGTCATCTTGGATGCGACGTTCTATCTAAACTTCTTAGGTCTAATGCTATTTCTTGCAATAAAGATGATATCGATCATTTATGTCATGCGTGCCAACTCGGTCGTCAAGTACATCTACCTTTCGGTTCATCTACCTCTCGTGCTACTCACAATTTTGATTTAATTTATTGTGATCTATAGACCTCTCTACTTGTTAGTGTATCAGGATATAAATATTATCCTGTTATTCTTGATGACTGATCTCACTACATTTGGACTTTTCCCCTTCGTCTTAAATCTGAGATATTTTCTACTATTTCTATCTTTTTTGCGTATGTTCGCACACAGGCACCACCATCAAGAGCATCCAGTGTGACAATAGCCGTGAATTCGATAATTCCCAGGCCTACACGTTTTTTCTCTCCCACGGTGTTGCCCTCCACTTGTCGTGCCTATACACTTCTCAACAAAATAGTAAAGCAGAGCGTTCCATTCGTACCATCAATAATACTCTGTGTTCATTTTGTTTTAGGCAAGTCTCCCTCCAGCTTACTGGGTTGAGACCCTTCATACCGCCACATATCTTATGAACCGCCTCGCCACCACAACACTCTCCTCCTCCACACCATATTCCGCTCTCTTCTCTGTCCCGCCCTCCTATGATCATCTCAAAGTTTTTGGTTGCGCCTGTTACTCCAATATGTCTTCTATAGCGCCCCACAAACTTGCCGCTCATTCTTCTCTATGCATGTTCCTCGGCTACTCCTTAGAGCACAAAGGCTATCGATGCCTCGAGCTTCAGTTGAACCACATTCTCATTTTTAGACATGTCATTTTTGATGAATCCTTCTTCCCTTTTTCTAACATGTCTACCACACCCATGGCACCCTCCGCCCTAGACTTTCTTGTCGATGATCATGATCTCACCGCTTCAGTTCCTAGAACCCGTTTTTTGCATGCAAGTACAACAACTTCCTTAGCGGCACACCCCGTGCCCGAGACCCCACTTGCGCCGTCGAGCCTTGGTGTAGGGCTATGGTCATCCGAGTCCGCGTCGTCCGGTGCCACTCGACTGATTGTCATCCCTCCGGTAACCAATGCGCACGCGTGGCAAAGATGGCATCGCACAGCCTGTGGATCGCCTCAACCTCCACGCTGTGCCCATGTCACATCTTCCTCGCTTCATTCGTTATGCCCTGTCAGACTCCAATTGGCGATCTGCTATGTAGGTTGAGTATGATGATTTGATTGCCAACAACACATGGAGTTTTGTCCCTCGCCCTCCTGGCGTCAATGTTGTGACTGGAAAGTGGATTTATAGCCACAAGTTACTCACCGATGGGTCTCTTGATTGTTACAAGGCTCGCTAGGTTCTGCAGAGTTTCACACAACGGCCCGGTGTTGATTATGATGAGACTTTCAGTCTAGTTGTCAAGCATGCAATAGTTCGAGTGGTTCTCTCCCTGGCATTACCTTAGAACTGGACCATTCATCAGATGGATGTGAAGAATGTATTTCTCCATGGCACTCTCACTGAGACAGTGTACTGCATGTAGCATCTCACCTTGTGTCACTTGGATTTGTTGAAATAAAGTCAGATACTTCGCTCTTTATATATCACCGCGGTCTAGACACAGCCTACTTAATGCTCTATATTGATGACATTGTCCTTACTGCCTCGTCTATTGGATTACTCAAGAATATTATTGAGACTCTTCGGTGTGAGTTTGCTATGACGGATATGGGTCAGCTGCATCATTTTCTGGGCATTTCTATGACCCGCTCCGCTGATGGTCTGTTCCTTTCCCAGCGGCAGCACAGTCAGGATATTTTGGAGCGTGCCGGGATGAGTGCGTGCAAGCCGTGTAGCACGCCTGTTGATCTTCACTCCAAATTATCTACTAACGGACCGCCTGTTGCTAACACTACACAGTACCGCAGTCTTGCCGGCGCTCTGCAGTATCTGACTTTTACCCGACCAGACATTACCTTTGCAGTTCAGTAGGTCTGCCTCTATATGCATGATCCTCGAGAGACGCACCTCGCTGCTCTCAAGCAGATCTTGCACTACCTATAGGGCACCTTATCTCTTGGGCTGACCATACGCCAATCTTTGTCTACAGATCTTGTTGTTTACACAGATGTCGTCTGAGCTAGCCATCCTAAAACTCACCGGTCGACCTCTTGCTATGCAGTATTTCTCGGGAATAACTTGGTGTCCTGGTCTTTTAAGCGTCAGCATATGATCTTTAGATCGAGTGCTGAAGCTGAATATCGTGCTGTGGCAAATGGTGTTGCTGAAGCTATCTGGCTGTGATAGCTGCTTCTTGAGCTTCGCCACCCCTCTCGACGTGCCACCTTGGTCTATTGTGACAATATCAATGTTGTATATCTCTCCAGCAACCTGGTGCAGCATCAGCGGACGAAGCATTATGAGATTGATCTCCATTTCGTTCGAGAGAAGGTCACCCTTGATCACGTTTGGGTCCTACATATTTCTATAATATCGCAGTACGCCGACGTCTTTACCAAAAGCCTTTCTATCTCACTATTTCAGGAGTTTCGATCCAGCCTGAATGTTAGCGATGCTTTCGATTAGACTGCGGGGTAACCAACGTGTGTAGTTATGTGGTTGTCTTGTAAGTCGCTCCGGCTGCCTATATAGTGATACTTTGACAGGAAATAGAATTAGCAATTCCCACACTTTTAGAATGGGCTCCGGTCACAGCTCATCCATTGGCATGGGTTGGTATTTTAGTTTAAATTCTTAGCCTATCAAACCTGTCAGGTTTAAGGCTCTTCCCAACAATGCCTAAAGCAGCTAGCTAATATTTCATATCTGCCTCTTTCTACATATATAGAGTAGAAGGATCATCTCGCTGTCTGACCAATGTTTCTGTGGACAAAAAATTAAGGTGAACAACGTGGGAATGGCCTATCCGAAGTCAACCTTGGAGACAAGCGCAGCTGATTACACGCAACTGATGGAGGTCAACTTCGAGTCAAGCTTTCACTTAAGCCAGCTCGTACATCCTCTCCACAAGGCGTCGGGAAGGGGCAGCATCGTCAACGTCTCCTCTATATCTGCATACCTTGCATCCCCTCACGTCGCAGTATATTCAGCAGCAAAAGGTAAATTGAATTTTTTTGGCTCCCAAAATTTGAATTTTTTTAGTGGTGCTAAAGTACTAATTATTCCATGCGATATGTTATTGAGATAATCACAAAAATATCATCTCCTTTGAGGCACATATATTTTTGCAAATCGCGAATTCCCAGTTTCCCACGATGATACCAAAACAATGCTGTTTGCATTTACATACATATTTATGTGAAGGATTGAGATTGATAACCACAGAGTCGGTCACAGTCCTTCAAAAACAAATTGTTTTTCTTTTTCTTTTCATTTTCTCCAAAGAAAGACGCGTGGTACAAATGCCACATTGCATGGAAACGAATCCAGCCATGCTGAACTGCACTGCTTGCATTGTTACTGCAGATTTTAACGGGAACTTTGCATCGATACTTTGTGTTTGAGTCGGAGAGGGCAAGAAGGATATCCATGGAAATAATATATCACCGCTGAGAAACCGATCGATTATACTAAAAATATTCAAGCTGATTTCTAATCGCACAGAATTAGAAGCCGCGTATTAATTTGATGTCATACAGTGACATAGATGCATTTATTTTAGTGAACCGGACTCCTTATCTTTTCAGTCGGACTAATCTGATACCTATTTTTACTCGTTAGTGAGCCGTACTGTATGCTAGAAATTAATTTGTTCAATGTAGATTGATGCCTTGAACTTGTCCTCATAAATCTATGCTTCATGTTCCAATATGGCCACGCACCAATCTCAGCAGTACATTATATCAACTTCTAATATGGCCGGCGACTAACGTGTTGCAGTCAAACTGAAAAATAGAGTAGAGAGATGTTTCTTTAAAGCAATCCTACCCACTGATCGTATCTTTTATATACATTGGACAGTAAAAGATATTTTTTTCTCTGATTAACATAAGATTTTCTTAAATCTTTTGTTAATGTGAAAATTTCTAGCTATTTGTGCCTCCAATTAGTATATATAAATTTTTAACTATTTTTATCTTTTTAGGATTAATGTGAGAGCATCTAAGAGTGCCTCTAATTAGTATACACAAGGAAGGCTATGACTGCACGTTGAACATACCAAAACAATGCAGTAGAGGTCATGGACCTCAGAGATCCTGTAGCGTGTCGCTGTAGTAGGACAAACATGGGTGTGCACGGTGCGGTGACCGTCCGAGCGTGTGATGTGTGCGTCCCAAATGGTACTCTTAAGAAAACTTACCATCAGTAATGGTGTGCTTAATGCAGGAGCAATGAATTAACTCTCCAAGACCCTTGGCTTGCGACTGGGCCGGGGATGCCATCCGCGTCAATTGTGTCGCACCAGGGCTCATCAGGACGCCACTCCTCCATGAAAGTGGTCCACAGATAAGCACTTTAATTTCCTAGGGAAATAATCAATCAATTGCCAGTAATGGCACTTTCTATGATAGTTGTTTTTAAAAAAATAATTAAAAATTATAACATGTCTAAACTAAGATAATTTTTTGGAAGTCCTATTACACAAATTTGCTAAAATCCAAACTGATCAACACCTTATCCACTTTATCTCCATTACAGGCTTGGATTTTTTACTATTCATCATCCTTAGATTTTTTACTATTCGTCATCCTCTGTGATATTGTATTTCAAATACATCTTTTTTTATCCACTTTGATTATTTAGCATGAGTTTTCACATCCAAGTTCTCTCAAGCCATTTTAGAAGAATACTCGCAACGGAGATAACAGAAAGCTTAACATAAAATTACCATGTTGCCCTTACCTCTCTCATCTCTTTTCCTTATCTTCTCCCATAAGCTCATGACTCAAATGAAACCATGGAGAGTTGACCTTTCTCCTCCTTGCTACCACTGCATCCACCGCAGCAAGCACAGCCATGACATGCCTTGATAGCCATCGATGATGTGGTGGTATGTTATCTCACCTTCTTCTTCTTGTATCAACGATGATGAGGGGTTGCATGGGGATGCTGACACCATCAACCTCCCTCCCTCTACGATGATCTAAATGGCAAATAATTAAAGCTGTTGAAGAGAATGTCATTTGGAAATACACCATTAAAGAGGATGATGGCAAATAATGAAGAATCCCCTTTCCCCCTTTCACGTTCTGCTTAAGCAGTAAGCAAGTATTCACCTCCCAAGTGCCATTGCATGGCACCATGTGTGGGTATCAACACAATAGCATAGATGTCAATCTGCACGATGCTGGCCATGTTGCTGTATTCATGGAATTACTGTTGATACCCACTAACCCATCCTCACCTCCACCGGCGATTGGGGAGATAGGGGGTTGTCTACGCTGCAGCAGCCATAGCGTGCCGCCTCCTTGCTTGCCACATCCGGCTGGGATTGCCGAGGAACCATCCCCAATGACGGCAATAAGGTACCACACTTTCTTCCCTATATCTGGCGTTTCTTTCCTTCTCTACCGTGTTAGCGAATCATGATTCAGTTGAAAGTTTTTGGTTTTGAGTAGAAAATTTGAGAGGTATGAGTTGAATGTAGAAACTTTGAAATTTTGAGTTGAAACTTCTGAAATCACAGGGGCGTTGGTATCAAAAGTTCAATGTGTTTATCAGAAAGTTTTTGAGTTTTCACATAAAACATTCAAATTTTGACAGAAAGTTTTGTAATTCCAGGTGATTGTTTATTCTACGAGTTGAAAGTTTTATACTTTACTGTTTGGGACACGAATAGATAGCTTAATACATTTGAGTGAAGGTTTGTGGACGAATAGATCACAAATCGGCATTAAACAGAAAGGGGAGAAAGGGTTCGATCGCAACGAGCGTTTGCCAAATAGCCTCTCCGAATTTTTTTTCCTACTGGCAGTCTTTTACTTATTCAATAAACCATATCTACTTATACCCCACATCAAATACTAGTATTATAATTTTTTCTATTAGTAGTTAATTCATAAACCAATATAGTATAGATTATATCTACTGATAACAATACTGGTGATAGAATACCACCATAAAAATACTAGTAATCTATTTATCTTATGATTTCAAATCAACAAGCATGCTCTAAACTAATTTTTCAATAATCACATATTATATTTTTATGTAGTACGCAAGTGAAGTTGGTGATTATATTCAAAGGGAGATACCGCGTATTCCAATGCGTCGAGTCGGTGAGGCGGAGGAGTCGCTTCACTGGTGGCCTTCTTATGCATGCCAGCAGCGTCCTGCATCACTGGCCAAGTAATGTATGTTGACGGTGGTCGCATCTTGTCCTAGCTAATTAGATTTTCTATGGGGTTCCATTGGTTTTATTTCATAGTTGATGGATTCTTCACTCTCCTGGAAATGTTAGGACCTTATAAACCGGTCAAAATTCAAGAACAAATTGAATGAACATGTCAGACACCAATCGACATTAGTGATGTTAACCATCATTGATGAATCGCCTCATGGTACTAACTGATGTTTTGTGACATCAGTGGCAGTTCTAGTTAATGATTGACAGTTATTCTTCCTGTAGCTATTCTAGTTTCGAACCATCGGTTATGATCATTTTAAATTTGAAAGAAATCAATCTTGAAAATTAACATTATGTAAATCTGGGGCAGCGCTACAATGGAAGAGGCAATCCAAACAACTAGATATTGGTTATGAACAGGTAGTGAAGGCTGTATGTAGTTCAATCCTAGCATATTTTTCAGTTTAGCATTCATCCAAGAATCTTAAGTTCAATCCACATTAGTTGGAAGCAGTGGTGTTGCTTCAATGGAAAATCAGGGTGCAGGCTGCCCTTCTCTTTACTGCAACACTCCAGCAAACTCCTTGGCTAAGTCGCAAAGAAATGGAGGCTTATCAATTGCTAGAATATACCATGTCAATGCCGTGCACAACAAAATCATGAAGGGGTCATACAAAAGACAGAAATTCACCCCATTGCAAGCGACGGTCTGGATCTCCAACAAATTCTGCTATCGATCCCGGGAACGCAGGTTATACTACCATGCAATTATCTCAGTCTACCCCTTCACACCAAAACACTTTCAAAGGTGGATTTCGTCCCGCTCATTGACAAAGTTGGTTCAAGACTACCAGGATGGAAGGGACATTTCTTTACATCAGCGGGACAAAAAAATACTGGTAAAATCAGTTCTCTCATCACTAGCGATCTACCACCTAATGGTGCTCCAAATCCTCAATTAGGTTATCAAATGAATTGACCACATCAGACGCGCCTTCCTATGGAAGGGTGATGATCCGGACAACGTAAACATTAGATCATGTCTAGTTAATTCGAACACTTTCCTAAATATTTGGGTGGATTGGGAATACTGACATGATCAAATTTGCACCCGCGCTTCACTTGCATTGGTTATGGTTCAAATGGAAAGAACACCACCCACGGTGACACTGATGTGTGTTTATTCCATGCGGCAACATCGATCTAGTTGGGCAACTGTGCAAAAACTAATTTCTAGAATGATAACTACCTAGAGAGCACAAGCCCCAAGGACATTGTGCCAATGATTTTCAGATTGGCAAAGCGTAAAAATAGACGTGTCCAAATCGAGATGATCAACGACAACTGGTTAACATCGCTCAGACAGATCACAACTATCGGAGAGATAAATAAACTTGTTGGCCTTGCAATGCACCTACAACAAATTCACCTAGCGCCAGCCACCACAGATGATGTTGTTTGGCACGCAAACACAATGGTGTCTATTTTACCAGAAGTGCAAACCTAGTGCAATTCCAAGGATCATACACAAGATATAACTTTTAAGCCATCTGAAAAACACCGGCCAAGCCAGAGCACCGTCTCTTTGGCTGGCTTGTGCTTAGGGATGCACATGGTTGCGTCGACCCATCTACTCAGTGACCCTGTCCACAAAACACGCCCACAAAATTTCATGGGGTCATCATGGGTCAAAGGGCCCATGTAGCAGTTATGGATCAGCCCATTAGCCGCTAGGTTACATATGACCACCAGTCCACCACAGTTGTGATAGCACACTGCATACAACACTAGTGGAGCTATGCCGCTGCCTCGCACTGTGCTCTGCCCCACCCCTCTGCCCCCATGTTGTGTTGCGCTCTGTCCCACCCCTCTACCCTCTGTGTCACTCTCTGCACTGCACTGCCCTGCCTCTTCGCTGCTGTCGTTTGCTACGGAAGAAGGGGATGAATCGCATGCCTCATCTCTCCTGCATGCAGCACCATGCGCACCATCAGGATTGCCATAGAGCTGCCACCGGCGATCCTCCCAACTGACAACGGCCATAGAAGAATATGATAGATCAGATGGCCCGATGTTCCACCTTGTAGTACCATGTCCACCCTCACTCTCATCACACACACAGCCACCACTAGCATACCTCCCAACCGGTGATGGCCATAGAAGTACAAGATGTTTCATATGGCATGATGCTCCACCTTGCAGCACCACGCCCATCCTCACTCTCACTGCACCGTCACCACCGGTGGACCACCCAACCGATGATGATATGCTCCAATGCTGCTTGTATGCAGGGTTCTCCATCTAGTGGAATGCCTCCCCACTATACAACCTTCTTGTGCTGCTGTTGGTGGTTTGTAAGAAAATGATTAGATTGCTGTGGATGATATGCTTGATGGTTCTTCACCACAGAGGTCTTCTATTGTCAAAGTAATAATGCCCACTCCAGTCACTCCTCGACGAGCAAAACGGATGAGTCGTAGAAAAAAGAATTAAAAAAACATACATGGGCCAAACGATCAAGGTCAACAGGGGTTCCGCCAGTATGGTGGCCGGTTCCGCAATGTTGATGTCTCCTATTCAGTCAGCATCTCTGACTTCAGAATCTCCATTAACAGTTTCAAGGTCTGACAGAACATCCAATCCTCAAGCCCTTGTCCAATTCTGTATATGTTTTTCATTACTGTTGCATTTATTTCTCCAATTGTTCCATTCTTATCCAAAGTTTTATATATGTATAATTGCTACACTTTTTAGCTATGTCATAGTCTTGAAAGATGATATATAGTTTCTATTTTTTATGTAGCTCCTAAGATTAGAGGTAAACTGAAACGACTCAAGTCTGCTGCATGGAAATAATTCTAGTCAGTTTTCATTGGTGAAAGAATTGGCCAAAGCGGAATGTTTGCACTGGGACAAATATTTAAGTGGTAAAGATAATATAGCACAAGCCATCTTAAAAAACATTTGAAGATATGTCTAGAAAGAGACAAATCCAAGCGCTTGGTAGATAAGTAGCGTAAGTCTTGTGAATCTCCTGATGCACCTACCTTGCAAGATTGGGACTTTGATCTTGAGGTCTCACATTAGAAGTTGGTTCGCAAGATTGTTTTATATGAACTTCTACTTTGTTTTGTGGATTATGTTGGATTTAGAGAGTTCACTACGTCAGAACACACATTCTGTAACACAATTTTGTAACACATCAAGACGTGTTACGTAGTACATAGGTCTCCAAAATTAGTGGCAACTTTACGAACACTAGTAACCATGCATATGCGAGGCCTGTTTCTCTCAATAAATATTGTCAAGAGTAAAATAATAAGACGCAATAGGAGATAATACATGACATCCAAGTGGAGTGGGCAATACTTGCATATTGATACACGAATTGATTGACGGCATAAAGGTCAAAAAAATCACCATCCTTAGACATTATATTCCACTAGAAGATGAAGTCAAACAAGCAGTTCAGAAATATCGATCAACTATGATTGATACAGTATAATGGTTCCTACCAGCATGTATCCACGTACTGCATGAAGATTGCCTCCTCACTAACTTACACCAAAAACGTGCCCCACTTTAATTAAGAGAAAATTATCGGATACTTATTGTAGTCTGTAGACATCTTAGAAACTTGAACGTCCGTATCAACCAAAAATGAACACGCAACTCGAATACAGTAAACGTATAGGGAGCTCTTTCCATTATTCCACAACCATATATCTAGTGCAGCATGTACTAAATCACAGGACTGTAAAAAGCTAATTTTTTTATTGAGTCTTTTAACCAAAACTTCTTTGAGACCCAAATGAAAATGATGTTCCAATTAATAATGTATTTAATGACACAGCCATGTTAAAACATCATTTTATTGTGTCAATTGTGATATCTTCAATCACAAATACTGATACTTAGAGTTTCAATAACATTTTGTACAGCATAGGCCTTCAACTATCTAAATAAAAAATACAGGAAGAGCTAATTACGTGGACTCGATAAAGAGGACATAGTCATTAGATGACTCTGAATCCATCATGCAGAGAAAATATCCTATAGTGTGATCAGGTACTACGATGGAAATTATGTAAGCTAGTTAGTAAAGTTAGGTCCTGCAATTCAGATATAACGAGAATGAACAAGAAAATTTTACCCAAAATCAAGAGTATGTGCCAAGATTCTGATCTTGCAAGATCCCAGTCCTGAACAATTCCGCCTACTTTAGACAAATGCATAAAGGTAGAGAACACTACTGTTAAATAAATTAACAATCTAGGTGAAACATATAAATAAATACATGGTGGCAGTGTAAAAATTTTCCATCCCTTTAAAGCACTCAACAAATATAAGTAGGCCAATTGTACTGATAGAGCTATCATTTTTTTTTACAAGCATAAATTTTCACATAACTAAGTCCAAGATTTCAGATTATCTTCTTAGCCTCATGTTCGCACCGGATTCTGACGCGAGCACGCCGACGTCTACTAAGTTTGTTTAGCTCTAGTGTAGGCCAGTCGGTTTTTCTCTGTGGCTCGAGGTACGTGCGCTGAGGGTTGTGGGGTTCGGTCGGCTCCGGTGTGACGGTACGGGTGCGGGTGTACCAGTCAATTTGACCCTACAATTGACAAGGAGGTGAGACAAATGGATTAGTCGGACGACGGTTTGATACGAGCGCTTGCTATCGGCTGGTTGCCGATAGGATCAAGTTAGTCATCGGCCACGTCTTGATGGCTCCTACTATCGGCTGATAGCCGATAGGAATCAGGGCGCTCTCCTATCGGTTGGAGAGCCGATGAGGGTGTAGGCGGATGTCGACGAAGAATACGATGCCTCTGGGTGTAGTGGACACGAGGCCCTGATCCATCGGCCGCAGAGCCAATGGAGGCATAGGATGGAGATAGCAGTAGCACCGAATCTCGAAGATCAGACCTAACCGAGACAGTATAAGAACGAGGCCAAAGGCGATGGAACGGTGGACGCCACATCGGACGTACTGAAGCAAAGGTAAAGCGAACCTATCGGCTAGCTAAGCCGATGAGATGATATCTCTCTGAAGACAGGCGCGCATCGGCTAGAAGGCTGACGCGCTTGGCGTGGCGCTCAAGGGAAAGTCTCTGAAGACCTGACGCGTATCGGCGCGGCCGAGGAGCCGATATGCTGGGCGTGACACTCAACGTATAGATAACTCATCGGCTAGCACTACGATGAAACGTCATATAGAGACCTATAGGCCTTAAGCTCATTCTACCGTCGGCCATCGACTGCCTCGTAGGTTAAGCCTAACCGATGCAGCATGAGATCAACGACGGCAGAGAGAGTTTAATAGACCGATAGATACTGCACGGACATGATGCGATACATCCTATCGGCCTAAGAGGTCAAACTTAACCGATACAGCCTTAGACAGAGCGAGACATATCGAGATAGTGACGGGACTTACCCCTTCACCGAAGATTAGATCTAACCGATGCAGCCCCTCATCGAGAGCCAGACCCCACCGGTAGAAACCTAGATAAACTAGGGTGGCGATGTGCCGAGGTTGTATTGATCGAAGGATTCATCCGTTTATATGTCTCTAGGGGTCTATATTTATACCTTGGGTTTACAGAGTCCGACGTGTTTTCAACAACTATCGGATGTTATCTCTTTACATAGATAAAAAAAAATATCTCTAAGATAGTTACCTAAACTAACTAAACCTTTCTAATTAGATAAGATACCATTTACAAAAGATAAAATACCCTGCCATGGGTTCTAGAGCTCCTCCACAAAATCGGTCTTATCTGGATAGTCGTCTATTCCGAGACCGAGTCTTCCCTTGCTTTAATCCAATTGGCCTCTTCTCTGTAGTGATCGTACACCTCTGCAGCCGATCGGCTTTTTCCAATCCATCATCGAGCTGTCTAAATTTTAGCGTTAACACATGCCCCCCAATTTCGAGGTATGATGACTCATGCTTCGAAATTCTCTTCCTCAGTCCTCCAATACTTCGACATCTCCTCTTTTGCTAATAATCGGCTCTCGTAAGCCGATACCACATGCATTAGATATGCTAAACTATCTAACTCTTTGGAAGAAAAATTCCATCTGATGCGACTCGATAACCCTTAGCAGGCTAAATCAGATAATTATTTATTGCTTAGAACAAGACTATAACATCGGTTTATGATGTCTTGGAAATATTGGATGTACTCCAGAACTAACTCATTAGGCCTCTGTATAACTGATGTCAAATCTGATAGTCTTATTTATTGACTCCTAGCAAAGAAATATTTATGGAATTGCTGCTCTAGATCGACCCATCCTTTAATTGAATTTGGTGGTAACGAAGAAAATCATGCAAAGGCCAATCCAGGGAGGGATAATGGAAAGAAACGGACTCTGAGAGCTTCCTCAGCCGATGCTTCTCCACATTGGACTAAGAATTGGCTGATGTGCTCCATTGTAGATATATTGTCTTGCTATAAGAACTTGGAGAAATCTAATATCATGTATCGGTGAGGCAATGGAACTCTATCAAACAATTCTACATAAGGGTGCTGATACATAACTGTTTGATCTTTGGGCTAGATATCAAATTGCTCTTTCACCGTGTCCACAATTTTGGTTAACCAATCCTTCTCCGTTAGAATATCTCTCTGATCATGTAGAGGTGGATATGATACCTGATTCTACTTATGATACTCTCCATAATAATTACTTTAAAAGAATTCTGGAGGTACCTCCCGCCGTTGTCCCCTGAATCGATCTTGTGTTGGTGGATACATGTTTGCCAATAGGTCCTTCTTGTATTGTCAAGTTTTCTGAGATAACTTCGTCTCTATCGATAAAGATACATGATCTTGATCAGGCTCTTAAGCTGATGATTCTTGTATCATCTTCTTAATCAAACCTTATAGTGTATCCATCCATACTCTCGATGGATTACTAAATGCTTGGTAAAATGCTTCGTTTAATATCTCTTGCAATAGCTTGGGAGAATTCACAGGTGATGTATAGCCTGATTCCTTCATCAAAACACATTTTGGTAACTGTGCCTTTTGAATTGGCCCTTGTTTAGTTATAATGAAGGATTCCAAACAGAACATCTAAAAGTTATCCATGTTCTACTCTACATACTGCCTTTAGTCTTTATTCAAATCCTCTATGGTAATTGGAATTATAATATCCTCATCGGCTTCTTCTTCGGATTAATATGCCTTGTAATCAACATTTTCTTTAGACATATTCACAACAATATGCCCCCCGGGTTGATGAGTAAAAATCTGACTTCTAATCAGGCAACTGTACAATCCCGCTAGTTGATAAATGAAATTATATCAACCAGCCAGCCGA
The DNA here is from genome assembly GCA_030770085.1 of Oryza coarctata. NCBI lineage: Eukaryota > Viridiplantae > Streptophyta > Magnoliopsida > Poales > Poaceae > Oryza > Oryza coarctata. The sequence continues at coordinate 8,003,480 of CM061483.1, read as the reverse complement.
TAAAGGATCTTCAACTGATAAACGATCTTCAGGTTTCTCCAGCCAATGAATGAAATCCCGTCCAATCAACTGATGAATGAAGATTTCTATTCCACCGGCCAATGAACGAAGTACAGTTCTTATCGGCCAATGAATGAAACCTTCGCGTCCCACCGAGCATGCCAAAAAATATGTTCGCGCCAGATCCCGGTGCGAGCACACCGACGTCTGGGAGGTCTGCTTAGCTCCAGTGCAAGCCAGTCGGCTTTTCTCGTGGCTCGAGGTACGCGTACCGGGGGCCGTGGGGTTCAGTCGGCTCTGGCGCGATGGTACGGGTGCAGGCGTGCCAATCAATTTTACCCTGTAATTGACAAGGAGGTGAGGCAAACGGGTTAGTTGGACGATGGGCCAATACGAGCGCTCGCTATCAGTTGGCAGCCGATAGGATTAAGTTAGTCATCGGTCACGTCTTGATGGCTCCTACTATCGGCTGATAGCCGATAGGAATCAGGGCACTCTCCTATCGGCCAGGGAGCCGATGAGGGCATAGGCGAATGTCGACAAAGGATATGATGCCACCGGGTGTAGCAGATGCGAGGCCTTGATCCATCGGTCGTAGAGCCGATGGAGGCACAGGATGGAGATAGTAGAACGAGACCCATTGCTCACCGTGATGACGCCGCTAGCACCGAATCTCCAAGATCGGACCTAATCGAGACAGTACGAGAATGGGGTCAAAGGCGACGGGACGATGACGTCGGATTGGACGTGCTGAAGCAAGGGCAAAGCGAACCCATTGGCTTGCTGAGCCAATGAGATAATGTCTCTCTAAAGACAGGCACGTATCGTCTGGAAGGCCGACGCGCTTGGCGTGGTACTCAAGGAAAAGTCTCTGAAGACCTGGCGCGTATCGGCTGAGGAGCCGATACGCTGGGCGTGACGCTCAACATATAGACAACTCATCGGCTAGTACTCTGATGAAACGCCGTACAGAGACCTATAGGCCTAAAGCTCATTCTACAGTCGGCTGCCTTATAGGTTGAACTTAATCGATGCAGCATGAGCCCGACGACGATGGAGAGAGCTTGATAGACCAATAGATACTGCACGGACGTGATACGATACATCCTATCGGCCTAAGAGGTCGATCCTAACCAATGTAGCCTTAGACACAATGAGACATATCGAGATAGTGGTGAGACTTTATCCCTTCGCCAAAAATCGGACCTAACCGATGTAGCCCCGCGCCGAGAGCCAGACCCTGCCGGTAGAAACCTATATAAACTAGGGTGGTGATGCGCCGAGGTTATATTGATCGAAGGATTCATCTGTTTACATGTCTCCAGGGGTCTATATTTATACCCCGGATTTACAGAGTCCAACACATTTTTAACAACTATCAGACGTTATCTCTTTATATAGATAAAATAAAATATCTCTAAGATAGTTACCTAAACTAACTAAACCTTTCTAATTAAATAAGATACAATTTATAAAAGATAAAGTACCTTGCCGTGGGTTTCACGGCTTCTCCGCAAACTTAGTCTTATCTGGATAGTTTTCTATTTCAGTATCGAGTCTTTCTTTGTTTTAATCCGATCGGCTTCTTCCCTGTAGTGATCGGACACCTCTTCAGCCGATCGGGTTTTTCTAATTCATCATCGATGTGTCCAAATTTTAACGTTAACACCTCAACATGTAAATTCATATCAGCCGGAATTGTTTGTTGTAGGTCTGCTAGCAAATCATTTAGCAATGTCCGTACAGTATACTGTTTAAGAAGCCAGCATACCTAAGATGTTCCTTAATATCACCATTGCTTTGCATGAGACAATTCCTACAGTTAACTGGTTAATCACAAAATGTGAATTCTAGGAACTGAAATAACTCTGCTTTATATGCAGCATTAATTCTTGGCTTATTAATTCAATCCCTTTTGATTTATCCAATAATCAATGACAAAGACACAAAAATTAATTGAGGTATTAGAACTAGTTGGGTCTATGGGATTATTAGATCCTGCAAATGTATCACGTCCTAGTCACAGCTGTTAGTAGACGGAAATAACCACCCGGTGACTAGACAACTCGAGTTGCCTAAATATGCGAAAGCCATACACCAGTCACCTAGAATCTGAGTCAATAAAATGAAGGCTACAATAAGATGCTATCCACGTGCATTAAAAAAGATCAAACACCTGATTTGTACTGCCACAGGTATTAGATACAAGTTGTTGTGTGAATTGAACACAGATCGAACACCTGGTGTTCATAAAAATAGAGCACTAGCTAATTTTCTAACCGTCGTCTGCAACTGACTGGCTTGGAGGCCTGACCTGCTTGATTGCCAGGAATACATGCACCAAGTGGATACGAGATGGTTACTCGGCTGCTGTTGCTGTTGTGCAGCAAGCACAGGGGATGCGCATTGGCGGACGTCCCAACCGATCGTGACATGCTCCAATGCTGGTATGCAAGGTTCTTCATCTACTTAGAATCAATAAATAGGGAGGGGTCAGTTGGAATGCCACCCCACTACCCAACTGTACCACCTTTGACTGCTGCTATTCGTGGTATGTAAGAAAATGATCAGCTTTCTATGGATGATATGCTTGATGGTTCTTCACCACAGAGGTCTTCTGTTATTGAAGTAATAATGCCCACTCCTATCACTCCTCGACGAACAAAACAGATGAGGGGTATGCAATAAAACATGCATCGGCCAAACGAGTGAAGTTAACGGCTATCAATGTTCTATATACAATATACCTCTTATGCATAGACTAATCATCTTCGATAATACCATATACCAATACACATACACATATATATTCTTAAAGTTGAAAGTATACACGACTAAGGAAGTTGGTCTCCAACGAATCAAGATAGTGGAATCCGATCCGAAGACAAATCAACCTACTAGGCTGTCTTATATAAAAAATACTATAAGTTGTACTTAGACAAAGAGGCACCTACTAGTATAAATATAATTGACTTTCAAGAGGGGAGAGCATCCAATCTTAAGCCAAACACATGCCATATTGAGCCAAAATCAATGGAATGCTACTGGCTGTCAATTATTTTTTTTGCTGTTTAGGTTACCGAATACTAGTTAGGTTACTTAGGGTAGACTGCTTCCATCTTGTACTCTATGTGATTCTATTCGCCAAATACATATAATCAAGAGTAGCACTATTACTCATGTCAAGGGTTTGAACCTATATAAAAATTCTTCTATGTTGTTTTCTTATTATCGTCTCGTAGAAACTTGGTAATAGCTAAACCCTACACCCACAAATAATATAGATTGATATCATCAATCAACAGTTTGCATGCTAGGTAGGGGCATAGTGTTTCAAAGGTTTCCATCAAAGATGACTTCAAAAAGCAACATTTCCAGTGAAGGTCTCGGTGATAACTTGGGCCCAGAAGATTCAATCCGGCTAGTGGTTGCCTACCTTCAAATCAGAATCATCATTATCCTAGTGATGACTACACTAGAGTTGCTAATTTGCATATTGAAGCCGCTTATAAGGAGAGTCAATCTACGTCCAAACAAGATGGTTTTGACAAAGTGCTCGTGTTCTCATTTGTTGTCTTAGTGTAAGGTGTTCAAGACAGAGGTCACTCGATAAGATGGTTCCGACGACAAGCCTGCACCGACATGTATCAATCTGATGATATAGAATATAATCGACAAATGACAGATGTTGACTCTGATCATCTATGGAGGTTTATTAGATTAGATCCAAATGACCCCTCCGTATTCCACAGGCTTGGAGATTATGGATCTAAGGACTCTTCCTCAGATACAATATCCAAATATATTATTGGGGATCCAATTGTCATTAGATTCGAGAAGACTTTACCAATATATAGGAAACTAACGAAAGGTCTCAGAGCTAAGGAGGTATTCAGATTAGTGTCATCATCTACATCTGTTCCCTTCTAAGATGAAGGCATCACTCCTCTACAACACCTAGTAATAGCACGTTCTTTGCTGGACCAACTTTCAATAGATCTCATCTCCAAACCATAGTTCACGGTATGGTTCAAGAGGATGAAGTCTTCTATCACCACTGTCAACGCTATTTTTGCTGGAGCTATGGGGGAAGAACCGGAGAAGACTATATCAGCTAGTGAAAAATCATCATATGTGAGTCAAGGATAAGGAAAAAAGAAGTGTCAACTCTCAGACTAACAGAAACAATCATCGTGCTTGGAAAAACACATGGGATTGCCCTCAATGATGAGATGTTTCACCACCACGTTGATCTCACCAACATCATGATGTACGTGATTACTTCTAGAGATGTAGAAGGAACTGTGATCAAAAGGTTGACCACAAAGATCATTGAGAACATCGTGAGGACCATGGCTAGTCCCCACATCAAAGCCGAGGAAAGGAGGATTGACGAAGCAACGAGCATAGTCAACAACATTCTCAATCGCCGCATCAATGTCAAGATCATGATGACAGCTTTCTCAATAATTAGACTGCAACAACTTGCCCAATGGCTCATCATTCTCTTCATCATCATCTTCATTAGATTTAGATCATTAGAAAAACCCTCGGTATGACAACCATGATTCTTCTTTTCGACTAGGTGGAGGTTGTGCAGCGTTTTCTCATTCTCTCATAGAAGTGTGGTAGCCATCCAAATTCTGATGTGGCCTAGCGGAGAAGTACGATGGAAGCTCAGATCTTAAGGAATTTCTCTTAGTCTACTCTACAACCTTAAATGTGGCTATAGCAGATGAGAATACAATGGCAAATTATCTACCCACTGCGCTCAAGGGATTTGTGAGGTCATGGCTCATCCACCTGCCCAGGTCATTAATTGCATCTTGGGATGATCTCTTCAAACAATTCATTGTGAATTTTTATGGTACACACAAGAGGCACATTGTCGAGGACGATTTACATGCTATGATACATAAGGAAGGTGAACCTTGGCGAGACTTTATATGACACTTCAATGAGGGCTATAACACAATCCCACATATCACCGATGCATCTATTATTTAGGCATTCAAGTCTACTGTTCAAGATCAGTGGACAATACAATAGTTGTTGACAAGACAAGTAATTTAAGATCACCAAATTAGGTACTCTCACCAATGAAGCTCTTTGGCAGAGTAATGGAAAAAAGAAGGTGGTAGACAATAAGACCTCCAGAAAAAAAGGATACAAGCATCTCCAAAGACTTGGAACAACCTAAGAAGAAAAGACAAAATATGAAACGCAAGGCGAAAGAGGAGGTACTCGTTGTAGAATGAGTACCTCAATAGCCACGGTGTTACAAGTCTTAGTTCAAAGGACTAGGTTGAAAGTGGTACACAATCCATAAAACAAGTTGATCGAATGTGAAGTATACTCCCCATCCTAGAGACAGGCGATAAGGCTATAATCGTCGGATGAAGCCATAATGTTCTCGGTAGATGTCTACCTAACCATCTATATCACTCCTGGTCAATATCCTATTGTGGTCGAGCCTACTATTAGGATATTAGGGTTGTCCATGCCATGATAGATGGGGTAGCTCTATCAACCTACTCTTCCTCAGTGTAGTTGAAGCCATTAGGATTACTTGAAGTGAGCTTAAGCCTTCAACTTAGCCCTTCCATGAAATCACATTGTGGAAGCCATTATGGAATATCACACTGTTAGTTACATTTGGTGTCCTTGACAACTTGTAGATTGAGAAGATCAAATTAGACATTGCAGGCTTCAACATGGCATATAACATAATCTTTGGACAGACAACATTGGCTAACTTTATGAAAATTTGTCATTAAATGTATCAGTTTGTCAAGATAGGCCATGGGAGTCATTGCTATTACTAGGAACATAAAGGTTGCAACGTAGGGCGATAAAAAGAGTCTCGACATAGTTGATCAAACTCCATGTCTATCCGCAACAGAGGAATCTCCTTGGAAGCACAGTAAATCAAAGGTCTTTATAAAGCCTAATGGCACAATCAATGTAGTATCATTCTTCGACTCAAACCCCGAGAAGATAGTCAAAATCAGGGTAGGACTTGAGGAGAAATAGGAATTCGAGAACATCACTTTTCTTTGAGCAAATGCGGGAATCTTTGCTTTTCAACCATCCAACCTTCCCGAGGCCCATACGAAAGTGATTGAGTACAAATTGATGGTTCGACTAGACATAAAGCCGGTCAAACAAAACCTATGAAGATTCACACTAGATTGAAAGGAGCCTATTTAGGAGGATATCACTTTCTACTCCCTAGGATAGACCATCTAATCGATTTGATAATTGGATGCGAGTTGTTGAGTTTTCTCAATATTTACTTTGGATATAATCATATTAGCATGGCTAGAGATGATAGAGAAAAAATCATTTATAACCACATATGGTGCATTTTGATACATCAAAATACCCTTTAAATTGAAGAACATTGTAGCTACTTATCAATGAGAACTTCAATGTGCTTTTTAATTTCAGCTCGGACAAGACATTGAAGTATACGTAGATGACGTCCTTGTCATAACCAAGACCTCAAGGAAATATTATTGTAATGCCCAAGGTATCCACATAACTTGGGTGCTACATAACACACATAAAAAAAACCAAACATTCAATATTTACAACAAACTTGATAAACTTCCAGTGCATTTAAGACAACCATGAATAGAAGTGATCAAATGTTATGGTGGTTAAGAGTTATTCTTCATAGTAATTAATAAGTTCACTAAGTGAATAGAAGCAATGCCTATATGGGAAACAAAGGCCAAGAATACTATGAAGCCTATGAATTGTATGTTCTACAAATTTAGTTTTTTCTCATCGGATTTTGATGGACAATGACTCTCAATTTCAAAGTGGTAATTTTCAAGATTACTACAATAGCATTGGAGACAAGATCTACTTCATGAGGGTCTTAAATCCTTAGAGCAATGTCCAAGTTAAATGCACAAATGGAATAGTACTACAAGGCATAAAGACTCAAGTGTACAACTAGATGATAACTTGTGATCATCACTAGGTTGATGAGCTTCAATCTATACTATGGGCTACGTGGACAACGCTGAGAACTGCTACAAGGGAGATTCCTTTATTTCTTGTCTACGGATCCTATGCTTCTAATTGAGCTGTGCCAGCTTTCTTCTTGAGTCAAAAATTACTCTAATGAGGAATAATAGGACATTCAATCTCATGACATTGATTTAGGTGACCTCATCTTTAAGAGAGTGCAGAGCTAAGCCAACGAAAACAAAGTCTTGCCAAAGTTGGAGGGTCCCCATAAGGTTGTACAAGTAGTTCAACCAACAGCATACAAGATAACAAGTGAGTTATCCAATTCATAGAATACGTAAATTTTATGTTTAATTAGTCAAATTGTAAGGCTTTCAAATGTGTATATTATTGTCCTCTATATAACAAATTTGTGCGATGTTCCCCACTTTTGTGTTCCATATAGTCATTCCAATTTTAGCTAGGCTACACAACTAATATGATTAGGTTAGGGGATAGGAGTTCACTTCTTATGATAGTGTATGAACAGGCTATAAGCTCAACAAGGTTTGAACTTTTTGCCATGGGCTTGGGGCATTTTAGTTTCAAACTATAGTAGAGTAATATGTGGTTGCCTTCTTGGAATACGATTTCTAGCAAAACAACTAAGGCTAAGGGAGTACTTAATAATGTTTTGGGTACCTTGTTAACACAAATAAAACATTCACATATTTTCCTTGCTTTAGGAATTACATATATTACAAAACACTAATATATATTACATATATATCAATTCAGAGTAGATTTAGAAATTACATATATTACAAAACACTAATATTCTCTTGCCTAAAGTATTCTCTTTGCTGGAATACCCTACCAGTCTAGCCACTGCTACTAAATTGTCCTAAATATATTCTCCGCAAAGCCAATGAAAGATTGGGCTAGTGCATCGACTTTGACGGGTGACCTCTGAGAACTAAGTTCAAGGATTCTAGATTCAAATTTGGACACTGATTCTTGAGGAAGGTGAGAACATGGGCCTCTCCATTTTGACTTGAACACTTGGACTTGGCTCTAAAACATTTATTGATTTGATGAGAAAGCCTTATGAAGATGTCACAGGTATCCTTGAATTAGTCTAGATATCCCTAAAGACTATCATTTGGCTCTGGATGATATAGATAGTGTGAAGTTGCTTATATGAATTCTCCATGTAAGCCTTGACACGGATATCTCTATTTTTGTAGAGTTTCCTCTCTCGGTCCTTGGTAAGGAGGTTGGTCTTTAACTTCTCCAGCATCAGTCCCCTCTCTAGATTCTCATTTAACAGTTGTGAGCCTCTTCAAAATACTTGATATATACCATGCACAAATAGCTCCTGTGACTATTACCTAATATGGGGATAAATAAGGAAATACGTGTGATAGTAAAAGCGTACCGGTGAGCTCCTTCTCAAGGAACATGACATAGGCTTCTAGCTCCTTAATGCGATTAAGAGTGCCAATGTCTTGAGAAAGATTGGTTGAAGGATATTTGGATTCACCTACTTGTGTGATGTCTTGAATATGTTGCTTGTTGACTGCAACAATATCTTCTTCCTCACTAAAATGAAGCAAATTGACAACAATGAGGATCAAGAGTGAAAACATTCTACTTGCCCAATCAAAATAGACATTCGGTCAAGTACTACCTGATATTCTATTAATATAAAGAGTGGCTAGAAAAGCAAAAAAAAAATTACAATTCCAAGTAGAGCTCCACCATTGCTTGGCTTACGAAGTCCACTTGCTTGATTAGCTCCTCCTATCAGTCCTCAAGCAAACCCTTCTTGATCACCTCGTTCACATCCACCTGAATGTTATGAAGCGAGAAATAGCGAGGGCATGCCCAGTAGTAATGTACATAACCATTTGAGCTTCCTTGGCATTATTTATGCATATTTTGGTGGGGGGCTAGCAAAGCTTCGTGATGAGGTCCTCAAGCAACATTATCATAGTGAACTTATCATGAAATTGTAGTGTTGAAACTCAGTGCCCTAGTTTAAGGGTCATGCCACTCATTGACAAGTAATGCGCCCTAAGCCCTTCTTGGAGGTTCTCTATCTTCTCCTTCTTATCATCTAGTGCCTTTGCTCCTAACTTGCGAATGACCTTGTTGTCTTGCACAAAGTGGCAGAGGGTCGCGTTGTCACTGGCTGCCATTGCCATATCTCCTTCAAGCACGCTTATCTGCTTGCATGCATCGCCGAGCTTGCCTTAGAGCTTGGCCATTTCCATGTCAATGACACTGGCATAGATCACCATTTCTCAACATAGGGATAACATGCGCCCCTGTAGATAGACGGCGATGATCCCCAACATCTAGAATCAGCGGTAGCAACAGATGTCAGGGGAAGGAATGGTAGAGGGTGGGTGGAAGACTTCGTTGTCGGGGATATGGGGGCCTCAAAGCCTATTCCTTCCTCCTTCTTAGAGTACTCGTCCTAGATGGTATGAGTAGAGAGACAAGAAAAATATCAACGTCAGAAGACCCACAATTGACAAGTACTCAAAATTTGTGAAATAGGATACTTTCAAACCTAGCCTAGGGGAATGGTAGAGGGTGGGTGGAAGACTTCGTTGTCGGGGATATGGGGGCCTCAAATCCTATTCCTTCCTCCTTCTTAGAGTACTCGTCCTAGATGGTATGAGTAGAGCAACAAGAAAAATATCAACGTCAGAAGACCCACAATTGACAAGTACTCAAAATTGGTGAAATAGGATACTTTCAAACCTAGCCTACAGTTTGCCTTTGGGGAAAAATATCTCGCGACATCCCTAGGCTCGTATGAAGACATCAACAAGTAAGACAAGTCACATATATTGGTCTAATGAGAGAAAAATTCGTACTCGAGATACACTTTACGAAATAGAAGAAATACATATCATTGTTGAGCGAGCGGCTATACCCATACTAATGGATGGCACTAACACTTTTATCTTTCGAGAATTGCTACTACTGGCAGTAGTAGTTAGGGCATATAATGCTAGTTCAGCCACCTTGGCCGATGCCTACTCTATTGCTGCCTTGTCATCGGTAGTTAGCTAGTGATCCATGAGGGGCTAATGGCGTCGATCGGTGGAAGATCATAATAATATTACTACCTAAGTCTATGTTGCCAATAATGGTAAAAAAGGTAGGAGTTGGGAACTGAGAAGAGAGGCCTTACATTAAAGACCTTGTCTCAATAGGTGTGCATGAGGTCAAAGACGGGTGCGGGGACATTCTTGGCTTATCTTACCAAGTCTGTCACCACCTTCTTGATGTGGTCTCGGACTTTTACATCACTATGTTCTACCCTATAGGTGTTGGAAGACAAGGAATTATGTTTCAGCATAAATAAGTGTAGAATTTGGAATAAATTGCACATACTATATACCCCGGTGTGACATCCGGGATGCGTCCATATACCTTGAGTACAAGTACGCATGGTGATGACAACGTTGCAAATGCTGGATCTGATGACACACAAAGTCTTTGACTACTTCGTACACCTTTAAGACCTAGACTCTTAGTCCATTGTGGGCAACCCCCATGAGCATGATGCCATCGATGCCCTCTCCTCCTGTGACATAAGGTCAAAGTAGCTGACTGAACACTTCCACATCGCTTTCTCCACCCCTAAAACCATCATAGAATGGCACAGCCTCTGCGATAATGGGGTGTAGCACTTTAGGACCGTACAATGATGGGGCGCAGTAGATCTGCCTTAGCTATGATGGGGCATGGCAAACCTACCCTTGAAGATGATGCCTCCTCCATCCCTAGCCATTGCACCACCAAGGCATCCCCAAGCACTGATGACAGACGATGATTCCCCTTCCCTCCCTAGTGCAGCTATTGTCGCTCCTCCGTTCCCACCTAAATGCCTCTACCCCATCCATGTCCATCTGATGGCTGGCGGTGCTCCCACCCTAGAAATAGAGTAGGATGATGATGACGGGGAAGGAGAGAAGCATCCTCTCTAAGGTGGTTGCAAGTGAGGTCTCAGAAGCTGGAAGATGGTGCCACTACTTCTCTTCTCTGTGCTCCATCGACGATTGGTAGATCTAGTCTGGCCTAGCCATCTCCTTCCCAAGCAATGGCACACACTCCCTGAGGTCATGGGTCATCAAGCGACGATCGAGCTACAGAAGCGGTGTCACACCCGAAAAATATTCTTTTCCTAGATGCTATTGTATTGATCCCTGTCCTAGGAAAAGTTAGGGCACACCACAACAACTTAAAAGATGTATCTTTAATACATCAATAATATTTACATCATTACAAAGTCTCACAAGGTCAGACAACAAAAGAAAAACAATAGCGAACTAGTGGGCCTACGGCTCCATCTTCACATGTGCTTAACTAGAGTCTAAGCCAAAACACAACCTAGGGCTTCTTCTCCAAGACTTCTTTCTAAGGAGCAAAAATATAAGAAAGACTGAGTACCAACCATAGTACTTAGTAGGACACACCCAAAAAATACAAATTTAATGCATAGGGTACAATGAATTAATTTATAGGACTACTTTGTAGTAAATAGTAATTTAGAGACATTTAATTAATTAAAGCTAGTTTAATTAAAAGCACAAACCTAATCTATTATTCATTATTATTATGTAAGTTCTACCTAAATGCAACTTGCCCTATCAAGATCTACTACATCGTGGCTTGATCCAAGAACATACCATGCTCTGCTACACCGCGCAATGGGTCCTAGGTATCACCCACCATTCCAGTGTGATAGAAGCAAACGACTAACTCTGGTACATTGCTCAACTTGCCCATAACCGAGGGCGCATCTATTCGAATATGTTAACTCCAATCAGAGGTGTATACTATACCAACTAGATAGTCCTCCCTCACGTCGCAGCGTGCCACATACCACCACAATATGTATGCAAAAGTTGTGATATAACTATTCACTTAACCTAATCCTAACCAAGGGAACCGACATAGACCTCCTCGACTAATAACCTCTGGTATAGAAGAGACGGTCTATGCCCCTAGGCATCTTAGTTAAATCCACCATTATCTACCAAGCATATCTGTCCAAACCTGGATATCATTCGTCCTATTTGTTTCCCTTTGATTAGAATCAGTCCAAGCTTTAGGCTAAGCCTTACTCATTAGACAGGTAGTTGTATGGATATGCTTTGCATTTGAATCTCTAAAGATTGGTCCTTATAGTGGTCAAGATGCTCCTAATAAAACCACATATCTTGCACCCCACCAAAAATGGGTTTTCAAAATTTTGAAGGAAGAAACCAGCATTTCATGGTAAATATCATCTTTTTCAGAAAGTTATAGAGTTATTTCTAAAGTCTAACTATTAGAGAAACAACTAAATGTGTCACTAAAGCAAGGCTAAGCATATTCTTAAATTTCCTATTAAGCACCACATATAGAGTTTCACTAGCTAGTTTTTTTTTACCTAGGGTTGTATAAATTATATACAAACAAATATAAGAAAGGCTATGTAAAACATTTATATTTATGGTAAATTTAATAAAGTCTAATGCAATAATTTAAATTAAAATAATTTTTATAAACTAGGATTAAATATGCTCAAGGAGAGTGTGGCTAGCCTTGCTCAAATGAAAAAGGTCTTCACACGGTTTCGATGAGAGAAACTAGCAACATTTGTAATAGCAAGGGTGCACCACAAGTGGGAGGACGAAGACAATTGTGATAGGAGGGCCCTATGTATCAGCAACTATAGTGTGGGAGAGCAGTCTGGGCCACGTAGGTGTGTGCGCGAGAGGGGATTTGGCTGCACAGTGGAGCTAAGCGGAGGTAGCAGTGGTTGGGCCACTTGGTGTGAAATCGGCTAGCGTGGGCTACGCCTAGGAGGGGACATAGGCTGAAAGGGAGAAGGAGGGAAGGGATGGACCAATATTCTGTTCAAGAAAGGAGAAGGATTCATTTTAGATTTTTATTTTTAAAAAACTCTGAGAATTGTTTCTAGTACTTAATAATTAGTTTATGTTCTCTAAAAATTCAAGTAAAATTTTATTAAATATTTTGAGGCACAAGGAATTCAAGAAAAATTCTCCAAGCCTCATTTAAATTTTTCCTAGACATATTTTAGTGTTTAATATTTTCTTTTGGCTTTTAATAAATTTTACTATTCTTTTTTTCTAGTGATTTTTAATTAATATTAATTTACCACGTTGTGGCAAGCGGTGTGCTTGCAGCTTTATCGATCGGTCACCAATTTTTGTTTTTGCATTTTTTTGGCTGAATTTTTCTTATCAGTGACAGCTCGTCCCTCCGAGCCGTTACAAGTGTCTCACATCTGTATGGAGTGGAGCACCATCGACATCAATGACCAAAATTCTATAATGGCTGTCTCGGCTCTTATGGATGACAATTTTAAACCGTTAGAGATGAGGTAGTATGTGGTAGTGAGAAGATAAGAGAGAGATTGTTAGGTATATAAAGGGCTCACAATCTCGCAAAGAGTATTTTGAAGAATAATTGTGCAAGTTGATGTTGCATGTAAAAGACGGCCACCTTCGATGTCCTGACTAGATGGAATGCTACATACTTGAAAGACTAGCGTATGCACCTTCGCCAATGGCAGCTTTGATGTCCTCGTTGTTATCTTCAACTGCTGATGCGATAGTGCGAAGCAGTTTTGTGAGCTTTGCTCATGAAGGACCAGCCAAATCAACTAGCCTCTTCCTCCTTTTGGGTGGCATCTTGGTCATCTTCACGTTTGACATGGTCATCCATGATCAAGCATAAAATTAATTATTAGCTTTGAACCTTGTAGTCCCTGATTGGATTACACTAGTAGAAAAACTATTTTTCCCTGGTGTGGGTTGTTTCACTACGCAGGCAAACCATAATTGTGGCTGCCTGCAAAGTGGTCAGTGGCCCGGAGAGCTATTGGCCTTCTGGCAAAGAAATATTGTCATAGGCAGCTGGCTTAGCGAACCGCCTACGAAAAATGGTTATTGCAGGCAGCCGGCTTATATTTTCATATGTGGTCCGCTAAGCTGGCTACCCTCTTTATAGCATGTCTATAAAAATAATTTGCAAAATAATCTCTTTGCTCATCATGTTGTTCATTCCAATTCAATATTTCTCTCTAAAAACTTTGAAAATAGAGGAGGGAGGTTTTGACCTCGAAATCTTTAATAGAGTTGATACTTTGAGATTGGATGTATCTTTGGCGTTCTCTTTTTGAATTTTACCCTTCTAGATTTATGCTTTTAATGCAATGGATTTTTAGTAAACTATAGTTATCTAAAAGCTAGATCTAGAAATTTTAAATTGCAACCACTCATAGTAGACAAATGTTTCTATATATTCTTCAAGCAATGATGTGCTCTCTTATAGAAATCATGAAATTTAGGGACATTAAATGGATAAATTTGATGTGCATCATCGTATAAATCTATTTTGGATAGAGGAGAGTGAAATTTTGTAATTTGTTTTTTTAATCTAGATTATTTCATAGTTTCATTTAGGCCAATTCTCGTCATGTTTATTTTCAATCTGTATGTATTTGCTTTTTTGAATTAAGGAGTGGTGAAAGACAAGGAAACATCCCAATGGAGGATCATGATGAGTGATCTTAGAACTAGGTATATGCAAGAACCCCAGCTCACCGAGGAGGGCTTGGTGGTGTTAAAAACACTAGGCTACACGAGGTAGCCAAGTAATTGGCAAAGAGCAAAAGTAGGGGGAATTCAAATCCGACTGAAAGAATTACCAGCTAATTTCCGCATTAGGCAATCTAGAGTACTAGAAACATGTGTTCAAAAAGGACACAAATTGGTACAAGTAGTGAGATAGAGACAAACAGTACATAAAGGATAGGATCAGACGGGAGATCATTGGGGAATTCAAGCATTTTATGTTTAACACGCTAGCATCTAAAGGATGTGATTCTAATGTTACAAGAATGGTTGTAATGGATTTAGATTCTACAGTCATGGAGTCAGAATCATGGCACCAGGAGCCCATCCAGTGACTACACCTGAAAGGGCATATCCTGTCGATGATGTAAAAGATAGAATCCCTTGTAGTATGCATATCCTTGTTGGAAGAACAAAAAGGACGTAGGAGGTTACCAAAGGCTATACGATTCCAAGCTGCAAGTTTCACTACAAAGATATTCTAGCTTACTATTGTAAGGTTGAGGTTAATCATAAGATATAAGATATAGGCATTCCTACACCTAAGGGCCCAAAGGAATATTATATTGGTGGGTGGAGCTAATCCTTTCCCTACGATTGAGAAAATCACTGGATCCAGCACTATCTCCATACCCTACTTCACATGATCCGGAAGTGATCCCCATGAACAATGAGCAACCTTCACCCAAGAAACTTTCGCCAAGATGTCAGTTGACTACCATCTCCTATGGCATATGAACCTAAGATCTCCCTCAATGTGCCTTCACCGAGACAGCTGTCGTTGCCACCTAGCACAATGTATTAGTTCTACCTACGAAGATGACAACTCATGACACCAAGGCTCAAGATGCCACATCGATGATGTCAATGAAACAGGTATTCAATAGCAATGGAAGGGACGAGGGGAGAGGCAAGACCTAGAATAAAGCTTATCAAAGG
Organism: Oryza coarctata; assembly: GCA_030770085.1. NCBI lineage: Eukaryota > Viridiplantae > Streptophyta > Magnoliopsida > Poales > Poaceae > Oryza > Oryza coarctata. The sequence continues at coordinate 7,987,911 of CM061483.1, read as the reverse complement.
AGCTATAATTATTGCTGATAGATGATGTTTTGACTGAGTTTTAGAATGGCAAACTGTTCGTACCTAGCTGGATTATGGTAGAATGTCCATGGCAGATGAAAAGATGGCATGAATGATACGTGAGAGCAAGTAGAAAAGACATGAATGTGACAACAAATGCAAGACCTGGCAAATGTTTTCATGAGTATACTGAGTCTACCATATGTATCATTCAAAGACATATGCCCTGTATCATCAAGAAAAACATGATGTCAACCTCGTCATCGTGTCGTGTCTGTGAGTGAACCTTAGAGTCATTGTTGTCATTTACACATTTAACAATATATGATATTTTTTATATAAAGTTTCAAATGGATTCTTTTGTAGGATGCAATATTTCCTAGTTGAGCAGTTGTGCAAATTTGTCGTTTTCTTAAATCCTTGTTGAATTTGTGAGCCAAATCACACTTACAAACTGCATACAAATAAATCTAAGGAGTTAGCAGACAAGGTTGACAAAAAGGAGTACATACAAAGAATACACCAAAACCGGATGTTGGAGGTGGGCGCCTACATAGGAGGCACAATGTTATTTATGCATAACAAAAGATGCATAGTGGCCCATATAACTTTAGCTAAGTAAGAATACAACCCTATCAAGATTTTAATTGTATTTAATCTACACTTGACCATGTTCATATTGTATATGCACTAACCATTTCATCTGTTTTCTATTGTATCCGAAGGATGGAGAGGTAGTGGTACTAACCTACTCAACTACCTATCTAAGAGCTATAGCAAATTCTGTACTGTTTTAAATTAGTTATAAAACTATAGTATGGACTTTTATTTCTGTTGAGTTATGATTTCAATTTCACAAGGTTTTCTTTATTGTGTGAACACAACGCCTACATGTGTTATTTTCATAACTAGGGGCCATGACTGCATCAAGAAAGCGCTAACTTAGTCATCCATACAGATTAGCCGGTAATATGCTAACACAACATATGACCGTGGTTGTCCATATATATAATTGCTTAACTAATTTACATCGTATTTATGTCTTACAAACAGCCACATGCAACCCCAAAGCAACATCTATGTGGATATTATTTACGCAAGTACATTAGGGTTGTCGGGATCTTAAAGATTTATCTTCAATAAATATATATCTTTCATAATAAATTTAACATACTACATATATGTTAACACTTTGTTAACTGTACTATTGATTTAGGTGTGTAGAATCCTGTATGTAAGCCACAGGATGGATGATACAGGCATTGAAAACACACAAACGGGATATGTGCTACTTTATCCAACATGAGTGCTATCACGAGCTAGGCTGGTTCTTGGACACCAGAGGGGCTCTGGTGCAAGAGAAACGTGCAAGTATAGCTAAATGGACCAAAACAATTATATAGTTTGTGAGCACCAATTATTTGTAAATACTTGATTACAATATGGATGTTTGTTTGTATAAAATTGTATATATGTATAGTTTTTCCTTAATTATAGAATGCCAAAAAGAAATAAAATTGACACTGGTTGCAAATCAAATTTCACAGGTGTTTAAAGTGGCCTTCTGCAATAACGCATTTTCACAGGAGGCAAGTGTCAATGGACTGCATGCAAAAATATGTCTTCCTAGGAGCCCACTTATACTGACCGACTGCCTGTAAAATTTTATCTTTGTAGGTGGCCTGTCGGTCTGTCTGTGAAAATTTTCATAGGCCTTTACCTTGCAGGCAGTGCTGCCAGCAGCCTACAAAAACCTATTTTGTCTGTAATGATAATTTTTCTAGTAGTGCTAGCTAGACTAGTAGTTAAATAATGCTTGACTAATTTGTAATAGACAATTGGATTGCAAAAAAAATTATTGGTGTTTTTATTACAAACTAATTGAATGTTTTTTGTTAATGGAATGCTATAGTTTTTTTTCTCAAGGTGGAGAAATTTTTTGCTATAGAAGGAATTCATGCTCTGGAAGAATCGTGCTGTTTATCAAAATTTGTCAATTGTCATCGAATGAGGTTATGAAATTTGAAGCCCTGGAAGACTGGACCAAACCAACTGTGTGACTGCTTCTCAGTTGCTTTACTATTTAATTTTATTGTCGCTTAGTTTCACATCTACATATATTAGAGATATATATTAGATATTGTTGTGATTATAATTTTGTTTTCAGATAGGTTGAATAGAGTGAATTTTGAATTGAACTCTGGGTCCGTGTGGTGAATTTCTTCTGCAGAACACAGGCCATTCTGATGTTGTAATATTTTGCAGAACACAAAACACCATTTCACAAGTGTCCAGAAAAACTATGCTTTGCTCCTCACTAGTGTTGAACACAGAACTAGAGTTGAATATCTTCTGTATACAACTTCTAATCTGCTATTATGATGTAAATAAATACATAGATTACAGTAGAGTCGCCAACAGACTAGACTAGCAGTGCAAAGGGGTGACAATTTCCCTGTCGGGGGGACCTGGCCCCATTGGAGCTAGGGGTGTGTGGGCATTTTTACCCACTGGTGAGCGGATGCGGGGCCTGGGGCAGGGGAGGGGACTCACCCGCGAAGCCCCGATGTATGTGTACTCACTCTAAAAATAGCCTATTTTAAGTTCCAATTGGTCCATGCAGCGGAGAAATTGAGTGAACCATAAAATTGGGGCACTCAACTTAACCCTAATTCTCAACCCTCACTCCCTCTCTCTCACCTAGTCATCTAAAACTGCCACCGCCACCATTATGTGCATGTTAATTTGCTTGCTTGCTTGACTAGCTCGATGGACAATTGGACAATGGTTGTGAACTTATGATTTATTGGAATAACAATGGTTGTTATCTATGCATGTGTGTTACTTTGTTAACTTTTCTTGTTATTTACTGATATTGACCATGTACTTATGCCACTCTATAATGAGCACATATTATTATTCAGTGAGGTGCGATATATCTATGGAGTACTTACTACATACGGGTAATGCGGGGCCCACTCACCTGTTGGGTCCATTGTGGGGGCACAAGGTGGGTGGAGAATGCGGGGAGCAGGGACAGGGGAATTCATGTTCAACCCGGCCCTACCTCTCCCTTGCCACCTCTAGTAGTGCACCAGCACAGACTGGGCAAGCAACACATGTACAAGCACACAATGGTCGACCCATGGAGGGATGGTGGGTTAAGCCAACCCATGGTCTTTAGGCAATCATCGATGCCATCATAGGCCAGACCATGGGTTGAGCCAGCTCAGCCCACCTGCATCCCTATTTGTGCAACAACAAAAGGCACTAATGATGGAAAATCTTCTTGCTTGACGCCAGCCATGCAACTGGAATTGCTTTTTTTTGCATTGAGGCTTTTCAAGATGCAACACATTTGTTCATGGAATGCCAATTTAGCAGGAAAGTTTGGGACCAGGTATGTATTTGGAAGGGATTGAGCTAGGAGATTGCTCTACAAAACTTGATCATCTCATTCTTTTGGGACATATATCTATGATAGTTCTAAAGGAGAGAAGTGCAATAGTTGAAGGTGAAAGTAAATCTAGGCCTTCTCGTTGGTTTTGGATGATAGATAATATGAAAAGTATACAAGTTAGTACTCGGGAAAATTGAATTAATGAAAAAAAAAGCCTCTACTATCAAGAGAAGGACTTGACATTGTGTTTTAAATATATTTTTTTTAGTCCTAGGATTGCCTTACTATCAAGAGAAGTAGAAATATTTTTTTATTGGTGTTGTTTTTCTCTAGAGAGGCCTCCAAATATTTTGTCAAACTCACTTGATATTTTTTGGATAAATTTTTCTGCCTAACTATGAAAATGGCCCAGAGTCTCGGCCTATGGCGTGGAGTCTCCAAAGAATTTTTTTTAATGCAGTGAAGGTTGTCCAGAGTCTCTAGAGGTTTGGATCAGATACTTCGCATTGGCTTTGCTATATTGGATTCAAGTGTGTCTAGAGTCTATAGCCCCCAAGGATGGATACTTTGGAGTTTGGATTTCTACGTAACGGCTAGTTTTTAACTCCACTATCCCCACTTTTAGAGGGAGGTTGTTCATTCATTTTATCCTTCCCCATAGCTTTTGTAGGGTTTCACACTTCTCTCTCTTGGCTTCTAAACTAAATCTATTTCTTTGTGAGAGATCTTTTGGAGCTAGAGAGTGAGAGGGTTAGGGCTTTAATTGAGCACTTGTGTGATAGGCTCCGATATGAATCGGCAAGAGGATAGCCTGATCTTCACGATAGTAGGTTTAAGAACAAAGAATAACTTGCTATAGAAACAATAGGTAACTAACTTTATACCTCACCAAGGTTGGATGCGACCAAGCAACAGGGAGAAAGGCACCAAAACCTTGAGGACTTTGACTCGATCTCCAAACGATCACAGAACCACAAACCGGGACTAATCCACACAAAACGATGTAGCCTAACTGAAACAATTGAGCATGAAGTAGGGGACCTCAGAGAGATCTCTCACAAGCCCAAGAAGAACTTGCAAGAACAAAGGTGTGTAAGACACTCAGCAACTCGGCTACAATACCATATCGGGTTATCAAATGATCAAAAGTATCATTTCTAGTAGCATATAGGTGATATTTATACTAAGAACAACCCTCCTAGTTGGGTATGAACTGAAGTCACCACGTTGGGAGGTGGAAGGCCAATTGATTGAGGCATTTATGAAGTGGTCTTTAATTCCCGCGTGTCTGCTGGGCTTCTGCACAGTCTTCAGTAAAATGTTCATTACTCTCTGCTTGAAAATTCAAATAATGTGATGTTTGTTAGGTCAGAAAGTGGACTTGATAAGCTTTTCAACAAGTAATTATTCACGTCCAAAGGTTACGGGAATACGGAGTTAGCTGCTTCATTTGACGGTCCAAACTGATGTTCCAATCCTCATGGTCCAATTGTTGTAGTTCGTCCCCACATAGAATAGCATCCTCATCTTTATGTGTATACCTCTTTTTTGGAGTAGTTTTGCATGGCTACGCATAATTGGCCCTTCATACATATGCTTATGCGTAACTTGAGTAACCGATGGCATGTCCTCATCATTGTGGATCCATACCCAGCGAGAATTTGCACATTGTTTCTCTTGTAGGTTTTACTCTTAGATGGCTACGTGTTGCCCATGTCGCTAGGGAAATATAATAAAAGTACTATTTTCACTTGCACTTATGTACTTTGATATTTATCAACTTTTTAATATGTTCTTTGCCCTATGATAAACATTTTGGCACGTGCAAATGGGTAATGTGTGTGCATTTTCTAAATGCTACAAGTTGGTATCAAAGCTGCCTTAACACTAGGATGGGCCAATAGGTCCTAACCTTTAGGATGATATTTCTATGAAATTTTTATATTTTTGAAAACTTTATGTTCTATCTTTATCTACCCATTCTTTATAAAAATTGTTACTGATGTTGTCACTTTAATATTTTTGTAGATGTCTCTCATGATCACTCATCATGGCTTCAAGCATTTTGGCTTTGTTGTACAGTTATTCTTCATTTGCATGGCTCTTGGCTATGCACAAGAGGTGGAGTTCACTAGCATAGAGGTCTCACCTATTGACAATGATGACAACTCTCCCTACACTCTTTGGAAGCTCAGTGTTATGCTTCTCTCTAGCACACCCCTCAGTGCTTCGTTCATAGTTGAAGCACATGGAGACTCCTTCGAGGACACTTGCTAGTTTCTGCTCTTCTAGCCATTAGTCTACTATGTGGCTGTTACTCCATCTAGCTAATACCCACTCCCCACCACTTCTTCCTCCATCGTAGATATCCAGTGGAGCTTGAAAGCTTTAGAGGCACCACCTTCGAGGATGACACCATTGTCAAGCACCTAGCATGGATAGTGGAGGTGTATGACAAGTCCTGCATCGACATCCATAGGCTTGTGCACCATGGGCTGGTGCAGAACAACATGAACATCTTAAGTCTACAGCTGAAGAATGTGAAGCTCAAGAAGGACTTGGACACCATGTAGGACGAGATGCATTAGCTCAAGATTGCCTAGGGTCACATCTGCCACCCTAAGCTATGTTGCTTTTGCCTCAACATGAAGATCACCACCCACTATAGCACCTCCAACCCCATGCTTATCTGTAGTGTTGTTCCTTTCTTTCTTGCCTAAGCCTATGAAGAAGAATATGGTGGAAAAGTAGTCGAAGCATACAAAGAAGAACAAGCATCATAAGGATAAGGGAGAAGTTATACCTGCTGACCATGGACCACCTACTCCAAAGCGATATGAAGCACAAGGTGAAGCCCCTAGCAAAATCTAGTACCCTATACACAAAACTAGTTCCCATACATTGGAGGGATGCCATGTGTTGCACAAGGTGATAGCGCAACAACTGGCTTGAGAAAGACAATAATATCCTAAGGTATCCAGACTCCGAGGATGTGTATCCCAGTACCGACCTCCGTGTCACTCACATCTTTGGTGGTTCTACCTTCTATTCTTCTAAGAGGGAGTACAAGAAAGTGGAACGTGAAGTCCAAAACCTAGGGACTAATAACCAAGTTACCGTGGTAGGATGGACCAACAACAATCTCAAACACCAACCATCTAGCAATTAGTACTACCCTTAGAAGATATCCCATAGTGGTTGAGCCCACCATTAGGAACATCAAGGTTTTCCGTGTAATGATCGACAGTAGGAGTTCCATCAAATTTGTCTTCATTAGTGCATTTGATGCAATGGGAATCCCTTTCATAGGATTACCCTATATTCATCATCAAAACCACTAGGAAAAATTGCGCCACTAGTCACTTTCAAATAGTCAGACAAATTGAGAACTAAGAAGATCATATTTGATGTCACTAGCTTTGATATGGCATACAACATGATGATCAGGTAGACCGCATTGACCAAGTTCATGGCAGTTTCCCACTAAGCGTACCAGCTCTTAAAGATGCTAGGACTCAAGGAAGTGTTAACTGTCTCTTCAACCTGAAGGTTGCAATTTAGTGTGACAAGAAAAGTTTAGATACAAATTCCCATGTTGCTAGTGAAAAGGAAATAGTTAGAAATAGAGCAAACCAAAGATTTTGAAAAAAAACACAATGGCATCATAAAGATAGTATGGCTAACGAGTTTAGACCCAAGTCACACAGTTAAGATTTGGGTTGACCTCGATGAAAAATAGGAACTCAAACATACATCCTTGCGTAGCAATCATCTGACATGGTCGGGGTCCCCAAGAAAGTAATTGAGCAAAAGTTGATGGTAACACTAGAAGCCAACCTCGTCAAGAAAAAGCTGAGGACATTTGTGCCTGATTGCAAGGAAGCCAAATGGGAAGAGATTAATAAGCTTCAAAAAGCAGGCTTCATACGTGATGTGAAGCACCATGAGTGGCTTGCAAATCCAGTTATGATGAGGATGGCAAATGGCAAATGATGGATGTATGTGGACTTCATCAACCTCAACAAAACATGTCCAAAAGTTCACTCCCCACTTTCATGGATTGACAAGCTGATTGATTCCACAGCCGGATGCAAGTTGTTAAGTTTTCTTGATGTGTACTCAAGCTATCATCAAATCAGTAAGGCCGTAGAAGATGGGGAGAAGAGATCTTTTGTGATGTCGTACAGTATTTTCTGCTACATCAAGATGTCATTTCGGCTAAAGAATTCTGAGGGCACCTACAAGAGAGGAGTCGAGGGCACTTTCTAGATTGGTTGCAACAAAGAAGCCTACGTAGATTACATGATCATCAAGACAAAAACCTAGGATCTCTTGATGAAGAACCTCCAAGAAATGTTCCCGCCAACACTATGTGAAGCTAAAGATGGAGAAATACACATTTGGAGTACCTTTTAGGAAGTTACTTGAATTCCTCGTGTCAGGAAGAGGCATCCAAGCCAGCCTAGATAAGATAAAAATGATTGAGGAGATGAAGTCACCGAGAAGTCTCAAGGAAGTGTAGAAACTAACAGGTTGCATGGTTGCTCTTAGTAGATTCCCTACTATTGTGTGGGAGAAAGGATGACCCTTCTTCAAACTCTTGAAGAAGCAAGACAACTTTTAGTGTTGAAATTATATCTATCAAACCCACATGAAGAACTATTCTCAACCACATAGTACTCAGTCAATATTGTCCTTATTGTTGAACAGGACAAGTCATAGTGTCCAGTCTACTACATCAGTGAAGTACTGCATTAAGCAAAGTTGATATATCCCTAGATTCAGAAGTTGCTCTATGCCCTATTGATGACACCAAGGAAGTTTCATCATTACTTCCAGGCACACAAGATGACAGTGGTCTCTTCTATTTTGCTTGGAGAGTTGGTGGGCAACAAAGATGTATTGGGTCACATTGCCAAGTTAATCAATTTGATGTCAACTTTATTCTAAGAATAGCTATCATGTCTCAGGTGTTGATAGACGTTGTTGTTGACTTGACCACTCTAGTGGAGGGCACAATCGAAGCATATGTGCATGACCACTAGATCATGATGTTCAATGGAGCTTTCAATGCTCAAGGTGAGGGAGCTAGGGTTATTCTACAATCACCTACTAGAGATTGACTCAAATATTTTATAAGGCTTGAGTTTCAAGCAACGAACAATTCTACTAAGTACGAAGGACTTCTAGCGGGGTTAAAAGCAGTAGTTGTACTTGGTATCTATCGACTACTTGTGAAAGGGGAGTCATAGCTTGTCTCCAAACAAGTGCACAAGGATTATCAATGCCCTGAATTGGAATTAGCAATCCTCAAGCTTGAAAGATGATTCAACCGCCTTGAAGTCTGACATCCTTATCATAAATATAACTTCCAAGCAGATGAGCTAGTAAGGATTGCTCCTAAAGACAACCTATACAACAAGGCATGTTTCTAGTGATTCTTCAAAATCCATCGGATGTTGAGGACAACAACCTTCCAGGGAAAGGTGACAATGGCATGGGGGTTATAGCTGGTGGTAATCCATCACCACTAGCTAGGTGATCTCCGGCCGACGACATGTTGGCTGCGATGAATGAAGATTGATTGGTGAATACCATTGCCTCGATATTTGACACCTAATATTGTACCCGATGATGATGTCAAGGCAGAGAAGTTATTCCACCATGATTGAGAACATGTTGTACAAGTGTGGGTATAACAAAGTTCTCATGAAGTGCATCACAAGAGCTGACGGTGTACAGGTCCTGAAAGGTATTTATGGAGCTCATGCCACAGGACGTAGACTAGTCATTAAAGCCTTTCAATGAGGAATTTACTTGCCACCTGAGCTCCAAGACGCCTATAACAAGGTAAAGAGATGTGAAGCCTATCAGTTCCATAGCAAGCACATAAAGATGCCAGCAAAGGCACTACTGACAATACCTCTCTCATGGCCTTTCTTATACTAGGGGTTGGATATTCTTGAACCTTTTTCACTGGCATAAGGTGGATTAAGGCCCGTTTGGAATACTTCCTACTCTATGATCCTTGCCCTGTAAAGCTAAAACTATACCAAACAACTTTTATATCCTGGATTATAGGGAGTGGAGCAGCATTTCCATCACTCCATGGGTGGATTCGGCCGATACGCATTAGCCTTTAGAGGTGTCCCTTGACGCATAACGCTAAGCGCATCGGTCTCCCAGCCGATACGCACCCGCCTTTAGAGAAGCGTCCCCTCATTAGCTCAGCTAGCCGATGGGTTCGTTCCTATCTTTGATTCAGCACAGTCGATCCGGTGTCCTCCGTATCATTGCTATTGTCCTCGGTCTCGTACTGTCTCGGTTAGATCCGATCTTTGAGGTTTGGTGTTAATAGCGCTGTCACGGTGGGCGATGGGTCTCGTGCTATCATATCCGGAGCGGCATCGACTTTGCAGCCCGTGCCTTTTAATACTATTCCTTGCCAGTCTGTATGTGCCTTCATCGGTTTTTCTAGCCGATGAACGACTGTTACGGCTTACGTTGGCTATCCGGAGGGATCTTGTGTGCTTTGCTATTCTCTGAGTACACCCCGGTTTCTCCATCGGCTCTACGGTCGATCCCTCGTCGACACCTGTCCACATCGGCTCCCCAGCCGATCGAAGAGCTTCCCGATTCCTATCGGCAAATAGCCGATAGCGAAGGGCCTTCCGGGCGTGGCCGATGGCCATCTCGATCTTATCAGCAGATAGCCGATAGCGAGCGCCTATATCGGCCCACCATCCAACGGATCTGTTCGTCTCACCTCCTTATCAATTGCAGGGTCAAATTGATTGGCACATCCACACCCATACCGTCGCGCCGGAGCCGATCGAACCCTACAGCCCCTGGCACGCGTACCTCGAGCCTCGGAGAGAAGTCGATCGGCCTGCACTGGAGCTAAGGAGATCTCCCAGGCGTTGGCGCGTTCACACCGGGGCACGCGAGGGATCTTGGCGTGAACAAAGACCTACCAATAAGGGCGTTAATTTCTTGTTTGTGGCTATTAAACAATTTACTAAGTGGATTGAACAACATTCGGTCAAGAACATTACATCCAAAGAGTTTATAACGTTCATGAAAGGGGTATTTTGTAGATTTGGCTTACCTCCCAATATCTTGATCGACAACATATTGCAGTTCAAAAGTGATGATTTTCAACAGTACTATGAGGACATGGAAATCTAAGTCTGCTTCACTTTGATTGCACATCCTCAAAGTAATGGTCAAGTTGAGCGTGCGAACGACATTATTCTATAGGGAATCAAGACCCAAATGTACGATCGGATTAAGGACTGTAATCATTGCTCAGTCCTAGAGTTACCTTTAGTACTCTAGGCTATTCGCACTACAGCGACCACGACCATGTAGAAGACCCCTTTCTTCTTAGTCTTTGGATTCGAGGCAATGCTCTCTATAGAGCTACATCCTATATACACTAGGGTGAAGAAATACTCTAACAAGGATCAAGAGGAGCGAAGAATTGATGATGCCAATCTTTTGGAGTAGACCAGAGCGCACTGTCATAAAAACAACATGTTATTAGCAAACACTTGATGGGTACCATGACAAATGTATCTAGCCATGTGCATGTGTTGTAGGTGACTACATACTCAGAAAACTACAAACCAGGGTCGGCCAAAACAAGCTTTCACCTAAGTGGGAATGTTTGTACAAAGTGGTTCATATATCAAAGTCTGGCACATACAGGATCACAAACGATGAAGAGGATGAGCTGTTGAGTTCATAGAACATAGATCAGCTATGTAAATTTTATTTTTAAATTTCTTGAATCTATGTATATGTCCTTGTCTATAGTTAGTTCATGTTATGTCAATAAAGTTTTCCCTAGCAATTCCTAATCACGCACATCTCAATGTCGAAAGATTATGTTATCCCTATGGATTTTACGTTCTTTAGATGGTTGATAAGGTAGGGAATGCTCTATTATGTCTGACCACATACCTACAACTTTGCTTTTCATGATAACATATCTATGACCATAAGAAAGGGCAGGTTCAACCTTATGGCTGGGGGCTAGGGACATTTTCACTCTACCAATGATGATGATGGAACTTCACTGCTTTTCTAGGAATTTCTTCATAATAAACCAGCGTGGTGCTAGGGGATTTACATATATTACATGTAGTCAAAACTATTTTGTTCTAATATGAAGTAATTGGATTAAGCAAAAGAAATGCTGACATATCACATATTAGCAAATACTTGTTTCCCATGTACATAGTATTAATTATTTCTGTTACATGTTCTTGCGGGTACATTTGGCTTCTTATGATGATTACCAGGAAAAGTGCAGCCAGCAAATGGTATAGAATTCATGTTCAGCTAAGTTAACCATGGAGAAGACCATCGCTTCAATCTTGTTGGGTGACCGATGATACTTGGCAAAACCTCTTTGAAGAACACTAAGGTCAAGAAAAGGACACTTATCATGTAGACAAGCAAAATCATGGAACCTAGAAAATTGGCTAGCTTGCTTGGCTCCACTATCACTACCTATTGCAAGATGCTACAATGTGCTTTTCACTGCTCTGTAATCCTCATCGATGCTTATTTTCTTTCCCTCAGTCCCTCTTCCAGACAATCTCCCCTCATGTTGAGGTACTGATAAATCAATTGTTATCCCATCTTTTAAGTAATAAATACAACACTCAAAAACTTCTTCAGTAATATATTTCCCTATCATCAATCTCCCTAGGAGTGCACAATTCCATACATAGCCCTTGAGAATAGACATGTAATGCTCATATGGCCACATCTGACGTAGATACAAAGGACCAAGTGTAATTATTTGAGGCACAATGTGAACCATGAGATGCACCATCATATTAAAAACTTATGAAGGGAAGCATATTTCAAGCAGGCACAATGTCTTCATGACAAACACACGAAGAGGACCTAAATCTTTAGGATCTACAAAATTGCATTAAAAATAACACATTCTTGTGATGACCACTTTTAAATGTACTAGTTTGATTATCCTTATTGCAATAGTGAGAAAAATAGTAAGCATCATATGGCAGTAGTGTGAATTATAGCCAGACATTGATAAATGTTTTATCGAGACTAGTCACTTCATGTCTGATGAGAAACCAGTAGGCACTTTCACCTAGTGTAGGGACTTGCAGAGTGCCTTTTTCTCCACAGGTGGCAAGGTAAAACTAGCCGAAGAAAGGAAGATGTTTCCATTACCATGATCCATGGGGTAATGCTCTTCCCTGATACTAATCTGAACCAAGTCGTTGCCTGACCTTAGTGGTCGTCCTTTGTCTTTTTTAGTATAACTAGCAAGAGGCCAATGATGTTATCGAACACATTCTTCTTAAGGTACTTAACATCGATGGCATGACGAACCTCTATGTCTTTTAAGATTGGCATGTATTTAAAGAATATGGAGTGCTTCTTGAATGGTAAATTTGGCTTGGTCATATTTGTCTTCATCTTTCTAGGCATGACCTTGATGCACTCCATCATTTTGAACACTACTTGCCCATACATCACTTTTGGTGTCGATGAAGTCTTGTTAGTATCGTCAAAATGCTTTAGATTGATGTCGTATCTATGATTTATAGTTAAATGCACCCAGTGCCACATATACACTAGCTTGTCAAATGATGGGAGGGACATGTACATGGTTCCATCTAAGCAAATAACACATCATGTCTTCACTTTGATATGTTCTAATATGGAAAACAATGCGAGATAGTCATTAATGGTAATAAAATGATGGCTCTACGCGTGAAGTATTGCCATAAGGATTCATCCCACATCCGGACCCTATGATTCCATAATTCTTCCATATCTTCTACTAGAGGATTAAGAAAAACATATATCTTGATTTTAGGTGCGGCCCTTGTATAAAGATGGCCAGTAATACATAATTTTGCTTCTAACAAAAATAGGTAGGAAGGTTGCACATTATTGGATGTATTGGCTAAGTGTTGTGTGAACTATTCAAAGTCACTAGAAGGATTCATTCCATCTATAATCAATATAAACCTTATGTTTTTTGATCCTACACAAATTCTGGAAACATTGCATCAATGTTTTGCCACTGCCGAGCATTAGTGGGGTGTTGAAGTATCCCATCTTTCTTGTGACTCTCATGATGCCAGCGCATAAGTTCAACATCTCTAGGGTTCGAAAACAAATGTGTTGATCTTTAACTTGGAGGTACCATATCACTAGTTGTGGAATTTTTATCTATTTTTACTTGCATAAATTTGTTTCTTCCTCATAATCAACATCAAATCTTCTAATGAGTTGTTACTTGTTTTGTACTAATTGATCAGACTCTTTACAGTATAGAACGTAGTGGTTGACATAGACGTGTACCTTTTAGACACCTATTAACAAAGGACAAATAAAATTATTTTCTTAATAAGTGTTTGTTGTGAAGGAATTAGGTTTTGGAATCAACAAGAGACTTAACAGATTATCAAAACTTTTGTTAGACCAATTGTTGTTGGCCTTCAAACTCAAAAGGTGAACCACTGAACATAATACTTTGGACTCCTTGTCACATCTCTGACTCATTATATAGAAGTTCCTTCATCACCTTCTATAATGACTCAAAATTGTCTATTCCTTTGAATTCAAAGTGATGTAGCATCTCCTCTAAGTGAATATCATTATCACTAACACCATCCATCACCACATTATCTTTATCATCCATTGCAACATTCTTAGATTATTTAGTTTTAGGTAGGTTTTTCTCATCGTAGTTGGACTAAGTAGTGTAATTCTTAACAAATCCACACATCACAAAGTGCAATTTGATTGTCCCATACTTTTTGATTTTCTACACTCGATGCATGGAAAATGTACTGACTTTGTCTTCTTACTCAAAGCATGGGGCTTGGCGGATTCAATAAATTTAAAAACTTGTTCCACATATAGCTAAAGAAATCTTTTTTATCGTACATCCATGACCTCTCCATCTATAATTAAATTAAAGGTTATTTACGTACAATTTTTATATTTCAATTCACATATCAAAAGACCATATATATTTTAAATACATCAAAAAATATTTAATTATGTCAATAAAAATAGTTTCTACACACAAAAAAATTGCTTAAAAATGCAAATACATACATATTGAAAATAAACACAACAAGAATTGGCCTAAATAAAATTATAAAATAATCTATATTAAAGAAACAAATTAGGAAATGTCTCATTCCTCTCTCTAAATTAGATCTCTATATATGATGATGTATATACAAATTTATTAAGTACCTAAATTTCCTGATTTCTAGAAGAGAGCAAATCATTGGATGAAGAATGTATGAAAACTTTGGTCTAATATGAGCTACAAGTTGCAAATGAAAATTTTTAGATATAGCTTTTAGCTAGCTAGTTTAAAAAAATGCTTTATTAAATGCATAAATCTAGAACATAAACTTTAAAAAAGAGAGTGCCAAACATGCCTCCATCCTTAAAGTATCAACTCTATAAAAATCAAAACATCTCCATCTATTTTCAATATTTTTGGAGAGAGAAATGTTGGGTTGGAATGATCAATCTGAGGAGGAAGAGACTATTTAGCGTTGTCGATGCTGAAAGTCACTCATCTTTCACTGAATAGAAACTTACACCTCCAAACCACCAGAGTCAAGAATTAGGTCAACCACTAGATAGGGAGGTGCTCTAGGATAAGGAAAGAAGCCTAGCTAGAAAAGACGAGTTCTGCTCACCATCATTCAAGCCACCACTAGCACCGATGTGCACTATGTCCTTGCCACCCAAACCACCCTAGGGTCTTGCGGCAAGTAGTACCTGCAACTATGGGCCACCCTCTGCCGACTTCATTCCTCTTGTGGTCTCCCTACATCGACATCACCTAGTGTCAGTGCCAACTCCAATGGTAGCTCCATCTCAATCGCTCTAGTTGCCATGAATGCTTCCACCACCAACAACTCAACAACCAAATTTTTAGGCGAGCTACCACCAATTATGCCATAGGTGCCACCATTGTGCAATCTCTGACACATGGTGCTGCTGGGCCTTGTCACTCTAGATCTGAGTGCACACTACGAGCTGTCATCACCCGACCACATAGAGGAAGAGGCTTGGCCGTCACATTTCTTGCCGCTACACGGTTTCCTAGCCAGCCTTAGTGACGGTGATGGGGAAGGACGAAGAAGGGTAGCAGTTGATATGGGGGTAGGGGGGCGCCGCCCAAGTTGCCCTCTTAGGACGACACAGGGGAAGTGAATATTTTAGTGTTTATTATTCTCTAACAGTTTACAGCTGTATGATATTAGTCCAATTTAGATATGATGAATATCTTCCAACCAATAATCGCCCTGTGACCCATTGATCTTGAACGGTTCTTGTTGTATCAAGCAATGCCAACCTGCCGCTTATTAATGGGAACTGTCACTGAAAGAAACTTAGCCAGGCGTGGTTGGTTTGGTCGACAAGGAAATGACCGTGTGGGTTGAGCGCGAAGATGATGGCTGATATGGATTTGATACAACTGTAAGGATATACTAGTAGTTCTCGATTTTGAAATTTTGAGGGAACTAGATGTCAGTCAAGAAATTAGAGTGGAAATAAACTTGCTTATTAAAATCCTGAAAAGTCCAATTAAGCACTATGAACCAGATATAATTTATGTTTACTTTTTATTAATTGAAATTAATTCTTTTATTCTGCGGTTCAATTAGCTCAAGAAATTTTGTTGTGAGATTCCTATAAGGAAAATGTTAGTCTATTGTAATTATAGAAAGTATAATTATAATAGATTAATCGTGGTATGATTGTGTGGTTGTGTGGTTGTCTTATGAGCCATCCTGATCGTCTATATATACCAAGAAATAGAATTAAAATCATTTTCATATTTTTTATGGTATTTCTAATCCGCTATCTTTCCACAACCAAAGGCACCGTTGTTGCTGCCGTTGCCAACCTCCTCCTCCACCGCTAATGTGTTGCGAGAGATTGCTGAGATCCGACGTCCTCAATGCCGCCGTTCTCGAACAACGTTCGTCATTGATCCGATCGCCACCACCGGTGACAGCTGTACGTTATCAGAAGTATCACCGGTTTTATCGTCCGCGCTACTGATCTGATCGTCCATCCCGTAGCTGTCCTTATCATCAGGTATGGCCGCTGAATCCGATCTTGCCGTCCGCTTCAGCACCAGCGAAAAATTGAGTCTTTCTTTTTTCTGAGCGAGAGACAGCTGTGCCTTCTCCTGTAATGGGATGTTGTCACGCTCAATTGCTCACTCATTAACTCTAGGCTACAGTATCTAAAGGACAGAGAGAGCTAACAGAGTTTTTGTGCTACCTATAACTTGTGCAGCTTTTTCAGTTTTGTTCTCTATTTATTCGTCTCCACTGCGGGAGTTTGTTATATGCAAGATTGACGAAACAAAACGCTGGATCAGGCTAATTGGACTGACTGGTTTCCACTATTTTCCAGCCAGCAAGTACACTGGCATCCTGTCCTGTTTTCGTACTGATAGTCCATATAAGTAAATCATATGCTGGCAGGTATTATCAAGAAGTGAGTACGCGGTCAAAATTTCAATATCATCTACGCTTTTAAAAAATATTACACGTAATCATCCTTTAGTTGGTGAAATAGTAAAAAACACTTTTAAATACTTTCTCGTGTCATATAAGAGTAGTAATATCCCATGTGAGTCATAAACGTAACAAACTTCTACTCATGGCTTACAGCGATCGCCACTTTCAGCGGTGGACCCAACAGTAAACGTCAGTTTTGTTAGGCAGGAATACAGCATGCATGATTAAAAAATAATAACGCTCGTGTATATGTCATCTTCTTACAATGCGCTAAATTTCAACGTAACTGTGAATCATACATAGCATTGTACTTTGTTTTCTATAAAATAATCTAAGTAAATTAATTTTACCCATGGCACACGTACTTGTATGATAGGTGCAAATACGTATAATAAGTTGCACAATGCTCTTTCTAATGCCACCGGGCGTAAAAGGAACTTTATGCTTCCATATTGTAATAATAATTAAGTACAAGTATTATATGTGCGGATGTAGGGCCTATATTTATTTCTGTTATTAAAATGGTGAAATTGGACTTCAAATGCCTTCAACTGATTAGCTATCTTTTAAGATCTTGCACAATGTTATATAGCAATTTTGTGGTTTATTCCACGCACACACAAGTTTTGGGTATATATATCATGCACAATGAACAACAAATGTTACTTCAAATAGTATTACATCTATATATAAAGTCTAATTTTTAGATTTATTAATTTTATTTTACCCCTAAAAATATAAAAATATATATAGAGTATAAATACATCACATTTTTTGTCTACATATATAATAAATTTAAAGATAAAAAATTTTAAATAGGTTTAATATTATTGGAAGTGTATAAAAAATTTTATCTAAAATTTTTGGAGATATTGTTAGTTGGTGTTCGCTATTTGTTTGCATCTGAAGCTTGTGCATCCCTGATATGTTCCTCTTGATCATATAATACATATAACGGAAATTAAATGCAAAAAAACTGGCTGCCTCTGCTAAAAACAGAGGAACTCCTTTTTGTAAGAGAAAAAAAAATCAGAGCAGTCAAACCGCCTGTAATAGAGAAATGTTACAAATATCACGTGCAAAACTTCACCTATGCCGATTGAAAGAAACAGAGAGCATGAGAAAACGGAACAGTATTCTCCAACTACATTTTCGCTGATCTGTTAAACGAGTATGCATCTCCTTTTTGCCTATTAGGCTCCTATTTGATGTGCACCGGCTAACTGCTATCTCAAGCACGTCATTTGCATCTGAAGCTTGTGCATCCATGATATGTTATCATATAATACATATAACGGAAATTAAATGCAAAAAAATTGGTTGCCTCTGCTAAAAACAGAGGAACTCCTTTTTGTAAGAGAAAAAAATCAGAGCAGTCAAACCACCTGTAATAGCGAAATGTTACAAATATCCCGTGCAAAACTTCACCTATGCCGATTGAAAGAAACAGAGAGCATGAGAAAACAGAACAGTATTCTCAAACTACATTTTCGCTGATCTGAATATTCTTTGTACAAATTTAAACGAGTATACATCTCCTTTTTGCCTATTAGGCTCCTATTTGATGTGCACCGGCTAACTGCTATCTCAAGCACATCACGCTTGTGCAGACTGACTTAGATTTGCTTGTTTGCACTTCATGCTAACCAGATATTATCGGGGAAATTAATAGTTTCTTTAGTTGGCACTTGTAGATTTTCTTCCAACGATTTTTTGCCATGTACAAATGTCGTCTGTACGTGACATGAAATGATTTCCTTGTACACAGTACATATCATCTAACAAATATCTCTAAAAATTAATTTTAGAAATATTTACACATCTATTTGTAATAATATTATACATATGTAGGAAGTCTTATTTTTAAATTGATTATATTTTAGCCATAATAAAAAAGTGAAAAATATGATAATCTTATAAGTATATATCTATCAGAATTTTTTTAGTACTCTCTATGTATAATAAATTTGATGATTAGAATAATAAATTTAAAGATTGGAATATATAATTATTTATTAGTTGAGATAGATACAAAATTTGTATGTATATAGACCACAGTCATCTCAATTATTGGTCGAGCCTACTGGCTAAGAATCGTACAACATAGATTTGGGGATCACATTTGTCTATATATTGGGCCATAAGAATCAAACAAGACACAATATCTCCACACTTTATACATGGCCACTCCCGGTTCTGAAAATAAGAGGTGGAGCCTCGCCGGCGCCAACGCGCTCGTCACCGGCGGTAGCAAAGGCATCGGGTAATAGAGAATTAACGAAATCGACCAGATTGACTACATTGATCTCAATCATCCATAAAATTTATTATTAACCATTCAGCCGCGCCATCGTGGAAGAGCTGGCGAGCTTCGGTGCGACGGTGCACACCTGTGCCCGAAACGAGGCTGAGCTGAGCAGATGCCAGGAGGAGTGGACGGCCAAGGGCCTCGCCGTCACCGTCTCCGTCTGCGACGTGTCGGTGCGCGCCGACAGGGAGGCACTCGCCGGCAGGGTGCGCGCCCTGTTCGACGGCAAGCTCAGCATCCTGGTAGAAGAACACGAGCCATCTATTGATTTGTGGCTTTGTGCACACTAACAACGAACGGATGGAATATGATTGCAGGTGAACAACGCCGGGATGTCGTTTCTGAAGCCATCGGTAGAGATGACGGCGGAGGATTGCTCGAGCTTGATGACGACCAACTTCGAGTCCTGCTTCCACCTGAGCCAGCTGACGTACCCTCTGCTCAAGGCCTCCGGGAGAGGCAGTGCCGTGAACGTCTCGTCCATCGCTTCTGTCGTCGTGTTCCAATCTCTTCCAATCTATTCAGCCGCCAAAGGTGAAAAACACCCACTATACTTTACACTTGTTGTCTTGCTGCACAAAACAGCAGGTCTAGCAAATACAACCTCTACCCAAAATATTTGTCCAGATTCATAGAAAATCTGTCCATATGAACTGCTTATATTTTAAAATAAGTGGCATATGTTATAATATTTAACGTTTAAGACAAGATTTAGTTAAACTTATATAATCTCAACTATAAATTTTATATTTAAATAAATTTATAAAATCTAACAAGTTTATGGCCATCTTATGAGCTCCTTTACTACACATAAATTCTCTATGATTTTGACCAGGTAACACTGATTTTGGCGCATCAATCCTTTCTTCTCAAGTCGAGGATGCGTGAAAAAAAATGAATTGATTTATATGGGCCTGTTCCTCAAGTTATAACCACTTGGTGTGCTCTTTGTAATATCAGGAGCAATGAACCAAGTCACAAGGAACCTGGCTTCTGAGTGGGCAAGCGATGGGATCAGAGTCAATTCTGTTGCACCGGGCTACATCCAAACTCCACTCCTAACCGCCGCCGTAAGTCCTTGTTTTCAGAATATTTGACGAATTTTTTTTATTTGGAAAATACAATGACTAACAATAATTTTACTAATATATTATAAGTGTGATATAAAAAAGTATAATTATAAGTAAATACATTTAAATACAAATCTAGAAACAATAATTCTGTCAAGTTTTATCCTAGTAGAGTAATTGTTGATAAATCAAAGCCATGTCTTAAAATAAGATATGACTTATAATTTTCTATAGAGAGAACGGTATTTTAAAAAATAAGAGGTACTATAATTTTTTTTTGAATGGTTGCTTTTTTTAGTATCAAAGATAAGCAATTAGAGAGGGTGAATGATTATGAAAATTAAAAATAAAATTTAATGCTTCCAAAATGTGTTTTAAAATCCAAACAAAATGCTATTTCATTACTAAACCGTTATAACTATAAAAATTTTATAAAACAAACTTTACAAACAGCTTAATTGGACTTTTAGATCTAAAAATAGTAATGAAACAAATTACTGAACATCAACCAAAATTAATTAAACCCTAATTAATCGATAATGGGAGATCAAAAATAATAACCAATCAACTTTTCCCAAAATTAAAAAACACCCTACAAAGGTCAAAGAAACCATACAAGTCAAAAAAAATTAATTAATCTAAAATCAATGTGCACAAAGATGAACAAAAGAGCGATTAATTACAACATTCATCATTCACAAATGTTACCTTCATTAAAAAATTATGCTTACAAAATTTACATAAAAACTCTCTTAATTTACATAAAAACTCTCTTAACTCTCTATGACACCTTACCCTCTATTTATAACCAAAATTAACCAAAAAATAAAAAAGACCTAAATACCTATAAGATTTTGTAACCACGACTCTGCTTATTCTCAGCCGTCGGATTTAAAATCAAATGCCCTAGATTGTGCCACATCACCGACACATGGAACACCAAGAGTTCGATCAAAATCAATGCTCTAGATTGTGCCATATCACCGACACATGGAACACCAAGAGTCCAACATGTTTCCATAGAGAATCGTACTCGGACACTATTTCCACAACATCGTGCCAATCCGGTTGCAACACATGTCCTTGTAATCTTCTGCGCCCACGCAAGCGTGCACCCACACGCGCCACGTCTCAACCTCGTTTGAACTCACATATCTGCCACTGCGCCAACACAGGCCCTCGCACCGTGCTTGTTGTCACATCATGTCCACCTGTCAGCCACACATATCATCATGCCCGCGCATCAACGCTCATTGCCATGCCAGGTCTGCACATCAGCCACACACCTCCCAACACCATCAGCCCATTCCATCGGCCTACTAACTCTCATCCTGTCTACCAAATCAGTCCACTCTGACCTGCTAACTTTTTACCTCCTTCAGCCCACGCCAGCCCACTCACATGGCATCGCAAGTTCCCTTCCAACTACTCCATGCCTGTACTATGCATTTGACCTGCGTGTAGTTTTAACCCATTACTATACTAACTCTAAAAATTAATTTCTAAATTTTCAACCAAAATTCCTCTAAATTTTTTCAGTGATTTTTTTCACTATTTTCATAATTTAATACCTGCAAAGAAATAAATGAAATTTTTGTTTAATATAGTACAATTTTACCAATTTTAATATAAACCAAATTTTATCACATTTGATTTAACATTCTTCCCTTTTATAAAAATATTGGCAACAACACATGAATATTAAACATTGGCATTTACCTCTAAAAAAATGTGTAAACTCTCTACTTTTTTATGATGAATTCATGTAGAATACATGCAGAAAGAAAGTTTTCTAATTTTGTACCAATCTTATTTTTTTATTGCGAACATCACAAATCATCAATATAAATTAGCTAGCACATGCCATGCTAAAAGTAATTTATGATCTCACATCCATACATATGCAATATAAATCAAGCATAAGTAAAAAACAAGTGCAATTAAAAATTTATTACAAGATACGATATTTCTTTCTCGTTACAAGCATTAACAAAATATACTTTATTGTTAATTTTTTAATAAATTAAGAACTTCATTGATTTCAATCATCATATATATCAATTACAAGTAACTATATGCACCATATCTCTTACTTTTCAACTAGTTCAAGCCTATTATTTTAAAAATTTTAATCTTAAGAAGGAGGTTTTGGTCACACACAACTTCTTTTAAATTAATGCCAAAATGCAATAGTAAGCAATCTTGTTAAAACGAAAAGCGACAATGCATATTTTGTTAATCTTTTTCATATTTTTCATACATATAATTGTTCTTTGTCATATTTCCTTTTTTATAGCATATTAGCACATATAAAACAAGATCAAAAGTTCAATCATGTTTATGTTATCATTTCATTTATATATTCATGTAAATACCAACATCACATATATAAAAATATGAAAGCACTCATAACATATAACATGAATATGGTTGTAAGTAATATAAATCATCTGTAGTGCTTATTATTTTTTATTTTTTATTTACTTTTCAAATAGAGAGTATAAAAAATATATTAAAAAAGTTGATACTCCCCCTCAAAACAACGCCATAGAATGAATAACCCTAAGTTCTTCCCGAAGACGAGCAAAACAAGAAGAATCTAAATGTTTTTTGAAAATATCTATCAATTGATGTTCAATATCCACATGATGAAGTGCCACATTTCATTTTTTAACATGATCTTTAAGTGGGTGAAATCTAATATTAACATATTTTATCCTAGAGTATTGTACTCGGTTATTAGCAATATAAATGGTACTTGTGTTATCACAGAAAAGTGAACATTTTTTAAAGTAACACTATAATTTTTAAGTGTAGTTACTATCCAAAGAATTTAATAATAACAACAATAGCAGCTACAGAGAATTATTTTCTAGATGACCAAACAATAGTTGAATTATCTAGGAATAAATAAGCACCAAAAGTACTTTTCTTATCAAACCTGCATCCTCTAAAATCAGCATCAAACTTTTAAACTAATACATAGGGATGCAGATAGCCATATGTCAAAATCTTTAGTGTAATAAACATACCTGATAATATGCTTAGTTGCTTGAAGATATAAAGCATATGGAGAAGCTTAAAATCATGCACATAAACATACCACAAATTGTATATCTTCTCAAGGATGCTCAGTTGTTTCCTGACTTGTGGTAGAAACTAGAACCAATTCAACTGATTCTTTGAAACTAACCAAAACTTTATCTTCATCATTCTTATCATCTTCATCAACAAAAATCTTCTCCCCCTAAATTTATGCACCTATACTTATATACACAACCATAGAAGTAGAAGCATCTCCAAAAGTTACCTTTTCAATATGCGATGCGCTTATGAGGTATGAGAACCAATTACTGTCTCTAGACATATGGCGTAAATATCTGGAATCCACTAGCCAAATATTTTCCTTCCTCGCACAAAGTGCCTACATAGAGAACAAAAATGTCGAGGTCTGGTTATTTAGGAATCTAATAGTGAGACATACGACGCATACCAGTAGACATAATATAAGTATTTTTATGCAAACTTTTAGTTGTATTATCATTCATGTTAGTAGAATAAAAAACGTGCCTTTCTCAAATTAGATAATGCCTTAGTCATCTCTCATTTGTTCCTTAACAAGTATAAAATAAAATTATATTTTATATCCATCACTACCAATATGAGTGTAAGTATAGTTAACTTCATATTTACTTTAGTACTAGAAACAACACATGTATTAGTTGTGCTAGTTGATGATATGACACCAGTAGATGTGAAGATTGTCCTTTTAAATTCATCAACTATCTTAATTATACTATTTTCAAATGATTTCATAACAGTTAAAACATAAGTTTTATAACAATTATAAGTGATTTAAAGTTTGATTCAAGTCTTCAGTTTTTATCTTGGAAGTAATCAATATGATTCATGAGAGCAGCACAATTTTCACAAGAGATACTGAAATTTATCCTTATTACCACACAATTAGAGAATGAAAGAAGCATGTCAATAGTAATATCATCTTTTAGTTGAGAAATTTTAATATTAGTATCTTTCAACTTTAACCTAAGAGAATTATAATTATCATAATAAGAGATTTATCAATTACACAACCATATTTATTTTTTTTTCTCTTTTTCAAGCTTAAATTCCTTTAAAGTAGAAGCACAAATATCCCTAGGAGAAGTAAATTCAGCATAAACTAAATCACATAATTTGTAAGAATCATCCATAGAAGTCAAAGTTTTAATTCTTGTAATTCTTGTTTCTTAATTTTTTATCTCTCTTCTCTAATAAACTACCGAGTGTTTCAATAACAGAAGCTAAATCATCATAAAAAGGTTCTACTATATTGTCACTGTCGTTGTCAACATCACTACTAGTGATGTTTCTGCTACTTACTATCATATATAGACCAATTAGTCTTTTCTTGCCTTTAGGAATAGCATCATCATCACTCTCAATGTCCACATCTCTTAAATAGTAAAAAGAATATGGTGCACTACCTTCTTATCCAAATATCCCTTCTTCTTATTGCTGTTGAGTGTTCGCTTCTTGTCACTCTCTACCTCGTCCTCCTCCTCATCTTCATCCCTAGAAATTCTTGCTAGAAGGTTTAGACATTTAAGACAAAGGTGATTAAGCGAGCCACATTCAAAATATCTCCATGGTTCTTTACCATTTGCTCTCTTTCTGGATCGAATATTTTTCAAAGCTCTTGCGAAGTGTGTGGAGAGTATTGCCAAATCATCTTTAGAAAGTTTTTATAGCTATTCATCGGTTAATGAAGACAGGAAACACAAAATATAACTAGATGAAGAGTTATCATTAATATAGTTGCTAGTTTATGAAGCTAAAACTATTTTTCTAGCCATATTTTTTCTAACAAAAATATCTACCTTATGAGTTTTCAATTTAGAACAAAGGATATCTAATGAAGTGTACTCATGGTAGTAGATTCTCTAATTGATGTTACATTCTTCTTTCATATAGACATATCTAAAGCTCCTAATAATTGATGGGAATTTTTAGTTTTAGAATATATAACATTAATAGAAAGAATTTTATTAAAGCGAGCAAAGAATTCATCAAGAGATTCAGTAGGATTCATCTCAATATGCTTGTTTTCCTTTTTATAAATGTCATGACATATCTCTTTTACCGTGTTTAAACCTTCATGATAGTCACAAAGTGTTGTCTATCTTATGTGTTGATTTCAGATGTGTCACATGGTCAAAGTCACTTCTTCCTAATTCTTGAATAATCAAATTTCTCACCTTACTATTTGCCTCCACATGTGGCATGTTTATCGCTATCACTGCATCATTTCTGAGAACATGATATAGCTTATAGATCTTCTAGCATATCGCAAAACCTTCAACTTGAATATATGCCTCCATCTTAGCCTTCCAATACTAAAAATCAACAGCATCGAGAACATAATGTTTTGTGCCATCGGCATATTTTCTAATCACCAATTAATATCAATTATAAAAGATAATAAAATAAAATAGCATTGCTCTAATATCAATTGTAGGATCGACTCACACTCGGATAGACAATCAGAGAGATGAATGATTGTAAAATTCAAAAATAAAATTTAACACTTCCCTCAAACCATAAAACATGTCGATTATAGTCATAGATCCATAACTTCGATAGACCTAAACATTTTACAACATAAAATAAACAAAATTTGTAAACAAACCCAACAAAAATCATCTTCATCAAAAGTTTAGATCTTGAGATATTAATTAAACCCATATTAATTAATAATTCAACATCTGAATATAAATATCCAATCAAACTACTTTTTAGAACACTATAAAAACACCCCAAATCATAGAGGAAATGAATTAATTAAAAATCAATCGCCATGCGTAAAGATGAACGAAAAGAGATATTAATTATCGCACTAATCTTCCTTAAGCATTACCTTTATTATCAAAAATGTACTTATAAAATTCACACAAAAACACTATTAACTCTCTATGTTAAAATTCCTAACACCTTACCCTCCTTTTATAGCTAAAAATAACAAGAAAATTGCAAAGAAAAAGTCCTTAATACCCTTAAAGATTTTGTAATCACTACCCTACTTATTATTTGCCATCGGATTCGAAATCGACACTTTAGATTATGCTACATCAACGACACACGAAAGAACACAAAGTCCGACGTGTTTCCATAGAAAATATCGCTCGAACACTATTTCCACACCATCGCGCCAATCTGGTTGCGACACAAGTCCCTCGGATCTCCTACGCCCCATGCACATGTGCCCATGCGCGGCATGCTTTCACCTCGTCCGGACCTCACACCTACGTTCACTGTCACACCGTCATCCAATTTCATCAACCTGCTAACTCTCATCCTGCCTGCCAAGTCAGCCCACTCACCGACCTACTCACACATCATTGTCAACTCACTTTCAGCTGGGCCGCATTTGTACTATGCATCCAGACTACTCGTAGTTTCAGTCCGTTACTATAACAAACTCTAAAAAATAATTTTGTAATTTTCGTTGAAAATTCCTCTAAATTTTTTAGTAATTTTTCACCTATTTCCATCATTTAATAACAACACACAAATAAAAAAGCATTCTTCGGATGTAGATTTTCACAACCTAACTTACATAAGCTCACCACAATTTACCATAAATAATTTTAATATAAACCAATTTAGTAATATCAATTTTAATATAGTCTAATTTTACCAATTTTAATATAAACCAATTTTTTCATCACTTTTGATTTAACATTTAATTTTATTTCTTATTATTTTTTAGTGTAGATAGACAGGAGATACGAAAATTTAATAAGTTATATAGTATCTCTTCATATTTTTGGGATCATCAAACGTTTTTTTCTAATGAAGAGCATATAAAATGTTGTTACATTTTTTAGCTGATGTGCGAAGCATCGAGTAACAACAATGGGTGGCATTAAGAGTGCAGTGCGTTCGGAATGGATTTGGGGACAATTTAATAAGTTATATAGTATCTCCTCATATTTTGGGGATCATAAAACGTTTTTTTCTAATGAAGAGCATATAAAATGTTGTTACATTTTTTAGTTGATGTGCGAAGCATCGAGTAACAACAATGGGTGGCATTAAGAGTGCAGTGCGTTCGGAATGGATTTGGGGACAAACAACGGGGTGACATTTTGCGTTTTGTCCACTATGGCATCTTTAGAAACAAACAACAATTTCTTCTGGTTGACAGGTGGGTCCGGACAAGGCGAAAGCATGGCGCGCATGGAAATAGACAAAAAAAAATCTCTGAAAAAATTTGAAGGAATTTCGTCCAATGACAATGAAAAAAAATCAGATGACTGATAAATAGTAAAACTAAACAACATTTGTCCATCCAACCAGTACATTAAGAGTTGAAAAATGTTTTTGTGGCAGATTAATAATATGAGAATTTTGAAGTTCCATTCTTTTTCCTACAGTTAATGTGACCATTCCTACCTTTATCCACCTATGAAGAAGTCACTAAAACGGAAGTTCATAAGAGAGAACATAAATACTACGTATGAAAGTTTATAAATTCTACATACTTACAGTTTTTCCTATTTTTGCTAACAATGGGGCCTACATGTGTGTAGTTCGTGGCCGGCAGTGACTTCCCACAGGTTGAGTTCAACCGTGTTCCTTTGGGCCGTCTCGGTAACCCTGAAGACATCTCGTCGCTGGTGGCATTCCTGTGCATGCCGGCGGCCTCCTACATCACCGGCCAGGTTATATGCGCTGATGGAGGCCGCGTCCTTGCTTAAAGTGTATATTAATTAATTTACAAAAATAAAGACGCATCGTCCTACTGCTAGGATGAAATCTGTGTACCCAGCACACACCAGGCTAGGCTTCTCTGCGAAGAACAGCATAGACTGAGTGTAACGTGGCTTCCAAATATTTGAAATAAATTTGGAGTATTAAACTGAGTGTAATGTGGTTACAACGGAATAGAATTTCTGGTTGCTATGATCATTGATCCAAAATGTGTATATGAGACCACGATTTCTTCTTAGTTTAGTATTCATCAGTAAAGGTATTCCTTGGGTTCATTGGAAAAATCTGTTAGTATTAGTGTATCCTTGATTCTGATTGATTCATACACAAACACCATGATCACAAAGTTGTTGGCCGCTCCCATCCATATTGGGCCGTGGATAGCCGAACAGGAGGAACAAAAAGTTGTGCTTAGCGAGTAGCTCTCTGGCTAGGTTCAAAATTCATTTGAGTAATCTTGTGTTTCTTTCAGAACTAAAATTAATCTACTTTTTGTTGCTGCTGTGCGTCAGTTGAGGCCTTGCCATTGCCAAGCACCAGCTTCCTTCTGGACCTGCAAAATTTTGGCCTAGCATCGAGTTTTTTACCTGGGTGGCAAGAGACCCTGGCCTATTGGTCTCTGCCTTTGTTGCTGGGCCGCTTAGGAAGACATTTTAGACAACACTAGTTTAGACAACATGGCCTATTTTTGAGCACATGATAAGAAAAGAGAAACGTAGAAATAGAAAAAAAACATAAGGAATGAATCAAAACACAGTAAAAGAGTAAACAAGCCTTTTAATAGCATCACAGGAAACAACCAGAGCAAAGAATCTTTCTAAGATGTTGGACCTCTTGCTTATTTTTTTTATAAAATCAAGCTATAAGAATACAATCCAATAAGTTTTTTCCATTTCTATAAATCAAAGGGGTCAATACAAAAATTTTATTATAAAGTTAAATACTGCAAAATTCCTAGACCAATCCTCTACTTCAATGGGCTGGGGCGAATGTACCGTTGGAGCTAATTTGGGCTTAAGCCCCAACTCCATTCACCTGAATCCCCCATGTATCCCTCTATCTCTGGCAATTTGCTAGGCAAATCATCAAATAACGGTGAGGAGAGAAAAGGCATAGATCCATGGTTGTTGCTGGGAGGAGGAAGAAGATCGTAACACCATCGTGGGCCATTGGGCTGTCCTCTAATCAGTTAGGCTTCACTAGATTGGTAGGCCATCAACATTGTGTAGTATGTTTTTTCTTCCATTAAACTAGCCATCTAGAGTAGTGAAAAAATTAATAGACATCTAGAAAAAATTAACCTTTCTCCTCGGCAGGATGTGCCACGTCAGTAGGAAAATTATGGTTGTCGGATGCAATGAGAGGTTGAATATCTGCTGTTAAATCTTTTCATCAACAGATAAGAGCCGTTTGATCCTTTAAAAACAAAGTATTGAAAGAACCTTAAGATGCTGCTACTAACTTCAAGTTCTCCTACACCCCTAGTGAAAAAAAAATCTTCCTACCTTTCTCATTTTCCCTCTTCCCTCGCACATTCTACCAAATCGACTAGTGCTTCTAACACCGCCCCACTGAGTCCTGCACACCCCTTTCTCCTCCCTCTTCCTTCCACAATCACCACGTGACAAGATGGTGAAAGGGAGAGTGGCAGTGAGGGAGGGGACAACGACAGATTGAAGATGGAGGAAGCCGAGGAATAGACCTTTGACCCCACACCCAATGGGAAGCTCGAGGTTGATGGCATGCTGTGATTCAAGATGACTCTGATGTTCGTCTTGGTGTGTAAACACATGTTCGGAGGCCGCCTTCCATGCTTCCCTGATTGCATAAAACTAAGAACAGCCAAGAGGTCTCAAGGAAGTAGCTAGGCAACCGCTAAAATTTCAAATTAATTCAGTTCAATATTCTGTGGAAAGGTGAAAATTAGTGAGATAAGTCAAAGAATATGGGCATATAATTTCACCCCACACTCTCTACATACTTCTACTTTCATATCGATACATTATGTGTAAAAAAAGATAGCTTTTTATCTGTTGAAATCCTCCTTCGTTTGTGTTATCAATCCGACGTGCGTAAAGTGGAGGTTTATCTTCGTAATCGTGATTAAATATGATTATATCTTGGTATGCACACGTGTGTTCTCAGATTTAACATAGCAAAGTTTAAAATTATTTGCAAATAATTAGTGATCCCATCTGTATAATCGCCAGCTATACATGTCAAGTAACTATTAACTGTTGATATGAGATTGAATCACACTGCCCATACATGATGTGAATTAGAATTGTTACCATTTGTTACGTATTATAAAAGTTTCTTCTATTCTCAAGGTAACACATTTGTTGAATACTGGAATGCAGAAAATATTCTGCGGTAATTTAGCCTTTGCCTAAAGATTCTTTAGTTTTTTGCATTGACCTTGCTATTCATTGGTATAAAATGGCTTGCATGGCCTTTTTACGAAGATTATGGGCCAAAGGTGGTTTGCTTTATTTCAAATAAAAATTGTTTTCAGGCTGCAATTTTGAACCATAACCTGAGCAGCCTGCCATGGGTTTTGATATGATGCACGAAACCCAAGCAACCTGATTGCTTGCTTGGTAACCTGGCCATACCAAGCAACCTGATTGCTTGGCAACAGATTTTTACTCTAAGCTGAATTGCATTGTATTATTATAGCCTGTACATAATGAAACAGGAAGTTACGTCTGCTGCTATTTTCCATTAGTCCCTTCATATGCTGTTGCTAGCAGACGGTTTATACTTGCCCGGGTTAAACTAAATGTGATAGGGATAAATAAACAAACGGCAGAGTTGGCAGGGATTTGTGAAGGCTAGAAATTTCTTGCCAAGCGTTTAGATGAACAGACCTCAAGAGTTTTTATAAATACAGCACCAATGACCAAGGACCATTCGATGCACGAAACTACAGTTCTTTCTATTCACTTAAATACTTAATCTAGAAATCTGCATGCTATGGATGTTCTACTTTATTGAAATCCAAATATCTCGAGAAATATTCCACCCAATGTTCGTGTTTTAAGTATGTCTTTACAACAGCATCTCAAGTGGATGGTTATGTATAATACAGGATGTAGATTTAATTTACTCCATAAATAAATTATGACTTTAAAAATATAAACTAACATGTAGATACGGTCTAGTACTATACATAAATAATAAAAATATGATTACCGACAATTTTGTTCTAAGGTAGGTGCAACATGTGCCCTAAAGACAACAAGCAGTATTGGGTAGTGATGATAATACTCGATGCTCATAGAGGAAGACAAGTTATGATCGACTAACTATATAAGCAGTCACACATAGTGTCTTTTTTAAAATCTTATTCATTCTCCCCCAGTATAGGATGTCGAAGACAACGGTTTTGGAGACTAGCTCTTTCAACCTACTGGTGCATGCCAATGAATGGGCGAAGTATACAACATGCAACGGTGCAGTACATAGAGGAGGCAAATTCTAAATTGTTTTTTACGTACGTTACATAGAGGCAATGGCTCAGTATATATAGAGATATTAGGATGTGTAATTAGGACCTCTATAACTCATAATCAAACTAGATAAATCACGTGCTAACCTCTTTGAACTCCACGTGCACCGACTAATCTAGTTAGTTCCGAAAACAAATATCAGATAATTTGTTGAGATTTATATCAAAACAAAACTAAAAAAAAGCCATGTCTATACAACCATGATGAGCTAATTTTGACGGACCATTCATGTACATGTCACGTGCGCACACCACCCGCCCTCGCATGGCGAGGCAAGCAAGCACACACATGTTCTTATGGTTCTCTCACATGACTGATGAAGTAGCTAGAAAAGAATCCATGGAGGTATCACTCTCCTCGAATTAGCAAGGTGGAACTAAATTTTATATGCATGTCTGCCATGTGATGAGAATTTATGATGTTTCTAAAAATTATTCTTCAAACAGGCCTTAGCCCACACAAAAATTCCAACAATCTCTCATCAAATCTTGAAGTCCCACAAAGAATTGTCTACTTCCAAAGTGATGTTTATATACTGATATTTTGATGGAGATAGGTTAAGTTGAACATCCATCTAAGACTCCAAGCTACACTCTTGAATTGTAAGTTTTACACATACATATTTTACTAGAAGCCTTAAATGATACTATGTGATCAATAGCTAACGTATAAGTCATATTCTTTGGTCTCTTAATGATGTTACTAGGAGATTCACCTAAAATCGTTATAGATCATGACCAACAGTCTGTTCTTTTAAAAATAATCTGTAGAATAGCATATTCGCTATTTCAATATGGAACTAAAGTTCACATACATGTCTCCCATGAGATAGGCCTTCATAATTTTCCTATGAATTAATTAACCCACACAACAATTCCAACAATATATTCCAAAACATCAAAAGAAGCAAGAAAAGCAAATGGTTGTCTGAATCTATGGATTATCATGATCAGCTCAGGTTGTACATCACCCTATAAGTAGTCTTTATCAGAAATATCTGCAAATTATCGTCTTTAATGGTCACGTTAATTTCTATATTATCTAATTTAGTTGTTTTGATTCTTTATTGTAACTACTAAGAAAAGCATACCTTTTTATTTGGAGTCTATACAAATTTTATCTTAGATGATTAGGCATATTTTAAGATGTTAGCAGTTTGCCAGTGCCAATAGTTTGATTGGAGTCCGACAAAGCAGGGTTCTGAAGCTCTGATTCTTATAGCACTGTTGGTCGTCTTGCTTGCTTGCAACAATACCTATAGTATATTCATTATGGTTCTTAAAGCATAATGAAATTTTGCAATTAAAATAGATAGGTGCAGAGTATAAAGTGAAGGTCATGATCTCAACAATTTTTTAGGTAAGTCATCATCTAATATATGGGATATGCGAGTCACATATAATGATAATTTTAGTTATGTGATTCAATTCAATTGGCACAACTGAGCCATCAAAAGAAGTTCAACTCCAAAGTTAATTGCATCAATTTCATTATTTGAATTTTTTCTGTTCCTTAACCAGGAAACTAGCTGATTTTCCCTTAAACAGTAGTAACTCAGAAGTATTAATTTTTTGCATCTCTGCTATAAGCCCATAATAACGGAACTTTTCATATCCAGGCCAATATTTGAAGAGATGATTCCTCAGAGATAGAGCAAGCATATATATATATATATATATATATCCGTTTGATTTCAAAATCATATGTTGGCTGCATATGAATCAAAATGCTTGGCCCATGTGGCATTTATATATCGAGCCTATGAAATGATGTCTTTAATGTGAATTACGAAATGAAGCACCAAATTTAGGTTTGTATTTTGCTGATATAATGGTCTAATAACACCATTATGTTTCAAACCGTACAAATTAAATTACAATCTACATTACGAGAAGTGATCACAGGTGTGACTCCTCACGGTCGCCCGAACATGGACATAGTCATTTTTTGTAAACATGGACATGGGCATTATTTTGTAAATTTGCTTTAGCAAAAATAAAAATACAATATTTTCAATAAATTTAACAAAACCAACAAAATCATACTCGCTACTTCTCAAATTAGTCATCATGGTGGCGCAACGTGTGACATATGTGGCTAGTTTAGCTTGAAAATATATATGTATGATTTTTCTTCTGTGGTTCGGTATATGGAGAATAAAACTTTGCACAGAACTTTTCTCAGCAGTACGAGGGAAAATAACCTACAAACCCATTGTGATCAACATGACTCAGTAACTGCACAATATCCTGTCTTTCGTTTCAGCTGTAAATCTGATGTTTGATTGGCCATTGAAGAGTAGAGGAGTCTAATAATTTACTGCAATCCGCACCTTAATTTTCTTCCTGGATTCACCACTGTCAAAAGGGACTAGTAATTACAACAGTTTTAGTGCACGTACGAGATGATAGTAAGTAGGTGAAAACCAGCAATTACAACAGTCGACCATCATTCCGTATTCAATGGAGTGTTATTTCGAATTTCAGTAAGTCGAATAGTTGGAGATCTGAAATACATCACAATGCGAAATCAACATTTTCAAGATGATAATATCAAATCTGCTAAGTTAAGTAGACCTGTGTTGGATGATCCTCCTTTACCGATGCAGTTTTCTGCTTCCATCTTCAAGTCTCTCATTCTTTGTTTTACCTCTTTACCTTCCATCCCATTTACTAATTTCTCAACAGCTGCTTGAACGTTTGCCCTATGCAGAGTATTCTCCACCTGTATCTCCCACCCTCCAAACATCGCAAAGATACCTCGCATTCTCCATTTGATCTCTAAAACATGGCCGACACATTATCGGCATGCCTTCTGATATACCCTCCATAATCGAGTTCCACCCGTTGTACATTACAAATGCACATATAGAAGGGTGGCCTAGTACCTCTTCTTGAGGTATCCAAGATACTATCCTTCCTCAACCTTTGATTTCTTCCTGCAACTCACCCGGAAGATCACCAAGATGTATCCTTCACACAGAGACAAGGCTTGGTCGGACCACCCATAGAAATGGTAGCTTGGTACCAGCCAAGCCCCACGCCATCTCCAAGAATTCATGCTTTTCTAAGACGACTACGCTGACAATGCTCACATAGAGAACAGAGCTAGGCGGTTGTGTGTCCAACTGCTTGAGGCAGTCGTAATCTTGAGGAAGAAAGCTGTTTTTGACAAATGGTGTGAGCTTGTTGAGTGGACCAATGGCGAACACGGGGATGGATAGCTCGTTACGGATCCTGCCAATATTGTCACTCTCAATGAAATTGAAGGTGTTGAGTATGTGCTCCGGCGACTACGCTGGCAAGAGATTGTTGAAGGTGTAGGGGCTACTCGTGTCGATGCGTTGTAGATCCTTTACTAAGCAAGGGGGAATAATGTTGACCAAAGCCTCCTTTTGGGCCTCTAAAATATGGAGAAATGGTGGCCACAAGGTAGTAGAAACATATATAAGGTTTTAACACATACGTAGTATTAGAAAAGATTTGCACATAAGGGAAAATGACTCTATATGAACTTGCTTAGTAAAACAACAAACACAAGAAAACATATTAGGATGAGTTCTCCATGTAATTAAGATAAAGACAATGGCATGATTGGTCAGTGGTGAATTGGTGATATACAGTTCAGGGCAGAATGTATAATTATTCATATGTGAGGACGTGATAATGACGGGATTGGGATGGTGGTCCAACATATATAGGAAAATGCCAAATGTGGTAGACATCAGTGACGTTTGGTCTGAGAGCTTAGTGCGCCCAGCGACAGCAACACTTGAACGCAAAAAAATGACTAAACAGGATAGCAAGTGGTTTCACGTTGCACGCGGATATTAAAATCGAGAAGGGCGGGCACCAAGATCATGCTGATGGAGTAGTCTTGGGCTCCTGACCTCCCACACTACTATAAACCTAATTATATCACAGTAATATGTTACTAGTAACGAAATAGAATACGTTTTATAACTTTGAACCTATGGAGTAATTAGAATAATGGATGTTCAATTAATGCATGAAGTGGATAATTGTTCAATTAATGGATGTATTAGTAAATGAGCGACAATTGTTAACATATACTTTCCGATAAAGCTTTACATAAAAACTAGTTATGTAAATGTATACAATAGTAACATCCCGTGGGAATGCAGATGTTAATGGCGAGAACTTTTTTAGCGTTTGTTCCTAAATGGATGATATCCAGGACAGCGGCATGTTCTCCAATAATTTCAATTCTTTCATACCGTTACCTATCTAAATCAGGACTAAAAGTGCAGCGTGACAATATACTAATCTACACAGCTTATAATTAAAGAGGATGATGAGAGCAGGCAGAATATGGCAAACTAAATAATTCCCTCTCCTGTTACTGTCGATGCATGAAAGGTCACAAACCAACCACCAGGAAAAAAAAAAGAAACCAACCACCAGAAAAAAAAAGCTGAAACCACGTAGAAATGGAGTAAGGGAGTCTCTTTTAG
The DNA here is from genome assembly GCA_030770085.1 of Oryza coarctata. NCBI lineage: Eukaryota > Viridiplantae > Streptophyta > Magnoliopsida > Poales > Poaceae > Oryza > Oryza coarctata. The sequence continues at coordinate 7,951,812 of CM061483.1, read as the reverse complement.
GCAATAATCTGGGAATTTTCAGATGACGGTGCAAAAACAAAGTTGCTTCTAATTTGTTATCACAGTCTAAGGCCTTGTTTGTTTTAACTTTTAATTTTCATAATCCTGTTTCTGGATTTATTTTCAGAAGTTGTATTTTTAAAACGTGGTTGTATATTTGTCTTTTGATACCAAAGAAATATATAATTCATATATAACTCTTAGTGGCAGTTTTACAACATTATTAACTCAAAATCCAAACAAGCAGTTCCATGCCAGCTGTTGGATTTTATAGAAAAACAGATTTTGCCTATAAGAATCCAGTTCCAGAATCAACCTGTTTGTTTTTTGCCTTTGATTCTGTGGCAAAATCCCAAAAAATAAAACAAACGCTCTCCTTCGTAGTAAAGAAAATAAAACAAACGGGCCTTAAATTGTTCATCTGCCGGTTGCCAAGTGTTGATCAGTAATTAATATCTCGTTATCTAAAAAAACTACCTAATATGTTGAAAATATTTCCTTAGTAATTTGATGGCGTTCATAATCTCTAATTTAGAAATTCTCTACCTGAGAAAAAAACCCCTGAGAAAATTTAGTCATGTACTCACCGTTGACATGCAAGAAGCCCCGGTCAAGCAGACGAGGGTACTCCATGAATGTCCGGAAGCTCAACGCGCTGCTCGTCATCATCACCACCAACGGCACGCCGAGCTCCAGCGCCACCGCTGCCGCCGCGTACCACATCACGTCGGCGATCACGCACCGGACGGCGCCCTCCTCCTCGGCCAGCAGCGCCGCCAACCTGTCCCCGAACGGCGCGGCGTATCCCACGTTGAGCGCCGTCACGAGGGCCACGATGTCCTCGGACGCCGCGAGCTCGGCGGGGATGCCGTCCGGCACGGCCACGAAAGTGTTCTCCGGAGGGTGGCCGATTGGGTCCGGTGCGTTGAGCTCGGTGTGGAGGACGGTGATGGAGAAGCCACGGGAGAGGAGAACGGCGGCGAGCCGGAACATGGGATGGCGTGGCCCTGGTAGAGATCGGCTCCCGATGAGCAGCCGATCGGATCGGATGGATCAGATCAGCAGTAGAGATCAGCTGGCCGATGAGCAGCCAATCAATTCGAAGGCCAATCGGGATCGGGCCGATCGACGGATCCAATCATATCGAATTGGCGGGCGATCTGATTGGCAACGAAGAGCCGATCAGATCGGCAATAAGCAGGATTCGATCGGACCGATCGACAGATCTAATAAGGTCGATCGACGGGCGATCTAGTTGGCAACGGAGAGCCGATCAGCCGATCGGCTCGGCAATAAATAGGATCCGATCAGACCGATCGATGGATTCGATCAGATCGAATCGGCGGGCGATTTGATCGGTGACAGCGCGGACGATAAGACTGGTGACACCTAGTAGTGGCGATCGAATCGGCGACGGGCGCTGGTGCGGAAGCGCAGGTAGGATCGGATCGATGACCACACCCGATGACGAGGGCAGCTATGGAGTGGACGATTAGATCGGTAGCACTAGCGATGAGACCAGCAATACTCTCGGTGACGTGCAGTTGGCACCAGTGGTGATGGTCGGATCGGCGACGAGCGTTGGTTCAGAAACGGCAGCATTGAGGGCGTCGGACCTCGACAGTCTCTCGCACAGTAGTGGCGGAGAAGGAGACCAGTGATGGTAGCAACGGTGACAATGTTTTTGATTGTGAAAAGATAGCGAATTAAAACCGCTCTAATACCATAAAAATGTAGAAATTATTGATTGTATTTTAGTATATATATAAGTTGCTAGGATGACTTACATACGCAACCGTACACCAGAAGACCACGCGACCACACGGCGCGCCATCTTCGCCTGCTTCGGTTTGCTACGAAGTTAAGCCGTGATCTGGCTCCATAAAATGGGCATTGACATGAACGAGGTTGGATGAAGAACTTCAGGTCTTAAAAAATTAAAATATGAGTTTGACCGTGAAGTGGTGCTGAGATGTGGCGGAGGATGGAATGAAAAGGAGATGTGCCGTGAGCGACGGAATGAATACCAATGACGACAAAGAAGAACAATGTTGTCCGGATAAATATGCTTTGGAAACCACAATTTTGGTGGAAGCCATGTTAAACCACATGATAAAAGTTTAAAAAAATGGAAAAAAAACCACACACACATTGTTAAGACGATACTAAAGAACTGTGCAAAAAGTCGACAACCAAACTCAAATTCGTTTTATGTGATATAAAATTAACAAATAAGAAAAAAATAAAAATCAAGAATAGTGTTTCTTATTAGCCACTTATTAATTTTATATCTCACCAACGCAATTGAGTTTGGTCTAGAATTTTTTATATGGTTCTGTAGTATCATCTTACTTATATGTGTGCCTTGTAAGATCGGATTTGCTAGTTTTCAGTTGGCTGGAAACGGCTGAAATCTCTGTCGATTTTGTGACCATCGGATCTGTCGTCAAGATTCGTGTAGGATTTGGGCCCCCTATTATGCTTTTGTTGGACTTTTTGGAGCCGAAGCGAACTCTTCTGTGGCCTTTTTTGTCGGTCCATTCTTGTTCAAAACGTTGTGATTTTGCATCGACACGCGTGTCTCATCGACAGAGGGATCCGAGGACTTTTTTGGCCACTCGTCCTCGAGAGGGAAGAGAGGGACGGAGCTCTCCGTGGCTGACGACGATGGCGTCCGAGCTTGGCGTCTTCGAGGGTTCGCTGCGGCTGAAGTGCTCAGTGCCGTCTTCCACACGGTCGCCAGCGGTCGGTGAGTCTTGCATCTATCAGGGCGAGGCCGTTTGCTGGGAGACAGGCCTCAGTGAGAGGCGCCTCAGGCTGATGTCTCCACCAGCGCCTCCCCACATGTCGCCTCTGTTCGTCGAAACATCCATGTCATTGGTGATGATGGTGTCTGCTTTGAACCATTCCATGCCACTGATATTCACTAGGGGTGTTCTACTGTGTGTTTTTTAAAATCGTCAAAACAGGAGCTGTTTTTTATTTGCTTTATTGGCCGGAGAAAATGATTTTCTAGTTTATTTTTGTATTTTTCTCTGCGATAGCACTTGTAGTTATGAGGTGGTCTGATGCCGCTACTCTCTGACCTACCTATGTCACCCACTTCTCCCTCAACTACTCCGTTGCCTACTCCTCATTGACCGGTATACTACTCTCTCGCCATCCCTCCTCTTCTCCCTTCGTCACCATCGGCAATGGTCACTCTCTCCTTATCTAATGCCGTGGTGACTCCTTTCTGTCTACACCCACAACTAACCTTCCACTTCGCAATGTCCTCATCGTCCCCTCCCTCATTTACAATCTAGTATCTGTTCGTCAATTCACACGAGATAACAATTACTCAATTGAATTTGACGCTTCTGGTTTCTCTGTGAAGGATATCCTAACCCGGCGTCAGATCTTTCACTGGAATAGTGGTGGCAACCTCTACACCATCCCCACTGTGCCGTCCACTCCACACGCCAGCATCGCCCTCTCCACCAACCTCTAGCATCTTCACCTTGATCATCCTAGCCCCAACGCTATCACCAATCTACATCGCAGCGCCATCATCAAGTGTAACCATAGCAGCTCTACTGTTTGTCACTCTTGTCAACTTGGTAAACACGTGTGACTGCCTTTTTTTAAATTCTATGTCTTGTACCTCGCAATATTTTGAGCTAATACACTGTGATGTATGGACTTCTCCGGTTTGTTTCTGATAATCAGTATTATCTTGCAATACTTGATAATTGATAATTACACACACTATTACTGGACTTTTTCACTCACTAGCAAGTCCGAGGTCGTCTCTCACCTCATTAACTTTACAAACTATATCTCCAACCAGTTCAACCTCTCCATTAAAGCCTTGCAGGCTGATAATGGTTTGGAGTTTATCAACCGTACCGTTCAAAACTTCCTTACCTCCCATGGCATCCATCTCCGCCTCTCCTGTCCCTACACCTCTCCCCAGAACGGCAAGACCGAATGTCTACTTTGCACACTTAACAATATGAGTCGCACAATGCTACTTCATGCCCACCTACCTGCAACCTACTGGACTGAAGCACTAACCACTGCAACTTACCTCCTCAATCGGCGCCCTTGCTCCTCTGTTCGCCACAATATCCCCTACACCCTTCTGTACTACAAGGCGCCCGACTACTCTCACCTACGCGTCTTCGGTTGTCTCTGCTACCCCAATCTCATCACCACTGCTCCTTACAAACTTACCCCCCACTCCACTACCTACATTTTTCTCGGATATCCCTCATCCCACCGGGTCATCGTCTTCCACCATGTCGTCTTTGACGAGACCTGCTTCCCCTTCGGTCTACTTAATCCTAGATCCTCGTCTAGCGATCTCAACTTTCTCCTTACCAACACCGTGCCCTCCCGGTTCCCTCTATCAATCTCACCTTCGGCCCCCACATCGGCCGCTCCTGAGGACTTGTTGCTCAGCTATCCCACTACTCTTCAGTCCGATGCTACTCACATCGGACCTCTATCAGCCCCACCACTCTCATCGGCTTCGACTAATCCTGTCTCCCTCTCATCGGACACATCAACCCCATCGGCTCCTCAGCCTTCATCGGTTCATCCCCACCTATCGGCCTATCCACCTCCATCGGCTCGCCCCTCCCAATCGGCTGCTCCACTTCCATCGGACTGCCCAAACCAATCGGCTCATACACATCCATCGGCTCACCCACCCCCATTGGCTCAGATCGACCTCATTCAGCCCTTTCCTCGCACATATAGTCACCGATCCCGAGCCGATGCCGCCTTTTCCCAACCAGTCCCTATCCCACCTCCCACGCTCCCATCGGCTCCTGTCCCCTCCACATCTCATATGATTACCCGATCACAAACTGGGTCCCTCCACCCTACCAAGCACTACGGGCTCTCAGCAGTCCATTGTACTATCTCGCCCATCCCGACGACTCCTCGTTTAGCCCTGACCGATCCTCAGTGATGCGCGGCCATAGCCAACGAGTACAAGGCTCTCATGGACAATGAGACCTGACGTCTCGTCCCTCGTCCTCTCGGTGCCAATGTTGTGACCGGTAGGTAGATCTTTAAACACAAGTTTCACGCCGATGGATCACTTGCCCGTCACAAAGCATACTGGGTAGTTTGGGGTTTTTTCCAACGTCCCAGGGTCGACTACAACAAGACCTTCAGTCCCGTCGTCAAACCCGCCACCCTCCGGGTCGTTCTCACTCTGGTTGCCTCGCACTCTTGGCCGATCCACCAGTTTGACGTGAAGAACGCCTTTCTTCACGGTCATCTAACGGAAATGGTCTACTGCTAGTAGCCTCCAGGCTTCATCAATCTCTCTCGTCCTAACGATGTTTGCCTCCTTCAGCGCTCCCTCTACGGCCTCAAATACCAGCACTTTGCTGCCTACCTTCGGCACATCAGCTTTGTGGCCTCCGTATCCAAAAGATCTCTCTTCGTTCTTCACATCGGCACCACCACCGCCTATCTTCTCCTCTACATCGACGACGTTGTTCTTACAGCGTCCTCACCATCCCTCCTACACCAGATCATGGCTCGACTCCACTACGAGTTTGCCATAACCGATCTCGGCCCTCTCCATCACTTCCTTGACATCTCTGTCACCCGCTCTTCTCACGGGCACTTCCTTTCCTAGCATCAGTACACTATCGATCTCCTCCAGCGTGCAGGCATAGCCGAATGTCACCCCATGGCCACTCCAGTCGACACTCTCGGCAAGCTCTCTGCTACGATGGCTCTATCGTCGCCGATCCCTCCTAGTACTATAGTCTTGCTGGTGCTCTCCAATACCTCACCCTAACACGACCCAACCTCACCTACGCCGTCCAGCAAGTGTGCATCTTCATGCATGCTCCACGCGAACCTCATCTCGCGCTGCTCAAGCGTGTCCTTCGCTACGTGAAGGGCACAATCTCCAGCGGCTTACATCTCAGCTCTAGCCCCATCGACTCTCTCACCGCGTACTCTAACGAGGACTAGGTGGGCTGCCCTAACTCTCGACGCTCCATGTCCGGTTACTGCGTCTTCCTCGGCGACACTCTAGTCTCCTGTTCCCCAAAACGCCATACTATAGTGTGATGAGAACCCGCTAGGGTTTAGTCCCGATCTTAGGTGGAGGATAACTCGATTGGGGGATGGAGGCGACGTTCACGGCCTGACTACAACTATCCAAGGACGATGCGCCTTAGCAATCGATACACCGTCTCTGATGATCGACACGAACTTGCGGTGCACGATAACCCAGCCACTAGGGCACTCGTCCTGCAAGCAATCGAAGAACAAGCAAGAACAAGTAAAACAAGCACTGAAATTGCTAGATATTGAGATGAAAGATTCACTCTAAATTCACAATACGATGGGATTCTGGAGACAAACAAACGGACGGTCTAGCTAGCACGCGTGCTGTGTGCAAGTAGCAAGACGCTAACTCTAATCAACAAAACCCGCTGTTCTTGACGGCGGCTGAAGGTTTAAGAAGAGGGGGAGATGACCACAAGGGTGCTGGGGTCGTGCTCAACCCTAGGACACACCCTTAATGGGCCCAACTTGATACACGGCCCATTAGGCCCAAAAGAGGTGACGTAGCACCGTGGATAGAAAAACACTCGGTAGAAAAATGACAATTGTGACCGGTCTAGAACAGATATTGATATGAGGCCGGATCCATTTGAAAGTTCACTTGATAACCTTTCCATTAAGTACTTGCAAGCCCAAATCAAAGTTCGCATGAAGTCATGGCGGCTATCAGAATTTGACACTATCCTGCAGTCCGAATCCACCCTGCGCTAATCCTCTTCCCGTTGGATCCTCTCTATCGTTCCTGAGTAAAACAAGAGTGCATGCGTCTCCAGAGTATAAAGAGGAGGAACATAAACTCAAGAATGAACTCACCTGATAGTTGAGTTGATGTGCATGAGCGCGGGTAATTAGACCATGAGTGGATATATCGATAGTGTTGATGTCCTCATCATCCTCCCCTTCTTGGATTAGAGTCGTCCTCAACTCAAGCTTATCTTCTTCTCCCAAATATGGCTTTAAATTTGCAATATTAAAAGTGAGACTAACCCCAAAATCTATAGGGAGATCAAGCTTGTATAGATTTTCATTAATTTTTTCAAGCACTTTAAAAGGTCCATCAACTCTAGGCATCAACTTAGACTTTTGCAAATCAGGAAACAGTTTCTTTCGCAAATGCAACCAAACCAAATCACCAGGTTCAAAATTCAATTGTCATCTACCTTTGTCACCAGCAAGCTTACAGTTAGTATTCATGCGCTCTATGTTTTCTTTAGTTGTTTCATACAATTTTAGCATCAAATCAGCACGTTGTTTAGCATCAAAATTCAATTTTTCTGAAGATGGCAAAGGCATTAAATCAATAGGAGCATGAGCCAAAAATCCATAAACAATGTCAAAAGGGCACATCTTGGTAGTGGAATGAAATGAACGATTGTATGCAAATTCAATATGAGGCAAGCATTCTTCCCACATCTTAATATTTGTCTTTAAAACAGCCTTTAACATAGTAAACAAAGTCCTATTCACAACTTCAATTTGCCTATCAGTTTGGGGATGACAAGTAGTAGAAAACAAAAGCTTAGTCCCCAATTTAGCCCACAAAGTTCTCCAAAAATGGCTGAGAAATTTAGTGTCACGGTCCGAAACAATGGTGTTTGGCACACCATACAAGCGAACAACCTCCCGAAAGAACAAATCAGCAATATGAGTAGCATCATCAGTTTGATGACATGATATGAAATGTACCATTTTAGAAAACCTATCCATAACCACAAAAATGCTATTTCACCCCCTCTTGGTCCTAGGCAAGCCCAACACAAAATCCATTGAAATATTTTCCCAAGTAACACTAGGAACAGGAAGAGGCATATACAAACCATGTGGATTTAAGCGTGACTTAGCCTTTTGACATGTCATGCAGCGAGCCACAAATCTCTCCAAGTCTCTTCTCAATCTCGGCCAAAAGAAATGGCTAGCAAGGATGTCCTCCATCTTCTTGGCACCAAAATGCCCCATCAACCCACCGCCATGCGCTTCCTGTAGCAACAACAAACGAACGGAGCTAGCTGGAATGCATAGCTTGTTAGCTCTAAAAATAAACCCATCATGGAAGACGAATTTGTTCCATGTCCTTCTATCCTTACAGTGCAACAACACATCTTTAAAATCATCATCATTCACATATTGGGCTTTAATTGTTTCTAGGCCAAAGATTTTGTAGTCAAGTTGTGTCAACAAAGTATATCTCCTAGACAAAGCATCAGCAATGATATTCTTCTTCCCTTTCTTGTGTTTGATGACATAAGGGAAAGATTCAATAAATTCAACCCATTTAGCGTGCCTACGATTCAGTTTTCCTTGACTACGAATATGTTTTAAAGATTTATGATCAGAATGTATAACAAATTTTTGGGCCATAAATAATATTGCCATGTTTCCAGAGTTCTCACAAGAGCATACAATTCTTTATCATAAGTAGAATAATTCAGAATAAGCCCACTCAATTTTTCACTAAAATATGCAACGGGTTTTCCCTCTTATAGCAAAACACCACCCAATCCAATCCCACCAGCATCACATTCAAGTTCAAACGTCTTATTAAAATCTGAAAGTTGGAGAAGAGGTGCATGTGTCAACTTATCTTTTAACATGTTGAATGCGTTCTCTTGTGTGATGCCCCAAGTGAAAGGCGCTCCCTTCTTTGTAAGCTCATTCAGCGATACAACAATGGTGCTGAAATCCCTTACGAAGCGACGTTAAACTCCTACAAGTCCTAAAAAGCTTCAAACCTGTGTGACAGTTTTAGGAGGCGGCCAATTCTGAATTGCCTCGACCTTGGCTTGATCAACCTCAATTCCCTGCGGAGTAACAACATAGGCAAGAAACAAGACGTGATCGGTGCAAAATCTACACTTCGCAAGGTTACCAAACAACCGTGCATCATGTAAAGCATTAAAAACAGCACGTAAATGATCAAGGTGTTCCTCTAAAGATTTGCTATAAATCAGAATATCATCAAATTATACCACCACAAATTTTCAAATAAAAGCACGTAAAACCTCATTCATCAACCTCATGAAAGTGCTAGGTGCATTAGTTAAACCAAAAGGCATCACTAACCACTCATATAATCCAAACTTAGTTTTGAAAGATGTTTTCCACTCATCTCCCAACTTCATACGAATCTGGTGGTATCCACTACGCAAATCAACTTTAGAGAAAACAGTAGAGCCACTCAATTCATCAAGCATATTGTCTAACCTATGAATTAGATGATGGTATCTAATGGTAATGTTATTAATAGCTCTATAATCAACAAACATACGCCAAGATCCATCTTTCTTAGGCACCAAAATCACCAGCATAGCACATGGACTAAGAGACTCTTGTACGTACCCTTTATCAAACAATTCCTGAACCTGACGCTAAATCTCCTTGCTTTCGTTAGGGTTGGTTCTGTATAGCGTGTGGTTGGGTAGTGAAGCCCCCGGAATCAAATCAATTTGATGCTCAATTCTACGCATCGGTGGGAGCTCCAGTGGTACTTCCTGGGGAAAAACATCCTCATACTCCTGCAAAAGATTAGTGACCATAGGAGGAAAAGAAACAGGTATATCCTCAAAAGAAAACAAAGCATCCTTGCAGACGAAAGCATAGCAAACAGTTTCAGTTGTATCAAAATTAGCAACATCAGATTTAACAGTAAGCAAACAAGATCCTTTCAATTGAAACACATTTTTATTGTTAGATTTAGATTCTTTCTTTTTATATTGCACAAGTTCTTTGGCTACAATCTGATTTTCACTTATAGCATGGACCCAATTTTTCTCTTTCTTAGATCTAGCAACATCATCCTCAAAAATAGCTTCAGGGGTTATAGGATGCAACACAATTTTCTTATCATGGTATAGAAAAGAATGCTGATTTGATCTACCATGATGCATAGAATCCATATTAAATTGCCATGGCCTATCTAACAGAATATGACAAGCTTGCATAGGTACAACATCGCACTCAACAACATCACGATATGTTCCAATTGCAAAATTAATGCGCACCAGTTTGGTTACCTTTGTTTTACCACTGTTGTTTAGCCATTGAATGTGATATGGGTGGGGATGCAATTTGGTGCTGAGTGCAAGCTTCTCCACCATCTCGCTGCTAGCCAAGTTGTTGCAGCTTCCTCCATCGATGATCAAGCGGCAGGAACGCTCTTTGATGACGCACTTTGTTTGAAACAAAAGTGTGTGACTGATTTTGCTCGGCCTTCTCCATTTGTGTGCTAAGTACACGTTGCACAATGAGGCTCTCATAGTGTTCAACATCATCAGCACCAATATGTTCTTCTAGTTCCTTATCTTTTTCTACATGGTCAGCTGCAAGCAAAGAAAGTGTATCTTCATCGAAATCACTAGCAAATGAATACTCACCATCATCTTTGACTACCAAAACATGCTTGCTAGGACAGTCACGCTGGACATGCCCATAGCCCTTACAACGATGACATTGAACATCTCTTGTTCTACCAGTAGATGCAATAAAAGAAGCACTCGTGGATGGCTGCTGGGCTGTCTTAGTCAATGCACTAGCAGTCGAAACATGTGGCTTGTCGCTGGATGGAGAAGGTGCCGACCGCTGGGGTGTGAAAGATGGTGAAGGAGTAGTAATCGTGCGGGGCAGCCATGATGTCGATTTTCCTGCAGAAAAATTAGTCTTCGCACTAGCACGTCATCCCTGCACTTCCCTTTCAGCTTTGCAAGCAAGATGAAATAATCGAGTCATATTAGTGTAATCTTTGTAGTCCATAATGTCATAAATCTCATGGTTTAGACCACCCAAAAATCTAGCCAGAGCAGCATCCTCAGACTCTTCTAAATTACAGCGAAGCAAGCCCATTTGTAATTCCTGATAATACTCCTCTACACTTTTAGCACCCTGTCTTAATTGTTGCAACTTATTTAACAAATCACGTGTATAGTAAGAAGGAACAAATCTAGCCCATATGACCCGTTTCAAGGCATCCCAAGTCTGTGGCATGTTATTAGGATTTTTCTTGCCATGTTCTATCCACCACACAGAGGCAAAATTAGTGAACTCACTAATAGCAGCTCTAACTCTAGTGTTCTCAGGGAATTCATGGCATACAAATTTTTGATCAACAGCAATCTCCCATGTAATGTATGCATCAGGGTCATATTTTCCATCAAAAGAGGATATCTTAAATTTGATTTTAGAAAAAGCATCTTCATTATTGCGTACCTCTCGTCGATGGTGTCCTTCCAAGCCTCTACGGTTGTTACGTAGCCAACGACAAACACAAGCATTGCGGTCATCCTGTTCAGAATTAGCGGTATAGTCATCATTGAAGTTGTCCTCACCGTACTCACCATCAATGTCGTCTTCATTATGCCGATCACGTTCCCTAGCATTGAGGTCATCAAAATACCTCACAAGTGTAGCAAGACTGGTGTCAATACGAGCAACCGATGCCTCTAACCCTACTAGCCTGGTTGTGGCATCGATCTGTGTGGTCTCCAGTTGCCCAATCTTATCATTCGTCACCTGCAAATCTGCATCAAGTCCTTCCATGTGCCACTTCACTTGCCTTGCAAAATGTTGTATGATGAGCTTGGTGCGTGGAGAATGGGATGCATCATCTTCTTCCTTCGAACCTGCCATGGTTAATATAACAAAACAACAACGAAAACAGTTGACGAGAATTAATCCCTACAAGTATTAGGGTGTGGCTACTGAAAGGCGCTCACTCTCAGCTTATTTCACAAGCTCTTACCAGTTCTTATCATGCTCACAGGAGAGGTGATGACAACCAACAAGTTTGCAACCGTGGAACATGGTGTATCGGTGCCGTAGCAACAAGGCCTATCAAGCTGTAGTCGTATGTGTGGAGCTGTAGGAGGGCTGAAAGTAATGCACAAGGAAGTACTAGAAACCATGTTAGTCAAAGCAAGTTGAGTAATCGTTCAAGATCGGTACCGTGCTGGTCCTAGGCTAGGCGAAGTAGAGACGCGAGCCTAACCATAAAGGACGCCACAAGACACAAACCCAAATATACACAATAATAAGGTGGAGACAACAGGACTAGGTGGAAGGAAGGTTCTCACGAGTCGGCCTTTTTTTTTCCTTTTCTCTCCGTAGTGCTGAGGAGAGAGATGCGACTTTATATATATATATATATATATATATATATATATATTCATAGCCAGGAGCACACTAGAACCAACCATAAAAATTCTTAGCTCAAATGGACAAAATATGAGACATGTGGAATTTTTTCAAAGTTCTATCCAAAGGGGTCCCGAAGCAAAATATGAGACAGGTGGAATTTTTTCAAAGTTCTATCACGAAAACAAAATTTTGCAAGCGGAATTTGGTGATTTTAAATTTGCCGAACCCGACAAAGCGGGGGAGAAATAGATGGTATTTTTCTATAGATGTCTGTGGGTATATTATATGCCTAATTTCGAGTCCGTATGAAAAAGATATGACTGATTTAAGGAAGGTCACTCGAATCAGGGCTCTATTTCCTTTCTAGTTGTGGCAGTATCAAAGGCAATACAAAACACAAAAAGAAACAGATCAACCTATGGATGGAAAGTGATTTAGTGGGTGGTAGCGATGGTGGTGGTGGCGGTGGTGAATATGGCGATGTGCAGTGGCAAGAACTCAAAACTCTAATCGCCCAAATACTAAGACCAGCAAATTAACACAACCATACAATCGAAAACTCAACAAGCCTAACTAGGCAGTCTTAGTAAAAAAAGGCTCAAAGGGTTCTCAAGATTACGGAGAACTAATCCACTATTTTTTTTGTTGCCTTTTTCTAGACTATAGGAAAATAAATTAAACAACGAAGTGCAGAAAGTCTCTCACCGATCAACCGCGCTCTGATACCAACTGATGAGAACCCTCTAGGGTTTAGTCCCGATCTTTCGATGAGAGGTGGAGGATAACTCGATTAGGGGATAGAGGCGACGTTCATGGCCCAACTACAACCTTCCAAGGACGATGCGCCTTAGCAACCGATACACCGTCTCCGATGGTTGACGCGAACTTGTGGTGCGTGACAACACAGCCACTAGGGCACTCATCCTGCAAGCAATCGAATAACAAGCAAGAACAAGTAAAATAAGCACTAAAATTGCTAGATATTGAGATGAAAGATTCACTCTGAATTCACAATATGGCGGGGTTCTGGAGACAAACAGACGGGCAGTCTAGCCGACACGCACGCTGTGTACAAGTAGCAAGACGCTAACTCTAATCAACAAAACCCGCTGTTCTTGGCAGCGGCTAAAGGTTTAAGAAGAGGGGGAGATGACCACAGGGGTGCTGGGGTCGTGCCCAACCCTAGGATGCACCCCTAATGGGCCCAACTTGATACACGGCCCATTAGGCCCAAAAGAGGTGTCGCAGCATCGTGGACAGAAAAATACTCGGTAGAAAAATAATAATTGCGGCCGCTCCAGAACAGATATTGATATGAGGCCGGATCCATTTGAATGTATACTTGATAACCTTTTCCATTAAGTACTTACAAGCCCAAATCGGAGTTCGCATGAAATCATGGCGTGCCTCAAAATTTGGCACTATCCTGCAGTCCGAATCCACCCCGCGCTAATCCTCTCCATCGTTCCAGAGTAAAACAAGAGTGCATGCGTCTCTAGGGTATAAAGAGGAGAGACATAAACTCAAGAATGAACTCACCTAATAGTTGAGTTGACGTGCACAAGCGTGGGTAATTGGACCATGAGTTGATGTATCGATAGTGTTGATGTCCTCATCAAAGTGTCTTGGTCCAGCGCCGAAGCCGAGTATCGTGCTGTTGCCCACGCCGTCGCCGAGTGTTGCTGGCTTCATCAACTTCTCTAGGAGCTTCGTGCACCTATCTCCTCTGAGACCATCATCTACTGCGACAATATTAGTGCCGTCTATATGACCACTAACCCGATCCATCATGGATGCACGAAGTATATAGAGATAGATATTTATTTTGTACGTGACAAGGTCACATTTGGATATGTTTAGGTGCTTCATGTATCATCGACGCACCAGTTCACCGATATTATGACCAAAGGCCTCCACACGTCTTTGTTCACCAGTTTTCGCTGTAGTCTCTGCGTTCATTCCTCTTCCACTACGACTGTGGGGAGTGTTAAACCACTGGACTATATATATAGACCTGACCCCCCTTATAGAATTAGGGTTATAGTACACCACAATCTTATGGTGTGATACATTATGACACCATTATCTTTGAGCAAGTAATCAACATTTCTCAAACGATATTGTTGAATGAACTAAATTGCCCAAACTCGTGTCGGATAAAATTTTCTGATGCCATCTTCAGATCTCTCACTCTCTGTTTCACCTCTTTACCTTCCTTTCCATTCACCAATTTCTCAACAGCTGCTTGAACATTCACCCATTGTAGAACACTTCCCCCTCCATCTCCACCCCCACCCTCCAAACATCGTAAACATACCTTGTGTTCTCTATTTGACCTCTAAAACATGGCCTATATCATCGGAATACCTTCCGGCATACTCTCCACCGTCGAGTTTCACCCGTAATGGGTCACGACAGAAGGATGATCTAGTACCTCTTCTTGTGGCGCCCAAGAGACAATCCTCCCTGACCACAGATCTTTTCATGTGAATCACCAGGAAGATCACTGGAGTTTAATCCTAAACCACGGACAAGGCTTTGCCGAACCACCCATAGAAATGGCAGTTTGGTGCTAGCCAAGCCCCAGGTCATCTCCAACAAGTCGTGTGCATCCATGGCAGCTAGGCTGCCGAAGCTCACATACAAGACAGAGTTAGGAGCCTACGTGTCCAGCCACCAGAGGTAGTCACGATCCTGGGGAAGAAAGCTGCTATCCACAAGTGGTGCAAGCTTGTTCAACGGACCAATTGCAAACATGGGGATACATTAGTCGCTCTCGATGGACTCGAAGGTGTTTAGTATGACCCCAGATGAGCGCCGTGCGCCAGAAAAGATGTTGGAAAGAATTTAAATCAAAGGCGTAGAGGCTGCTTGTATCAATGCGCTGTAGATCTTTCACTAGGAAAGGGCGGAGAATGTCAACTAAAGCATCCTTTTGTGTCTCTGAAACGTGGAAAAAATCAAGGAAGAAATAAAAAAAAGTTACGTTTTACAAACATTTATATGAAAGGTCATGTATATAGTCTAAACAGAAAATTTTACAAACAGAAAATGCGAAAATACATATTAGGGGAGTTGTACATGTAATTTGGAAGACACGGACACGTTTGTAGTTGTTTTAAAATTTGGAACAATTAATTGAATCAAATTTATTTGTTCTTAACTTCAAATTATTAACTGAAAAATTGTAAATTAATTTGAATATGAATATGTGGTGGTGTACGTACAATACATAGCTAAAAATTACAACAATGAAAGTTCATCTGTATATGGATATAGTAGATGTTCGATAATTGTGAGCATATGCTTTTCAATATAGCATTAAATAAATATAAGTTATATATGTATACAAAAGCAGCATCATAACCCATGGGAATGAAGTTGTTAATGACTAGTTTTTCATGGGTCTGTCTATCTACGGACTATTTTTTTTCTTATCTGCAATAATTTTTTAAACACTAGAACATCGACATCCAACAACTCATAAGGCTACTCCTTTTCTGTAATGAAACAAACAATGATGTAATATAATTTGATTGTTAGCCGTAACAGGGTACAAATGGACTTAATGTTATTAATCTGTTATATCTAATTTAATCAATGGTTTATGATTGATATGGTCGGAAAGGATATTCATGTAACTTTTATAACAGTGATCATGACCAGTAATAAAAATTATAATATTGAATGGTATTACAAATCTAGGTTAATTTAGAATATAAAAAAGAAGCAATCTAAAAGTTGAATATTCGTATTATGCAAGTTTAGAAGATACTGACATATCTGGTAACATAGCAAAGCCTTCTTTTTTTTTACTGCTTGCTCCTAAATGAGTGATGTCCAGGAGAGCGGCATGTTCAACAATAATTCCAACTCTTACACGCCGTCACCTGTCCGTAACTTGTCTAAACGTGGACCAAACGTTCAGTGAGGCAATATGTTAGCCAAGACAGCTTATAAATAAGAACATATGGGGCCGCGATGTTACTTATTTATGTGTGGAAATATCAATTGTAACGTCCAGGTACAAAAGACGATATGTATCGCAACACAGACTCATACACTTTCGTTTTAGCTTTACGGAAATGGTCAGAGTTGTATTATAAACCAATTGCTCTTTCATCGAAATAAATCCTGATATGAGAATAAATGCTACTACTCTCTCCATTAAAAAAATATGTTGTTTTAGGATGTGCGCAATCAATATTAATTAACTTTGACTTAAAAATCACTTAAAATATAAAAATTCGGTATCTGATAATAATAATCAAATTTGTCATAGCAAGAGCTTACATAATATTATACTTATGTTTTCTTATTTTATACTAAAGAATTAGATAGATAAAATTATATAATGTTGAATTTGAAAGATCCAAAATGACTTGCTCGTGAGACCCATGGCCCACCAGTCCCATTGCTCTTTTGTCAGCTAGCTAGTTCTTTTCTTTTTCACTAATTATTTTTGGGCGTCATACGAGATAACCAGAATCTGGCAAACTAGCTTATTCTCTCCCATGTTCTTGTCCTTAATTATTATAAATTATCTGCTTTCAAAGAAAAGGTTATAAATTATAATATTGTGCAATAACAGACTCTGATGGACGGGCCTCAACCAACCTACAGAAAAAACTTGAAAACGGAATCTGGGAATTTTCATAGGTGAAGAATTGCATTTGATACTTTTTGCAAGCTAAACTGCAGGGCCGAATGAATTTGTTCTGTTTTGTGCCAATTCCCAAGTCTTCATCAATCACCTACTAAAAATTATCTACCATCATGAAAGTTTTGATCAATAATTTGAGGATGTTCATAATTTCTGTACAAAATTTAGAAATTATATCTCTCAGAGAGAAAAATGGAAAAGAAAAACAGAGCCCCATGGAATGAGTCACTCACCGTTGACTGGCAAGAAGCCTCTGTCAAGCAGAACCGGGTACTCCATTTACGTCCTGAAGCTCGACGCGCTGCTCGTCATTAGAGCCATCAGCGGCACGCCGACCTCCCGCGCCGCCGCCCCTGGCGCGTACCAGAGCACGTCGGCGATCACGCACCGGACGCCGCCGCCCTCCTCCTCGGCCAGCAGCGCCGCCAGTCGGTCCCTGAACGGCACCGCGCAGCTCGCGTTGAGCGCCCTCACGAGCGCCGCGACGTCCTCGGACGCCGCGAGCTCGGCGGGGATGCCGTCCGGCACGACTACGAAGCGGTACTCTCGCAGGTGGCCCGCCGGGTCCGGCGCGTTCAGCTCTGTTTGGAGAACTGTGATGGAGAAGCCGCGGGCGTGAAGCACGGCGGCGAGGCGGAAGATGGGGTTGGCTTGGCCCTGGAACGGGAACGGGAAGAGGACAACGCAGCCGCACGGCGGCGCCATTTTCACCGTCGTAGTTGCCGTCCACGCGCTCTTGCTTCGTCTGCTCCGAAGTTGTCTGGTCGGAAGAAATGATAAGCATGGACAATATGAACGAACGAGGTCTTAAATTAATTATGAGCAGGACCGTGAATGGTGTCAGGTGAAGTGGTGATCATCTCAAATAATATGGGATATTGTTACGCGCGATACGATCGAACAGGGCGAAAAGACGAGAGAGGACGAGCCAGTACCGATGTTCGATGTGATCGCACGAATACAAAAGCTGAAAGATCTTGTTAGTCATTTGAATTTGAGATTCCTTGAAGTGTATCCTAATTGTTCCATCAAACATGTCAAAAAAATATGTTCACGCATGGAGAGATTGGAAAGGCGTCTAGAGGGTGAGCGTGCGTGAGCTGATGAAGGTCTGATATGATACGTCCAAATATATGAAGACCTAAGAGATCTGCTTAGTTTTAGTGTAGATCTTTTGGCTTGTTAGAGTCTTTGGGTTATTAGAATTATAAATGTTAGTTAATTTGATCTCTAATTGATAAAAAAAAGACAGTTAGAATTACATCAAAGAACCAATCGATCGATAGGCCGATACAGACTTCTGTTATCAGCTGGAGGTGCCAATAAAGTTAAGATAATCATCGGCTGTAGTCCAATATACTCCTACTATCAGCTAGATGCTGATAGTGACTGTAACACTCATACATCGGTTGAGAAGCCAATAACGGTATAAGCAAATAGCAAAGAATAAAATAAAAGATTTATTGGCTATAGAGTCGATGATGCTCCGAATAAAATATGCGATGAGCGCTAGAGAGCGAGTTCCAATCTCTCGAAAGGACGAGACTTAGCGAACACCAATGACGGTACCGTTCAAGCCAGTCTTGATAAATCAGACTGAACTGACATAATATAAGGCTCAGGCTAACAGCACTAAAACGACAGAAACTTAATCGAACGTAACAATGAAGGAAACGGGTAAACACATTGATTGTGGGTCCTATGTAGCCATATAAGTAAACTCATCGGCTAGCTGAGCTGATGGGGGAACGAAACCCGCTAGATCTCGATGCCAAATTAAACAGAAGCAGATCGATTGCTAGTAGATTAATCGTTAGGCAAGATATATGTATATTGGCTAAAAAGCCAATACACTAGGCACGAGCTTAGTGTATAGATAACTTATCGGTTGGCTACTTAGATAAAACATTGCATAAATACCTATCGCCTTAAGGCACAATTTACTACCAACAATCAAGTAGGTTGGATCTAACCGATACTGCCGGACGTTATTTACTAAACAGAAAAGAAAATTTTCTTTAAAAAGTTAATCAAACTAATTAAATTTACCTATCAGATAGATATATTTTATATACATACAACCACCATGTCATCTCTTCTATGACACTTTTTAAATTCGGTCTTATCTACATAATCATTAAGCCGAATCCATCTAATCGGCTATTTTCCTATATCAGTCGGTCTCTTTCTATTAACTAATTAGTTCTGGCTTATCAAATTTCGGTGATAACAGATATATATCACTAAACATCATGATAAGGTATATTATAGTGTTCATTAGGACAAAAGTACGTGTAAACAACACGACTTTAATTTTCTGTATGACTTTCAATGAAAATACATTAACTCTGTTGGAATATTTATTATGCAGGAAAGTCTTTTTCCTTTAAGGATATCCAATCATTTCTTAAGTATCATTCAAATATCTATAAACAAATTTTATTATAAATAGTGCACATACAAGTAATGATTTAATATATTTTTTCTACTCATGTCGATTTTGAACATATATATTTATAGAATGATATACATATTGATCTATGTTGCTAATTTTTTAAAAAAGTTATATTACCTATTTGGATGGCAAGTAAAAAAACAAAGAGACATCCTCAAGCAATCTTCATCTGTACAAGCATGTCTTAGTCTTTAAATTGAGTCAGTAGTGCATTTGCGAGTCCAGCATCACCTCAAGTAGTGCATGTGATGCGCGTTGAAGTGTCTGTGTTTTAGTTCACGAATAAAGTCAATAAGTCATTATGGCATTAGAGTAAAATCTGTTCTCATCCTCGTATACCTTACATTATAGTATAAGTTTGTTTGTATAACTTGTGGAGTACTTGTACACATAGAAATATGTTTTAGCTCTAACAGATCAAGTAGAAGCTGCAGGTGAAGTCTTCAAAGAAGTTGCCAATCCGCATGAGTAGAAAAAAGATTAAGGTTTTGACTCAAGTCATTTCTATGATACAAAGTTGTATCTTGTGTATGACTGTAGGACTATTGTGTGTCTATAGTTGTATTAAAACATTCTCACTTAATCGAAGTACAGATTCTATAATATGCATGTAACTAAACTTCCTGGGTGACTATGTGGTCGCACCGAAAAATGTTTCCAACGGCCATGCCAACGGCTGGAAGATCTGTTTAGCTCCAATGTAGATCGGTTGACTTCTTTCTGTGGCTCGAGGTATGCGTATCGGGGCCCGTGAGGTTCGCTCGGCTCTAGCGTGACGGTGCGGGTGCAAGTGTGCCAATGAATTTGACCCTGCAATTGACAAGGAGGTGAGGCGAACGGGTCAGTCGGATGATGGACCGATATAAGCTCTCGCTATTTACTGGCCACCAATAGGATCGAGGTGGTTATCAACCACGTCCGAATAGCTTCTGCTATCAACTAGTCGTCGATAGGTATTGGGACGTTCTTCCATCGGCTGGGGAGCCGATGAAGGCATGGATAGATATCAACAAAGGACATGATAACTCCGGGTGTAGCGAAAGCGAGATCCTGATCCATCGACCGCAGAGCTGATGGAGGCACCAAAAAGGTATTTAGAAAACAGCAAAGCACGCAGGATCTCTTGGTTGCCGATAGAAACTGTACCGCTTGTTCATCGGCTGGAAAGGCAATGAAGGCATATATGAACTGGCATGGAATCGTATAAAAGACACCAGCTGCAAAGCCGATGCCGCTCCGGATATGGCAGCACGAGACCCGTTGCCTGCCATGACAACTCGCTAGCACCAAATCTCGAAGATCGGATCTAACCAAGATAATACAAGACCGAGACCAACGGCAATAGGATATTGGACGCCGGATCAGTCGTGCTGAAGTAAGGACGAAGCAAACCCATTGGCTAGCTGAGTCGATGAGAGAATGTCTTTCTGAAGACAGACGCGCTTCGGCTAGAAGGCAGATGCGCTTGACATGGCGCTAGAGGAAAGTCTCTGAAGACTGGTGCGTATCGGCCTAGAAACCGATACGCTGGGCATGGTGCTTGGGATATAGATAACTCATCGGCTAACACTCCGATAAAACGCCGTACAGAGACCTATAGGCCTACAGCTCATTCTACCATCGGCAACCTCGTAGGTCAAACCTAACCGATGCAGCATGAGACCAACGACGATAGAGAAAGCTTGATAGACCGATAAACTTTGTACAGACGTGATACGGTACATCGGATCTGCCTAAGAGATCGAACCTAACCGATGCAGCCTTAGACATAGCGAGACATACCGGGATAGTGGTGGGACTTATCCCTTTACCGGAGATCGAACTTAACCGATGCAGTCCCATGTCGAGAGCCAGAACCCGCCAGTAAAAACCTAGATAAACTAGGATGGCAATACGCCGAAATTGTATTGATCGAAAGATAGGTTGATGTCTTTACAGGTTTTCAAGGAGACTATATTTATACCCTAGCATTATAGAGTCTGACGCAGTTACAACAACCATCAGACGTTAACTCCTAAAAATATAAAAGAAAAATATCTATAAGGAAGTTAACTAAACTAACTAAACATTCATTTCTATATAAGATACGATTTACATAGATAAAATACCCTACCGTGATTTCCACGGCTCCTCCTTAGACTCGGTCTTATTTGGATAATCTTCTATTCTTGGACCGAATCCTTCCTTGCTTCCTGCAATCGACTTCTTTTCTATAGCAATCAGACTCTTCTTTACTAAACTAATCGTCCTTCCCAACTTTTCCTGAGCTTACCAAATTTTGACGTTAACACTATGTGAATCGTGCGGCGTTTCCTTCTTTGAGTGTCCCCACATTTTGATTCCTTCGATCATCTCTGTGTGGGCGACTCAGGGGTGACAGCCCTAACCACCTTTCCCTCCCTCCCTATATATCTTGCCCTGCACCACCACCTGAACAAGCTGCTAGGAGGGCACCAATGGGCTTCTAGATCTAACATGGGTGAGATGGAGGCTCGAAGAAGGCCGGTGAGGTGCTCTTGCTGGCCATAGGGTTGCAAAATGGCCAAGGATGGGGAGATGGGTAAGTGGTGTCAAAGGGGATTGGCAGCGGCATGAGTTGTTGGCTAGGATAGAGGCAACTTGAGCTGGTTGATCCTATTTTTCCTTTCGCCATTCTCTATAAGATGTGGTGAAGGAAAAAATCATCTTTGGCCATGGAGGGCAATGATGTGGATCTAGTGGATCCTCAACTAAATCCAAGGGCACCAATGACTATAGCAGTAGAGGATATAGCATATCGATGGTGACTTCGACTAGCAAGGGTGGCTGGATTTTGACATAACAGCCGTTGGGGCTATAGATGGTATGAGGGCTCGGTTGAGTTTAGACGAGCCAGTAGCGATGCAGCAACTTGGTGAGGCTATGGATGGAGCGGCAGGGATGGAGTAGCAAAAAGAGACGGCTGGTCTTCCCCATCTCCAATGTGTCACTAGGGGCCATTGGGTGGGTCCATGGAGGCTCCCATAGGGATGGCATCAACGAAAGCCAGTAGCTGTGCCTCGACTATGTCATGGGGAGCTTCGAGGGGCTAGTCATGTTCCTGTAATGATGATTTGTTGGTTGTGTGTGAGGAGTGGGTTGTAGAATGGAAAAATCCTTGTCGTATTCTAGCTGGCTTCGATGATAATAATACTCTTGGACATTATTCTCCTCCTTCGAGGCATATCAGAGCACTCCATCCCTCCACACTTGTCTTGGGGTGAATTTTTTTGCTTCGATTTCTTCAACAAGTGGTGGTGTCATATCATGTTGCATCCTCCATTGAGGCTTGGAGGCATTGCATTCGTGGACATTCTTCATGCAGCATTGGCCATTGTTGTTAACTTACATCAACTTAGTGGAACATGGTCGTCTTGTAGTGATATCCCCGCCGGATTAGATTTGATGGCTGTGGTGGTGAAAAGGTCTAGGCAAACAACTGATATCCCCTCTGTATTAGATTAGATTGGATTAAGATCTAGGCAATCACCTGATATGGTTCAGTTACTCTGTGACATTATCTTTCGCTTCGATCTGATGTTAGTAGTTGGCAGTGATGTGAGCAAATTTAATTGGCATGTTGATTGGTTGCTAACTTTGAAGATTCTATTTCCTAGTTTAAAGCCGCTGCATAAATAACAATTATGTAATTTCTCGTGTGGAAGTGTTATATTTGTTTTTAGGCTGATGTTCTAATTAGTTTTTTAATTTTTAATTAAGCTGTGATTCTATACGTTATAGTAGTTCGAGATATTACTTTTGTGATAATTGATTGTTGCTTCTCTGAAAACCGGAACAAATGTTTCATTGAACTAAATAAACACCACTAGTCGTCCCCGAAAGCAAAAATAAACATCAGTCAGGAACTGCACCTCAAGCGAGAATGAGTCTAGGAACTGCACAATAGCAGAATATATTTTGCTCTCAAATAACATTTTATTAATTTATTGCACAGTGATGCGTATTTGGTACGCAAAGTCCTGGAAACGTGTCATGCAGACTGATGACTCTTCTGGGACGACAAGGCTTCTATAGCAGTTCCCAGAGGCCACGCTGACTCCACATAGTAATCCCCGTACTTCACCTGTTTCACAAGCGTCATCTTCCTAGTTGGCTGCAAACCTGTGAAACCACATGTGCAGAATTATTAAAATGCGTAATAAAATCTGAATGCATTTTAATGCAGAGTAATTTTCTAGCCCTGGAGGCACCGCAAAATCAAAATGTTAATTTATCGTTCTTGCGAGTACCACAATTTAACATACCTTACGGTAACTTGTCAAAAACAGTAAAATTATATCCCATCCGATCATAAATATTAGCATTTCTGGCGTATAAAATTTGTATATTAATATAAGCATTTATAGTGTATGACACTTGTCAATTCTAACCGCACCTCGTTTAACCTAATCTCACTCAAAAGCAATCAAGTGATAAAAACCAGCTAGGAGCATGAAAATAATTTTGTGTCAACCTTAATTTCTCTAAAACTACCAGAAATATTGTATTTGTGGACGGAGTATCAAGTTAAATGTAGTTAAGTAATTATGTGTTAAGGAGTACACCTAGTACTTACCGAAGCCCTTCACGAGCAATGTGTATTGGTACGTCAGGTCCATGCATATGAACTGCACGTCGAATGCCTCTGGGTACGCGGCCGCGGCTTCGCCGTAGTTCAGCTTGCAGGCCTTCTCTGCTGCCTCGGCGAACGCCGCCGGGGTGGTCACGGCGCTCGGCGCGTCGGCGGAGACGATCCCGACGTGCACGGCCCGGTCGTAGAAGTATGACGCCACGTAGAGGTCGGCCAGGCCGGCGCCGCCGCCGCCGTTCCACACGCCGTTGAAGCTGCAGTTCCTGGCCTCGCACGGCGCGTCCAGGCTCAGCGCCGCGGCCGCCTCGTCGCGGCAGTTGCCGTAGGCCGCTCCCTCCGGCGCCGCCGTCGCGTTGAACTCCTCGCCGTTGTACTTATATGTACCTTCGTTGAGGGGATCAACCATGCAACAGATCATCAAATTATTTTGCTGCAATATTGATTTTTTTTATGACGGACATCAATCCATCCTCTAAATCTTTATGTGTTTGGCGTTGATGATGGCAATTTAAATAAGAAACTAATTTTTCGGAGATATACCATTGAATCCACGAAGCATGCAGGAGCTGAATTGTCCATTCTTCGTCTTCAGAATCTCCACGCGAGAAGCTTGAAGCCCATAACGCAGGTAACTGCGCATGCAAGATCATGACTGATCATCATCATTGCCTTAAAAAATTGTTGCTGGTTTCCTTACCTTATATAAACAAATTATAAACGATCTTCCCAATTTTATCAGGCCTCTGTTTTCTACTCCCTTAAAAACTGCAAGCTAGCTTTGCTTAACTCATCTCTGAACGACAGGTCCACACAGCATTTTGGTGTCAATACAGCATAAAACTAAAGTAACAAATTTGTACAGAGCCGAACAAGTAGGATATAATTTGGGTAGAAAGAGTAGTCAAATAATTGAACCTGTGAACATAAAGATTGTAATCTTTCCCCTTAAGGTACTCCTTGGTAACATAGGGATCTTTGCCCACAGGAGATGCAGGAGAGTTTGCAGCGGCATCTGCAGAAATGGCATAGGCCATTTGAACTGAACCACCTCCGAGATCGATAACTCCTACGGTTTTCGAGTAATCCCCACCCAATCTCCCCAAAAGATAGTTCAAAGCAACCTGCACCATATGACATATACACACACACAAAAAATTGTGAAACGATTATACGTATGAGACATAATTAAGTCATATAGTTATAAGGATCGATGTAAATTGTCAGAAAATTTCTGCTCTAAATGACAGTATGTTAAACATTCCGTACCCAGAGGTTGGATCCTTCTTGAGAACCACCAAGGACATTGATCCATTCTGGCTTGTACTGGAATTTGCTCTTGCTGTGGACAAGATCCCGAACCTGTAAGTAATATTACTGAAAACATATCATTTTTGTGATCAAGATATAATCTAGAGACAGTTAAGATCTTTACAAAAAGTAGAGTGTATCATCTAAATAGACAGAAGGTAAACTATGATGATATTACCGCTTGAAGAATCTGCTCTGCCTTCTCATCTCCAATCAGTCTTAGACCAGCAGTGGCCTAAACACCAATTTGATTATACCAAACATAAGATTGTTCTCAATATCATTTCAAGAATAATACAAGTTTCAGTAAGTTCAGTAAGTACCCCAAGTTTAAGGAGAGTTCTTTTCTGAAGCTGCTCGGGGACGACACCTTTAGCCTTCTCTAGCAGAGGAGCAATGGAGTTTGCAGCCTCCTCTGGTTTACCAGCATATGAGCTCAACCCGGGCTTCACCTGTATTATTACAGAGGTGAGCCTATATGAAGTAAACACACAATTGATCGGTTTTAATTACCGCCTTGTAGTTACACCTTTCTTCAAACAATCCAAAAAACTAATTTCATAATTGTTTCACGCACGTGAGCTTTTACCTTTACACCTTAAAAAGAAGTTGCAGAAACTTAAAGCATGATATACAACTTCACCCATTAAAAAGGAGCTGCAGTAATCTTGAAGCATACTCCAAGTATTTGGAATGCAACCTCAATTTTATTACTATAAAAAATATGACTGTTCGACCTTTTTTCTACGTGTATAACTTTGACCATAATTTTACATTAAATTGCATTTATAAAATCTAATAAGTTTAGGATATTAGTACATATGAAAGTATTTTTATGACAAATCTAAAAATACAACTTTTTATGTTTTAAACATAGTTTAAAAGTTATTGATACTTAAAGTATCAAAAGTATTATTTGATCATCAAATATTATAACTAGAGTGTATATATTTCCAAAAAATCACAGGTGGCTACATTACAGGCTTTAGAATATTGGTCCCAAATTTCTAAATTTTGGATTTACGGGTGGATCCCAATAGAATGTTCCTCCGGTCAGAAAAAATTCTGCTAAAATTCTGTTCGGATTTCAAATTTGTTGATTCATCCAAATTTTGGTCTACTATACCCCGAAAGCTATTTGGCTGTGAAAGAGTGAAGCAACCACAACAATTTTTGTCCATACATTAAGTTTTGAGGTAGTACTGAGACACAGTACCACTCCATTGATGATTTTGTACCAACTACTATCAAACTATTCAATCCATTTTGTACCAACTAGTATTGTAACTTTTTAATAAAAAACATCTCCATCAGATACGACTTGAAATAAATAACTTTTGGCCCTGCTGTAAATCCTGACAAATCTTTCTTATTCACATTATATGTTTAGCGTGGTAGTTTGATGACCCAAATGTCTTATACACCCGTTCCAAAATATAATCATTTTTAAAAAAAGTATATATAATATAAGTATTTTGAAAGTATTATTTATCAATTCAATTAACTCTTATTCAAATCTCTCCGTATCTTTTCTTTAATCATCCTTCTACTCTGTCTTTTTTTTCTTAAATAATACTAGTTTCTCCTCTTTCTCTCTCCTTTTTATTTGTCGCGTCAGCTCAAATCAATGTCCTTATTGTATTAAGTCCACTTCATTTGTTTGTACTACACAATCTCATCAGCTTGGCCACAATGTTCCCATTTCAATTCTCTGTTTATTAACTAATTACTCTATCAAACCATATATCAATTTAAACGCTGTGTAATTATTGCATATTTTTTCATTCTTATTTAACATTTCGTTCCTCTTTACAATCATTGGTTTTGGTTCTTCAACGTCATAGATGAATTAGTATAATATCTACTCCATCTAATTCCAAATATGATAAGTCGTTTTAGCCTTATGCAGGGTGATTAAAAATCAAATAGTATGATTGTTTAGCACCTCATTTAAATTTTATTAAAAAAGATAAACCATATACTTATACGAGGGGTATAACAAGTAGGAAAGAAAAAATGGACAAGTAATTAAATAGAAATTTAAAACAACATACATCTTGGAAAGAGTAGAAAAAGATAAATCTGATGGAGTAGGATTCAGCGACGTTGAACTCTCACCGACACAGTCCACAGATTTTTCGACCACCAAAACAACCAAAAAGTAGTATCCTTTTATATTTGATGCGGTATTGATGGCGTGGTCCAAAAGATAACGTCTCCTGTTGGAGACACGTGAATGTTGACGTCATCGAGACTCCTCATCTACTCCATTAGCCAGAATTTTTCTCTTCAATTGCGAACTTACTCAATTCATTGAGAATTTCTTGCTATTTGTATATTATTTTCTCTCAACATAAACTGTGAAAATTTAGAAATTAAATTACGAGTTCTACCATGACAAGGCGAAGAAGTGATACGAAGTACAATTTTAATCCACTTGGCTTCATCCGACATAAATGGTTAGTTCTTGCGCATCCGAAGTTGGTCTTTTTCTTAGCAATTGCGCTAGATGAACGGATTACAGTATGCAAACATGCATGCACTGTTAGTTAATTCATACCTGCGCGAACAACTCGATGTCGTTGCCAATCTTGACGAGGTCCATCTGTTCGTCGAACCTGAAGACGTGCACCCGGCTCCCGGTGCTGCCGGCGTCGAAGATGACGGCGTATTTATCCTCCGCAGCCGCCTCCTTCCTAACCGCGATCTGCGGCGCCAGCGGCAGATCGTCGTCGTCGTCCGAGGCAGCAGCACCGCTAACCCCGCCCTTCCGGCCAAGAACCACCGCGTCGGTGCTGACCACGCCACGCCACGACGCCGCGAGGGTGACGAGGAGGGTAAGCAACACGGCGGATAGTGCCATAGCCCCCGCTGCTGCAGGCGCCGCGCTGTCTGCCGATGAAAGCGCCGGAGCTAAGCACACACTGCAGCGCTAGCTCAGCTACGAACAACTTCTACTGCACAGGGCCAGGGAGTTGGTGAGCGAGCGGGCGAGTCCATCTGTATCCTGCGAGCGAGTACGGTGAACAGTTTGCCATTGGCCACACGTTTTTGATCCAAATGCGTAGGGTGTGCCCCCACCATCCATCACTGCTCACTGTCTCTCTCTCTCTATATATATATATCTCGTACATGGAGACGACGACGTCTCCGGCGAGCTCCGGCAACTACAACAAAATAGGCATTTCAAAGATAGCCTTGCTCGAGACGTTTGACAACTGTCTGTCCAAGTGGATCATAATTGAAGTAAAGATGGCATGCCATACGAGATGCTTTATATCTCAGCACAAGTTTAAATTCAATAAAGGAGAATATTGAGATATTTTGGAGTAGAGTGATTTGAGTAGGTATTGATCAAAATTTTGCTACAGAGCATTAATTCTTCAAGAGCAGAATGCATACATGTCTTATTCATATAGGCGAAAAAAAATAGTCTTTTGATGCAACGGATCAAAATATAACTATTATTATCAACTGATACTTAATATATTTTTTATATTAGTTATAGTCAGATATACTTACTGACGTGTACGATCTTTACTACCGATTGATTATCAACAGTAACTATTTATTGTTATCAATTGATATCAATGTTACCGAATAAATTAGTACCAGTTGAACACATCAACTGATATGATTATGTAGTTATTAGTATCAATTGTTACTTTTAACCGGTACAAAAGATTTTTGGAAAGAGTAAGTATAATGGAGATGCTGCCAAATTTTGTATGAAAGTTTTATTCGATGATTTCACTCATCGAAGGCTCTAAAAATATATATATACATCATACTATAAAAATATATATATAAATAGATAACAAATAATAATTTTTTTTATGAAAATAAGATTACGTATTAATGTTAAAAAATAGAGGTAATCTAGCAATAATAAGAGTATTTTATAATAGCAAAAAAATGAAAAATTAAAAAAAGGAAACTGCTCACCGCCAAAAATCCCACGACCGAGGAGGGACGGCGGCTTGGTCACGCGAAGGTCTAGGAGGTCTTAGCTCTAATACAGGTCCTTAAGTATCGAGGTTTGCGAGCATGCCAGTCAATTTGACCCTGCAATTGACAAGGAAGTGAGACGAGCGAGTCCGATACAGGCGATCGTTATCGGCTGGCTGCCGATAAGATCGAGATGCTCTTCGATCGGCTGGGAAGCCGATGTGGACAAAGGGTCGACCGCAGAGCCGATGGAGGAACCAGGGTCTATCGGTTAGCTGTCGATAGGATCGAGATGCTCTTCGATCGGCTAGGGAACCGATGTGGACAGGTGTCGACAAGGGGTCGATCGCAGAGCTGATGGAGGATCCAGGGTGTGCTCAGAGGATATCGAGGCACACGGGATCCCTCCAGACAGCCAAACAGTGATTCATTGGCTGGAAAAACCGATGAATGCGCATGCGGCCTGGGCAAGGAATAGTACAAGAAGGCACAGGATGTCGCTCCAGATATGACAGCACGAGACCCGTCGTCCGCCATGACAGCACCATTAACACCGAACCTCGAAGATCATACCTAACCGAGACAGTACGAGGCCGGAGCCAACGGCGATGATACGGAGGACACCTGATCGGCTATGCCATAGCAAGGATAGGAACGAGCCCATCGGCTAGCTGAGCCGATGAGGGGACGTCTCTCTGAAGACGGGTGCGTATCGGCTAAGGGACCAATACGTTTGGCGTTACGCGTCAAGGAACGCCTCTAAAGGCTAAGGCGTATCGGCCAAGGGGCCGATGCGCTTGTCGTGAAGCTTAGAGCATGGATAACTCATCGGCTAGCACTCCGATGATACGCCATGCAGAAGACTATAGGCCTGAAGCTCAGATCTACCGTCGGCAGCCCCGTTGGTCGGACCTAACCGATGCAGCACGAAACTGACGACGGGAGAGGGAGCTTATCGGGCTGATAGGTCCAACACGAACGTGATGCAATATGTCTTATCGGCCTAAGAGGTCAGACCTAACCGATGCAGCCTCAGACAGAGCAGGACATATCGGGATGGTGGCGGGACTTACCCCTTCACCGGAGATCGGACTTAACCTATGTAGCCCTGCGTCGAGAGCCAGAACCCACCGGTAAAACCTAGATGAACTAGGGTAGAATTTGTATATGATCGAGAGATATTTTATATGTTTCCAGAGGGTCTATATTTATACCCTGGATTTACAGATAGAGTCCGACGCGTCTACGACCATCGGACATTATTTCCTAGTAAGAACAAAGGAAAATATTCCTAAAGAAGTTAACTAACCAGCTAAACCTTCCTAATTAAGTAAGGTTATAATTTATAAAAACAAACATCCTGCCGTGGAGTTCACGGCTCTTCCGCAAACCCGGTTTCATCTGAATAATCTGATAATTTGTAACCGAGTCTTCCTTTGCTGCAACCTGATCGGCTTCTCTATTGTAGCTATCGGACCTTCTTTTACTCAAGCCGATCTTTTTCCTTTCTTTCCTCGGGCTTCTCGGAACTGATTCCGATTGGACAATCCCTTGTCTTCAAGCTGATCCAATCTTCTACTAATGTGATCGGCTTTTCTACAATTCCGATCAGCTTTGTCTCAGTATCTCCATCGGCCGACGACTACATTAAACTCTCCATCGGATCTCTTAGTCGATCGGCTTTAGCACCATCGGATCTCTCAGCCGATTGGCTTTAGCACGATCGGATCGTCCAGATTTTGGCGTTAACAGAAACATAGCAAAATTATAGAAAAATAGAGGAAAAAATAGAAAATTATAGCAAAGAAGGTTTTTATCCTCAAAATTTTTAAAATTAATTATCCTAGTTTTTTTCCTAAATTTAATTATAATGCCTTTTTTGTTTTTCAAATTATCTTTCACATTTTTCTTATTTTCTAATTTTTGCATCATATTTAGAACTGATACAAAAGATATATTGGCCAAGGGAGAAAACTCTTAAGTACACACTAAAATTATTTTGGTCGAGTAAGTATTGATTGTTAAGAAAAATTGTTACTCGGTTATTAATATTAATCGGACTTTGACCAAGTAGAAAAACCCTATACCAATTGTTAAATACAACCGATAAATGGTATATATAAAACATTCATTCGTATTCTTATATGTTCTTATTGTCACTTCACGCCGCCGTCTTCCACTTTGGCGCCATTCGCATCGACACCGCCGCACACCCACCTTCTCACCGACTACGCCACCCTCCATGACACGTATCTGTCTTCCCACCGACGATGTCGTATTCCATGTCACCGCCATACCTATCTCCACCCTCGACACCACCATGTGCCCGCCCATCGATGATGTCATCATCGATGTCGCTGTCATCTCTAAAGTAAGAATTTATTTGAAAGGATTATATAAAGGCTATTCACAAACAACTGATTGAATTACGACGAGTATATATATATATAAAGCAACAACGATAAATAGAAACAACAAATAAACACTATACCAAAATAAATCGTAAAAAACAGTATAGAAAAAACACTCCGGTACTATCGATTGCGTAACTATAACTAAAAGGGTTACAAGATCATTTATTTAGTAGCCAAACTTGAGAAATCTTTTGATGTCTCAGCAATATAGACTTTTTAATAAAAACAAAACCTCTTGGAAACTGCTGGCATCATGCTGTCCCTTGATTCGGAAACTGAGTGCGCCCATTGGCAGCTGAGTTTCCCAGTTGGAGGGAAAAGATAAGAGAGAGAATGAAAAAAAATTGAGAACGGAAGGAAACTGGCTTTACAATTTCGGGATTGAATTTGAATTCAAATATTTCTAGAACATTTGAATCTGGCATTTGTATTAAATTGATTATTTTATGTATTTATCCAAATAATATCACTATTCAAAATAGTGATATTATTAGACTTTTAGTTTGATTTATCTTCAATTAATATTTGTACTATTATTTTATATAATTGGTTTATGCATTGTAAATTGATATTCAATTTAATTTAAATTTATTTGCTTTAATATTTGTTCCACTTTCATTTTATATTTCTTGTTTTGGAAAATGTTTAGCTTAAAGTTTGAAAATCAGTTACACTTCTGTTTGCTGGACTCATCCATTGGGCAGGGTGGGGTGACCAACTCTATAGCCCACACCGCACCACACCCCTAGACCCCTGTGCTAGACCTAGGCTGCACAGTAGGCACTAGTTCACCGTCAGTTCATTAGATCAATTATGTTCGCCATCAGAATGTTCTAAGCTTTCTAGAGAAACTATTTCTCATATATTAATATATTTGACTAAGTTAACTATCACTCGTATTTTACAAATTGATAGATTTACCACTATCTTTTAATATTGATGAACTATGTGCCAAGATTATTGCTTCGTTTTTAATAAGAGTTACCATCTTAAATATTTTTTCCTTCAGTTAGTTGGTTATAACTATTTTTTATGTGACTGAAATATAAATATGTTATGTGTTCTCTTTATGATTATTTTAAAGCTGCATCAGCCGTCCTACCACTAATTAGTATTCACTTTATTTCGAAATATAAGAATATAGCGACTTTTTTTTCTATTACGAGAAATGCCAAAGAACTTTGTGTTCACGTGAGGCACGCGCTTCTTATTTTTAATATTTATATTGGCCATCGATATTGATGACTGCTCCATTATTATTTGCCCTCGTAAGTGGAGACAACGAGAGCCAGAATCGTCCTTATTCTGACGACTGTGCTCACCAATTCTGCATCGGGATGTTCGTCGCAGATTTATATAGACTGTATATGTACACACATATTGCGCATTATAATGGTGCTATACTCTGTCATAAAAAATATATAATAACTTTCAGACTTTAAATTTAATCTAAAACATAACAACTTTTACATATATATTTTCTTTTCAACTAATGATAAACTTTCAACATTGAAAGTTCTCATATATTTTTATCTTCTCAACTAATTATAATATTTTCTCAAATAATTTTATCAACTTACTTAATACAAATGCATAGTTATCAGCTTACTTAATACAAATGTATAGATGTAAAACATATATGGAGGGAGTATAAGTTATTATTGTGCAACCCAAGCTACCAAACGTGATCAAAACAAATAACTAATAATATATCAAGGAGCACCCACCGGCCAGCACACGACAAATATAATTGACAGCTGTTGAACTAGCTTTTTTTTCCCTTTTTCTTTTAACCGTGCACCTATGTATAAACCTCTATGTTGAAAATGCACAATGTAATATAAGAGTATCTATTTTTTAAAACACCCCATATAAAACAATACGACATTTCATATTAATATATAGAAACATATTATAACCCTATTATACTATAATTAGAAAAAAAATACATCTATAACCGAGGAGAGCAAGCTGGAACACTTCACACCCCCAACACACTTAACTCCACACACGCCTTCGTGCTGAAAATGGTAGGGGCATCTATTTTGTGAGCCTTCGCCAGAGCACAGCCAAGCAAAAGAAAACTTCCACACAAGATGACGATAATGGTTAAGGCAGTCTTCTATCTATATCCCTATTCAGATCTCTCTTCATCCCCCTTCATTCCAACTTCCACACATGCAAGATGACAAGAAGTCCTAACGGGAGAAAGGAATCTGAAGCACCCTTTCTCTCCTCCTTTCCCTACTCACCCCTCCCTCCATCTTCTTCCTTGTAATCTTTGGCCCTAGATCTGTAGGGGCAGCTCTCTTATCTTTCAACTTCATCGGCAAGGTAACAGGCTCTCGGATTCTTACACCAATTCAGGCAGAAAACCTAGAGGAATTTGATTTGGAAGCTAAAGATTTGAGTAGAAAAGTTTTTAGATCAAGTTGATATGTTCTTGATTTGGTTATTTTAGTTAGAAGCATGATGCTGTCAGTATAAACTTCAAAGATTGAGTTGAAAGATTAAAGTTACATATACAAAGTTTTAAAATTTCAATTTAAAATTTTGTAAATTTGAAGAATGTTCATTCAAATATTTTGATACAATAAAGTGTATATATTACTATTACATTAGAAAGTTCTCAAGATTTTAGCTTCCAAATTAGATTCATTTGAGGTTCTGATCAACCCAACACTCATGAAAGGAAGAAGGTGATCAAACCAACAAACTTTTATATCATTGCCAGTTCACTTATCGTTGTTGCGTGAAATCAGTGGAACGCAACACAACCATATTAGCATTTATATTACTATTACATTAGTACACAGAAATTAATCACTGGCTGTTCTAATCACTAGTGCCGGTATCAGTACCGGAAGATATGCACCCTTATATATATGCCGGTTCTATTAACCGACACATACGGTGCTGCACCTATTTTTGATTTTTCTAGAAGAAAAAAAATTGTATTTTACAATATATCTACACATGGTCATGCATAGCAGTCACATGTCACACGATTTTTTGCGTGCTTGTGGTTTAGATGACTCAAACACGAGATTTCTCTACACGTAGTCTCTTTACCATCTTATCTATTATCAGGATTTGATATTTTATTTTTCTTATTTATGCTGGGGGCATTGAAATTTCTAAATATTTTGGATTTTTAAAAAAAAATTGACCAAATTTTAACTAAATTCATAAAAGTTTTTTTAAAAATTTGAATATTTCAGGGGAAATAGTTTCATGCCTGGTGAAAGGGAGGGTCTGAAATTTCAAACCAAAATTTCAAACACTGACTATCATGTTGTTCATTTATGAACACCGGTAGCAGCATCCATTAATACCACAAAGTGAGTTTGGCCGGGGTTAGGAACATTCAAGTTCATCTAGATAGAAACTGGAGTAAATGGACGTTTGAGCTGCACAAAGACATAATGGTTTACTCATGTATTCTTCGTTTCTTTTTTTTAGAGTTTATAAGTCTTAGCCTTGGTGTCTATAAGAATTCATCAATCTCCCCTCTTTTGGTAATCCTCTTCTTATATGTCTTGGGGGACATTGTAGTGACCAACCCTTGGAATGGACCCTTCTGTATAGATGTTTGTTATGTATTTTCTAATCAATAGACCTCCATCTTGCCTACTCCATCCACCCATATGAAAAAAAAGCTCTAAGGTTGTAAGCTTCTTCCCATGTGCTATATGCTTGCTTGCCAGCATCTTCAAGTAGGTAAAAAGTAGCAAGCTTGGGTGGGTGGCGTGGTAGTCAACTACATCATCGGCTAGACCACACGTTTTATAGGATACATAGGCCGCACAGAACCTCAAATGACAAGCAACTAAGGCATTAGTCACTCTGTCCTTCATGCCACCCACCACAATAGGTATATAACCATCACATCATCTTAATGGAAAAGACATGTCAAGGCCAAGATGGAAGACACGTATCGTCCTATCGTATTAAATGCAAGAGAGACATGGTCTCAGAGCTCTTCCTTATTGCCCTAATGACCGTGAATTCTTAGGAAACCCTTATACGAGGCCCATAAGACAGGGTCTAAGCTATCGTTAAAGGGGCAAGGGCCCAAGCTCGCGGTCAAGGGCAACTAGCTCAGGGCACTCACTCCTAGGAATAGATCTAATGTCTTTTTAAGCCAAGGGCTATATGTCTATTTTGAATTGACTCACAGCATCCTCTAGAGCTTAGGGAACTAGTGATGTGGCATCACGCTGCTTTGTGTCCTCGATGGTAGGACTCTAGTTCTCGTTTAACCAATACATGTACTTTAAATCTAAGTAATAGGTGCTACTGTTTGGATTACTTCAGTCTAAAAATTGTGTAGATGGGCTTAATAGAAAATATTATCACTATAAAGTTGTATATGTCGCCGAAATTGACAACTCTTATATAAATTTTGTCTCCAAAAATTTACAGCCTATCTAAAAAGATCTAAAAGTTGTATTGTGTTTTTTTTGCATCAAAACGATCTCAAATGAAAAGAAATCATTAACTACAAATTCGTAGATTTCATCGAGCCCTATAATTTTTATATAAAATTTATACTGTTTGATTTCATATAAAAATATGTAGATATGAGCGAAGCCATTATATGTGTTGTTATTATTGCAAATCAGCACATATAGATTCATAGTTGCCTATTTTTAATAAAAATAATCGACACAATTATTACGCACATGTGCCGGATTTTAATAAAGACCGGCATATATATATATGACGGTTAAAAAGACCTCACATTTTAATATGTGTATTTTTTTAAAAAAAACTTATGTATATGAGGATTTATAGATACCAGTTTTTAATTTTGATCTATGCATATGAACGTACACGCATATAATTATGCGAAAACAGATGTAATTTTGATCAATCCTGCTAGAACCACATGTAAGAAATTTGGAGTTGGGTATCAGTGATATATATGATCCACTGTTCCTGGTCTGCCTGTGGCGCAAGATTCCGCGGATCTGCTGCAGCTGCAATGCGCCAGATCCACGCTACATCGCGATATATGCACGCGGGCTGAAAACAGATGTACGGCAGGACAACGACCCGCGATCTGGGCTTGCATGAATGTCGTCATTACTTTCACCACTTGCATGCATGCTTGCCTTTTTATTACTCTTTTTTACAGAAGTACTAGTGCTCACGAGAGTGTCCTACTGCTGCAGTGCGCATATTTTTCGTCTGAAAATATAGAAAACAGAGTTACGCGTGGCATCCCTCGACAACCACAACGTTATGGCAGGCTCTTAACCCTGTGTCAGCAGTGACTAGGACGGTATGGAGCACTCGGTTCGTGCAAAATATATGTTCTATTAGCTTTTCATTTAATCCGGTCTCCAACATTATAACTAATTTGATTACTAACCACTTTTATAAAATATTAACAACTATAAAAAATTATATTATATGAAAATGCTTTCTAATAGGAATGTAACGGTATTATGTGCATGGCACTAAATATATACATGGTTTTAGTTTAATTATTAGTTAAAGATATAAATATTGATTTTCCTAAACATATATCTATTCTGGGACAGATTGACTAGTTTGTTTTGTGTCCCCATTCCACGTTATGATTGTTGGTATAAAAGTTATCCAAGCTTGTGCTATAAATAAAGATACAAATATATTCAGATAAAATCTTGTGCTATGCTATTACTTTATGATTGTTATGATTGTTGGTAGGACTATATCCTCACAATTGCAAAATGCATCTCCTGTTTATTTTCTAATTAAGTCTATAACAAAATTATGTTTTCCTTAAACATTGGCTAGTTAAGTCAGCAATAAACACTGGTAGAACTTAGTTCAAACAAAGGATATAACTGATTTTGGGGCAGTATCTACGATGGAGAATATCACAAGAGAAGAATATTGAAAAATATGTTATGCTAGTGGTGACTTCCTTAATATTAAATTATACCGGTCTAGTTTTTAAAAATAATTATAGAGGTAGGATATACGTGTACCTTCATATACAATGAATGTGAATGTGTTATGAGAAGCTAATGTTTATACTGTGTTAAAGAAAATTTTTTGCTCGTGTTCAAACTGTGTCAATTAGCACTGGATGGACAGACTATGTATCGGGTCACACCTATAATATGGTCTTGATGGCATGGGCTTTTTTCCCTAAATATAGCAAAAGTTGACAATGGGCAATAGCAGTTGTAAATAAATCTGTGGTCCACTTTTATCAGGTAATAAGAAAATAATGCTTAATAAATATAAATCACAAAACAATGTGTTAAACTGTAGTTTAAAATTTAAATATACTGTAATTTAACAATATATTTACATATACGTACCCTACTACTTAAAAAAACATGTACTTTCTCTTCTTCTCCGACCGCCGTAATGTGTCTACCTCTCAGCATGTCCATCTCTCCCTCTATACATGCATACCCCACCCACTGTGTGCTACTCATCTGTCCCTCCCTCCTCCTCATGTGCATAACTATATCTTGTTTTATCTCTAACTCCCAACCAATCTGTATTTCTCCACATCTACGTAACTACCGTAGTATCTAATGCTTTATCTCTAACTCCCAATCAATCCAAGCATCTGCCTGTCTCCCAACATGTGTAACCAGCCTAGTATCTAATATTTTTTCTCTAACTCTCGTCAGATCCCTAATCTTATGAGCTTTGGTTCAAATACACGGGCATGTTACTAATAAGAAGAGAAACCTCAAAATTTAAATGTTTGTTTGCAATATACACACATCCAAAAAGTTTTTTTCTAACATTTCTATAATTTAGATAAAAATTTATAATTGCAATAATTTGTTCTCATAACCGAATCCTTTCAAACTTAGTTATCCTACGTACTTTTCCATTATACTGTTACGTTAAATTCATCAACAGTCACTTGTCACTTGTTAGGAATTACGTTGTTGTCAGCCATGGTAAAACAAAAGCATCAGAAAGAACATAACAACTTACATAGTATTTATCTTTACTGATGATTGGAGGATTTATTAGAAGTCGCACATTAATCATATAAAAGAAAATAGATAAAAAATATATCATAATATTGGATTTATTATGACTGGACATAGTTGTACATATCTCAAACAAACAACTCTAATTTCAACGAAATATAATTGTTTGAATGTAAATCTTATTAAGCTATACAATTTTAATAATGTATTCGTCTGACTTCACATAAAAAAATTATATAAAAAATATACGTAGAAACAAGAAACATTGATGGTTTTTTATTACGAATATATATAGACTCATATATACCTGTTTTTTGAACAATTGTTGATGCACATATGTGCCAAATCTTAATAAAAGCTGGCATATATATGATATCCATATGTGATGTAAAAAAACCCCTCACATTTTAATATATGTGCCTTTTAAAAAAATAAAAAAACTGATAACTATGGCGATTTATAGATGCTGAATCTTAATTTTGGAACATACATTGCTAAAAATATATCGTAGAACATTTGGAGTTGTGTATCAGTGATATAATGATCTACTGTTCCTGGTCTGCCTGTGCGCAAGATTCAGCGGATCTGCTGCAGCTGCAATGCGCCAGATCCACGCTGCAATGCGATATTTGCACGCGGGCTGAAAACAGATGTACGGCAGGACCACGACAAGCGATTTAGGCTTGCGTGAATGTTGTAATTACTTTCTCCACGTGTACAGGACCAAATGGGCCAGACCTATTACTGATAGCCGGGTCTTAATATGACACGATTCGTGTTCGTCTCGTCACGGTTGGCCGAGATATGGCTGGATCGGTGGTATGGCCTAGCGGGTCAGCCCAATCTGGTCCGTTTAGTAATTTAATTTTTTTTAAATTGTCTTATTTATTTCATATTTTTTACTCAATTTTCTATATTTTTCCTCTATTTTTAATTTTTTATCACATATTATTTAATTTTTTCACAGTAAGGCTACTGTCTCGGCCCGGTTCCTGTAGGACCATGCCTTGACAGTCATCCCGATACGGCCCATATTAGGCCACTTGTTTGAACATCTTTATCCACATGCATGTATGCTTGGCTTTTTATTACTCTGTTTTTTTTACTGAAGTACTAGTGCTCATGAGAGTGTCCTACTGCTTCAGTGAACGTATTATTGGTCTGAAAATATAGAAAACAGAGTTACGCGTCGCGTCCCTCGAGTTTCTTAGCAAATGGATGGTGCATCGTTTCCATTGTTGGTAACTGTAACCTTATCAATCGACAACCACAACGTTATGGCAGGCTTTTAACCCTGTGTCAGCGGTGACTAGAACGGTATGTAGCACTCGGTTCGTGAAAAATATATGTTTGTATTAGCCTGTCATTTAATCCGGTCTCCAACATTAAATTAATTTTATTACTAACCTCTTTTATAAAATATTAACAACTATAAAAATTATATTATATGAAAATGCTTTCTAATATGAATGTAACGGTATTATGTGCATGGCACTAAATATGTTCTTAGTTTAATTATTAGTTAAAGATATAAATATTGATTTTCCTAAACATATAGCAATTTTGGGACAGATTGACTAGTTTGTTTTGTGTCCCCATTCCCCAAGGAGCATGACAACGTTATCCAAGCTTGTGCAATAAATAAAGATACAAATATATTCTGATAAAATCTGTGCTATGCAATTGTTTTATGATTGTTGGTAGGACTATATCCTCGTATTCACAAAATGCATCTCCTGTTTATTGTCTAATTAAGTCTATAACAAAATTATGTTTTCCTTAAACATTTGCTAGTTAAGTCAACAATAAACACCGGTAGAACTTAGTTAAAGGATATAACTGATTTTGGAGCAGTATCTACGATGGAGAATATCACATGAGGAGAATATTGAAAAATATATTATCAAGAGTGGTAACTTTATCAATTTTAAACTATACCATCTAATATACTTGTACGTTTATATATAATGAGTGTGGATGTGTTATAAACAACTGTATTTATACTGCTCGTGTGTTTATATGTGTTAATTAGCAGTGGGTCAATGTTTCGGGTCACACCTATGATAAGGTCTTGATGGCATGGATTCTGTTTCAAAATTATAGCAGAGTTCACAATGGGAAATAGTTGTAAATAAGTCATGTGGTCCACTTTTATCAGGTAAAAAGAAAATAATTCTTAATAAATATAAATCATAAAACAATGTGTTAAATTAGAGTTTAAAATTTAAATATATTGTAATTTAACAATATATTTACACATACATATCTTCTATCTTTCCTCCCCTCTTTTCCCCTCTTTTCACCGCGCGCAGCATATCTGACTTTCCACACGTCCATCTCTTCCTTCACACGTGTAACCACCCACCATATGTAGCGCATGTCTATTCCTCCACACGTGTATAACTATATCCAATGTTTTATCTCTAGCTCCGAATCAATTTGCGTTTCTCCCTCTTCATCCACATGTGCGTACCACCATAGTATCTAATGCTTTATTTCTAACTCCCAACCAATACATTCATCTACCTCCAAACATGTACAACCACTTCAGTATCTATTTTTGTTCTAACTCCCAACCGATCCCTAATCTTATGGGCTTTGGTCTGACCCATTACAATACAAGGGTATGTTACTAGTTGTTTTTTCTAACGTTTGTTTGCAATGTACACACATCAAAAAGTTGTTTTTTCTAACGTTTCTATAATTTAGATAAAAATTTATAATTGCAATAATTTGTTCTCATAACTGATCCTTTCAAACTTAGCTATCCTACATACTTTCCATTGTACTGTTACATTAAATTCATCAACTGTCACGTGTTAGGAATAACCTTGTTGTCATTGTAAAACAAAGCTTCAGAAAGAACTTAACACTCGCATAGTATTTAGTTTTACACATACATATCCTACTACTCTATAAAACACAGCCATATGTCCTTCCTCCCCTCATCCCACAACCGCAGCGCGTCTACCTCTTAGCACATCCATCTCTCCCTCTACACGTGCATACTCACTCACTATGTGCTACTCATCCATCCCTCCTTCCTCGTGTGTATAACTATAACCAATGTTTTATCTCTAGCTCCTAACCAATCCACCTTTACCCCTCCACATGTGCGTAACCACCGTAGGATCTAATGCTTTATCTTTTACTAACAACCAATCCATGCCTCCTCCTCTCTCTAAACATACGCTACCAGCATAATATCTAATTTTTTTTCTGTAACTTTCAACCGATTCCTAATGTTATGGGCTTTGGCCCGACCCATTACAATGCACCGATATGCTACTAGTGTAGAATAAAAAGCAACCCCCAATATTCAAATATTTGTTTGCAATGTACACACATCCAAAAAGTTGTTTTTTCTAACATTTCTATAATTTAGATAAAATTTATAATTACAATAATTTGTTCTCCTAACTGAATCTTTCGAACTTAGCTATCCTACGTACTTTCGATTGTAGTGTTACATTAAATTCATCAACAGTCACGTGTTATGAATTACCTTGTCAGTCATGGTAAAATAAAGCTTCAGAAAGAACTAAATTACTTGCATAGTATTTACCTTTACTGATGATTGGAGGATTTAGTAGAAGTCGCACATTAATCCCATAAAAGAAAATAGGCCAAAAATATATCATACTATTGGATTTATTTTGATTGGACATAGTTGTATGTATGTCAAACAAACAACTCCAATTTCACGGAAATATAATTGTTTGATTTCAATGGTTCTCGATGAGGTTACAAACCCCAAAGCATGGGGGCCAAATTTAACTGCATGTAAACCAAAATATTTTCATGTGTGAACTAGAAAATACAATATACTCACAAGGATAATTGCCATAAAAAAGTCAACTCGATATTTAATTAAACGGTAGAAGCTATGGCAATAATTTTTACGAGGACTTGATAGAATCAACCAAGTCCTGCATGGCTAAATCAGAAGAACCACCTTTCGTAGTGCATTCTGAGACGACATCACTCATCTCTCTCATCCGATCTC
This sequence comes from Oryza coarctata, assembly GCA_030770085.1. Lineage (NCBI taxonomy): Eukaryota > Viridiplantae > Streptophyta > Magnoliopsida > Poales > Poaceae > Oryza > Oryza coarctata. The sequence continues at coordinate 7,909,246 of CM061483.1, read as the reverse complement.
TAACCACTTCACCCTCTTTCCCATCCATCAACCTCTCGATCGCCGCCACAATCCCTCCTCTCGTCAGCTTATCCTTGGCCTCAACCCTAATACCCACCTTCCACACGTCACACGCATACCTTGCCGTCCCTAGCTGGTCACCGCCACATGGCTTGCATATCATCGGCACGCCCCTAGACATGCTCTCCAGTGTCGAGTTCCACCCGCAGTGCGTCACGAACCCACCTACGGTGGGATGGCTCAGTACCTCCTCCTGCGGAGCCCACCTGACGATCACCCCTCTGCCACGTGTCTCCTCGAGCAGCTCGGCGGGGAGCTCGACGGAGTCACGCCCGCGAACCAGCCTCGGCCGGACCACCCACAGGAACGGGCGGCTGCTGCCGGCGAGGCCCCATGCCACCTCCATGAGCTCGTCGGCGTCGATGGAGACTAGGGTTCCGAAGCTGACGAACAGCACGGAGCCTGGGAGCTGCGTGTCCAGCCACTCCAGGCAGCTGCGGTCCTCGGGGAGCACGCTGCTCTGCTGCTGCGCCGCAGCCGCCGCCGACGGCGAGAACGCGTGGAGGGGGCCGACGGGGAACACCGGGATGGAGATGTCCCGCCGGATGTGCTCGACGTCGGCACGCTCGATGGCGTCGAAGGTGTTGAGTATGAGACCGGAGGACTGACGCACCCCGGCGACGATGCGGGTGAGCAGATGGGCGTTGGCGACGTGCCGAGCTGTGTCCATCACGACGTGGAGGTCTCCCACGCGCAACGGCGGAAGCTCGTCCACTGGCGAATCCAGATTTGACTCTGAAGAACATATACGAGTGCGCTGTCATTGTACTGAACTACTGCTGAATATTCTGAACTTGTTGCTGCAACAATTCTGCTGACACTAGTACTGCAGGAAAAGAAACACTAAAATTTGATAAATCCCGTACAATTTAGTTTTGTATTGAGAGAGATTATCCAGATAAGATTAAAATTAAAAAAAACCCGTAAAAACCATGATACGGTATTTTTTATCTTTATAAAATATATAAGTTAATTAGTTTTTTTCTTTAATCTATAAGATATATTCTGTTTTATCATTAAAAAAAGTTTATCTCATATTCGTATGAGAATTGTGTATTTCAGGGTATAAATATAGACCTGAAGCCTTATAAAAAATCTCCATAAATTAATATAATCTTGACACATTGTTGTCCTAGTTAATTTTTTTCAACTGGTTCTGACTCTCGACACAGGGCTATATCGAATAGGTTTCAACTCTGATGAAGAGATAAGTTTTGCCATTATTCTGGTGTATCCGTTTTGTCTAAGGCTATATTGGTTATGTCTGACCTCTTAATTCGATCGAATATATCACACCATGTACATATGGAATCTATTGTCTTATTGAGCTTCTTTAATCGTCATCAGTCTTGTGCTACATCGGTTAGTTTTGAACTTCTAAACTATTGATACTAGATTGAGCCTTAAGTTGGTGATGCTTTTAGCGATGTTTCATCAAAGCAGTCAGCCAATGAGTTATCTTTATGCTAAGCTTCACACCTAACGTATCAACTTTTTAGTCGATATACATATATCTTTAACAATTAATCCGCTAACGATCAATCTAGTTTTATTAGAATTAGCCTTATACTGTCTCTGTTAGGTCTGATCTATTAAGGCTGTGCCTAATAAGGCTGCTATCAAGATCTAGTGGGTTTCGTTTTTCCTATCGGCTCAGCTAGCCGATAAGTTTATTTATATGCCTACATCGGACTCACAACTAATAGCAGTTGATGTGTTTACCCGTTCCTTTTGTTAGCACGATCAATCTAACTTCTGCCATTTCGTTGCTATTAGGTTTCGTCTTATATTGTCTTAATTTATTCCGATCTATCAAGGCTAACTCTAATAGTATGGTCATTAGTGGTCATTAGGTATCTATCTCTTCGAAAGACCGAACCTTACTTTTTACTATTTATCGTATATTTTATTCAGAGCACCATCAGCTCTAAAGCCGATGTGTTATTTATTTTATTTCTTGCTATTTGCTTATGCTATCATCGGTTTTCTAACTGATGTATTAGTGCTACAACCCTTATCAGCAATCAGCCGATAGCAGAAGTACATTAGACTTATAGCCGATGACTATCTTAACTCTATTGACATATTTAGCTAATAGCAGGAGTTCGTATTGACCTATCAACCAACAATGATAATTTTATTTGTATTTTTTGTCAATTAAAGATCAAATTGACTGGTCGCCCAGAACCTCAATAGATCAGAGACCCGAGGAGTTTAAGAACTCGTACTGGATCTAAGCATATCTCATAAGCATTCGCGTGTTTAGATATATCGCATCGGACCTCTATCGGTCAAACCGGTAGACCAATCTCTGTGTCAATTGAAACATATTTTGATTTTCACCGTGCCATTTCAAATTACATTAAATTCTACGAAATTTGGAAGCTCTGCAATATGCAATACGTGTTATGGAGTTTTATATTCACGAAAACAGCTCAGGCATCAATTTTCCTTTTTTTTTGTAAAGGTTGTTTCCCAAGAGTAAATTAGTGGATTGTTTTTCTCACCCATTCCTTCAAATTACGTACAAGTCATGGAGAAAAAGAGAAAAAGAGAGAAGAAAACAAGTTTCTATTCTTCACTGCCAAGTTCCAACCTTATCATTGACAATCTGCACCCTACCCTGGTCTTTATAGTCATCGTGACATACGAACAAGCATTAAATTTAAAGTTGTGCGTTCGTGTGAGCAAGTTTAATCAAGATGACTACTAATTTTTTCTATATTATATTATCGTTAATAAAGGGTAGATGTACAGTATATCATTTTTAATGTACAAACTTTACTCTCACACTAATCTTTATAATTTTTTCAGGTTATTTTTTTATGAGAGATGACTCGATCTCTCTTTCCTCACTTCACTTCCATCTTATTATCGGTTCCTATGTGGCACTATTAGATTAGGGGTATCGAGTGTACCTCTCGAATAAAAAGTTTTATTGTACTAGCTCTAATAACTTTAATAAAAAAGCAATGTACAGATCGACATGGCACAATTTTTGAGACATGTGAACTATGAGAGATATAATTATCTGAGCAAATTGGGAGAAAGTATAGCTGAAATGAGAGACTAAATGGACTCTTAATTACCTTGGACAGGCAAATAGCCCTTTTCACACAGGCGCGGGTACGCCAGGTACACCCTGAATCTCGCCGCGCTGCTGGTCATCAGCGCCAGCGCCGGCACGCCGAGCTCCCTTGCGGTGGTGAGCGGCGCGAACCAGTCAACGTCGGCGACCACGCACGCGACGCCCCCTGCCGCCCCTGCTTGGCCACCCTCCCCCTCCTCCCGGAGCGCGCCGGCGAGGAGGTCCCGGAACGGCGCCGCGCAATTCCTGTTCAGTGCGAACACGAACGACGGGATGTCGTTGGACGCGGCCAACTCCGGCGGGATGCCGTCCGGCACGACGACCAGCTCGCACCCAGCGGGGAGGCTCCGGCGGTCGGGCGCGCGCGTCTCCGTGTGGACGATGGTGACGGCGAGGCCCCGCGCGTGCAGCGCGGCGGCGAGGCGGAGCATCGGGTTGATGTGGCCCTGGTACGGTAGCGGGAGCAGCAGCACGCGGCCGAGGCCGCCGTAGCCATTGCGGTCGTTTGGAGGTGCCATAGAATGAGATGCGAGTGAGTGAGACACATGACTACATTAGTCCATATATGACGCACATGCTTGCGTACTGTGATAGTTGAATGCTCGCGCCGTCACGCGTGTGGTGAGTCCGCCTGGCTGGATTTTTGGCAGTGTCATGCACTCCTCCCCACGAGGTCACCACATGCTTTTTTTTTAAAAAAATGTGAAATTATCTTTTTAATTTTTTTAATATTTCTCTAAAACACACTGTAGAAACGTAGACTAGTTTAAATATAACGAAGTTATTATATACATGAATCGTTTATAAAAAATAATTAAATATAAGCATCATATGAATAGATTTTATTATAAAGGGTCAAACTAGCTGGCCTATACTCACCTCGCTGAATATTTTGTTTCAAGGAGAAGACATGGTACTCTCATACGCATGAGACAGACAATTCGAACTATTTGGAATCTAGTGTAAATTCCTTTCGGTCACATTAAAGACGCACACAACCTATGCACACATAGGTAAAAGACAGAATCAAGTGGCAAGTACGGACTTGATATCATTAAAATCTTATTAAAATTTGATCTACATACATATAATATTATATCTGTGCGAGTTAAAATTTAAACTTTAATGCATCTAATATATATATCATGCCTCTGCTATATTGCCCTCACACCTCTGATCTTTCCCCTTAACGATGTCACATAACCAAAATTTCCAATTAGGATGCCAGTAAAATTTTGTGATATTTGTAATAACCACTGAAAAATGATGTCATTGTAAGCCCATTAGAGCATTTACTGTGACAATCGTAGTTAGCTTGAACGAGCATAGTATGCTTGTTCTGTCAAGAACTTACTGTAGGAACTGAAACATACTATGAGCTCCGTTTAGAATGCAGTCAAATCTTAAAATATAAAATCATTAAGAAATCCAAAAATACTAGGATTTTAAGTAAGATAATTATATTATTAGATTTTTTAATTAAAACTCTTTCATATAATCCCAGCAAAAAAAACTCTTTCATATAAGTTATATTTAAATAACCTTTACAAATATATAGTTGAAAAAGCAATGATAAACATATGTATATTAGAGACTATTTCGATGGATAAAACATTAATTAAAAAAATAAAGGTAGCATTAATTTATGTCATTCTTAAAACATGACGCGCAACGGACTAACTACAGCTCTTTATATCAGGAAAAGTCCATATACCTCCTCAACTATTGTCTGGTTCTGATTTCTCTCCCTACATAAAACATCTCATTAAATTATTAATGCTAGTTCAATTTTTCTTTCGGTATTCTGATTTTATCCAACGTGGCCTACTGACCTATCAATGTGTGCTAATGTGACATACACGTAGCCCGCTTCCACTTGACATCATTAAGAAAAAAACAATGCCCACATGATATCTCTCTATGCCCTATTCACTGCCATCTTGAAGCGCTAAAGAGGAGGGAGTTTGATACCGAGGGCTCTGGGAGAAAGAGTTCGTGTTCACCATCATTGGGGGAGAAAAGAGTTCAATCATGGATGCCATTTCTAGTCCGTAGAAAGAGGTTAAGTTGCGGCATCACTAGTGGGTACATGGTGGTGATGAAGCAGGTGCCATTGCTCAAGCTAGAGACGAACGAGAAGGTTAGCGCGGGAGTTTGCACCAAAATTTGATAAGCCCTATAGGCAGGATTGGAGAGTCGATCGGGTTATAAAAAGAGTCTGATTGATATAAGGAAAGATCTGATTGGACGGATTGAGGATATATTCGATTTAGTCAAAAGACAAAACGTTATTCAGATAGGAACAGTGTACTTTATCTCTATAAAATATATCTTGTAAGATAGATACATTTAATTAGTTTTATTAAATTTATAGTTTCTTTTTATTTTTATTAAATAACATCCGGTGGTTGTCTGTAACCACGTCAGACTCTTGTAACACTAGTATATAAATATAGACCCCTTGGGATTTTATAAAGGATCCATTATAGATTAATTTAATTTCGGCGCATCATCACCCTAGCTCATCTAGATTTTTACAAGCAGGTTCTGGTTCTCGACACGATGCTATATCGATCAAGTTTGATCTCCGGTGAATGAGTAAGTCCCACCACTACCTTGGTGTATTAGTTCTGCCTAAGTCTGCATCAGTTAGATCTAATCTCTTATTCTGATCGGGTGCATTACATCACATTCAGGTGATTCTATCGGCTTATCGAGCTTCCTCTAATGCCATCAGTCTTATGCTGTATTGGTTAGATCCAATCTAGTAGACTGCTAATAGTAGATTGAGCTGTAGGTCGATAGAACTTTACGCAAATGTTTCATTAGAGCGGACGATCGATGAGTTATCCAGACATTGAGTCTCATACCTAGTGTATCGGTTTATTAGCCGATATACATATCTGTTCAGAGAATTTCTTTTATTGGCTCAGCTAGCTAATAGGTTCGTTCGTTCTTTCCATCTACACATTCGATCTAGTCTCTGTCGTCTCTATGTCGTTAGTCTCAGTCTTATACTGTCTCGGTTTGATCCGATCTGTTGAGACTAGCTCTAACGGTACCGTCACGATGGTTATTAGGTCTCGTATTTTTAGAAGATCGGGTTTCGCTCCTTGCTACTCATCGTAAATTCTATTTGAAGCGCCATCGGCTTTATAGCCGATGGGTCTTTTGTCTTATTCGGAACGCCATCGTATATTATATTCAGAGCGCCATTGGCTTCACAGCCGATGAGTCCTTTTATCTTATTTGGAATGCTACTCTATTCTAGAACGTCATCGGCTCTGCAGCCGATGTGTCTTTTAGCCTATTTCTTGCTATCTACTTATACTTTTATTGACTTTTTAGCCGATGAACATTGTTATACCTTCTATTCATAATCAGTCAATAGGAGGAGTCCATATAACTATTCTATTCCAGAATGCTATCGACTCTACATCCGATGTATTTTTTATTCCCTTCGTCATCATATGCCTATGCCTTCATCGACTTTCCAGCCAATGGACGAGTGCTTTAGCTCCTATCGGCAACCAGACGATAGTAGGAGTACATTAGATGCAACCAATGTTTATCTCAACCCTATCAATAACCAATTGATAGTAGGAGTTCGTATAGGCCTATTAGCCGATTGACTCATCGGTTTATCTCCTTGTCAATTGCAGAGTCAAATTGATTGGCATGCCCACAACTCTAGTAACTCTGATGAAGAGACCTCGAAGCCGAAGAACCTACATTAGAGCGAAGTTGACCTCTCAGGCCTTGGCATGTTCGGACGATCGTATCGGACCTCTATCGGTGAACACGAAGGACCAATTCAGCATGAATAGCAATCAACCGCGCCCACCTCTGTGGGATCTTCCCACTAGAAAGTTGTGTATCAATGAGGATCTTGAGGTTGCTTTGCGTGTGCTCTCATGCTACACATCTACTGAGGTATGCAGCCACCGTCACCTAGAACCCCTTGTTTGCCGTTGGATCTCTATAGGAGTACAAATCCTTGGTAGCGACGACGGGCCAGGGAGAGCGGGAGTAGTGGCGTGGCTCCAAGATAGTGGCCTAAACAAAGCGTCGAGTAGGCAGGCGGCCCTACCTCTAGATATGTGGCGACGTTGGCAATGTAGGAGTGTGGCGAGGACCACAAGCTAAACCTTCGTGCGAGCATGTGCGAGCCACTGTCGCCGCTGATAGACATAGAGGTGACGAGATGGTGACAAGCTCGATGAGGGGTGGCGGTGGCTAATGGTGTCTGGTGAATGATCGGATAGCAGAGATGAGATAGAAAGCCAAAAAGATGTAGGTCGTACTATTTTTTTAACTATCATTGTTGATTAGACTATCACCGAAATGCCACGTAGATCTTATTGCTGATTGGATTATCACCATAAGTCACCTAGGCACTACGCGAGACAAAACACCTATCAAACTACTTAGGGAGAGAAAATTAACCAGTATTAATAGTTGAGATAGATTTTGTATCTGATTTTATTACAGTTGTGAGGGAGGCAATAGTTTCGGAAGGTAATATGGACTTTTTCTATAGTAGCACAATAAAACCCTATAGAATACGTACGGCCCTGTATGACAACTATGGTTTATGGTTTATTGTAAGTTTGTAACATGCAATTTGGGCGATGTTATAAGTGACGGCCCAATACTCCAAAACAAGCAGCAACCTGGAGACCTTTGGAGTCAGAGAAAGGTCCACATTATACCTCTCTCTAGGGCCACTCACTTCAAGTCTTCAAGGGGCAAAACCATACATGATGTAGGGGCTGTGGCCTACTGCGTGTTGTTGTATTGTACAGCCTCTGGTCTTTTCATTAACACCCCTATGGCCGATAGTTCCGGCACATGATAATGAATGTATAGTTATATTGTCTTGTCAACGGTTTCATATACATAAGATTTGTGTATATAGGGTAAAGCAAGTGTAAGAGCACATATAAAGATATACTACAATTTTGACAATTTTGTGTTTTATGAGTTACCTGATTTTTTCTTACTTATCAATAACATAAACGTAAAATTAATGAGATGAAAGACCTAAAACTTTATTACAAGCTCACTGCAACGCCTGACGGCCCAAGTTCATGCTGAATCTCTTACCGTCTCTCTGGTTTTTCTTGTTTGAATAGTAAGGACATAGTCAGCACTTGACAAAGTTTAGTAAAAAGCTGAAAGCTCAATTTGAAAACATAATATATTTTGATTTTGAGACTATTTTGGGATACTACTGTTCCATGTGGAGCACAGGATAAGGCATATTTCGAACGTATGAATTCTCGAAAATTTTCAAAGGAATTAATTAGCTCAGTTCCCGTGAAATTCATTCAAAACTCTTACAGTCAAAAGAAGGCGTGAAGGAAGAAAGAGAAATTTTCCTACCTTTCGTTCCAGCCCGCACCACGTGTCTTGATAACGTGAATCTCATGTGATGAGCTGACGTACGTGCGTAACCATACATGACAATGAAAGTAAAAGTCCTACATGCCCAAACATGCAAACCATAAACGGTATGACATGTGCTAAACTACTTTGCGACTGTTGTCATATTTCCTTACCACCATGACGAATTGCGTGTGTCCTATATATTTCCTCCGATCTCTTTCTTCAACGTCGAACGAGGAATTTTCTTGTTAGATGTTTGATATGTGAGCTCAAAATGGCAGAAATTTCGACCTGGAGTTAAAATAATTCAATGCAGAAACTTAAACCCGACACTTTTGAAAAGCCTCATAATTTTTACCAGAAAGGCTGAAAAATCGATCGACACCACCAAGCGAAAGATCGCAACCGAACGAGATCTGCGACCACGCAGAAGGCAGAAAGTTCTCGTCAGTGCACCGATCGATGTGTCGAGCAGCCAACGGCAGCAGGGTACGTAGCGAGACAAACACCTACCTGCACAGTCGACGAAACTTGCAAAGATCGACAATACCTACGCCGTTGCATGTCTCGCCACTCTAGGTCACTTGGGCTAGCTGATGGTACATCACATCACCAGTTCATCATCACCTAGTCCCGCAAGTTAGATGGGCGTTTGTGTCTCGTGGATGGATGACTCGGTGACTGGTATGTGCAGTCGAGATCACGGCCTGCTCGCTCTTTGGCTATATGTCGCCACGTGCCAGGAGCTTTCGCCGTTGATGATGTACTATATCATGCATGTTCTATACAGTGGATGGTGATGGAGCTTGGCCAACGGTGCCCAACGTGGTCGGGTCTACATTTTCGGGAGTTTAATTTACAGCAACGTGATGCAGATTGATTGATCGTGCCCGTAAGAGAGATGGCTTAACTGCAGGTAGTAGACAACAGCTCGAGTATGTTGCAATCACGGGCACGCTGGTATCACCTCATGACCTTAGAACTGTTTCCGTTGGACTTGTTAGGAAAAGAAGCCGCCGAGAGAACTTCCCCGTCGAATCCGTTCGGTCTCCTCGTCCATGTCTGATGGAAAAAGGATCCATCTCTCGTCCATACATAATCATCAATAAATACCTTATCGTCGATGATTAAATTGATGGTGCTGATTTTAGAATGCCGGTTAATTATCAACTTATTCGGTAATATCAGTTTACTACTTGTTCGGAAGATGGTGACCAATATTTATTTTTTTTTATGTGATGAAGTTGGTTAATATTGTTGCTATGCTCCTGATGTGTCTTTTATTTTATTTAGACAGATATTCTGTTTTTATTTCTAAGTATCAGCAGGCCTATAATCTATCCTGCTTAAAAAAACTTTAGAGTTGCTTTCACTACAGCTACTGGCGAAACTTTCATATGTAGAAAGTAAAGTCATAGACAGTCCAATAGCACGGTTACACAGAAAAGAGAAACTGAGGATACAGAGTTTACATGAAGTTTATAATATTTTATTAAATGACATTTCTGAAATGTAGTCCCAAAATAATTTATTTGGTCATCTCTCCTCGCCCTTTCATCTCAATCTTCACCCCAATATCCATTCTCTGTCTCAGTCACCCTAAAGAGATTACTAATGCAAAGTGGTTAAATCACGATTATGGGATTTTTTTTACTGCTAGGCTTTTTTTGAAAAAAAAAGGTGAGAAAATATTACTTATAAAAATCATTACACGCAAAAGAAACAAAAAAAATTGCCACATCACCTAGAAATGATGCTACATATCTTTTTCTCTGTAGGTGACCGACCAAGAAAGACAACCTATCGCCTCTTAGGTTTGCTTGACATCTCGTAGCTGGGGAAGAAGTGAGGTGAGGTGGCCGTTATGCTAGGGGAAAAACGGTGCGGTGGCATTAACGCTTGAGGGGAAGTGGCATATTGGCATGCCACCTTCTAGTCATACACGTGCCAATGTATTAACCATAACCCAACTATTAGTGCGTGCAGCCATGAAACAAGAAATATGCGTGTCGTGTCTATGTGAACATGCGAAGTTATCCTGGAGCTGAGGCCACATGCAGTGGCATTTGGAGAAGGGGCGCGAAGTGTTGGTGCTAGGGCTTAGAGGGTTGTTTAGGGAGGCAATAATGCAGCAACTTTTGTGACTGGGAAGAGAGGGATGGAGGAGGAATAGAGAGCATGAGATCACGTTTTTCTTACATTGCCGGATAACATGAATGCCACATAAGTACCATATAGACATAGAAGTTTTGCAATGTAAAATAGACCTTTACCCCCCAAAAAAATCTGATGGAAAGAGATAAAAGATATACTCAAAAAAATACAGATAAAAGCCAACAAAAAGATAGAAAGTTCCCATAAAATGAGATATATAAAAAAATACACGACGTTCTGGACTAAAATAAAAATTCAAAAAGGCTTCAACCAGACGCCCAATCCACAGCAAAATGATGGATGATACCGCTCCTCCTAGAGATTTGCTTTCATCAACCGTCATCTCCTTTATCTTTCTAACTCTACGCAAGTGTGTATGTAGCAAAATTGAAAGCATTTACCAATAGAAGTTTCAAATATAAACTTCTAATCATTTTTACTTTTAAACTATCTGATCTACGATATGATTATACTGTTATATTTATTATAATTAAATCTTTACAATAAGATTGTATATGATTATATTTTAATAAACGGAATATATATGTTTTAGCTGTTGAAATTTAATGTTTTATGTGCGAGAGAAAAATGTTTGAAATAGAATTTTACTATGTTTTATATTTTCTTTTAATGTTTCAATGATGATTAGACCTTTTGTTTTACAATGTATATTAATCTTTCACCGATGGCCACAAAAACATTTTCACTACTTGGTTTTGGGCAAAGTTGTGAACCCGATCCTTAGTCTTATCCATAAAAATTCAGAGAGAAAAAATGAAATTCTAGAAAAGTTAAAGTCGACAAATGATATGGAAACACGTCAAAACAAAACACACCAGAAAAAAAAACTCGAGTCGGATATGAGGACCGGTATGCTAGGTAATGGCTATTACACCCGAGAATGGCAAATGGAGCTCGTGTATATTAGGGTGACGCTCATGGATCTCCGGTATCCAATGGTTTCTAGTGGATAATGAATGAACGGCTTTGCTATGATTGCCAAATCTGACGGTTATTATAACACGTACAGCATGATGAATAACTAGCTTATGAATCATATACTATACAATACAAACTATGAAAAGCTGGATATATATTGCAGTATCCATGCAGCAGACAGGCACCCCAGGTCAGCCAGTATTCAAAAGCTAAGGAAAGCATAGAGGCAGAAAGCAATAAAGAAAAAGAACAGAATGCTCACAAGGAATATAAGAAGGAAAACGACTTAATTGGACGTCGAGCAGTGCAATGCACCATGCTCCTGGATTTCGATGGCGACGTTTGGCTGGCGAATCTAGCGTCCCCTGGACCCAAACTGTAAAATCTGTTCTGCTCATATCTGCAGAATTAAGACAAGTATAGTAAAATAATGTACTGAAAGAAAACGACTGCATGAATGCTGCCATTGGAAACAAAAGAAACAAAATTCATCGGTGTATTTGGGAGGAGGAAGAAGACAAGAATTTGTGTATGATTATGTGTACTGCGTAGAGTACTATGGCCGACCTAACAGCATCTGTACACTATGCTGACATGAACATGGCATTATACGGATCATTTGGAGCCAAGCATTACGCTGACACACTATCCAAGGAGCAGTAGTGATTCAGTTGAAACTTGCAAGAAAAAGGGTTGCTTTTACCACCGGAGAAGAAACACGACTTGTTTACCTTTTGTCTGTTCGATTCAGAATCCAGGAATTTTCTGTTGTTAGAAATCAGGAAATTCCTCACAATAGAATGGCAGTTAATAAGAAACTAGACGACGGGTATGCACAACTGGTTAGATGAATCAATCTTGTGAGCAGATGCCCACAAGAAAACATGATTAGGCTGTTCTACTGTGGTATTAGACTAGACCAAAGGCATGATAGAACTTACACTTTCTTGCCGACGACATGAGTAGTTGGATTGTTTACAAGTAGTAGTTTCTTAGAAGTGGCGGTTCATATGTAGAAGTTACTTTGCAGGTTTCAAACCTACACAATGGCTTCATGTTTGAACAAATCACCATAATACATGTTATTAGTTATTTATGCAATGATCACTAAATCCAGCTTTATGAAGAAAGTCTAATGGTCTAGCTTTAGTAATAAAAGCGAAAACGAGGTTCATACAATTATCCAGCTATCGATTATAACCACGATTGATCCAACCAGCATTAATAGGTTCCAGAAATAACCAAACACTTAGCATAACTACCAAACACAACCTTAGCTTCAGCTAACCCACTGCTGAATAAAAGGATTCTACCAGAATACAAGCAACACCAACAGATTAAAAACGACCATGTAACACATTATTCGGTCACAGTGCCTTCAATGTGACAATATCTTGAGATCATTTGTCTAGGAACTCTTGGTCTTCCACACGATGAAGATTTCTTCGTAATTGCATTGGTCTTTCTTATATCATACATGCTATACACCTCTTTAATTTCAATTAATGTATACAATTCTTTAATCTCTATAATTTGTGCAGGGGATCTTTTGGCAGGCAAATAGAATGGTCACAATAAAATTAACTGGTGGAGTCATAGACAACACATATGGCTTGGTTGAGTTTACTGATATCATCTTCGAATACCCTTTTGCATACCTAACTTTAGGAATTTGTGTCTTATCAACTGAACAATTGCATAAACTCAATAGTATTGTCCTAAACAAAAATCTGTATAATTTAGATCAGTAAATTACTCATAGTTTAAGTCTTATTGTAAAATAAATTTAAATCAAACATCGATGTGTTAAAATACTATGAGCTATGCATATGCAGAAAACTATGCATGAACTATAATTGAATTGAGTTGAACACTTCATATATGGAGAAATCATGCATTACTATTTTGAATCATATTGGTCAACATGCAAATCTATTAACTCATGGATAAGCACTTTTTAAAAGTGACATCATCCACATTAGAAGGTTAAATGTGGTATTAGTCTCTTGGTACTCTTTTAACAGATTAACAAAAGGTGAAATAAACAAGGTAAATATGTTGTAGCAAATATAAATTGTAGAACTTTCCATTCATGACAATAGTAGAAAATGCTCTTTTAATGGCAACGTATCGTAAAATAACTACTGAGTTGGGGCATTAGCTACACCTGAAATTGAGAATTTCTGGCTTGATTCATTGCAAAAAAGAAGAATACCCTCCACTACATTTATATAAAATTTGCTCGAATGAATACAACAATAGATCTCAAATACAGATAACTAACCTACTTCTTTGTATTTTCAGAGGTCGTGCTATGACCAGGAGTGGAGGTAGCAGCCAAAGTGGATGGTTTTTCAACAACAATAATGTGATCCTCAGGAAGACTCCTGAAATATATAAATAAATAAGGCACATATATGGAAGTAAAATTGTTAAACTTTTAGTAATATCAATATATAATAAAAAATATTATTACTCATTAACCAAGTCTTTCTGGCTTAATGTGTTGGCTCGTAAAGACAGTATTTTGAATAAGATCAAGGACTGAAATAATTAGTCAATTTAATAATAACATCATAGCATCATAATATTTGTCATCACAATTTTTATTCTGTGAAAACAAAAACAATATTCAATATTTAATTAAACTATTGGTTACTGGTTGTATATTTCTGAAATAGATCATAAATGTGCAAATTGTGAATATTTAAATCACTACAACAGCATATGTGCCTCTTTCCATGGAACACTAAAAGATATAGCATTTTCAAGGAACACGAGTGCATATAGAGGCCAATATTGTAGAAGCACTAAATTTGAAAGACATAACAAAATGCTATAATTTCGCCATAAATTATTTGAAACATATGCTATCTGCTTATGTGAACATGACTAAGAAAAAACAACAAAAGAAAATTTGAATTCATGTGAAGGAATAATCAAAAGTATAAAGTCAATGATGCAACTGATATCTTTTGCACTGTATTCTCCACATGAGCATATTTTTCACTTGAGCCTAAAACCAAGAAAAAGCAGTGATCATGATAGCTATATTGATAAAGATATTAGTAGGCAACCGGTGAGAGATGGGAGCTGAAGGATGATATCATCTTAATATATTTCCTCTACAATCATAAACAACTGTAAAGGATGTAGTTTTGTAGGCATTGGAACTCTCCATCCAAGGAGCTATGCAGCAATGCATATAAGATGTGGTTTTCTAGGAGCAAATTAATCAAGAAATTTGTCCTCTCTTCTTCCCTCCATGTTTCCCTCCTCGGTGAACCATCAAAAAATCCTACAAAGAAAAAAAACAACTAATCAATTTTTTTTAAAAAAAAACAACAAGGAATAGAGCAAGGCACTGCTACCATTTTATCTTTTTAAGCTCGTTAATTTGACCTTTTGTTGTCACAGAGAAGCTAGCACCATCTTCTCCTTCTCTGGCCAATAGAGCCACAACATAGCAATCACTGAAGCCATTTTAAGATGGAGCAGATACATAGCCATCAAATTTCAGTTTCCATGCAGACGATATACATATATGCATCAAGATAATCAATTAGTTGAATTGGTTGAAACCTAGATACCTAATGGCAAATAGGATCTATGGCATCTACTCATACATATTCATGGCTGAGCTGCATATCCCCATTGGCTGAGAGCGATTGAAAAATCCAACTGCACATGAGGGGATGAGAACAAAGCTCACTGCTACAAGTAGAAGTGGATGAGGTCGAGGTCGCCATCGTCGCCATTGTCTTCCCCTTTCTCACCAGCAGCTGTAATCATCCTGTCCTTCCTCTCTCTACTGCCATCACCTACCTCATCGTTGTCTCCACCACTGTTTTTCTTGGAGTTAGATTTGACCACTGTTGCTGCCACCAACCCCTCCGTCAGCTGCCAGATGGCCACGAAGTAGCTTGTTGTCACTCCTCCCTCGTTCACCATCGTGTTGCTCCAGCCACTTGGTGTTGCCTCTCCCACATAGCCCTACGCCCTCCTCATGCTGGCTAGCCTTCTCCACAATACTATGCCTCTTCCTCCATTGACGCCCTCCTCGAGAACCCATCGGAGAGGCAGAGGAGCGGCGTGTGGAGAGACTAGGGGGCATGGCGACGAGATGAGAGACGGAGGGGCAGGATGGCTTGTCGGGCCTAGGGTTACGTCAAAAGCAGAAATAGGCGCGTTGCCTTGCCTCTCTCTTGCTGCACGCGAAGATGGGGCGTCGCATGCAAGCCTCATGCAATTAGTCAACCTAGATGATCTACTGATCGTGGGCCTCCATAGATTCAGACAGCGCACATAGGCTTAACACGATTGACCAGCTAGAAAAAAGGACGAAAACAAAGAAGAATCTCATGCTATAGGAATCTATGACAGTAGAATCCAATATGTTATGGCCGAGAATCGCCCTAGGTTGAGCTCCTTAATGATTCGGAATTTATGTAGCTTTTGTTTACGATTAGCAAAACCTTCAACAAAGGATGCAGAAGATGAATTCAGATATCAAAATTTGGTAAATGGATGGTGATATTTGTTTTCCATGGGGTAAAAGTCATTTGGGATGGTTCCATATCTGGTCCGAGCCACCATCATAAGATCCAACTTACATCACGAAAGCTCCAATCCTGCCTCTGTTACAGTTTGTTGCGGATGTCTCGGTCCCAAGAGTGTGCCCACTGCATGAATGTGACAATGATGTCCCATAAAGGGATTGGAATCCATCCATTTGATTGAAATGGCATCACCATGTAAAAATTCATGTGTTGTCCAAACGAAGGGTGAAATGTTCATCCATCAAAAAACTTATACACTTTTTTTTAATAAAAAAACAGAGAGATCTAATTAAAGCAGGAGATTGTATAAGTTAAAACTTATAAAATTAGATTTATCAAACCCTTCCATAGTGTACTCGGTTCGACTAGTATGACTGTATGAACCTGCCTTGGAGAGAAATGTGGCCCATCAATTTTTAATATATGCATAGGACATATATAGCACACACCCATTTCCTCAATACACAATCAACAACTGAAAAGCCAATGATTTGTTTGTGAACCTCACAAAATAAATATTAAAGCAAACTAGTGTGTGCATAAATACATGATAGAGTCACCAATCCAACTCTATCACCACATCAAATGTGCTTCCGGAGGAAAAACCTGATCAAGGGGTATCAATGCGCGCTTAGGCACAACCTTGCATATTACACAAGTTCCATCCAAGTTTTTCTCCTTAATCAAAATGGACCCTTGTAGCCGTGATGATAATTAAGAAGTACTTGTGCCTCCATCACTAGGGAGGGTGCAATCTTCTAAGTTGTCGTCCCAATGGAACAGTTTGGACAACGACTAGATACCTGGCATGCCATCTAGCGTTACAGTGGCCTCTTTGAGACAAAGTAAAAAAAGCGTCTGATAATTTTCGTTTTTGTATATACCTGGCTGTGCAAAGTACCAGGAGTTCATTTGTTGGAGGTCAGGAAAGGACTATAGTAGATGCCAAAAGTTTGTCACAGGTTTGTATATGACTTAAGGAAACATAGAAGAAGAGGCCAGAAGTGCTGTGTTACAGATGCTTCTATGCTGGATGGAATCTTGTCCACTCTGTAACCCAATACCTACCTTTCCTTTTGTTTTTTTGGGTTCTCTTCTCTTTTTTGTCCGGTTAAAGAGGTGTCTACAGGACAGCAAACCATATTTTATATGGGATTACTTTTTTTTCCCAGCACATTTGGTTAACTGAACCTGACCAATCTTAAGAGCTATAGAAATATGGAAAAATTGTCAATGGAATAAAAGGGAAACAAACTATATTTTTTCAAACACATGTAAACTACATTTCTTATAAAGAGGTGTCCACAGGACAGCAAACCACATTTTATATGGGGTTCACTTTTTCTTAGCTCATCTGGTTAACTGAAACTGACAATATTAGGAAAAAAAAGGAAATTGTCTGTGAAATAAAGGGGCAATAAATTATATCTTTTAAAATAAGGAAAAACAATTGTAAAATCACATTCCTGATAGAGTCTGATTGGTTGATCAAAAGGCAATACACATGTACCTAAAATTTACAGGAAAAATGTGATTTTGTTTTATTGTTTTGTATTATAAGTTCTTTTTAGGTAGACCAAACCTAAGAAAGAATTCTGCTGACAAGACAGGAGCCCAAGGCATTTGCCAACATGAAACTCCCGCAAATCATGTCAGTTCGGCTCATCATGCGCCAAAGGACAATTTTGCCGTGCCAGCAGTTTTGGTGCTTTGCAGAATAAAGGGTACAGACAGCAATTTCTATCCTAAAGATTAGTTGTCTAGGGCTCACTAGATGAGATTAAAAACGCAATCATGCAAACAAGCAAGACACTAAAAGAGGTTAAGATTCTGCCTAGAGTTGTTGACTCCAGCTCACACGGCTTAAAAGACTGTGATATGATGATAACGATGATAACGCCAAGAACATAACAATTCCACCAACCGGCACAAGCACAAGATATACAACCAGCAGTAGCAACCTAATGCAAGAAACATCTTGTATCATATATAATCTCAACTTGGAGTCTAGGAACAATTACATTCCACTGCAACATTACATTGCATTTTGTGATATCGATGAATAAGAGCAACAACAATATCAAAGGCTTTCGTAGACTAAAAATAAAAAAGATCGATCATTTTTTTTGCCTTTGCCTCGCCACGCTACAAATCTTGAGGTGAGGCAATGGAAATAGCAAGTAGGGCATTTACGGCATTTCTCCTTCTTTCATTTTCTCCCCCACATTGAAGGTGGGGGTGGTGCATGTACAATCATGGAGGATCATCCAATGATTGGAGGTAGCTCAAACCCAACCCCCTCGTGTTAAGTGTTCCATGCACCCGACATGCCTCCCTCGGGTGATCGTCTCCTGCCTTGATTGGTGAAACTGATTTGTCCCCGAATCAAATTGAGCGACCAACGCCAAGATTGGGGCTCATCATCTATCATGTGTTGCCTCTGAACCCCATCTGAACCACGCTCTGCAGGTCGTCCTCCCACATGCAGCTCCCTGCCTGAAAAAGATCACCCACAATTCTTGCATTTTACGATCAGTTGGTCAGAGACAATGACGCCAATTTGATGGCACAGCCCTAATTCAGAGAATGACAATGAATTCTCTGGATTGAGATGTGCAGTTTTATTACCTGATAATTAGCACTGTGAAACCCATCAAGTGATGGAACTAGCATGACATGGCTTGCAAATGTTGACGCCATTTCGAAGCCTTTGATGCTTGTCACCACGCTCTGCATTTCGGTCCCTTGAGACGACGCATAGCAGATCGCCGGGCTTGCGACCTCCCGTGAGTAGGACAGCGGTAGCTGTGGTGGTGGCAGCGACAATGGTGCGGGCAAGCTGGGCTCACTAGCCTGATGAAAATTCAGAGACATGAGTAAAATGGCAGAACAAAATATATGGTGGTTTCCTAACTAAATGGTTGAGCAAAATTCAGGATGAATTACATCTTTTGGGATGAAATTGTCGACACCGAAATCCAGCTGGGGGTTGACCGTGGAAAGCTTCATTGACAAGAACTGTTGGGACAGTAAATAATCTTGCTCATATTAATAAATTAGAGAGGAATTCATGAATTATTATTGTAAAAAAATAAGAGTTCATGACTGCCAACCTCCACTTGCCGTTGCAGCGACTGCACGTAGTTTATGATCTCGTCAAGCATCACAGCTTTGCCTGTCACCTGAATTTAACAAACTCGAGAAATTAATAACCACTCTGTGAAAAAATGTTTTACCAGTGTAAATTTTCAATTTTTTGGCCGAATTTTGCTACCTTGTTGCAGCCAGGAACGAGGTCTTGAAGCAGCTTCATGCGCTCGCTGATCTTTTCTCTCCTCACCTGAAGGTGAAAACCGACGGCAATGGCGTCAGAAACCACGAGAATGGAAGAAAAAAAAGAGTAATTGGCGGCATCGACGTCGGCGGCGTTTACTCGCTCGGCGAGGCTGTGGCTGTCGGTGGCCTGGCCGCGGCGGGCCCGCACGTGGATATAGTCCTTGGGTGGCTCGACTGCGACGTCCTTCCCCTTGCCATTGCCGCCTTGTCCGGCCTCGCCAGCGACCGGCTTCGTGTCCTCGTCTTGGGCGGCCTTCGCGGATAGCTTGTATTTCTTGGCCTTCGTCCCCGGCTCCGGCAACTGAGGAAAATTCACCATTGTTTCAGGCTGGTTCGGCGTTGCGATTGCGGTTGCGAAACAGAGCAAGAGCAGAGGAAGTACCTTGGCAATGGTTGTCGCCGTCGCTGCGTCCTTGCCTTTGGCCTTGGCCCCCGGCGCCTTCCGCTTCCGACAAGTAGCGTCGCTGGTCGACCCGTCGGTCGCTGGCAGCTGGTGGACGCCACCAGTCGTCGGGGTCGCCGCAGGCTCCGCAAGGATGGATTGGCTGCTCTCCACACAAGAGAGCTTCCCGCACGCGGGTCTACCGTTGGCCAGGCACGACAGCCGCGCGGCGCGCTCTGCGATCATGGTGTCCTCTGCGTCGAGCAGAGACGGCACAGGAGGCGCCGGCTTGCTCGCTGGCGAGCTCACCGGCGTGCTATAGCAAGACTCGTACCGCGAAGACGGCGGCGACGGCACGCCACCACCGCCGCCGAGCCCGCCGCAGACGCCACTGAGCCTGCTCGCCAGCTCGTCCATCAGCGCGGCCTCATGTACGCCACCTCCGGTCACCGCCGCAGCCGACGACACGAGCGAGCTCAGCGCCGACTCGTTCTCCCACCCTCCTACTCCTCCTCCCACACCTCCGGCACCCATCAGCTGCGCCTGCAGGGCGGCCGCGTCGAATTGCAACGGCCACGCCAGCGCGTGGAAGCTTCCTCCGAGGAATCCACCGTGCGCCATTGTAGAAGCTACACGCGCACACCTCGAGCGAGCGTGCGCGCGCGCGTGCCGGCGCGAGGACGGCAAAGGCGGGAAGTGCGCGTCGCGGCGCGGGACAAGTGGGGCGTTTTCGCCTCTAGGTGCGGTATATCTGTCTAGAGTAGAGCGAGGGGGGGGGGGGGGGGGGGGGGGATAGATAGCCAGACAGACAGGGGAGAGAAGAAATATAGAGAGGAGGGACAGGTGGAAAAAAGGCAGATGCTGTGTATGTGTGTATTCTATGGTTTCGTGAATTGTGATCCATTCATCAACATTGATCATTTTTTTTATCAAGGGAAGAGGGAAGGGGGAGAGGGATCTTTCTCAAAGAGGAAATTAGAGGGAGGCTTTTTTCTAGTTAATAGGGTATGTTGTAGGGTGGTGATGTTCTACTGAAAGCCAAGGTTTTCAAATTCGAATGGGTTTGTCATGGGATCCAATCGAATTCTCAAAAGCTGCTATAATTTCATGGTTTTTGATTGAGTTTGGTCAAATCTTGATGAACCCTGCTAAATTCTATACCAATTACACCTGGCTTACATAGGCCAAAAACTGCGAATTTTGGTATGCTTTCAATGCATTTGCGAGCCCTACTGAAAGCATGATATGCACATTTGCAATAATAATTTCAATGCAAGTTTGGATTTTAAATTTATGCAGAGTTCATTTAAAAATATTAGCTCAGTCTATGATATTACATGATGTTCAACAAATTGTTATCCATTAAACATCTCTCATTTGTTCTAAATTTTCTGAATGCAATAGTTTTATGTTCTGCGACATATATCAGAAAATATCAGCTTTCCTATCATGAAATTTCTTAAAGCAGTTTGGAGAAATGAGATCATCATAATCTAATATAATACCAAAATGATTTATCTTTTTTTTGTTGCTATCAGTATTTTTTTCCAAACTCAGTATAACCGCACATGCTCGTATACACGCTTACACACTCATCCTTATGAGCACACACATATACAGTCTATCTCTCTATGAGCACATTTAAGACTAGACCAACATTTCTATCATATTATCAACAACTACATCATCTACCACTAAAAATATAATTAACCATAAATACAACTTAAGATGGAATTGAAGTAATCTAGTTCAGTATAATTTATTGTTTAATTCCATGTTACAATCAGTCATTGGTAATATGAAAAATTGAAAATGTGTTTGACAGCATTTTACATTGCGAGCTCTATAGGCCATAGATGAATGTATTTGTTGTTGTGAGCTAGATTTGGATTGTTTTGTTAAATCTTTTGTGTCTGTAACACCAGAACTGTGTATATGAAAAACTAAGTTTTCTCGAAATCAGAAAATCGTATTTTAGTATATATGACTTCACGATGTTTTATTTTACACAAATCTACAATAAGAAAAAAAAACAACCTAAAACATATTTTTAAGGAAAAATATTGGATTAAAACTAAGTCATATATCTAAGACACTGACAGTAGCCTCTGACCTCTATGCAAATTCCCTTCTAATGCTTTCTTCTCACATACTTCAGAAGCCACATTATCACAAATATGAGCGTAGTCAAAAAATGTTCCTGACTAAGTTACGATCCAAGAATGTTGTTCTACTATATGAATATGATAATAGAGTTGTTAGAATTTGAATTTGGATAGGGAGGTCAAAAATCATAACGCATTCAACAATCTCACCAAGAATAATACCACTTTTCTTGGAATATGAACCATCATTGTGCATCTACAAAATCTAGCGGTGAGATCTATTTGAGGTCAGTTTGACATTCCAAGCCTCTTAACCGATGAAGCCCTAATTTCTTCACAACCCTTCCCACCACCACCTCCATGGATCTTTCTTGCTTAGACATGGATACAACAAAGATGAGGAAGGAGGAATTGATTCCAAGCCATGGCACCTTGGCTCTAAAAGAAGGAGGTACATGCCCTAAATCTATCATTGGCATTATCTTGACTTGTGCCTCTTTCTGCTTGTGTGACTTCATCCTCCGCTTCAAGTTTTTGGCTAATGTTATTGATTTCTATGGAATCCATCTCTTCCACTTGAATCCTAACTCCATAACCTTCCTTAGCGTCTTTCCTCACCTATGCGAGGCATACATAGGTGTCATCCCCTTTCTGAATTTATGAAGATACTTTTTATGATCTCTAAGTTATGTAGCAATCGAGAACCGTAGGTCATTATGGGTTCTGACTCCACGATGGACTCTAATACTCTTATATTCCAATTACCACCCATACATCCAAAAAGGATTAGCACGAGTCTTGGTTTTACTTGGAACATATAGCCAAATCTGACAACCTATATATCCCTACTGATATGTCGGTGAAGATAGATGATTGGAACAAACCCATAGCCAAATTCCCCTCTCTCTAAACCTTCATCGACAAGATGCATGAGTTCATAGTTCAGTCCCTAACAATGTGCAAGGTTGTCAAAGACTTTGTGCATTGTAGGATCCAACCTTTGCAATATCGTCCTCACCCTACAATTTTTACTCAGGGAACGAGGACACATCCTGGATGTCACGCCGAGGTATGTATTGTGTATATTTTACTTTAAACTCTGCACTTGTTTATGATGAGAAATAACCCCTTATTTATAACATTTATGATGCAGAACTTGACAACAGGGTGATCCAAGGCTGCGTCAAGATGGTGGTGATAGACCCTACAAGCATATCCAAGAACGTCCCCACTCCCCTCTGTGATCTCCTGGACAACGAGCGGGACAAGATCATCAATGTAAGTACTTACTTTATTAATTCCTAAGTCAGCATCATAGAACTTAGGTGCTAATATTATTAGGATCTTCCATTAGTCAATGTTATTGGCCCCTGGTGGATCACCAACTATCTACTGAGGAAAAGGCAGTAGTAGAGTAGACGTTAGTCTAAGTGGCGAGTAGGTAGAGTTTGCCCTGAGTAATGCTACTGGTAGTAGTAGTTCTTGGAAGAGAAAAATATATTTTCAGACAACGGTATATATTTTCCCTACTCTACAGAACGTATGCTGTGTAGGAATTTTTATTTTAATAGACTAGTAGATGGAAATTGTCTTTCTTATTTTTGTTTTCAGACCTCTGCTGTATCCCAGGGATGACACAAGCTAGTATGCATCAAGGGCAAAACCCAAGCCAGGTAAAGAAGTAGCCAATCTAGCCAATTTTAGATACTTGTTCATTTCGAGTCTTCTGACATTGATTTTTTATTTTTCATAGCTCCATTCCCACCATCTCGAACCATTAGTCCAAGAAGAAGAAAGGGGTAGGTTCTGATGCCCCCATCTTCCTCACAACAAAGTCCCTCCTCCTCTCAACTAATCCTCTCTCCACCACATACCGTTGCCACCGGTCTCCAAATGATTGTGACAAACACCATTTTTTTTGCAATGGTGCATGTTGTCCCTATGTCAAGGACTGGTGATCCAAGTCGGCACCTTTGACAAGGAGATGGATAGGCTTCAAGGCAAACTCGTTGAGGCGTAATAGTCCATCGGCTAGCTTGAGGTCATCCTAATGATAGTGGTCTTTGACAACGTCACTCTCCAACTGGTCGCATTGAAAATGTCTCGAGCGACCACGCTAACACCTAGGAGGTCTGCTTAGCTCCAGTGTAGGCTGGTCGGCTTCTCTCCATGGCCCGAGGTACGCGCGCTAGGGCTCGTGAGGTTCACTCGGCTCTAGTACGACGGTGCAAGTGCGGCCATGCCAGTCAATTTGATCTTGCAATTGACAAAGAGGTGAGGCAAACGGATGAGTCGGACGATAGGTCGATATGAGCTTTCGCTATCGGCTGGCCACCGATAGGATTGAGATGGTCATCGGCCATGTCCGGATAGCTCCTGCTATCGGCTGGTCACCGATAGATATTGGGACGCTCTTCCATCGACCGGGGAGCTAATAAAGGCATGGATAAATGTCAACAAAGGACGTGATGACTCCGGGTGTAGTGAAAACGAGATCCTAATCCATCAGCCACAGAGCTGATGGAGGCACCAAAGGGTATTCAAAGAATAGCAAAGCAAGCGGGATCTCTCCTGGTTGCCGATAGAAGTTGTACCGCTCGTTCATCGGCTGGAAAGCCAATGAAGGCATATGAGAACTGGCAAGAAATCATATAAAAGACGCTGGCTGCAAAGCCAATGCCGCTCCGGATATGGGAGCACGAGACCTCTCGCCCGCCATGACAACGCTGCTAGCACCGAATCTCGAAGATCGGACCTAACCAAAATAATACAAGACCGAGGCCGACGGCAACTGGACAGTGGACGCCAAATCGGTCGTGCTGAAGTAAGAGCAAAGCGAACCCATCGGCTTGCTGAGCCGATGAGATGACGTCTTTCCGATGACAGGCACGCATTGGTTGGAAGGCCGATGCACTTGGCGTGGCGCTTGAGAAAAGTCTCTAAAGACTGGTGCGTACCAGTCGAGGAGCCGATACATTGGGCGTGGTGCTTGGGGTATAGATAATTCATCGGCTAACACTCCGATAAAATGCCATACAGAGACCTATAGGTCTACAGCTCAATCTACCATCGGTAACCTCGTAGGTCGAACCTAACCGATGCAGCATGAGCCCGACGACGACAGAGAGAGCTTGATAAACCAATAAATCTTGCACGGATGTGATGTGGTACATCTGATTTACCTAAGAGGTCGAACCTAACTGATGCAGCCTTAGATAAAGCGAGACATACTGGGATAGTGGTGGGACTTACCCCTTCTTCGGAGATTAAACTTAACTAATGTAGCCTCACGTCGAGAGCCAAAATCCGCTGGTAAAACCTAGATAAACTATGGTGGCAGTGCGTCGAAGTTGTATTGATCGAAGGATATGTTACAGGCTCATAGGGGGTCTATATTTATACCCAGCATTATAGAGTCCGACAGGTTTACAACAATCATTGGACATTATTTCCTAACAAAAATAAAAGAAAAATAACTCTAAGGAAGTTAACTAAACTAATTAAACCTTCCTATCTATATAAGATATGATTTGCATAGATAGAATACCCTGCCGTGATTTATTTGGATAATCTTCTATTCTTAGACAGAATCCTTCCTTCCTTTATTTAATCAGCTTCTTTCCTACAGCAATCGGGCTCTTCTTTACTAAACCGATCCTCTTTCCAATCTTTCCCTGGGCTTACCAAATTTTGGCATTAACACCAACTTCTGGTGTAAGACAATGAAATCATATTCAAGGCCAAAGAGAAAGCGCTAGAGGAGAAGAAGAAGGAGAATCTCCGAGAAGGGCTTAGGGTGGACTACTTATCTTTGAGTAGTGTGACCCATAAGTTGGGACAATAAGTTCCACCACCATCACTCAACTATGAGTTTATGGTAATGACTTTGCTTGAAGCCCTCATCGAGAAGCTTCACCAGGTTTCTACTGAGATCTCTACGCATAGAGCTGATGAGGCTCGGACAACGATGTACATTATCACCGGGCACGCCCTTGCTTGTGTGTCGCACCATCACACTACGGTGAATGTAAGCAAGGTAATTGAGAAGGGCTTGCCCAAGGATAGGTAGGAGAAACTTATCGAGCAGGTGGACTCCATGGGCCAAGTGGTTGACCTCTACTCAGAATTATAATCTTTCTATTGCTTTTGCAACCCTTTTATGTATTAAAACAATATCAGGCCTTACTTGGTCGAAATATTTTTCTTCCTTGATCCTCATTATTGTTAACTTACTTTATTGTAGTGAGAAAGAAGAGATCATAGTGACTGACTAGCAATATGGTGAGGACACCATGCATGTTGGCTAGTTTGGCAATTCTCTAGCCAATCCTTCTCTAGATTTTAGTGCTTCTAGCCATGTTAAGGAGCTAGAGTCGTGAATCAAGTTTCTCAAGAAGGAGCTTATCGGTATGCCTTCGCTTTCACACATATTTCATTGTTTATCCCCATGTTTGGCGACCAACTTAGGAACTCTTTGTGTGTAGTCGATGTCACATACTCTAAAGGAGCTCGCAATCACAAGAATAAGAAGCTAGAGAGGAAATTGAAGTTGGAGAAGTTGAAAGCCAACCTCCAAATTTTTGCCAAGTACTAGGAAATGGAACTCTATAAGAGTAGAGACATATGGTTCTACACTTATTTACAGAATTTGTTCAAGCTCCTTCACGTCTTCTACTAGCAACTCCACATTTATCATCTGGAGCAAACGGAAGTCTTTAGGAATATCTAGAGCGCCTGAGAGCTAAGTCCTGACATTCAGCTTGGTTTGGAGGGGCCATGTTCCTATCTACCAAGATCGATGTTTTATACATTCTCAGAGGTCACCAGCTGAGATCGACGCACTAGCCTAGTCTTTCACTAGCATCGCGGAAATTTTATTTAGGATAGATGAGTGGTAGTGGCTAGCTTGGTAGATTATTCCTGCAAAAGGAGAACTTGATGCAAGAAGATATTAATATTTGTAATATGTAATCCCTAGATCTACTCTGAATTGACAAAGTAAGTATAAGGGAAGAAAAATGCACGTTTCATTTGTCAATTTTATTTGAGTAGACAAGGTGGTGAGGACATCGCCCCATCAGATACAGTTCCTATCAGTGCCTCGACACCAAATTCTTTAGAAGGTCCACTGACAAGGGCTCGTGCACGGCAATTGAATTATGAGGTGCGTTAGTTCCTTATGTTACATACTAATATTCATGAGGATGGGATGCTACTAAAGTTTTGTGATGTCTTACTGCTTAGGAACATGGGACTAGCACAGTTCACAGCAAATGAGCTATGGTTTACGCAAGGCACAAGAGCTACTTTAAGTCTTGATTCAACATTTACATCGAGCCAACCGCTGCCTATGCCAACTTCAAGCTTCACGCCAAGTTTACGCTCAAGCAATAAACATTTACATGCACAAGACTAAGTTCACATGACAAGTACTCCAACTTCACATAGAAATCTGTACCAACCTGTGATGTTACATGCTGCAAACCATGCATGGTTGGAAAGCCTATCAAGTCTACTTTGTAACCCAACAAATGGAGCGTAATTTGGACTTCCCAATAAAGAGTTATGGTTGATTAACTGAAGGCTCAACAGAAGCTAAAAAGACCCTCGAGAACTTCAGGTGACTTTAGGGAAGCTGAATCATTTGGTCTTCCACGTCCACACCTAGTGGCCTGCATCCATAGCCTTCTAGGAGACTTGTTTTCTACTATAAATATCACCTATGTATAGCTATAAAACTTGGGTTTTGCTTAGATTGCATCTGCACACTTGTTTATGAGATTTCGCCTCTGTATCGGACCGACTAGGCTGCTACTTTGGTTTGTGAGACCCCAAATTGCAATTTCAGATTGCCTTTACCAATTCTTGCTCGTGTTCTCGAATTGCTTGCAGGGATTAGCCTTCTTGGCGAGGTCATTCGGGTTTCCTGCTCGGTTGATAACCATCGGAACAGTGGTGTTGTGATTGCAAGGGAGTCGATTTACTCATTTGGAGTCCTTGGATCATATACGTCGTGATCTCCACAATTCGACTTATCAACTACCTACCGGAAGATTGGGCCTCAGTTCCCATTACAAGGTACCCAAAGCGACATTGACTACAACCCTAGCCCTCGGGTGTTTTATTGGTAATTGCATTTCTGAGAAGACAACCACATTTTACTCCACTGTAGTGTAAAATTAAATGTCCACTTATAGCCTATGCACGCGTTATCATGAGGAGCAAAATTCCTCCTATCCCCTAATTGACCGAGAATATAAAGTGTTACCTACGTATTAATAGCCAGAGAACGTATACAAGGTATAGGAGTTATTTAGCTTAGCTGAAGTTAGAGTAACTGTAAGGAATACAATTTTGGAGAACATTGCACATCTTTATTAGATATATAGGACAAAAAGAAATATCTAAAAAAATCTTACATATGGGACCGACTAAATGTATGATTCACGTAACTAGTCAATATTCCATAAACAGGATAATTCAAGTCCCTCGTTGTATGTGATTTTTTATGCTCTTGATCGAAACACTCGTGCCACCTAGTTGAGACCCTCCCATCGGCGAGAGTTTATTTTTGCCAACTTGGCTCTACACTCTCCTGAGGATGATGTTACCTACATCGAAGGTGCAAGCTCGAATGCATTTTTTGTGATATCAATGAAGGGCCTATTGTTACTATGCCACATTGATAGCAACACATTCTTGGTGCACCTCAATCAAGTTGATGTTGTCTATATGCCACTCATTTGGTTCCTCGTTAGAGTAATTTTCTACATGAGAAGGAAAGGAGTCTCCTATGTAGCCATTGTTGACGTTGTCTGCACAACTCATAGTACTAATAGAAGCTCATTGGCCCAATGACAATCGAAAGCCATCAGCCGGTCATACACCCGGGTTTTTATGCCTTGTAATAGTATTCTATTTGCACGTTCAATCTAGATGTTACTCTACAGATGCAAGGCTAACGCAAAGTAGATCTTGACTTCCAAATTGTGTAGTAATTTTAAAAGTCACCACATCTAAATTGGGAGCCATTGTCTGTCAGTATATGGTGAGGAAAACCGAATTTATAAGAGATAGTATTCATGAATTTGATGGCATTCATAGCCATTGTTTCTAGCATAGGCATCACTTCTATCCACTTAGTAAATTTATCGATTGCCACAAACATAATTTTTTACTGCCGTATTGCACTAGAGGGAAAGGTACTAGGAAGTCTAGCTCCCATCACAAGAATGGCCATGATAGGTTTATTGTTTACAAGGCTTGTGATGGTATTTTACTATGCTTGCTATGGAATTGATAAGCTTTGTAATGATGAACCAAATCACAAACATCTTGCTAGACGATGGGCCACAAAAAAGCTTGTCAAAAGGCTTTTCTGACTAGTGTCTATCCTATAGTGTGATTTCCATATATTTCTTCATGGTTGTTGTGGAGTAGTGTGATGCTATCTTCCTAAGAGAAACATTTTAGCAATACTCCATTAGGCACTTGCTTATATAACTCATCTCCAATAATAGAGTACATTTTGATTGCCTGGCCATCTTTTCTGCTGCGATGTCATCATCAGGAGCCGTGTCCAATAACATGTATTACCGAAGTGGGGTTCTCCAACTATTTCTCTGTCTTGATTTTGGCAATGCTTTTGTTAGCCTTGGCTGCGTCCGTAGGTGGTGTATCACCCACATCGTCAATATCACTGACGAAAGGTTTTATTAGAACTTTTAGGAAAGTAATAGGTTCAAGTGGTTCATGTCTAGAAGCATGTCTGATGAGTTCATCAACACTGAAGTTGTCATTGCGGTAGATGTGACGAAGTTTCATCCCATCAAAATGCCATTCCATCTTTCTTACCTCTACTAAGTTTTGTTTCAACTCTTTGTTCGAACACCTAAACTCATTGTGCACCTGATTTGTGACTAGCTATAAGTCCCCTCTCATAATTAGTCATTTTATTCAGAGTACAGCAAATTCTCAGAGTCGTACTCAATGGTGTTATTGGCCACCTTGAAGTCAACTTGCATTTTATGAGCTTTTCTCTAGTTGGTGATGTCAATATGACACTAGCCCATGCCTCGCCTATTCATAGCTCCATTGTAGGTCATAGTCTAGGTTTCACTAAGCTTATCATCAATCTTGGTTTCCACCGTATTGATCCAGTTAGTGATAAAATCAACTAAAACTTGGGACTTTATAGCTATACGAGGAACAAAATTGACATCGAATTGGTTGAACTCTATGACCTACTTGGCAATTTGTCTGGCTACATCATTGCTTTGAACCACTTCTTTAAGTGAGAAGGAAGAGATGTTGTTACCTTGTAGGTTTGGAAATAGTGGCACAATTTTCTTGGAGTAACTTCTGGATCTAGGAGTATCTTGTCTTTACACTATGGAGTACTTCGCTAACATAGTAGACTGGTTGTTGTATACCATCTCAATCAACAATGAGGGCAATGTTCACTAAGTAGGGTGTAGCAACGATGTACATGAATAATTCCTTTCGAAGACAGGGGGCGACAAGGATAGGAGGGTTTAGGAAGTACCTTTTGAGTTTGTGAAATGCCTTCTCTGTGTCCTGAGTCCACTCAAATTTGTCATGTTTCTTCAAGAGGTTGAAGAGGTAGCCGTTTTTCACCCATCTGTGTCACGAATCTTCTTAAAACAACAATTCACCCTGTCAGCTTCTACACCTCCTTGAGTCTTGTTAGTGATTTTATTTCCTTGATAGCCTTCATATTCCTAGGATTTGCCTCAATTCCCCTGCCGGAGACAAGAAAACCGAGTAGTTTTCCTAATCATACTCCAAGAATGAATTTCTCCAGGTTTAACTTCAGATTGTGTTTCCAATGATTATAGAGTGTTTCCTTGAGGTCTTCAATCAAAAAATCTTGGATCTTAATCTTGACAATGATGTCGTCTATAGATGCTTGAACATTCTGTCCGAGTTGAGATTGAAAAGTGTTTTCAACTTCTTGTTGATAAGTAGCTTTTGACGTAGCAATATACACCATATGTTATAAAAGATGTTTTTCCTCACCCTCTCTAGCCATGCTAATATGATGATAGCTAAAGTAAGCATGGAGGAAACTTAACAACTCACATCCTACAGTCGAATTGATATTTGGTCTATCCTAGAAAGTGGAAAGTGATCCTTTTGACAAGCCTTACTGAGGTTAGGGAAATCCACACGCATGCGCTATTTGTCATTCGCCTTTACACCATGACTGGATTTGCTAGCCACTTAAGGTGTAGAACTTCTCTCATGAAGCTTGCCTTCTAGAGCTTGTCGATCTCCTCCTGAATAGCTTCCTTCCAATTTGGCATGAATCTTTATAGTTTCTCTTTGACTAGTTTTATGTCAAGTCGAACCATCAACTTGTGCTCAATAACTTCCTTGGAGACCCCAGCATGTCGAACGATTGCTAGGAAAAAACGTCCGTGTTTGTCTGGAAGAAAGTGATAAGCTCAAGTTTCTATTTCTCTTCAAGTCGAAGAGTCAAACCACCTTAATAGCATCGTAAGGCTTCGTACAAACCTTTGGTTTAGTGTGATAACGAGAAATCAATTTTGTGGTGGGAGGGTGTGGAGTCTAATAAACCATATTAAGACTCTTTTTTTCACACCACACAACTATTTTGGTGTGCAAAGGATGGTAATAACTCACTTAGGTCTTAAAATCATGACAAACCGGTACGTGTAGTGAGACACTGTCATGAATTTCACCATCGGAGTCTGTCCAAGGATTGCGTTGTATACTATATCAAAGTTAACAACATCAAATGTAACCTTCTTGGTTCAGAAGTTGTTGAGGTGCCAAATGTAACTGGTAGCATGATATTTACTAGTGGCTTTGAAGACAACTCTTGTGTGATTCGGTAGAACAGCTAATCTGAAGAGTTGAGCTCACTTCGAGGGATCCCCATGCCTTTGAGTGCACTAATGAAGAGTAGATTGATAGAACAACCCCTATATTCGTCATAGTGAGCTCAACCACTATAGGATATCAGCAAGGGGTGGCGTAAATGGTTGGGTGATCATCTACAAAGAACATTATGGCTTGATCTGATCACTACAACCTTATCAACTATCCCTAGGACGTGGAGTGTACTTCATGTTTGAACTTCTTGTACTCACTCTTCAAAGAATATGAAGTCGAACAATCAAAGATATGGGCCACCATGAGGTTAGGAAGAGGGTAGTTGTCCTTATCAGAAGACTTTGTGATAGAATCCTCTTTCTCAACCACACAAACTTTCTAGTTGGGGGGTAGAGCCATCTAGTGGGTCATCTCTTTCTAGAAGACTCAGAAGCCACCCAGAGAGTATCATTTTCTACTTGGTCCTTCGCCAAGGGATTCATAATGCCATGGCTATTGGGGTGATCGCTCTGAATCGAGTACCTCTTCATCTACACTGCATTTTTTGTTCTATCTTTTCTTCTTAGGTTGGCCTAGGTCTTGGGTGGTGCTTGCATTCTTTTTCTTTATGGAGGTCTTTTCATCCACTACCTTCCCTTTTTCCTTATTTTGGCAAAGAGCTTCATCAACAAGAGCACCTTGTTCAATGATCTTAAATAAATTTGTTGCTATAGTTATTTGTCTTGTCACCAACTCCTATATTGTGCATAGATCTTGGACAACAAAGTTGAATACCATAATTGTGTCTCACTCTAATCTATGGGATTATGCTATGGCACTCGTTAAAGCATTGTACAAAGCCCTACAAAGGTTCATCATCCTTCTATCTCATGGCATGTAAGTTATCCTCACAAGGGTGCCTCTTATTTGTTCCTTGGAAAGTTGCAATAAATTGCTTGCAAGGGTTATCTCAAGATGCAATTGAGGACCTAGGTAGGTGCTTTCACATGCATGGGGAAGATCAGACCGTGCGGAGAGGCACACCGAGAGGGCGAGTGAGCATTAGCCGATGGAGGTCCAAAAGATCTACTTAGCTCCAGTGCAGGTCTTCCGGCTTTGAGGTGTCTTCGTCGGGTTGCTGGAGTTGCAGGCTTGCTAGTCAATTTGACATCTAATTGATAAGGAAGACAAATCAAACTAGATCATCAAGCCAATCGACTAATAGACCGATACGAACTCCTACTATTAGCTGGTTATCAATAGGGTTAGGATAGCTATTAGCTATGAGTTTGATGCACCCCTGTTATCGGTTAGTGGTCGATAGGAACTATAGCACTCATACATTGGCTAGAAAGTTGATGATGGCATAGGCGAATGGCGTGGAATAAAATAAAATGCTCATTGGTTGTAGTGCCAATGACGCTCCGAACATAATACACAATAAGCACTAGAGAGCATGGTCCGATCTCCCGAAGGGACTAGGCCCAGTGACCATCGATGATGGTACCATTAGAGCTAGCCTTGATAGATTGGACCCAACCAAGATAGTATAGAGCTAAGGCTAACGGCACTGAAACAGTGGGAGCTAGATCGGATGTACTGTCAAAGGAAACAGGTGAACCCATCAGTTGCTATCAGCTACAGGTCCGATGCAAATATATAGGTAAACTCATTGGTTAGCTGAGTTGATGGATGGAGTGAAACCCGCTAGGTGTCGATGCCAAATCCGATAGAACTAAATCGATCGCTAGTGGATTAATCACTGAGTAGGATATATGTATATTGGTTGGAAACATGATACACTAGGCGTGAGGCTCAATGTAAGGATAACTAATCAGCTCACCACTCTAATGAAACATCACATAAAGATCTATCGACTTAAGTCTTAATCTACTATTAGTAATCTAGTAGGTTAGACCTAACCAATGTAGCACAAGACCGATGAAGATAGAAGGAGCTCGATAAGCCATTAGAACCCACGCTAATGTGATGTGGTGTATCCGATCGGACTAAGAGATCAGACCTAATCGATAGTAGTGTGACTTATCCCTTTGCCGAAGATTGGAACTAACTAATCTAACCCTGCGTCGAGAACCATAACTCGCTAGTAAAAATCTAGATAAACTAGGGTGGCAATGCATCAAGATTGTATTGATCTATATCGATATCTTACAAGGTTCTAGGGGGTCTATATATATACCCTGGGGTTACAAGAGTCCGATATGATTACAAATAACCTTCGAACATTCTTTCCTAATTAGAAAAGGAAATTTTTTCTAAGAAGTTAACAAAAATAACTAAACTTTTCTATTTTATAAGATATATTCTATAAAGATACAACTATCCTACCATAGCTTCCATGACTCCTTAGATCCGGTCTCATCTAAATAATCTTTCATCTTTGACTGAACCGAATCCATCATAATCCAATCGATCAGCACTTTCCATGTATCAATCGGCATTTTTTCATAAGTCGATCGGCTCTCCAATCCTGTCTATGAGGCTTACCAAATTTTGGTAGTTGTTAATGCTAAAATCTAGATGATACGATGGCGCTAAAGCCGATCAGCTGAGGGATCCGATGAGGCTAAAGCCGATCGGCTGAGAGGTCTGATGAAGGGTTTAATGCAGTCATCGGCCGATGAAGATACTGAGACAAAGCCGATGGATAACTATAGAAAAGTCGATCAGATTAGTAGAAGATTGGATCGGCTTGAAGACAGGGGATTGTCCAATCGGGATCAGGTCCGAGAAGGCCGATGGAAGGAAGGATAAGGATCGGCTTGACTAAAAAAAGGTCCGATAGCTATAGTAGAAAAGCCGATCAGGTTGCAGCAAAGGAAGACTCGGTTACAAATTGAAAGATTATTCAGATCAAACCGGGTTTACGTTAGAGCCGTGGACTCCACGGCAAGGTGCTTATTTTTGTAAATTATAACCTTACTCAATTAGGGAGGTTTAGCTGGTTAGTTAACTTCTTTAGGAATATTTTCCATTGTTCTTACTAGGAAATAATGTCCGATGGTCGTAGATGCGTCGGACTCTATCTGTAAATCCAGAGTATAAATATAGACCCCTTGGAAACATGTAAGATATCTCTCGATCATATACAAATTCGGCGCATCGCCACCCTAGTTCATCTAGGTTTTACCGGCGGGTTCTGGCTCTCGACGTGGGGCGGCATCGGTTAAGTCCGATCTCCGGCGAAGCGGTAAGTCCGACCACCATCCCGATATGCCCTGCTCTGTCTGAGGCTGCATTGGTTAGATCCCACCTCTTAGGCCGATATGTATCGCATCACGTTCGTGCTGGACCTATCACCCCGTTAAGCTCCCTCTATCGTCGTCAGTTTTGTGCTGCATCGGTTAGGTCTGACCTACGGGGCTGCCGATGGTAGATCGAGCTTTAGGCCTATAGGCTTCTGCAGGGCGTATCATCGGAGTGCTAGCCGATGAGTTATCCATGCTCTGAGCTTCACGCCCAGTGCATCGGCCCTTCGGCCGATACGCATCAGCCTTTAGAGGCGTCCTACGATGCGTAACGCCAAATGTATCGGTCCCCCAGCCGATACGCACCCGCCTTCAAAGAGACGTCCCCTCATCGGCTCAGCTAGCCGATGGGTTCGTTCTTATCCTTGCTACGACATAGTCGATCCGGCGTCCTCTGTATCATCGCCACTGGCCTCGGCCTCGTAGTGTCTCGGTTAGGTCCGATCTTTGCAGCCCATGCCTTCTTGCCTAGGCCGCATGCGCACTCATCGGTTTTTCCAGCCGATGAATCACTGTTCGGCTATCCAGAGGGATCCCGTGCGCCTCGCCATCCTCTGAATACACTCTGGTTCCTCCATCGGCTCTGCGATTGACCGCTCAACGACACCTGTCCACATCGGCTCTCCAGCCGATCGAACAACATCCCAGACCTATCGGCAGCCAGCCGATAGTGAGCGTCTCTATCGGACCCGCTCGTCTCACTTCCTTGTTAATTGCAGGGTCAAATTGACTGGCACGCCCACGAACCTCGACGCTTAAGGACATGCACTGGAGATAAGTAGACCTCCCAGGCCTTCGCGTGACCGAGCCGCCGTCCCTCCCCGGTTGCGGGATTTTTTGGCGGTGAGCAGTAGTGACAGTAGGTGGATAAACCATCACTTTGTGGTTTCCTTGAGCATGGTGGGTAGATAATTAGACATTGCATTTTTG
Source organism: Oryza coarctata (assembly GCA_030770085.1). Taxonomy (NCBI): domain Eukaryota; kingdom Viridiplantae; phylum Streptophyta; class Magnoliopsida; order Poales; family Poaceae; genus Oryza; species Oryza coarctata. Next base: position 7,873,178 of record CM061483.1, on the reverse strand, counting down.
TCTACTCTAGCTGCATACAAGACGGTAGAGTAGACCTAGAGAAATTCCTTAGGATATGTACTTCCATCATACTACTTCATTGGACTGGGATGAACATGGATGCCCACCTCACTTCTCCAGGAGATTGGGTGAACTTTGCCCAACCTCCACCTGGTTACAAAGAAGAACGATGATTGTCGTACCAAGGATGTCTCTCAATGTCTAGGTTTGATGATGATGATGATGATGACAATGATAAGCTAGTGGGCGAGTTGTAATGGTCTAGTTCTCTAGAAGTCCATCGTCGGTCATTGCGATCTCGATGCCAATGCGGCGATCAAGAACTTTGTCGATTATGAGCACTGCTTCATTTATCCTCCTCTCCTCAACGTTAGAGTGGGGTGCGTCAATGGTCTTTCTGATATTCTCAAGGATCTTCATGGTTGTCCTTCTGCTGATAGCCCGTTCTATGTCTATCCAAGTCATCATGCAAGTCATGATCTTAGTGGGAATAGTGCTATAGCAAAACATCTTGTCATTGAGGGGAACCCCATGTGTTCTTCCAAGCACAATGATTGTTTACGTCACCATAGTGCTCAATGGTTCTATCATCATCATCTTAGTCACACGCAGGTGGTGATTTTCTACTAGTTGATGGAGTTTTCTCCAACTCTTCTCCCACAACTCCAACAAAAGTAGTGTTGAGATTAGTGATGGAAGACTTCATCCTCTTAAACCATTCCGCAAACTGTGGGTTGGGGAAACATTTGTTGGAGGTTGGTCCAACAAAGAATGTGCTACCACCAGGTGTTGTATAGGAGTGACAATTTTGTCCTTGGAGAGAGTAGATGTAGATGGTGACGCCGATCTGAGTATCTCCATTGTTTTGAGACCTTCCATTAGCTTTATAGATCCTAGTGTTGTCTTCTCAGTCGTCCTGACATTACGATCGGATATCAAATCTGACGAAGAGTCATTAGATCCATTCTCCAAGCCTGTAAAGTACAGAGGGCTAGTGTGGATCTTATCCAATTGACCCCACTAGACGATAAGATTCGACATTAGTAATTGGCTGTCCTGCTCTGTATCATTAGATTGATTATAACGTGAGTGGAGTGGATCACTTGTCAGTGTAGGCTTGTTGTAGGAAGTAGCTTATCGGGCAACCTTCATCTTGAACACCTTGCACTCACACAACGAGTGAGAACTCATTTTGTAGATGGATCACCATGAGCACTTTGTCAAAACCTTCTTACTCAGACAATGGTTGACTCTCCTTACAAATGGCTTCAGTATGCAAATTGGCAACTTAAATGGTGTAGTCATCACTGTGATAGTGATGGTTCCAATCTAAAGGTATGCAACTCCTAGTTGGGCTGAATTTTTCGGGCCTAAGCTTTTATCAAGAATTTTACTAGAAGCGTCTCTTCTTGAAGTCATTTTTGATAGAAACCTTTGGAACACTAGGCCCCTACCTAATGCGCCATCTTTCTATGAGTCATACTCCACTACAATATTTGTAGGCGTAGGGTTCTCTTGATGCCAAGGTATCCACACGGTAATGAAAAGAAGACACATAAGGATTTTTATATAGGTTCAGGTCTTCAATATGAGTAATAGTGTTTATATATATTTAGTGAATCAGACTACATAGAGTACAAGGCAAGAGCAATCTATTCTATCTAGCATATCCATCTAGTATGCGGCAACCTATGTAGCGTGATGTAGTTGGCAGCTAGCAACGATATGGCTCTATAGATCTTGGTTCAATGTGGTGTGTGTGTGGCTCAAGATTAGATGCCCTCTCTCCCTAGGAGGCCTTTGTATTTATATCGGTAGACAACCCCTTCTCCATGTAGAACATGGATAACTCATTAAGTAATACAACTAAGTAGGTTGATTCATCCCCGAATCACACATCGTAGTCTTACCTTATCTAGTATGAGTTTTCTTTCTTGGTCATATACACTTACATCTTTGGGGACACTTGTCCATACGTGTATAGATTTGTGGTATTCCCAAAGATGCTTAGTCCAAGTATAGGAGGTATGCCATATTTAGGACACTGACAAACTAAGCTTATGGTCGAAGACATTAGGCAGTCAAAGGACATCGGTAATTTTTGTGTTTCTTTCCTTCTCAGACTGTCTACTCATAAACTACATTTATGAAAAGTCGATCGAGGGCTAATGAAAGCATATAAATTATTGACTAAAAAGTTTTGTAAATTTTATTTTATATTACTCATGAGTATCCCTTGGGAGCTTGTTATTTAATACTTTGTTTTAAGTTGTTGATTTTAGAAAAATCAAATGATGGAACAACATGTTTGATTGAGTAAGAATGAGACTGGTTGGAAGATCTTCATTGGTCGACATCCTATCTTAACCAAATGAAGCTTGGTTCGATAACTTTGTTACTTGATAGTAGGATATACACTTGTCCAATAGAGCACACTAGTTGGAACTCTATTTCGATTACAAGTCTACCGGAGCAATGACTCCAAGCTTAATTATGTATAGTTCTGAGGTGATCGTACTCTAGCTAGATGCTTATGTGATGGCTGACGTGGATGACATATCTATAAGTTTTTATGTATATATTCATAAAATTTGTGTTGATATTCCCTTTGTTGGCAAATTTAATTTCCCTATATTCATGCTCTTTGATAACTCACATGATACATGTTGCTCTAATTTAGCTGAGTAGTCAGGACCGTGTTGGTGATTATATGTCGAGAGCGGAGACCTGGGCTTGCCCCATTTGTGTTCGGCCAAGGGGATGACCTAGCACACGATGAGAAGCATAATTTCCTAATATTATGTTCTTTCTTGTTCTTAATGTGCTACAGTTGTGCTTTTCTAACTTGTCTCCTCCCTCCTCATCTACAAACCTTCACTTATATATTCTTTGAGGGCACCGTTAATACCGAAAGAAGAAAGGAGTATAAAACGATGAGACTTGTGGCCCTCAGAAAATAAAGGTTAGTATGGTTAGTCTAATCGCTACAGGAGCCCTAGCAATTGTCTCCTATGCCATGCCATCTTCCTATCGTTCCCAACCACAGTGGGCCAACCTGTCAGCCTCTCCACATAGATAGGTAAAAAGCTAGGTTGATAGGTTGACTATAGCCACAATCACATATGTGATTGGCCAATACGGACTTCTGCTATCAACTGGATGTACCAATAGAGTTGAGATAGTCATTGGATATGTGTCGGATGCAGGCATATAAACATGATATAAAGATAGCTTATTTATACATCATCTAATGGTCTGATGTGATCATAGAAACATGATATAAACAAGTAAACTCATTGGTTAGTTGAGTGGATAGAAGGAACAAAACCACTAGATCACAATGCTAGCCCTATTAAAAATAATTTTGATAGATCGGACCAAACCGAGACAGTATAAGATTGGATCTAACAATCCTAGATTGATCACTAGCAGACTAATTATAGACAATCTATGTATATCGGTTGATAAGCCAATACGTTAAGGTTGAAGCATAATGTAAAGATAATTCATCGGCTGGCTACTCCAATAAAATGTCGAATAAAAACTCACCGACTTAGTCTAAAATTATTATCAGTAGTCTAAAAGGTCAGACCTAACCGATGCAGCACAACACGGATAATGATAAAAGGAACTCGATAAGCTAATAGATCTCATGCAAACATGATGTGATATAATAGATCAAACTAAGAGGTCAAACTCAACTGATGAACCCTTTGTCAAAACCGATATACCAAGATAATGATAGGACTTACCCACATCGAGAGCTAGAACCAACTGGTAAAAACCCAGAAGAACTAGAGTGGTGATACATTGGGTTTTATTGATCTATGTAGATTATTTACAAGTTCCCTGTGAGTTTGTATTTATACCCTGAGATTAAACAAGTCCGAGATGGTTACAAATAACCTCTGGATATTATGTCCTAAGCAGAAAAGAAAACTATCTCTAAGAAGATAACAAAATTAACTACTCCTCCCTAATTAGAAGAGATATCTCATAGATACAAAACTGCTCTGCCATGGTTTTTACGATTCCTTTCTAAATTCGGTCTCATCTAGTTATTCTTCTAGCTATCCACTAAACTAAATCCATCTTCATCTCTCTGATCGGCACTTTCTGTTAGTGATATACTCTAGAGTCAACATGGAGATATTGTTAATATTACATTCTATGTTTATGATATATCGATTTATTCCTTGAAATAGACATTATCATTATTGATTAATAAGTATGTGGCTTATTTATGAGACTCCTAATATCATATGTTGCTATTTCTAAATGATACTCGATCATATATCATATGAGAAATAAATATGATTGTAAGATCAGTATATGTATTGATTGATGATCATGCCTCGTGAATCATGGTATAGAAATAAGAAATCGATAATATGGACATATGTTAGTGAACATATGTTAGATAGACCCGCTATAAGATATTACAGAGATTTTATGTGTCATTAGTTAATCTCAAATAGTATTTATATAGTGTCCTTAAACTTGAGATCATCATAGTTCCCAACATACATAGTAGCTTATTTTAAGACTATGAAATACTATTATGTTACTAGATAGTCATAAAATTAATTTTCAAATTTGTTATGAAATATATAGTGGGATGTGAGTTATCAAGATAGAATTTGCCTCTCATGTGGGAGAGATATCTCTCGACCTCTTGGTGTAATGGATTATGTAAGTGCATGGTCATGCCAAGATAATTGAGGAGTCAATCACAAATTTATAATCCATCATGATAACGAGAGAGTGATTGAGGTATTAAGAGGATGATATAAGTCTTGCCTTAAGCTCAATCAATTACATAAGGCAAAGAGATTCGTACATTAGAACATTGCAGGTTCAGCCGATATGATCTTTATGTATTCTTTGAGGTTAATATGCCTTACTAGAGACCGCTATTAACAGGGTGATAGGAAAGGCGTTTCTGGGTTGCGACCAAATATATGTGAACCTACAGGGTTACGTGCTTAACGGGATGGAATGCTTATTTGAATGTGATTGGGATAAGGGCTCAATTCGAATAGAGATCTGAGTAGACTCCTATTGGGCCACAATCCTCTAGAGCTAAGTGGGGAAGCTCATATATAGAGAGGCAGTGGGTAGAGGAAAAATATCTCTATTTGCCTTGAGCAAAAAACTTAGCCGCCACCTCTCAAGCTAAACTCTAGCCACTGCGAGTGCTAGTACAACTACAATCGGTGTTCTATCTCCGAACGTATGGATACCGGTGGAGGCACTGCTCGTGGCGTTGATCCGCATCAAGATCGTGATTATCATCTGCTTCATCTACCACCTCGATGCACGTATGGTTGGTTCAGCTTCTCCAACCATACTTCAGCGCCTTGTGGTAACAGTTCATAATCTCTTTATCGCATGATGTCCTGATGTGAGCAGTAATTTTTTTTTATTTTGTGCTATCATAGCCTATGCCTTTCCCTATACTTTTCTTATCCGAGACCATCAACATTTTCACTTGTTCAATCGACTTCTCCATCTATCAATTAGCATCTTTCCATTAGCCGATCGGCTCTCCGATCCTTTACCGAATCTGTTTGCGGGTTTGCTAGATTTAGCATTAATAGCCCCCGAGCTCCCGTGCTCCTTTGTTTTTTAAGAATGCTCAAGCTTAGGTTCACCGTATAGGAACCGCCTCCTCGAGGATGTTAACCATCCTGAAGTTCATGTGCTCGGGCAAGGTAGCCTAGGGTCAACAACTAGTGGCCTGTCCAACTTGGGCTGCTAGGTGGGGCAGTCCAGTTTGGGCAGCTGAGGACTCACCAGTTGTCACGCAACGAGCAACCCATGGCATCAGCCCAAAGAAGCCAGCTTGGGGCAACCAACGTCGTATCATAGATACTTTCAACCCATGACTCCTCAAGGTGCTACTGTTCCCTAGGTGACACCTATCTACGTTCTGGCCACTTCGGTGAGACTCTTGATTCTCACTTCACTGATTGGTCGATAGGGGCTTTTATATTGCCTATACATATTGTCCGAGTAATTAGTTAACTTGAAATTTTTTGTTCTCTAACCAGCAAAGGGAATTGTCTCAAATATCTCGTTTTGACTTTGAAACCAAGAGATAATGATCCGGTACCATTTGGAACACTCAATTTGTTTGTGGTTAGGATAAGATATATAAGGAAGAAAACATAACACTTGTCAAAGCAAGAGAAAGTCGAAGTTTATGGTTATGGACAAATAACACTAGGTATAATGTTTTTTATGTATTTCATATATGCATTTATTTGGTAATGTTTAATACTTGTATTGAGCTACGCGATGTTTCTTGGGGCCTTAAATGTTTTGAAATGAGTTTATTTGAGTATTAAGGTAAAAGTAAGAATAAACAAAATAAGTGGCCACTCTATGACAATGTTAAGCAATCATTTAGATGGATAAAGTTTTGAACTTTGCACTCATTTTAGAGCCAGCTATATTGACAAGCTAATCAAATGAAAGAATCAAAGAAATCGAACCAAACATAGTTGATAGAAATCTAAGTACATTTATTTACTCCGATAACTGGATTCATCAAGTCAATTGGATGAGCCAATGTCTTTATTTGAGTAGAGTTTGGTGGCTACTATCATTATTCTAGATATGAGATACCCCATATATGTGTATATAACTTGATGAAGTATCACATACTATATTCTATATAGAATCTAACACTATATATATGAATAGAGTTCGGAGTAGATAAGGAATATGTTTCCTAGAAGGAAAAAGATATAGAGTCATATTTGAGCCCAACCAGGACTACTTAGAGCGTATCCATTCTTGCCTCGGTAGTTCTACGTAGACAAGGGGTTAACTGAGGGCATAAATACAAGACCCCTAAGAGGGGAGAAGGACGAGGCGTGAGGAGAAGAGACAACGTTTCTCACCCATGACAAACCAAAGCCACTAAAAGCTACTTGTCCAAACCAGTTGAGTTAACATTAGAGGAATCTGATTATTACTAATCGTCAATCATCATTCCCGAACTTTATTTCAATGTTATGGTATACTTAGATTAGAGTTTCTTTCTCATATTTTGTACTCATGAGATTAATATAGTAGAGGCCACCTCGTCAAATAGGGGTACGGCTATTATTCTCAACTTGTATGAAAATCTCTATCTCCTTGTATTTGTGTTTGTATCTCCATATCAGCCTTACCCCCTGCGTAGAAATATATTATTACGAACGGTTACCAAGACATCAACAGCTCTCATCCAAGAACATTAAATACATAAGTGGGAGAAAAAGATAGAGTTAAAAATTAGATATAATGTTATAGTTAATCTATTATACATGTTAATTCTATTACAATTTTTAGATGAGCTTAGCTAGTAGTAGCTGTACTATTAACTTGGTCTAAATACAGAACAAAAACAAAACGTGACAAATGGAATAAGTGACGGCCAAGCAAAATTTGATTTACTTAGTGAAATGAAAGCCGTTTCTATCTTGATATTTCTGCTAGAATTAAGTGAATAAACACCATACCAAATTTTTTAAAATTAATTAAGAGAAAGTTTGAACTTAAAAATACATTACATCACAATCCATTAACATGGTGAATGATGAGGACATCTAGCTCCACTATGGACACAACCACACCAGGTCCATGGCTGCTAAGAACACATTAGGAGAAATATTGAGCGTTGAGACACGTGAGGGTACAGCTGCCATGTGGAGTTTGAGGTATGGGAGGCTGAGGTTGGCAGCGAGGAGTTGATGGGAGGACAGAGCCCCCGTGTAGCTAGAGGTGTAGTAGGCCAAGGCCATCGATGTGTAGCAGGAAGCATGTGAGGCCAAGGCCTTAGTGTGGATCTTTAAGGGCCGAATCCACCATATCGGTTGGCATGGAGGTGTGGGAGGAATGGACATGGCAACCCACTGCCATGCCCTATCCGATCTGTGCCCCATGGGAGCTTGCGAAGTGGCTCTTGAACTGTCTAGGCATTCACAAACAGCTTGGGCTCGTGAAATTAGGTTTAGCTTAGGCTCACATGGCTCAGCTCAGCTCAAAAGACAAATGAGCATGGCCCAAGCCTTCTTCCTAGCTCGTTTGTGAAACTGACCCAAGTCTGCGCTACCACGTACTCATTTGGTCATATGGATTATTTTATTGTTTAGTGGAGTTGTATTTGTCAACTTGTGATTTATCATATAGATTGTGGATGATTAGATATGTGAGCTTACTTTAGTTTGCATCTCGATTTGTTCCTACTTACAAGTTTTATCTACCGAGGTGCCTCTTTTTGGAAGGTTCCAGAACCAGCTTGAGCAAAGAAATGAGCCGAGTTAGCTCGTTTGTCTTACTAAGCCGAGCCAAGTCAAGCTTGCATTCTTGTGAACCGAGCAGAGCCCTGCTTCCATGAACTCGTTTTCCTCCTCTAAACTTTTCCTACTTCGATGACTTCATTATGCGTTGCACAATGCTTCCTCAGCATTGTTGCCACAGATGCTGCCACTTGAGGATGAAGAAGGTAGTTTGGATTGTGGATGTTTCATTTTGGCTCGTTTTGGAGCAAACCTGATTTCATGGTCAGTCAATAATTTAATGATTTCATTGTGATGCTTTTGACCTTTCAAAAATTTTATTGTATCACAGTTGTAATCTTATTTAATTTGTAGAACTGTCCTTAATATATTATGAAGTGATAACATATGTTGGATTTTCATTTTTTGTTGTGTTACGTTGCCCTACAAATCATATTATATATTTATTTTTTGTTATGCTTTAAATGAGTACAATTGCTGGTTGGACGTGTACATGGTGGTACTCAAATATCACTGCCGTTTTGATAACCGAGAGTATCGCTGTCGATTGCAAACTGCAGGATCAAAAACAGGCATGTGATCAGACGATGCTCACTCATGCATTTTGGCGTTTCCAAATTTGATTAGCATTGTAAACTTTGTATCTCAGTGAATCTTACTCTATCAACACATTAGTTTTCTCCTATGGACAGACTATTTGTTTATATATGCACATAAGTTTTTGTATATGAGCCAAATAGTTGTATAAAAAACTATGAAGAAGTGACAAAATTCAGGTTTGCCTTTTCACCAAAAGGGGCTCCTGACCCGGCTGAGTGATTCCAACACTGTAACGTTTGGCTCCCTACTCTGTCTTTGGCATTCTCACCAGAGATGAGCTGAAGGGGACTCGTCTTTAGTGAGTTTTTAGGTTTTTCTGAGTAATGACTTTAGATGATTGGATCTATTAGGCAGTCTAGGGTTTGTATGTCTTCCATGATTTTCATGGAATTTGGATTGTCTAGAGTCTTTTGCTCATACTATTTCTTTGTTGATGGTTATTCCATTCGTGAGGTCATTGGTAAAGATTTAGTAAGGTTTGTCTGTTGAGTTACAATAATCAAATCAACGACACTCTAGGATCTGATTGACATCGGTTTAATGTTCTATCGGAAGAATGAAGATGGTGTGACTGATTTTTGATCATTAGTTGTTATGCTTGCCAGAGTTGGTCCATGTGGTCACGTTTGTTTGTTCACATCTCCTGTGGCATTCTAAGATGTAGATCCTCTTTATTCTATTTTGATAGATTTTTTATTTCTATTTATCTTAACAGCCTGGATGAAATCTTCCTTATCTACTCTTTCTATATGGTAGCCGCTAAGGGGGCATCAACTCCTACTACCTCCATATTTAAATGGATGCTTTGAACATTTGTCTTATTTAAAAAAACTTGTTTTATCCCTAAAAATACTTTAAGAAAATATATTTTTTTAAAATATTTATTCTAATAATACGAATGGTCAAACGTCGAGTCTAAAAGTCAAAATGTTATACATTAAAACGGGACTATAAAGCAACATATGCATAAAGCCATAGCATCACCAATTTTTTCTTTTCCATTCCATCAAATTAGTACAAAGATGACAGCCATTAGATTAAGAAGTTACTTAATATTATACATCTAATTCAATCATTGATTATCATGCTTTCACCTTAGCACTCCTAGCAACATAGCACATATTCATGTGCCTAAATGTGCCTTACATTGATAGCATAACTATTCTTAGTACGGCTATGATTTTTTTTAATTCTAAAAGGATAACTATAATTTAGACTAGTTTATTTGCATGGGAGTGATGAATGTCAATCCTTAATGACCTGTCTCAACCGGAGCAAGCACTTAAAAATATATCACTTAATCTATCCATTAATTATTGATTTTTTGTAAACTTTTAAAAAGGGTTATAAGATGTATTTAAATCATCTCAAATGTCAATCGCATCTAAGATTGAAATGATGTACAAATTTAGAACGTATCCATATATATATACAACTGAGCAAATATACTTTAGAAGTTCTACAGCAACGCACAATGTTGTCACCAGTTATCTAATATATCATATTTTGCAAAAAAAAAATAGTTGCATAAAAAACTGAAAAATATTTGATTATGATGTAATAAATCATCGTGCAAACATGCAAATCTAAATTTGATATACACAATATGAAAAAAAAAGAAATTATAAGTTTGTGCATCAACTATTTAATGTTATAATTTAATTTTTATTCTCGTGGTGTTGATCGAAGTCATCCACTCTTACGTACCTGTGCGGAGATGGCTGCATAACCGCTATCGTTATATACTACAAACCTAACACCTCTCTTGATCTATATTATCTCACATGATTTCTTGTGGGATACACTACCTTAAACCAAGCGGATTTCATCTCTGAGAAATTTTAAATACATAGAAAGATATCACCCAGAATATATATCATAAATAAACCACCGATAAAATCTGCACTTCGAGAAGTCGTAACAGAAGCAGAGAATCATGAAGCAAAGTTTCTATTTCTTTCCCCGTTGGGAGCCCGCATCCAAGTAGTTCTCTCTCGTCCCATCGTCCGCGCCACTCTCACGCATGCAGCTGCCCGCTATATAACCACCCCTGCTTCGCTGCCGCCACCCACAGCCACCAAGCGGAGCAAACCCTAGGTACCATCTCGCCACTTAGCGTTTAGTCCCAGCTCTCTCTCTCTCTTTCTCGCGAGTCGCAGCAATACAGGTTGACATCTCTGATCAGAGACCTAGTGCAAGAAGAAGGGTGGTCATGGAGGGTAAGTCCAGCAACGGCTGCAGTCCCCGCCGCCGCGCTGACCTCGACGACTAGATCGAGGATTGGGAGATCGGCTACGACTGCTATATCTCTGGCTCCGACACCGAAGGCGCGATGTGCTCCAGCCCCGCGACGGCAACGACCAGGACCACATGGAGTACAACCGGCGCCGCCTCGACGATGCTGCCACAGAGCCACTACCCTAGGACATACCATATGCCGGGTTAGAGGTGCCCATCAGCAACAGTGCCGTCGTCGTCCCTGCCGCCGCCGCCTCCCCGACCGTGGCGCGCGAGGTGTTCGCGTGCCGCAACTGCCAGAAGGAGTTCGACACCCGTAAGGCCGTCGACGGGCACACGAGGATTCACCGTCAGCGTGTCCTCATCGTCCCCAAGGATGAAGCAGACATCTCAGGTTCAACGGTGGCCGCAGATCCAATGGCAACGACGGTTCCCGAGGAAGCGCAGCCGCAGCCCATGGCCTCCGCGAGAACCGATCTATCAGGCACCCAAGGGAGCAGCAGCGGACAGCCGATTCACAACGGGACGGCAGTCCGACGGCTACTGGACGAACAAGTGTATGAACGTGCGGTATAGCACGTACTCTGTCCGGCAAACAGAGAAGCGGAGAACGATTGCAGAATGCAGAGATCAATGGAACAAAGGTTTCTGCTGCAATGTTGCCGCAGCTTTTCTGAGCTTTTTTCCTTCCTTTTATTTGGTGCGAGAATACAGAAGTAAACATCTAACCAACCAAATAATTTGGCCTCCATCCTATTAATATAATTAGCGCTAGATGACCTCTATGAATCATAATCACTTATATATATAGAGTATCACATATATAAAAGGTTATAAGCGTAATCAACGGCGATCAGGAGACACAGCTCCAAATATAGATGATCTCTTACTAAATATAGATTACACATTTCTATACTTAAAACTCCCTTAATTTGGACAGCGGTAGACTGGTTCAAATTATGCCATAAATTACAGTAGAGAGTAACCGGGAGCGGCTTAGTCATGATGTCGGCCACCTGGTCCTCGAATGAGATGAAGCGAACGTCGAGTTGGCGAGAGGCAGCATGTTCACAAACAAAATGATAATTAACCTTGACATGCTTCGTGCGACGATAAAATATGGGATTGGAGGAGAAATAAGTAGCACCAATGTTGTCACACCATAGGGACGGTAGCCGAAGCTGAGAGATCCTAAGTTTCTATAGCAACACTTGTATCCATATTACTTAAGCGGTAGCATTGGTGATAGCCTTGTATTCAGCCTCTGTGCTTAAGCGAGAAACAGTTGGTTGTTTGCAAGAGCTTCAAAAAACAAGATTGCCACCAAAGAAAATGGTATAGCCACCTGTACTGCGTCAATCATCTGGGTTCCCGGCCCAATCGGCATCAGAGAACGTATTTAGCAATGAAGACCAAAATTTAGTGATGCATAGCCCCATATCAGACGTGGAATGAAGATAACGCAGTATACTTTTTACTGCCGCCCAATGAGCCATCGTTGGTGCTGACAGAAATTGGTATACCCGGTTGATAGAAAAGGAGGTATCGGGGCAAGTAAAAGATAAATATTGGAAAGCCCCAACAACACTGTGATAGCGTGTAGTATATTCAGCTGAGAGAGGGTCACCACTCTTTAAGAGTAACATGTTGTTGGGAAGCATAGGTGTCAGAACACTATTAGAGGATACCATATTTATGTGCTATAATAGGTATTGGATGTATTTGTGTTATGTCAAGATTAGGGCAGTAGAAGTATGATGTACTTTAATGCTAAGAAAATATCCAAGAGTGTCAAGATTTTTCATTGCAAACTCAGCTTCAAGTTGAATGAATAGATGATCCGTAGCTGATGACGAAGAGCTCATAATAATAATATCATTCACATAGATGAGAATATACATCTGAATGCCACCTTTGTTGAACATAAAAAAAGAAACATTAGCCTTAGAAACCTGAAACCCCAGTTGTAATACTTTATTTCTAAGACGAGAAAACCATGCATGTGGAGCCTGTTTAAGGCCATATAATAACTTGTCCAACTTGCAAAGATAAGTAGGATGAGCCGAGTTAATAAAACCAGGTGGTTGTTTCATATAGACGTCCTCTTGAAAATGACCATGTAAGAATGTATTTTGAATATCAATCTGTCGATGAAACCAACCACAAGAGACTGCAAGAAACAATAAGAGTCGAATAGTGGTAGGTTTCACTACCGAGCTGAATGTATCATCATAATTAACTCCATATTGTTGCTTAAAGCCATTGGCGACCAATCGTGCTTTATAGCGATCAACGGAGCCATTAGCTTTGTGCTTCAGTTTGAAAATCCACTTGCAATCAATGACATTAAGGCCGGCACGTAGAGGAACCAAATGCCAAGTTTTGTTCTTGACAAGGGCTTGAAATTCATCATTCATTACTGACCTCCAAAAGGAGTGTGCCATAGTAGTAACATGCGATATAGGCTCTGCATCTGAAGTCCGTACGACAGAATAAGTAACCGTACCATCGGTACGAACCTTGGGCTTCTTGATGTTGTGGCTTAAGCATGTCCCGTACTTGTGGGCAGGAGGATCCGGTGCAGGAACCTCTAAGTGGTGCATGGCCTTAGGCCGAATGCTTGGTGACGAAGTTTGTTGCGATGTTGATGATGATGGGCTGGCAGATGACAGCCTAGCCACAACCTCTGTGCTTGCCATAGGAGACACAGGAGAGGCAGGCGGAGACTCTGATGCAGGCAGGTCAGTGTTAGGCGTTACATGCGGAGCGCCTGCCTCAGGTGAAGAAGCAGGTGGAGGGAATGTCGGTGCCAATCCTGATGAGATTTTAGGCATCCCGGGATCTACTGCATGCTGAGGGGCTACATTCATAGGGTTAGCAGGAAACATATGCATATCGTAATTGTTCAAATTAAAATTGCTACTAACCTGATTAGGTGCAACGTTGGATGAAGGATAAGTGGAGAAAGGAAAAATTGTTTCATCAAATATAATGTCATGGGACACATAAACGCGTCCGGAATCCATATCGAGACTTGTATCCCTTGTGAAGACCACTATATCCCAAAAACACGCAGACTTTGGATTGAAAGGAATTTTTTTGCTGGTTATAGGGTCGCAAATTGGGCCAACATGCGCAACCAAATATACGGAGCAGGGTATAATTTGGTGGAGTTTTGAGGACATGTTCTAGAGGGCACAGATTATCAAGGACTCGAGTGGGCAATCTATTGATGTGATAAGTGACTGTGAGGAAGGCTTCATCCCAAAAATTAATCGGTATCGAGGTAAGAGATAGTAAAGCAAGACCAGTTTCAACTATATGACGATGCTTGCATTCAACCGATCCATTTTGTTGGTGAGTATGTGGGCAGGAAACACGATGGGCTATGCCAAGGGATCAAAAAAATTGAGTATGAAGTTTTTGGTACTCCCCGCTTCAATCGGATTGGATGCATTTAATTTTAGTATCAAAGAGACGCTCTACATGTGCTTGAAATTGCAAGAAAATACGTTGAGCCTCAGTGCAGTCATGCATCAAATATATCCACGTAAATTTACAAAAATCATCAATAAAACTTATGTAGTATTTGTATCCACCAACAGACTTGGGAGCAGGGCCCCACACATCTAAAAAAACAAGTTTAAGAGGCGATGTAGAACGATGAATGGCATGAGTATAGGGGAGTTGATGACTCTTGCCTAATTGACATGCATGACAAACTGAGGGACTCGACTCCTTGATATATGAGAGATTATTCAAATTCAAAATAGACCGCACGACTGGGGTAGAGGGGTGGCCAAGACAAGCATGCCATTGATCTGTGGATGCCTTGACACTTACAAGTGCTTGTTTAAAGAATTCAACATCGGATGGCTTTATGGGATAGAGGTTGGATTCACACTTTCCTTCTAGGAGCACTTGTTTCGTTGCTTGGTCATTTATAAGAAAATGATAGGGATCAAATTCAAAAAATACATTATTGTCACGTGATAGTTTATGAACTGAAAGGAGGTGTTTAAAGATATCAGGTACGTGAAGAACATTAAGTCAAGAGGATGTGTAGCAGTTTTAAGAGAACAAGAACTAATATGCATAATTTACAAACCTGTCCTGTTGCCAACTTAAACTGTTTCTCCACCATGATATTGTTCACGCAAGGCTAGGCGATCCAGATCACTGGTTATGTGATCGGTAGCCCCCGTGTCGGTGTACCAGTTGGTGTTGACCTTGTAGGATGAAGTAGTAGCCACTGCAGCATAGGGTTGTTCCTCTTGGTAAGACTCATCCATACGATGCCAATATTTGATGGCAGTGTGACCTGTACGACCGCAGATCTAACAGGGAGGGGTGCCGCATCCACGTCCCTGGGGCGGAGGACCGCCACAGCCACGACCTTGGGCGTAGCCAGGGGGATTGCCACTGCCACGGCCCCATTGCCCACCTTGGCTGGTGAAGTTGGCTGACACGCCGATGTTAAGGTGAGTCTCCGCCTGGTATTGCAGTTGGCGCGCCTCAAATGCTAGCAGATATGAGTAGACGTCGTCGAGCATGAGGGACTCACTCTTTGTCATCATATATGTGATGAATGGATTGTAATTTGGGGAAAGACCCGCTAGTAGATTGACAATGATCTCGTCATCATGAAGAGGAGCATCAGCTACAGCCAACTCGGAGGCTAGACTTTTGATCTTGCGGAAGTAATCGGTAGCAGAAAGGTCGCGCTTCTTAGTTGTAGCAAGGTCGACACGCACTTAGACATCGTGCACATGTGGTGAAGGAGAATATACGCTAAAGAGTATCCCAGGCTTTTTTGGATGTGGCGGCAGACACCACGTCTTGAAGGATGTCTTCAATCATCGACGAGAGAAGACCACTTAGTAGTTGTTGATCTTTATCATACCACATGCAATATTCTAGGTTAGACACGAGTTCGGCACCATCAGCAGTTGAAGAAGGAATCTGCTGGGGAGGTACGGTCATGGATCCATCGATGAAGCCCATAAGCTTTGCACTCCGCAGATACGAGAGAAGCTGGGCACGCCGTATAGTTTGTTTTGTTGAGTCGGATGATAATGGCATGATAAATTGGTATAGGGGCAAAGGTAGTAGTAGAGGAGAAGCTGGAAGTGGAGGTGGATGTGATGGAGGAGGAGGTAGAAGATGATGTCGATATTGATTTAGAGAAGAAATATTGGCTCTGATACCATGTTAATATAATTAGCGCTAGATGACCTCTATGGGTCATGACCACTCATATATATATAGGATCGCATATATGGAAGGTTACACATACATGAAAGGTTACAAACGTAACCAACGACGATCAGGAGACACAACTCCAAATATAGATGATATCTTACTAAATATAGATTACACACTTCTATATTTAACATATCCAATCTAGATGCGCCATCCCAAGTCCTCGGAGTTCATGCGATCATGCCACAGGGAAAGCTACAACGGGCATGGTGTGGACGCAGCACACCTCAACCCGAGAATCCTATGAGCACGACTCAGCTAAATCATGATAGAAACATGGACTCGTGCAACTAATCTGAGAAAACAAATGCACGTAACAACTTGATTCCTTGCACCAAGTTTACTTCTAACAAATCACTTCCTAAACCTTTTGCTTTTACAACTACTAGCTATTGGGCGATGAACCAAGGAAGAACAGGCAGATGCGCTCTTATAGGTGTCCACATCTCCTGCTATATCATTGTCACTGTAACCGATGAGTTTTTGTGTCATAGGCTGCCTTGTCAAACTTGCATCCATAATACTGCGTTCCGTGACATACCAGAGTACTCTCTTCGCTGCCACCAAGTGCTCCTATTTTTATAAATCTGCTTACATAACCAACCGAATAGGTGTCTGGCCGTGTGTGATAGAGGTATCTCAAGCTTTTGACGATGCTCCAGTAGACAATGGCCTTGGTTAGTGGTGATGTGCTTGTTTTGCTCAAGTTGAACCTTGGCTCCATGGGAATGTGATATGGGTTGCAGACATCCATGCCACTCTTTTCTAGGATTTTGGCTGTGTATGCCCCATGTCTCCATGGGAATGTAGCTGTCTCCCTATTTCACCTCGATCTTGAGATAAAGGCATAGCATAACCAGGTCGCTCATGTTGAAGTGCTTCATCATCTCTCCCTTGAACTTGTTGATCTCCCATGTGCTCCCGTTGGTGCTAATTAAATCATCCATATACATGTCCATAAGTAGCCAGTGTTCATCACCACCACGTGTATACATGGCATACTCTAAAACACTCCGGTTTAAACTGAGTGCGAACAAGCTGAGGTCAAGTTTGGTATTCCATATCCTCGGCTCTTGATGAAGTCGATATAGTGCTTTGTCAAACTGCAGTACTTTGGCTTCGTGACTCTTCTCAATGAGATTAGGCAGCTATGCAACATACACCTTGTTTTTGAGCTCACCGTTAAGGAAGGCAGACTTCATATGATGCACAGGCTAGCTTTGCTGTGCAATGAGGGCAATCAACAACCAGACTGACTTAAGACAAGCCACCAACGTGAAAACTTCTTCAAAATCAATTCCTTGATGCTTTGTGAGCCGAGCCTTGTGCTTGATGACGACCCTACTCGCGTCCTTCTTCACCCATTTCAGACTGATCAGCTGGTGGCCAGCCAGCACGTCGACAAGGCGCTAAGTATTTTTCTCGGACGATGGAGTTCATCTCATCGAGCATGGCACGGCACTAGCACTTATGTTGTTCTGCTTTGGTCAAGCTGGCTGGATACTTAGCTGAGAGGAAAATGAACTCATCGGGGTCGGCATCCTGCTCCTGCACGAGCATTGTGGTCGCCAGCATGTTGGCGATCGTGCAATAACGACGAGGGCCATGCCCGGAGTCACCCGAATCAACGACATGCGCGGGGTTGGATTCTACGTAATTATCAGTAATACATTATAATTTCTCTATTAATGTAAAAATGAGTCATGCTTCTTGCCTGCCACCGCAAGTATGGCACATCCGTCCGCTCTAGCCCACATCATGTGTGGGACAACCATGGATGGATCTAGTGCTCTATCTTTAATTACCCTTCCAAACTACCCCTAATTGTATAAGCGACGTATGAACATGCTACTAATGCTACTAGTTTGAAGTAATAATGCTAGTAAAAAAGTATTAATGAGATTAAATTAACCTCTGTAGATTTTTTTATAGTGTGTATTTATTCGGAAAAGTATTCAAGACCACACGCTGATAATTTATTTCTGACAAAATATATTCTTACTCTCTAAACTACCAATAGTTTTGTTAAAGACATTCTAAAATGAATCTGTTGGTATTTTTCTCAACATAGAAAATATGTTTGTAGTCATACATATATTAAGTGAGCAAAGCCCTCAGTAATTATGGAGTTGAAAGCTACAAATTCCCACATCGATGGAAGTTTCTTTTGGTAGGTGTACATAAGTCATAACCAAACTACACATAATGAATGACAATGACACTTTCCCATTATTTGAATTTAGTTTGCATTTTGCATTATGAGTAATGATTCATCAAAATAACATACTCTATCTATTTCAGATTAGTTGTTATTTTAGCAAATTTCACATCAAATAAGGAGATATAGTAAAATTGCATCAGTACCTTTTAAATACATCCCAAATGTTTTCCAAAGCTGTATTAACTTGATTAATAGCTATGCATGGTTGTATTAATGAAGGGTATAGATAGAAGGTCCACTCTAAAAATGTTTTAGAATGAAAGAATGACAAATATTTTGATAAAAAAATTTAAATAGTAGAAGAATAAGTAATCTGAAACAAAAAGAGTGGAAATATGAAAATATATAAGTATCTGATAAACACACATGTAGTGAAAGTTTTTAATGGTATGAATCATTTACAACAAATAAAAAAGAATATTGTATAATGTGTTAGCGACTCGTTTAAAAAATATTCAATCACTAAATTTCCTCCTATTAGTCTACTGTTACCGAGTAGTATTTTACTACACTAACACCGGGGAATTTTTTTAAAAAATATCTCCCACCAAATTTTGTCCGATTTCTGAGGCGCGCGGGAATACAAATTTCCATGGCGCTACCTATTCTATATTTCCCCAAAATTTCCCCACCAGAGTCCGCCACCTGCTCCATACTTCTCCAAAATTTCCGCCGCCTTTCTCACATCCTCGTGCGACGGCGCCGCCCCCGATCACCCCACACTTTCCCCATAGCCCGCTGCCTCGTGCTCCCCTTCCCTTCAATGCCGCCAGCAGCATCCTCGTCGGTACCTCCGGCTCCTCCTCTTCCTGTGATGCCGCAGCCGCCGGCGTCCCTTCTCATCTCTGCAGGCCCAAAGCCGGCGTGCAGGAGTGGCAGTCCGGTCGAGCAGTCCGAGCTGTGCCCCTTCAACGCGCCTTCCTACGTCTCTGCCTCTCCGCCAGCTCTCCGCGCTCTGTTGCGCCTGGTGGCCACCAGGCAGCCGCTAGAGGTAGACCCCAATCCCTGGATCTGGCTGCACCGTCCTCAGGAGACTGCCGCATCCAGGATTCAACGCAAATCTAGTCAGAGAGGTAAATTTGCATGGCTTTTACAGATCTAGCAGTTGAGTTGTTTTTTTTTTTTTTGGGGGGGGGGGGGGGGGCGCGGTTTGCTCATACACGATTGTCTCTGGTCTTGCCTGCCTGCTCTTCTCTTCTCATGGATGAATGTGCGGCATATTGTCCACCGATTGCTCTTCGCACGACTTAGATTGGAGGGGCCACGCAGCCGTCGAACTCGTGAAGAACTAGATCTGTTCAGCTCTGGTGGGTTTCCTAACCTATAGAATGGCTTTTTAAAACCAGGATATGATATTGTGTTTGTGCCTTAGATATTCTTGATTTGTTTATTTTACAGAGATTCCATTAGCCGCTCTGCTCATCTGGGGCACTGGAGGGAGCTGAATGTGCTCTTCCTGAAGTGCGACCTTACTGAGGCTCTGCTTATTAGGTGGTTATCCATGTTTTCAAAATGTGCATATTCTTATCTAATGGTGACCAGTTGTTGCTAATATAGCTTGCTTAATTAACAGCCGCTGAAAACATCTATTTATTTGCACAAAGTAGCATTGATATGTGACCACTGCCTAACTGGCATTGACCCGAAGCATAGCTAAGACAGCAAGGGAAGTTAATTCTTGACCTTAATTTGTTATCTCTCTGACACTCGATGAAATTTCCAGAGGGGCTCTATGAATTCTTGATCTTAGTTTGTTCAGTTTATTTTATTTTGCTGGGATACAAAAATCCTAGGTTTCTTGGCTATCAGGTAGTTTGAATCTGCATCCTCTTCTGTCTTGAGTTATAATTTAATTGATTCATACATATATCTGTACCTGTTCTCTGGTCAGCAGAAAAATGGAGAATTTTCTTATTCTAGATTGCAATCAGCGAAGAGGCAAGCATTTGTGGACTAGATATTGTAGTCCTTTGAAAAGTTCATACTGAACTGAAGGTCAGAATCTTGATGTTCCAGAATTTTACTTTTTTCTTTCAATGGAATGCTGGTATATCAGTTACAGTTATAGGTTGATAATTAGTTTTATCTTGATCTTCTGGTAATAAACTAAAATGGTTTGATGATTAAGAATTAACTTTACAGAATGATGCATGTATTTTGTTTCAGTCATGTTGCTCCACTAAGTGCTACTCTTAACTTGAGCTGGGGATTTGGTTGTCTTGCCTGCTTGAACTAATTATTGTAGTCCTTATCATAGTATATATAAATACTAGTAAATTACATTGGTTAAGGCATTCTTGATGGCATTGCAAATGCAAATATCTTGTTCAGTTGCTCTATGCTGCTTGATTTAACATGCAGTAATATGTTCTAATCTTCAGATGAATGAAGGTAAGAACATTTCAGGCACATCATTACAAGCCAACGTAGTCGAGGTATGGAAATTGCTGTGATGTTCTTGCTTTGTAGACTAGGTAGTACATGTAAAATTTATATTGTCACTGTATATCCTGGCATCTTCTAGATCTGAACTTGGTTTCACTAATCTGTGGATGATCACTATTGACAATAAATGGTTATAATGACCCATGCGACGTACAGGTTGACTGTTTAGAAACACTGAAGATGAATTTTCAAATTTCCTATTTTAGAAAAAAAGCAATATGCTGAACGGAGTAATTGCACACAGAAGTAATTTCATCAGATATCAACAAGATGTGCAGAAAATGGACAAGAAACCACGCTTATACCTTAGGTCATGTGGTCAATTTGGCCACTTGTTACGGCACTTGATCTCACTCGGCAAAATGTTGAGGAAATAGTAGTCGCCCCACTCAAGCAGAGCTCACTTCTCGACTCCGGCGCGGCTGCCATACACTTTAGGCACCGCCGGCGAGTTCGGGCACGCCTTGGTCTCCATTTCCATGGCAAAGAACCTCCTCCATGCACCTCTCATCCTCTCCACGCTGCTAGACTCCACGCCATGGTTGACAACGTGGAAGAACCCATACTTCGAGCATGCCTCAACTAACGACTTCGGCTGCTCAGCGGTGTCACTGTCAAGGACCATGATGTCGACAGTAGGGATGTCGAGGCATGGCGCGGAGAGAACCAAGTTGTCTTGTGGAGGCTTGATGTATTGCGTCGGTGCTTGCTGCCTAACCTCGCGGAGAAAGGTCCGACTGGACTGAGCAGAGGTCCGATCATGGAGAGATGGCAGCTTGGTCACATGAAGGCCTGAGAGATCTGTTTATCTTCAGTGCAGGTCCTTAAGTTTCAAGGTCTGAGAGCGTGTCAGTCAATTTGATCTTGCAATTGAAAAGGAGGTGAGACGAACGGGTCAGTTGGACGATGAGCCGATACTGAGCTCTCTGTATCGGCTAGCCGTTGATAGGATCGAGTTGGTCATCGACTGCGTCTAGATAGCTCCTGCTATCGGCTGATCACTGATAGGGATTAGGACGCTCTTCCATCGGCTGGAGAGCCGATGAAGATGTAGACAGATGTTGACGAAAGATGTGATGACTCTGGGTGTAGCGAAAGCGAGATCTTGATCATCGGCCGCAGAGCCGATTGGGACACCAAAGGGTATTTGAAGAATAGTAAAGTACGCGGGATCTCTTCTAGTTGCTGACGGAAGCTGCAACGCTCGAGCATCGGCTGAACAGCCGATGGAGGCGTGAGAGATAGACGTGTGAAATGGATTAGAGGACCTATCGACCAAAGAGTCGATGACACTTCGCGGCATCTTAGGCGTGGAGTGGAGCCCGATCTCCCTGAGAAGCCACGAGGACCAGCGACCGCGGTAACGACACCGTTAGGACTAGCCTCGATAGATTAGACCGAACTGAGACAATATGAGGCTAGGGTTAATGGCGTGGAGACAACGGAGGTTTAGACCAAACGTAACAACGAGGGAGAAAAAAGGCGCGATCATCGGTTACCTACCGGCCGAACGTCCGACACAGGCCTACACCTAAACCCATCGGCTGTTCGAGCCGGTGGAGAATGAAATCCTCTAGGTCTCGACGTTGGCCACGCCAGACGCGAGTCTTGGTAGATTAGACTGAACCGAGACAGTACCAGGCCGCGTTTGACATGTCCGGATCGATCTCTAGCAGATTGATCGTTAGATAATACACGAGACAGATGTGGGGCCTACGTTGAGGATAACTCGTCGGCTACTCACTCCAACGAGATGCCGCGCGAAGACCCACCGGGGCGCTGGCTCGAACCACTTCCACCGATCTCGTAGGTCAAACCTAACCGATGCAGCACGAGACCATGGACGGAGGAGGGAGATCAACACGCCGGCATGCCTCGGGCGGATGTGATACGGTACGCTAAATCCGACTAATAGGTCGAACCTAACCGATGCAGGCTTAGATAGGCAGAGCGTATGATAAGAAGACATATCTGAAGGTATGCGTGCATCGATCAGAAGGCCGATGCACTAGGCATGATGGTCGATGGAAGACTTTAAAGATGGGTGCGTATCGGCTGAGGAGCCAATATGCTGGGCATGTTGCTTAAGGTATAGATAACTTATCGGCTAACCACTCCGATGAAACATCGGACAGAGATCTACAAGCCTACGGCTCAATCTACTATCGGCAGCCTCGTAGGTCAAAAGCTAACCGATACAACACGAGACCAATGATGGCAGAGAGAGCTTGGTAAATCGATAGATCTCGCACGAACATAATGCGGTACACTCGATCTGACTAAGAGGTCGATACTAAACGATGCAGTCTTAGATAGGGCAAGATATATCAGGATAGTGGTGGAACTTACCCCTTCGCCGGAGATCGAACTTAACCAATGCAGCCCCGCGTCGAGAGCTAGAACTCGTCAGTAAAAATTTAGATAAACTAGGATGGTGATGTACCAAAGTTATATTGATCGAAGGATATCATAGTCTTTCAAGGGTCTATATTTATACTTGGTATTATAGAGTCCGATGTGGTTAAAATAACCATCGAACGTTATTTCCTTAAAAAAATATAATAGAAAAATATCTCTAAAAAAATTAACTGAACTAACTAAATATTTTTATATTGATATAATTTACATAGATAAATCATCCTGCCGTGGGTTCCACGGCTGCTTCTCAGACTTAGCCTCATTTGAATAGTTTTCTATAATTGGACCGAATGCTTTCTCACTTCGTTCGATAGATTTTTTTTTCTGTAGTAATTAGACTCTTCTTTATCATAGACTTACATATATTTTAGTATATTTTGGTGTTAACAGTCGGTAAGACGGAGATGCCAACTTGGAACAACGATTGCACCAGGACGACCAGTTGTCAGGCAAGCTGCTTGGTTAGATGAGGGAGATGATGATGGTGATGGAAGAAGGCCAGTATTAACCAGGA
Organism: Oryza coarctata; assembly: GCA_030770085.1. NCBI lineage: Eukaryota > Viridiplantae > Streptophyta > Magnoliopsida > Poales > Poaceae > Oryza > Oryza coarctata. The sequence goes on along the minus strand of CM061483.1, from coordinate 7,849,189 downwards.
ATATGCCGTCTAGAATAAAAAAGTAGCATTGGTAAGTACCATGCGATAATAATTAGAAATAAAGTTTACTTTCTGCGGACACGTAATATTTGGACTAATTAATACTCCAATATATAAGTAGTGAAAAGTCACTTCTCCGATTGTCATCACATGCCCTACTCTACCGACTGCTGTAACATCAATCCGTGATTCGCGCGAACAGTTGCATTTAGTAATTTAATTGTATTGTTTTTGTCTTGAGCGAAGAGGAACGACACCTTCTTTCATGATATGTGTGGGTTGAACACTTGAACTGATATGATGTACGCATCAAGACAAATGTTGCCGATCGAGGCAGTGGAAGAGGTGGAAATTAAGGAAATACACAATGAAGGCGTGTGGGGTTGCCAAGGTTGCACCATGCATGCAAAGAAAGAACATACCGTTTTGTTTAGGCTGGGTCCAACACAGCAATGGCAGAGTATTTACGCGTGCCTGTGACTGAAACAATCTGGTGTAACAACCCAGCTAGCATTTTAGCTGTAGCACACAGCATCGACCGTACTACCTTGTGCGCCCTCGGAACCGCGCCACATCGACCCGAAGACGAAGGCCCGAGTAGACGCGCTCTTGCGCAGCCGTCGCCGCCTGTTTTGCCGCTGGGCCGCAGCGACGCCCACGAATCGCACCTCAGTTCCTGCCGATGCTGTCAGGGTGTTTTTCTGTGTCGATGCATAAAATCGACCATGATTATAGGGTATATATATCAGATACCGGTGGATGATTTATACAAATTTAGATTCTCAAGAGAAGATAATATATTCTCATATTTGTGAATAAGATTGTCGTGTGTCCAGAGTTTATAAATACAGATACTCTACCCATTTTCCACCTGCCACCTCCATTATCTCCCTCGGTCATGGTCACTGCCTCCTCTCCCCTCTAGGCCAGGTGATGTGGGGAGAAAACTCAGACAACCTCAGCCACCTTACAGTACATCTCTTCTCCTCTTCCCTCCCTATTTCCTCTTTCTCCTAGCTGCGTTATCAGTAGGTCAGTCATGGGCTCATGACGGTGTTAGATATTCTGTTATTAATTTATTATAAATATTACGATTTAATATAGAAATAAACAATGATGATATAAGCCATAAAAGACAAACTATTCTCAACACTATTAGAAAATTTAAGAAACTAGCATGTCTATCTCATTTGTCTATAGAGCAAAGTAATCAAAAGTTTAATTGAGAAAATAAAGAAAACATACGATATAGCCACATCAAAAGTATAACTAGAACTATCATTACCATTGCCGTTTCTGTTTCTAGAGTTGCTACCGTTGCCATTGACATTCCTGTCTCTAGAATTGTTGCTGCTTCCATTGTCAGTGTTGACACTGCTATTGTTACCAATAGCCATGGCAATGAGGATGTAGCTGTTTACATGAATCAGTGAGCAGTCACCTGTTGCGCTTTCCACAAACCTAATTCGCCTCCTCTCAGTGCAAGATTAGGGAGGCAGATGTTCTAGAAGCCTGCTCTCCTAATGCATGTGCACGTAGATGCCAAGGTGAAAAAAATCAAGAAGCAACTGAGGTGGAGTGTATATTTTTGGAGATAGGAAAGATAAAGAAAAAGAGACTTACGAAAGAGGAAGTTGAAAAGAATAATTGACATACTCAGATGTGAATAGTTGCCCGATCATCCGATGGGTTCGATTTATTGACATGTGGATGCTGCCGTTTTGAGGCTTATGATCAGCGGATCATCTCCTCACAATTGCTACACCCACGCGTCTTGTCGTTATTAACCATGCTCTCACATAGCCGATCTAACTATGAAGGTCATTACTCCAGCAAACAATCAAAGAAATTCACAATAACAAGAAAGAACATAATCTAAATTGCAGATGAATATTTACCACACGATGTTGGGGTTCTAGAAACGAATCTGACCGTGAAAATATAAAGTGACAGATTAATCTAAGTAAAACTCAAACCCTAAAGGTGATGGCTACTGAGTATTAGTAAGTTAGGTGGATGTGGAGGTCGGCCAATACATTGGCCAACAGAACATGACTCATTTACAAAGCCCAAAGGTCCATTCTGACTCAGACTTTAAAAGTGATATAATTTTTTTGATGATTGCTTTATTTTGATGATTTCAAACAGCAAACAAGGAATTTTGATTCAAAACTAAAACCATCTGAAAGTAGACTTCATAAGCTTTTCAACAAATACTTGTAGGCTTTGAAACTCTGATACATTCATTTGAATTTGACACTATCCCTCCTGACATTGATCATAAGCTTTTTTAAAGTCTAAATTAGTACCATATAAATCTTTTATTGTCTCCAAACCAAAAAATTTATGATCAAGCTAAGATAACATGGTATAGCATCTAGATAAAGCATTAGCAATCACATTGTCTTTACCCTTTTTATGCATAATGATATAACAAAACGACTCAATAAATTCTACCCATTTAGCATGTCATTTATTCAATTTTGCTTAACTTCTAATATGTTTTAGAGACTCATGATCAAAATGTATAATAAATCTCTTTCGCCATAAATAATGTTACCAAGTCTCTAATGTTTGAACCAAAGCATACAATTAATTATCGTAGGTTAAATAATTCAAACTAGGTCCTAACAACTTCTCACTAAAGTATGCAACCGACTTACCTTTTTGAATAAGAACACCTCCAATCCTAATTCCACTTGCATCACATTTAATTTTGAAAACCTTACCAAAATCAGGGAGTTGGAGTAGTGATGAATGAATCAACTTCTCTTTGAGCAAACTGAAGGTGTCTTCTTGTGCTTCTCTCCATTGAAAAGATTTCTTTGTTAGCTCATTCATGGGTGCGACAATGGTGCTAAAATCTCTTACAAAGTGATGGTAGAATCTAGCTAGACCTGGAAAGCACCACATCTATGTAACCGATTTAGGAGTCGACCAACTCTTGATCGCTTCAATCTTGGTCTCATCAATTTTAATTCCCTGTAGAGTCATGACATAACCATGAAAAGAAACTCGTTCCATGCAAAAAAAGCGCACTTCTCGAGATTACCGAACAAATGTGCATCTCTCAAAGCAATAAAAATAGCACGTAGATGTTCCTTATGTTCATCTAAAGACTTGCTGTAAATCAGTATGTCATCAAAATAAATCACCACAAATCTAGCAATTAAAGTGCATAAAACATTATTCATGAGTTGCATAAATGTACTAGGTGCATTAGTCAAACCAAAAGGCATAACTAACCACTCATACAAAGCACATTTAGTTTTAAACACAGTCTTCTATTCATCACCCAATTTTATTCTATTTTGGTGATATCCACTACACAAGTCTATTTTAGAGAACACAATAGAGCCACTTAATTTATCAAGCATATCATCTAATCAAGAAATAGGATGATGATATCAAATATTTATATTGTTAATGGCTTTATAATCAATACACATGAGCCATGACCAATCTTTCTTAGGCACCAAAATAATAGGAACAATACAAGGACTTAGAATCTCACGTACATATCCTTTGTCAAGTCTTGCACTTGACATTGAATTTTCTTAGTCTCTTCGGGATTGGTCCTATATGGCGCACGGTTTGGCAAAGTAGCTCCTAGGATCAAATCAATTTAATGCTCAATTCCTCTTATAGGTGGTAGCCCTAGGGGTATTTCACTTGGAAATACATCAGCAAGCTACTGTAAAAGATTAGCAATTACACGTGGCAAAGTTGGAGGCAAATCCTCATGTGTAAAGAAAGTTTGTTTGTAAATCAAAGCATAGCAAATAGATTCATCTACAATTAACTTAGAAATTTCAGATTTAGTAGCTAATATAGAAGCACCTTTAAACTTAAGTGTGTTTTTCCTAGCATGTGGTCCTTTATTTCCTTTTTAGGTGGGAAAACATCTACTACTTGCTAATTTTTATACTTAAATTCATTTAATTTCATCACATTTTCAATACATGCTATATCATCTTTTAAAATTTCAGCAGCAGTCATTGGTAGCAACTCTATCTTCTTACCACTGTGTGAAAGTATACATGTTAGTTCAGCCATGGTGCAACACATCTCTATCATATTTTCAAGGCCTACCCAATAACAAATAATATGCTTATATAGGCACAACATCAAAATTTGCACTATCATGGTAATTTCCAATAGGAAATTGCACTCTCACAACTTTGCTTATCTTCAACTTACCACAAGAGTGAACCACATAATACATTAAGGTTGTGGATGTGGTTATATAGGCAAACCAAGCTTCTCAACCAAATCTAAACTAGCAAGATTGCTACAACTTCCACTATCAATGAAAACACGACAAGCTCTATTATTAACAACAAACCTTGATTGGCACAAATTATGGAGCTGATTTTACTCTGCTTTCTCCATTTGGGTACTTAGCACCCATTGTGCTACAATGCTTAAGTACTTGGTTGTATCTATAGTACCTATTTGATCCACATCATCATCGTTGTGGTCTCCATATCCTGCATGGTTAGTGGAAAGTATTAATTCATCTTCAATATCACTAGCACTAGTATAGTCACCAGCATCTGTAGCAATGATAACTCTTTGGTTCAGGCAAACATGTTACACATGCCCCATCCCTTGCACTTGAAGCAATGGTTATCTCTTGTTCATTTCGTGGAAGTAACCGATGATGTACTTTTTACTGGTGCCCACAAATGAATAGATTTACTCACCTCCGTAGCTTGCAATGATGGCACCGATGCCTCCGATTGTGCCTAATTGGTGCAGGGTGTAGAAGTCCAGAAAATGGCGGGATACTTTTTCCTTGCCCAAAGGGAGGTCTCGATGAATATGTGATGCCTCAATTATTCCTTTTCATTATTTGCCTACCTTCTAATTCTTGTTCAACTAACATATCTAGATGGAACAATTAGTTAATAGAATTATATTCTTTATAGTCAATTATGTCCTCAATTTCATGTTTCAACTAGCCAAAAAATTGAGCCATCTTATCCTCCTCATCATCCTGTACATCACAACATAACATGACTATTTGTAGCTCTTAATAGTATTTTTCTATAGACTTATTACCTTGGTCTAAGCATTGCAACTTTTTTCACAAATCTCGTTTGAATGATGGAGGAATAAATCTACCATCTGATGCCATCTAATGCGAATAGGTGCCCGATCTTCTGATAGGTTCGATTTGTTGACGTGTGGGCGCTAATGTTTTGAGGCTTCTGATCAACAGATCATCTGCTCACATTCACTACACCCACACATCTTGTCATTATCAACCACGCTCTCACGTAGCCAACCTAACCATGAAGGTTATTGCTCTTACAATTAATCAAAGAAATTCACTAGAACAAGGAAGAACATAATCTAAATTGCAAATAAATATTTAGCATACGATGTTGGGGTTCTACAAACTAATCTAGCAGTGAAACAATAAAGTGGCAGATTAATCTAAGTAAAACCCAAACCATAAAGGTGATAGCTACTGAGTATTAATGAGTTCGAGGGGGGGGGGGTGTGGAGGTCGGCCAAAACAAAGCCCAAAAGCCTGCTCTTACTCTAATTGGAAAAATGATATAACTTGTTTTGGCAATTACGAATGGCTCACAAGGAATTTGGGTAGGAAACTAAAACCATTTGAAATTAAACTTCTTAACCTTTCCAACAAGTACTTGTAGGCTCTGAGACTCCTTGTGGATCAAAAGTTATGTTCGTTTGAGGTTGACATTGTCTTCTAGTGCGAAACTAAATCGGACTCATGAATTGGAATTTTCTTGCGCTTGTCGCTTCCACTTCTATACTTGGATTCTTGTGTTATTCTCCATGTTCTTGTCCAAGGTTTCTAATTACAATCAAATCATCATAAGGATTAAATTTCATTATATTCATAGAAATATTTCTATGCAAGTTTCGGAACACATTCACCTAATGGTTAAGGTGACGTGCACATGTGTGAGTCATTGGTTCTTGTAGCCTTGGCTCATCTCGTTGAACATGATTAACAGCTTATATGTGTGTATCCAAGAAGGGAGTGTTCTCATCATACTCACTACTTCACCATCAACCAATTATCAATTGGATATAATTAATGTTGGTTATTATTTTATAATCAATCCTTGAATTAATTCTCACAAACTCTTCACATTTCTCCTTGATTACCCATGATGTATTCAGCGCATTAACTTCGAGCAAAATTTATTTGATTTGATTAATTTAAATGGACTGATTATCCAATTAAATCAAACATTATCTGTATATGATAAGACTAGTTGGGTTAGCATTAAGTTAGAGATAGAAAGATAGGAACTTTATCCCTTGTATTTAGGAATATTGTTGCCAACTCATCTAGGCTTATATATTTGTAATTTTAGCACCGATTCATTGCATCATTTAATCAACATGAAACCATCACACCGTCAACATTCCACGACCTTTCACCTCTGAGTTTTCACATGGTATCAGAGAATGCCACGTGCCATGGCTAGTTCATCCTCCTCCGCCATCAACAATCCATGCCATGGCTTTGAAGTCTCCAAGAAGCTAACAAAGAAGAACTATGCACTATGGGTAGTGCAAGTTCTCATGGCCTTACGAGGGTCGCACCTTGAGGGGCACATCACCGACAAGACCGAGCCCCCAACTATGGAGATTAAGAAGAAACAAGGTGACATAATGGTGAAGGTCACCAAGCTCACATATGAAACATTATTTGCTATGGAGCAACAAGTCCTCTGCTTCATCTTCTCCTTCCTATCATGGAAGATTCTCACTTAGGTTGCTACTGCAAGGACAACAGCGCAAGTATGGTAAGAGATTCAAGAGATGTTCACTTCACGAACATGCACATGGATGATCGTTCAGTTGGCACTGACCATAAACAAAAAAGGTGACATGAATGTTTGTGAATATGTTGGCAAGATGAGATTGTTTAGAGATGAAATTGTAGCATCAGGGAAGCCGCTAGACAATGAGGATATGGTGGCATACATTTGGGAAGGCCTCAACAATGACTTCGAGCTGGTGGTCTCTATTGGTGGTGTGTGTTGAGCCCATGATGATAGAGCTATACTCTCAGCTTTTGAGCTTTGAGAACCGACATGTCCTATGACAAGGAGGCCAGACATGTGCAAACCCTACAAATCTTGGTGGCGACAATAGCCGTGGAGGACAATCCTCTCTCAGCTCTAGGCATAGCTATGGCAATCGTGGTCATGGTGGGGCCCAAAGAGGATGTGGTGATGGCAATGGACAATAGTGATCCAATTTCCCTAACACTTGTTTGACTTGCTAGGATTGCTTCGAGAATAGATGTGCTGCATTTGACTATTGGAATCGGTTCAATGATGATTGTGTCCCCGATGAACGACATGTTGCTATTGCGGCGTCCCTTGGCTATGGCATTAACAAAAATCATCTGACCAATGAGTTAGACAAGCTCAACGTTCATGATAAATACAAAAGGAATCACTTGATCCACACCGCAAATGGGGTAGGTATGAAAATTAAGCACAATGGTAATTCGTATATTCATACCCCTTGTAGTATTCTACATCTCAAGAATGTTCTTCATGTCCCGCAAGCTACAAAAAATATTATTTCTAGTCATAAACTTGCCACTGACAATTATTCCCTTCTTAAAATTCACCCCAAATATTTTTTTTATCAAGGATTGAGCAATGAGGAACACAATTGTTAGAGGAAGACATCACAGTGGCCTATATCCACTTCCTTCACTTTGACCAAGCAAGTCTATGTGGCTGCACCCTCCTTATCAAGATGGCATAGTCATCTAGGCCATCCATCCACCCCCTATTGTTAACAAGCTCATTAGTACTAATAATGTGCCATGTCATTTAGAGTCCTATAAAGAGTCAATGTGATGCCTGTCAAAATGCTCAGAGTCATCAGTTGCCATACTCTAGATCATCAAGTCTATCAAGTCATCCATTGGAACTTATATTTTTTGATGTTTGGGGCCCTTCTCCTAGTTTTGTTCGTGGAAAGAACTATTATTATGTCAGTTTTATTGATGATTACAGTAAATTTACCTAGATTTATTTTCTTAAGAATAAATCAAAAGTTTTTTAGAAGTTTGATGACTTTCAAAACCTTGTTCAATGCATTTTTGATCATAATATAATTAGCATGCAAATTGATTGGGTGGAGATTGTTAGAAACTTCACACTCTTTTTTGACAAAGTGGGTATATCCCACTATGTTTTGTGTCCTCATGCACATCAACAAAATCGGTCATTCAAACGAAAGCATCAACATATCATTGAGGTAGGCTTAGCCTTGCTAGTTCATTCCTCTATGGCATTAAAATTTTGTGATGAAGCCTTCTTGCTATCACATATCTAACCATACATATATTAATTGGGCACTTTCTAGGTGCTCCCATATTAACCAAAATGATCTGACTATTGATTGTACATATAATATTATCTCAACCATAGATTGTAAAAGCCAATCCACCATGTTTAATATTGTGGGCCACTTTTAAAGCCCATATAATATACTTGATTTTCGATAGATTGAGAATCAATGTTTAACATTAGATGTGTTGCTTCAACCTAGGAGTTTGTTTCCTTGCCATACATGCTTAGCTATTACATTTTAGATTATCTCTCTGATTTGAATTATTGTAAATTCTTCGTGTTCTATTTGATTAATACTATTAACCACCACATACATGTTGTTAATTAATTGGTGTTGCCAGCACAGACATGAATATAGGATAGCCTACTATAATCTCAATGACTACTGCTCTTTGACGATGTCATGTCAACCTCGATAGGGCTTTGCTGCCGGCACATCACAATTCATGGCAGCATTGTCGATTGTAATATTGGCGATGATAGGTCTTGGATGATATCACGTCAATGGATTAAGAGGACTTCAATTTAGGGATATCAAGCATCTTTCTAACTAATTAACTCAGATGGAGACAACTTCAAATTGGAGAGATTAAGCATCATATAGAACTAACTCGGTTGATTAAGTTATACACATTCACATATAGGTTTCATGCATTGACAAGTACACGTTAAATAAATCATGCAATTAGAAATAACGTGGACTCTCAATTTAGTGTTTATTAATTTAATTGTAAAATTTGAAAGAAATAATTAGCCAATTCTAACTAACTGACATCGACTCTTCTTTTATATAATCTATTTTTTCAAAGATAACGAACAAGTTTAATATAAGATTAGAATGTATGAGTAATAATAACCTGTGCAAGGTTGATAACTAATATATTAATCACACTCCCAATAATGTAATACGCTGTCCCACTTCTTTAGAGTGATTGTTCAGTTAAAAGTCAAATTATTCCTCTCTTTGAGTTTTTTTGTGTGCGTTTTGGCCTATCTTCGTCCCTATAACACATAAACTTAAATTTCACTTCAAACAATACGTTTTCCTTGGGTACAATATTTTGTACAAGGGATTCAAATGTCTTGATATTGACTCTGGTTATGTGTATATATCTCGAGATGTTATCTTTTTGATGATATAATATTTATATTTTCTCAACTTCATTTCAATGTGGGTGCTCGCTTGAGGTCGAAGATTTCCCTTCTTCCATCCACTCTTCTTCCACACACATCAAGAGGGAGAAAATGTGAGTGATCAGTTGTTTAATTATTCTAATGCGCCCACTAATGTTCCTGCTGGAGAAAATGCCGCAAATAATGCAGATGATTCTTTCCCGGGTGTGGATCCTTGGGTGAACGGACCGTAGCCTGGTGGCGTCCAATCAGTGGCTGCTGATGATCCCGATGGAGATTCATTCCAAGAGCTGTCAGCATCATCGGTGTGGGTGCCTTGGAGTCCGGTGCTGAAACTGACAGGAGCCAACCAAGAGGGACACGCAGCCATGTGACGACTACTTTCACGTGCAGGATCAGCCAGGCGACGCGTCGGCAACAACCGTGCATGATCAGCTGGGCGCTGACGTGTTGGCGTTGGCATGGGCGTCTGCGTTAAGACATGATGTGACTACACGTTGGAACCAGTGACAGCAACAGGATCCTCTACGTCTGTAAAAAGACCGCGCACACGTCTCCATAGCGGCATCCGAAAAGAAAACGTACGTATAGATGGCACAATAAAATAGAATTGTTTTACTTTCTCTGTTGAGTCATAAAACTTCGATAAAGCACTATACTAAACGAAGCTCCGGATGCAGAGTATACGGTACTAATGAAAAATAAAACTTAGCACTTAGTTTTTATTCAGAAAGAAATTAATATAATAGAGTGTAAATATGTATATAAAATTTTTTAAAGAGCAAATACAAGCCTAGATATATGGTATGCCTGGTTACAAAGGCTTCAAACAAACATATATCATAGATTAAAAAAATACATATAATCCAGTGGTCATGGCAACTATTATTAGTGTTCTATCAATTATTGTATCTAGATGATGGAGCTTATAAGGGTTGGATGTTGTATGTAGATGTTGAAGTTTGTGACGGTTGGATGTGTAGAATGTAATTTTCTATGGTGTCTTGAATGAAAAGGTCTATATATGAGATAAGTACCAGGATATGAGATGCTCTCTTTGCCCAATTATATTTGTAAGCTAGATCAGGTACTCTAGGTTGAGTACTAAGGTGCATTAACTAGGTGTATAGAGCATTTAAAATAGATACATCCCTATTTATCTATAGCAAAAGAGGTGTCATGATCTTTATTTTGATTGTTTTGTTTTATGTTAATGATATAATTATGGCTAGTACTGCATAGAGTGCTACTACAGTTTTACTAAGTAAACTTGGCACGGATTTTGCACTAAAGGATCCAGATGACCTTCACTTCTTTCTCGGCATTGAGGTAAGTAAAGGACATAGTGGTATACTTATACTGCCCAAGGTAGGTATGCATGACTGTAAACTAGTCATTTCACCTTTATCTAGTTCTGATAAGTTTTCAATACATAAGGGTGATTCGTTTGGACTGAATGATGCTGCTTACTACAAAAGTATAGTTGGGGCTGTTCAGCATTTAACTTTTAGTATGACCAAATATTTTTTTCAGTTAATAAAGAATATCAGTACTTGCATAAACCTACTACAGTTCATTGGAGAGTAACTACAGTTTATTGGAGAGTAGTGAAGAGAATTATGACATATCTTAACCATACAGTTAAACTGGGATTAAAAGTTAGTGGTTTTTTTTATGCAAATTGGGTTCTATGCTTGGATGATCGAAGATCGACCAGAGGATTTAGCATATTCTTGGTCCCAACCTATTGTCTTGGACAAACAAGAAGCAAGCTGTGAGGTCTAGCACTGAACAATACAAATCTCTAGCTAATGCTATTTCTAGAGATTATGTGAATACAAACATTACTGCAGGATCTTAAAATAGACACTCCGTGGGCCGCTAAGCTGTGGTGTGATAACATAGGAACTTTTTGCTAATCCAATTTTTTATGCTTAAACTAAAAATATCAAAATTGACTACCACTTTGTAAGAGAGAGTTGCTGAGAAGGTGCTTGAAAGTGAGCATATTTCAAATAATCAGGTGGTTGATGGCTTTATCAAGGCTTTACGTCCGTTAGAAATATTTATGTACAGCCTTAACCTAAAAATGTCAGATTGAGGATGTTAGATATTATGTTATTGTCTCCTGTATATGATAAGACTAGTTGCGTTGGCATTAAGTTAGAGATAGAAAGATAGGAATTTTATCCTTCTATTTTTGAATACTCTTGCCGATTCATCTTGGTTTATATATCTATAATTTCAGTGACGATTCGATGAAGCCATCGCACCTTTGCGTTTGTCCACCTTGAGCCTCTGAGTTTTCACAGATGGAGAAGGTAGGCTCAAGTGGAGGCAAACGGAAACGGCGTAGCAGCATTCAGCAGAGCCATGGTGGACAAATCAATTGGCTGTTGCTGTTGCTGTGACTACAAGAAAGGTGATGACAAGCCCGAGGAACGGCACGATAAGGAAAAACACTAGATCGGAAGAGGGATAAAAGGCATAATTGCTAAGATTTTAATTGTTTTGATGGTTTAACAACTGAAATTTGTGTGTCAGAAGTGAATGTTTCAACTGGAAATTGAAACATATCATGTTTTCAGTTTACAAAAGTTTTGATATTTTAGTTATTGCAACTCAATGTTTCATATCATGTTCATCAGTATTGTAGTTAGTATTTTTTTTTAATGTTGCATCTCTTTGAATAATTTGATCAAGTGAGTTGAAATATTTTGACCAACTAATAAAATACTTTTCTAAAAGTGATCATGAATCACCATGCTTAATTTTTTGGTTTAAATCCGTTGCTTGATTTATAGTTGTGTCAATATTGTGTACTGGAACTATGTATGCAAGACAATCAGAATACCTTGCAATCCATTTCCAACTGTCTTACATTTTAGCTTTACAATTCCCAATGAAATAAATATCGTTGCATATATAATTGTGCTGATTCTGCACTAAATGATGAGACCTGAAAATAAAACCAAGCAAATAAAAGGGATGAATACCCTAAAAAATTAAACACCCCTATTTAATTACTCTCCAATTAATCATCCACATAATCATTATCTATATCTATACTAATTAGGCACTTTTTAAGAGCTCTCATCTGACCATTGATTAATTAGATTGGATTATCACAGCCATACGATGTTTTAAAATTTTGTTAAATAAAACATGCAAATTGGATATACTATGGACTCTTTAGTTAGTTTGCTTTAAAATTTGATAAAATTTGGAATTAATAAGTATGGTGTTATATCCATCTTGAACTCTCAATTGGACTTTTGGTTAGTTTATTTCAAATAATAACAACAATAAAGTTTTTTAGTCCTAAGCAAGTTAGAGTAGGCTAGAGTTAAAACCCAACATAAGTCTCAAATTATAGTTCACACATCAATTACTTCTTTCCAAGTACTCTTATTGAAACATAGATCTTTAGATATATCCCAGTCTTTTAAAACGTTTTTTTGTCTCTCTACGTTAATTTTGGTTTTTCTTTTATCTCTTGTTGTATTATTATGTTGACTTATGATTCCATAGTATATTGTCTCTAAGAGTCTCCTTTGACTTAACTGATGTTAGATAACATTTTTTTCAATTGGTGCTATCTCACAATTTGATAAAAATTTAGAATTAATAAATATAGAGTCATATCTATCTTGGACTCTAAATTGGAGTATTTTATTAATCTAATTTTAAAAGCTAAAATTAATAATTAGCAATTAGTAATTGATATGGACAGCTCTTTAATCTAGATACCATAATTCTAGAAATAACCAACATAAAATTTAACAAAATTTTAAATTAATAAATTTGAAGTTCAACAACTCTTGTTAATATCTTACTAATTTAATTCTAAAATTAAAAATAAATAATTATCAATTTGTAATTATGATATGATTATATTTTTAATATACCAATTATAATATTCCATGCATTGCATGGATTGACGATTTAGTGAATGTTACTAACTATTAAGGATCTCCGAATGAACTACAATCCTAGCCTTTATGCGTTCAACCCTAGAGCCCGAACAATGTCATTATCTAATGCAGCGCCTAGAACCCAAAATAACAAATTAGTAAAAGATCTTGTTCTTTTATGGACTTTAATCTCATGGGTTTTTACTCTAAGACAATATAAATGTTGACTATATTTTTATCACATGAAAAATCAAGAACCAAATAGAGTTAAAGAAAGATGAGAAACTTACACCACAAGCATGTAGAACGAGTGGAGCAATACCTAAAATTTAAATTACCGTGTAGAAATTAAATTACAAAATTTAAATTGAAAATAAGTTTACAAAGCTTTCATAGAGCTTAGAAAATTCCCTCAGAATTTCTCTCTCATCTCACTATCAAAATATCCCTCAATCCTATCTCTAAAACTCTCTCTAAATGTGCTCAAAGGTGCACCCATCCCTTACCTCTACCTCTCCTTATATTGGCTAAAGATGACTAGAAAACTACTAAAATAAAACCTAAAATGACTCTAGGGCATAACCCCAACTCAGGCTAAATCTCATCCTTTCATTTAAACCTTAGAATACAAGTAAATGCCAAAGATCTTTGCCACATCGCATGACACATGAAGGACCATAGGAACCAACATGTTGCCATAAAGATCACCTCCTCCAGCTAGCCACGTGTTAACACCAAAATTTAGTAAGCCTATGGATGAATTAGAAAGACGATCGGATTAATAAAGAAGAGTCCGATTGCTATAGAGAAGAAGCCAATCGAACGAAGTGAGGAAGGATTTAGTCAAATTATAGAAGACTATCCAAATAAGGCCGAGTCTGAGTAGGAGCCATGAAAATCATGACAGAGTAATTTATCTATGTAAATTGTATCTTATATTAATAGAAAGGTTTAGTTAGTTCAGTTTACTTCCTTAGAGATATTTTCCTATCGTACGCATATCTTCAGAGATGTCTTCTTATCGTACGCTCTGCTCTGTCTAAGGCTCCATCGGTTAGGTTCGACCTCTTAGTCAGATCGAACGTATCTCAACACGTCCACGTGAGGCACGTCGGCACGTCGGTCTCCCTCCTCCTTCCACGGTCTCGTGCTGTATCAATTAGGTTCGACTTACGAGATCGGCGTCGGTGCTTCGAGCTGTTGTCCCGGTGGATCTTCATGCGACGTCTCATCGGAGTGAGTAGTTGATGAGTTATCCTCAACATAGGTCCCATATCCGTCTCGCGTATCATCTAACGATCGATCCTCTAGAGGTTGATCCGAACACATCGGATGCTTCCTGGTACTGTCTCGGTTCAGTTTGATCTTTCAGGGCTCACGTTTGATGTGGCCGACATTGAGATCTAGCGGGTCTCATTCCCTATCAGCTCGAGCGGCTGATGGGTTTAGGTATAGGCTTGCGTCGGACGTTCGGCCGTTAGGTAGCCAATGACTCCGTCTTTTTCTCGCTCGTCGTCATGTTCGGTCTAGGCCTCCATCATCTCCATGTCGTTAGTCCCCGGTCTCATAATATCTCGATTCGGTCCTATCTATTGAGGTTGGTCCTAACGACGCCGTTACCGTGGTCGCTGGCGGCTTCACCGGAGATCGCGTCATCGGCTCTTTGGCTGATAGGTACTCTAATCCGTTCCACACGTCTCTCTCACACCTCCATCAGTTGTTCGGCCGATGCTTGAGCGTTACAGCTTCCATCGGCAACCAGGAGAGATACCGCATGCTTTTCTATTGTTTGAATATATTTTGGTGCCCCCATTGGCTCTACAGCGATGGATAAGGATCTCGCTTTCGCTACACCCGGAGTCATCACATCCTTCGTCGATATCTGCCTACACCTTCATCGGTTCTCCAGCCGATGGAAGAGCGTCCTAATCCCTATCGGCAACTAGCTGATAGCAGGACTCATCCGGACGTGACCGATGATGAACTCGATCCTATGGGTGACCAACCGATAGCGAGAGCTTATATCAGGTCATCGTCCGACTAACCTGTTCATCTCACTTTTTGTCAATTGTAGGGTTAAATTGACTGGCACACCCTCAAATCTCGAAGCTTAAGCAGATCTCTCATGCCTTCACGTGACCGAGCTACCATCTCTCCCTGGTCGGACCTTTCCCCATGAGTTTTGACGGTAAGCACCACGTCGCCTGCCCTAATTTGACGCTAAGACGCGTCTCAGAGACACGATCCTATGCGGCCACCATGCCCTCACACGCACGCACCCTCGGAGTGGCACCAGCCCCTGCGCCCTCGGTTGGGCCGTCGTAGCACATGGGCCTCCACTACGCAGCAGCGCACCATGGCCCCACCATGGCCATCACCGTGTGGTTTACGTCCTCGCCACTAGCCCACACGGCTTAGCGCCTGTTCGCCCTAGGCTGCCACACCTCGCGTGTGCTCCTAGGCCATCTTTTCCATGGGAGGTTTTATTGTCAAAGTACAAAAAGACATGGTGTAGCCCGCTATTTTGTGTACTGGACATGTGCCTTGAATAAAATAGCTCAAGCAAAATTTATGGTCCAAATATTGCCTGCATGTTCATTATTTGATTCATTCTAGAATTGTATACGTCTCTATGTAAAATTATTTCAAAAAAATACCTCAATTCCAAGCATAATTAATATGATGTGTTGAATATAGTCCCCGTTCAGTCACATGCTTGCAGATGACAAAATAAGATTTGTGGTACAAAACAATGTTCCAAACAATGTGCTGAACACAACATTATCTTCAAATAATACCATTTCAATCTATAGCCTTAATTATAATGATAGTTATATATATGAAGGAAAAAAATCCTTGTTAGTCTATTTAATTTTTGACAGAGCTTCTTAATTTGTTAACTCGTTTCGAAGAAATACTTGGCCACTTGTATCCAATCAACAGTGATATGCATGCTTGTCATCAAAAGAAATAAACAAGGCCATTACCATACATAATTTGACCAACAATTCTTTGTTCTTCTCTGAAGCCATAACGAAATGATGTGTAGTCTTTTCTTAAACTACAAAAAATACATACATTACCCTCGAACTTACAACACACGGACAAACGAAAATTCAGCTCAACAATTAATCTGCACGCTTATTTCATTAGCCCGGACGCCTGGGAATAGAAGATAAGAACCAAACAAATCACAAGATCAAAGAACAGACTGCAGGAAGGATGGATAAACCTGCTTATCCCCTTGAGATCCCTTGATATCACTTGATAAAGCTTCAGATTTTCACCTCTCGATGCTTTTCTGCATCTGAATGATCGACTCTTCATTGGTGACAAACCAACATTATTGAGGGCAACTGCACTTGGCATTCGAGAGATCTATGTATGTTTGTATGTTTAACGATGGCCTTTGCCATTGTTGGTTGTCAATACCCGATACTGATGACTCTGTCTAGTTTAGTGGCCCTTAATGGAATGTGTCTAGATACAATGAACCAAGGCACTAGAATCTAGACTCTAGTAGATTTACATGTTATGTACAAGTAGTCCATGTAGGGTCGCTCCAGCGTCGGTCTGTTTATTTGCATGCTTGACAGAATCACATACTAATAATTTGGGCTTTTATCATAATATTAACAAGCAGATGGTCCAATGTATTCGCGATTTAATTTATTTTTAATTTTTCCATCTAATTCTTTTGTTTTTGAAACTATAAAAACTTGGTCATTTCAATATAACTCTATTAAGTACTCATCTGTTGGTGACATTGGTTTTATATCATCTATTAATTTCTGATTTGAGATATATAGAAATGAAAGTTTCCCGTTTATTTGTGCTCATCAATAGCACTCTATCCATACCCTATTAGTTTTTTATGTTTTTTTATTTTCCTTGCATAAAACACAACAAGAAATACGTAAATTACATTTTCTTTTCCTTCTTTTTCTACAGCTTCTCATCCCCTTTCTTCCACATGGGGGCACATAAAACTTACAGCCAAGCAGACCACTGAGAGCTTAGCAACTGACGTCTCGTGAACTCACTCGATACTATTGGTGTGGTGTCTGACTTCACGCTTGCCCGCTGTAGCTTTCCTCTGTTGAGCTGGGTCATTTGCTCTAACTTGCCAGCTATCATCAATATCGTGCTCTTGAGCTCTTCTATGGCAGCTGCGCCCTTCAGCTCACTTGTGGTCACGGACTCCCTTAATCTCTTCTGACACCACTATTGATACTGCTCTCGGTCTCGAATAGCATTGTCATTGTCTTTCCTCGAAAGCTTGCATGCTGATATGATATAAAGAAGGTGGTAAGGAAGAAATTATGGCAAAAGAAGGAAAGCTTGGAAAAGGTAACAACGGTTTGATAGGGAGTCCAGATCGAATAACATACATCTTGTCTACAATTTGTGGTTTCTTTTTTTTTCCAATAGGAAAGCCCACAAAATGTCAATGACTCATAGCATAGTGATGTTTATGCATGTGCATCTTTTATATAATTGAAAAACAATCTAGTTATGGTAGGGATCCAACACATTTTGTCCAAGTCGTCCGCCATTGGGACGCCACCGGCAGACCAAAAGCGGTGGACCTTCGCTAGTACCGAAACGGATATGCAAGCCAAAGCTCCTCCCCCACGAGGAGACCAGTGTTGACGGCAAGAACATCCCAGTACACTCCTAGCGTCGTGGGCATGCTCCTCCCCCATGAGGATATTTTTGACACATGCATGACATCGAGTCTGGGTGTTGGTCCGTGCGATCATCAGTCCAATGTCGCTAGAAGATCTGCCTGAGCAACTATGCATAGTGGCATCTCCTCTAGCGTTGGATCTACCTAGTCTAGCTAAATTTAGTGTACACATCTGTAGGTGTAGATTAATACTTTAAGTTAAAATCTTTTTAAAACCAATTTATAATATTATGATAGGCCTCCTCAAACATCGTACTCTGCCATCCTACCGATATTTACTTCCGCCAATCATCTCATCAAATCTTTCATGCAATATGTTGATTATTTTGCCAAGGCCATCTCGCCTCAGCGCTATGCATGAACTTTTTTTTTTCTTGGCTGATTTTTTTAGTCATCGTGTAGCATGCTTTGAGATGGCCGATGTGAAGAACAATCTAGAAACTTACCAAGTCGGTCAATAGTTTTGGCTGTCGTCGTCGAGACACAATACGCATGCATACGGCTGCGGCTGGCTTTCTTGAATAACAAATCCATATAAGCATGCATGTAGGTGCGGACTTCATATGACGTTTATAATTTTGCTTTCTTTCCTGTCCGATTAGCCAGTATTGATAATCAACACGTATGTGTACGGAAGAGTTTGAATTGAATTAACTTATAATAAATATATAGATATACAAAATTGGTTTCCAATCATAGATTTCCTTTTTTTCTTTTTAATCTATACCATTATAATCTAGTCCTAATCTAACGATGTATAATTTACTTTTTTTTACGATTAACGTGGTAACTTTTAGGCCTCTCGAGCGATATCGGTGTTTTTTTTTAGCTATTTTTATATTATAATAGGTAGATATTACTCACATTTTTACAATTAGATCACAATGATAAATTGTGTGAACTAATTTAACTTACAAGCATTTTCTTTTTTACCGTGGCAGTTTTTGTGCTCCTGTTGCTAATGATCAAGTTGCAAACATAAAAATAAAAATAAAGTAGGACAAGACATATTTCCTATCTAATGAAATGCAAGGTGAGATTGTTTTATACTTTCTCAAATAATGGCATGGCTTGTACTAATGGTGCAAATGAAATATTTTTATATAATGGATAGAAATCCAGCCTTTGTGGATATATACAACTAAAGGCTACATGAGTATATACACTCCAAATGTCATAATTGATATAAAAACAAAAGGAAAAATCTAGAAGACTAGCTTTTCCTCCTTGCTTTAGACTTCAAGTAGATACGGAGCTAGCCCGCACACCCTTCATCTTGCCCTCTCGCTATTGCTATAGCCACCACAAAAGCTCCTCTATTCCATCGTGAGCAATGGAAAGAGACGGAACTAGTATGTCCCAACCGCCTTGTAGTCACCAAGCATCGTTCTCACGCTACTCTAACAACCTACTCCCCTGCAATGTGAATGAGACCATTGCTGCCATTCCATCGTCATAGCAAAGCACCACCTCCACTAAGCCATTGACACTTATCTCACCAAAAGTGGTCATCGCTACACCGTCATCACATCCCATTACA
Source organism: Oryza coarctata (assembly GCA_030770085.1). Taxonomy (NCBI): domain Eukaryota; kingdom Viridiplantae; phylum Streptophyta; class Magnoliopsida; order Poales; family Poaceae; genus Oryza; species Oryza coarctata. The sequence goes on along the minus strand of CM061483.1, from coordinate 7,829,542 downwards.
ACCATCGCCCTTGCAACATGAATTAGCATGCCAACGACCCACCATCGTTGTCGTAGAACCTTAACACCATTGAAGCTTATCTCACCAGAGGACCCTGCCACGGCATGGTCGTTGCACACCACATCATCCACCGAGCAACCATAGCTTAACTCGCCAACAAGTCATTATCGTCATATACCACCAACCTCCACTAAACTATTGTCATAGACTATCATGCTGGGAAGTCACCATTGCCACACTATCTTCTCTACTGACCACCACCACCTCAACCACCCCCTAGCACTGCTGCTGTGCTCAGCATCGCTCCTAGTGCACCATCGAGCTGAAAAGTCACCACCACATTCACCAACTAGGACCCTGGCACTGTCACTATGCACACTACTAGTGCACCACAATCACCAACCTGTCTGTCGCACAACCATCAAAGATTGCAAAGCCGACTAGCCCCACCGCTCTCGCTACTTGAATTGCGATCTCCACCACCAACCTATTGCCTTAATGGCACGCAAGAAGTAAGCACCATCAACCAGCTTGGCCATAGGGCACCGCCCTGATAACAGTCGGTCGGTCCCCCCACGAAGCGACCATCCTCGTGGATGAGATCAGCTAAATTTGAATATGGAGAAAAAAGGAGATGGGAGGAAGAAGAAGGACAAAGATGGTGATAGAGGGTGGAAGGGACTATGGGTTGGGGGATTTGGGAGGAGCGAGTTGTCGCCGCTGTTGGTGCTATCTCTGGCAGTAGTGACAAGGAGCATAGGCATCAGGAGTAGGTGGAGCACAGAGCACTTCTCTTTCCCATCGCATTGCCACCAGTGTGCCCATTAGTGCACTAGGCCTTAGGCTAAGACACACCCTACCCTGATGCCACCTATAGTGACATTAGAGAGGGCATGCTATAGAAGATCAGCATGAACCAATGCTTATGGAATCATGATGCTAATACCAATCCTGAAAAAATTGCTAGTACTCACATTCAATGGAAATGCATCATCACAAATGGATATTACCTTAGATAGACTAAACCTTACATAAGGTCATACCTATGGTGCAACTCCGAGAATGCAACCGATAATCAGAGAAGCATCAACAAAACCTAGGGTAGCTGGAACCAATCCACAAGCAATAGCTTTAGACTAGAAAAGAGACCTTAATTTTTCATCTTCCTGTAGCAAGGGAAAACAATGATTGAGTACCTATTTACTTGACAAGCGACTGAAAATGTGATTTATGTGTGCTTCAAATAAAGGTTAGGGTTTATTTTGCAATCTTTTCTTTGGAAAACATTTTCCCAAATACTAAGTATGGGTTGTTAAGAATACAGTAGGAAAGAGGCTATCACTTTGAGCTTATCTGTGAATTGCTTTGCAATAACTCAAGTGAATGAATCAAATTTTAGATGATTAAAATTAGTAGTGGAATTCATACCTATACTAGTTGTCGGACCGTGACACCGATTCAGAATCACTTACCATTAGGCAGCTTTCAACTCATTCATCTTTATTAGGTTCTCTTCATTCTCCATAATCACTGGCCAACAACCCATCTTATGTCTCAAACTCTTTGAGTTGTTCATATTTCTCAAAGCACACATTGCTTCCACTTTGAAAACATAATCTATGATGTCATTCGATATCCCAGTCTATATAAGTCCATTTAGACCATGTAATTGCCTTCCACCAACCACCATAGCCAATTTTGGTAATTGTTCCCAACCCACAATCCATTTTTTCCAAGCACTAGCAACCAAATCTATACTATAGGATTCACTTCACACCTGTCTATGACTATGAGCATGGCTATTTAAATAATTTAAATATCTCATAGATACATTCTTTATCCACACAATGCAAGCATAGTTCCTACACCTATTAGTAGTAGGGAAGGTTTACGACAAAGCCTTTCAAAAACATGTCAAGGTTAGCCCATAGCCACCTAGGAGGGTCTTCTTGTCAAAGTACTTCCTATACTTAGGATCGTGAGTATATCGCCTTAGGGCACCTTTTCATGGGTATATCATACTCTTGGCACCTTAGTGACTTCATAACTAATGGCAATGCAATGATCCCATATCTACTAGTTACTTAGCCAAGAGCATCCCATACCACCCGTGTAAACGCATTGTATTATGGTCGGTGAAATTTCTCAACGAATTGGTCCTTATATGTGAAAACAAAGTATTCTCACCAAGACAATCACTTCACATGACGAGTTTTCACAAACCACTTTTTATTTTGTAAGTACGCCGACACTATGTGTCGGGTTTTAGAAGGTTTAGAAACCTATTTTTCCACATACACAAAAAAGATATTTGAGTGGGACCGTCAATACCATGCTCTGAGAACACCGTTGTTGTGGTACCACATAGGTGGAGCAACAAGGTACAAGGGTGTAAAAAACTGACGAAAGTTTTGGAACTACCAGGTAACTTCGTCGGTTTGTCTTGCACACTAAGGCCGATCAAATTAACATGTGTGCTAGATGGAATTTTGAAAAAATAAGCATTTTGTAATTAGTAGCAATATGATCAAATAGTGAATTGCGTCTATCTTCATCTTGAAATCTTTGTGAAATCCAATGTCCGATGATTTTGTGAAGCATCGACTATGCACAAAAAGAGAGAAAACCACACAAAGCCCTAAAAAGAAATAATATTACTAATATCTAATAGTGTCATTGGGTATATCTTAATTTTAAAAATATACAGACTTGAATGGGCCAATCAGAGTTACGAACTAGGAGATATAAATTTTTGAAGTTTTAATAAATTTCTAAAAAAGAAAAATTATTTATTAAAATTAGAAAAGAAATATTATCAAGAATACTTCTTACTAACAAGTGGAGCCAATGTTAGAGAGAGGGTGGAGGGGCTATGAGAGGAGTCCATACTAGGTTCATGAAGGGAAAAGGGTGAGGAGATCGTTTACCTAGGCCAATTGGGCTAGGCCCATTCGACCATTGGCTTAAGGAGGCAAGCCTAGAGGAGGAGGTGGTACTAGTGACCTATAGGTCATTCGAGATAGCCTAGTTGAATCTGGACCATGGCCCGAGAGGTAATGGGTCCATGTGTCAGCAACTAATTTATTTAAATTGGGATAAAGACTAGGATGCCATGTCATCAAGATAAGAGGGCTTAAGGCATGGGGCTAGTTGTCACTAACATGGCACCTATATGGCTACCACATCTGATGGGTGAGGAGGTCATCCTGGCCAATCTAATGGTGGGTGACAGTGTGGCGACACCTACAAATAGTGGTAGCTCGTAGTTGACGGAGACCACCAGGGAAACAAGAAAGGCTTGGTAAAGGTTTTGAGTGGTTTGTATTGGGCAGAAATTAGCCAACAGTGGCAGGGGACGGTGGTGTTTCATGCTAGTGACCACCATGGTGAAGAAGTCACTGGAGGCAACCATTTTGGCTGTAGAGGGACTCAGAATGTCTATGGCTAGGAGCGGCATTATGGGAAAGAGAGAAAAGTGGGAGCGGCTCACTGAGAGGGCAAATTATGGTGACACTTGAGTTTGAACTCTCTTCATGCATGACGAGAATGAGCAACGACTGAAGAAATGGGTGGGGCTTTGGTTATTTATACATGGAGGCTGGTGCTATATGATAGCACAGGTGGTGGTGCTTAGATTGTATGGGAGGTGAGATATTTTGTGGTGGATGCAAAGACAACGCGACTAGTGATAGGACATGGTGACACGGTGGCAATGCTAGCCGGTAGGAAAGAAGAGGTGGGATGTGATAGGAAAGGATGGCAGGGAGGAGAGGGAGGCACAACATTGCTAACGATGGGATAAGACAATGGGAGGTGTATGTGCACCTTGTCATTTGAACAAGCTTGGGATGGGTGAGGGAGAGAAAAGAAGGGGACGACTGTACTCAAGCAGGCACGCGGGCATGTCCAAGATAGGCCACACCTGATAGATGGACCTAGGGAAGGGAAAAAGTGTACGTGCTGGTCTACGCTTAGGCTGTTGTGTGTGGAGAGGAGGAAGCAGGCAGTGGGCTGGATGTGCCACACAAGGAGCCAAAGAGAGAAAGAGGGAGAGGCCAGGTGAGAGGAGCGGGGTCAGTGGCTATGCGGGTTGGGCCATCTAGGGAGCAAAGAAGGGAATTGTGACCCAAGGGATTGTGGAGTTTGATAATTTCTAGGGTTTTGGAATTAAAGGAATTTTGAAGAGATGGAACCCATATTTAAATTAAAATTTGATTTTTGGAGTTCATGGAAATCTGGAGATTTCAGCCAAGAGCATTTTGAATAGAATTTTTAATATTTTTGGAATAGGCTTATATTTTTGAAGGATCTTTGGGAATTGGGTTTTCAAGGGATATTTTTATTTCCAAAATTTGAAATTTGAATTGTTGGCATCTTGAGAAAGAATTTAAAATGAATGCTTTAGAGGATTTTGATAGAAATTTATATTTTGGTGGGAGGGAGATTAATGGAGTTTGGAATTGGAAAGAAGGATTTTTTTACTAGTTTCGAAGGAAATTTGAATTGCAAAATTTGAACTGTGACATTCAAATTTGGATGGGGATTTTTGGTTAGGAATTTTTAGGATCTCAAGGAAGGGTTAAATTGAGATCTCATCTCAGTAATAGACCCTATTTTAGAGTCCTCAAAGGTCAAATAGGGGGCTAAGGATTTTGAAAATGCCTCCAACCCTAGCAATGGCACCTATGTCGTAGCCCCTATTTCTCTTTCTATTCTATTTCAACCTAAATAAACTAGATCATCTATATAAATTACAGACCGAAAACAAAACAAATCTATCTCACATACTTTTCTTTCTTCTCACGTGCAAAACCTTAGCAACCTGAATAAACTATCTAAAACTAGCAACCCATACTCAATGAAGTAGATGCTCTACCACAAAGCTGATCAATAGCAACTTCTAAAATTAAAAAAATGAAACTTTAATAACAACATGTTTTAGATCCCGATAATAATAAAGACATATGTACCCATGTACCGATGAGGTTGCAGCATGGAGGATTGAGAGAAACGACACATGGGAAAGGGGGATTGAGGGAGAGATTTGAAGGGTTCCTACTTAGGGGCATGAGTAGGACCCCCAAATTAAACAGACCCTGTTGGAGATGCTGTAAGGTTGGTTCACATGCAAAGAGCTGTCAGGCTCAGTCTTCTTTCCTGAGCTGTCAGGCTCAGTCTTCTCTCCACCTCCTCCAGTGTTGTAGGTGCCACCGTGCAACACATGTAAATTTTAAATTTGAAAAGATCAATTCAAATTTGAAAACATAAAACAGATAGAATAATATGACTATAAATTTGATAACTGAAATTTAAAATTTTGAAAGAATCAAATCAAGTTTTGTAAAATTCATACAAAATATTCACAGAAATTTAAACTCATGTAAAAATAATTTTATTTTTTAAATTCTCGGTGAAACTTTTGTATGAATTTCATCATTTTTTAAAAAATCAGTTCAAAAGTTTAAGTTTTTGTTTTTCAAATTTGAGTCAAATAATTTTGTCTCCTTTGATTTCATTATAAACTAAAATTTTCACATAGAGATTTATATTTTTTAAGTAGGTACCACATAAGTATTAGAGAGGAGCAATTATTCATTTCGAAAAACAGTCAATTACCAACTAATGGAATGGGTATAATAGGAATAGAGAAGACAAACATAAAATCTAAATGGCATATAGAGTTGAATCAAAACTCGGGAGCTATGAAAACGATAGGATGAAAGCTCAAGGACATATAAGGAATTTTCTATTCAAAGTAGCATCACTATATGGTAGTGCATTGAGCCTGTGTGACGTGTAGTGAGAGGATACATATAAAAAATCTTCTTCAAACTTTGGCTAAAGATGTAGATGAGGTGCAATTCATTTATTAATTTTTTTCATTGTGCCATTCTATATTATCATCAAAGCTAAAATTTAATTTCACCCACATATAAATTTTGAGAGGAAGTCTTACGAAAATGAGTGCCCTTTTGTAAGGATAGTGGAAATTTCATCAAACAAGCAATATTGATGGAATAGCTCACTTAAGAAACCCCGGGGAGAGTATCGATGAATGCTTTTAGTAAGGGCATACATGACACATAAGTTCAGTGGTAGGCCAAGATTTATCATGTTATTATATCGAGAACGTTATCATGTATCAATGATCTGATCAACTAACTGGCAGCTTAATATAAAATGTTGTTGGAGCTCTCTTCAGAGTAGAGCAGAGGATGTTGAGGAACTATGTACAAATTGATTATGTAATATGTCGTTCCAAGAAGTTGGTATATCATATTACATAGTAAAAAATGGATCATAATAATAAAGGATCGAATTTGCTTCACAACTTCCTAAAGTTCTAGGAACTGTAAAATGAAACTGACCAATAAATTCAATGGCCTAACAATTATCATACTTAGAAAAGACAAGTACAACGTACCATATATATATTGCGACATGAGGAATAAAGGAGCACAGAAAATTCAATATATGCTAACACAAAACTTGTCATATCACATAATGAAGGGATAAAGGAACACAGTTGGTGTGTTGGGGCATGATCAATAGATTGCTATTGTTTATAGGCTAGTTTAGTACATACGATGTGCATCATGCATGCTTGTAGACTTGGGAGGTGTCAGGATGATGATGATCATAGCAAGTCAGTCTGCTTGTTTAGCGTGACACCAGTTGAGGTGAATACGATGGTATTCTGCGGGGACGTTTCTCTACAGTGGTTTCATCCACAAAGCATTCCATGCAACCTAGTTATCATACAACCGCAGGCACTACAAGAGCTGTGGAGGTACATAGGTCTTCTTTTGATACGGCTACATTGTCTACTAGAGTGGATGTTGTCTTTGGTAGGTGTTGCCTTGGGATGTCCAGAGTAAAATCCTAGATAAATAACCTTAACCTTCCCTGGTAGGACATGCTTTGACATTCACTAATTGGATCTGTATGAATCATTTTTTATTGGACGTCACTAGAAGTGAATATATTAATTCAACTCCTGTTTGCTGTGAACCGATTTTGGTTTAGTCCAGATCGAGGTATTTCTTTTTTTTAGAAGTTGTGAACCAATATTTTTACAATTTGTTACACCTTACTTTGTAATTTAATTATGAGTTGTGACCATTTTTTAGATAATTATTATATGAAAAATGATCACAACTTACAATATTTAATTGAAACCACTACTGCACAAAAGGCCTATCACTGCCGGTTCAAAAACTGTTTGGCTGCTATTTTTTTATCCAACAGTGGGCCGGTGACAGTGTTGCTCGAGAGAAACACTGTCGCTTCTAGATTCAGCGGTGTTGCCTAATTATGACTGCCGAATCAATCGTTGAACTGGCAGTGAAATAGGTTTCAAACCAAAAAAAATTAAAATTGCACATTTTGCTAATTGACAATATCATCCAGATTGCACAAAAATTACAAACTTGCATCAACATAGTCCAGATTGCACACAAATTCCCAAAGAACATTCACGCAAAAACACATATACATCCACATCCATACAACAACTAGCACATCATACCATCCCATCTTCATCAATTTGCACATCATCACATCACCATCTTTATCGGTCTACTAAGAACACCAAGAACAACAAAAACAAAAGAACTTACAAGGATTTAGGAGGGAGCTGATGAAGGCCTTGGGAGGAGGGTGTGGCGAGCTTTTTCCGCCATCATTGCTGAGCAGCTATCACCATGAAGCCGAGCCCAACAAATTTGGTGAAGAAGTTACAATGAGAAGAGCCAAGCTCAACAAATCCACCATGGAACTGGTTGCTGTGAAGCTCGCCAGCACCTTGAATCCACCTGCGAGGCTTGTCGTCATCCTTATCGAGCTGCAGCCGTTGTCATCCCTATCAAGAGGCTAGGCACTCACCCTCGCCTCCAGGCGATCCCCTGGTGAAAGAGGCCATGGCTGTCGGATATGATGGGAACATCCTTTCCTCTACTGGTTTGGCCTTATGATAGCGAGAGGGAGAGAAAGAGGTGCTAGCAACGTAGCTAATTGTAACGCCCTAGCTTTGGTGTACCACTGAAAACACTATTTTAATAAAATTTAGTTATTTGTGTATTCAAGAGTTGTACCAAAGATCTTAAAGCCAATCCTTGTAAATTATTCTTCAAAGCTCCTCTCCAAATAAAAGTCCCCTATATTCGAATTTTTGAAATCACATTACGTCCTAAAGGACTAGCGAAAATATAGCCAAAAATATCAAGTCTAAGAAACTCCTGTGCATCCTTGATATTGCTAAAAGTTCTTTTCTGAGTTTAAGTTTAAATAATCCTTGCATTCCTTTCCTTTCTTACCTTATTTTTTCAAATTTATTCAAATAATTCTACATACTTCATCCCAAAATATATATAGGTTCTACTTAAATTATTTTTCAAATATCAAATTTTCAATTCAAACCTCCATACAAATTTCCTCAAGTCTCAACACTGAAGTTTAAAAAAACAACAAAATGATACTATTTCCCATAGGCCACAGCCCCCTTTCATCCCTCTTTTCTAGGCGGTCTAGCCTAGCCAAATTCTCTTCTCTCTCATTCTCTCTCCCCTTCCACCTAGGCTACAATAGCTTTGCCAGCTCAACTTCCTCTTCCAAGTCAGGCCAGCCTGTATTTCCTCTATCAGCTTACAGGCCAGCCAGCTGGCCGGCCCCGTGCAGCCGAGCTGAATGGCCAGGGCAGCCATGCCCTAGCCAACAGTGCTAGCACACACGGTTCCAACCGTGCACGCCCCACGCCGCCACCCTACAACCGCATCTGATCGCTCATTGCGTGCCAACCTTGCTCGCACCAGCAGCGCCACACGTGCTGCATTAAGCCATGCTCCATGGCCCCTTTCCAGTGTGCTATGTCAAGTTCACCCATGTGCTGCATCGTGCCTTGTTCCAGCCGCGTTGGCCTAGGCACAACCAACCCATCCCACCTTGCGCATTGCATGCAAGGTGAGAATAGAACGCTGCCATTGGCACAGCGTCATGCGACAGCGTTGACACCTCCGCCCATGTTATCCGTCGCCCATGGGCCCTCGAGTGACAACTTCTGCGTCTCCCATAAGGCAGCAAAGCAACTCACTGTAACCATGTCATCCGACTGTGAATTGAGTGTACCTACGACCACTGCATCCATACCATCTCACCCGTCACACGGGACGCTACGTCCTTTTTCGCTAGCGTCCGCACTATACCATCATCGGTAGACTCGGACTAGTGGACCACCACACTAGTGCTCACAACCCTGTATCATGCATACAAACCAAATGATTGTGCCGAGCTCACCTAGCTCCATCACTATGACATCATCACCGTCTTCTTTCTCCTATGCTCCCCTGCCACCTTCGTTTGTCTTCTTGTGCTCATTGCCAAACCATCTAGCTCATCCTCTGTCTGCCCTATGCCATGGCTATACAAGCCATGAGCCACCGCACCCCCCTACCCTCCGAACCTTCTTTTTTTTGCCATTCTCTCCCCTCCATCTCCTTTAGCATGCTAATTCAGCCATCTTCGAGCCACCATGCCACCGCATCTCCACCTTCTTTATTTCCCTTGCAACAATCACAAAGCGGAGCCCAAAATTCCGTCAAGCCCTTTGCGTGCGCCTGGGGAAACACCACTCTGTTCCATCGCCGCCACACTGACGGACCACTTGTCGCCATAGCACCACATCCTCCCAAATCCTCTTGCCACTAGCAAGCTAGCATATCCCCTATCGAGATCTCCTATCATGTTGGCCTCTCCCACCATCTAGCACCTTTGCCATTGCCGCCAACCTTCTTTCCTGGCCACCAAGAATGGCTCCACTCAAGTCACCCCGATGCTAGCTCGTCACTCGTACGACGACCTCTAGGTTGATCCAAAGACATTGCCCCTTCATCGGTCTGGAACACCGTCAGAGCTGCCATTCTTGCCTACCCAAGGGCACACTGCCTCTACCAGCTTGTGCAAGGCTCCATTGCACTCGGCCATGCCAGCCCACGCGAGTAATACCCCTATGGCCTCCCGCCACTGATTGACTTTGATTCTGATGACCTACCCACCAAACCCCACCGACATGTGCCTCTCCACCAGTCTCTCTCTTTCTCTCTTGGTGAAGAAGAGCAAAAGGGGAAAGAAAGAAAGAAGAAGGAAGAATATAAAAAGAAGAGAAGAACAGTGGTGGCACTGACACATGGGCCCTACCATCTTAATATCAAGCATAGTGGGACCCACACTAAACCCGTATTTGTGATCTCGATCCACCTTCCATGGTCGCTAATAAGTGGGTCCCATCATGGTCCATAAGCAGGTCTACATCTATGAACCATGCTCATCAACATCGTATTCCCACACTTGCATGCACTCGATCGACCAGCGTCAGGTCGCTGACTGTTGGGTCCCACATGTCAACCATAGACTAGTGCACCAAGTCCACCCAACTCCCATTGGGTTCCTCAGTAGACTCGGTTTGTTATAGAGCGTAAGCACATGGGTGTCTCTGTTTTACTAATAGTGGGCCCTATGCATCAATTCAAGGGTTCTCAAAATATTCTATGTTAAATATATTAAATCCATTTTCTAGTCCTAGAAAATAGTTTAATCTTTCAAAATTTATATCTAGTGAACCGTAGCTCCGTTTGACTCCATTCAACTTTTAGAAATTTCTAAAAATGAGATCTATCTAATGGCACTATTAGTTATAATTGTATGATTGTACTTTGTAGAGTGTTTCGTGATTTGTTGTGTTGAACGTGTAGTCATCGCTAAGAGAATTTAACATATGCGGATTTCTCGAAGAATTGAAGATTCAAAGCAAGGCAAGCCTCTCTTCAATCATATTGCCCCAATTTATAAAATATGTTCATTGCAAATATTGATGCTTAGTGTATTCTTTAATTTTATCAGCCTTAGTTTCTGTAACCGATGGACTATATAGTAGTTTCATTATTTTTGATTGGATATTGTGAACCCTAATTCTTGTTGCTCAACCATAGAGGTATTTTGCTGTTCATGCTCTTTGAGCATGGATATCAATCAAACCCCATATTCATAAATTTAAGTCGATTTGGAAAAATGGGTCATGAAACTATTTTGAAAACCCGACAATTTTTGTTGGTATACATGAAAATGAAAAATGATTTGAGAAATTTGCGATGCGATGTCTTTCCTGTGTGGCCTAGCCTTGTATTCGAATGTAAGAAGTGATTCTTTTGGGAATTTCAACAAAGCATCTTACAATGCAACCATATAGACATTATGGGATACTACTAGCTGAGTAATTAGTTAGTTCAAAAAGCTTATGTGTCAAGAGATGAGGATAGCAAGGATATAGACTAAGGCGTAGAGAAATGCTACTATAAATTACCTAACACACCACGAGATACAATTAGATGCCTTGGGATTCTAGTCAAGGGTTAGTTTGGGACTCACCCTAATTGCTTGTCTTGACTATGGACTTGGGAGGTTGGACTACCTAACCCAGCTGATCACACAAACCCTTCTTGTCGGCATAGGTGACCCTAAGACTACTTTGGAATGCCATTGTCACAAAATCTCGATGCTGACAGGTACTCGGTGTCAATTTCGTGTTATATGGGTAAAACGTAAAACCTTTGTAGAGTATAATTAGACTACTCGAACAACCATATCTATGGTCAAGAGTGAATGTGAGGTGATTCTCTTAGTGTGGATTTGTTTGCCTACGCATTGTGAAATTAATTTATGAGATGGGAAGAATTGTCAGAGTCTGTCTGTGTGACTAACGGATGACCTGAGTGGTTGTGAAATAGGCCTGTGTGATCTAGGATATCGGATGGCATCAAAGAATAAGCTTTCCATGTGGAAGCAAAGCAGTGTAAGATATGGACATCTTGGAGTAGATAAGGTATAGGCTATGGTGAGCAGATACATGAGAAGTAGAGATAACTGATAGAGAATAACTGGAAAGTGAAAATAATCTAATAGAAGAAAAGAAAGAACTATATATAACTAAAATTTGACTCTCTGCTCAAGCTTCTGCAAAACAACTTATGGATGGTTTGAGACAAGAGTCTCCTTCCAAGTGTTTATAGAAACCTACACCTAGAATTACCTTGCAAATTACGAAAGTACTCACCCTTCCTATTTTTGTTATTTTTGTCCCGTTCAGAGTCCAGGAAGAAGCAGGAGAAGACGAAGGTTGATATTTCGCCCCTAGATCCAAGCCATTACTTGTGGATTGGTGTTATAGCTACGTTAAGTTCCACTGATACTGGTTTTGATGGAGAATTATATTTCAAGGATTAGCCGAAGATGCAACATAACGTTATAATGTATTTATGCTTAATTTTTACCGTGATTCATCGTGTTTCCATAGGTACCAGCATCTATATTCTAGGAGTGGTACCGGTATCATAGTTCTACAAGAAATAGTCCGTTGTTCTCCTGCAACGAACCCTCATGACGTCATTTATACGGTGATGTCAAGATGGATTGTGACACTAGGGAAGAGGGAGTGCAGCATGGAGGGTTGTGCGGTGACAGCAATAAAGGAATTTTAGTAATGCAGGACAAGATGTGACATGTTCTTGGGCTGGTTCTAGGGGGCGAGGGTTGGTCTGTTCAGTCATTTTTGCATAGGACATGGTTAGCAATTGTGTGAAGCAAGCCAATAAAATAAATTAATTTCTTTTGGAAAAAAACATATCACTAGCGGGTTGAATAGATGACCAATATATCTGACTGGTTTTGACTACCACTCATTACAGATGGTCATCTATGACAAGTGGATGTACTACCATCATAGATGACTAAGTCATCTTTGATCAATGGTTCTATGACGGGTTGTAAAACTATGCCAAGTCAGGGGGAGACATCATTTGTGATAAGTTTTTATTCTAACTCATCGTAGATGACACTTACCTCCATTTGTGAGTACCCGGTACCTGTGATAGATAAGGTCCTCACATTAGTGACCACTACTAGGTGCCCACCCGACAGATATAGCACTTACTACCCATCACAGAAGGCATATTTCCCATAGTGTGTGTAAAAAAAAACAAGAGACACTATAACAGTGAAGTCTGAACTGATGGTTCGGTTACTTTAGGTGTAATCAGTTAGTCTCTATAAATTACACCTTCACAAAGAGCCAATTAAACTGGCCATATAGCATTAAATGCAAAATGTGTGGCTATATAAGACAACTAATCAAAGGTAGCGCCTTTCCTACTCCAAGTTGTAACTATATATGAAGTGTCCACCGCACTGTACAGAAATCAAGCAAATCTCCTTTCAAAAAGAGAAATGATTATTTTGTTCTCTGATTTCTCCAAGCAAGATACACGTAGACATGTGAAGCATCAAGAACACGTGACACACCGAGTGAATGCAACTCAGGCTTGTTCATGCATTTTTGTGGAGGAAGCCAGAACAAGGTCTCACAGTGGAATTCAAGAACATGGCATCGCTCTAATCCCATGCTCATGTGGATAATCAATTGCAATGGCACAAGGTAGAGGGCGCAAGGGTCTGTTCAGATCTAGGAAGCAAAAAAATGTCGGCAGCTAGCCAGAGTAAGCGACGACGATAGGTTTTGATCTGACTGGTGGTGGCTGAGGCTCCATATTTATGCTCTCTTAGGTATCTACCAAGTTGTATTGTTGTTAGTTTTTGTCAAGATCACCGAGACCTAGGATAGCTGGACCACGGCTACGGAGTTTATAGTCACGATCTATGGTTGAGACGAGGTTTTACCCCTCAGTACTCCTGTTGAGGTTAGAGAAAGAGAACGAGCAGATTCAGGAAATAATTCTTGCTTACCCCTTCTAGTGTTCAATTACATGGATTATATAGCCAAAGTCCTTAACCAATCAGAGTCAATTGCTCCTAGAATTATGGACTAAAAATAGAAAACTAAACTAAACTTCCAAACTTAGCCAATTGCTCATAGAATTATGGACTAAAAATAGGAAACTAAATTAACCTTCCAAACTTAGCCACTGGTGGTTGCCTTGCCTTGCGTGTCTCCATGCACGTCCCTTGCGCATGCTGCTCCTTTAGCGGCTCTACGCACGTTGCGGGCTCGCTGTCATCTGTTGTACGTGCGCCCCCACATGACATCTCTCCCCCCGTCGAGGAGCAACTCGTCCTTGAGCTAGAACGCAGGGTACTTGGTGTGGAACGGCTCGATGCCTTCCAATGTTGCCGACGTCAGGGACTCTCCTTTCCACTGGATTAGGACTTGGCACACACCGTGAGCCAAGCGTGTCCGCACTGCGCGATCTGACTCCAGAGCAATGGCTCCATGATGAATAGGAAGCAGAGGTGGCGGAGCATCTGGGGGCGGCCCCTAGAACTTCTTGAGGAGGCCGATGTGGAACACGTCGTGAAGTCGAGCCCGGGAAGGCAGAGTGAGATGGACGGCGATGTTGTTGATCAACTCGATGACGCGGTAGGGCCCGTAGAATCGTGGCTTGAGCTTGCCGGTGACTGCCTGGGGCAAGGACGATGCCACGCGCTGCTGGAGATGGAGGAGCGCCCAGTTGCCCACCTGATACGAGACGTGGCAATGACCTTTGCCATAGTGAAGCTTCTGGACTGCCTACGCCTGCTCTAGCCTATAGCGGATGTCGGCGAGAAACTCTTCACGTTCTTCCATGCTCTTGGTGATGGCGGCCACTCTCGTGTCCTCCGGTTCATAAGACCGGATGGATGGCGGATTGTGCTCGTAGATGATGCGGAACGGTGTGTCCCTCAATGAAGTCTGGTAGGTGGTGTTGAAGATGAACTCCGCCCATGGTAGCCATCGTAGCCATTGTGCGGCCAGTCTCCCATGAGGCAGCGTTGGTACATGATGATGACGCGGTTGGCGGCCTCCGATTGCCCATCTAACTGGGAGTGGAAGGCAGTGGTCATGTGTAACTTGGTGCCTACCAAGCGCATGAGCTCGCACCAGAACTTTGAGGTGAAGACCGGATCACGGTCGGACACCATGGACTGCGGTACGCCGTGTAAACGGACGATGTTGGCGAAGAACACTTGAGCGACTGTCTCGACGGAGTACTGATGCGCTAAGGGAATGAAGTGGTAGTACTTGCTGAACCTGTCGTTCATCGTCAATATAACTGACTTGCCCTGAACATGTGGTAGTGCTTCGATGAAATCAAGAGCGATGTCTGTCTAGATACCCTACGGCACAGGCAATGGGAGTAGGAGCCTAGCTGGGTGTAAATGCTCTAACTTGTAACGCTGATAAGTGGCGCACATGCGCACGAAATCCTGCACGAGTTATTTCATGTTAGGAAAGTGAAAATCACGCCATAGCTGGTGCAACGTGTGCTGGACCACTTCGTGCCTGTCCTTGTGGATGGCTACCATGATTTCCTGCATGAGGGAGGACGCTAGAGGGATGTAGAGGCGCCCACCGAACTACACCATGTCATCGACAATCGCCCATGGTGCTCCTTTGGATCCCGCGCGTACTTCGTCCTAGAGCACGACGAGAGCTGCGCTTGGTGGAGACGCGTGATGAAGTCGAAGCGGGGAGACGAGAGGACCAGGATGGCCCCGTCATCTACCGTTTCACACCGCGAGAGGGCATCCGCCACCGCGTTCGCCTTTCCAGCCTTGTACTCGACGGAGAAATCAAAGCCCAAAAGCTTCCCCACTCAATGGTGTTGGGGAATTGTCAAGAGCCGCTCATCCAACAAGTATTTGAGGCTGTAATGATCCGTCTTGATGAGGAATCGGCGGCCCCATAGATACGGACGCTAGTGCCGGATGGCGTGGATGAGTCCGATGAGCTCCCACTCATAAGCGGTGAGGACGCGATGCCAAGGCGCGACTGGCCAGCTAAAGAAGGCGATCGGATGGTCGTCCTGGACGAGCACCGCGTTGAACCCGTGTGATGAGGCATCGCATTCGACGACGAACATCTTGGTGAAGTCGGGCATGGCGAGGATCGGGGCTGAGGTGACTACAGCCTTCAGTGCATCGAACGTCATGCCGCCGCCTCGTTCCATGAAAAGCCATCCTTCTTGAGGAGAGCCATCAGTGGCGCGACAATGGTACCGTAGTTGTGGATGAATTTGTGGTAGTATCCCGCCAAGCCTAGGAAACCACGGACCTTCTACATCGAGCGAGGAACTGGCCAGTCATGGATGGCTTGCACCTTGGCTGGGTCCATGGCAACGCCCACCGCTGAAATGACGTAGCCGAGGTACACGACGGAAGCAACACCGAAGGCACACTTGGTGCACTTGACGAAGAGCTAGTGCCACCGGAGCTCGGTCAGGACGATGCGGAGGTGGCAAAGGTGATCTGCCCATGTCGTGCTATAGAGCAAAATATCGTCAAAGAAGACAAGGACAAAGTGACGAAGGAACGGCCAGAGGACGCCGTTCATGAGGGCTTGGAATGTCGCCGGGGTGTTGCACAACCCGAACGACATTACCAGGAACTCATAGAGGCCGTCGTGGATACGGAACACCGTCTTGTGGACATCTTTCGGCCGCATCCATACCTTATGGTACCCCGACCGCAAGTCCATCTTGGTGAAGAACCGCGCGCTGTGGAGCTCGTCGAGAAGTTCATCGACGATGGGAATAGGTAACGCATCCTTGACGGTGAGTGCGTTCAGGGCATGGTAGTCAACGCAGAACCACCATGAGCCGTTCGCTTTCTTGACGAGGATGACCAGTGAAGAGAACGTTGAGTCGCTGCGACGGATGATGCCTTGCTCGATCATGGCGGTGCACTGCCGCTAGAGTTCTTCCTTGTGAGCCGCCGGATACCTGTACGGCCGGACTGCCACTAGTGTCGTGCCCGGTTTGAGGACAATACTATGGTTGCAGGCACGCTTAGGTGGCAGCCCCTTGGGCTCGGCGAAGACGTCCCCGAAAGAAGCCAACAGCTCGTCGAGGAGAGAGTCGTTGGCCGCTGTAGCGGAGAGGACTGGCGTACACGCCGTCGCCACGCCTGTTCAACAGACTGCACGGCCGTGTCGGTAGAACGACATGGTGCGCACGGTGAAATCCTAGATGATCGGTCCAAGGGTGGCCATCCACTACGTTCCCAAGATCAGGTCATACCCTACAAGTGGCATGACAAAGAGGTCAACGCGGAACTCGTTGTCATCGATGGAGATCAGAGCTTGCCGGAGAACGCCAAGGCAGGTGACCCTTTCTCCGTTGGCCACGGTTGTTGTGAGGCGCGGTCGAGGTTGGACGGGTAGCCCCGTACGGAGAGCGGCGGCCTCGGTGATGAAATTGTGGGTCGACCCAGTGTTGAGGAGCGCAACGAGAGTGGTGGCACCAGAGACACGTTGATCTACATCGTGTCGCAGATCGGCACACCGGCGACTGCGTGCAAGGAGAAGACTTTTGTCTCGGTGTCTGGTGCCTCGGTCATCATGGTGTCGTCGAGTTCGGCAATCTCTACGCCACCGATGTAGAAGAGCCACCTGCAGACGTGGTTATGTCCACATGTATACTTTTCGTTGCAGTTGTAGCAGAGGCTGAGTCTACGGCGCTCCTCCTGTTCTGCCTGGGACAGACGCTTCACCGGATGGCCCGCCACTGTGACCATGGGCGGTGCTGCTTTGTCGACCAGAGGAGCCGGTAGGGCGAGGCATGGGGCTAGGGCAGGCAGCAGGCCATGGGTCATGGGCTAATGGCGGCTGCTAGCGATTGGGGGTTCTGGATGCGCACATCGATGCTGAGTGGCAGTAGGAGACCCCCCGTGAAGAGCTGCACCTTCTATGATTCCTCCAGAGGACTGGTGCATGCCAAGAGCGCTTGGAATCGGTCCTAGTACTCGGCGACCGTGCTTGTGTGGCAGCAATTAGACAACTCGAATAGCGGCGCAGATCACAGCGGAGGTCCGTAGCGCAGGTTGAGCAAATCGGTGAAGCGGCGCTAGGAAGGAGCACCCTCGTCCTGCTGGACCTGGATATACCACATTTGGGCGCCCTCCTCCAAATTGTACGACGCCATCTACACCTTCTCCTCCATGATCCTCTGCTGATGAAAATATGACTCACAGCGGTTTATAAAGATGAGCGGGTCAGACTTGCCATCAAACCGTGGGAAATCCATCTTCTGGAACCTTGATGGCCGATCGTTGTGGTGCTCGCCGGAGGCTTGCTTGCCACTCGAGAAAGAGGAACGGCCGGTGGACAAGGCTTGGATTGCTTTGGCGTTGGACTCCGCGGTGGCTTGCAGCGTCTTGACGGCGGCAGCCAGCGTCTCCATAGCGGTCTTGAGGTCGGTTTGGTCACCCATGGCGGTGGCGCAGGATGACGCGGTGGAGGGGATTGCGGGAAAGGGCGGCGTGGCGGCTGGCGATAGGGATGGAGAGGTGGAACGGGCGGACGAGGATCGCCAGGATCGTGATACCAGGTTGTCAAGATCACCAAGACCTTGGGTAGCTGGACCATGGCTATGGAGTTAATAGTCACGATCCGAGGTTGAGACGAGATTTTACCCCTCAGCACTCCTGTTAGGGTTGGAGAAAGAGAAGGAGGAGATCTAGAAAATAATTCTTACTTACCCTTTCTAGTGTTCAATTACATGGATTATATAGCCAAAGGCCTCAACCAATCAGGATCAATTGCTCCTAGAATTATGGACTAAAAATACGAAGCTAAACTAATCTTTCAACCAATTGCTATTAGAATTATAGACTAAAAATAGAAAACTAAACTAATCTTCTAAACTTAGCCACTGGTGGTTGTCTTGCCTTGCGCGTCTCCGTGCGCGTCCCTTGCACGTGTTGCTCCTTCAGCAGCTCTGCGCACGTCATGGGCTCGCTATTGCCTGTTGTACGTGCGCCCACGTGACAGTTTTGCAACAGATAAGGTCTATACAAGTACCCGGGACTGCACTTCGTGAGGTAAAGTCCAAAAGCATAGGAGTAGGGCAACTTTGCCAATGCCAAATTGTTGGAATTATCCCTGCAGAGAATGTGTGATGGGAGAGCTTGGCAGCAAAAAGAATGCCTATTGATTTTCTTACATGTGTGCAGTACATAAATGTGCTCTCTCAGCTGCCGTTAATTCTAAGAACACACAGGAAAACTGCAGAACATCTTGTCTTTCATCGTGTACTAGTAATTGAAACAATTCTCAAACTTCACCCTTCAAATGATAAAAAGTTGGGGAAGTATACAAGCGGACTCTCTAGGGAACGGTCAGTAGGACTTGGAGGCATAAGGAAATGGACAACAAAAATCATCAATACATCACAAGTTGGCAAGGATCCTTCCAGCTGATTGGACCAGATGGAAGCACAACTTTCCTGACTTGTAGCAGAGCCTCGTCATAATTGGATCCTAGGCAATCAAAGAATAAACTGCAGAGAAGCTACAGTAAAGTTGCATTAGGGCATTCACAGCGCATGGCCTCATACTAGTGGTCTTTAATGCCAAGTAAATTTGGATGCCACCGTGAAAGACAGGGTGTGGCTTGTAGGCTGTTAATGTGCCTTCTGCAAGCCACTCGTGGTTGAGGGGGGGGGGGGGAGAGAGTGATCCAGTGCCAAAAGGAGAAGAGGAATTGGGAAGAGAAGGCAGCACCACAAATCCATGTGCGGCTAGATGTGCATGGTGGTGGTGTGGATGGAATGCCCACTTGCAAGATCAAGTGCCGCTGTGGCTTCTTTCCAAGGTCTACATCACCATGGCCCATCCAGTCACTAGGTCCTTATGCTCGAAGCCAAGCATCGAGATTGATTCGCACCATGACTAAAGCTAGCGGCAACATTGAGACCAAGAGAAGGCCACGAAGAAAAGTTGTCGGCCACTGTAGCCCTATCACTAGGCAGGTGATGCATCCGTTAATGGCTCTACTCTAGCAAGGGCATCCATGGGAAATGCTTGACATAAGAGGAGGAGAGGGGAAAGAAGAGGAAGGGAATGAAATTCGGTCAAATGCAGTGGTGAGTGATAGCAAAGGTAGTGATTTGAAGCGAGAGATGTGATGATTAGTGGCAAGGGCAATGAGGCACCAACAGGGTGACGATGATTTGAGGCAGTGAAGATGCGAGAAGAGAACCAACAAACTTAGGACTTCTAGAATCTTGTGCTGCCAAATGTCTCTTCTCTCTACATTGGTTATATTTACTAATGAGAGCAAGGGAAGGGACTCGTTGACTAGTGGGGCAAGAGTTATTTTGTAATATATTTTATGACAACTAGGATTCCAGATGTAAAATAAGTGATTAGAATATAATCAAAGGGGCTTTAATGCAAAGTGTAGTGGATGAATAGCATAATAGCACTGAATGTCCACTAAGGACACCATCATTACACTAGTAGCTTGAAAACATCTAGACCTACGTGGATAGTGTTTTTTTTCTTTAGAGCACGGCGTGATGCCACGATGCATCAGTCATGGCCTTAGGTGTTAGGACCATCCCTACGCCATAAGAAAAAAACAATCGATCAGAATTGGTTCGAACAGTAACTATGCTATCTTTTTTTTAATTTCATGGCAATTGTATACACACAACACCACACACCACACCCTCTGAGTACGCTCAGTAACACATGCTCAAAAGGCAAAGGCCAACAGTAAATCTCTGCCTCACTAATATTCTATTGAAAACATATTTTACATAATATTTATGGGTACAACGGTTTAAACCTGCTATGTAAAGTCCTGTATCCACAACCCTTTCACTGTATTACCTCAATTATACAGTACGATCGATTTGAGTTAGTATATATCCCTAATAAAATCTTAGTTTTATCTCAAGTATACCCAAATTAGTACGTACAAAATAATTGCACTAGCTGTTGCACAGCCATCTCGCTGTCACTTTATGTACAAGCCTGTAACCTGAGGAGGAGCTCTTGTTTCCTATATATTGGAGGGTCTTCCCACTAATGAGTTCAAGTCGTCAATAATATTTTGTGGAGTGGGGAATGAAGGTGCCATTGTTTGTGTTTATGCGCTGAGTAGATACTCCAATATAATAGCATAGTGCAGCGTTAGGATATAGAGGCACCGGAAAATATGCCACCAAGCTGTTACGTCAAAACGGGCACAATAGAGACAACATCTTGTACTGTTATCCTGCCAAGATCTGAGGAAGACCAAACCAAAGATGGTGCAATGTATAGACAGCCTTATAATTTGAGCCCAAATTCTCATGATTTTTCATGGGAGCCGCTGAGCCAGATATAGCCAGCGGCTGGGTGACAACAAATGGGCAGTAGGATGGTCTATGATGGCTGATGCTCACCGGTAGCCAACTACACTTTCTGTGTGGCAGTGGTGATGACATGCTATTCCGAGGATGGTAGTGCTCTATGTACGGATTGGTTGTGGGTATGGGATTGGGCGAGAATCGCTAGTGAAAGCCCTGCCATGCCGTTAATCAGCTTCGACCTTCGGCTTTCGGACGAGTGGCAACAGCAAATCGCGTTGCATCCTCCGTCATGCAATGGAAGCCATTGGTGGAATCCTGCATTGGCTCATGGCGGCTTGATCATTGCCATCAGCTGTTCCTCGTGTTTTGTGCTACATTTGGGCTATCGGTTGATTTGCAATTCAATTCTACAATGATACCTTCTGCTTTAGTTAGATGTTGCCGACGGTGAGGTACGTGAGTTTCGATCGGCAAAATGATCAGCGGTGATTTTAGGTAATTTGTTTTTAGAATTAATGAGGACAAGGATTGCAAGCAATCTGCAAGTTTTTCACCAATTATGGATAGTGACGTATCTATCTTTAGGATGGTGTTCCAATTAGTTTTCGTCATATCCATCATCAAACTGTGATCTGCAATGCGCATTCATTCGAGCTACAAACTCTATAATAATTGGTTGTAATTTTTTTGAAGCAAAAGACAAAAGGAATCCCATTATCCAAAAAAGTTAGGTGGTTCTAGACTTCTACATCTGCCACAGCCTCCTTCTCATGGCTTGCCCCTAGCTCACCTTGCCACCATCCCTCCCATCATCCTCTCTCACTGTCTCATCCTCTGTCCCCAAATTCGCCACCAATCATGCCACGACTTTTTATCAAGCACTTGGTGTACACACCTAGAGTTACCACCCTGCTCTACCCATGATCATTCCTCTCGCCATCAACCACTCATTCAATTTGCACACCCCATCCCCCGATCATGCTTGTCCCTTGTTCATCTTAGCCATTCCACTACACCCTGTCATCCCCGTCCCTTCTAGGCACTATGGCTAATCTGACCCTAGTTACTCCCATGTCAAGAAGAGCCTCAGGGTAGAGTGCCCTTGTTGAGGCAGAGCTTTCACCTCCTACACCTGCCTTCGAACTAGAGCGCCGTTGTTTCCTTCCACCAAATCGGGGCAGCCACCACACCTAGCAGGATGGCCTTTACATGAGCACCACATCCACAAACACCAATCGAACATGGTCGCCGAAGCCTTTCCCTGACTTCCGCCCAACCTCTAGTCATCACCGACACTACACTAGCCTCATTGTGTTTGCTAGTTTGGGCGTGCGAGAGGAGATACTGAGAGGAGAGAAGAGAGAAAAGGAGACCGATGAGTGGGCCCACCATCTAGTCTCTCCCAATTAACCTCTCAGCACGGTAATCACCCTCTAATCCCCTCTCATCTCTCAGTGACCTGTGGGTCAAGAAGGTTAAAAATCTAATTAAAAGTATGTTTAGATTATGAGACACTTACATGTGGTCCCTTGTTAATTAAAATCTATTCAAACTATCATTTAGAACCTATCTCACTAAGAAGTGGGACCCACTACTTTAATACCCTATACACTTAGAAAGAGTAAAACTGAAGAAAATGTTTTGTTTTGGCCAAATACATTATACTGGCCAGCCCATTTGGGCCTATTTTGGTGGCCTATGGTAGGAAAAATAAAAGAGTGGCATAGGGGTTTCTAGCTTCCTACTGCTACAGTTGCTGCCCGCTGGAAGAGAAGAGAAGAGAGGAGGGGAGAGAAAAGTGTTAGCATGATGTAATTATAGTAGATTTGCTGAATATAATAGGTACTTCTAATTATGTGAAATCTATAGTGGTTGACTTCCATATCACCTCTGCTGCCTATATATACACCTGTACATGGTATGAAATACAATCAATCATTCCAATTACTCTCAGATGTTCTCAGAGCAGTTATAATCCACTAAAATTCCGCTCCACCACACCGTTGACAACACCCACGTGTAACGTGGCGATCGCTATCGAGTCCATTGCCACACCGAGCAGGCCCGCGTGTGCCGCAGCTGAGGCCGCGGTGACTGCTAAGGGCTGCTCACTTCTACACAATTGCCGAGGTCGTCTATTGCGCTAAGAACTGTTGGCGATTGATAGTGTGGGAGGAGCTCGCACGAACACAACACTTGCCGCTGATCCGATTCGATCTCCGGGCGCAATGCCAATCGATTGCCGCCCTATTGCGTCACCAACTCCGTCGCTGCCCCATCACCCCCCGACTCTATCGACGGGTGCATCACAAAACGAATCACCGCCCATGTCGCTAACTCTGACTTCATCGTCGTGCGCGTCGTCGACTCCAAGTCTGTTGCTGAGCGTGTCGCCGACTCCGTTGCTGAGTGCGTCGCCGACTCCGTCACTGACCCGTCGCTGACTCTGCTCTGGTCCTATCACCATGCGCATCACTGACTCCATCGCCGGGCGCGTCGCCAACTCCGTCGACGGGCACATAATCAACCAAATCCCTCCTGCGTCGCCGAGCACAACGCCGACAAAGTCGTCACCCCGTTGGGTCGCCGACTCCGTTGTCGGGTGCATCATCACCCATGTCGTTGACTCCATCACTGGGTGCATCACCACCCGCGTCATGGACACCGTCACTAAGGCATCACACCGACACTGATGGCAGACACTGCTGAAGACCGCCATGCGGAGAAGACTGCAGTCGACGCTGCGGCGACCGTTGCCGAGGTCGTCCGCCGCGCCGAGAAGGCCATAGCCGATGCCGTGAAGGCCGAGGCCACCCACGAGTATGAAGCTGCCCATGAATCTCTCTGGGCACAGGCCACCACCATCATTAATGTCCGTGCCCTCATCCCCGTCATGCTTGACCAGGCTGTCAACAACTACAGCAAGTGGCGTGGCCTGTTACTCATTGTCCTCGGTAAATATGCCCTCACTCGCCACATGTGGATAAGTCCTTTTCCTCATGCCCAGCGTGGGTGCAGACGGACTACATCGTCTTGACGTGGATCTACGGCAATATCTCCAATGACCTGTAGCAATTGCTAATGCTGCAATAGTTCTCCGCTCATGGTGCTTGTTGCTTTCTCGCGGATGAGTTCCTCGGCCAGAAAGAGTTACGTGCGCTCCTCCTGAAGACACAATTTCACAACTTCTGCTAAGTCTCCCTGAGCGTCATCGACAACTATCACCGCCTTGAGTCTATGGCCACCTCCCTCGCAGAGTTCGGCGACCCGATCAATGACCGGTAGATGGTTCTCACGCTCCTCCGTGGCTTGAACGACCAATTCCACCATATGGTGTCTATCCTCAAGATGCATTGCCCATTCCCAACCTTTGCGGAGGCTTGGACGCATCTCCTACTAGAGGAGATAGAGATCGAGGCTCGGCCACCATTGGCATCCTCTGCTCTCGTTGCCGTAGCACCTTGACCGGCGACGCACGGGACTAGAGCACCTTCATGCCCGGGGACACTTCCACATCCCCTGGGAGACCTTCTTGCATCTTGTCTGTGCCCAACCCTGGTACTGGTTGACAGCACAACAACCACCGGTGTGGCTATGGTGGTCATGATAGCCCCCCTGCACCCACTATTGGCATGCCGCCAGCTCTGCACCCGTCCTTTGCTTATCCGTGGGCGGGTACCATCCAGATGTGGCCAAATGACTGGTCTGGCCGTCCTCCGATGGCACCACCAGCTTTCACTGCCATGCCCAATTATGATGGCCACTTTGGCAGCATCCCCGATGGAAGTGTCTATGGTGGCACCTACGGCCCTCCCTAGTACAGCTCGTACTATGGGGGAGCCTCACCCTCACCACAAGTGCTACCTCCCTCGACCCTCCAGGGGCCCTTGCTAGCCTTCTAGGCCTCCTCAGTAGTGCCCTGGTCCATACCACCCTAGAACCCTATCCACAGTGGTTGGTGGAATCAGGGCTTCGTGGCGCACTCGTTCAACACCATGACACTTAACCATCTGGCACCCTCATCTGAATGGTATGCCAATTCAGGCACCGGTTCTCATATGATCGCGGATGCTGGTAAACTCTCCACCATTTTCCACCGTCTTCATTTACTCCTTCATCTATCATTGTGGGTAATGGGGTGTTACTTCTTATCACTATCACTGGATCACACACCTTTTCTTTTCCACACTATAATCTTGTGCTCAACGATGTCTTGATTTCTCCCAACATTATTAAGACTCTGATTTCTATTTATCATTTTACTACCGATAATAATTGTTGCATTAAATTTGATCCTTTTGGCCTTTCTATGAAGGATTTGCATACCAAGAACGTGATTGCCAAGCGCAATAGCTCTAGGGACCTCTATCCATTCTACCCACTCTCCACTAGGACATCCACATTTATCGCCGCACCTACCTCTCTTTGGCATCGTCGTCTCAGCCATCTTGAGTGTGAAGCTCTGTCCAAACTTATCAGTTCCAGTATCATCTTTTGTCATAAGAATGATCTCGACCATATTTATCATGCGTGCTAACTTGGTCGTCATGTTCGTCTCCCATTCAGATCATCCAGCTGTAGAGCTCTTCATAATTTTGATTATCTCTTATTGTTAGTGTGTCTGGATATAAGTACTATCTTGTTATTCTTGATGATTGCTCACATTACATTTGGACATTTCCTTTTCGCCTCAAATCCGACCTTTTCTACTCTTTCTTATTTTTTTGTCATATTCGCACATAATTTGGCACCACCATCAAGAGCGTCCAATGCAACAACAACAGTGAATTCGATAATTCCTAGGCCCACACGTTCTTCCTCTCCCACGGTGTTGCACTCTGCATGTCACATCCATATACCTCCCAACAAAACAGGACAACAGAACGTTCCCTTTACACCATTAATAACATTCTATGTTCCCTTTTGTTTCAGGCGAGTCTTCCTCTAGTTTTCTAGGTTGAGGCCCTTCACACAACGACCTACCTTGTGAACTGGCTCCCTACTAAAACCCTCACTTTCTCAACACCTTACACCTCCCTCTATTCCACCCAGCCCTCCTATGCCCACCTTCAAGTTTTTGGGTGTGACTGTTATCCCAACATGTCCTCTACGACACCCCACAAACTTGCTCCCCGCTTCTCTTTGTGCGTTTTTCTTGGTTACTCCTCGAAACACAAGGGCTATCGATGTCTTAAGCTCTAGTCAAACCGCATTCTCATCTCTCACATGTCATTTTTGATGAATCTTTCCCTTTCTCTGACATGTCCATTCACCACTCACCTCCTATCCCTCGGTTTTGTTGAGGGTAAGTCAGATACTTCGTTATTTACATATCATCAGGGATCTGACACTGCCTATCTACTGTTGTATGTGAATGACATTGCTCTCACCGCCTCATTAGCTGGGCTTCTCCACCACATTATTGCCGCTCTCTAGCGTGAGTTTGCTATAATAGACATGGGCTAGCTTCATCATTTTCTAGGCATCTCCGTCACGTATTACAATGATACCTTATTCCTCTCTCAATGGCAGTATACACTGGACATTTTGGAGTGCGCCAAGATAAGTGCTTGCAGCCTTGCAGCACCCTTGTCAATCTATACTCCAAGTTATCTGTGCATGGTCCTTCAGTTCCTGACTCCACATAGCACCTGACATTCACTCGTCCAGACATTGCATATGCCATGTAGCAGATTTGCCTCTATATGCATAATCCTCACGAGCCACACATTGCTGCTCTCAAGCGGATACTACGCTACTTACAGGGTACTCTTTCTCTCGGCTTGACTCTACGCCACTCTCCACCTGCCGAGCTTGTTGTTTACACTGATGCCGACTAGGCCGGTTGTTCTGATACTTGCCGATCGACCTCTGGTTATGCAGTGTTCCTCAGGGATAATTTGGTGTCTTGGCCCTCCAAGCGTCAGCGTACAGTTTCCCGATTGAGCGCAAAGACTGAATATCGAGCTGTGACCAATGGTATCACTGAAGCTACTTAGCTGTGCCAACTACTCATGGAGCTTCGCCACCCACATCGCTGTGCCACCTTGGTCTACTGTGACAATATTAGTGCTATTTATCTCTTCAGCAATCCAGTCTAGCATCAACGCACGAAGCATATTGAGATTAATCTCCATTTTGCTCGGGAGCGGTTCGCCCTCGGTCATGTTCGGATACTTCATGTTCCACGATATCCCAGTACGCTGACATCTTTACCAATGTCCTTTCTACCTCTATATTCTAGGAGTTTTGATCCAGTAGAACGTTCACCAAGCTTCCGATTAGACTGCGGTGGAGTGTTAGCATGATGTAATTATAGTATATTTCTCTAAATCCATGCTATTCCAAAAGACTAAACAATCATGATACTATTCTCCCAAGGTTTTATAAATCAAAGTCAAATTTGGGTAGATTGCTTGCCCATAATCAAGGACATGCTATTCAAAAATATTTACTTTGATTTACACTTTCATCACAACACACAACCTCAATATGCGTTGCCACGTACTGCACACCACCACGGTACCCGGATAGAGGTCATGACAAGACTATCCAACTAGCTCGACCCAAAACAAATGTATCCGCTAAGGTTTCACTGCCCGTCCATCCCTAATGAGGTGAAGTTCACCGGATCCTTTGGGATGAGATAGGCCCCTCTTGCGCTAGATAAAAGTTAGATTGATTCTTGGCCCATACCAATGATGAGACGAGTTAAACTTCTAGTAAAATCTTAACTTGTGGTTTCATTGTCATGCTTTATAACGGAAGCCCAAAGATTGGTCCTAGGGTGCGACCACCAAAATAACTAGCTTGCACCCAAGCGTAACCCAAAGTTTCATAAATCATTTTATCACCCATCTATTGACAAATTAGTCAACAGTCCATTATCTAATTAAATTTTAGTTGTTAATCAGCTTTAGGCTGGAACAATAGACACAACCTAAGGCAACTACTAAATCCATCAAGTACGGTACTGTACTTGTCGGTTTATTGTAAGATTTCAAAGCAATAACATGGCCATAACAAGGTGTGAATATTAACTAATGCATAAATGGTAGTGAACGATATAATTTATAAAGCGATGCAATAATAGAAAAGCAATATAGTTTTTTTTTTAATAATAGGATTGAACGTGATACGACTTGCCTTGATCACTCGTAAAATCTTCTGGATCAACGTTGATATACAACTGATCCTTTGGACTACGAAATCTACACAATAAATGCAAATAAAACAAAATAGGCAAGGAAAACCATAAAAGAGACCATGCAGTACATAAATGGGTTCTTTACAATTTTTTTTGTCAATTATGAGTTTATATGCGGCATAAATTGAATATTCAAAATTGTTGACTTTATTTTCAAAAGAAAAACTCATTTTACCGCATCAGTTCGGAGGGGGACACACAGAATGAGCCCACGTGCCAGCCCCACGATACACCCTGAGCCGAGTTCAATGAGACAGCTCACCGGGACAGACGGCTTCTATCGGCCGACCAAATTGACCACGGCTGCGCACGCAAGCCCCGCCGGTCAGCCACGGGAGCCAACCGATGAGCAGGGCCCACGCGTTGGCCACGCAGGACACAGATGCAGTAAGCCACGCAGAAGAGTGCATGGATGTGGTTGCCACACAGATGACTACGTCAATGCGGCTGGGAGAGGCAGCGCCCATGCCTCATTAGTCATTGCTGACTATCAGTGTGGTGATGGCATCATGGATGGCAAGATAGGGGCACTCAGTGTTGCGAGCTCACCAAGATGGGTGAGGAAGAAGTGGTGGAGAGCTTTGGGTTCTGGTGATCGTCATCATTTCAGGGGATGCTTGTCGTTTTAAGGGGATGTAGAGCTTCGGAGGTCAACGCCGAGGAGCGAAAGAAGACGGTGACATAGAAGGAGGCTTTGCTGATGCTTGGTAGGTCCTGGCCACTAGCAACAATTAGACGGAGCAATGTGACAGTAGGGGCGCATGGAATGAAAGCATTGTGATGGCGATGGGAGGGCGTGGCATTCAAGCAGCTTGTAAAAGAGGGAGTGAAAGCATGGCGCCCCTTTTATAGGCCACTAGATAATGAGAGATGCATTGGGGAGACAAATTGATGCTGGTGAAGTGGAGAGATCACCATTTAATGGAATTTATCCCCACTCAATTAAATGTACAATTGGGTGCACAATGATGGGAGAAATGAAGAGGGCAAAGTAAGTAGTAAATCTCCCCACTCAAATTGACGTAACATCAGCCAGACATGAAGAATTAGCAGCGGTAACATGGTGGTAGGACTGGCTGCCTTGGTTGGAGGAAGGGCATGATGGGTGAGCCCCACCTATCAAGGAATGGGCGCACTCTCACACTCAACTAGGCTAAGTTGGGCTATGGGAAGGAGAGGCAGATGCGACTAGGCCAGGTGGCACTGGCTACACGCATGCAAAGGAAGGCCAAGTTTAGCTGGGTTAGTAGGCCATGATGAGAGGGAAAGGAGGTGATGGCCAAGCATGGCCTAAGGGGAGTGGAGGTTATTTTAGTTTTTTTTATTGTTTCTTTAAAATTATTATTGTGTCCTAAAATTATATAAAACTTGATCAAGTGTTTTGAGACACGGGGAATTCATTAAAAATTCCCACAAGCTAATTTGGGCTCATGGTGATTTATAATTGTTAGAGGCTTTTTTTGGGTTTTAAAATTTCTAGAAATGCATTAGTGGGTGATTTGAATTTAGGGTAATTTTAAGACGTTACAGTGCAGTTTCGTGGATGTTATTGTTCGGCTCTCAGAAAGTGCTCATTCTTTTTGTATTCATGGATTGTAGCATATGGTGTATTCCTGTGGTAGAATGGCTATGATAATTATATATATGTGGATGATTACACGGATATCAATAGTTTCTTGATAGCCGTTGCTTGCTGAGATTTTATATCTCACTCCCATTTCAGGTATGGATGCCTAGATAGCATGCATTCTAGCTGGGACTAGTTGGAGGGCTCACTGTTGATAATTATGTAAGAACCATTTAAAAGTATTAAATAATGTCTTTTTGTGAGGATATTGTTAGCTGAAAATTACTTGTGGTAGTGTTGAGTTTAGGCTAAGTTGCAGATTTTACATTTGGGTGCGGACGGGGTGTTGCAACTGCTCTCTAGCCCATTACAAATAAGGTCTATTGGCTCATAACCGTGGACTAATGGGCCACATCACTCAGCCCATACTCCTTATTTATGTATGTGGGTTGATCCTATCAACACTCCCTCCTGCTACTTGATGGACTTAATCCACCATGAGCACACTAATAGATGGACCCACCTATCAGCTAAGGAGAATATGCCCATGGGATATTCTGCTCCCAATTTAATAAAATAATTTCTCATTTTAAGAAAATGATCTAAACTTCAGAAATTTGTAACTCCCAAATTGTAGATCTATTTGACCTATTTAACTTCTAGAATTTTTCTAAAAATGATATTTATCTAATGAAACTAATATTTTTCTATGTTACATCTTTTTGTTAGCTTTCATGCTGATTTACTCTTTTGATCATGTAGTTCACAAGTTTGCCGATTTACTCTTTTGATCATGTAGTTCACAAGTTCGAGGAGGATAGACATCTTGTACAAGGAGGAAGAACCACTGCCACATCAAGGCAAGCCACCTTTGACTATATTCCCTCCTATATTTACAAAATTATATTGTTTGCCAAGCTGCATTGTTCACATTAACTTGTTTGGCATTGGATTGTGAGTGCAACCTAAAGACCTCCCGAGTAGTCACAATTATATTTGTGTAGGATGTTGATATTCTCTATCCTGATTGTGATACACCAGTGCCACTATCCTCTAGATACAATTATCAAGGTAGATTGGCTTAGCTCTGCTGTCTATGCAAAAATATTAAAACTCGATACTCGGTGTCAATGTTTTTGTTAAATAAAGCTAGTTTGTGAAACCCTAATGGTATATCTACACCTTAGTTGTGTGGACTGACTATGTGACATCGTTAAGGACCGATTCTTTTAGAAATCTATCGAATCATCTTACAGTGTGACCACACATGTATTATAGAATATCCTTGAATAAGTGCTTAGTTAGTCCATGGTTATCTTGAATGCCACTAGTTGTAGAACACTGGAATGTAGGAATCAAAGACACCTGCCATCGTGATAGCTCATTTGTGGCCCTTATGATTATGATACTAGTAAAAGTAGAAGACATCACCGGTGTTGCTAAGCAAATGAAGGCATGGATTTGCCTTATATTTGATTGAGAGAGAGTCAACCTAGCTATGTGACAAGGATTTTTTATAGGTTAGGTTTGAAAGACCTTGTCATGAATGTTTGGTGCCGATGGGTAACTAGAATCAATTTAAGTAGTTGGCAATAGATTTGTGTGACCTAATATCTTGTGTATCATAGAGTTTGTAGGAGCTGAGATGTCCTATTGTGGTGAAAGTAGAGCTGAGACAACTCATTAAACTATGATGAGAAGAACAGTGATTTAAAATTTACAAAAATAATAGAGATGTTTGAGAAAGTAAAACAGAAAAAAAAGAAGAAAATAGATATAGACAAACATGAATTTGCTATTTGTTACTGATCAGATTATAAAATAGATTAAGGTACAACCTCTTATTTATGACTACAACTTAATATGCTACTGTTTTGAAAAGAAATCTCTTGAAAAACGATTGTTGCAAATAAACCCTAGTCCTATTGGTAAGTTATCTTTTTTCTAAAAAATAATTACCCTTACTCTCTGTATAAATATATTAGGATTAAAGGAGAAGAAGATGACAAACATGCTGTTGAGATCACGAACTGGATGTTGAATGGAATTTGAAAACTTTCAGATCTAGTTTTCAAGAACAGAATAAGTTAATTGGTTAGTACTCGCATAGTGACTTCCGCTTTAATGTTATTGCTTTTCACTATTATCTTTTTTTTGGCTATAATCTATAAATGTTTTGTGTGTATATACTATGGGATTGATGCATTATCACAAGTACATATTGGCTCTGGCCCTGTGTGTAGGCTGGCAAGGTTCAGGCCAACACAACATCCGGCTTCCGTGCCATCAAGTCGCCACCACCACTATGATCTAGGCCACCGATGTGACCTCAGTGCGGTGTATTCAGGCCACATTGAGATCGGCGCAGCCACGTGCAGAGTCAATAAGAGGTAAGGCAGTGACGGTAGATGGTATTCCCGAGTAACCTGGTCGCCTCCTCCAATCTCTTGAGCCAAGGTTTGCCTCCTATGACTGGCACGCTTCATCGCCTTCATGCATTTCTTCTTGGTTTCTGGAATCAGTTGTGCAGACTTGATCTTTGATATATTTTCTAATCAATTGCTTGCAACTTACTGTAATCAATTGGTGTATGATTGCACTGTAAATGATATGCACAACACTATCAATTGACGGTGGATTTTGTCATGGAAATCTTATGACTATTTTGGGCCAGAAATTGTCCAACATGTA
Organism: Oryza coarctata; assembly: GCA_030770085.1. Taxonomy (NCBI): domain Eukaryota; kingdom Viridiplantae; phylum Streptophyta; class Magnoliopsida; order Poales; family Poaceae; genus Oryza; species Oryza coarctata. The sequence goes on along the minus strand of CM061483.1, from coordinate 7,796,961 downwards.
AATTATGTATAGCTGTCGATTGCGCACTACTGGTTCAAAAACCAGCAGCAATACCGGTTATGAACCGGCAGTAGTGGCTATTTCTCTACTAGTGGCTGAAGCTTACCCTAAGTTCAGGTAAAAGTATTTTATTGTTAAGTTAAGACTGACATTGATGCATTTTTACTGTACATACCACCAATGTGCCATAGGGTAGATACTAGTACCGTCGTTCCACAGGAGGCAGTTTGCCCCTGTCTCTTGTGGCACACTGTCTAGTTCTGCTGTAGATGGGGTGATGTCAGGGCGTCGCAATTTACTTGTTGGCCCATAGATGAAACACAACACGATGCCATTCAATCTAAGAGAGATTGGTTGAATCCACCTACTATTAATGCGGTAAATATGGATAAAAACAGATTGAATAATATTCGATATAATTTATTTTAAAGTGTTTAAAATTGGGATACAGTAAGTACTTATAGAAATATAGCGCAGATTTGAATAGTATGGTGTGGATATAGATGCAAATGTGGCATCCACAAAATCCAATAAAAACTGATTATCTGAAAAAAAAATTATTATCTGGTATGCCATTTGTCGGATCAGATAAATTGAATCCGTCAGCCCAAGTAACCACTCTCTGTCCATAAAATATTAGCCGACCTGTCCAATCCATTAGTTAACCTAGACTTCTCACCAAGTCACCATCTCATCTCACTCTTGAGTAGCCGCTGCCATACACAGATGCCAACGCAACACAGGCATGCAACGGCTGGTGCCCCTCCAACCCTTTCACTCTTGCCACACACCTACATATGTTCTATTGTAATTATATTATCGTTTGTTATACTGTTGATTTGCTGTTGTATTGATTGCGTATATACACAACATCCGATAATTATAATTTGTTTTCAAGCCGAGTCCACACCATTTCCGACCTTGGGAATAATCTCTTCTGCATCTGTATCCACACATACTATCCACATCTGATCCGAATCCGTTTAAAAAATACGGTGTGGAATATGATATGACTACTATTTGTCCTAATACACTTTCCTCCTGTAAACGTTAAAATCTAGACAGTCTGATAGCGCTAAAGCGGATCGATTGAGAGGTATCCGATAACTATAGTGAAGAAGCCGATCGGATTGTAACAAAGAAAGACTTGGTTCTGATTAAAAGATATAAAGATAAGACCGAGTTTACGGAGGAGCCGTAGAATCCATGGTAGGATATTTTATATTTATAAGTTATAATCTTATCTAATTAGAAAGGTTTAGTTAGTTAATTAACTTATTTAGAGATATTTTTCTTTATGTTAGGAAATAACGTCCAATGGTTGTAAACGCGTCGGACTCTGTAAATCTAGGGTATAAATAAAGACCCTTAAAGACATGTAATCTATCTCTCAATCAATATACAATTTTGGCACATCACCACCCTAATTTATCTAGGTATTTACCGGCGGGTTCTGGCTCTCGACGAGGGGCTGCATCGGTTAAGTCCGATCTCCGGTGAAGGGGTAAGTCCCGCCACTATCCTGGTATACTTTGTTCTGTCCAAGGCTGTATCATTTAAGTTCGAACTCTTAGTCAGATTAGGTGTACCGCATCACGTCCGTGCAAGATCTATTGGCCTATCAAACTTCCTCCGCCGTCGTCAGTCTCGTGCTGCATCGGTTAGGTCCGATCTATGGGTCTGCCGATGGAGGATTGAGTTTTCGGTCTATAGATTTCTGTATGGCCTCTATCGGTATTAGCATTCTCATCTCTATCGGCATTAGCTTAGGATTTCAGCCGATACGTTAGCATTCTCATCTCTATCAGCGTCTAGTCAATAGGGATAGTCGGACAGGCCTTCTGGCCGACCGACGTACATGTCTTATCCATTCTCCTTATTAATTGTAGGGTCAAATTTACTGGCACACTCGTGAACCTCGGGGCTTAAGGATCTGCACTGGAGTTAAGCAGACTTTCTAAACCTTCGCGTGACCAAGCCATCATCTTTTTCCGATCGTGAGATTTTTGACGGTGAGCACCTCCTCTCCCACTTTTGGCCAATTTGTAGTGTGGCTTACTCCAATTCATTCTTTTGGTTTAGAGCCCATTTGACCTAAGAAGGTTTAAATATGTTTTGGATGTTTCTGTACTGGACTCATTTCTATGTTAACTTTTTCATTTAAAGTGAGCACAAAAATATAAATATAAGTGTATTATTTGTTATTGGACTGACGGCTATAGAATGAATAGGATGTGTGGATATGAAGGGCGTTTTGGAATATTGAAGATAGTGGCGTAGAAAACGTAAGGTAATAAGCTGTTACATGGTATTTCCAGAATGCCTTACTTTTCTCAAGTCCTTTTCAAGAAAGCCTTGGTTGTGTCTTCCCTGTCATTCTCCAAGAACGCCTCAAATAGGCATGCCGCTTCAAAAAAATAAAACGATTGCTTGATATTAGAATATGTCGGCAATTATCAATAACCCACAAGTAGGAAATCACATTTAATATTTGTAACAGTTCACTTATGAAGTAAATGTTTGGTACATAATCCTCTTTCAATGTTTGAAAGCTGTCATCGCTAAGTGGTTGGTATAGCAGAATCTGACGTACTAATCAAATACCTGGGCTTGGCATTGGTAGCAGAACAGAACAAAAAAATTAATATACTAATCGATGACGATCGATATCGTTTTCTCCCCGCGGAAAAAAAAATGTTATCCTCCAGCAACAACACTACTACAAAACGATTTTCACGGGTCTAGCCCTTTTTTTCCATATACTACCCAAATTGCCTTACGTCATACACCATCTGGTCCTTGGTCGTTAAGAAAACCGCTCTCACTCTCTATATATATATTTATAGATAGTTATTTAAAAAAACAGTAGGTAAAAATCATGATTTAGAATCAGTTTCTTTGGGATAATTTAGGATGATTTTTATAGGTGGTTTTCTTAAGGAAAAACATACAGAAATCAATTTTTAAGCTATTCTCTTAAGTAATTACCCTTGAAAATGAGACTAATACTATTTTAAGAAAAAAATTATAACACTACGAATGATGATAAAATTTATATAAAAATTATAGTTATCAATGAGCTCTACAATTTTAAGTATAAAGCATTGGGGACCAAATATTAGTTACAATAGAAAAATAAATTTTTGAGTTTTTCATATGCCCTCGGATGGACATACGTTCTATTTAAAAATTATGGAGCTCTATAATACATACAACTTTATAGTTAAATGATATTTCATTTAGAATCATTTAGGTACCCAAATAATTGTTACAATTTCTCATGTCTTTTTTTACTTATTTTTTGAAAATGCCCAAACTTTAAAATTTTGTAGAAAAATAATTTTAAGTTCAATTTTGGTGAACCAAAGTTATTGAAGATCCCTACAATACATTCTTTAATATGATGGGGGTCAATATTTCGTTTAATATAGTCATAACTTGTTATCTGATACAGAAGCAACTTGACATAAATGAACAATATCGTAAGCTAATATTGACGTGACCATATTAAAGAAAATATGGTAAGAATCGCAGAGAACTTTGGTTTATCTCTTTGTTCATCTCAATTAGACTTAGAATGAATTTTTCTCCTGATTTTCAAAGTTCGGTCTTTTTCAAAGAATAAAGAAAAAATGTTTTTAGAGAGGAACCACATGTAAAAATGTTTTCTCATGCAGTTACATTAAGGAATCAGCTGTTCATAGCTAGTTTTCTATGAAACCCGTCTCTAACAACGGAAAAACCCATATGTTAAGAAAAAAATCATAAATTTTTCATATAAAGTTGGATATTGTTGCTGGATATTTTTTTATTTGAGTTCGTTTAGGGTCCACGTTACAATATCTTAGATCTATTTTAAAATTTTTAATTTGTCAAACGTTCTTTGATGGAAACAAGCTCTATACCAAATTTACAGAGCTCCATGAGATGTTCAACTTTTTTACTTAATAATATTTAGAGTGTCAAGTATGAATTACAAATTTTAGAAAGATAAACTTAAAGGAATAACATCCATCCCATAGTCACAAAATACTTCATTTATTGATATATAGGTGCGACGGTTAAGAGGCTACACAGGTATTGAGTTAAGTCCTATATTCCGCATGTGTGCATATCCATGAATAGATGATTAGTAAAATGTGAAATACTTTTTTGGGTTTTTTTGCACCTATCAAAATAAAAAAATGAAAATTTATTTTCACGGTTGATTTCCTAAGAGAGCCATTTGTGAAAATGGATTTACACAGATGATTGTAATAGTCCACCTATATAAAATTGCAGATTTCTACAGGTCTTGAATCATAGACAATTCGCTAAATGGCTTTATAAATGGGTTACCAACAGGTTTTGTGCAAGGAATATATATATATATATATATATATATATATATATTGCGTTATCCTCCAGTAACAGGGAATATATTTTAACGAAAAGGAAGGATACTTACTGGTCTAATACTTGATTTGGGTTTTCAGAAGTCAAGGTCATTCTTGCAGCTTGACTTGCGTTTTCACAAGTCAAGGTCATTATTGCAGCTTTGAGGTGCAGAGTGTGTACGCTGTGGACCTGCGCTTAGAACGGGGCGTTTTATTTCATGGGTGAGTTTCATATCAATCGTGTTTTGCCAAATAACAAAGTGCAAAATTAAATTACTGTTTAAAAAAAACGTCATATGGATGTGACCAAAGCATCCAAGACTTGATTGGTATTCTGTCTCGATGGTGACTAGGGCAAAAAGACAATCAAGACATCACTAAAGTACTGTTTTATTATTCCTTTATCTGTAGATAGGTCTTCTTTGTGATTACAGGAGACAATCAAGACATCACCCAAGTCGCTGCTTTCTTCTTCCTTTATCTGTTGATATGCTGCTACTAAATAAATTCTCCATCCAACCATATGGGAAACCGGCTATTTTGGGTCGAGTTTTGGCTAGATATTTTATGAGAGGGTGTATCAACGATGTCAATTTTTTAAATAAAATATTCATAATTATTTGCATTTATTTTACCGAGGATATTCCTTTGAGGATTAAAAGAGTTTTCTTGAACCACTGTAGTACTAACACGTACACTGAGGTAAAAAAAAAAGCACCATTATCATGTTTTCCTTAAAGAGAATTGTTTATGACCGTTTAGATGACATATAAAAAAGATGAGTCCAGACTCACCTGACTTTCCTGTCCGTCGTTCTTCGTTTCTTTCACATTATATTTGCTCAAGAAGTGTAGTTTTGCACATGAGACCTATCTGCCTATCTCGCTAACTCAAGCCTACAAAACTCGTAATGGTGTCCAAGAGAGGTAGCAATGAAGCCAATACCGCTCTCTTCGTGCACCATCAGAAACAGCAGGTTTTGCATTCCTTTCGTTGTTCATGCTCTTGTGCTTCTTCTGCTTCCTTTTCTCCCTCCTGCTTGTTCATGCACCGAGCAGGACAAGCACTCCCTCCTCCAATTTCTCGCCGGGCTATCGCAGGATGGCAGCCTCGCTGCGTCATGGCGGCTGGACGTCCACTGCTGCAGCGCCTGGGAGGGTATTTCCTGTGACGTAGATGGCACAGTCACAGAGGTTTCCCTGCCATCTCGAGGGCTCCATGGCCGTATCTCACCATCATCCCTCGCCAACCTACCCGGCCTAACGCACCTCAACCTCTCCAACAACGCCCTCTCAGGTGGCCTTCCTCCAGAGCTCATGTCCTCCACAAGCCTCCTCGTCCTTGATGTCAGCTTCAACCGCCTTGACGGAGCGTTGCCGCCACCATGGCCACTAACCACTGGCCTGAAGCTGCCTTTGAAGGTGCTCAACATCTCGAGCAACCAGTTTGCCGCGGAGTTCCCAACAAACTCGTCATGGAGCGTGCTTGCAAATCTGGTCACACTCAACGCCAGCAACAATAGCTTCACCGGGCAGATGCCGGTGGAGCTGTTGTGCAGTGCCTCGCCACCGCTGGCAGAGCTCGATCTCTCGGACAACCGGTTCACCGGCGAGGTCTCCCCGGCGGTTGCCAATTGCACCATGCTCAAGGTGCTCAATGCTGCCCACAACAAGCTGAGTGGTACTCTTCCCGTTGAGCTCTTTGATGTGACCTCGTTGGAGCACCTTTCCTTTGCCGACTATGGCCTACAAGGAGAACTAGATGGGGCACACATGGCCAAGCTCACCAACCTGGTTACACTTGACCTTGGAGAGAACAGCTTTCATGGAGAGATCCTAGAGTCCATATGTCAGCTCAAGAAGCTAGAAGAGCTCAGATTGTGCAACAACAATATGTCAGGGGATCTACCGTCAAGTCTAGGCAACTGTACACGTCTCACAACCATTGATCTGAAGATCAACAACTTCAGTGGAGACCTTGGCAAGTTCGACTTCTCCGCTCTACACAATCTTAAAATCCTAGATCTCATGAGGAATAACTTCAGCGGTGTAATCCCAGAAAGCATATACTCATGCAGCAATCTGACTGCGCTACGCCTATCGTCCAACCATATCCATGGTGAGATCTCATCAAGAATAGGTGATCTCAAGCATCTCACTTTCCTGTCACTTACTAGAAACTCGTTTACGAATATCGCAAAAGCTTTCCATGTTCTCAAGAGCTCTAGGAACATCACCTCCTTGTTTATTGGACTCAACTTCATGGATGAGGCTATACCACAAGATGGGACAATGGATGGCTTTGAGAACCTCCAATATCTCACCTTGCGCACATGCTCATTGACAGGAAAAATACCCCACTGGCTAGCAAAGCTCAAGAAGCTGAAGGTACTAGATCTAGCCAATAATCAACTCATTGGACCGATGCCTAGTTGGATCAACTACCTGACCAACCTGTTCCATTTGGATGTGTCTAACAACAGCCTTACTGGGCAAATACCAGTCACATTGATGGAGATGCCAATGCTAAAATTAGATAATTTTGTAGCCCATTTAACAAGACTCTTTGATCTGCCCGTGTATAGGATCAGCGTATTGCGCCAATACCGTGCACTCACATCTTTCCCTGCACTCCTGAATCTTAGCACTAACAAATTTACAGGCGTGATTCCACAAGAGATTGGTGAGCTAACTGCTCTTTCTCAACTTGATTTCATCATGTGATTACCGTCGGATGGGATTGCCAGTGTTGATGGGATTGCAAGTGTTGGCTAAACTCTCATGGGCTCAACCCTTATTTCATTTTAATTTCTATCGACATCCAAAATTATACGGTAGAAAGACTAAGAGGTGAAAAGTAACTACATATAACAAACCCCACCCAACCCCAGGACCCCACCAACACTGGCAATCTCAACCGATGGTGATCTCAACAGCAGCGCCCCCACTCTCCTCTCAGTTGTCTCCACACTTGTGGAAACAGTTGCCTTCTCAGCAGCTTTCAACGTTCCTGGATCATATGGAGACGATGGGAAAGCGATCCTGACAGGGGATCGTATGTATGATGCCTTTCTGCTTCTGGATACATTTGCCGTGGTCAGTTCAGTGATGGCAACAATACTGCTGATCTATGGAAGAGCGTCACGGTCCAATCGCTCATGGGTAGGCTTCATGATTTCATTGCACTTCCTATGGATGTCACTTAACAGTATGGTGCTACGCTTCTTTGCTGCTATGGCCGCGGTGACAAACAAGAAGGGGGGCATGAAGACAGCCATGTCCCAGATGATCTACTACGGGATGTACTTTTTGGTACTGCTGCTTATAAGGCTTGCAATGCCAGGGTCTCTTACAGGCACTTTGAAGTTCCTGATAGGGAATTGCAAGGACAACAGCAACGTGTCAAGAGACGCATCAGCCGGCAGCATCCATTTGCCATCAGTTATGCATTTAATGTCGTCGGACCGGCTGACAACGACTTCATGCTCATCAAGTGAGGAAATGCATGATCTCCAACAAAGCTGGTTTTAGAAATTGCATCATCTAAATCGGATCTTGTCACATATTGCTGAATGATTCTAAGCACATCTTTTAAAAAAATTTCACAGATTGATCCACCTATTACCTCTGTGCTTCTGTTAGGTTCTCCATAGTTACTGGAATTACGTTGTTGGCTTCGACATTCTTCCAATCACGTTGGTTCGAAAAGATTTGTCCTACTGGACGTGCCAAAAGAACATGTTAATGTGAAAATCATCCAATATCTGCACCGGTGAGTCACATGCATGAAGGCTGAGAGGTCTGCTTAGTTTCAGTACTAGCCCTTAAATTCTTGAGGTTCAGGGTGTGCCAGTCAACTTGACATTTAAGTGAAAAAAAAATTAAAAAAAACTAGACCAATAAGTCAATTGGTAAAAAGGCCAATACGGACTTAAACTATCGGCTGTCTAGTAGATAGAGATTACTTGAAAAGTAAAAGCACATTATAAAGATAATACATCGGCTAGAATTCTGATGGAATGATGAATAAAACTATCGACTTATAAAGATTACCTTATCAAAAGCTATAATAAATTGGACATGACAATATAAAATTGAGAATAACATGATAATTTTAATAAGCCAATAAATTTTATGCTAGGGTGATAGATAAACTAGATTAGACTAAGAGATTAAATCAATGTATTCTTAGACAAAACCGAATACATTAAGATAACTAGCAAACATATAAACTTAGTTAAGATATCGGACCAAACTGAAAAAGTCTTAACTAAGCCGATACTTTCGGTACATGATGAGACATACCTCTTGCTAGAGATCAAATTTAACCGATGTAGCCCAACCCAAAGCAAGATTTCATCGGAAACTATGTTACTTCTACTCCTAGAGATGACGATGCGCCGAATTTAATTGTATTGATCAGATTCTAATATCTTAGAAGACCCTTGGGTGTACATATTTATACCGGTGGGTTTATATAAGTCCAAGACAGACACGGGATAATATTTCCTAAAGAAAAAGAAAAGAAAATTATTTCTACCTATTTACAAGAGATATTTACAAATAAAGAGTCTATTCATAACGGCGTCAAGGCACATATTCTTTTCTCACTACTTATGGAAACTTCTTTGAATCCGATTTGCATTGGGCAATTGCCATCGGCTTCATTAGCTTTTCTCTTCTGACCAAAACCATTAATGGCTCTTCAAAATTTTGGTGTTAACACATGCCCCCAGTTTTGGAGTGTGAGGATTAACACTTTGGAATTATCCTCTCTGGGTTTTTACAACTCTGAAATTTTCTTGTGGATCATTACAACATTTTATAGTCCATTTGACCCAACTTAAGTAATAAAGCCTCCAACAGTCGATGGTCTTATCCAAAGCTTCTCCCTATAAAAACTCATCATCTCTCCCAAAACGTCACATCCACATACTCATTGCAGGAAACTCTCTATCTCATTGAATCCCCTAGCGAACCTCCAGTGACTCAAAGCCTTCATCCTCTTCTACTATCTCCAGTCCTTCCCTTACGTCGTACTTAGTTAATTTCAACCCATGATGTAGCGTGAATCATTAGCTCCAAAGCCCCAAACATCAACCAATACTCCAACTAGGCTTGAGTCAATGACTATCCAAGCTACACCATAATTGAAAGCATCTGAACATCAAGCTTCTAAATATAGTGGCGATACTAAGGTTATCCCCACCATCATTGCTTCTCCATCGGACATTGGCCATTGCTAAGAAGACCCATTCCTATGGTTGATACCGATGTTCTACAATACACCATCTTGCCTTGCGTAAATTCACTTATTCTTGTTTTGTGTTTTCTTTCATTGTCCTAACATTAAACTTTTTACCGATATGTAGTTCTTAGCCAATATCTTCTCCTTTAACATCAACAAGTACTTGGAAGGAGACGAAGAAGCGGTCACTAGCACACTAACAAAGCCAAACCACTTTGTCGATCTCCGCAATCAACTAACAAACATTGTAATCCAATAGCAAGAGGCCAAGCTCGCAAAGGTGGTGCGTTGGACCCTCTATCGGCACAAGAGCAACAAATCCATTTTGCGCTCTGATGATGAAGATGCTCGCATCATTAAAGAAGTTGACAACATCTTCCTATGAGCTATCGAGTCGATTTTGAAATTCCTTGGCTGATGTAAAAACATTAATGCTTGACCGTTGACATTTTGTAATTCATGAAAAAATTGGTCTTTGAGCTTGATCTACTAATTTCGTTGTCCTCAAAACATACTTTCTTTCTTCTACATGTTTCTAAAGGTGATACATATAGTATCAGCTATCTTTAAGTGATGTAGATAGCATTGGCTTTATGTATGATAACCTCTGTAGACATTGACCGCACTTAGCCTATCTTGGAATCAATCCAACTGCTAGGGTGGTATCATTTCAAGTACTTTTTGTTAAGTGCCTTGGCAAATTCTTCTTCCTCAAGGTTTTTCAATATATACGCATTGCCCGGCACACATCGACTTATCCGATAGGATCCTTCCCAATCAGGTGACCATTTTTGAAACATGTTACCTTTGGACCCAATCGGTAATATCAACTTCCACATGAGATCCCCTTCATCAAATAACTTAGGCAATACCTTTTTATTGTAATGTCTAGCCACCCTAGCTTTATTCTCATCAATTCTTTCAAGCATGCATAGCCGATTATGGGTCAGATCCACCAACTCATTAGTCATCAAACTATAATAATCATTGGTTGTTAATTGATTTTACAAGGATATCCTTCTAGAGCTGATGTTCATTTCTCAAGGTAGTACAGCCTCATGTCCATACACAAACTGATATGGTAGCACTAGCATTGATCCATGGCATGCCATTTAATAGGCCCACAATGAATCGGCTAAGGTTGTATACCATCTCTATGGGTTTTCATCTATTTTGTGCTTGATTAACTTGATGAGACTTTTATTTGAAGCTTTGGCTTATTCGTTGGCTTGAGTATAATAAGGAGATGAATTCAATATCTTAATTCCTATGCTCGCAACAAATTGTTTAAACTCATGGAACACAAAAATAGACCCTTGATCTATTGTAATTATATGAGGAATCTTAAACCTATAAATTATATGGTCCTTGATAAATTTTATGGCATCCTTGATGTAACTTTTTTTAAATGAAGAGCTTCCACCCATTTAGTAAAATAATTCATTGCTGTCAATATGAACTTAAGCCCATTTATGCCCTTTGCTCAATGCGGTATATATCTGGCTGATCATATCAATTCCCCATAATCTTAATGGCCATGCCTTGATAATTGGGTTGATAGTTGATGCTAGGGCTCATCGAACATTTTCAAACTTCTGACAATCTTAAAATATTTTATAATACTTGAAACAATTCTCTAGCATTATTAGCCAAAAATATTCAATCCTTCTAAGCAGCCACTTTGCTTTGTATGCCGATTGATATGTTCCATAAATACCCTCATGAACTTCACACATAACCACTTTGGCTTCTTCTAGATCCAGGCACTTCAATAAAACTCTATCAATTGTTCGATAGTACAGTTCTCCATCAAGCAAAATGTACTTGTTGGCCATATACCAATGCTTTCTTGAAATTGATTATGAAGAATTCTATATCTAATCTATAATTTTTTTTCTCCAATCATCGGCCTCAACAACAGCTAACTCAACTTCTACATTTTTTTTGATCAGTCGACAATCTGAAGCAATTTGTGTAGGATCATTGGCTTTTGCATTTTGCTCTCTAGGAACATAACTCAATGATGCAATCTTAAAATCCCATAGAAATTATTGACAGTCTTTTGTGATATGATTTCAAAATCTCATCTTTGCACTTATATTCCCTAGACTATTATTTGATCGCCAACAATAAATCTCCCATGATCTCTATAGCATCGGCTTTAATTTCCTTCAATAGCTAAATTCGCTTGAGTACCGCTTCATATTCTATTTGATTATTAGTACAATAACGTTTAATCATGAAAGCAAATTCAAAATTTCACCCCCGAGGTGATATGATGATTAGGCTGATGCTACTCCCGTGTCTACATACTAATCCATTGAAAAAAAAAGTCCAAGGCACTGGCTCCACATATCCCATGGAATCATCACAATGTTGTACAATGAAATTGGCTATTACTTGTCCTTTTACCGCTTTAGCCAATTCATACCGAAGGTCAAACTCCATTAGAGTAAAGATCTATTTTTCAATCCTTCCCTTCAACACTAGAGCTAATAGCATGTACTTTACCACATCGATTTTACACACCACTGTGCACTCAATCAATAGAAGATAATATCTTAATTTTGTGCATAAAAAACATAAATAAAGATAGTTTTTCCACCATAGGGTATCTTATTTCAGCATCCAAAAGTCTTCTGCTAAGATAAAACATAACTCGCTCTTTTCTTTCAAACTCTTGAACTAAAATAGATCTGATAGATTTCTCATCAGTCAAGAAGTATAATCTAAATGGCCTTCCTTCTGTAGTGGAACCAAAGACTATTGGGGAACTTAAATAATCTTTAATTTTATTAAATATTTTGTGCTATTTAGCTCTCCACACAAACTCTTGATTGACTTTTAATTTCAACAACAGAGTAAAAGGCTTAATTCTCTTTGATAAATTTAAAATAAACCTCCTTATGAAAATAATTTTACCGATCAAATAATGTAGCTTGTTTTATTGACCGATGGTTATGTATCTTTGAAAGCTTTTATGCTTCATTGGTAGAACTTGATGCCTCTTTCATGCAGTATGAACCCTAAAAACTATCTAGCTGATACGCCAAAAGCACGCTTGTTGGGATTCATTTTTAGTCCATATTTCATTGTCCTCTCTAGCACCCTTTGTAGATCGGCCAGATGCCCTTCAATGCTTTAGATTTAACCACCATATCATCTATATAAATTTCTACCAATGAGTTGATAAGATCATGAAATATATAATTCATAGCCCTCTGGTTAGTAGCTTCGTCACTTTTAAGCCCAAATGTCATAACCACCCATTCATACAAGCCAATTGATCCTAGACATCTAAACGTAGTTTTTGCAATATATTCTTCAACCGTAAAAATTTGATTATATCCTGCATTGTCATCTATAAAGCTGATAACTTTGTACCCTAATGCTGCATCCACCAGAATATTTGCAATCAGCATTGGATACTCATATCTGGGTATAGCCTTATTCAAGTCCTAGAAGTCGACACATACCCTTAATTTTCTATTTTTCTTTTTCACTAGGACTATATTAGATATCCACTTAGCATATCGGCATGGCCTAATAAAATTACATCATACAAACTTCCAATTTCCATCTTAATTTATTCATATAATTCTACCTTGAATCGCCTTAGAGGTTGTTTGTACAGCCGTTATCTTAGCTTCATATGGAGTTAATATTTAATAATCGATCGGCTAAATCCTGGCATTTCATGGTACTCCCAAACAAAACAATATTGATGTTCCTTCAATAATTTTATTAATTCTAAATTCAGGACACAATTTAGCACTTACAAATGTTGACCTTAGCTTATCTCCAGGACCTATGTGCATTACATCCAAATCATTGGCTGACATAAATCCTTATCCTAATTTTTCTTCTATATCATCTATGGTGCCTTAGAATAATAACTATGAGCTGATTTCATTATTTGGTTGTATATCGTGGTCCGTAATCTTAAGAAAATCCCCTTCCCACACGAGTCCAGACAGGCAAATCGGCTATTGTTATATTAACCGATCTATCTTCTAGTATAACTTCCACTTGATCTCCCTACCACTGATTTAAACTTTGATGCATAGTGAAAGGTATGCAACAATTCGCATGAATCCAATCCATACCTAGGAGCAAGCTAAATGATCATTTTTCATCAATCACAAAAAACATCATAGGCAAGGTCTTACTTCCCACATTCAACTCCACATTTAAGACCACTTTTGCCTCTGATGAATTCCCTTCAAAGTCTTTTAGTACCATATTTGTCTTGATGAGATCCTCGGCAGTTTTCTCAAGCTTGCGGTATATAGTGTAAGGCACAATTTTATTGCTACCCCCACAACTAGCATTTTTGTCATTAGCTTACCATCAACATGTCCATTGATGTATAGTGGTCACAAATGCTGATGCTTGGATTCTTCAAGCTTATCAAATATAGTTTGTTAGGGTTGCAACATCAATTAGGCTACAGATTTCTTGCTCTCATCATCATCACACAAAGGAGTTTCATACTCCATGGATAAAATAAACACCATATTGCTAGGAGCCGATGGTCCTGTTTGATCAGTTTTTTGCTTAACAAGCTACACCTTCCTAGTCCTTTTTGGGTCGACGATTGACTTCCTCATACCTTTATTGTTGCTCCGCTATTTATTCTTGGTACCATAATCATTGTACCTTTGTTTTTTAATTTTTGGTTAAAATTCCACTAGGGCACCACTGAGAGTTCTAAACTTGTTGTCCTTCATTAAATTCCTCATTAATTCCTTCATCAAGTTCATCATCAACCGCTTTGAAAAAATGTTCATGAATTGGCCCCAAATGGTCATGAACCGATGTCTGTTTCTTTGATGTCTGATCCTAAACCGGTACATGCTAGCGTGAGGACCTCTCATATTCAAAGCATTATGGCATGTTATCACAACACTCAAGGCAATCATCAAATGATGGTAGACTCATCCTTGATCCTAATAGAATTGCAAAAATGGATAATCCTAATGTAGATCATATTGGAATACCTCTCTGTATATGAAGCCCCAAGCTCTCTTTCTTGGAGCCTTTGATATTTACCAATCAGCTACGATGAGAAGACCTTTTATTCTCCATAATTTTTATTTGTCTGGTGTCCCCTCTCATTGACTTGACCTTTCGAGTATCCTATATACACCATGTTTACTGGAAAAGGGTGTCCACATTTTTTCATCGGCTTTTTCGCATCATCAAACTTAATCCTCTCTTGCTCGATAGCCAATTGAATTTGTTGCCAAAACACATTACACTTATTTGTATGCTAAGAAATTAAATTGTGCAACTAGCAGTATTTTTTCTTCTTAAGTTCATTAGCTAATTGAATCACGTGGTTTGGAAGATGTATTTGTTTCTCTTGAATTAACGAATCAAAAATTTTATTGGCCTTATTTATATCAAAATCATACCTATATTCTTTTCCCATATCTTTAATCTAAGGACATGATATTGTTTTCTTGTTTTTCATCTACTCTACTAGGATGATTTCAATATCAGAATCCTCCTACCATTCTAAATCTGATGAAAATCCCTACACTTGTGGAATTCTTCGCTGGAACTTTTCTTTCCTTGCCTCTTTGAATCAGCGTTTATGAGCTGATACTTTCTGTACTAAATGCACCAAACTCTTAAATTCTTGTGAGGAAAATTTCTCCTTGATGAGAGCTAGTAATTCCTGGAAAGCCAACTCAGCCAATTATTTATCACTTAAATTTAAACTATAGTATTGATTGCACACATCCTGGAATCTCTCGATGTATTCTAGGACTGATTCATTCATCCTATGATTCACCAATGTAAATCTCTCAACCGCATTTCATGAATTCTAGCAAAAAAATATCTATGAAATTATTTTTCCAGATTGGGCCATCCTCTGATTAAATTTGGCGGTAAAGATGAAAACTATGTAAATGTAGATCTAGATAATAATAGCCTAAATAATCTAACCCTCAAAGCTCCTCCTCTGAGGCCTTCCCACATTGAGCTAAGAATCGGCCAATGTGTTCCACTGTAGATATATTATCTTGTCCTGAGAGTTTTAAAAAATCTGGCACCCTGTATTGGTCAAGCAATGGAACCATATCAAACCAGTTAGGGTACAAACGCCAATACAAGAAGGTTTGTTCCTTTGGTTTTAATCCAAATTATTTCCTTCGACTATCCTTGTTGTCTATTCATCATCTCGCACATTGTCCATCGGATAATATTATAAAGTCAATGGTATTTGCCCTTGTGCCTAGTAATCTCTTTGCACTTGACTCCAATCAAGGATCTCACCATGCTGATTCAGGTATCCTCTATAATAGATGGTCTGATGGTATCTAGGAGGAGTTCCATTATGCTGCCCCCCAAACTGCATTTGTCTAGAAGAAATCAAACTGGAAACCACATCTCTTTCTAGTCCATAAGTTACTTGAGAAACTTTTAATGTTATCGACACTTGTGCACATGTGACAACGTGTGCCGATGACCTTTGTAGAAGATAAACATGACTTTGATAAAGTTCCTGAGCAATCAATCCATCCACTGTCTTTTTAATCAGATTCTAGAGTGTGTTCACCAACACCCCGGATTGATTTATTAATGTATGGTGCATAGCTTTATTGACCAAGTCACGGAAAGATTTATGTGGACTACTAGGTTCTAGTTGACTTGAATCTCCAATTAGAACTGGTTTTGGAAATTGCATCTTTTGAATCAGTCCTTGTAGTATCATGCTGAATGTTTTTAAGCATAGCTTTTAAAAATCCTTCACAGATTGCTCCACATGTTGCTTCTATGCTTTTGTTAGGTTCTCCAAGGTGCCCAGAATTACGTTGTTGGTTTTGACTTTCTTTTTAGACATGTTTGTTCGAAAAGATTTGTCCCACCGGGCATGGTAAAGAAGCGTGTTAACGCAACAATCATCCGATATCTGCACCAATGAGTCATACACACGAAGACTTAGTTCAAGTGCAGATACTTAAATTCTTGAGGTTTAAAGTGTGCCAGTCAATTTGACAAAATTAAACCAATTAGCCAATTGGCCAAAAGATCGATACGGACTTAAGCTATTGGCTGTCTAACCAATAGAGATTAGTTGGAAAGTAAAAACATATTGACTTATCATGATTTATCTTATCAAAAGCAATCTAACAGATCAGATCTAACAAGACATTATAAGATTGAGAATAACAAAATAAACTTAATGAACCGATAAATTCTATGTTAACATGATAGATACACTAGATTGGACTAAGAAAATGAATCAATACAGTTTTAGACAGAACCGAATGTATCAAGATAATCAAGAAACGTTAGCTGACCGATCTAAGAAAGTCTTAACCAAGATAATATGCTTGCTATATGAAGAAACTTATCTCTTGCTGGAGATCGAACTTAACCGATGCAGTCCAACCCAAAGAAATATATCATTGGAAACTATATTACATCTACTCTAGAGGGAGCGATGCACCGAATTTGATTATATTGATCTAATTCTGATCTCTTACAAAACCCCTAGGTGTATATAATTTTAACCTTGGATAAGGACACGAGATAATAAAAGAAAACTATTTATGTGTATTTATAAGTGATATTTATAAATAAGGAGTCAATTCGTAATACCTTCAAAAGATAAGTACTTTTCTCTCTACTTATAGAAACTTCTTTGATGACTGTCAGCTTCATTGTCTCTTCTCTTCTGACCAAATCTATTATCGGATCTTTAAAATTTTTGTATTAACAGTATTTAATGTCATAATGTTCATAGTACAATGTTGTGTAGCTATTACTTCTGTTGACATCACTAGAAACCTTCCTTGATGTATAGACACCCGGTATTTAGGTTGGTTCATCTAAGTGTAGTTCGTGGCAACCAGTACAAAAGTTAAAAAGCACAAGATAATCATTGCATAGCATCACTGCCTAGATCATACAGCATAAGTCAATGCAACTTATGTCATCACTTGCACCTACACAAATTGTAAGCATTATACTTACTGGTTCTCCAACAAAAACCATACAAATACTTAATTAGAATTGAATGTGATTCACCAGTGCCTTACACCAGGGTTATCACTGCCCACACCACGTGATATAGTAGACAAAGAACAGAAGCCCAAAGTGTGTTCACAGTTAGGAATCAAAATAAAATCTAACATTCTGGATATGCTTTCAATATTAGCACTAAAGATCAACACCACAAATCCAGACAACGTTGTTTCACAGCACATACTCAAGTTCTACTTATTACAATAACATAGGTTCATACTGTTGGCACGTGATTTCAGCCAATCGAAATTCCGTCCACGTTGTTTGTCTGCGGGATCGCGTGCAAGGAGCAGAGCAGCAGCAGATCGGCCACAGGCAGTACTATCCAGTACTCTGGAGAGATCGATCTGTGCACAAGTAGCAGGCAAAGCACTTTTTCACTATTTTTGCTACAGCCACACGTGAGTGTACCATAATATTAAAAAATGTCAGAGATCAACATCGACAACATTATCAAGCCGGATTGAGCGTGGCATCGAGGAGTACCGTCGGCAAGCACTGGCCGGCTGTACAAAGACGCACCTTGGTGCCACCAAGAAACTGTCAGCGTCACATCTTCCACCCACTTTTGAGGTAAAAACTAAGGTATTCAAAATTACTATGTATCCGGAAGATTATGCGCATATTATTGATATATATGGTGGAGCATCTTTTACAAATAAAGTATCCACCATGTTAATTAAATATTAGAAGTCCACATTAAAAATTTAGGTCTTAGAATTGCATTCGGCCACGATCTAAACCTCACAGTGGATCCCAACGCGTTGAAACTACCAAACTCTAATTCTATCATCGTATTTCCTATCACCTAGCCGATAGGGTGAACCATATCGGTTCACCGGTTAATTGACTTACGGATCTTGTCATCTATCTTCTTATGTCAAATTGTATCTTCTAGACCTTTAACATGATCAGGACGTCATCTCCTCTTATCGGACCTCCACCGGCCAGTTCACAGTCTCATTCAACCCGATCAGACTCTGTGAGATTTAGCGACCAACAGAGGCCTATGAAAAATTTCCGGACAAGAGTTTGTTAGAAGAAAGTTTTTGGATAAAATTTTTGTAGACGTAAGTTTTATAGATGAAAGGCATTTTTTTAAAGAAAGTATGTGCTGACCACATATATAAGCCAATTAGCCATTCTCCATCGATTACGGCGATGGCTACAAAAGGACCAGCGGTAGCCCAGGCCTTCCCCAATTACACGTCAACCAACTTAATTGCACGCACCTATCATATCACTCAATTATTGTATCTAGTTCTTTTTTTTTGTTAAAAACTGAAAACAAAGAAATGGACAAGTATGCAGGTGTTAGGTATTAAAACAAAGAAATGGACAAGCTATTTGTTGACTGAGCAGATACTGACGTGTCTATTGTAAATTTGTAATCTTGGGGATGGTGGCATCTAAGAACGTTTATAAATCCTAACAGGTACTTGCATTCATAAAAAAAAGAAAGAAAGCTAACCAATGGATCCCACACCTGCAGACTCTGGGCATGACATTCCTGAAGACCAGTTCATGTGCTCTGAACTCTACATCGCAGCATTTGAAGGGCGCACGGATAAGATCACCGGACTTTTAGAAGGAAGCGGCGCCACCACAGCAGCCGCCGGAAACGGCTGGCTATTACCGGCGGCTCAACCAACTGGTAATTTCCAAGCCCCTTGATCAGTTTGGCATCTGGGTTGCAGCTCGTCTTGCTGCCGTTTCCTGCTCGTGTTGGACGAAATGGGATTGGGGGAAAATCATAAGTTCGCTTGAATATGATTTTTAGAAGTAAAATCATTGAATGAGGATATCAAAATTCGATTTCAAACACGTTATTTTCAGCTAAACACCATGAAGCTTGCAACATTCACGAGGTGACCGCAGAGCGCAGCACGCTCCTCCACATCGCCGCCGTGCAAGGGCACGACGACCTGATCGCCGAGCTATGCCGCCGGGACAGCAGCCTCCTCTCCGCGGCGAGTTCGTCGGGGGACACACCGCTGCACTGCGCTGCCAGGGCGGGGCACGCCGGCGCGGTCCGCTCCATCGGCCAGCTGGCACGCGCGAACGTGGAGGAGGACAGGCTGCGGGAGGCCCTGCGCGGCAGGAACGAGGCCGGCGACACGGCGCTGCACCTCGCCGCGAGGCACGGCCACGGCGAGGCGGCGGAGGCTCTGGTGCAGGTGGGTCCCGAGATGGCGGCCGAGCTGAACGGCGCCGACGTGTCGCCGCTCTACCTGGCGGTGATGAGCGGGTCGATGCGCGCCGTCAGAGCGATCCTCTGGTGCAGGGACGCGTCGGCTGCCGGCCCGAAATCGCAGAACGCGTTGCATGCTGCCGTTCTCCAGTGTTCAGGTCAGTTACTTCATTTTTCTTTTTACCTGTGAGATTCGGTTAATTTAATTACTGTGTATTCTCTATTGGAAATGAAATAACATGTATTTAATTCAAGGGACAGTGATTTTCAAGGATTTGGTGTCAACTTTATAATTATTAAGTATATATGGAAAAACGGTCGAATATCATTTATGAGTAGGGCTCCATACATGGAACGATTATAGTCTTCCTCTCCTCTTGTTTATTAAACCAGCTGGGAATGCATGTTTAAGTCAAAATTGGAGGAATGGAACTTGGTAACAAGTTGACGCCGTGTTCACATTGATGAAAGACCAACAATCATTTTTATAAGCCTCCTGTGTGAAGTTGATTGATTTCGATGTGACATGAGGCACGGGAAGGTCAAAGTACGTTATGAAAATTGTGAAGATAAGTATTACACAACAAACCAAGCCATGGCAAAGCGTGTCCTTTATGTAGAATATACTAATTTATGTGACTGAGAAAATACTTCTTCTGTCTTTTATTATTATAGGATCCAACCAGCTCAAATTATTGTGAAATTTACACTAAAAATCAATGTGATGAATTTGGGATCTTTACTAAGTTTATATCCAATGTCTTCCTTTAACTAATCCGCAAGGGCCAGTACAAGGGTGGTGAACAGTCTATACTTCCAGTGTGCTAACATGAATTCATTTTCCTTGTACATTTTGTTCAACTCTGTATGTATTACTAGGATAAATAACATCATTAAAAACTACTCTGCTACTTTTAGAAATGGTCTGTTTGCTACTGCAATGGAAGCTAGGACTGGTCACCGAGCTTGACAGCAATAGGAGCAGCCCACTACACTTTGCTTCGTCTGACGGTGACTGTTCCATCATCAAAGCAATCTTAGCTCATGCACCTCCCAGAGCTGCACACATGCAGGACAACCAGGGCCTCTCGCCACTGCATGCCGCGGCGCTGATGGGACATGCATCTGCAGTCCGGTTGCTCGTCCAATTTTCACCGGCTTCGGCAGATATTCGAGACAAGCACGGCAGAAGCTTTCTACATGTTGCAGCTATGAAAGGCCATTCTTCCATCATCTCAGATACTATTATAAACAGGATGCTCCAGCATCATCTGAATGCTCAAGATAGGGAGGGGAACACGCCTCTCCATTTAGCGGTGGTTGCAGGGGAATGCAAGGTTGTTTCTAAGTTGTTATCAAGTGGAAAGGTGCAAACTTATATCATGAACAATGCAGGCTGCACACCATCTGACCTTGTGAAAGATTGCAGAGGTTTCTATTCAATGGTAATGCATCTCTATGGTATATCCTTAGGGAAAAAAATGTAATTTGGTAGCACTGTTGAATTAGTTAAGTAATAGGCTTAATGAAATACCAATTTGCAGGTAAGGTTAGTGGTGATGATGTATGGCTCAGGAGCACGGTTCCAGCCACAGAGGCAAGATCAGATAGAGAAATGGAATGGCCAGGACATCATGAAATGGCGAGAGACAACGTCAAAAAATCTTGCAGTTGTCTCCACACTTGTGGCAACAGTTGCCTTCTCAGCAGCTTTCAACGTTCCTGGATCATATGGAGACGATGGGAAAGCGATCCTGACAGGGGATCGTATGTATGATGCCTTTCTGGTTCTGGATACATTTGCCGTGGTCAGTTCAGTGATGGCAACAATACTGCTGATCTATGGAAGAGCGTCACGGTCCAATCGCTCATGGGTAGGCTTCATGATTTCATTGCACTTCCTATGGATGTCACTTAACAGTATGGTGCTAGGCTTCTTTGCTGCTATGGCCGCTGTGACAAACAAGAAGGGGGGCATGAAGACAGCCATGTCCCAGATGATCTACTACGGGATGTACTTTTTGGTACTGCTGCTTATAAGGCTTGCAACTCCAGGGTCTCTTACAGGCACTTTGAAGTTCCTGATAGGGAATTGTAAGGAACAACGGCAACGTGTCAAGAGACGCATCAGCCGGCAGTATCCATTTGCCATCAGTTATGCATTTAATGTCGTGATGTTCATAGTACTAAGTTGTGTAGCTATTACTTCTGTTGACGTCACTAGAAACCTCCGTTGATGGGTGCAGTGTATGGACACCCGGAATTTAGGTTGGTTCATGCCAACCAGTACAAAAGTGAAAAAGCACAAGATAATCATTGCATAACATCACTGCTTATAGATCATACAGCATATGTCAATGCAACTTATGTCATCACTGGCACCTACACAAATTGTAAGCATTATACTTACTGGTTCTCCAACAAAACCATACAAATACTTAGTTAGAATTGAATGTTATTCACCAGTGCCTAACACCAGGGTTATCACTGCCCATACCACGTGATATAGTAGACAGAGCACAGAAGCCCAAAGTGTGTTCACAGTTAGGAATCAAAATAAAATCTAACATTCTGGATATGCTTTCAACGTTAGCACTAAAGTTCTACATATTACAATAACATAGGTACATACTGTTGGCACGTGATTTCGGCCAATCGAAATCCCGTCCACGTTGTTTGTCTGCGGGATCGCGTGCAAGGAGCAGATCGGCCACAGGCAGTACTATCCAGTACTCTAGAGATCGATCTGTGCACAAGTAGCAAGCAAAGCACTTTTTCACTATTTTTGCTACAGCCACACGTGAGTGTACCATAATATTGAAGAATGACAACGTTATCAGGCTGGATTTTTTGGCGCTGCCGGAGGAGGTGCAGCAGGAGATTGAGCGTGGCATGGATCATTTCACGCTGTCTCCGATTGTCCACGATGGTGCGCGCCCTTCACCCACGC
Organism: Oryza coarctata; assembly: GCA_030770085.1. Taxonomy (NCBI): domain Eukaryota; kingdom Viridiplantae; phylum Streptophyta; class Magnoliopsida; order Poales; family Poaceae; genus Oryza; species Oryza coarctata. The sequence goes on along the minus strand of CM061483.1, from coordinate 7,774,157 downwards.
TGGCAGAGCGGTTACGAGCCGCTGATTGAATCGCACGAGAGCCGAAAGATGCCCACGATCTTCTCGCGGGAGATACCTGCTAGTACTATCATGAAAGCACTGTCTGATAAATTCCGAACACGGCGGCAGGAGATCGCTGTACAAGTCTGCGCGTGGCTGGGGTCGTGGACGTGAGGTGCTCAAGCAGACTAGCACAGGAATCACGTTCTTAAGGTGTACGTGCGCCGAAGGGCAAGCATGTTGTCGCACAGTTGCCAGGAGAAAGATCACGATAGGGGATCTCGTCCTTAGGCACAGCAGGAGCAAGTAAACGTCAGGTGAGCTTTGGCGAGCACACGGCTAGGACCATGATGGCAAGCTGATCGTGGGAGAGGAATTCTGTTGTGCGGCTGTGCCTTTTAAGGACGAGATCCCCTGTTGTGATCTTCTCCTGGCACCTGCGCGAGAACGAGCTTTGCCCTTCTGCCCGCCTGAACCTGACGACGAGATTGCTCTGCGTGAGCACCTCGCGTCCACACGGCCCCCGCCGCGCGCGGTCTCCTGCAGCAATCTCTTGCCGCCGTATTCTGGATTTCTGATCTAATAGTGCTTTCGTGGTACTGGATATCTCCCGCAAGGCGATCTTGGGCACCCTCGGCGTGATTCGCGGCACGTCGTGACCCCACTGCCAGACAGCCTGGATGATTTCTGCTGCATCTCAAACCCGGAAGATGGTGCTATGTGAAAGTTAATTTGTCATCCCCCAGTGCAAAGTGAAAATATAGACTAAACCCGGTGCAAAGAGAAATCAGTCAATCTACCCGTTGCAAAGGGCAAACTACTCTTTAATTTTTACCTAATTATAACCTAACCATTTCTCACTCCCCCACATACCCCATATTTAGACTTTTTCCTTCCTCCTTGATCTTTCCAAAATAATATAGCATCCTATGGGACAGAGGGAGTAGCTCGTAGGCCAGCTCAAGATCAGCTCGCTAGCCATATATGTTAGGGCCTCAATGTCGCCGATTCTGTTCAACTTGTCCTGTCGTTCGAGGGCACCCTATTTACCAGCTCCAAAGGCGTTGCGTCTCCTTCCTTCCCCAGTTATATTTGTGTTTAACTCAACTGTAACCTGTTGGTACCCACGTATTAAAACTAGTGCTATGGGTTGTTAACAATATGCAAGAGTTAACGAACTTTTTCTGCATTTAGTTCGGTATACAACAAAAGATATCTTACAATACAGATTGCCCAATGAATAATCACGTCGGACTGAGATGCGACACTTATGTGTATTCTAGTACAAGGGAGGTGCCATCTCAACTCGTCTATATATCCTACAGAGACGTGCATACATATGAAAAAGAAAACGATGGAGATGACACCTGCGACCATGAGATTCCTGAACACCTATTCATGTGCGCTAAACTTTACATCGCAGCGTTTACGGGCACACGAATGAGATCATCAATTTCTTAGAAGGAAAGCGGTGGCTCCGCCTAGGAGCCGACGAACGGCCGGCCTGAAAAAATATAGGGTAACTATGGTTGTTTACATTGGCTCACCATAAGTTGCATGTTTATATATAGAACAAGAATTACAGATATAGATAGTTTTAAACTAGAACTTCTAACTTAAGTTCTATTCTATTTATAGCAAATTACAGGAGTCCATTTATCCTTGACATATGCTCGGTTACAATCCTAGTGTAACACGTTTACAATCTCTAACACCCTCGCTCAATCTAAACTTTCCTAACCACCTTGAAGTTTGAGATTGCGAATAAATGTATTCATCTTTGCAACCGGTAAGGCTTTTGTAAATCCATCCGCCAACTGATCTCCAGAAGCGATGAACCGAACGTGTAGCTGTTTTCTCATAACTCTTTCACGCACAAAGTGAAAATCAATTTCAATATGCTTTGCTCTAGCATGAAACACGGGATTAGCTGATAAGTATGTTGCACCAAGATTATCACACCAAAGAACTGAGGTGCGATGCACTTTAACCCCAAGTTCGGTCAACAGTTGCTCAAGCCATATTATTTCTGCAGTAGCATTAGCCATCGCTTTATATTCTGCTTCTGTACTAGATCTTGAAACAGTTGGCTGTTTTCTAGCACTCCATGATATAAGATTACTTTCATAAAATATTGCGAAGCCTCCAGTAGAACGCCTATCATCTGTATCACCTGCCCAATCTGCATCAGAGAAGGCACTGATGAATGACGACAATACCTTTTGAATATGCATCCTGAGTCCAATGGTGTGTTGTACATATCTAAGTATTCTTTTAACTGCAGTCCAATGAACTGAGGTCGGTGCATGAAGAAATTGGCAAACTCTGTTAACAGCAAAGGATAAATCTGGTCGTGTATTTGTTAAATACTGAAGAGCACCAACTATGCTTCTATAGCGAGTAGCATCTTCTGGACTGAGAGGAACACCATCATAGCTCGACAGCTTCTCAGATGCAGATAAATGAGTCGTGCAGGGTTTGCAGCCGAGCATTCCAACACGCTTCAACAAGTCTTGTGCATACTTAGCTTGAGATAGAGTTATGCCATCTAACTCTTCTTTAACTTCTATACCCAAGAAGTAATGTAACTTGCCAAGATCCTTTAGTGTAAAGTCTTCTTTTAAATCAGCAAGAAGAGTTGTCACCGCTTCAGGTGATGAGCTTGTAATGATAATATCATCAACATAGATAAGCATATAAATAGTTGTACCACCCCTATGATATATAAAAAGAGACATGTCTAATTTTGACGGCACAAAACCTAGAGTGATTAATTTGGAGCTTAACCTGGAGTACCACACCCTGGGCGCCTGCTTTAGCCCATAGATAGCCTTGTCCAACTTACATATATATCCCGGTGTTTTAGTGTCCTCAAAACCCGGAGGCTGCTTCATATAAACTTTCTCTTCCAGAACACCATGCAAGAACGCATTCTGCACATTAAGTTGTCTGAGGCACCATCCCCTTGACACTGCAATAGAGAGTACCAATCTAATTGTAGCTATCTTGACAACTGGGCTGAAAGTGTCTTCATAGTTGATGCCATAGCGTTGCTTGAATCCCTTGGCAACTAATTGAGCTTTGTATCTATCAATACTCCCATCGGCTTTTCGTTTGATTTTGAAAACCCATTTGCAATCAATAATATTCTATCCAGTTTTTCTTGGAACGAGATGTCAAGTTTTATTCTTAGCTAGAGCTTGAAATTCCACTTCCATTGCATCACGCCACTTTGGATCTGAAATATCTTCATCAACGGAATTAGGTTCACCAGTAGCATTAAACATGCCATATCGAATCATACCATCATATAGCTTCTTTGGTTTGATAATACCGCTTTGCAACCGTGTTTGGTGACACGGGGGATCAGGTGTGGCTGCTGGAGAACCAGATGTTGTAGAAGATCCAGATGTTGTAGAAGATCCGGGTGGCACAAATTCATGTGCACCTGATGCTGTAGCATGCAGTGGTGGTGGAGACTCCTCAGACGCATGCAACGTCCTAGGTGGAGACTCAGGCACCACCGCATTACCCCCACCTGTCGCCGCACTGTTGTCCTCTGGCACAGCAACAGCGGTCAGCAGCGGTACTGATGTTCCCCTAGGCGGTGTAGCAGGCAAAACAACACCGTTCGACGAGCTGGAAGGAGACAGCGTTTCCACCTGGGAGCTGCAGCCTGGGCTATGTGCGCAACGTTGTGCCGGTAGCGCTGGGAGCATAGGCATGAGACCTGCAATTTTCTCAGATGATTCACTAGAAACAGCAGGTACGTCAGTAGTATTAGTAATATCAGATGCAGTACAGTCATCATCCCCTGGATTTTGAAGGGAAAAAGGCAGTAGGACAATTTCTTTTCTAAGAGAGGCACCGGCGTTAGGATGGAGCTTTGAAAAGGGAAACACGGCTTCATCAAAAACGACATCACGGGAGATGTAAATGCGTCCGGTGGAGATGTCAAGGCACTTGAAACCTTTGTGCATGGAACTATAGCCAAGAAATGCACATTGGGTGGATCGAAAAGATAACTTCCTGGAATTATATGGCCTCAGATTGGGCCAACAAGCACAACCAAAAACACGAAGATTGCTATAATCGGGTGCATCATGAAAAAGACGAGTACTAGGAATTTCAAAATCAATAACCTTGCTGGGAAGAATATTAATGAGATAGGTAGCTGTAAGCAAAGCTTGATCCCAAAATTTTAAAGGCATGGAAGCATGAGTAAGAAGAGCTAAACCAACTTCAACAATATGTCTATGTTTGCGTTCAGCAGCACCATTTTGTTGATGAGCATGAGGACAGGACACACGATGTGTGATCCCAATTTGCTTGAAGAAAGAATTTAATTTTTCATACTCGCCTCCCCAATCCGATTGAACACAAAGGATCTTCTTAGAGAACTGTCTTTCTACTAAGTTTTGAAAATCTTGGAAAACTCGAAAGACATCAGATTTATGCTTCAACAAATATATCCAGGTGTATTTGCTATAGTCGTCAATGAAGCTAATATAATAGCTATAACTCCCAACAGAGATGGGTGCAGGCCCCCACACATCAGAATAAATCAGATCAAGAGGAGCACTAGAGATTTTATTAGAAACAGAAAAAGGCAGTTGATGGCTCTTGGCCCTTTGACACGAATCACAAATTGACTCAACATTCTTGGAACTAGCACACGGCAACTTATTTAAGCTAAGGATCTTCTGAACTATGGGAGTAGCAGGATGACCTAGACGACTATGCCATAACGATGTAGAAGGGACATGGACTCCAAAAACTTCATGCTTTGACTCTATTTTCTCTTCCGATGGAATGAGAGGATACAGGCCACCTTTGCATCTACCGTGATGTAAAATCCTCTTCATTTCCTGATCCTTAACGAGAAAGGAATCAGGGTGAAATTCAAGGAAAGCATTGTTATCTTTGGCAAGTTTATGAACTGAAATAAGGCTTTTGGCAGAAGAGGGCACATGAAGAATATTGTTCAAATGAAGTTTACTGAAAGGGGTATGAAAAACTGTATGCCCAATATTACTAATACTCATACCTTTGCCGCTGGTGTTATGAACTTGTTCATTGCCACTATATTTATCACGGACGGTCATCTTGTCAAGTTCGCTGGTGATATGGTTAGTGGCCTCGCTGTCCGCATACCAATTTGTATCAACACCATAAGCTCCTGCTGGTCGCCCACGGTACTGATTGTCTTCCTCATAGCGAAAATAGCATTGATTGGCTTCATGATTTGTCTTCTTGCAGATTTGACAGGGCGCCTTTTTTGTGACTTGCGAGCTATTGCCTTGATTATTGTTGGTGTAACTCTGATTGTTGTTGCTGTTCTGTCCATTGCGCGATGAATTGAACCGGCCTCCACCATGTCGACCACCAGAACGACCACGGTTTCCATGACCGCGAGATGCCATGTTAGCTGAAGACTGGAACTGATCGGTCCCTTGATACATCTCGAGCCGAAGATCGTACTCCATGAGTAGAGAATATAATTCAGAGAGTGAAAGATCTCCTGATCGGCCCATCATAGAAGAAACAAAGGGGTGATAATCAAAGTCTAAACCATTAAGTAGATGAGCAACCACCTCATCATCCCCGACGGTGACGCCGGCTGACGCGAGCTCATCCTTGATGTTCTGCATCTTGTTGAAATAGGCTGTCATAGTGAGGTTGCCCTTCTTAGTGGTGGCCAATTGCATGCGCAGATTTGTAACCCGCGCTCTTGATTGTGCTGCAAACATAGCCCCTGGCGCCTTCCATGCCTGTGCAGAAGTTGTTGCAGTCGTGATCCCGGCGAGGACCTCCTTGGAGACCGAATTCACCAGGTAGCTGAGTAGCTGCTGATCTTTTTTTACCCATGAGTCATGCTCTGGGTTGGGAATCTCCTTCTTCTTGCCGTCGACTTCAGCTTCAAGGACTTGTCGCGGCTCGGGGATGGTTCCATCCAGAAAACCAAGCGCCTTGGCGCCACGGACAGCGGGCAGGAACTGCGTCTTCCATAGGACGAAGTTATCTCGTGTCAGCTTGTCACACACCGGATGTCCAAAAGGAGAGGACGGGTATCCTTCGCCATGAGCGGAGGACGAAGACATCTTGTCGCGGGAGGAGCGTCACGAGCAGGTCGCAGCCCCCTTGTTGCGAGAATTTGACGAGATTTTTGTAGATCTATTCTAGGAAGAGGCGGCTCTGATACCATGAAAAAATATGGAGTAACTATGGTTGCCTACATTGGCTCACCATAGGTTGTATGTTTATATATAGAACAAGAATTACAGATATAGATAGTTTTAAACTAGGACTTCTAACTTAAGTTCTATTCTATCTATAGCAAATTACAGGAGTCCATCTATCCTTGAGACATGCTCGGTTACAATCCTAATGTAACACGTTTACAATCTCTAACACGGCCATCCCCAGCAACGCAAACAGCTGGTACTTCAAGCCTCTTCAGCTATCCAAGCCATCGTTTTAACCAAAAATAAAAGAGATTTTTAGGCCGTCCACAGTGTGAGTAGTGCTTGAAAAAAAGAGGCCTCACACTAAAAAATGGGAATCGCTGTTCAACAGCTGCAACGTACGAAAAAATGAGCATGGGAACTATCTATGTCTAGGGTCCACATGGAAGTAAAAACAGCGGGTTGTGTGTTGTTGCGATGCCCCTACACCAATGGTGGGCCATGCACTATCATGATACCACTACACTAGTTCACGTGACGATGGGGCTAGGCTATGGCATGAACTAAGTGGGAGGAGTAGCAGCATGGGCATAGCCCCGCAGCAAGGGTAGAGAACACATCGTAGAGGACGGAGTATGAGAGGAGCAGCAGCGGTGGAGAACACCTCGCAGCAGCATGGACTGATCAAGCCAGAGGACTAGCGACATCTGGCTCAAGAGTGTTGTCCACACCAATGCCAATGAGCTACACTATTACAGGTACTATTTGAACATCCAAACATATGATTGATTCTCTATTAGTTAATGTACTGAATACTTTTATTTGTACAGCTAGAAGAAATAGTACCTATATAGATAGATTAAAACACTGAGTGCCAGATCTACATTCATCTATAAATAAAGGAAAAATAATAATACTTTCAGTTTTGTGCGAACACAATCAGAATGGTTGAGATTACATTAGAAACATGAGTTAACTTAATACATTTTAACTACATTTTGATAATGAGAAACATAATGATTGGGATTATATAAGAAATATATATTAACTCTAGGCTGGACCCTTCAAAGCATTGATATATATACTCAACTAAGTCTGCTTTGAGATGACGATGCATATCTTTATCCTTAATCTTTTCTTCTACATGTAGAGCCCTAGAGAATCCATGAATTGATCTATGTCCATATCCTATAAATGGTATGAATAAGGTACCCTCGTCATATTGATTCTGGTAGTCATCATCGCAACGAACTATGCAAGAATCCCTTTCATCCTCCACAAGTACATGATTTCAGCAAGTAATTGCACTTTCCACATACGTGTTGGGCTTCATAAAATAGCAAAGCAAGCTTGCAACACACCAAAGCACATTCTACATCTTTTCTTGGCCTCTCCTAGTGTTCTACAAACAACTTATCTTTCTTACACTAAGGTAAATAAATAGTTTTGACAAATATTGTCCACTCTAGATAAATTCCATCTGTTGTGTTGTATTCATTGCCATTGACTATGAAATGAACTTTTGGAGCTCTTCCATGTACTACTTTAGTGAACAAAGGAGATCGATTAAGGACATTGATGTCATTGTTTGATCCGACAACACAAAAAATGCATGCCATATCCATAGATCATGTGAGGCAATAGCCTTTAGTATTACAGTAGGTCTAGACTAATCTCTACATGTGTATTGTCCCTTCCATGCTACTGGACAGTTCCTCCATTGCCAATGCATGCAATCAAAACTTCCCATATGCCTGGAAAGCCACAAGCTTCGCTAAACGTTGAATGTCTTCCCTAATTGGTTTTCTTAGGTATGTAGGGCCAAAACTCTTAATCATATCTCTACAGAAGTTATTCATGCATTCAATGGTTGTGCTTTTAGCAATGTACAGATTTTCATCCCACAAATCAACAAGTGTGCCATATGCTAACATCCGCAAAGCAACAGTGCACTTATGGACAGGTGAAAAGCCCACCTTCCCAAATGCATTACTTCTTTGGCAAAAGTAAGCATCCCAAGTACTAAGGGTCTATACAATACGTAGAAATAGGGGCCATCTCATCCTATACTTTCATCTAAACTGATAATCAGTGTATATGGGATTTTCTTAGAAGTAATCAGCCATCAATTGATCCCTTGCAACCCCACGATCTTTTTCTATGTGCATCCTACTAAACCTTCAGTATTGAGTAGACATACCTTTTTGTGGTGACTCAATTTGAGCTTTGATTTGTGCCTCAATCTGAGACTCAACTGGATCATTGATTAAGTCCCAAAAGAATTGATTGATTGTTACAACAGAATCTTCACCCGTGTGGGCATTTGGTTCCATGGATAAGTTTGTGGGTGTTTCAGTGTGCTGGCTAGAAAAGTGGTAAGAATTGGTCTACTGGCTAAAACAATGGTTGGAATTTTCTATGGGAAAAGTGATAGAGTTGGACATCCTTTTATAGCAGAGAGTTACCAACGGCTAGTTTTCTTTCACAACAGCTAGTTTCTTATAATAGCTAGTTGATGTTGACATGATATGACCCTTTTTTCCTGCTAACATGGAAAATAGTTTATGATTTAATGAATATCTTATGTATTGTTAGTATGAGCTAATTCTATTTTTTGCAGGTGACAAGGCTAATGATACATATAAGACAAGATTTCACGCTGATGAATACAAACCAATAAGGTAGTATAGTCATACAATGCTGTAGAGGTACATTGATGCTAGTTCATAGCTCATCTAATTAAGAGATTTTTGCAAGGGTACATTGATGCTAGTTCATAACTAATCTAGTTAAGAGAGGTAGTACAAGTGAACTATGTAGCCAACATCAGCAGAGGTAAAAATGGAACCCATCTCAACTAAAAATGTCCTTAGCTAAGTGAGCCAACATATCTTCATGTCCTTTCTTGGCAACTTCACCATAAGCTGATGTGTCTTGTTAAAGTAGCACCATATACACATCTATTTTCTATAGCTTTGTATTGTCCTCTGCATCTGTCATCTTATTATTAGCCTTGGCTTTGGTTCTTGCTGCTTTAGCTTGAACAAGTATTGTTTCAGCCATTTTCTCAGCAACAATTGTTTTTCTTAATTGAAGTTCATTGAACTGGCGCATATTTTCATTTGAAATATTGTCTTCTGAATAGACTAACTTTCCTTTGTTTTTTTTTTGAGCTTTGGCTGCATTTCTCCCTAATGGTCGATACCTCGTTGAAGGGTCCACATCTTCACTCTCTATATTTAAAGACATATAAGCTCTTGATTCATTCAACTAGCTTCTCTTATTCATTATTTCTTTAATCAGGTAAGCTTTACTCTACTTGAACTAATCCTTCCCTGCTCTCCACCAATATTCTAGTGCAAAAAGACTTTTTTGTTGATAACTCCTTTGTATGCTTCATGTGCTCTTTCCATAACTAATCCTACATATCATGCTCCCTTTTTACTTTACCATAGCATGCAATAATCTTTGTAGTAAAAGGGATAGTCTTGTTCCAATGGTTTTTGCATCTTGGGGTACATACATGTTATATTCTACAACAACATCCTTCCAATACCTATCTCCCGTTCTATCAACTCTAATAACTAGATCTATGGAATTTTTCAACCAAGCACTTATTAGCTAAAGATTTTCCTCTTTACCTCAGTGAACACGCCCTTCTTTCGTTTCACTCATCAAGGCCTCTCTCATTCTCACTCTAAATTGTTGTTTCGATAGGATCTGTACCAAGTTGTTGCTCTTAAGACACCGGAGAAGCTAAACCAATTGGGCTGCTCTCATCACCTCGTGAATCTGTGCCACGACTACCTTGAAAGAAGGCTATGGATCCAACCGGTGATGCTTGATTGACTTCTTGTGGGTGTTGTCCCATGATATCTTGGTAAGAACTCCTAGGCCTTGTATGAATGGAAATTATGGATAACCTGATTGAGCTTCAAAAGGATTAAATATGTGTAAATACTGGAGGTTGAAATTAGAAGAAAATTGTGGTGGTGGATAGTTCATGGGATATTGAGGGGAGGGGAAATGATGTTGTTTACTAATATGTTTTTTCTAGATCACCACTTATGATTGCAGAATTCAACATGTTTGTCAAAGACAAAGTAATGTTCTCCATGTCTATAAAGAAAAAAAAAGCAGGGTTATATGAATGGTCATGTATACATTGTCTTTATATATAAAAGCGTACTGGCCTAGAATGTTCGTGTGACCATTAGGTTAGGTAAACGTTGAAACTTAAAAGATGTTTCAACGGCCAACTATTGCTATAGATTAATTTTTTTTTATGAAGTTGGAACCGGTGAAGGTACATTCACCGCTCCGGGATTTTCTAGCATTGCTATGAGTTAGAATCACCTTAATGCTTCAATTCTCTCTCACCACTCAGGCCACATACTGTGTGGAGGCCTTACGAGCGATGAAAGCATATGCATTTTTCAGCTGATCACCACGCAGCCTGTAGCATCCACGAGGTGACCGCAGAGCGCAGCACACTTCTCCACATCGCCGCCTGGCGAGGGCACCGCGGCCTGATCTTCCAGCTGTGATGCCGGGACAGCAGCCTCATCTCCTCGGCGATCTCGTCGGGGGACACGCCGCTGCACTGCGCGGCGAGGGCGGGGCACGCCGCCGCTGTCAGGGACATCGCGCGGCTGGCTCGCGACAACGTGGAGGAAAGGCTGAGGGAGATACTGAGCGGCAAGAACGTGGCCGGGGACACCGCGCTGAATCTCACGGAGGTGGTGGAGCTGATGGAGGTGGCGCCCGAGACCTCGTCGGAGCTGAACAGAGCCGGCGTGTCGCCGCTCTACTTGGCGGTGATGAGCAGGTCGGTGCGCGCAGTCAGGGCGATACTCTCGTGTAGGAATGCGTCGGCTGCTGGCCCTAACTCTCAGAATGCACTGCATGCTGCGGTTCTCCAATGTTCAGGTAATTAGTCTTTGTTTAGTGAAAACAAGTACTACGCGTATGTATGCTGATTTTCAATTAATATTTGCACGTGCTAATTAAGGAATAAGCACAAAACAAAATTTTAGGAATAAGCTTTTTTGTTTTTGGAAAGGGGAAGCACAAATGTTAAATTAAATTTAATGGTAAGCACCCAAAAGAACAAAACGAAGACATATTTTTGGTAAAATAGCACATGAGAAAAATAAATATTCCTCACATAGTAATTTTAAAAGTGAGTAAATATTTATAAAAAAATAGTATCCTCACTTATCAGATCTTTCAACCCTGGAATACCAGACTTAGAAGATAGAGATAATATAGTTAGCTGCGAATAAACCATAATTGCGAATAAACCATAATTGTAAGTTAAAGTGGAGGCCAAGTGCCTTTTGATTGCAATATCAGGATAATCCACAATTATATAGGCATACAAAAAGTTCGGTTACATTCAAGTTCATTTCTAAGCAGTTTATTTATTTTCAGTGACATACAATATTTTCAATCAATTATGTGTCGTCAAAAAAGACATAATCAGATTGATGTCTAAGTACATTTGATGATAAATGCAGTGACACCATGAAATAAAATTGGAGTATTTTTATTTAATTAAGTAGCCAACCTATTTCGGAACATTAACTACGTGTATTTCTGATCAAGAGGTAGCTCACAATGAAATTCCTATGGTTTGCTAGGAACTTTCCGGAATTCAATAGTCAATAAATATATAGATGAAATATAATTGACCCGTGGGTTTGTACATTATTAACAACTACAGTTTTCCTCCTTAACTAAACTAGCAAAACAATTGACTGAACAGATCAGTCATCGGTGTGATCAAATTACAGGAAGGTAACAGGTAGTAACTGGCAATGACGTGTACACATTGATGCGTGGTACTGGTAGCACAACAATCATAAACTACTAACGGTGAGAAGTTGACTATTTTCGATGTGACATGGACCCACGGTAATAGAAGGTCAACGAAAATTAAGGGAAGTGTAGAAATAATTACCGCGCAACTCAATTAACAATAAAAAAAGGTTTGCAAGGACTGTGTCATATACAAGATATGTTAAGTTGAGCAGTCTGTTAAAAGAATAAACAGTTTACACTCATTCAGAATCCTTTGTGCAGCAAGTACAAGAATTATCAACATCTTATGAAAACATTTTTAAAAATGCTAACGATACCACATGCGTAACATTAAAGATATATATTGTTAGTTTGATAATTAATTAAATATTATTAATATTGACTTTACATAAAATAAGAATATCTTGTATTTTATACTGAGGGAATAACTAATTAATCAAGTTATAAGTTATCATAATTCAGTTTTTTCACTAGGAATATTATTGTTTGTTTTACTGATATCTTGGGTATCAACACAATCTTCAATACACACATGTTTTATCGGTAACTTTTCAAACTGTATGAAAGATTTTTTTATTAAAAATCTACCAATATAATTTTCATATTTTAAATCTTAATACTTTTGTATCTATTAATAATTTAAGATTCTAAGGTTTGTTTGATTGCATGCTTTCTAGAATATCACCTTTTGAAAATTGAAGTAGCAATTCACTTGATGTCTAGGTTCCTTAAAAATTTAATACTAATCTATCTAGCCTATAACACTCCACATGGAGATAAATGTGCCCTTCGCGATTTTCTCAGGCAATACAGTCTACAGTGTGTTTGGTCCCTGGATTTTGTTGAGGCAAGGCCCGGTAGGTCAGTAGGTGCAGTATTCTTTTGTTTGGTTACCTGTAGTTTGAGTGGGAGGCTGGGAGCACCTGGCCTGTCTCAAAAACGAAAATGGAATCCATTTCTAGTGAGCCAGGCCCATGCCAGCTCGACTAATTACATGGTTAGCATATAATTCTGTTTAGTTGTGTTAGTGTCCATCAAGCTATATTAATTAAGAACTAAAATGGTAAACAATATCCATTATATTGTTTTTTGAGATGACCAAAACTTTTCTAACATTGTTTTTCTTATTTATACTACCTATCCAATGTCTCTGATACAATCAATCAAATAGCATCCAAAAGATATAAACTCGTCCCAATCAAATAAGTCACAACTGTATTCCTAACTCCCACAGTCCACTTATAAGCAACCAAACACTCAGAGAGACACATGGATAAGAACATTGGTCACGAAAAGTATTTATCCTGCCATTAGTTGTCTACATTTTTCTTTGGACTAGCTATATATCTTTCGATGAAAAACCTTTTAAAAAATTTAAATATAAGTATAATGGTAATGTAATTATGTTGTAGCTCGTATATAACTATAATATAAATTAATTGTAATTATATTGTAACTTGAAAAAAACATCGTAGTTCAGTGGTAGTTCAGGGCGTGGGTTTGAATCCTGCCATCTGTGCGTGCCTCCAATTTTTTTCTTCTACGCGTGCACACATATTAAAGCTCATCTAACGGTGGAAAATTCACAAGTTTGGTCCCCAAATTTCTTTGGACAGAAACCTAGCCGTTCTGTTTTTCTTTTGCAATTTTATTCAAGCATGTATAAATATTGCAAGTACAGTAGAATAGTAATTCTGAAAAAACTCCACCATTTGTAGAGATGGTTTCTTGCTACTGCAGTGGAAACCAGCACTTGCTACCCATGTGGACAGAAACAAGAGCAGACCCTACATTTTGCTTCATCCGATGGGGACTGTTCCATCATCCAAGAAATCTCAACATGTTCGCCGCCAAGCGCTCCACACATGCAGGACAACGAGGGCCTCTCGCCTTTGCACGTTGCAGCACTAACGGACCATACAGCAACAGTCCGCTTGCTTCTACAGTTCTCCCCTGCTTCTGCAGACATTCGTGACAACCGTGGCCAAAGCTTTCTACATACAGCAGCTATGAAAGGCCGCTCTTCCATTATCTCCTATGCTATACAGAACAGCATGCTCGAGCTTCTTCTGAACACACAAGACAGGGAGGGTAACACGCCGCTATAGAGAACAGCAGGGGAAAGCAAGGTTGTTTCCAAGCTATTATCAAGTGAAAAGGTGCAAGCCCACATAATGAACAATGAAGGCCATACACCATCGGACCTCGTACAAAATTGTAAAGGTTTCTACTTAATGGTAGTTTTCTCTATTTTACATCCTTATGAAACAATTGTATCTCCGGACCGTTTTGAACTTAATTCAACAAGCAATAGGATTTACGAATTACCAATATACAGGTAAGGTTAATGGTCCTCAGGAGCACAGTTCCAGCCTCAAAGGCATGACCATATAGAGAATTCTAACGACATCATAAAATGGCAGGAGACTACATCAAAGCATCTCGCTATTATTTCTACACTTGTGGCGACGGTTACCTTTTCTGCAGCATTCAACATTCCTGGATCTTATGGAAACGATGGGAAAGTGAATCTAGTAGGGGATCCCATGTATGGCACTTTCCTGATCCTGGACACCTTCTCCTTAGTCACTTCAGTAGTGGCGATAATGCTGCTGGTCTTTGGTAGAGCCTTTAGTTCTCATCGCTCATGGTTGGGCTTCATGATCTCAATTCACTTTCTATGACTCTCAGTAAACAGCATGGTATTAGGCTTCTTGGCAGCTATATTCGCAGTGATGAGAAAGAAGAAGAGCATAAAGATTGCAGTGTCCCTGCAAATTTATTTCGGGATGTGCATATTAATGATGTTGCTTACAAGATTATCAACAGAAGGGTCATTTACAGGGATTGTGAAGTTCCTATTTGGAGATCGCATGCAAATACAGCAGCGAGTGAAGAGGCGCATCAGCCGGCAGTATCCCTACGCCACCTTTTACACTTTCAACATGGTGTTGTTCATTGTCATAGCTAATATAGCATTGGCTGCATTTGATGCTTTTAAAAATCGCAGTTATTGACTACATGGTGTTCTAGGTGTGGAAAATTAATTCTTCAAGTAACCGAATCTTTGGTGTGGAAGGTTATCTTACTTACTTGTATAGTTAATTTTTGTTAGAGTATACCGATAATATTGTAGTGTATTCAGTTATTATGGTAGGATAGAATTAGTTTCTATCTCTATCTATTTCTTCAAAATGTCTTGAGATCTCCCTTATTATGATCAGTCCTCCTGCGTCTGAAACTTCATTCTCCATCAGCTTCACAAATTGAATACTTCTCAATTTCATTGGCTACCTTCGAAATGAATTAAGCTCGAACATTGATAGCTATGATATTTCCCTTCCTTATGTACTTTATAATATCTTTGCCTGCTAACCCTTTAAAATGATCAACCTTATGTCCAAAATTCTTTTGGATACATTGGACGTAAGATGATTTTTTTTCTACAAATAAGCCTTCAGAAGATTGCTATTCCTTGTTCCTTGGATAACCATAATTCTCACCCAAAATTATTATTGTTAGAAATTTGTATCAACCGACCTTCTTGAAACTTGAAATAAAAAGGACAAGTGGTCTCGAAGGAGAGTATATTTTATTTTAAAGTAATTATGATTTTAAGCAAAACATGATGCACAATAAAAATGCAAATAAGAAGCAATATATCAACCAAGAAGTGGAGTTCTTGCTAATAGTTGACCTAGCCATCTTATTAATCAAAATTTTAGTTCTTAACTTAATTGTTGTATACTCTCTCCATAAAAAAAATCTAACTTTTGGCTTTCAATTTAGATATATATGTGTCCAAATTTGTAACTAGAAGTTGTTGTTTTTTTGACGGATGGTGTATGAAGGAATGAAATTTCCCCTTAATGGGGTTCGAGAACATATGGGTCAAAACCTACAGCCTGAATTTAGGACCTAAAAACCTACCATTTTTATTATATCAACCCCTAGATCATTACATCGATACACACAAATAAAGGTTAGATCTTCATTACATATTTTTTAATGTGGTTTTAAAAGATTGATTATTTACAAGGATTATGGCTAGTTATACAATAGAAGCTATAGAACAAACCAGCTCATTGTTTGTTTGACTGATAGGATTAAACCTTCTATTCTGAATCTTAAATTAAACCTGAACCCTAGCTTTTCCAAGATCAAAACAACATGAATCAACTCTGAAAAAGATAAACAAAAGGTAGGTACAATATACTCAACAAATCATTATATCAATAAGAAAAGTATGAAATAACAATATTAATGGTTGGGGTACGGTTACTTGCGAAAAGTTAATTTTAAAGATATATTGATCTTGGCATGTTTGCAATATGTTATAATTCAATAAAAACTTGAAGCAATGTCTAACCAAGAGACAATTGTGAGTCATGATAATCATATAACCACAATCCATGATGTCTTTTCAATTTTCTAGTGTTAGTGGTATCTGTTCATAAACGTTAACCCTCATGTACCCTGAATGCCTTTTATTAATAGCATGAGGTCTTCTAGCACTCCGAGATATAAGAAGAAATGATTATATGACACCATTATCTAGCCAACAGAAATTAGTTAATATTGTAAATAAAAAAGCAAGAAAACTCAACAACTATATGATCTGATAAGTGAGATAAAAACTGCTAGGTCACGTTAATAACTCTATTAAAGTTAATATTGAAAGATCGGATAAAATCGAGATACTATAAGATTGTAGCTCATAAGGTTAGTTATGATTGATAGCAGATTAAACATGATATAAAAAATATATCAGATAATGATTCAATACGAATGAAAGTAAAAGCATGATAATTCATCTGATAAAACTCTGATGAAACATTAAATAAATCCTATTAAGTTATCAAGGTTTATCTTGCTAAAGCAATCTAATAGATCAAATCTAACTAAGACAGTATAACATTAAAAATAATAAGATAAAGTTAATGAGCTGATAAATTCTATATCAGCTTAATAGATACACTAGATCTAACTAAAAGATTAAATCAATGCAACCTTAGAGAACTAAATACATCAATACAACTAGCAAATGTATAAATTTAGCTAAGATATCAAATCGAATCGATATAGTCTTAACAAAGCCAATACGTTTACAAGACCTACCTTTTGCTGAAGATCGAACTTAACCGATGCAGTCCGACCTAAAATAAAATCTCATCGAAAAATATGTTACTTCTACTCGTATAGGTGGCGATGCACCGAATATATTTTATTGATTTGATTGATATCTTATAAGACCTTCGGGTGTACATATTTATACCTTCGTGTTTATATAAGTTCAAAACAAACTTGGAATAATATTTTCTAAAAAAAGGAAAGAAAACTACTCTGTTTATTTACAAGAGATATTTATAAATAATTAACCATATCTTAATGTCTCACATTAAAACTTCCTTAAATTTAGCTTTTACTAAATAAGCTCTGATTAGCTGATTCCTCCTATGGCTCTTTTTCTTAACCAAATCTATCAATGGTTAGCATGATTTTCTGTCATTAACACAACCTTAACATATATAAATTATTGACCCTTACTCTTGTTGGAAACCTTAGCATGACTTCAACAAGGCCTCAATTTCAAATAAACCACAACATAGAGGAAGCACTTTTAAGAGATTGCTAAATCAGCAGGATCTTTACCAATTCAAAAATAGAGGCCATACTCAGTTTGTTAATTCCATATCGTTGGCATAAATCTTATGTCCATTAAAACCAGCACTAGCTATCCTTAGAATCCACCAATTCATGCATACTATCTTAATCTAATTTTATTATATTTTATGTTATATTTAAAAAAAGATACATTTGGACCTAAAGAAAACTAAAAATATTTTTAAAAAGTGAACTGAGCGTAACTTAGCTGGTTATGCTCCTTATGATAGAACCTACCCATCCAGTGATATGCTCATAGCTCCGATACCACTTGATGCAAGCAGGGTGGTTTGATTTTCAAGTAAGTTGAAGATAAGTATGATTTGAGATAAATGTTGACGATCCAACTACAACTGTACAAGATGTTGTTGTGTTGTGCCTTAGCGATCGATGCACCTTTCTCTTAGGGTTGTTGATATTATTGGTACAGATCAATCCTATTCCTACAAGCAAATAGAAAATAAGCAAGAACATGATAAAAACAATCTGATATTACAAATAGGAATTAAAACTCACAATAAGTTAAAACACTCGAGAAGGCAGGTTCTGAAGACAAGTAACTAAACGATCTAGCCAACATTCGATAATAGCTAAATTTTAATCTAACAAAACACAATAAATACTAAAGAGGTACCTAATTATTTAAGGAGGTGGAAGGTTGACTAAGGGACCCCTAAAGTCATGCTCTACTAGGTTGGGGCACACATAACATTGGCTCTTCTTGGCCGAGGTCCAGACATTACAAGTCCAAAGACCCAACATAAATGCTATACAATCTTATTTCTACATTTACAACTGACTAAGATGGAATTTGGAGATTACTCTAGATTCATTGGAAAGAGAACTCCAAGATCTTTCCATCAATGTTATCTCATAAGGCTGAATTGGATTTCAGAACTTAGACAACTTAATCTCTATGTCTTCCTAGTGATGCATGATGTAAGTAATGGTTATATCTATAATAATCATGGTCACATCATCCTCCCCCACTTCATGGAAAATCGTCCTCGATTTTACCATTTGTATCTTTTCACGTAGCGTATGATCTTAGGCGTAGATCTCAACATATGCAACAAAATGTAATAAACTTTTGTTATATAATATCATTAGTTCTTTAATAAATGAGAGATAGCTTAGTATGAAATGAATATACCTAGTGATAGGGATGCGAAACATAAGGTGTAAATACTTTATTGAAATTGCCTCTGATCAAGCAAATCACCTTATGACAAAGTAATAGCAAAACCTATCGTAGCGATCAAAGGTATTACTTTATCAAACTCTTCCTTATTATATGAAACATCAAGAAAATCACCTTATGACAAAGTATTCTCTATGATAGATAGGTTTCGCTATTGGTTGCTCTTTAATAGCATCAAAAGTGGATATGTGTAATTTATCGACACAACTTAAAGTCTGGTGCATTCTTGATTGTTTTTCTTTATCAAGTATCGTCAGGTTTACTTCCTGCAAATGGAGAATATGTCCTTTCCACTTTCCTTCTCTCCTCCCTCTCCTCCCTCCTTGATTCCCCACTACTCCAAGCTTTCCTTGAGCAGGCCATGGACCTACCACAGTTTTTGAAATTGTGTTTTGTCATGAAAAGACCCTGAATTCAATGCATTTATTCGAAATTTTGATCGTCTTAATCAAAGTTTGATAATACTAGTTTGTTTTCCCTTGTTTCACCAGATAAATGTAATCAAATTTAATCATCCCTAGAAAAATTTCAAATCTTCATATTCAATTTTTTCCCAAATTTTGTTCAAAAGTTGTCGAATTTTGATTTCCTTGGGTTTCGTATTTCAGCAGTGAGTTAAAAAATGTAAACCTTGAAGGGGACGAGAGACGTATGACCAGAGGAGAGCGCTACTGCGGAAAGGAAGGATTTAGTTAGAACAAACAGAAGTGTCAACGTATATTTACTAAGCTTCTCTTAAAACTGTTACAAAACATTGGAATCTCCAGATAACTCAAAACTTAACTATTTTGACCAATATATAGGCAATACAAGCTAAATAACAATGATGTTGTTTAGTCAAGTGTCACACTTTAACACACTTATGGTATCACTTTTAATAAGTTAGCCTAGAAGCTTTCTGTTTAGTGTTGTGATATGTATACATTCTAAAAAATTAGACTCATTAGCGTTATTTTTTTAACTTCCCACAAGTGTGCAACTATGACATTTACACCCCTATCGTTTCCCCTTTATATAAGTATTGAATTTTAAATTTTAATTTTAGATTTGATTTTAGTGTTTTTTACTGTAGTTTATTTTTTCAGCATTACTATCCTATATAATAATTTTATCTATAAATAATTTTTAATCGCTATTTTAGCTGTAATAAGTATAAGCGAACAATAAAATCGAATATTCTGCTCGGACCTTGGCGGGAAGGGACAAACCGGCGGCGCAGCCCTCCCCGCACCTCCGCCGCCGTCCGGCCACCAGCCCATCACCGATGGCCGCTAGGTCAGCCACCGTCGGGGAGGGCGTCGACGCCTCCGAGCCCTGGTGGCGGCGGAAGCGCTCGCGGCGGCCGCCGCCGCCACCGGAGGCCGACGCGGAGGCGGTGAAGGCGGAGGCGTCGGAGCTGTTGGACCTCGACCACACGCTCTGGCCGTTCCAGTGGTTCGTCCTCCTAACTCCCTGTATCACATCTCCTTTTCCCATATTGAACACCAAGAGTTCATCCCGTTCTTGGATTCCAGAAAATCAACGATTATTGTTGGGATAACCCATTATCTAAGTAGGACCTGTCATGTTTGTTGGTACGGCTCAAATTAATTAACTGTAGAGAAAATGAGATCAACATAATTACTTATCAGAATGTATTGCGGATTTGCGGGGTCGATTTTAAGCATCAATTTGATGAGGATAATTATGGTGGACTTGCAATTTACATGAGTGTGGTTATCAGAAAACTTTTAGTACTCTGTAGACATACCAACCTTTCTAAAATTTCTGGCTAGTCTTTTATTTTCCACATTTGGCAAAGGAGTGGTTACAGGTATGAACACAAAGTCATGTGCTTGCCATAATTTCATCAACCATCGAAATGATTGTTAAATCTTGTGTAGAAAAATACCGGGGTTTTGGGCACAATTCCGACACCTTTTTTTGTCACTATAAGCTGTGTGTCTTTTTGTTTTTATTATCTGTTGGTGGTTAATTTGTCATATTGTGCTATTCAAATGGCCAGAGCAACCGTAGTGCAATAGACGCTTGATCTAGCTCAGCTCCCCAGGTAGTTTTGCTCTTGCTGGCCTCCAATGATTCAGTTATTAGCCTTTTGGTTAGGTATCAGATTAAGTTAGTTAAAGTTTCTTCTGGTCTGCACACCTGTTTATGAGTTGCCAGCAGCATTTGAGTGGAATTACCGAATTAAGCAAGCAATTTGTCAATCTCTCCCTTCATATGTCATTCTCTTCCTGTCCTTGCTACATGCACATTCTCTTGTAATCCCATCTACCCTTTATCACAGCCCTGATTCTCAACTACAGGCAAAAGCTATCAGTTGATATTACCTATGGGCTATGTGTAATACACTTATACTCCAGTTCAAGACATTTCATACTTATGCTTTCGGACTTAAGACCCTGTAATTCCAATCTTCACAATTGTTCATTTGGATTTGTGTGCTCACAAGGATAAAGACTTACATAAATATTATTACTTAATTTGCTCCACTTAACATAATCCTTGGTAAAATTGTAGCATATTTAACTAGTCTAGATTGAATTCCTTTTATAAAATGTGTATGCTTAGTTATGACATTGAGAACATTGGTTTACACTGCTTTGTTTCATTCTTGGAGTGGTTTCAAGACATGTTCTGATTAAGACTGAAACAACATTCAAGAAAGTGGTTGGTTCTCCTCGAATACACAATGTTAAAGTACCTAACTCTCTCCTTGATGTTCCTATGGATATTGCGTCTGGGGATTTATTAGAGCCTCTTTTTTTTTTGGCCAGGTTGGCCGAAGAAAGGCAAACCAAATTTCATTAAGATATTGGGAAGAAAAGTTTACAAATAAAACAAGAATGTTTACACTGACAGGAGGCTGTCGAAAGCACAGCTCAGCTCAGTCCAGGCTGAGAGAGCAAACGCCGGCTACAAGACTACAAGATGACAAAATGGGACCAATCCTCTTTCATCTGAAAAAGGCCGGCTTCCCTCCAAATAAGGATCTCATCTCTGATGTCTGAAAAAGTCATGCTGCTGTCTTGGCCCTCTGGTTGAAAATCCGCAGGTTTCTCTCCTTCCTGATCAGCCAGCAGACCAGCAAACGTAAGTTATCGAACGCTCTTCTATAGCTTTCACCGAAGGAGAGTCATTCCATCAGCCACCAATCACCTAGCTGCATGCCCAGTTCCCTTGGTAATTGAGCTTCTTGATGCAAGACTTACTCAAGATCATGTATTAATTATGTTCAACAATGGAACAAAAGGAAGCATTAAAAACAAAGGACACTACGGATGTCACAAGCATACACAGCACTGACTGCTAAGCCTTCAAATTTGGAGTTAAAAATGGTAAAATAAGAAGCAGGAATCATAGAGACGAGTGCATAAAAGGTAAGGTGAAAAAATAAAGATCAACATGGCAATATAAAAATTTTGCTTCCCATGTATAAACCAAAGCTGACTAGTCAGATCAATTAAGTGAAATTGTTTTTCTTGTCTAATGATTGACTGTGCTCACCTAACTAAAGTATTACGGTTTGACATTCACATGTTATGAAACTTGATGAAAATATTTATCTTTTCTCATAAGTAATGTGACCTATCATGCTTCATCAACTTGTGACATCAGTGGTGTGCTAATGGCTTCTTGCCCTTCTCCATATATCCTTTACAGAACAGTATAGTTAGATCTGACGGCCAATTTCTGCTAAAAGGTACATCAAATCCCTTGGCGAGATACTGATTGCATCAACATGTCACCTTTCTGTTCTCACTTTTAGCTTTTTGTATGTTTCGATTGCATGGTCATGCTTCCACATTACTGAATTGCTGAATTACATTGTAACCTGGGTAACATCGGCAGTCTATGACAATTGACAAACCATTCTTGTTATGTTTTTCCAGCAAGCTGATGCTACATTTGGTATTGTGTAATGTGTGTGAGGGCATTTTTTTTATCAAATGAGGGTGGCAACATACTGATCTCTAATATCTAACCCATGACGTTGATCAAGTTACAATTTCATTTCAGTGACCATCTGCCGAAAGATGAACACCCTTATCTTTATCCGCAAGCTAGAGGCATACTGAATGCACTTAAGGATAGGGGAATTGAAATAGCCATTGCTTCTCGAGCATCCAGGAAGAAAGGTGTTGCAAAAGCATTTCTGGAAAAACTTGGCATTCACTTCATGTTTGGGGCTCAGGTGAGAATTATTTATTCCACACATTCTTAAAATGAAAAGGTAAAACAGAAACACTACTTAAGTGAGCTGTTTCGTCAGAACAGAATAGCAACATTATGTAAAAATAATACAGTAGTAGGTGCAACAAAAACAAACTTTTTAACTGTTCAAAGATGTGCTATCAAACTTATGTTCGACCTTCATTCCTATTCAAATATGGTTAGAAGTAGTTTTTTTTTGGTACTAAATAAACTTGTACTAACTATAGGAAGTATTCTATACTTGGAGTCCAAAGAGTGAGCATTTCCAGAGTATCCATCGGAAGAGTGTACCTTTCAAGTATATGCTTTTCTTTGATGATGAGGTCAGAAATATTATAGCTGTAAGTTCTTTGTTTTCGATACTCCCCTGATTGGATATCCCGGTTGGATACCAAGTGTATCAATGATAGAATGCTTTTTTAGTGGAATTTAATCCAATGAACGATAGAATCTGGGTGTTTGATTTTACGGTTTACTTAGGTCTCCAACTTTAACGGTTTCATGAATCCAATCTTAAATTGCTGTATAACTTATTTTATTGTGAAATTTTTGTCTGTGTTGTTTCAGACAAGGAAATTGGGAGTCAGTTGTGTGCTTGTGGAGAAGGGTATAACTCTGGACAAGTTGAGAACTGGACTAAGCAATTATGCTAATAGTTCAGCATCACCAAAAGCAGAGCCGGCGAAGGGCTGAGCTTACTTGGTATTTAGAAGTGGCACAACTGCACTCCTCGTACCCTTATGTCTGTTGCTAACCATCATTAATTTCTGTCTGAATGAAATCAGATACCGAGTGCACTGTGTCTCTGTGTAGACTGTTGGATTTACATATCGTATTTTGCGACGTGTAAATTGCAGTAGTTACAGAATCGTTGAAAATTATTTCGTGAGAACCATTTCACAAATATAGCAAACAAGTCCACCATTAAAAGGCATCTGTGATAGGTAAGACGATGTTAAACAGTTTCACGGTGGCAGAAAAAAAGAAAGCAAACTGAGCCCTACTGTTCTTTGCGGATAATACAGGGATAGTTCTCTTCCCATGGGCTCTCCAAACAAAACGGTAGTGATGAACAGTCATTAGTTATTAACAACATTTTACACAGTAGGAGAAATGGAGAGTTTTAGTAGTGTAATTAGACTATTTCATATTATAAAACGTCTTGACTTATTTTAAAGTCAAACTTCTTTCAAATTTGATTAAGTTTAATAGAAAATATTACATTATCTATAACATCAAATTAGTTTCATTAAATTTAACATTAAATTTTTTTAATAGTATATTTATTTTGTATTAAAAATATTGCTATATTTTTGTATAAACATAGTTAATTTTTTAAAAAATTAAAATGTAAAGCCCATTCTCACTGGCTCCAGTATGATAATATCTGATGATAGTGTTCGGCTTTAGTGATGCGAGCAGGTTTGTATAAATATAGTAGGCATATTGACATGTAGCCACACTCATGTATAAAGTAGGCTTGAGATCTAGTTTTCCTCTTCTCCAATGGAACAAGAATAGGGTAGTTTTCCTATTTATGGTACCATCAGCTTCAATTCTCTAGTGATCATACGACGAAAACAAGAAATTCTTGCATTGGTTGACATCTCGTACGGGGCTTTAGCTCACCAAAGAAATTGAGATCCAAACGTGATCTTGTTTGGATGGGCCTCAACTCCTCAGGTCGTCGCATCAACAAATATAGGCCAGAACTTCGGACCGGGATTGAAGCCCGTACAAACATGGCCCACAGATGGTCCTAATTGTCCATACGGTTTGTCAACGCATTCGACTGCGCTGAAATTTGGCGGACCAACATAAAGCAGGAAAGCTGAGACCGATTATGAATTTTATCAGATATTCAGATGAACTAGAGGGAGGCCCCTGCTAATGTACACTGTCTCCTTTGACACGCATTTTAATTAATTCCTAAAATTTAAACTTTGTTGATTTGGTCAACGACTAGTCAAATTACAAGTATAAGTATTTAAAAATTACACCAGCAGGTTCATGTTTTTATATGTTTTCACATAATAATGGTTTTTACAACTGGTAAAAAACCAATAGTCGAAAGTTTAATTTTAAAGACCATTTGAAAGAAAAATAGGCCTTATAAACAAAACTAACGAATGTAGTATCTCAGTTTGTTATCTTCATAATAACTAAAATTACAATCTGATAGAGCTAACAGTAAAAGTTGATCGAATTTTGGGTCTACCCAGTAAAATTTTGGCCTATCTTGGGTTACGCAGGAAAATAAACATCATATGAGCAAAGGCCGAATGACATTTGGGCTCTACAAAATATTGACAATTATGCAAATGGGTGCCAAATTCTGGGAGCAAGCGAAATAGACTTGTTTGGAGCACAAGAATTTCACGCAAATGCAAATGCTGCACACTAGTCTGAGATATCAAGCATCACCCAGGCAGTTTTTTATGACCTGGGACTGCAGAATTGCTTTTGTAGAACATCATACCCAACGCTAACAGATGGCTTCTGTGCATTAACCAAATTTTCACTAAGTTTTCACTGACTTAACAGCTAAGCAGCAGAAGTTGCACTTGAACAATCCAGATATTCAGTAACCTATAGGCCTTGCTGATTCCATCATCACCACACAAAATGGCAAATAGTTACTGCTCTGTCAACACTATTTCAAGTAAAATAGAGTTCGAAACAAATAAGAAACTCTCAGGCAACTGGGGAGAAATGATGCAAAAATTTAGTCTATTCCAGGACAATAAGGCTGGTAGATATATCTCCAGCAAGGGGTAGCATCATAACCTGCCTGAAGGTTCACCACAAACTTTTAGTGTTACATTTAAAACCCAACATATAAAATTTCACCTTCCAATTGCTACTAAAGCGAACTGGAGCAAACATCCCTGCTGATACAAACAGCATAGTCCGTCTTGGTGCTTAAACCTCCTGGACGGTCAAACCTGAGAAAAGAAATTCACGGTCAGTAAGAGCCAACAATGGATGGTCAATTCAACAAAAGCAATTTTGTACCACATGCACCAGAGTGATAAAAACAGTAAAGCACAGAAACAGTGGAAAACAGTATAATTTCAGGATGAACCATAGACAGCTCAATTATATGTTGGCTGGTATGTAGGCTGCATCAATCCTTCAAAAAATCTAAATAACCTTTGGGTGCGTTTGGTTCATGGGCAAGGTTGGATGCGATATGGTGATCCATGTTTTGTTGGATATGATGATCCATCTTTGTTGTTCAGTTGAGTGGATGGGATGAGCCAATTTTTTGTTTGGTTGGATGGACAAGGGTGGATAGAATGTAAATAGTAATCATTAATCAATAACAAAATATATTAATTATTACTAATCTTACCATAATTAATACTAATTATCAACAAAATATAATAATTATCCATAATCAACGCTAATCTTCAGATGATAATAACTAATTAATAACAAAACATGCTAATTTTCACTAATTAGTTGTTAATGATTGTTGTTAGTAAGGGTGGGTGGCCAAATCCAGCCAAATTGACCGGATCCACCCATCCAGCATATTTGAGGAATATTGTCTGGGTGGCTGCCATATCAACCCCTCACCCGCAAGCCAAACACCGTAAAAAACCTGGCGGTCATATCCCATCCACCCTTATCCACCCAACCAAACACACCCTTAGTTGGTGCTAGGTTTTTGACTGTTGGACAAGATCAGCAATTATAATGTCTTGCTTACTAGGTAGTTCTGTAGCATATTTGATCTGAAACTGAACTGGTATTCCCAGTGCTGCAATAATGTTTGCTGGTGTTCCTACAACCAGCTGAATGAAATTTTTCGCTATCTAAAAAATTGTCATATGATATCTATGGCTCTCTGAGAATGTCAAGTTATTATCGATTATGCCATTGCTTCTTTTGAGTCAATAAGCCATTGTTGTAACATACTGACATCTGAATGTATCACAAGGAAATGACAATTACAAGCTATACAAACAGGAAGAAGACTCAACTGCACACAATCTCATCCTGAAGTTTCAGACTAGATGGAACTACTGTTGCCCGTACCCTACAGCAAGAAAAACATGACTATCTTGGCAGAATAAATGTAAGGCCATTTATCACCAGTTCCACCGGATTAGCACGTCAGACGAAACTGAATTTCATAAAGTGCATACAGAACCATTCCGTATGACTGTCTCAAACAGCTTTTTTCATCCTAAAGCACATAAATTCCAACAAATCGTTTGGAACAACACATGATTTCTCACACAATAGCGACCTCCTACCACCACCACTAGCGCGCTAATACTTTAAGAACAGCGTCAACAATGAAATGAGATGGGATTCAGAGGCGTGCAGAGGCAGGTGGATGTGTGCAGTACGGACCTGGCGGGAGCGACTGCTTGAGCTTGTTAGCCTTGTCGGCGTCGAAGACGCAGAGGGTGTAGAGGTACTTGGAGCACCGCACCTTGAACTTGACGGCGTCCTTGGTC
This sequence comes from Oryza coarctata, assembly GCA_030770085.1. Classification (NCBI taxonomy): domain Eukaryota; kingdom Viridiplantae; phylum Streptophyta; class Magnoliopsida; order Poales; family Poaceae; genus Oryza; species Oryza coarctata. Next base: position 7,746,597 of record CM061483.1, on the reverse strand, counting down.
CTCTTGATCCGGACCGACCGCGCGTCCTTCCTCCTCGCCGTCAGGAGGAAGTCCTTGATCTCGTGAATCTGCTTCGGCTGCGCGGGGAGGGATAGAAACATCAACAACAGACGACCAAACCATGAATCAAATCTTCGTGGCAGGGAGGAAAGGGAGGAAAGGAGAGTTAGAGCCAACCATGGTGGAAAGCGCTGCTGCTCCTCGGCGGCGGCGGAGGTGGATGGAGAAGACGAGGGGGCGAGCAAGAGGGGAACCCTACTTGCTTTATAGGGGAGCTAGCCTGCTATCCTTGGGCCCAACTAATCCAGAAGGCCCATCACCGCCTGAGGCCGTCGGCCCAAGAAGGAAACTTGCCCTATGTGCATTCGTAGCAAGGAAAAAGTATGGCTCCCTATACTATTTCCCGAGTCTGTTATTGCTCCCTCAACCGAAAAAATCAGAATTGCTCACCTATCCAAAACCGCCTCAATTTACCTTTTACAGTTTGAACCGTGCCATTTTGAGTTAGAATTTATTTGATGTGGCAGCTACGTGGGCCGACGCGGATGGCAGGCTCACCCGAGGCGGCGGGGCTCGCCCCGAGTCACTGGCGGCGAAAGCCCCCCCCCCCCCCCCCCACCCGATGCCGGCGAAGCAGATCCTACTGTCGTGGAGAGGATCCTTGGCGGCAACCTCCGACACAGGGACGGCGGCGACGAGGCTTGGGGATGCGGGGAGACAACGGTGAGAGCCCTGGTGGAGCCTGAGCTCGCCTTGGTGACATGGTGAGGCGACGGCGACGACCCTGGTCGAGCTCAGCTCGCCCTGGCAACGCGCGGAAGCAGCAGTGGAGCTCAAGCTCAAGCTCGACGGGTAGCGGCGGGAACTGCGCTCGATGGGTGGCGGCGGGAGCGGAGCTCGCTGGGAGCCGCCACCAGTACAAGCTGAGCTCACCGAGAGAGACAGATCCAGGGAGGCAGGGAAGAGAGAGAAAGAGGGAGGTAGAAGAGAGAGGCGAACTACACGTGGGTCCCGCCAAGCATGTAGTTGTTACGTAAGATGAACTATGTCACGTACACGCTATACGCTATGTAATCGTTATGTAGGCTAAAATTACCGTCCAAATATGATAAAATAAATCGGTTTTAATGGTCCAAGGATTGAGGGAGAAAAAACAGACAAAAGGCAATGCTTAAGAAAGAAAATAGACTTTTTCTTGATAGTAACTATGAGACTGCATGTGGCCCCCGCCCACCCGCCCCCTTCCAGACCGTAGTGGTTATTCTTCCTCCGAGAAACAGACAGGCAACAGTGCAACCAGGTACTAAATCTGATTACTACTGCCTCCGTTTGTACTTACTTAGCCCTATTTATTTTTATTTTTGTTCTTTTTGACCACAAATAATTTTCATGATTATATTTGTTTAGGAAGCAACATGCTTTGGTAATACAATGTTTTTTGGGGTATTTATAGTTTTTTTTTTCATAAAAGACGAGCCGTCGAAGTTTGTACAGATGGACCGAAGTTTCGGCGCGACTATGTTCAGCCGCTTGGTGCGCACCAGCGTTAAGGTTAGGCGCACGAACGACGCGCAGTGGAGTGTAAGCTCCGACAACGACACGCCGACGATCCTCTCCATGTGCAGTGTTACGAGGCGAGGCCAACGCGACAATACCAGATCGCCGATAGCTGTGGCGTCGTCGCTGAAGCGGACAAAGAACAGCTTGAGCGTTGTGAAGGACGCGAACACGCCGGTCATCGGGAGAGCGAGCCGGGCGGTGATGTACCTCAGGCACAGGGAGATCCTCTTGGCCATCTCTTAGAATGGGAGGCGGAAGACCTCCAATGGCGGCACAATCACCTGACCATGTTGCGTGGCTACGTTCAGGAGCACCGCCGCCTAGCTGCTGAAGTCGTCGCCGGCGAAGCGATGGGCCACGAGGTGCACCCACGACATGACGCGGGGATGCGGGACAGCACCCCGTCGACGAGGCCGGCGAAGTGCCCGGTGCCGGAGCCTCCCCAGCCGGCAAGGCTGTCGTGGAGGTTGAGCAGCGGGAGGTTTGTCCACAGGCCGATCGACCCATCGGCGGGAGAGGACGCCGGTGCTCACACGTCGATCAGCGGCACCAGGAGGACGATATGGGGGAGCAGGTCCGGAGGGCGCGCTGAGGCGATCCACCGCCCAACCGCCGGTGCGCCAGGTGCGTTCACTATTAGAATAATCTAACATCCTAAAATACAAATTTACTCGATACTAAAAATGATATCTAGTATCGGTATCGGGTTTAAAGGCTCAAGAGAATATCGGTTAGTGTTAATTCTTCTTCATTACCGATGTTAACAGTCAGATGTACCGTATTCAATCTTTAATTAATACTAAAGATATATAGATTAGTATGAATTGATATTATCAACTGATACTAATATCGACTAATATTATTATTAGTTTTGGGAGGAGAAATTACAAGAGATATGCTATTATATAAGTTTTATTTGGTAATTTCAGGATTTTAGCAACTTTAATATATTATATTTTTAGCTATATCTGTATATCTTATTTTCTTAAAAATATATAAAAATAAAAGAGAAATAATAAAAATTTTGAGTCAATAAGAATATATCTTAATTATAAAAATAAAGATAAGTCAGAGTATTTCATAATAGAAAAATGCAAGAAATATAAAAAAAAAGGTAAATAAAGGAAATAAAGAAAAATTAGATAAAAATGGAGGAGAAAAAATAGAAAATTAAAACTTTTTTAAAATTAATTATCCTAGTTTTATCTTTTTTCTTAAATTTATTTATCGTGTGGTTTTCAAATTGTTTTTCACACTTTTCATGTTTTCTAATTTTTTAAAAAAATCTTCAGTACCCATTCTACAAAACAAGCGGTATAAAAAATATTTTGTTCAAATAGAAAAACTCAAATGATACTTAATGTATCTTTAATCCGGTGTTAATACTAATTAGAATTTGACCGAGTGAAAAAAATTTGCTATACGATCGGTATTAAAAAGGATGATATATATATCATTTTCTCGTTTTTTTAATCTAACTACTTATATTGTATTTTTTTTGTCTCTTTACGCTGTAGTTCTCCACATCAACGCCATCCACATCGATGTCACCGCACACCCGCGACGTGGTTCTTTATGCTAGTGCTGTCCTTATCTCTACCGTCGAACCCCCATCTATCGATGACACCATTACTCTACTTATCTTCATCATCAATAGTGCCATGTGTGTGTCCACCGACATCATCATTTTCAAAGTAATAACTACTTCATTAGTGCTATGTGTATAATATGTATATATAACAGTATAGTAATAAAAAATAACAAAATAAATAGTAAAAAACAGTATAAAAAACGTTAACCAATCGGTATTATAGATAATTGTAACGGATGAACCGGTACTTCTCTAGTAGTGTTTGCTGGTCGTCGCCTCCGTCTCACCGCCCGTTGCCTTGAGGCAGCATGGAGGACTCCATGCAAACGTATATGCTATTCCCCGCATCCACAACGGAAATGAAACCCAGGGCAATGTTAAGGTAAGCAAAACCAACCACGCGACAGGCACAGCGACATCGCCATGAACAGTAACGCAAAGCTTCTGCTTACGCTGTTCCGTGCACGACCGTGGGCATGCCAATGCCATCCCAGAGAGCTACAACGATCAATTAACCAAACAATTGTAACGGTATTCAGGAAAAATTCTACAGATGAACCTGAAAAACCTAGCAATTGGGGCATCCCAACCCCTGATTCTCCTGTAATTTGCTTCCCTTTGAGTTTGCAAAACAGAAACTTTGAGACAATAATTTGGAGCTCCGGTAAGTAAGACTTCAGGCACAAGAATTGCTGACAAATGCATGTTTTAGCAGCAATCAACACAAGAATTATCAAGGGAATATTGTACCGACCACATTTTAAAAGTAAGTTTTAATGTATTGGCAGTTTACCTTATCAACAAAGAGATTTTGTTTCTTTTTTCTAACATGAGCAATTTAGAATTATTACTGGACAAGAAAATAAGATTCATGCAAAACTTGTTTACTGAAAGCTTGTAAGTTGTAATCCAAACTAAAATTATGCATCAAGAACTTTAGGAATGAATTATGCATCAAGCTTACTATGCCTCAGTTTCACTCATAGTAACTGCAATGGTAGATAAATATTTAGGAACTTCCTGAAAAACCCAATGAAGTATGTCTATACCAGAGTTACATCACAGAACTAGTTACTACTTACTACTCTGATAAGCTCTTTCAGATGTGTTTTGTCCCAAGCAAAATAGAGTGCTAACATGCAAAACTACCAGTGCAAATAGCCATTTGGCCCAGTTGTAGAGCAGAAGATTATGGTGGTTCAAGCCATGAGTTCCTAGGGTCTATAACATACAACATGACATGCAGTTGCTTCTATCAATGCACTTTAATCATATGCAAGTAGCAAGTGCAAAAGGCTATAAACATTAACGCGCTAATTTGCGTAAACAAATTACTACTCCCTCTAGTCAAATTTATTTGACGTTGGGAGGTTTAGTTCTCCTAACGTCAAATATTTTTTACTAAGTTTTTATATAGCTTTTACATGTCGAATATCACAGTGGCAATACATCGACAAAATATGGTAAATCTACAGGTCCTAGGAATGCAGTTACTGACTAGGTAGATAGGCCACGAAAAATAAGAAAAATTCTTATACAAAATCATTAAGGAGCCAATCCACGATTTGCAATCGACAGAACGAATTTCCTTTACATGCCACTGTCAAGTCAACTTCATTCCTACAAGTGCCTCTTGTTAGGATGCTCTTAGGTCACACAATCACCAATTTCCCCTTTGCAGAACATTCAGAGTTTTGGACTTCAATAATTAATATGTGAAATTTTGAAATTTAAATGTTAGGGCTGAAAAGTTTTAAATTTTGTATGTTCAACAAATTCTGAAAATGTGGATTTTTTTATTTAAAACTAGTTCTGATCTGAATTTTTCTAAAAAATCTAAAATTAAAAAAATCTGTGCTGCTGCTATGCTACTACTAGAACTTTTTTCCTACATGGATCAAAGCACAATAGTGTATCCGTCTAAAATGAAAAACTGTGCTGTTCCTACTAGTCCCAAAATTAGAATGTCGAGCATGGACAAATTGGTTTTTTTTTTCACACCTAACCAGACTCTAATGGGAGATGCATGAGAGCAATGGCATGGAAGGGATGAAGTTGGCTTGCCAGTGGCAAGGGAAGTGTGATGTATCGATTGCAAATCACTGATGTCGTATAAGTAATTTCTTTATAAAGGTGGCAACTAGTTGCTCCAATCTAGAAATGAATTCTATTGCAAACCTTCAGGAGACACACAGATAGTATTGATGTACAAGCACAGCAAATATTCCAGTTAAGGCAATGACCCCATAAGCTTTACATGCAGAAAAACAGAGCATGAACAAAAAGATAAGATTGTACACAACAATAAAGCTGCCACTAGGTGCTGCCATCCATCAGGAAATTACAGGTGACAATGTCAGGCATCCAGTAATCCTTATTGCCAAACACTAAATTGCATACGCCTATAGTGAATTAAGCAATGCAAACACTGGGGCTGAAATTTAAGAACATGCCGAAATACGTAGAGACCCATTCAGATGTGGGATTGTAATTTGTAAATACCAATCATTAAAAGGATAGTCGCAATCTGCATATCAATGATGATGTCCAGAGCTAATTCTACAAATATAAAGAAAATAAGAATAGCATTGAACCAACATAGCATGTGCCAGCTAAAAGTTTGCTGCACATTTCTGAACTGCTCAAGAAAGATAACTTTTGGGGGTAGTGCATTACTTTTGGGAGTACCATGCCACAGGACTCTTCCTTCAACTTATCAATTTTAACCCTCAAATCAAACGTATACATATTGTGCTTTGATCCAAAATGAGATTGATGTAGCATATGATTTTTACCGGAGAAATCATGAAACCTCAATATCCAGAGCACTTGAATCTACCTAAACTGGGAATAATTTGAGGATCACATGGAAACATAATGTTGGTCCCAGGGAGTAAGGACAGTTTGCCTTGATTGTTCAGGCACCTTGATTGTTCTTCCCAATGTACCAGGGAGCAAGGACATTTTTTCTTGATTGTTCTTCCCAATCAATTCCAATCTCTGCCTTTAACCCTGGCTGCTTTCAGTTCTAGTTTATAATGGTCAATTTTTTCAGTTTTTTAGCTTAAGTTGTTGCTTTCAGGAGTCCTCTCCAGCGCTGGAACCATTAAAAACATCAAACCGGTGTATTTGTTACTCTATTTATATAAACAAGAAAAAAATTGAAGAACCATATGCATTGGAAAAATTCCTGATTCCTGTTGAAAGCCGAAGCAAGCTAAAAGAACAATGCTGAGGTTCAATGTATAAACAAAATCACTTTAATCCGGTAGCAGTAATAATAAAAAGAGTCCAAAACGAATGTATCTGGTTAGCAGGAAGGACAAAATAAAGCAGTCACAGGGATAAATAATATATTTATCTGATTATCTCCAAATGGCCGATGTGGTACATAGGATTCCAGCATACAATCAGTAGCAACTTGAACAACCAATCAAACCATCAAGTTAGCCATCTAGGTACTCTTCAAATAGAATTCTACTATTGAAACAAAACTAACCATTAAATGAGAAAATGACAAGATGATAAAGGTCTATAAGAAACAGGGTCGATGAAAACATTTCTCAACCCAGGAACGCCGTCCCTATCCCAGAAACGTGGAGACATTTTCGTCCCTACCTTGTAAAAACCTCTCGCAAGTAGTGTACCATATTCCTCGATCCCATCGACCCAAAAACTTTGTGACTATGGTATGAACTATGGCAAGGCATCACCAGATTCTTGCTTCTTCTGATCATCACCTTCATTCTCTTCTGTAATGTCATTGGTGTCACTATGGGACTCAACAACCTGTGCCTCCTCAACATTACCAGTTGAATCATCATTTTCAGCCTCCTTCTTGCGACCAAGCACTGCCTCAATAGCTGCTCGACTGGCTCTGGCAGCAGCTTCCTCCTTGGCCTTTGCCTCGGCCTTCTTCCTCTCATCTTCTTCTTTAGCTAAAGCCTCTGCTCTAGCCTTCTCTTCAGCTACACGTGCAGCTGCCTCTGCTTTCTCCCTCTCAACATCCTCATACAACTTCGCCATATCCCCATCTCTCCCCTGTTTTTGTAGTGCCCCTTCCAGAAGTGCCTTCAATTCATTGCTAAACACAACACTCTCATCCAAAAGAATACCCTTGGCCATCTTAATTGCATCATCCAACCTTGTAGCATCAATGTATGCCCTCAACAACAGCTCATAGCTACCAATGTTTGGCTTGACCTCCTTTTCAGGCATCTGATCAAAAAACCACTGTGCCTCATCAAACCTATCAACTTTCACCAAGCCACCAATAACTTTGTTAAATGCATTGGCATTAGGTCTCAAGCCAGCATCGAACATCTTATTGAAGTAAGCAACAGAGTCATCGACCCTATCCACCTTAAAGCAGGATTCAATTAGCAAGACATAAGTATATTCATCAGGGTTAACGCCACTCTCACCCATCTCCTTGTACAATTCTTCTGCCTCCCCAACAAGTTCATTCTTCCCAAGCCAGTCAATCAGATTATTATAGGACAGCGCATCCGGTGCACACCTCTTCTCACCCATTTTACCGAACACCTCGATCGCATCCTGGAACCTTTCAGCCTGGCAGTACGCATCCACCATGACATTAAAGCTCCCCAGATTCACAGCAATTCTCCTTGGTGGGTCATGCTCGTTGCACATCCTATCGAACAGCTGGAGCAGATCATCCAACTTCCCGTTCCTCCCGAGGGCATCAAGCACCATATTGTAACTCAAAGCTCCAAACCTCACCTTCGAACCCTCCCCAAGCACCTCCTCATAGCAATCCATAGCCTCTTTCTCCATACCCTTCAAGAAGTAGCCCTTCATTAAGTTCCCGTAAACCATCCCATCAAGAATCTGGCCACCGCCAAGCTTCTCCACAAGCTCCTCGTACAGTGAGACCACCGTGTCGCCATCCCCCGCGTTGACAAAGCCACCCATGACAAACGCGTACACCTGGGGATCAGGGGCAAAGAACCCACGCTCGAGCATTCCATCCTTGAGCTCGATAGCCTGGTCGAGCTTCCCATTCTCGGCCAGGGAACGGGCGAGGATGCGGTACGTGGTGGGTGAGGGGACGATAGGGGAGTCGTCCTTGAGGAGGAGGCGGAAGTGCTCGAGCGCGGTGTCGGGGCGGCGGCAGTCGCAGTAGGCCTGGAGGAGGAGGTTGTATGTGGCGACGGTGGGCGCGACGGACGCCTGCGTGACGAAGCGGTGGAGCGAGAGGAGGTCGGCGTAGCGCGCCTGGCGGAGCAGCGCGGCGAGGACGGCGTTGCAGGTGAAGACGGTGGGCCTGCAGTTGGAGTAGATGGAGTGGCGGGTGAGCAGCGCCGCCTCGTCGAGGTCGTTCTCGCGGACGAGCGCGAGGATGCGGCGGTGGAGGTCGAGGCGCTTGCCGGAGAGGACGGAGGCCGGCTCGGGGAGCTTGGGCGCGTTGGGGTTGGACGCCGGTCGGGGGGCCCCCGGGGCGCGCCGCGGCGCCGGCACGCCGCGGGCGCTCGGGGGCTCCACGCGGAGGCGGCGCTTGCGGCGGCGGCGCTCGGCGGCCGCGTCTGTCGGGGTGGCGGTGGTGGTTGCCAGGTCGGCGTCGCCCGGGGTTGGGGTGGCGGTGGCGAGGCAGAGGAGGCGGAGTTGGGGGCGGAGCGGGAAAGGGAGCGGGAGAGGGAGGAGGCGGGAGAGGAGCGGCTTGGAGAGCGCCATGGCGGCGACGGCGATGGAGACGGATCACGGCGAGACGATTGGGGAGAGAGGGGAGGGTTTATTAGCTAGGGATTTATTTGGGCGATATTTTCCGCTGAGGGGAAATGGCGAAATGCGGGCTGGCTACTGACTAGTTACGTTTTGGGCCTCTTTCCGCAGTGGGCTCGTTCGCAGGTCGCGATTTCCCTCACCCAGGGGATTTAGGATGGTAGGATGCATATAGTTGTATGCGTTCAGTGAGACTGCTTGTTTTTTTCATGCCCTGAGGACAATAATGAGGCCTTGTCTCTCAAATCTCTTCCTAAACGTGTATAGAAAACAGGAAATTGTGCATGTAAACAAGCTTATAGCTCGAAGCATTGGCTAGCATGCCTATCCTGCGTTCGGATCGATGGGAAGCGGTTTTATTAACTTCAGTTAGCCTCTATTTGGTAATAAAATATACACGTATACGTATTTAGTGGGATGGTACTTTTTTTTTTACACTAAGGACTCTAGACTTAGCTAAATAGCACACGCGCGCGCGTATATATATATATATATATATATATGCGTGTGGACTGAGTAGAGCATGTGTCCTTGATTAAAAAACGGAAATTACAGATTATCCACTTAAATTTACTACCTTGGTCTAAACAGTCTTTTACTTTTGGCTACGTACCTATACTAAGGGCATAACTAGTGTCAATTCTTATTACTAAAACGAATTTTTCCTTTCCAACCATAATTTATTTTAGTCATCATATGGCTACAAGTGATTCCAAATTTCAGGCTATTGGATTTACTGATCGAGTCGGAAACGATAATCGGCATGTGGTTTAAGCCTTTTTTAACTTAGTAAAAGACTTCGTCGTTGGTTGTTGAACTGTGCAGAGAAACGTTCACATTTGACCTTCCGGCTATGGCTTTGGTACAGTTCACTTCTAATCACTCATAAACCATTTACTAATCACTCGATTAAAACCACGATGGTTTTTAGTGACATAGCACCTGTCATCCCAATTAGCCATTAAAAACAAATTATATAGAATATGAAAGATAAGAGAAATAGTTTTTTTAAAATTTTTATTTACTTTACTTTTATTTATCATTTATTAGTAAGTAATAGTCCATGTGAACTTTATATAGATTCCACATCATCTAAAACCGAAAATAAACGGTTTGAATAGATAAGGTAATAAAATCCAACCGACGCTATAGTTGAGAGGACTTTTGTCAACTGTGAAACATTGTTTATACTGTAAGACCGAGGATATGAAACATTGTTTTCTAAATAATATGCTCACTTTAACTTGTTTTTGATATCCATGACAAATGCATTGGCACCAGCCATGCTAAGAAAATCACAATTGACATTGCGTCGCAAAGAACAAACAGGTACACTGCACGAGATTACGTTGGAAACAAAAAAAAAAAAAGAAACATCTGACCATAAAATTTTAATTGTCTATACACCTTAGGACGACCGAGTGATGTCAATATATTTAAGTACATATGATGGATAATAATATTATGGGACAACTTATACATGCTTTCAAGATTATTTCCCGAAAAAATTGTCTGATGTCGGAAAACCTGACACGATGTAAAGAACAAACGATGTAAGAACGCGTGGGGTCAAAAAAGGGAAAGCTGTAATCTCGCACAACTCAGACCTACCAACTCTAACTCAGTAAATATAGCTATCGAATAGGGTGTACAACTCTGCATCATGTCCTTAGGACTGAACGGCCAGCCTTTGAAGATGCTCACAGAATACCTGGAAACTAACATCATCGGTGAATATGATGTCAGAACCTGGAGGAACATCGTGTGCTGAGTTATATGTGGCCGATGGGTTCAGCTTTGCCAATAAGAACCTTGCCTACATAAAGCAGAAGAGCATTTCATGTCAAATGTTACATTCGAAAGTTTAAGTTCGTTTCTTTGAGTTTTTGCGCATGGAGTATTGAGAGCCAAATTGTTCCACAAATAAAACAAGTAAAAGTGGCGAAATGATCAAATACTTAAAAATTTCCATGCATTGTCACAGGTTATACTGCATAAAGGTTTTCGATATGGTGCCTCTGGTAGTTATCAATCTGTCACCCCACCATCAAATTATGTTTTTCACGTGTTTCTCCCTCAAAATTTCCACTTTTACACTATCATTCCATTTGTTGCCTTCTTATTTGGCCTTAGAATATCCAAATTGAGTACATAAAGGTTTGGGAACAAGTTCACACATATATGTAAAGACCAAGATAAATTTACAGTTAGGCCATGTGCATGTATGATCACATTTTCGATGCAAATAAATATTCAGTTTCCAATGGTGATAGGGCATGTATGTATGGTTCATTCTTATCCATAAGCATTTAGTTGTTCCCAGTTAGTACGTGGAAAATACACAAGCTATTGGTGGTAGTAGGATAAATTAAGACAGAAAAATAACTGTGAGAACATACCTGTGAACCATGTTGGTCACAGACAACTAGTCTTGGAACAGGAAATCGTCCTTTAATTATTATCTGAGCCTCCTCGTGAGGAGCTTGTAATAATTGAGCAAATTGCTGAAACAAATATAGAGAGAAGTATATGTTAAGCATCATAATCATAAATGTGGAAGTTCTAGCCTATCGATAGTTTGCATCAAAACATCAGCTAAACTAACATATACAGAAAAGTTCAATCAACAATAATAGAAGAATATAGATCCAATATATTTAAACAAATCTGTGGTCAACAATGCAGACAGATCAAATATGTAATGTCTCAGCTAGGACCTAATAAAGATTTTTGAAAATCATTTTGGCAATAAACTGAATATGGGATGGTTCTGAGTTCAGATCAATGACCTAGGAAGCGGCTTGCTTTCGTTCTCTGGTTCGAGAGATCAAATCCCATGCTGATGTTTAGTTTTTTATGCAATACATACAAAGTTTCACTATTATTGTGCTAGACAAATGGATTATAAAGGGCAGACACTGACAGAAACCACAGAAGTACAGAACCAGGCAATGGCTCTGGTTCCACACAGTTACTGGTTACAAAACACATGCTGTGAGCTCTTTGATTACAAGGGATTGGTGATACTGAACGATAACTAGAGTATCCACTATAACCAGTAAGGCAACAAGGTCATTAGAACAACTGGTGAAACTGGCAAACTTGTAGTTGACCAGTTTCTACAACTAGAATGTGCTTCTACCAAAGCCTAGAAATCAGATCAGACCAATGTTTCTTCTGAACTGATAACTACAGTAGGAGTGAGATGGCTATATAACCAACAAATGCTCTATTCAGTCACAAGGGGAATAAGTTTTTGTGGGTAGAAAAGAAAGGACTACAAACTCACCTGATGCTCAGGCTGATTCTGGTAACCCATGTTTCTCCACTGAGCAATTGTCATACCATGGAAGATGACAACACTGAAGTATGCATCAAGTAGCAGTATACGATCTGCTGCTATTGATGCCACATCGAGGAATACAGGAGATGGAGGTGAATCAAAAGAAAATGAAATTAATGATGGTTGGATCATGGCAACTGAGTTAGTTATACTCTCACGGTTGAGTAACATCCGGAAATAAGCTGTCTCATCTGGACTATTATTGAAAACCTGGGACAGGGAAAAATCCTAGTATTAATAAGACAACGATTTCCTAAAGATAACAAAAAATATGTGTGTGTAACACATCACCTGAACAAATTGTGAACGCCGTAGATTAAACATAAACTGAGGAAACAAGGAGAAATTTGAATGCAAGCTAAATGAAGATGGATCATCCTTCCTATAATCACCAAATCTTGAACAAAGCCGTATGAGAGATCTATCGAGCCACCGTGTTGCATCAAACTCTTCCTACAAAGATAATCGACACAAAAGGTTAATGATCCATCTAAACACAGTTTTATTAGCAACACAAAAGGGACAAGAGATTGCACATACAAATTTTGGTTATGTTTTTTTACTTGAAAGGCCTAAGTACATCAAGATACATAATTCACATAAAGTCTAAAAAAAAGTTAACTGAATCACATTGGTATATCTGTCGATTAGTAATACACCATACAAATTGAAGGCAATGTCTCTGTTACATCTTCAGTTGAAAGATATTAAAATTCACATATATAAAAATTCACAGACAAGATACAAATAGAAAGGTAGATAGGACTGGCATTGTTGTACGGAAGTGACTGAAACAACATGATGAATTTTCTCAAACAAAGCAGAAAAGTTACTAATTAAAACGAATTAGCTCATGGATTTGGCACATGGACAGGTACATTGCACGAACTCCTATATATAGCCAATTCTTTGTATAAAAATTACCTTAAACAGAAAACCCTAAGGAAAAAATTGCTGGATGCCAATATAATTTTTTGTAACATAGTAAAAAATTATAGCAGTTAGAGAAACTATTACATTATGAAATATCATGACCTTAAAACCAAAATCAATAAAATCAAGGAATCCAATTATGTAATGTACTAATGTTAATCGACTATCAGAGTTTATTTCATGTGAAATTACTAAAACTAACAATCCATCATTGCTGTTTGGCCAACAGACAGAGTGGGTAGGTGTAGGTATGACAGCAAGACAGCCATTCGCAACACAACACAACAAGAACACGTGTCTAGTTTGACATAATATCAGGTGTACAGGCTATGAATAAAAATATATGTGACCATCAATTTGGGTTTAAATACATAGAACTTGTAGATATTTTGATGTTTCAGATAAAATCATGCATGGAACCAGATATATGATTACTGGAGTCTGAAGCATGAAGATACCTCCATTTCCATTTTCAAAGAGATGTATCTCACCAACACAACAGCTGCAGTTTCCTGGTCAAACCCCTCAACTAATTCCTACACTCAAAAAGATGTTGGTTAAAGTCAAAGCTGCAACACATTTGCCATTACTTGCTCTATCATCAAGTAAATTTAACAGCAAGTCACAGCACATTGGAATCCATATTATTCATGATAAGCAAGCAACAACATATTTTTTTGTTACTTTCTTTGGGTGATACTTTCAGCTATACAATGAACAGTGCAGAAACTTAAAAATATTTTCCCAAACACAGTTAACATTTAACTGAACAACTTTTCAGATATGCTGTTTATTTTCTAGTCTGTAGAGCGTAATTGTCCTTGCTGGCTTAAAAAACACATGGGTTGTTACATGCAGGCATGATAAATAATACAATTAGGATTGTTACGATTTAATTAGGCAATATTCAACAACATAGCATAGGAGCCAAACAACAGACTTTCAAGGCCAACCTCGGTATTGGATCCATCCACCCATTTTCTGCATATAGTAGTTACTCTAATCCTCATTTGTCCTTCTGGGTGTTGGTAACTACAGAAAAAAAAAACAGTACAATTAAAACATCAGGCTATTCTTACACTGGAGGCAACAGAATAAAAATGAAAGGTACCTTGTTACAAATTGTATATAAAGATTGGGATTTTGATGTCCTGGTTGACTTGACCGCTCACTCGGTGAGACATCAAAGAATGCTGTTAATGAAGTATTCCTGTCAAGACCACACATTTTCCATGCTGTTGTATTTCCTTGACCAACAACTGTGTCAGCACACAAAGTTCCTTTCTACAAGTGTCATAGTGCAAATGTCAAACCAAGTTTTAAAGCAGGCCTTTCCAATTTGAAATATGGTAGAGCATTGACTAAACAGAACAGATATGCCTACCTTTTCCAAAGATGTGCATGGTCCAATAATACCTTGAACCTTAATGTCCTTCGAACAGTTTATTTCAAGAGTGCCACTTAAACAAAATAAATAAGACAAGAATCAGTCATTGATGAAACAAAGTATATGCAGCATACAAAATTCATGCGCATCAAACCTCAGCTGTTACAGTAGAAAATGCATCTTTTGTTCACACAATTGGTCCAAAAAATAGGTCAATATTCACAGAAGTAAAAGCTGATAGGGCTTTTTTGGTCTACTGATTTTTTTGTGGGGTACTGATATATTTCTTGTATGAAGAATTATAATGTTGGCTCCACCTTCATACCCCAGTACCAATTTGTAAATAGAGCAATTTATCAAGGATAATGATAGGAAAAAGCCATATAGTCATCATTCAGCATTTATGATTCATGAAGCAGAAAGCTCAATAATGCAAATGCAACCCATTTTATCTCATTTGATCTTTTGTTGCTACCCGTTAATGCGACGAGGCAATGCATGTAAGATTGAAATTGGCCAGTATACAGAAAGCTCAATAATGCAAATGCAACCCATTTTATCTATTTGGACTTTGTTGCTACCCACTTGTTAATGCGACAAGGCATTTGTATGTAAGATTGAAATTGGCCAGTATACAGTTGAAATTGGCCAACATATTTTTTATACCATAGTTTAGCACAACCATAATATCCAAATCTTAGTTGCCTTGGGTAAATCTAATGAATGGTAAATCACAAATCCATCATTTATCTGTCAGAACATGCTGAAATTTAACTCTAAGAGAATATAAGCCTAAACCAGAGTCCTGAACTCAAATTGAATCTGATCACACATGGGATTGGTAATAAACAAACACTTGATCTCACTAAATCCCTAAACATAAGAACAGTTAGGTCATAAGTATATAAATCAAAGTATAATGCACTTTCCGAACTCAATGATGCCATTTATACTGCAATCTTTCCATGACAAAAACCAATATAATAGTCAAAGAAATATCCACAAAGCAGCAACTTTTGATTAAAATGTATAAGGAAGGGGGGGGGGCCAAGCATCACACTTACTTGAATGAAAGGTCGAGAGACAGTTCACCTCCCTCAAAAATACGTTTAAAAGAATCCTTAAATACTGAATGCCCAAAGCTTTCAGATAAGACAACAAGGCCACCTGTTCTCTCAATAGCAACCTTCATCTCAGCAAGCCCAACCTTTTGGTGTTCCAACCAATTTTATAGAAAAAAGCAAAATATTAGTTCAGGTCATGTGTATCACAATCAGCAGTTATGAAATGTCTAATGATCAAGAAATTGAAGTATCGAGTGATAACTGTGAACTAGCAAGCAGAGTCATTACAACTTAATCGACACTAACAATTTCAAAATAGAAGGGAAACAAAAAATAGTAATGCTCACTTTTCAAATATTAATCTAATCTCATGATCACTGGATTGTATAGGTATGCCAATGCAACTTGAGCCTAAAAAATTGAACCATCAATAAATAGTTTCATGGGCTAAGTTTTACCAAGTTCTACTGTTGACAACAATACATATTCATATAAATTGAATTTGAGTTTTTCTTTCAATGAAATGAAAGCCCATATCTTCATATGCACATATATAAATAGAAAAGGAAAACCCAAGAAATATGTCTGGTTGTGATCTTAAGCATGGTGGTTTCCTTAAGATTTCCACCTCTTTAAGAAATGTATAACTTGGATATTCTCAGAATTAAAATATTTGAATATTCATGCTACAGTGCCTTGACAGGACAGGCAACAATATTCTGATCTTATGTTGTGAGAATAGCTCCAAAACAAAAGTCTATCCACA
This sequence comes from Oryza coarctata, assembly GCA_030770085.1. Classification (NCBI taxonomy): domain Eukaryota; kingdom Viridiplantae; phylum Streptophyta; class Magnoliopsida; order Poales; family Poaceae; genus Oryza; species Oryza coarctata. The sequence continues at coordinate 7,730,211 of CM061483.1, read as the reverse complement.
ATGAATGTACAAATGTGAGATTTCAGCAACATGCAAACTCTGCTGAGCACAGAAGCTTTAATTCAAGCATAAGCACAAGATGCTGGCTAAAGAGAATACTACACAAACCTGATCAAGAGCAGATGCAAAAACATCCAAGACATGGCCTTGGCTGACCAATTGTTTGGCAAGGCCATCATAAAATTTGACAGCTTTTTGGAAGTGAGGAGCTGCATCCTTATCAAGATCCTTATGTGATCTAACTGGCTCTGACAAATCTTTCGACACAATCTGCATTGTCCAGTAAAGTATTAAATTGGGATTTCAAAGCGTCATGAAAAATGAACGCAAGTTTAGAGAAGAAATATTAGAGGGTAAAACTGAACAAATAGCAGTTTGTGTTCTGCAAATCTGAAAGGTACAATTGATGTTCTAGGGCCAACGCGTTATTTTCTAACAAATAGCACAATGTGAACTACGCACTTTTATTTTTAGAGTTTATTTGCATCGTGCTTAGGTTAATTAAGGGAAAAGTAGCACCAATATTATCCATCTCAACATTAAGAAACAAGTAAGACTTGCGTAATGATAATGTTTATTGTATACACACTAACTAAGAAACTGACTGAATATATAATGAGATCTCAAATTCACTGATATAGTATTATGCATTTTGAAGAAAGGTGAAAAAAATCAATAGAACTTTGCCTCAAGTGTACATATGAAACATGCTTTGGACACTTGATAGACCTAGGTCATAACTCCCAACCAAGATATTATCACACCAAAATTTCTAATTTTTAGCTACCTAACTTCAAGTACTTTAACAACTATCCACAACATTCTAACAAAATCAAGTCAAAATGAATGAGAGCATAACAAAGTGGGATCTTTACCATTCCAGGACCCTCTGTGCATGGTCCACCAAGAAGTGCAATGATCCTTGCACCCGTCCCAGGCATACAAGCTCCAAGCAAGCCAGCTGCCACACTCAACGCAACACCAGTGCACCGGATCGAACGATTCCCGGTCTCCACCGGCCATTGGTCAGGCTGCAACTCGTCCAGCAACTGCAACAGAACAAAAACTACATCAAGGTAGGCTTCCTTAAACTCAAATCCCGAAATCAAATGCCCATAACCCCAATTTCTCACCGTGCTGAGCGTGCATTCACATTCTGACACCGGGAGCAAGAACCTATTCACCCCAGCCGTTGCCGGGGGATGCATCCCATTGATCTGAGGCCCGCCTGGCTGCTGAAGCATCTTGGGGAAACCCGGTCGTCCAGCGCCCGCCAACCCAAGCTGATCCAAAATCTGCTCCTTGGAGATCTCCTTGGTCCCTCGGAAGACGTAGATCTTGCTGAGATCGGAGAATCCAAGCTCGTGAAGATGCACTTGCGTCCCGAACGTGACGAGCCCGACGAGCGCGTGCTCGGGAAGGAGCGCGACGGCCTTCCGCATGGACATCTTGACGTACTCGAGCTCCTCTTCGATGACGCATGTGTCGATCACGAAGAGGAACACCGGCGGCGGCGGCGCGGGCGAGCCGCCCTGCTGGAGGGGCCCCGCGCCGGGGGCGCCGGCGACGACGTACTCGACGGTGGAGCACTGCGGGAAGAGCTCGGCGGGGACGTTGGACTCGGAGATGGCGGCGTAGTGCGGGGGGAAGTGGTTACGGGAGAAGCAGAGCGGGCAGATCCAGATCTTGGCGGCGAAGTCGACGCGGGCGAAGGGGTTGAGGAGCGCGGAGCAGGGGGGCTTGCAGCGGAGCGGAGGGTACGGGAGCGGCGGCGAGGCGAGCGACTCGGGCGAGCGGACCGGGGAGATCGCGGCGGCGAGCGGCACGACGCAGCGGCTGGCCTCCACCTTGGACCGCGGCCAGGCGTTCCAGGTCAGGCGGACGGCGTCGGGGCCGTCTGAGTCGGCCGCCACCGCGGCGGCCGCGGAGGGATCGGCCGCCATGGTGCGCGGGAGGCGCGAAGAGTGGCGGTCGGGGAGGGGAGGAGGGGAGCGAGCAGATCGGAGGCGGGGGAGGTGGTGCGCCTGCGCGTGCCGGGGTGTCCTGTCTCTCGCGGTCGCGGCTTGGTTTGGTTTCCTCTAGTTTCGTTTTTCTCTTTCGGGTTTGGGTTGGACTCGGCGACGGATTGGGTAATTGGCGAGCCAACCAAGCTGCCGCGCGAGGACGAAGACTCGGGGAGTGACGTTTTGTGGCGATATCTCTTGGATCATAGATGTCGCCAGGTAGATCAATCCCGTCACGAATCAAATTGCAGCTTATAGATAAAATTTATAAAAAAGGTCAGCAGTAGAGAATTTTCTAGAATAAGAATATATATAAATTACAACTATTTATAAACCTAAAATCTATTTATATCACTAGAGTAGGAGATCTACAGCCAGTACCAATCGTATTATTTATAGATATATATATATTATTTTATTATATTATGACATAATAACATAGTGGTAAAAGCTATATCACTCGCATAAGAGCATGGCACATATGCACCTACAAATCAACTAAAACATTCTTAATGATTAAAACAACAACAAATTCATAACTCAATGCGCACATTCGCTTCCCATACTTCAAGCATCGAGTTTCAACCATTCAAACATATATAACTTTCTTTATAAATATAAGAAATCATGTTAGTAAAAATTAATCACTATAAATACCATGATATGATTGGATCACAAATCATTTAAGTAATTTAGAAGAAGAGTATTGTTTTAAGTTTGTTGAAAAGACTTGAGCCCACTCAACTTACTCTGAAGCATTCTCATAGTATTTACCGACTTGCCATGTAATATATGCATGTGAGGATGGGGGAGATTGACTGAATGCATACAAGCAACGCGCACTGATGGGTACGTGGGGAGGACACCCAATTTTTAGTATTTCATCGGGCGTCCGACGTGTAGTTATATTCATAAAATATCTACTATTTAGAGTTTGAGGGAGGAGGTAAATCAGATGAATGGATTCTCTACGGTGCTTCACTTTTTTTTTCCACAAAAGAAAGCCGCCCAAAGGTGGCAAGAGGGGCCAAAGGGCTCTATTGACTTTTGCAAATAACATTTTTAAAATTTAAACCAAATTTGGTCTAGCAAAATGAAGTTGAAAGCAAAATCCCAACCGGCGCATCTATATTTGTCTAGCGCGAAGTGGTCCAATGCCTGGCCATCTCGAAGCCATTCCGGCATAGGCGGTTGTCCTCCATGGCCTCCTCGATCTCTTCCCGAGTGTTCATCACGAAGAGCCCGCGCTTCACGACCGGCTCGTTCAGCGGTTTGCCGGCGACGAGCACAAACCTCAGTGCACCCCCCTGCCGCTGCCGACAACGGACCAGGACCGCTGCCGTTGCTCACGCTCACGCCGTCGCCGGGGCGGAGCACGACCATGTCATGCGCCGTCGCGGTGTGAGACCTGTCGTCGCCGAACACGCCCTCCCCGTCGACGACGAACACGAACGCGTTCCAGCCGGTTGGGACCGGCTGGTGCAGCGTCGCCCCGCCCATGAGCGTGAAGTCGAGGTACATGGTCGGCGTCTGCGTGAACACCGATGCGCGCACTTAGAAGGCCTCGTCAGCGTATGCTAAGTCATGTTACCTCATAGTTGTAGTTGTATTAGTAACGCTTCTGCTACTTAATCACTGTCGGGTCTACATTATTTAGATTTACCTATCTAAAAGCAAAAAGAATACGGCATTTGTTCAAATACCCTGATAGTTCGTTTCTTGTCGCTCTCTTTCTCGTATTTCTCCTCATCTTCATCTCTTGCTACAAATTTTAAATATTTAAGACGAAGATGATTAAGTGAGACACATTCGAAATATATCCGAGATTTTTCACCATTTCTCTTCTTTCTAGATTAAACATTCTAGAAAATAATTGTTTTAGTTATTTATTGGTTAATGAAGATAAAGCACAAACTATTGATTTATTAGCAATATTTTTTAGTACAACATTTAGCTTATGAGTTTTTAATTTAAAATAAAATACATCTAACGTAATTATACTCATAATAATAGATTCATTAACTGATGCTTCATCAACATATTTAAAGCTGCTAGCAATTAACATAAATTTTTAATTTTTAGTCTTAGAATATATAACATTAATAGTTGTTAAAAATCTTATTAAAGCGAGCAAAGAAATCACCAGGTTTTATCTCAAAACACATGTATTTCTTTTTATACATATTTTGACGTATCTCTTTTACCATGTTTAACCCTTCATGGTAATCACAAAGTGTTCTCTATATCTTATGTGATGACTTGAGATATACCATATGGTTAAAGTGCTTCTTACTAGCCATTAAATAATCAAATTCCTTATTATCAGCCTTTATATATGACATGTTCATCGCTTATCATTTTTAAAAACTTTATATGTCTTATAGATCTTATTATAAAGTCTTGATCTTGAATATATACCTTCATATTAGCCTTCCAATACTAAAAATGAACAATATCGAAAATATAAGGTTTTATAGAATACCTAATCACTAGTTAAGATCAATTAAAAAAATAATAAAATAAATAACCTTACTCTAACATCACTTGTAGTATCGACTCACTCTAAAATAGACAAATAGAGGGGTTGAATGATTACGAAAATCAAAATAAAATTTAAAAATTTCTCTTAATCATAAAACCTGAAAATGTGCATTTTCACGATTATAGCTATAGATTATAAATCCGATTGACCTAAAAATTTTGACAAAATTTACAAACAAACCCAACTAAAATCATCTAAATCAGACTTTTTAACGAAATAAAATATTACTGAACATAAGGTTAACCAAAATTAATTAAACCCTAATTAATTAATAATATTATATCTGAAAATAATTAACCGATCAAAAATATTAAAAACATCGTAGGAAACACATTAATCTAAAATCAAGCCAAAATACATAGGAAACAAATTAATCTAAAATTAATCTCTAGCCATGCAGAAGAAAGAGATTAATTACCACGTTAATCTTTAATAAATTTTACATTTATTATTTAAATTGAGCTTACAAAATCCACACAAAAAAATTCACTTAATTTTCTGTGAACAAATCTCTAACATCTTACACTCTATTCATAAAAAAAAAGTCATAAAAAATACTTAAATACCTTTAAGATTTTATAACTATTATATTTTTAGTCATCGGATTTAAAACCGATGTTACAGATTACGCCATGTTACAGATTACGCCATGTTACCGATTACACCAAAGATCACAGAGTTTGACGTGTTTCTGCATAGAATCCGCTCGAACACTATTTTATCACCTCAGTAGCAATCCGGTTACAACACATCACCTCAAGATCTCCTGTACCCATATGCACGCGGGCCTGTACGTGCTAGGTCTCTTCATTCGGATTAGCTGTTGTGCCACCGCACACCTGTGCATGTTCTCGCTAACATGTCTGGCCCACCTATCAGCCACTGTACCATCATGTGCTTCATATCCATGCTCGCTGATAAGCTTGGCTCACCTGTCAGCCTCACTCTCTCCCATCCCTATGTGTCCATGCTGCTAGGTCGCTTTCTTGCCGTCAGCCCGTTCCACCAGCTTACTAACTTCTTGACCTGCCAACTTAGGTTAGTTGCTTTCAACCTTATGCCAGTCCGTCCATACACCGTCTTTAGCCCATTTATAGTTGGGTCGCATATGTAACCATTTATTCAGCCTGCTCATGATTTCGACCCTATACTATACTGTATTCTAAAAATTATTTTCTCAAATTTTGCCCAAAATTCCTCCAAAATTTTTTTAGAGATTATTTATTTATTTTCCGTATTTAATACTAGAACACCAATAAATAAAAAAAATATTTTTATAATCTGACCAATGTCAATGCTCAAAGACTGTCATTACACTTTTTATAAATAATTTTAATATAAACTAATTTTATCAATTTTAATATAAATCAATTTTACCAATTTTAATCTAAACTATTTTTTTAATTATTTTTATTTAACATGTTATTGTGAGGAGACATGATTACGGTTGCTCAAATAAATAATTGGAACGATTTAAAATGCTAGCAAATGAAACAAGCACGCACTTTTAGGGGTTGTTTGGATCTCTGGTTTGTTAAATCTAGTTTATCTTAATCTTCTTTTAGATAAAAACCTTATTTGTTTTTCCACATTAGAATTGTGGATAAGAAAAACCAAGTTTTCTTGAAACTGGGAAACCACGTTTTCTCAAAAACGACATCACAATGTTTTGAGGAAACCGGTTTAGTTCACATTCACTGTACTCACATGGGCAAAACAAAATTTTAGATAAATCTAAAATAACAAGTAACAACCTAAAATTGATTTAAAACATATTAAAATTTTGTTTTCGTAAACCTCTGTTTTAAAACTTATCCGAACAACCAGTTCGAGCTAGCTTAGCTTGTTCGTGCAACAAGGAGTCCTAGAAATAGCAAACTCCTATTACATGAACAGGCGCAGGCGGAGGACATGCACAAATGCCCGATTTGGATTCGAATAAAAAACTTTCTGTCAAAAAAAACTTTATGCACATAAATTTTTTGTGTATAAACTTTATGCATGTAAACTTTTCCATATATTTTTTTAGTAGAAAGTTTTCTGGTAAGCATTTGAGGAGAACGTTTTTGAGTATTTGTTTATTCCGATGAAAATTTGTGGGTATAAATATTTTATTCGTGTACAATATTTTTTGGAGTAGATTTTTTTATTATTTATAAAGTTTTCAGGTATATTTTTTATTCATGTAGAATATTTTTTGAGTAGAGATTTCTAATCCCTTAGTTTTTTAGAAAATTTGCCAAATTGAGTGGCAAAAAAATCTTGAACAGAAATTGCATTTTTAATAGAAATTTCTATATAATATTGATTTGGTGCTCTTTTGGAAGTTTACTATCTGTGTGTTTAAAGTTGTGTTTTCCTAGTGTTTAGTGTTTAGTAAAAAAAATATATCTATAGCAACGATGCTAGTCGTCACGCAAGAACCCAATGTTGGAAACGGAAGCATGCACATGAACTCTTTTACTAGGCTAGGAATCTAAAAACATACGGTGAGCTTGGAAACGCACGGGGTGGCGGGCAAGCTGTCGAAAATGTCGTGACGCGTTTGCGCACCTCCGACGCACGCGGCACCTTGCTCATTTGGAACCCCCTGAAATAGGACCTAGGTCACTTGGGATGCACTTGCAAGGACATACATGATGTGATCAAGTTGGTAAATTCGTTTCTCGATAAACTTTAGTCCAATTTAATTGAGAATATGATAGCATGTAATGTTAGAAATATAAATCAATATACGACTAGCTGCGATCAATATGCATAGAGCTGTAAAACAAGCCTATGCCACTTTTATCTCAAACAAACCGTAAGAATGTATACAGTAAAACTATAAAAATATATACAGAAGACTAAGATCTAAGGATCGGGTCTATATATATATACAACTTAGTGGTCTAATATCTCCGTAGTCACAGCGGGAGAAAAACGGACGCAGAGACTGGACCGAAAACTAGTGAACAAAGGCGTGGGGAGTCATTTGGTCATAATATCGACGAACTGGTGTGCCGATGGTACATGGAGCACCTGAACCTGTCCTAGTGTGACCTTGTCACGGACAAAATGAATATCAATCTCTATATGCTTGGTGCATCTATAATGAACCGGGTTAACGATTATATAGACAGCACTGACGTTGTCACAGTAGACAATGGTCGCAGAGGAGAGGGGTGCACGGAGCTCCTGAAGAATCTGGCGAAGCTAGCAACACTCAGCAATGGCGTGGTTACTTGGCTTCGGCGCTGGACCGTAACACTATAGTTTGGCGTTTTGAGTACCAGGATACTAGAGTGTCATCGAGGAAGACGCAGTAGCCGGATGTGGAGCGTCGAGAGTCGGGGCAGCCTGCCTAGTCCGTGTAGGAGTACGCGGTGAGGGAGTCGATGGGGTTGGAGCTGAGGTACAGCCCGCTGGAGAGTGTGTCCTTTATGTAGCGCACGATGTGCTTGAGCAGCACGAGGTGAGTTTCGCACGGAGCGTGCATGAAGAGGCACACTTGCTGGACGGCGTAGGTGAGGTCGAGCCGTGTGAGGGTGAGGTATTAGAGAGCACCGGCAAGACTCTGATACTGAGAGAGATCGGTGACGAGTGAGCCATCAGCAGCGGAGAGTTTGGCTTGAGTGTCTATAGCATCGGCTGAGGCGGTAGGATGGGAGCCAATGTTAGGTGGGCCTAAGGATGGGCGCCGAGGACCCCTTGTTGCCATCCGATGGGGCTGCGTGGCTGGGGCTGGGGTGCCTAGGGGTTGTAGTAGAGCCACGGACCCGTGGGACCGACAGGCTAGATAGGGACTGAAGCAGGTCGCGATTACATCGGACTGTGCTAATTCTTGCCCTTGCCTTTGCCAGTGCGGGCTGTGTTGCTATGTTTAGAGCCATGCCCGCTAGAGCCATGGGAGGGAGCGGCAGCGCAGGATGCTCAGTAGCCATTATCGGTTGCGACGAGGAGAACGGTGTGGGCCACGATCTTCTCGTCGTTGGCCAGACGAAGTTCTTTAAGAACTAGCATGTCATGGGCCTGGTCAAATGATGGAAGGGGTATGGTGTTGGCGATGTCGTCGGCGGTGTTTGAGAAGCGAGGGTTGAGGTCTCATAGGAGGGCAAGGACGAGTTAAGAGTTGGCCACAGGGTAGCCGATATCCCGGAAAGCAGCCTTTACCTTAAGGCTCTGGCAGTACGAGGAGACAGAGGAGTTTCCTTGTACCATGGAGTAAAACTCGTTGAGGAGAAAGATGGTGCGAGGCTGCTTGTTTGCGACAAAGATCCGTTCGATAGCCATCCAGAAATCCCAAATGGTAGGGTTGGTATCTTCCATGGCGAGGTCAAGAACAAAGTCATTGATCGAGCCGAGCAGCCAGCTACGCACGCAGCACTCAGCGATGTCCCACTGGGGGTCATCGGGTCGAGGTGGAGCGGAGCCATCGATGTGTGACCGTAGGTCGAACTTTCCACAGAGAGATTTAAAGAAGAAAACCCACTTAGAGTAGTTGACGTTGAGGTCAAGAAAGATAGGAGCGTGAGATTTCACGTTCACAGCAGCATAGGGGGGTGAGAAGATCGGCGAGGTGGTGCCCTAGATGTGGTCTGGGGCACCGAGAGCCGAAGCAGATTCGACGACTGGGAGAGTGCCGGAGCTGAGGGCTGACTCGGTAGTCATGACGAGAGGAGAATAGGGACAATAAGTCGATGGGAGTAAGAGGCCGATAGGAGAAAGTCAATGAGAAGAGAGATCGGCCGATCAGAAAAGTGAGAAGCCGATAGGGAGTGAGCCAACAAGCCGATGGAGAGTGGTTGGCTGATGTGGAGTAGGTAGCAGAGTAGGTGAGGAAAAATGTAGTGGCAGAGTAGGTAGATTAGAGAGTGGTTGGGTCACGGATGTGCGAAGATTCACGTCCGTGAAGAGAAGATTTATATCCGTGAAGAGAAGATTCACATCCGTGGACTCGTGGAGGCCAAGGAGTGGAGCGGACGCGAAAAACGTGGAGAGGGGCCGGACGCGAAGATAAGAGGTTCGTGTCCGAAAGACAGAGATTCATGTCCGTGGACACGTTAGAGTGGCTCGGACGTGAGGGGAGAAGATTCACGTCCGAGAACCGTTGAGCGTGTCGAAAAAGCGGGAACCGAGAGAGGGTTCCAGCCGATGAATGGTGGACAGGTCTAGCCGATGGGGGTTGGACGAGTTCAGCCGATGGAGACGACGAGCACAGAGGTGCGTCGGCATCGGAGGAGAAAGGATGCACGAAGCAAGAAGAAGGGCAAAGACGGGTGTGAGGCGAGACAAGAAGACGGATGGAGACTGTCGCCTTGTCGCATGGAGGAGCAAGGAATGGGAGAGGGTGGTGGAAAGGAGAAAGAAAAAACGTCTGCGGAGAAGACGGAAAGAAGAAAGGAACCGAGACAAGAGAGCGAGGAGGGAATACCGGGAAGAAGGTCGGCGATGGGGAGAAACGTCGACGATGGAGAGAAAAGGTCGGCTCGCCGGTGGAAGAATGTTAGCGTGCCGGGATGTCTAAACTTGCTCTGATACCATGTAAGGATATGTACAGTGAGACTAAAATTCTAACTCTATATAGTAAAGTTGAATATATATATATGCGCCAGTGGTCTAGTGGTCTAACAGAAACAAAGAGTAAATCCAATTCAGCCGCCAGTGCTTACTAAAGAACACACTTAACTTCTTCCTCCGATGTTCAAGTCCAAATATTTGATGTGAAACTAGCTTTCTCTCCAAAATCTTTCCAACCATTTTTGTCCCTCCTTAAAATCCCTTCAAGCTACCCAAAATCATCAAAACAATTTGAACCAACTTTCCAGCACGAATCTTCAGAACATCTTTGCTTTCAGTTCACTACATTTTTTATCTAGCAAATTAGAGTTTTCTCTATTCATCTTTGCGCACACTATTAATTACCTATATCTAGCGGTATCTATGTTGCTTCAATCTGATTCCAGATGCACTCTTCGTTTTTATAGCAGAAAACATTTTTCATAAACACATCAGCTGACATGCAACAGTTGATAATGATGAGGCCGTGGTGTAGCGAACGTGGATGTCCTTGGGTTTATAGTGGGATCGTCAAGCTCATTCTCTACATCAAAATTATATTTATCCCTCTCTGAGAGAACGAGGAAAGCCAGACCCGGTGATGCATTAAGTCATCTCTCTGGTAAGTGGTAAGTAATCATACATCCTCCTATGAAACCTAGAAATGGCTATGATGAATCATGCGCAGGGGAGCTGTGGACAATTTTCACAATGAGGACAGTATTATATAGGTCACTCCGAGTTCTTCAAGGGACTCAGTTCCACTAATCTCCTATAGAAATTTTCAAAAGAGCATTGAACCTGAAATGCATGGTAGCAAGATGTTAAATCTGTCTAGTACTTTGCTTAGCAATTTACTGTTGCACCAGAAGCAGTGGGGAAAGACATAGCAATAACAAAAGCATTACCAGCCCTAGATTTTCCTATTGTAAATATTTGCCATTTTAAAATACATGCAGTCAATCTTCTATTGAACTACTTGTATGTGGGAATATGTTATGGTCATGAAAGTTAAACTGATGATATATCACTATATATATGCACATAATTATTAAGCACAGCTCCCACAGCTGAAGTTTCAAGGCTACCAACCTACTACAAATATTGACATTTTCTTTTCAGAGAGAGCACCAAGATACATTAATGGGACATAGTCTGATCCATAGTACCAAGGAAAATCAATGATCCAGATAGCCTACATGGTTTCAACACTCTGCTTTTCACTGTCATATAATATTGCCTTCTGGCTATATATGTGCAACCTTCAGCTAGCTGACAATCAGTGACATATCAACAAGGCGTAACATGTAAGGTGAGTGCTCATCTACGATCCTTGCCACCAACGTTATATGTAGCATATTGAGAGCAACTCATGGCTACGATATAAAGAGCATGCTCGCCGTCAAACCTCACAGGAGGGTCCGATCGAATCGAACAGAGGTTTGATTGGGGAGAGATAGCGGCTCGATCACGTGAAGACCTGAGAGATCTGTTTAGCTTCAGTGCAGGTTCTTAAGCTTTAAGATTGAAGGACGTGCCAGTCAATTTGACCATGTAATTGATAAAGAGAGAGAATGAGACCTATGAGCCGGTCGGCCGGTGGGCCTATCCAGCTCTCCCTATCGACTGGGTGCTAATAGGGAAGATAGCGCTCGAGCATTAGCTGAACAGTTGATGGAGGCATGAGACATAGACACGCATAATATACTAGAGAACATATCGGTTAAAGAGCCAATGACGCTTCGTGGCATCCGAAGCGCAGAGCGGGGTCGATCCCCTGCGAAGCCATGTGGGCTAGCGACTGTGGTAACGGCGTCGTCAGGATCAGCCTCGATAGATCGGACCGAATCAAGACAGTATGAGACCGGGGACTAATGATATGGAGACGACGAATGCCTATATTGACCATGACGACAAGGGAGGAAAAGTCGAGGTCATTGGCTACCTAAGGGCCGAACGTCCGACGCAGGCCTACACTTAAACTCATCGGCTGTTCGAGCCGATAGGGAATGAGACCCGCTAGATCGCGACATCGGCCATGTCAGACACAAGCCTTGAAAGATCAAACCGAACCGAGACAGTACCAGGAAGCGTCCGACGTGTCCAGATCGATCTCTAGCGGATCAATCGTTGGATGATACGTAAGACAGGTGCGAGGCCTATGGTGAGGATAACTAATTGGCTACTCACTCCGATGAGACGCCATGCGAAGATCCACCGGGGCGCCGGCTCAAATCACCGTCGTCAATCTTGTAGGTTGAACCTAACCGATGTAGCACGAGACCGTTGACGGAGGAGGGAGCCTGACGTGCCAGTGAGCCTTGCGCGGACATGATGTGGTACGCCTGATCAGGCTACAAGAAAATGTATAAAAGACACACCGGCTGTAAAGCCGATGCTGCTCCGGATATGGTCGACGATGAATATGGAGCGGTGCTCAATCTTCCTATAGCACGAGACTCGTTGCCCACCATGGTGACGCCGCTAGCATCGATCACAAAGATCAGACCTAATCGAGATAGTAAGAGACCGAAGCCAACGACAATAGGAAGACGAATACCAGATCGGTCGTGTTGAAGGAGGAGTGGAGGGAATCCATTGGCTAGCTAAGCCGATGAGAGGACCTCTTTGAAGACATGCATGCATCGACCGGAAGACTGATGTAGTAGGTGTGACGTTCGATGGAAGTCTCTGAAGACAGGTGCGTATCGGCCTAGGAGCCGATACGTTGGGCGTATTGCTCAAGGTATAGATAACTCATCGGCTAACTAATCTAATAAAACGCTAAGCAGAGACCTATAGGCCTACGATTCAAATCTACTATTGACAGCTTCATAGATCGAACCTAACCAATACAACACGGGACCGATGATGGCAGAGAAAGCTTGGTAAACCGATAGATCTCATATGGATGTTGATAAGGACATCAACATTATCGATACATCTAGTTATGGTCCAATTACCCGCGCTCGTGCATGTCAACTTAACTATCAGGTGAGTTCGTTCTTGAGTTTATGTTCCTCTTTTTTGTACCCTAGAGATATGTGCACGCTTGTTTTACTCAGGAATGATGGAGAGAATCCAATGGAAAGAGAATTAGAGTGGGGTGGATTCGGACTACAGTACAATGCCAAATTCTGACGGCCGCCATGACTTTATGCGAACTCCGATTTAGACTTGCAAGTACTTAATGGAAAGGTTATCAAGTCTACTTTCATATGGATCTGTCCCCATGTCAATATCTGTTCTGGAGCGGACGCAATTATCATTTTTCTACCGAGTATTTTTCTATCCATGGTGCTACGTCACCTCTTTTGGGCCTAATGGGCCGTGTATCAAGTTAGGCCCATTAGGGGCGCATCCTAGGGTTGAGCACGACCCTAGCACCCCTGTGGTCGTCTTTCCCTCTTCTTAAACCTTCAGCCACCGCCAAGAAGAGGGGGTTTTTGTTGATTATAATTAGCGTCTTACTACTTGCACACAGCGCGCGTGTCGGCTAGACTGCCCGTCTGTTTTTCTCCGGAACCCCCCATATTGTGAATTTAGAGTGAATCTTTTATCTCAATATCTAGCAATTTCAGTGCTTGTTTTACTTGTTCCTCGATTGCTTGTAGGACAAGTGCTCTAGTGGCTGGGTTATCGTGCACCACAAGTTCACGTCGACCATCAGAGACGGTGTATCGGTTGCTAAGGCGCATCGTCCTTGGACGGTTATAGTCGGGCCATGAATGTCACCTCTATCCCCCAATCGAGTTATCCTCCACCTCTCATCGAAAGATCGGGACTAAACCCTAGCGGGTTCTCATCAGATGTGATGCAGTACACTCATTCTGACTAAGAGGTTGAACCTAACCGATGTAGGCTTAGACAGAGTAATATATTCTAGGATAGTGACGGGACTTACCTCTTTGTCAGAGACTAAATTTAACTGATGCAGTCCCGTGTCAAGAGTCAGACTCCACCGATAAAAACCTAGATTTCAAAGGCTCTATATTTATATCTTAAGATTACAGAGGCCGACGTGATTACAATAAACATTAGACGTTATTTATAAAAAATATATAAGAATAATATTTTTAAGGAAGTTAAGTAACTAAACCTTAAGATACGATTTACATAGATAAATCACTATATCGTGAGTTTCACGGTTTTTTCTCAGACTCAATCTCATTTGAATAGTCTTTTATAATTGGACCAAATTCTTCTACGCTTCCTTCAATCGGTTTTTTCTCTATAGCAATCAGACTCTTTTTTTACTTAAACAATCGTTTTTTTAATCTTTCTGACCAAATTTTAACGTTAAGGAATATGTTATGGTCATAAAATTTAAACCGATGATATATCACTGTATATATGCACATAATTATTACAGGCACAGCTCCCACAGCTGAAGTTTCAAGGCTACCAACCTACTACAAATTTTGACCTTTGCTTTTCAGAGAGAGCACCAAGATACATTAATGGGCATAGATGTCTGATCTATAGTATCAAGGAAAATCAATGATCCAGATAGCCTACTTGGCTTCAACACTCTGCTTTTCACTGTCATATAATATTGCCTTCTGGCTATATATGTGCAACCTTCAGCTAGCTGACAATCAGTGACATATCAACAAGGTGTAACATGTAAGGTGAGTGCTCATCTACGATCCTTGCAACCAAGGTTATATGTAGCATATTGGGAGCAGCTGATGCAATATAACTGCATCAATAGCAACTAGCTCACCTCTCTCTTTCCAAGCTAATGGAATTAATCCTCAGCAGAATCACTCGAATCCATGAGATAGTGACTGCTCTCACCTTCGACCGAGAACGAATGGGAACGGAAGGCATCAAGAAAGCACTTATAAAGAACTTTGAGCTCTAGTCAGTATAGTAATGTTGATACGGTCTGCATTAGGTTGTTCGGTGCTGTGTATAGGCATGCATGTCTGCATACCTATTCTCATCGTTCCCGTCCGGGTTTTGCTGTCGTCTTCTATCCTCGCTGGCGTTTATTGCTATCTCGTCCGTTAGATGGTGCAGGACCTGAGCATGTGAGGGGCACTCGGGAATGGTTTTTTGAGTAGTTCCTGTTTGTCAGCTCAAAGAGCCTTGTTCCTGGATCGACGATTAGCAAGTGATTGATGGAACAGGTACGTGTTTGGTGGGTCAGTCCTATGTGAGTTTAATTACTTGGGTTACTTATTTGGCTAGGGAAGTTTATTCATGGATTTATACGGACTTAGGATATTACTAATTGAATTGTATATATTGCCAAACTTATTTACGTTAGGCAAGTTTGACATTAATTTTTGCCAAGCGTATTTTGGTTTTGCAAGCAACACTCATGGCATGCAGAGCTTTGCTGTTCCCAGCCCATTTCCCACATTTTAGTCTCATATCTTAGCCAAGTTTTACCACAAAGATTGGCATAAATAGTTTGGCAAAATGAGAATTGGGGTTCGATCAGCACATGCCTAGTGGACAATTAATGTGCATTAATTTATATTTGCCTCAGTGATAAATAGGGAGGAGAATCTCCATAGTGGAGCTAATTGTCACAAGTAAGGTTGATGTTACAAGGTACGAATTGATTACAAGAAAAGTTCGCCCACATGTGCTAGTTACCATGCAGACACGCCAATACTCATATTGTGAGTTCATCCACGGGACTAGGAGTCGTTGGGATTGCCTGTGATGTGTTTTCCTCAATATCAGATTCCCATTGCATTGATACTGCTATTCCTCCCACATGCTTTGGAACATTCTTCAAATCACGTTGAACTTCCACAAATACATCCATAAAAGGTCACTTGCCATTTGACAAGGTATCTTTAGTATGCCATTTTTGTTGTCTTAGAGCTCGATGATGCTGAATAAACAATCTGTCGAGGTGTTTCTATAGACACTCTCTTTTCTTCATCCTCCTTATCTTGAGCATCTTCAACAACAATTCCTTTCTCCATATTTGTAACGGTTTCACCAATTCCCTCTGCACCTCCGGTAACAATTTTTCTCCCAGAAATTGCAGCTAATTCATAGCAAGGGAATGCTAGACCATACAAGCCCTTTCACCTCACTGATTTTTGTAAAATACAAATAACTTGAGGTGTGCAACACATGTCTTGAAATTAATGAGAAAATGCATGCTGACTAATTAAAGAATTCCATATGTGAGCAGTATGAAAGAATTAAGTCTAAATTGTGCTCACAGTGCATAAACTCACGAGGTAGTGTGTAAAACAATTCAACTTGTTAAAAGGTTCTCATGCTAGCGCACAAATTGTTTGGTGGGTGCAAAATAAGACAAAATTGTTCCATGTAGGCAAAATTGAACTTGGTTGTGCTGACCTGGATGCTAACTCAGCATAGTGTGTGTCCCGCCTTGCACACCATGTCACTCACATGTCAAATCCATGAAGCAGTTTTGACGAGAGATGATCGATCCTTAAGTGTGGCATCACTAAGGATTGAGCAGCGCACGACTAGTGAGGCGCGATGCAACTTATTAGGAATTAATGGCTGTCCTCAGGAAGCTAGCGTACATGGCAAATTTCAATATGAATCCATGACTCTTTTTCCTGGCAAGTAGTTGCAATTCAATTGTACCGCATTCATGGTAATTCAAGCCATCGTGTTCCCTTCACTGCCACAGAAAAGCTTATTACAGTCGGCTTAAAAAGAAAACTAGAAATGACTCTTGAAATTCAATCGATCTACTGAATACTGAACCATATTCAGTAACATCTATATTTTTTACTATTAACTAAAACAACCGTTTTCTGTGACTGGGCCATGCACATGTCTAGTACTCCATCAATCAAACAAATAAAGTCCTTCCAAGATCAAGCTTCAAAATAATAAGAAGAAAAAACTTCAGCTGCTAGTGCACAGTTAATGTGCAGTTATTTATATTTGCCTCGGTTGATAAATATGATGAGATTATTCACAGTGGAGAAAGGATTTCATATTGTGTTGTCACAAACCATGTTTGCTGTTGCAAGAGGGCATGAATGTAAGTGCAAGAAAGTTTGCCTGCATGTACTAGTAGTGACCATGCAAAGCGCACGGCAACACCTACTGTGAGTTCATCTATGGGAGTACGAGTAATTGGGATTGCTGGTGATGCATTATGCTCCTAGCAGACTATTGCGTACTCCTGGACTTCCAACAATGTGGGCGTTCGAGTACAAGTGGAGCTCCCTGTTTTTCTAGAGAGAGATGCATATGACCGCCTATGTGCCACCGCTGTCGACACTGACACAAGATTGATGCAATGGAACTTGGAACAGGATAATTATTAATCTCCTATTTCATGACATAAATAAAAAACAAATATTCTACCTTCCGTTTTTAATAGATGATGACGTTGTCTTATTAAAAAAATATGTAATTTTATTTATTTTGTTGTGAATTGGATAATTCAAACATGACTTACATTTTTTTTATATTTGCATAACATTTTTAAATACTATGCTTAAACATATATTAAGTCAATGTCGTCATTTATTAAAAACTAGATGGAGTAATTTGTTATCACAACTTGTACTTTTAAATTTCACCCTTGTGGTTGCACAGTTTGTGTCGGATCCAGAGAAGGAAATCCCAACCAAGCATTTGCGTAGTCACACGATCTGTTCGTAGCTCCCATGTTGATCAGATTTTATGTTACATCCTTACACAAATTGAAATTATCTTGGAAAACAATTAGTAGCAGTTCGGCAACCAAATTTACTGTTTCCACAAACCTATTCCTGATTTTATGGGTGGCCAGGCTCAAGAGGTTCAAGAAAATGAGTAATGCAACTTATTGGTTTTAGCATTTATCTACAGTTCATTTATTATGTAATTGGAGGTACAAGTCTGCTGCTCTCTAGGATTTTTTTTGGTGTACTTGTCCTCAGTTTTACAGTTTTATTGTGTAAGAGATTCACTACATTGATGCACTCTGGACGATTACATCTTAATCCTACCTTACCATAGTATGTATGCACTGTGGAAATATACCTGTTTTATGTGTTCTGCTAATTGGCAATGGAATATCATGTATTCCGTTGTTACTGCATAATGTTATTCATATAGGTGTTCAATTCATTTCTGCCCCCATTCGTTATTACCACATTCTATAATTTCCTTTCTTTCTTCCAGTAGACTTGAAATAGGTAAATCCAAAATGATGTGCGTATTGACCACACAAAACTTTTGTTTTGGAAAACCAAATTTAGTAATTAGCCTACCAGAAGAAGTTGCGATCCAGGTTGGGAAATCATTCTCGGCCAGTACGGCAGTACCTCCTGCAGTGCTGGCCGCATTTGGAAACAATCAGAGATTAATTATTAAGAAACAGATGGTAAAAAATCAGAGTGTGAGAATCTAAAAAGTTAGGCTTTTTAATTTATGACTTCTAGTTTATTCTCTAGATTCTATAACTATAAATTCTCAGAAGCTAGGTACTGTTTAAAGAAGCTTCTAATAGCTAAAAAATTTGTAAGAAGCTGTCTACTAAACAGGGCTAACTCATTTGAGTTGGGGGTGGCTAGATTGCTTATAGTAAAAAGAGGTTCAAGTGTGGCTGTTAAAATTTTCAGATGAATTTAAGCTTATCAAACGGATTCCTATGTCAAATTGAACATCATTGAATGTAAGCTTGTCAAACGGATTCCTATGTCAAATTGAACATCACTGAATGAATCATCAATACTTAAAAGTTATAAACACACACTTCGCAAGATGAAGAAGGAAGGTTGGACAAAGCAACACTCAAACTAGAGATGAAAATAGTCAGAAACGGTCCAAAAATGATATTATTTCTATAGAAGTTCTCGTTAGGTCGGGAATTTTTCATATTCGTCAATTTAACTATTTATTTTGTGGTGAGTTCAATATGAAGCTAACATAAATAAAAAAACAAATTTGATATATGGCTTAAAGCAAAAACGGCTGGAAATGATACCAGTTCCATGGAAACACTACTTGGTCGATTGGAGATTTTTATCATCGTGTTCATCCCTAACTTAAACGGCATAAAGTCATTGTCAAAGAAATAGAGCAGGGTAATTGTTAGCAACCCACTTTACCATAGCAATAAGCAACCATATCCAGTACAATATGATGTGGAATGGAGGGAAGTAACTAAGGATTACAAGCTTCTAGAAGGTGCTAGAGAGAGATAGAGGAAGCCGTAAGGCCTTGTAAGAAGATGAAGCAGGGAAGGAGAGAGATCGATCAGGATCTTGTCAAAACCAGGTCGCCGCCGCCGCCGTGTCCGAAGCTGCCGATGCCTATTCTATTCGATTCTTCCCTGGGAGTGCTGCCACTGCCATTTTGCTTATGGATCCTGTACCTTGGACTTGCTTGAGAAACTTGGCCTTGGGCTGCATCATGGGCTGGGTCAGCTGCCCGTCAAGAAGTCCAATGGGTTCCTAACAGCAATGGAGATTGATATAAGTGGTACAGCTCACTGCTTATTTCAATTGGCATTCACCCGGACCAAGTGGTACATTATTTCTAGAGACT
Organism: Oryza coarctata; assembly: GCA_030770085.1. Lineage (NCBI taxonomy): Eukaryota > Viridiplantae > Streptophyta > Magnoliopsida > Poales > Poaceae > Oryza > Oryza coarctata. Next base: position 7,710,630 of record CM061483.1, on the reverse strand, counting down.
AGAGTAATTTCTGTCCAAGAAGACCATAATCTAGGTTTTTACCATAGACAACTTTATCATCTTTAAAAAGTATAGAACTGTAATATATTTTTTAAGTGTAAAATTTAATATCTTCAGATGATAGCAAAAATTTTAAGTGTAAATTTTGGTATCTAAATGATGATAAAATTGCCTTTTTTTATATTCTTCAAGACGAAGAGGACATGCAAAAGCACAGATTTGTCGTATACATCATGTTTTGTGTGAGATCGCATCATAGCAGAGACTTGTGCTTCATGAACAAAGAAGGAAATTGCACTTTCGATTATGAGCATGCTAGAAGGGCAACTAAAAACAGGGTTTGCGTCGACCATATAGAGATAACCCTCATTGCGTGGTAACGATTCCTGCCGTTCCAAGAAAGCAGTCAGCTAGGGATGTCGGGAAACCAATTTATTCATCCAAGAAACCGGTCAGCTAGGGATGCACGCACTCACTTCGATCCCACCAAGCACCTGACATCTTGGATTTGATATTAAGCTACTTTGTCAACTGAAATTTTCATGGGATGTAAAGATCTTTATGGGCTTGTTTTTAGCCCTTCAGTCCAGGAACAAACAAGTGAAGAAAAAGTCAGATCGCTACTATCATCCAAGAAGCATTGTCCAACAATTTGATTCATCTCCATATGAAAAGGCTTATAGGGAAACAGGAGACGAAGTCCATGCTAGTCACTATAGGGAGAGGAGATGTCCAGTGGTTGAGTGGAAGCCAATTGATGAGAAGCGGCAGGATCTGACCACAATCAGATTTCTGAAGTTTCCAAAATTTAGCGTCTACTGGTGGGCCCCGGTAGGATGTGCCTCCGGCAAAAATATTGAATTTGTTTGAATCTAGAAAATTTCAAAATTTCAAAATTTCTCGTTTGAAATTTCTGAAATTTCAGTCCCAAGGATATATCTGTAGATAATGGAAAAGCGGTGAAGCGACATCAAAAGAAGAATATCCATGTGGCATTACTTCTTGATCTTCCGAGTTTCCTTTCGGCAGAGCACCGTGGCAACAATGCAATCCAATGTAGCAGATCGATGTATGCACTTTTTGTGGAGTAAACACATGGCATGGACAGTTAGTTGAGGCAGTATTAATCGTTTGATGATATATATCCACTGATAGATGCTTCTGATATTACACTATAAAAGGTGCACAACTGCCTTAACATTATAATATAAAGCCATCATAGACAGTGAACCAAGCAGGAGCAGATCTACCGCACGCGAGGGCTCACCGGACGGATATGGAATATAATTTAAATGTTTTAATCTTTGATGAATTAGAGATAAAGTTATTGTAGCAAATATTTGATGCAATAAGATTTGGCCGGCTCCGAAACTTTTCTACATCCATCACTACAAACCCAACTATCACGTGTATCATAGACCCAGGACCTATCTGTTACGCGCAATTTCTTTTCCCGCGAGACGGCCTAAGTACTAACTATCAAGAATGGCTTCAATTTATAGATTCTAAATTATATGATGAGGGTTGGAGCTACTGTGTCTGTTAACACCTCGCGATATTGACCCTATCAACCACGACTACTCTACGTCTACCTCGACCATGCTGATTTGAGCCTAATATTAACAAAGCACAGATAGATTGACAAGAAAAAAATTTTTGCTAATCAATGAGGGAAATTCCTTTATCATTACACTCTCTCTATATAAAGCGAGAATAAACGAAAAGAACGAAAACTCTATAATTTCTAGTATTAAATAATCTGCAATGTAGTATTAATATAACTTATGATACCTGCACAGCGTGTCCTCGCAGATCATATGCAGCCTCTCCATCTTGTACCTGCCCGCCGCCACGTGCAGCCTCGTCGCCATCGCCGCCGCCGCCTCCTTCGTCATGTCCGGCAGCGCGTCGGTGTAGATGAAGTGGAGCAGGGCCCTGAACACCTCGGGGTCCATGTCGTCGTCCACGCGCAACGTCGTCGTTGTCTTCTTGGCAGAGTCCTCTGACGAGGTGGACGACGAAAGCTGGGAGGCCATGACCGGCGACCTCGCCGCGAGCATCCACCGGTGCGCCGTGAACGTCTTCCCCTGGACCTCGATGGACACGTCCCCGCCTTGCTTCTTCCAGAGGAGATCGGCGAGGTGGCAGTGCAGGTTGGACGGCGGCACCTTGACGCCCTCCTCCTTGGGCTGCACTCCTGCGCCGCCGGAGTTGACGAAGGCGAGTTCGCACCGGACGACGAAGCCACCGTCGTGGAGATGCCCCGACGCCTCGAGCTCCCTCCTCTTGGTGTTCATCCCGAAATCGTTCTCGGAGAAGTCGGCACAGGACATGCTCTGGCTGAACAACGGCACCGGCTTCCCGTCACGATCCACCAGACTGAACCTGACGTTGGCGACGACCGGCCTGACGTCGCAGCGGGCCATGTCGACGTAGACGGAGACGGCGCCGACGTCGCCAGAGCCATGGCCATTGGGGTAGAGCCGGATGTACCACTTGCGGCCGGCGATGGTGAAGCTCCTGGCCTCGACGAACTCGCCGTTGTGGACCTTCTTCGTGCGCGAGTACCCGTCGATCCTGACGAGGTGGGACACCGTCTCTGTCGTGGCGGTGACAGCGTACATGAGCGGCGGGTGGCTGGGGCGGAGGAAGTCGAGGAGCGACCATAGAAGGTCCATGATGGAGATCAAGGACGAGGCGACGGTGCGCCGGCGCCGCAGCTCGCGAGATCGAGATCGGCTCAGGCGGCGGGCGAACGTAACTACTCGCGAGGAGACGGGGAGATTTAGCGGCATACATGCATTATATAGTTAGTAACAAACATTCCCTTAGAAAAAAAAGAAACTTAACAAACAGAGTGATAATATTTGAATTGTACGAGGCTTGTCAGCTTGATTTTGGACGAGGCCTGAGACTATATTGGAAAAGATAGGATTACGCATTTACGTCATTTATCTGAGTATAACCTCCTGTCTCACGTATATTTGGGGCACAGTTGCTCGCTATACGATATTATAATTTCACAATTTTTAATAGCAATTTGTTCTTTTAGCATAAATGTAGTGTGAGAATTAAAAATGCGTTCTCATATTTTTCCTCATTTCCCTCTTTTTATGTTTCTACGCACTTCTCCATCTTTGATAACTATAACACTAACTCTTTTCCAGTAAAATTTATTCGCGTACCCTAACGGTGCGTTTGGTTCGAAAGAATTGTTACGAGGGCCCTCTCTAAGTACAATGAGAACTGTCCATCACTTAAAATCTAATTTTCTTATCTCTATAATCAAATAAGGTAATGGGAATAAAAATAGAACTCCCATAAGGCCATCCATGACCTATCTCTCTTTCAACCCTTTATCATAAGCTCCAAAGCTTAAGGGCATATTTGGTTTGGAGGAAAAATAAAGGATTTGAATTCCTAATAATTAATTACTATGTGTGGTTTGTAAAAATATAGTATAGAAAAACAAAGGGAAATTTTATTTTCTATAAGTTATTGAGAGAAATAGAAAATTTTATGTACACTCAATTTTTTTTAAAAAAATTCTATGAATCAGTGTGTGCATACATTTCTATTCTTATGGTTAAAATTCCTACAAATCCAACGAGTCCTAAAGTTGCTAGATAGACTATAAACTCGAATACCTAACTCGTCTATTGGTGAGATACTATTGGTGTAATAATAGAATCATGCGTGCATAATTTTATCCATTAGTGTTTAAATCTTATACTTCATAATAAATGCTATGTGCAATATGTATTAATTATGATTTATTCACACATAAATTTATCTATTTTATGAATGGCAATTCGAATACATAAAAATAATAATTAATGCATCCACTACTGCTTCTGTTCGTTTTTGTAGGACATTTTTATTATAAAAAGTCAAACTTTAAAAAAAATTGACCAACAATTAATAAAACAAGTATATCTCGTGTATAAAAGTTATACCAATATATTCATACATTTAATCACACAATTTGATTTTATAACCATTAAGAGTATATTTCATAAGAAATTAATGGTCAAAATTAACAGATTATACTGGCATGGCGTCGTGGTATTGTCAGATGTTCAAAACTAGAAAGCCACTTATAGACACGGGTTTATTTTTAAATTTTATCACAAAAGGTTCAGAAACATGAAATGATAAGATGCACGGATATAGTGAATCTGCTCATTTTAAAATAATAATAATAATGTGAAGGGCATAATAACACTTGTATCAGCACTGAATAGTACTACATTTACTAAAACTATATACTACAGGTAGGCAAATCATATTACATCTATCTTTTCATGCAAAGGTAAACTGTGTACATTTCTGATATTGTTCCAGAAGATCCACTCAGTAATTAGTATCTCAATGGATGTCATTAGCATGCGGAGATTCTTTTATGGTTCAATGACTAAATTTTCTGTTTGACTTCTACCATAATTCCATAGATTATGAAGCTCACCTCTTAGCCAACCAAGTATAACAATAAGCCCTGTAATAAGGAAAAAAATGAGTAATCACTTGCAATAACTACATTCACAAAGAATAGAAACCAGCCAAGATTGCGCGCTCAAGAAACAGTGCATATACTTACCTAATGTACATGGAACTAGGTACAGCAACGCAGGTTGACCATGCCCATCCATCAGGAAAAGTGCAACATATGTAAGGAAAAGGCCTACATGAAAAGATATAAAGTCCATGACAACATAAACAATACTCTGCACAAACATGTGTTCATGCCATAACACAATGACATGAATGCATGAATCCATTTTGCAATATTTTGCAGAACATTCAAAATAAACAAGTTAGCTATTTGCTGAAAAAACAGCCGAAATTTCTTTTAATTTTTTCCTAATTTCAATTGGAAACTGAGGATGATTTTAATATTTATCCTCAAAAGAAAAAAATGGAAGAAAACAGAGAGATTTTATACTTCTCTTCTGTCCAGGTTTGTGTAGTTAATAAGTAATTGTTAGAGCAAATTGCGCAAGGAACATATTCAATGCCACGGTAGACACAACATAGAGCATAGAACATATGTCAAATATAAAAGCGGATAAAAAGAATCAATAACTTACCAACAGCATATCCCATCGTCAGCCATAGAAAATACCCATTGAAGATACTCTTTTTGTGTGCTCTATCAAACCTACATGGTATGATTGATATATGGTGTAAACATGTTAATATATATGATAAATTGAAACAATTATAGGTAAACACTACAGATTTGGAAAGTAATGGCTAAGTAAACCTCACAGTAGAAATAATGAAACCATCAAACCAAATGCTGGTATATAACAAGATGCATGGTGCCCAATTTTTTATGTTCAAACAGGAGTGAAATCAATTATGCAGGGATAATTAAAAACAGGTAAAATCAATCCAAGTCTAATGCATATATAACTTAAGTCCTAAACAGTAACCATATTCTGCTTGATAAGCAATTGAGAGTTTGAGACATGGATTGGCTACATTTCAACATGCTAAATAGGCTAATTAGCCAACAGTACAAAAACATTGGGCTGCTTTGTTTTGATGCCTAAGTTTTGACGTTAACAAAAATTTGGTGATGTAAGGTACATGTTTCGAGATGGCACATAGAGGTTTTGGGTATGGTGGTAGGGATCAGGAGGGAGACGAAATCTTGGATTTTACTATAGCTTTTGATATGATATTAGCCAACACTTTCTCTAAGAAGATACAATTTCATTTAGTTACTTTTAATAGCGACTAACACTTTACCCAGATTGACTTTATACTTATGACAAGAGCGGATAAACGAACATGTGTGAATTATAAGTTGATAACTAAAGAATGTGTGGTTTATCAACATAAGCCGGTGGTGACCGACTTACGTTTTTTTAGTGCATGCTCATAGAGATAAACAAGTAAAAATTGTAAGAACCAAGAAATATAAGTTAGAAGGGGAAACATCAAATGTTTTTAAGGATTATCGAATAGGGCTTTTGAAAGAAAGAAGACGATGCAAATACATGTAGGAGAAGATGGCAATATGCATACTAAAGATTGTTTCAGAGGTGTTTAAAATGACCAAAGGAAGTGTATGTGAAACTAAAAACTCTTGGTGGTGGAACGAAGATGTGCAAAGAGCTATTAAGGAGTAGAAAAAATGCTATAAACGCTTGTATCATGACAGGAGTGAGGACAATATAGAGAAGTACAAATGGGCGTGCTTTCGAGGATCTGTATCAATGTATGAGTACGAAAGGAGAGAAGGCCATCATAGAATGGTAAGGGCTCGTCATAGGAAGACGAGACTTCAACCAAGTTAAGTGTATTAAGGATGAGAGGGAGTAGTTCTTGATGAAAGAGGATGAGATTAGACATAGATAGTAAGAGTATTTTAACAATATATTCAATGATGGAAACGGGTACACCACCATCCAGTTGGATAACTTTTCGGATGACACTAATAGGAGCTTTATACGAAGGATCTCAGAATCTAAGATTAGAGAAGATTTGAAAAGGATGAAAGGGGGTAAGGCGATGGGCCTTGATGGTATTGCAATCAAGATCTGAGGATATCACGAGGATATAGCTATAGTAAGGCTAACCAAATTGTTTAACACTATTTTTTAATCGAACACGATGCCTAAGTAGTAGAGGAAAAGTATATTGGTACCAATCTATAAGAATAAGGGAGATCTAAAGTTGTACTGATTACCGAAAAATTAAGTTGATTAGTCATACTATGAAGCTATGTAAGAGAGTTATCGAATACCGTTTGAGAAGAACGATATGGTTTTTTATGAACCAATTTAGTTTCATGCCCAGGAGATCAACCATAGAAGCAATTTTCTTAATAAGACAAACTATGAAGTAGTTTAGAGAGCAGAAGAAAAATCTACATATGATTTTATTGACTTAGAGAAGGCTTATGACAAGATACCAAGAAATGTTATGCAATGTGATTTGAACAAACATAAAGCCCTAACAAATTATGTCTCTTTCATCAAGAATATGTATAATAATACTATTACTAGTGTTTGAACAAATAATAATAACACATGTTACTTCTCGATTAAAATAAGACTACATCTAGGATCAGGCTTAAGCTCATACCTCTTTACATTAGTAATGGATGAGGTTATAAGAAACATACAAGGAGATATTACTTGGTGTATACTCTTTGCAGATGATATAGTGTTAATTGATGAGAGCCGTGCATTAGTAAATAGGAAATTAGAATTGTGGTAGCAGACTCTTAAATCCAAAGATTTTAGAGTAAACAGAACTAAAACCAAATACTTAAGATGCAACTTTGACACTATCGCATACGAGGATGGAGATGTGAGTTTAGGAGGCCAAATAGTGCCTAAGAAGAATACTTTTCGATATCTGGAATCGATGCTACAGATAGATGGGAATATTGATGTGGACGTTAGCCATAGAATCAAAATAGTCTAGTTGAAGCGACGCTAAGCATCTAGCATACTTTGTAATAAGATGGTACCATAGAAGTTAAAAAGCAAGTTTTATAGAACGACGATTAGACTTACGATACTATATATGACAGAATGTTAGCCTACAAAAAGATATCATGTTTAATAGCTGAGTGTTACGGAAATACATATGCTACGTGGGATTTGTAATCGTACAAATGGATCGAGTCGAGGTAGCACCAATTGAAGAAAAACTTATCCAATATCGGTTGAGATGGTTTGGTCATAACAAAGGAGACCCTTAGAGACGTCAGTACAATGTGAAATACTAAGTCAAGATAATAAGATAAAGAGAGATAAAGAAAACCAAAACTAATATGTAGAGAGACAATAAGGACTTGGAAAAGTATGATATAGCTGAAGATTTGTATTTAAATAGGAATGCTTATAAAACAACTATTGACGTGATTGAACCGTGATTTAAAAATTCTTCAGGGTTTTAACTCTAACTTATCCTAACTTGTTTGGAACTGAATGGTTGTGTTGAGTTAAGAGTTGAGTTAAATAAGGTGGATTTGTTTTTGCTACCAACAGATGCACCAATGTGTGGGCAAAACCAAAATTTTGGTAAGGTTGTAATGCTAAACTTTGGTAACAATTCAATTAACAAGACAAGTGGTACTGTTGGCATTACCAATATTTTGGAAAGGCAAATTTTGGAATCAAAACAAACTGGCTCATAGCCTTTATGGTCCTTAATAGCATAACTGCATAAAATCATAAGGTCACTAATTGAAACTTTGGTGTTAAGTTCACTTCGCCACCACGTAACATCTTGGTACCATGGTACACTAAATTAACAATCAAACAAATCATAAAACTTAATAGCAACTTTCAGGAGTCAATTTGCATGTTGATTTCATATGATGAAGTCCATTGTCCACTTACATTCATAGCACCATTTGCTTTTAAATAAACTACACCCTATGCTAAGCGCTCCAAAAGTTTTCGGATAGCTTACAAGTTGGTTTAATTTTTTATGTTTTTCTCATCAACAGTGTCGGCCCATTGTGTTCTAGCAACATATATGTTTACCAACCTACCGACACTTCAAACCGTTGTCCAATATATGTAGTCCTTAGTGAAACTAAGCATCAAAGAGAAGCTAAAGATTATATTGTAGCATTATATATAGTATAATACCTGTAGCTGAATGCAACTAGCAATCCAGGGAAAATAACGTCACCAAAGCCTATCATGTCATAACCACCCCATGGATCAAAGAAACGAGGTATTTTTAAGAGCATTGGAATTGCTTCCCCAGAGTTATCACCACGAGCAACCTGAGAAGTTTCAATGGAATCATATCTAACACAATAACACGTCACAATAGAGACAAGGTATCTCTTACAGGACAGGTCACACTGAAGATAAACATATCAAACTTATATGAATTATCAGATCACCAAATTTGCTAACTTCGAATGAATACTTTTCAATTAGATTGAGACATAGAACCTAACTATGCATTAGGTTATAAGCATGTGCCAGCATATAGTTCTGAAAATAACTTAAGACATCTAGCACTCGATAAATTTGCAGTACTAAACAGTAACTACCAATAAGCTTATTGCGAAAAAAAAAAGAAAAATCATGCCCTTACTGCAATCATGACACTTTCGTGGAATATAAGAGGTGAAATGAACACCCAGAAGATATCATACACAAATGCAGCACTAAGAAGAGCTGATGCAACCTGCAAAATTACAGTCTTGAATATTTCTGTACGAAACATAAACATTTAGCAGACTACATCAGAGACATGACGATACCCTGATATTTGGTAAGTGTGCCATCTGAAGCACAGTTATCATCAAGCAGATGCCCTGAGGACAATAAACAAACTCATGGTCAATCATATCTACTTGATTTGCAAAGTTTCTGTTCACACCCAACTAAAACAAAGATTCTTCTTAAGAAGACTATTCAACAATTCAAAAACAAAGCCATCTCAACAAATAAATTGGAACACCCAAATAACATGAATTTTGACACCCGTATGAATCATATCCAGTCCAGCTCTGAGCCTCTAGTTTCTACAGAAAAATATGTACATGTGTAGCCTAAGCACCATTAATGGCAGCGTGTGATCTAACAACAGGTTCAATCCATACTAATTCATGAGCCGCTAGTCGTGAATGCATCTTAAACCAAAGGGATTCTTTGAATTATGACACAACATATTTTTTTTAAAAAAAGGCCAATTATTGCATACTAATGCAAAAAGTCTTCAAACCAAATATTTTGAAAGGAACCAACCATGTTACATGTGCAAATTCTACATGGAAATCATATTAGCTGACCCACTGGAAATATATACAACCTGGATCCAGAACGACTTCAGAAGTAACACTATGTTAGGCTTTATCCCATGTATTCTGGTGTTCAATGAAAACAATTCTTCTATATCATTCTATCATGTCAATCCAAATTTTATACTATATTATTATATCATGTGAATCCAGACTTGATTGCTGGTACCTCTAAAGAAATGTACAGTTAATGCATCCTTTCACATGCTACTGAAGCAAAATATGCAAAAAACGCATCTCCCATTGAGAAGCGCATCATACAATGTCATGTATTAAAATATAGGACGAGAACACAAGAATGATCATAAATTTATCTTACAAGGATATCTTGGCCTATCCAAGCAAACAAAGAATGCCGATAGACAGCCCAGAGAATTGCAAAGATAGTGCAAAATGGTACAATCACAACAGAAAGGGTCAACACCTCCCCAAAAAAGGGGAGTTGTGCAGTCTTTTGTCCACAATCCTTGAAAATTCTGTTAGATGAAGTACATCAAATAAGAAAATAAAGGTAAATAAAGTGAAGAGCATTGACCAAATTCATTCATCTAAATTATTTAATGTGTTACCTAGTAAGAAGTGTGACCACGCAAACATGCATACCCTGTAAAATTCGGAATCAATCTCATAACTGAATCTCTCAACAAAGGATAATAAAAAAACTAATATATACTTAAATATTCAAACAAAAGAAAAGGAAAGAAGTATCAAGATTGGTACCAATCAGAATAGCACAATCCACAGAATGAATGTATGAGAACGTACCTCAATACCACCAATGCAGAATAACACAATTAACAGCCAGACGAACCAAGATGACATGAAGTAGAAGAGAAGGAGGAGGAAAACTGAAGCTATTATAATAAAAACAATAGCCCCCTTGGTGCTTATCTCAAAGATCTCTTTATCTTCTCTGTTGCTTGTTTCCGAATTAGGCCCATCCTATTCAGCATGAAAGGAACAAATCTGTAACTAACACATGATGCAGTGATGAACTACAAAAATATGATATACCAGAACTTAGCTATGTTGTAAATAGCAAAGATATGTGCCTGGCAACAAGATGTGTAGTTGTATATTCAAATGAGGAAAGGCAGGTTTCATCAAAACTACATCCAACGATTGAAAAGAACATACTTGGAAGCGGAGTTTGTGAATTCATTTTTTGTAAGAATACATCAAAACCAAAATTGAACATAACGCACAATCTAACACAATTCCATCAAATTGTGAACTCAAGGCAAAAATTTTCGGAAGACAACATAGAAAACTTTTAAGTTTATATGCTTCAATTCCTTTTTTTATTATGCCTCTTATTAACAACTCATCATTTTTCTATATTTGCTCCATCGTTTAGTGGCACTGTAGTATGCATCACATACGGACTATTTATGCAAAGTATTCGAGCCATTTCACATAAGGTGGTAAACTTTATTCCAATTGTAAGCATACAAATTGCAGAGTGGTGCCAAGAGAAAATAGGCATGAATGTGTTTCCAGTATGTATGAAAATGTAAAATTAAAATGACATAGTTTAGATAGGCAGGTAAGGTACAAAAGTCAAAAACCTTCCGCATCAACTGATTATAACGTTCATCAACTTGCTCGCATGCAACGAATTCAGTCCAGAGCGAAGCACAGACTATGGTTCCTATAGCCATTATCGACAAGAAGCATGCTGATAGGTCCACAACTGGCCGATTTGGTGAATATAGCTGCACCTCCACTGCACCAAAAGAACATCTCGTTAGCATGCATACTCTGCATCATCATAAACTAACTCAAAAGTACAATTTCACTTAGACTAGCCACCATTTATGCAGTCACAGCACCCAACACAAAGAGTTGTACCAATCGAACCACTCAATTACAAAAGTACCTTTAATTACTATTTATGCAGGTAATCAAGTGAGCAGCCTCTTGTGTGAGTGTGCGTGGGCGCATGCATGCCACTATGTGTGTGTCCAGCTGGGCAGTTCACATGTTTCATTCTCTCAAAAGGTGTGCGTGCAGGATTTCTGGAGATGGACCTGCATCATCAGGTGCCAGGACTTCTAGAGAGGGGGCTGCATTATCACCAGCCTGGAGATGCAGCATAGCCATGACTTCCTTCTCCACCACTAGCTCTGCCTGCCAGTCTGCCACCTCATTGGAGTGCTAATTATTCTGCTTCAAGCTCCTAAGTGCCAAACTACTGCCTCTATTAGCCTCAAGAAACTGTTCACCCTGCTAGTATGGATCAAGGTTTTAAAAGCCAGAACCAGACACAAAACAGGATGTACCCAGTTTTGGTTATTAGTGAAAAGCTGTCATATCGGTAGTTTATCTTTCTTTTTCATCTTGTCCTTTTCAGAAAATGCTTGGCTTCACATATTTGAAGTTTGGATATGAGTTCGATGCAATTAAAACATAAAAACATTTTTAAGAACTTCAAAGAAGGATTTAGGGGCAAAAGCCTGATGAGCGATATCTACGTCAAATGCTTACAATTATAATCTGCAAAATGATCCCAACAAACTCTACTTACACACCGATTTCTTCCTTGATCTGTTTTTTTCAATACACCAGAAGATCAACTCATCTGCGGGCACTGATTTCCTAGATGGAGAATGGAGAGCATGCTCAAGCGATTAAACTTCAACAGTCAACACAGATAATTGCATTGTATAGTTTAAAATTTAGTTTTACAGAACGGTGATTAGACCTGATTTGTTATATGAAGCAGAATGTTAGTCTAAAAAAGATATCATGTTCAACAGTTGAGTGTTACAGAAATACATATACTACATTAGATTTGTAGTTATATAAAAATAGATCGAGTTCGGAACGAGAAAATATATGATCTACTAGGAGTAGTATCAATTGAAGAAAAATTGACCAACATCGGTTGAGCTGGTTTGACCATATCTAAATGAAATCCCTAGAGACGCCAGTATATTGTAAAATTCTAAGTCAAGATAATAAAGTGAAAAAAAATAGAGAAAGATCAAAACTAATATGGTGAGAGACAATAAGAAGTGACTTGAAAGAATGATATTGCTGAAGATTTATATTTAAATAGGAATGATTGTAAAACAACTATTGATGTGACTGAATCGTGATTTAGAGATTCTCGTGGAGTTTCATCTCTAACCAATCCTAACTTGTTTGGGACTGAAAGGCTATATTGAGTTGAGTTAAGTATTAGAATGTTCAACATTCAGTGCTTCTAAGTTGCCATATTGTCAAGAGGACTTCCTTATAACATGGGTTATAGCACCATGTTTCTTTGCCATACTAGATAATGATATAAAATATAATTAATATGAGTCCAAACAAACTTAAATTCTGTTTTAGTCAGTCAACAACATATAACCAGATGAAAAAGGCAATTCAGCATTGCAATATATGGAAACATGAAAGTAAGAGATTGAGGGGTTTGAGTAAATAAACCAATTGGCAACATAAAGAAAAAAAAACTATGGATGAAGCTTAGCATTAGCAAGGAAAATTAAGAATGTGCAACTATGTGACTTACCCCTTGCTCCATCATCCAAGAGGCTCTTCATCTTCTTTCCTGCCAACTGTGGTATCATTACAACAGGTATTGTAATGTTAATAGAAGTATCGTTGTCACCGCAAACCATCTTGTAAAGTTCTGGAAAAACGAAGTTTAACATAACAGGTGAATAGTGACCGCAAAAGGATCAGCATATTTATCTAAAATATGACTATATCAACAGGACAGACATAATATATTTCGTATTAACCTTTTCATACCTTCATTGTCATTGATAACTAGTAAACCAGCTGCACCTCCAGCTTGCGCAATCTTTGCTTTAGCAGTGAAAGCACATTCTCCACGTTGTGCTATAGCAATATAATTTGTTAGCTGCAAAAGCAAGGGTTAGTTTAGAAAAATATTTGCAACAGTTCTTCACAAAAAGAACCAAACTTGTTTAAGTTTGTTATAGTTGGTGTTAAAATCAAACCTTTGATGTCGAATTGGAACAACAATCAAGTGGATTTGCAAGGACAGCAAATGTTTTCTTAGAATCATGAATATCTCTAGGCACGGAGGCTCCAAATCTTGCACTCAACCCAACAACAGTGGTACCTTCAGTTCCATTCACCCAATTCTTGACCTTAACCTGGAGAAAATCTTAAGGATAAGAGAGCCTATCTTGCAAAGTATGGTTAAGTTTTTTTTGTAACTTTTTACTAGGCATCTACAGGTTACATGCACAGTATGTGATGATCCCATGCAAAATGACTACCATAGACATCACTTGAAGGAAAAAATCTGTTTGACTTCCTGAGCATTGGGTGCCCATCTACTTAACCTCCAAATCTATGAAATGGCCTAAATAACCCCCTCGAACTATCCAAAATTGTCTAAACAGCATTACTAGAAAGAGGTTGGCATGTGCATGTGGTAGCTCAATCCAACAGAATGGCAGCAACATTAAATAAAGAACTATTGTGTTTAGCTTTTACTGTAGATATTTAATTAGGCCTTTGTTAGCAAGCACTCAGGAAGACCTGAGAGTTCGGTTTGTGGTGAAATTTCACGGCATACCTGTGGAACATTTGAATGACAAGGGGGAAGTGTAAAGATAAGCCCTACCTAGTCCAATCCATGGGTACAAGAGATATACTTTTGAGGCAAAAATTGTTTGAGAAATTCCCTTGTTTTTATCTTCTTGGTTCGTGGTTCATGACTAATTGCATGTGCTAAGACATTTGTATGTAGTGGTTGACCCCATTTCCGTGGGCCACATCTAGCTGCTGCATTGCTACGTGCCATCTGAAAACGCCAGCTACTAACATCTCCATACATCAGATCCAATATAATTCTGTTAGTGATGAGGATTAACCACGTCAACACAGTGGGATAGGTGGTTGTCCAGGAATAAGTCCATTAAGATCCACTGGTAATGTGGCATGAATTTTGGCATTTACCATTTGAAATAGCAATTAATTCCTATCGTCAATGACTGGGACAACCCCTATGACCAATTCAAATTCACGAGCACATCATCATGTCATGTGGCCCTAAAGCAGCAGTAGGCCTTCCTAGGGTTGGTGGTACTGTGCATAAACAGTTCCCGTGCAGTTGCTGTAATACTATTCACTGCAGGTGTTTAAATTAGAGATAGGGTTACATTGTGAGTGAGCTACTACCTTAATCTTATGTTCTTAGGGGGGTTATCCCATCTATATATAAGGAGTGATTGTATCTCTATTCATTAAGCAAAAAATAAACAATAGTCTTTAGTCTTTTCTATTCTCCCATGCCCTTGTGGTGCAGCTGCCTCCATGGTACCATAGTACCACTATAGGTCTTCACCAATGTGGAGACAACACATGCATCAACTTTTCACGCTGATGTTATCATAGACTGCACTGAACCGTAAAGTTAAAAGACAAATTTTATAGAACGACGATTAGACTTGTTATATTATATATGACAGAATGCTAAACTAAAAAAATAACATATTTAACAGTTGAGTGTTACAGAAATACATATATGTTACGTTGGATTTGTGGTTATAAAAGAATAAATCAAGTCCAAAACGATAATATATGTAATCGGCTAAAGGTAGTACCAATTAAAAAAACTTATCTAACATCGGTTGAAATGGTTTAACTATGTCCAAAGGAGACTCCAAAGGCAATAGTATATTATGAAATCTAAGTTAAGATAACAATGTGATGAAAGATAAGAGAAGACTGAAATTAAAATAAAAAACAATAAAAGAACTATATAACTAAAAATTTATACTTAAATAAAAATGCTTAGAAAGCAGCTATATTAAATTTCAACTCTATCTATTGGTGTTGTTATCATAGACTGCACCACGTATCAGCTTTCCAAGCTGATGTGATTAAATATACAGAGCATACTGGTATTCGTAGAGCATGCTACCATTGTAGAATTCATGGATTTAGTTTAGGCACATGGTAGCAATGTGCTCTACATGTAGCACTGTGTGCTACATGTGTGACCATTTCGGACAAAATAATGTGACATCATGCTCTACAAATAGTAATCCACTCTACATGTGTGGTCACATCAACCTAAAAGGCTAATTCATGCAGCTACGGTCACATTGACTTGAAAAGCTGATGCGTGCATCATGCAGTCACAACGGCCTGAAAAGCATAATGTTCTGACGTTGCTCTTAAGAGCTGAAAGTGTGCGTCCAATTGAATATGCGATAGGGATTGTCACCATTGAAAATGGTGATATCACCATTTCAAATGGTAACAGCTATTTCCATCGCCATTTCAAAAGCCAATTTCCCATAATAGCCAAAAAGTCATTTAATATTTCTGTTTTTTTGGAAAATGGAGCTCCACGTATGTTTAATTTAATAGTAAAAACGTTATATTAAAAAAACTAGAGATCACAAACTTGGTAAATGAAATTCCACAGGGATCTCATGTACTTGAGTCAGGTTAATCTTCCCTTGCAACCAAGGAGGCAAAGAAGCTGTCATATTAGCTTCTTCCTCCCACCCTCCAATTCCCCATTTATGTACATCAAAAGAAAAAGACAAAAATTATGCATGTGCAGATACTCCATAAAGTCTACACATCTATGATTCTATGTAATCTGGTCAGACAGAAATATTGCAGGGGCCTGAACTTTCATGTAACAAACAAAAAGTACCAATGCATCAATATGAATTTCCAGAAATAAATTAGAAATGCAGAATTATTCAGATTACTAAGAATTTCTAAGGAAGTCTATAATCAAAGTACTACAAAGGTACAGAATGTTTTCCAGGAAAAAAGGCCACAACTCTCATACAAAGACAATGGGAAGACATCTTCACCTATGTCAACTTATGGCTTTTGTTTGTTAGTATAATCCTTGTGTTTATCCTTTACTTAGCTACTAGCATTAGTATAGGTCAGCATGACCTGTTTTCCCTAGCTAGTAAGAAAATATGCAGCTGTTTAACAGCTGCTAGTAGTAGTAATTTGGATTTCGCCTTAGCTGTAAGCAACAGGTTGAACAGTATGCCGGTTACTGTAGCACCGACTTAGAAGTTCTATAAAAAGACATGTACCCTTCCTAAGTTAGTAAGCTTGCATTTCATAATATACATGTCACAGCCTCCTTTACCTTCTGCTCTCCTCTAGTTACTGCTAGTCCAACAATTGATATCAGAGCTACGTAAGGAAGTGAGAAAGAGGGATAACATCTGCCCTAGCCGGCCTTGGTAATACTTCTAGGTCGCCACCACGCCGGAACCGTCACCTCTAGGCATCACCAGAACCACGGTGAGGTTGAGGTCGAGACGATGGGCCTTGGGAGTTCATGGTGCATAGGACTGTAAGGGAGATTGGAGGCTCGACGGCGTATCCCACTCTCACGTGTACTGGCAGTTAGCTTCTTGCGCACCTTCGGGCGTTTGGCATTCGTTAAGGAGATAGATGATGTGCACATGCCCATCATCTTCATTGGCTATGAGGAAGGGGTGAAGGCGCATCGTGTACTCGATCCAAGGACACAGTGTGTGCCTCGCCCACGATGTCATCTTCGACAAGAGACGCAGGTGGGATTGGATGGCAACGAGCGACGCAGGTACGCCACCTAGTAGTGACTTTACCATCAAGTACCATGTCGAGCAGACTATCAGGCATCATGCACCCAGTTCTGGTGGAGGCATGACAACACAATCAGCATCCCCCACGCTAGCGCAAGAGAACATTGCTCCACCATCCCCTGCTAGACCAATACCTGCCACAAGTGTTGTCATGACAGTTTGTGCCACCTCCCTCTCACAACGAGGAGAGGCTCAATGCAACGCGCTCTGACACGCCAGTCCACTACCATACTGTCGACAACTTGATTGGGGAGGATGCCCCAGTGCCAAGGATTGTTTAGTAGGAGCTCAAGGAGGCATCCTTGCTCCTCGTTGGGCTAGGAGAGCCATGCTTGTTCGCTGAAGCAGAGCGTGATGAGGCATGGCACGCTGCGATACAGGAAGAGATGGATGCGGTGAATTGCAAAGAGATTTGGGAGCTCGTTGATCTCCCACGTGGCCATCGACCAATCAGACTCAAGTGGATCTACAAGTAAAAGGACAAGTCCGAGAAGGTGATTAAGCACAAAGCTCACCCCGTCACAAGAGGATTCGTTTATCAAGCCAATGTTGACTTCAACGAGGTGTTCGCGCCCGTTGCCTGCATGGAATCGATCCACCTATTGCTTGCGCTGGTCGCCCAAGAAGGGTGGTGCATCCATCACATGGACGTGAAATCCATGTTCCTCAACGAGGACTTGAAGAAGCAAGTCTACATACAATAGCTGCCTGGCTATGTCATCGCCGGCAAGGAGAGAGGTTCTGCGGCTGCGCAAGGCGCTATATGGCCTACGCCAAGCGCTGCATGCCTAGAATGTGAAGCTCGATAGCACGCTAAAGAAGCTCGGTTTTCACCAAAGCAAGCACAAGCATGCAGTGTACCGACACGACGGCAGTGACTCAATTCTGCTCGTCGGTGTGTATGTTGATGACCTAGTGATACGACCTCATCATCATTGGCATGTCATAAGGACTGGAGGCATTCAAGGACAAGATGAAGGTGTCCTTCCAAATGAGTGACCTCAACCTCTATTTCTACCTAGGCATTGAAGTGCGCCAGGACGATGGCACCATCACGTTGCAATAAGCCCACTATGCTGAGCGCATCCTTGAGCTAGCGGGATGCAATCCAGCCCACACTCCAATGGAGAGGCTCAAACTTAGCCACGAAAGCAAGGCAGAAGAAGTGGACGCAACGCACTATTGGTGGATTGTCGGGAGCCTCCACTACCTTGTTCATACACGACTTGACCTAGCGTTCGCCGTTGGGTTCATGAGGCAGTTCATGGAACAGACTATGGAAGAGCATCTGCAAGCAATGAAACCTCTGCTACATCGCTGGCACTCTCAACTATTGTTTGCACTACAAGCGGTGGACTAGAGAAGCACGGCTGGTTGGTTATTGCAATAGCGACTTGGCCAGTGACGTGGACACAAGGAAGAACATGAGCGACACGTTCTTCCTTGGCAACTATTTGATCAGCTGGTAGTCAATCAAGCAAAGGGTGGTGGCTCTCGCTTCATGTGAAGCTGAATATGTTGCTGCCGCAACTACCGCCACTCAAGCTATTTGGTTGGCTTGGCTACTTGGTGAATTCCATGGGAAAAAGCCTGAAGCAGTCAAGCTCAAGGTGGACAAGTCTGCCCTAGCGCTAGCCAAGAACCCCATCTTCCATGAACACAGCAAGCACATTGTCTGCGCTATCACTTAATCATAAGCTGCTTGGAAGAAGAAAGCATCAGTGCCAGCTTCATCACCACCTCGGACCAGCTCGCTGACATAGTCACAAAGGCACTTGGGTGAGTAAAATTCCATGAGCTAAGGGCTAAGATTGGAATGATCCAAATCAAGTAGATACACAAGAATTAGAGGGAGAATTGTTAGTATAATCTTGTGTTTATCCTTTACTTAGCTACTAGTATTAGTATAGGTCAGCATGACCTGTTTTCCTTAGCTAGTAAGAAAATATACAGCTGCTTAACAGCTGGTAGTAGTAGTAAATTTAGATTTTGCTTTAGCTGTAAACAACAGGCTGAACAGTATGTTGGCTACTGTAGCGGACATGTACCCTTCCTTAGTAAGCTTGTATTTCATAATATACATGTGATAGCCTCCTTTACCTTCTTCTCTCCTCTAGCTACTGCTAATCCAACACTGTTACAATCTTAAATGAATTCCACAATCATTTGAGAACTCTTTAAAGGCTGAACAGGAGAGACATCATCTCATTTAATATGAAAGCTATGCAAATGAATAGATCAATAAAAAAGTAGGCACGAACAAGCTAATCACCATGATACTAACATCCCCTGCAGGTTATGTAGCAGATCAAAGCATTGACTGCTTTAAACTCCTTCAGTACAGTGGAAGCTTAGTAGAGCGAGAAGTGCCCATGTGACTGAAACATACATTTTAGTTGGGGTAATCGATCATATGACACTGTTTGGATGTGCGCTCTAGGATTTGCCATTCCGTGGAAGCCAATTGTTTTCTTACCACTTGTTAGTTAGCTTAGCTCTACACATTGCCACTTTGGACCAAAATGCATTATATTTCCATTTATTTTTCAGCTAAGCACTAGTTGGTGTACCCGTTTTCCTCTTGATGCACACAATGCACCATATACATGTTTGGCTCAAGCCATCGATCAGCTAAGCCCATGTCCCGTCCCCAATCTCCCAAGCAATTCAGCAGCAGCACCTGGAGGACCCGAGGAGTGAGGACATAGGTATGTGTTGCTTTGGGTCACCCTGATGCCATCTGGTTGCCCTTGAAGTGAAACCTATTATGTAACTATCTTCGTTGGTTCTTCCTATTCAATCTCTTCGTTGTTTCTCATTATTTGAGAAAGTTATTGAAGCAAGAGGGGGATGGGTTTGGCTGTTCGATTGTTTGAGCTGGACCAACCGGCCAAGTATATGGTGTGTTGTGGGCAGAAGGCGCAAAACAGATACGTCACTTGGTGCTTGGCCGAAAAAATATAAAATGGAAACGAAATAGCCAATCCAGACTAAAGTGACTATTCTAGAGCTCAACCAACCATAAAGATTGGAGAAAAATCAATTGGATTCCACTGAGTGACAAAGCTTAAAGCGCCCATATCAACAGCGGCACATAATCAAATATCCCATTTCAGTTCAAGCCATCAGAAATGAACTAATAATGAACGAACTCATAACCCAACTGGATCTATGACTCCAGTACACAACTAAAGCATGCAGCTCGTAAATTCCTCGTTTCTTTTATCCGGTAGCACAATCCATCTAGGCACAGCTCAACCAAATCCTCAAGATCATCCGCCATTACTAACTAGCACTCATGGACGCAGATCCAGGAATCCGGCCCCCTCCACAACCAAAGCCCAAAGAGATACTACAATCCCAACATGTCACCCCATGAACCAACTAGAAGGCTAACCGGCCTACCACCGACCACCAACCCTGACCAAATCAAGGACGAGAAACGGGAACGGATGGGGGAGGGACGCGTTACCAGCTGGAACTTGTTGGAGCAGCCGGGCGACGGCGGGACGCCGGCGTCGTCATCGCTGGAAGCATCGTCGGCCGCGGCGCGGCCGGCGAGGAGGACGAGCAGGAGGAGCACGGCGGCGGGGAGGCGGCGGGCGTGGCGGTGGGTCGCCATGGGCGTCGGTCGGCGCGATTGGGCCGGGCCTTTCCGTGGCTGAGACGGCAGGCAGAGAGGAAGGAAAACACCTACGCGGTGGGGTCGGGGCTGGCAGTGGAACAGGGATGGAGTGCGCTTGAGAGATGTTTCGTCTACCCAATCCTCCCATCGGTTATGCATTATAGGAGTAACCGGTACCAGGGTGTACAAAACCGGTTTCCGGATCTCATGAAATCCAAACTTTTTGGACAGGACCGTTACACACAGACCGCTCAGTTTGAGTCAACTTTTAAAAAGTTAAACTGAATTTTAAATGTTTGATAAATTTTTTTTTTTGGATTTTCCAATTGTTTTCGGTCCGATATGAGAATTATGAATCCTAATCGGTCTCCACTAATGATGATTAAGCTTAGGCTAAGTTCACACTAGACTTTTTTTAACTGCTAAATGGTGTGTTTTTTATAAAAAAATTATATAAAAAGTATTTTAAAAATCATATCAATATGCAATAGCTAATTTTTAATTAATTATTTACTAATAAGCCTCCCATTTTACGTTATCATCTTCACCTTCTCCTCTTACCTTCAAATACTCCCTTAGTTCATCTCAATTTGTATAACCCGCTAACTTTAACTAAAACTATTTTTTACTTGTACCACGCTATCTTAATTTATAGCAGATGAATACATTTTATTGCAAGTAAACTATAAGTAATCAACTTGACCATAACTTTATTTAACTCAATACTTCCTTCCCTTCTCTCTTTTTACTACCAACTAGATTATTGATGTATAGTATGCTCTTTTGTGATTATTGTGGTTTACTTCACACTCTTTTGTAACAGTTGGTATGTCACACCTGATAAAGGGGACAACAGCTAATCAAGAGGTTAGGGTGGAGGACAAATAGTTTTGATGTTGTAGTCCAGTTGGGTTGGGCTAAGGGAGTGGACTTGATGAGGACATCAATATTATCGATACATCCACTCATGGTCTAATTACTCGCGCTCGTACACGTCAACTCAACTATCAGGTGAGTTTATTCTTGAGTTTATGTTTCTCTTCTTTATACCATAGAGACACATGCACTCTTGTTTTACTCAGGAACGATGGAGAGGATCCAACGGAAAGAGGATTAGCGCGGGGTGGATTTGGACCGCAGGACAGTGCCAAATTCTGACGGCCACCATGATTTCATGCGAACTCCGATTTAGGCTTGCAAGTACTTAATGGAAAGATTATCAAGTCTACTTTCAAATGGATCCGACCCCATGTCAATATCTGTTCTGGAGCGGCCGCAATTGTCATTTTTCTACCGAGTGTTTTTCTGTCCACGGTGCTGCGTCACCTCTTTTGGGTCCAATGGGCCGTGTATCAAGTTGGGCCCATTAGGGGCACGTCCTAGGGTTGAGCACGCCCCCAGCACCCTTGTGGTCATCTTTCCCTCTTCTTAAACCTTTAGCCGCCGCGAAGAAGAGGTGGGCTTTGTTGATTAGAGTTAGCATCTTGCTACTTGCACACAACACGCGTGTCAGCTAGACCGCCCATCTATTTGTCTCTGGAACCTCGTCGTATTGTGAATTCAGAGTGAATCTTTCATCTCAATATCTAACAATTTCAGTGCTTGTTTTACTTGTTCTTGCTTGTTCTTCGATTGCTTGTACGACGAGTACCCTAGTGGCTAGATTGTCGTGCACCGCAAGTTCGCGTCAACCATCGAAGATGGTGTATCGGTTGCTAAGGTGCATTATCCTTGGACGGTTGTAGTCAGGCCATGAACGTCGCCTCCATCCCCCAATTGAGTTATCCTTCACCTCCCATCGAAAGATCGGGACTAAACCCTAGCGGGTTCTCATGAGGATTTGTATGTGGTGTTAAATGTCTTGTGTGCCTGGGTGAGTGAGTACTTAAAATGGATTGGAAAGAGATAGCCAGCAAATGAATGAATTGATTCTATCCCCCAACCTCATCTCCTACCTTATGCTCCCCTTTATTGTTCTTCCTTCCTCAAACTCTAGTACTCTCAATCTTACCCCATTCATGGTAACTGGTGGTGATTGGTGGTGGTGTTGTGCAACAGTGGTATCAAAGCTAGTTCTAGTCTAAGTGCTCTCTCATTATTCTCTTGATTTGGTCAATAAAATCTATGTCTTTCGATAGGCGATCGCTCTAAGGCTTGACTGTTGTGAATCAATGTTCTAATTTGGCTAGATTTGGAGGAGAGGTTCACCATGATGCCGGTAAAGCTCAGTGCTCCGGTTCGGGCAGTGATGGAGTCGATGGAGGGTAAATTGCTGGTGAAATTGGAGTCGCTATCAATGCGATCAGAGGCGATGGATAAACGATTTGGATAGTATCATGAGTAGTTGGATCGAGTGGATTCAAAGGTCAATATGGCTATGGATACGGTGGGGAAATTGTAGAATGAGCGATTAGTATTGGCGTTGATGGTGAAAAATATGTCGGTGCCATCGTGGCTAGAGATTCCAGACAAGGGGCATGCGAGTCTGCTTGGGGCCACTTTAGGAGTTCCCCTGACAACTAAAATGTGGTGGGACCATTGCTTCCTCCTTCTCTACTCATTACTATGTTGCCTATGCCTTGGGGTTCTAAGGATGGTGGTGAGTTGAGTCGTACTGGTGGAGTTTTGTATCAAAAGAAACCTCATCTACACTTATTAGAATTTGAAGGGTAGGATATTAGGATTTGGTTGGATAATTGCGAGACATATTTTTAACTTTACCAGATTCATGAGAATTTTAAGATTTTGGCAATTGTGTTGTACTTGGCTGGTATCAATCATTCAAACTGAATAACCATGTTTGTGGTTGGGAACAATTTAGATAGGCAATTGCAGCAGAGTTCAAGTGTCATGCTAAATAAGAAAAAAAATGATTGTGCTCTAGACATTGAAACAAATAGGGTGGGTGATGAGTATGAGAAAGCTTTTGATTTGTATATTAGGTGTTCATGTTCGATCCATCAGCCAGTGAAAAGATGTCTGTGACTAGGTTTATGTTAGGGTTGCCAGAGGGGTGGTGATGGTTTAATTGCCGTTTTTAGTCATTCAAGCGGCCACCATGACATTTGCATAGGAAGAAGTGCCGAGAGAAGAATCGTTGAATCTCATCACACATGAATAGAAGAAGATGACTTAGAACATCTCTAACATAGTTACTATTTTTGCTCTTCAAATGTCCATTTGGTCAGCTTGTCATAGATAATTAAATTTGTATTTCACTCCAACAACCTCTGTATATTCAACTCTCTAAATATTTTCTAGCCCTGTCAGTGCCCACCATCTTACTCAATCCCTCTCTTTCACTACGTCATTTTCTCTCTCAAGCCCAGACTCGTGCCATGGACAACGCCAACAGTTAGCAGCGGGCGGAGGAGCTAGAGGAGGGGGTTGCAGGATAGAGCGGCGGGCGGTGGAGGGCGCATTGCTGCAGATGGCCGCCGTCACGGAGAAGAAGGGCGGCAAGGTGGTTGTGCATCAAGCAATTGTAGAGAGGAAAGTGAGGAAAGGGGATGAGCGCCGGCGCAGAGCTGAGGGTGGACACCGGATGGAGCTCGAGGTGGAGGCTGCACCCGGTGGTCTCGATGCAGGAAAGGAGTCAGAGGTAATGTTGGCTTGTCTTCACACCAAGCCACCATCGATTTGAGTCTTGGCCTGTTGAGGGGTGACGGTGCTCCTCTGCTCAACATGGAAGTGCCGATGGTCGTGCGGAAGGAGGAGAGGCGTTGATGCTCCCTGGCTCGTCATACCATTGAGGGGGAGGCGATGAGAGGCTGTGGTGCTTCTCGGCTCGGCGGTGATGGTGGTGGCAGTCATGCGAGGGAGGAGATGTGGCAGTGCTCCTCGGCTCGGCGGTGATGGTGAGGGGGCGGTCGCACGATAGAGCTCGACGCGGCAGTGCTCGTCGGCTTTGTGCAACGGCGAGGGAGGAGGGAGAGGCAACAGATTGGGATGGGAGGATAGGAACCAAGAGAAAAGAGATCGAGAGGGGTAGGGCCACGGTAATGGCAAGCGGTTCTGCCTGGACAAAATTGGCCAGCGCATGGGAGTTTTTGGCTAGCTCATAAGCAATTCTGTTAGAGGGCATTTTTTGCCCATAATGCTAAAATTTAGCTTGGAAAGTGAGATAGAGAGATTGTTGGAGATGCCATTATAGAGCTAGCACTTACAAATCTAACTCTCAGACTCCAATTTCTGAGCAGCATACTTCGAGATTTGAAAAAAGAGATTATGGAAAGCTAAGAAATTGAAGGAGTATCATGGAGCATAAGGGCTTTGTTTCAAGTGTGGGGATAAATATTCTCCTAAGCATAAATATGCTAAACCTGCGGGGTAATTAAAAACCATGCAACTTACAGAGATATTGTCTAATGAAGTTCTTGATGCAGTAGTATCTCGTGAAGGGTCTGATTCTAATGAACCGTGTCATATTTCTTTGACTTCATTATTCGAAGAGAATCATCCCAAAACAATCAGACTTAGAGCTTTAGTGCAGAACAAGTACATTCAGGAAGTTCTCACAGTTTTCTGGATTATAATTATGCTAAGTATTAGGTTTGCCATTGCAGAAAATTGATCCTACTTTAGTTAAGGTTGTTATTGTAGAGTACTTAACTTGTCAGTATCAAGTGCTAGCTTTTACTTGGTGGATTCAGGGTCATACCTTTTCATTTGAAATGATAATGGTTTCTTTGGGAGGCCATGATGCTATATTGGGGATGGATTGGTTAGAACATTATGCTGAGATGGTTTGCAGTTGGGCTGACAAGTATCTCTAGTTTAGATATAAAGACAATTGATTCAGCTGAAAGAAGTATTGAGTTGTGATCAGGTCACATATTTGTATGAAGCCTCTCTCACTCAAGTTCTTAAGTGGCGGAAAAGAGGGGAAATACGGGCAACAACATTACTAAAAGATACTGTGCAAACTCCTCCAGCTGACCTTATTCCTAAAGAGCTTCCTCCCCATAGAGTATATGATCATGCCATCTCATTGATTCTTTGGGCTTCTCCAGTTAATAGTAAACCATATAGATACTCTCCTCTTCGGAAAATTGAAATTGAAAGGCAAGTGAAGAAGATGCTTGATTCTAGATTGACTGTACCAAGTTTGAGCCCTTATGCTTCCCCTGTACTCTTAGTGAATAAAAGGATGGCAAATGGCATTTTTGCGTGGATTACAGAAAATTGAACACTATTACTATCAAAAGTAAGTTCCCTATGATGATGAATTATTAGGAGAATTAGCTGGCGCCAAGTTGTTTTCTAAATTAGATTTAAAAGCTGGTTATCATGAAACACACATGGTGGAAGATGATGAGTATATGACTACATTTAAGACTCACCATGTGCAGTACCAATTCAGGGTCATGCCATTTGGGCTGACAAATGCTCCTTGCACTTTCTAGTGGCTAATGAACTCTAGTTTTGCTTTTTTTATAAGAAAGTTTGTGTTAGTGTTTATGAATGATATTTTGGTGTATAGTCACACTCTGAGCCAGCATATGAAGCATTTGCCTCAAGTATTTTCAGTTCTACAATAGCACAAGTTGTTTGCTAAAGCATCCAAATGCCCATTTGCTCAATCTAAACTAGAATATCTGGGACACATTATTTCTCATCAAGGTGTCAGCACAGACCTGAGAAAACTGAGGCTATGCTTCATTGGTCTATCCCAACAAATGCAACTGAGTTGAGAGGTTTCTTGGGATTGACTGGTTATTATAGAAAATTTGCATAGCATTACATTATATTAGCCAAGCCTCTCAGCACTTTACTGCACAAGAAGGCTTTCCATTAGAATGATATTGTCCTCACTGCTTTCAATAAGGTGAAATAGGCTGAGTTCTACACCTATGTTGGCGCTCCTTTACACTTGAAACTGATGCTTGTGCTATTGGAATAGAAACTGTTCTTCGTCAAAATGGGCATCCTATAGCATATTACATTAAATCACTAGGGATCAAGAACCAACAGCTGTCCATTTATGAGAAATAATTTATGGCTATAATGATGGCTGTGTGTAAATGATGGTATTATTTACAGAGACAATCATTTGTGATTAAAACTGATAATAAGAGTTTATATCATCTCAATGATCAAATATTGGGTAGTACTTGAACAAAAAGCCATGACAAAGCTTATGGGCCTTGAGTATAATTTTCAATACAAGAGAGGGTGGGTAATATTGTAGCTGGCGTATTGTCTAGCCAACCTCATCAAGCTGTATTTCAGGCTCTGTCAGTTGTACAGTTAGTCTAGATTCAAGAAATTCTAAATTTCTATGCTGTGGATTCAAGGCACAACAACTGCTTACTGAATTGGTCATTGTTTAGAAGAACTCTCAAGGGTTTTCTTTGGTTAATGCGATCATTAAATTGAATGACACGGTCTAGGTAGGGACTAATGTAGGACTCCAGACCAAAATTATTGTTGCTTTCCATTCAACTCCTATTGGAGGTCATTCTGGGATGATGGCTACTTATCAACGTCTCAAGAAATTGTTTGCCTAGCCTAGACTAAAAATGGCTATGAACAATTTTGTTCAGCAATGTTAGATTTTTCAATAGGCTAAACATGGGAATTGTAAGTTGTTGGGATTACTAGTTCTATTGCTCTACTAGTTCGATTGCCCATTCCCAAAGAAGCATGGCAAGATATATTAATGTATTTCGTGGAGGGACTGCCCCTGTCTGCA
The DNA here is from genome assembly GCA_030770085.1 of Oryza coarctata. Classification (NCBI taxonomy): domain Eukaryota; kingdom Viridiplantae; phylum Streptophyta; class Magnoliopsida; order Poales; family Poaceae; genus Oryza; species Oryza coarctata. The sequence goes on along the minus strand of CM061483.1, from coordinate 7,682,926 downwards.
GGGTTTAATTCGATACTTATGGTGGTGAATAGATTCACTAAGTATAGTCATGTTATTCCCCTAAGACACCCTTTTACAGCACCTCAGGTTGCTACTGTTGTAGACAAAGTGGTATTCAAGACTTATGGCATACCTAGATCTGTTGTATCTGATCGAGATAGAGTGTTTATTAGCAAGTTCGAGTCTGATCGAGACCAATTTACAACTGAGCATGGCATATCACCGTCAAACTAATGGGCAAACCAAGAAGAGTGAACCAATGTTTAGTGAATAGACAATTTTAAAATAAATAACACTTAATCAAACTACCTGCTAAGATTGGTTTGAGATCACACACTAACTACCTAAATAATGTTTTGCAAGCCTAAGATGATATAGGCTCAAGTTATCTCTAAAATATAAATTGCACGAGTAAATTGCAATAAGTAAAGGGAGAAGAGATAACCAAAATTTTCACTCCAATGTTGAAAAGATTGCTGGCTTCCTACTGATCGTTGAGGCGAGCTCAACTTTATTGCTCAAACCACCAAGTCTTTGAATCCCTTTGTCTAGGGATGGGCAAGGTTGAACCTGGTCCTGAAGTGGTTTACTAAGTCTCAATTATTATGAATAGTTCTTTGTTTACTCTAGAGGTGGTGAATACATTAGTCATAAAAGCATCGTTGGGTCTTCTCTACAATCTCATTGGAGAGATCACTAGGCCGCAACTCCTCTAAGCTGTCTAGGAGGTGACAACCCCTAAGAGTAAAAAGTAGCAAGCAAAACTTAGAGATGATCAATCGCCACACTAGCTCTAACAATGATACAATGCACTTGGTTTGGCTTAAAAAACCCTCAAACACCCCATAAATGAAGAGAAGAAGCTCAATAAGTGTGAGAGTGAATAAAAGGGATCTAAAGAGTTGAATGGAGTACCAAAAGAGTCCCCTTCTTAGTGGTGGTGGGTATTTATACCCCTACCTACCAAAAGTAGCCGTTAGGGGACAAATCCCCTAATTCTAGGCACTGTCGGCCCAACCGCTATGAAGTGATTGGTCCAATAAGTGCCCTTGGCAATAATTCAAAAAAGAGCCATTGCCACACATTCAATGTGCCAACCCATCCGACTGGCATTGAGAGCAGACTGGCATTGAGAGCCTGATTCAACCGATCCCCTTATTGCGTATTCCGATCGGCCAAGGTGGCTGGTCCGACTAACACAGACAGTGCCACGACCAAACACCTCTGCAAGAGTGCGGTCTGACTGGCCTTTACCAATGAGCAAGATCAAGAAGACAAACTTAAGTGCACCCTCATACATATGCTCTAATATGGTATTTTGATAACATCTTTGTCAAAATTACCACCCCTTGATAGTACCACAATGTTAAAAACAAAAACCTAGCAAATCGACCTAACATCTTGATCGTTAAAAATAAAATGCTAGATTTTTCAACTTCACTTTGTTGCTTTGCGTCATCAATTTTAATCGGTAGTCATACTCTTTGGCTTACTCATCATGTGGACCTAACTCAAACTATAATACTTAAATAAAGTAGTTAGTCTATAATTAGTGATTTCATTAATTAGCAAAATTAACAACAGGGCCTAGATGCTTCAATCTCCCCCTTTTTGTTACAAACACCACATATGAAAAATGTATATGAATGAAATTTGCTACACAATGCAAAATATAGTGTAAGCTCGAGCTATACATGTGCATAACAATCGGGCTAAGAGACAATAATAGAAGAAGTTTACACTATATTTTGCACTTCTCCAACAAAAGTCACAACAAGAGAGAATATCCAATGTGACCTCATACAAGTCATCCACAAGCATAAGGTGGTTCCAATAAAATAACTTTAGCAACGACCATCCATCATAGCCATAGAACTCATATAATCACATAAAATATCCATAAACATCCATAGCAAGCGAATAAAGGTTCAACTAGCCTATTACAAGCACACTTGACCAGGAAGGACTTGAATAAAATCGAGGGGGTTCAAATAAGCTCGCAAAGCATACAAATACAGAATATAACCCGAGCATATCCCATATGTAATATATCTCGAACCAAAATGATAGATAACTTTTTCTCCCTCTTTTGACATCAAGAACCAAAATGACTTCAATTTTGAGGAGGGGAAGGAGGTTGTGGAGCAACTATGTTGCGATGGCATTGATAAACCAAGACATGAGTGCTCTCCAAAGAGGTCATCAATGTCTCCAAACTACCAACACAACCATCCTGGAAGGAGCATTGGATGCAAGGTGAGACTTATACTCCTTGTGGCAAGTGGTCCTAGAACCAATTCTTCCCACCGTGGAGAGGATGAGCTTCATAATATATGGATCATAGTAGATGCCTTGATGAAGTGAGCCCGTAGATATTGCCATCTCTTGAATGTTGAGGTTGGTGACATTGAACCATTTCCACTAATTATGGCATTAATCACATGCCAATAGACCACTCGAATGGCATCCTTGTTACCACACCGAGCAAGAATGGAGGCCCTCACAATTATGTTGACAACACTTGCACAATCTTCAAACCTGACATTGTCCCATAGGTATATTGTCCACTAATCTCATAGCATTGGGTTTGATCATTGGTGGACATTAGAGAGTAGTTGTGCTCTAAGAGAAGCTTAGCACCTCCCAAAAATCTCAACTCTAAAATGTCTTATAGCTCCCTCTTTTTGGACACACATCCAACATCACCACTCATCCACTTGATACTTGTCAAACTCACTATTGATCCAGATGGTTGCATCGAATTGGTGAATCAGCTTCTCATCATAATCTTGCTTAATGGCCATAAGCTTGTCTATTCCCACTTCAATCCTTAGAATTCTGTAGTCTTGTTGATCTCCTTCCACATAATGTACTTATAATCCACAAAAGCCTTGGTAGGAGTGTACACCTTCTTAAACACCTTTTGATACATAATGTGATACATAGTGTAAAATTGAGGGTCATCTGAATCTCGGGGCCTCTTGAATTGATGATGATGGCAGAGGAGAGTGTACTCTATGGTGTTGTTTAACTGTCCTCGGAATTCGATGTAGGGATTCACTCGATCATGTTCCATATCAAAGATTGAGGTCAGATGTTGTGTGGAATCCCCTCTTGGGAAATTTAGTTGGACTGCTTGTTCCTCATCCGCCCCTTTGTCCACATCCATCTCAACCTTTTTGTCTTCGTCTTTTCCTTTCACCACACAGTCCTCATCCTCAGAGGAGTTCGCTACATCATCATGAAGTCTTTTGGAACACCTTTCTTCAATGTGCTTACTAGAAGGAGCCATGTTTGATAAAGAAAGGGTGGAACATGATTAACACAAGGTTTAGTGTTTAGGAAATACTAGTGAAGGCACCTACGCTCCTCTGTCTAGGGGTGGTCTGACTGTTAGCACAACATCAGTCCGATCAACCGCATGGGGCCAGTCAGACCACCGCTAGTACGGAAGGCTGAGCACATCTTCACAACTCAAGAAAAGTTCCCTAAACACTACTAGGCTTGGATCAAGGTATGGTAGGGGCACAACAAATAATAGGGTATAAGGTAACCACCTAATGCCATATTAATCTAGAATAAACAAGCATATCTAACCCTAACCCTAAAAAAATAAAATGATGGAATAAATTGAAGTGCATGTTAGGGGAGAGTGATTACTAGGTTGAGAGGACTTGATTCACACCGAGAAGTACACTCTAATGGTTCAGATCGAAGAACACCACTCCCTCAACCTAGAGTTCCAATCCACGGTTCAAAAACTTAATAAAAAATAAATCCAAACCGTGAAAAAAGAGAGGAAACAAAGGAGAATCACTTACGATCACACTGGGAGAGAAATAACAATTGGACCGAGGAGATTTTGTGGAGGAATAGAGTTAGGGTTTGAGGGGAGAGAGAGGAGTTTGGGCAAGATGGGGAAAAGAACAAGTGAGAGAAAAAAAAGGCAACCATGGGCCCTACCCTTTGGATTGATCGGACTGGCACCCTGCCATTGGTCAGACCGCGAACACTAGGGCAGTCAGACTGGGCATATAGCATTAGTCGAACCACCTAGGCCTACTTAGCTAGGCCAAAGGCCCTTGGATAGGCTGACTCCCCTAAGTAAAAACACAAAAAAAAGAAAAAGATTTTTGGGGCAATTCAAGATAACACCAAAGTGTCATTTTTATGTATGGGTTGAAATATTGACAATTATCCATATGGATATGTGCAACAACACTCACTTAAGTTCTTGGAGGTGACCTATTATGGTATATATGTAGTTTTTAACAAAATTTGGTTTCAAAAATCTTTTGAATGATTTGTTTTCTTGAAAGGGTTTAAATATCAAAAACATTTGGAGTTAACCACTCTTTTCAACTTGTTTTGAGCTCTAGATGAAAAAGCTTTTGGAAACCATTTTAGAGGGAAAACTCATTTTGCCTCAAAACAAATTATAGAAACTTCATATGTTGGCCAAAAGAGCATTTTCATCTGGAATTTATTTTTCTTGCCATCTCAAGCTTGGAAAACATATTAGAGGCCATTTTCCAATAAATAGTTTTGATGAAATACCGTTATCTCAAATTTTTGACTTTTGGTCAAACTATACCTTTTGGAACTACTTCAAGTACTTTTGTCACTTTACTCACATTCTTAAGAGTTGTAGTGCACATAAGAGAAGTGTAATACTCCTCTTAAGGTGTTTACCCCATTTTTTTACCAAGAGAGGTGAAAAACCAAAAGATCAAAAGGAAAAACATTGAAGAGCCAAAAGACACACAAAGAGATAACAAACATGATGCATGAGATCAAGTGACATTTGAGAAGTCTATTACATTTAACTTATTCCTCAAGTGATAAAGGTAGGTTTCATTAAGAGGTTTGATAAAGATATTGGCTTGTTGATCTTTGGTTTTTATATGGCTTATGACAATGTCACCTTTGGTAATAAGGTCTTGGTGTTTCTGTGAAGGATCTTCATACCTGGAACACCCTTCTCAGATATAACAGCACGGGGCTACTCTACACCCTACAGCTGCCTTTATCCACCACCGGCTCCTGTGCCCTTGGTGAAGACATCGGCGAACTGTGACGTGGTGGGCACATGAAGAACCCGGACTGCACCCATGGAGACTCGTTCACGGACGAAGTGAAGGTCGATTTCCACGTGCTTGGTGCGCTGATGTTAAATGGGGTTGGTGGAGAGGTAGACGGCGCTGACATTGTCGCAGTAGATGAGACAGGCAGAGTCCAGTGGATGGTGAAGTTCCTGGAGCAATTGCCGCAGCCAAGAGGCTTTAGCGACATCGTTGGCAACAGCCCGGTATTCTGCCTCGACACTGGACCGGGAGACAGTTGGCTGCCGCTTGGATGACCAGGAGATCAGGCTGCCCCCGAGGAAGACGGCACAGCCGGAGGTGGAGCGGCAGGTGTCCGGACAGCCTGCCCAATCAGCGTCGATGTACACACGGAGCTGTGTTGGGGCTGTTCGGGGAATGACCAGACCATGACTGAGGGTACCCTAAAGGTAGCGAAGGATCCTCTTGACAGCGACAAGATGAGTTTCTCGTGGATCATGCATATGAAGGCACACTTGTTGGACAGTATAGGCAATGTCAGGCCTAGTGAAGGTGAGGTACTGGAGGCCACCCATAAGGCTGCGATAAGCAATGGAATCAGCAACAGTTAGGCCGGCATCAGCTAGTACTTTTGCACAAGTGTCAACTGGAGTGGAGCAAGGCTTGCAGTCACTCATGTCATGGCGAGCAAGTATATCCAGTGTGTACTGACGCTGTGAAAGGAGAATAGAATCCCTGTGGCGCTGAACTGCAATGCTGAGAAAGTGATGCAGGGGTCCAAGATCCTTCATGGCGAACTCCTTTTTCAATGCAGCAATGACACGGTGAAGGAGCTGCTGAGACAAAGCCGTAAGGCCAATGTCATCCACATATAAGAGCAAGTAGACTGTCTCGATGCCGCGGCTGTATATGAAGAGAGATGTGTCTGACTTGGCTTCAGTGAATCCCAGTGAGATCAGAAAGGAGACAAACCGGTTGTACCAAGCCCGCGGGGCTTGTTTCAAGCCATAGAGGGATTTGTTGAGTCTGCAGACAAGATCAGGGAGAGCAGGATCAGCGAACCCAGTAGGCTGAGAGCAGTATACTGTCTCTGAAAGTGTTCCGTGTAGGAAAGTGTTCTTCACATCCAGCTGATCTATCGGCCAATCCTGGGAGTGTGCCACCGTGATGAATGTGCGAACAGTGGCTGGCTTGACAACCGGGCTGAAGGTTTCATCATAATCAACACTGGGGCGTTGAGTGAACCCCCAAAGTACCCAACGAGCCTTGTATCTCTCCAATGAGCCATTGGTATGGAACTTGTGTTTGAAAATCTATTTGCTTGTATCTCTCCAATGAGCCTTGGCAGGGCGAGGGACAAGGTCCCAAGTGTGGTTGTCCTAAAGGGCTGTATATTCGTCTTCCATGGCCTGGCGCCAATGAGGATCAGCAAGAGCATCACGGCAGGACCGCGGTAGTGGAGACAATGCCTCAGTATGCAAGGCGAGGCGAGGCTACCGGTACCCTGTCTTTCCACGGGTCGCCATGCCATGGGAGTTGGCGACCGGCAGAATAGAAACAACACCAGCAGGAACCGGAGGATCACTCTTGACATAGCGAGGTGGAGAAGGGACCATGCTAGAGCGTCGAGGAGGGGCCCTGCCGGGTGCTCGGGTGGCGGGGCAGGAGCAGGGGCAGAGGCACCCCTGCTGTAGACGTGAATAATGGGTGGTGTCGGGAAGACTGGTACAGGGGCGCCTGTTCAGAGGACGTCGGGGACCCCCTGGACACGGCCAGCGGCGCTAGAGTGGAGGGCGTCGGTAGCATCGGAGGTGCTGTAAGCGACATCGGAGGGGTGGGGAAGCCAGGAGGAGCCCTCGACGCCGGCGTGCCCACATGGGCCAGCGATGGTACCAGAGGCACCGGTTCGGAGGAAGCACGCGTCGGGGCAGAGGGTGGCAAGGGGCCAACAGCTTCGGGTGTACCTGCAGTAAGAGGGGACATTGGAATAGTGTCATCGTCAGTTAGAAAATCAAGTTCCTGCGGGGGTGGGGATGGCCGGCTGTGGGAGAAAGGGAACATTGTCTCATCGAAGACAACATGGCGGGAAATGATGACGCGGTTGGTGTGTAGGTCGAGGCACCGGTAGCCCTTGTGATTTGGTGAATAACCAAGAAACACACAGAGAGTGGAGCGAGGGGCAAGCTTGTGAGGAGTGGTGGCAGAGAGGTTGAGATAGCAGGTACACCCGAAAGCTCAAAGATCATGATAGGAAGGAAGGGTGCCATGGAGGACGAAGAAAGGAGTGCTCATGTTTAGTGTTTTGGTAAGGAGGCGAGGTGGCAGTGGCTAGAGCATCAGCCCAGTAAGAGGGGGGCATGGAAGCCTAGAAGAGGAGGGTTCGTGTGAAGTTGTTGACGGTGCGAATCATGCGCTCGGCTTTTCCATTTTGCTGGGAGGTATAGGGGCACGACATGCGAAGGGTGGTGCCGTGAGCAAGAAAGAAAGCACGAGAGGTGGAGTTGTCAAACTCTCGACCGTTGTCACATTGGACTGATTTGATGGTGCAGCCAAATTGAGTAGACACATGAGCGAAGAAATTAGAAACTGTGGGGAATGCATCGGACTTAACGCGAAGGGGAAAAGTCCAGAGAAAATGGGAGCAATCATCAAGAATAACTAAATAATATTTGAAACCAGAGACACTGTCAACAGGAGATGTCCATAGGTCACAATGGATTAAATCAAAATTCTTGGTACAGGGAAGTAGTAAAAGGAAGACGAATATGACGCCCAAGCTGACAAGCATGGCAGAGGGAGTCATCTTCAGGCTTGCTGCAGACAATGGAGGAGGATTGAGCGAGGTTCTGAAGAAAGGCTATCTAGCAGCAGCCTGATGAGGGCGTGGAGGCACAGGCGCAGGTGATGACGGAGTAGGCAGCTTGGTGGACGGCGCGGCAACAAGAGCCGAAGGAGAGGCAGAGGGCGTCCCCATGTTGAGCTCGGCCAAACGGAGGTCAGCACGAATATCGGCGAAGGACAGGAACGGCCTCTGGCGGGTGACAAGCTGGGACATGAACTGGAAATGTTCATTGAGACCCCGCAGAACATTCAGCACCAGAGTTCGGTCCTAGATGGGTTCGCCGAGGTCGGCAAGGGCATCCGCCATGCTCTTCATTTTGCGGCAGTAGTCGTCGATGAAGAGGGCACCTTGGTAGAGAGTGTGGAACTCGGTGTCGAGGAGCATGGCGCGAGACTCGCGATTGTTGAGGAACTGTTGTTCGATTCCGAGCCATGCTGCCCGGGCGATGAGGCCGTCGTGCTCGTGGATGACATCCAGGAGGTCAGTAGAAATGGTGTAGAAGAGCCAGGGCATCGGCCTGTGCGCGCTCTTTGTCAAGAGCGTCAGCGGCGGTGCGAACACGCTCCTAGGCGGCAGCAGCAGACTTGAGAAGAGCAGCTTCCTCCTTGAGCTACTGGCTGAGTTCTGTGTTGGTGGTGTGCAGAGAGGAGGCCTCGTCTTCTAGACGCTTGGCAGCAGAGAGGGCTTCGTCGCGAAGCTTGGCCGCGGTAGTTACGGTAGAGGAGCGCGATGGCCAGGGTCGGGGTGTGATGGTTGCGGAAGTAGATGGATCGTTATTTAGCCTGATACCGTGATAGACAATAGCCTAACAGACTTAGATTACTTGATGATGAGATTACAGAGGTGTTACATATAAAAAGATTGGAGGAGGGTGGCCCAAGGGGCCAGCCGAGTCCCAAGGAGCCAGCCGAATCCCAAAGAGCCAGCCGAGTCCCAAGAGGCCAGCTGGGTATTAACTCAGCACAGCTAGCTAGGGGATTAAATAGCTAGGAGATTACACAAGTAACTAGGGGACTACAGTAAATAGCAATTAATTCTAACAATCACCATGAAGAAGCTCAGACGGCATGGAGGTAAAGGAGCTAGAGTTTGAAAAAAGAAGCCGTACATGTTTGCCAAGCTAACATGAATGACAAATAATGTGTTCTGTTTTATTACATTTGATAGACGCACTATAGTGAAGTATGTCGATGGCGGCAAGACTGGTATGACCAAGATGGTGATACCAAAGGTTGGTGAAGATGGCAATGCTGGCGTGTAGAGTGGAGGATGCAACGGGAACGATGTGAAGGTCGCTAGTACTATTGCAACGAAGCATCACGCGTCGAGTCGAGATATCCTTGACAGAAAAACCAAGAGCGTCAAATTCGACAGAACAATTATTGTCCCTAGTGAATTGACGAACGGAAAGTAAATTGTGCACTAGAGAAAGAACAATTAGAACATTGTGAAGAGAAAAATTTGACGCTAGTGTTAGAAGAAGGGAGTCGTCACGACATGTAATGGGAAGGGTTTGACCATTACCGACAGTAATGAAGGAAGGAGAGAGAGGATGGCGAGAGAGCAGTATACCATTCGAGGAGCTCATATGAGATGAAGCTCCAGAGTCCAGTACCTAGGGATGTTGATCCTGAAGAGTCATCTGGTTGAGAGTGACGATAAGGCCACTTTGGTTCCACATAAGAGCTGGCTGGAAAACTTACAGCGGCGCAAGTGTCGTCAGGGGCTGCACCGGTGCAAATGTCATGTGGACCTAGGAAGGAGCGCCGAGGACCCCTGGCCGCCAGCTGCTACATTGGTGGTCCTTGAGGCGTCCACAGATTGTAGTAGTGCCAAGGACCCATGGGTCCAGTCTGTTGTGGAGGAGCAGCAACGGCATGGCGCGGCTGGGCAAGGCTGCTCTAGCCCTTGCTTTTGCCCTTCCTTTTCCCTTTTCCGCCACCACCGGCTTAGTTCCTGCTGCTATTGTCGATGTCGTAATTGCTAGAGTGACTGCTGTGGTCACCAGAGGAGATAGCAGTAGTAGTAGAGCGGCAGCCACCCAGGCTGGTACAGCCAGAGCCGGCCGCGGCGAGAAGGGCGATGTGGGAGACGGTCTTCTTGTCGTTGGCCAGGCGGAGTTCCTTGAGAACCAGCATGTCGTGGGCTCTGGCGAATGTGGGAAGAACGGCGGAGTTAGTGATGTCGTCGGCAGTGTTGGAGAAGCGAGGGTTGACACCACGCAAAAGGGCGAGAATGAGCTGCGAGTCTTCCACAGGATGGCCAACATCACAAAGTGTGGTGGCCTTGGTCTTTAGGCGCTGGTAGTACGCCAAGACGGAGGAGTCCCCTTGCACCATAGAGTGGAACTCGTTGAGAAAGATGGCATGTGGCTACTTGTTGGCGTGGAAGATCCCCTCGATAGCCACCCACAGATCGTAGACGGTCGGGTCGATGTCATCCATGGCGAGGTCGTGGACAGAGTGATCTACGGAGCTGGAGAGCCAGCTGCGAATGCAGCACTCGGTGACGTCCCACTGAGGATCATCCAATCGAGGGCGGAGCCATCGATGTGGGAGCGGAGGCCGAACTTATCGCACAGGGACTAAAAGAAGAAGACCCACTTCGAGTAGTTGGCGTTGAGATCTAACGTAATTGGGACATGAGACTTCACGTTGACGGCTACATAGGGAGGGAAAAACATCGAGGCAGCCTGGGCAGCGCCCAGGGCACCCATGGCAGGTAGGGGGCTAGAGCCAACGACCAAAGGGTGCTAGAGCGAGAGCAGGCTTGGTGGCCATCGTAGGAGGGTTGAGGAGGAAAGGGGGGAGTTGCCGGGGAGAGGTGGACGCGGCGTGAGGGAATCACGCGCAGGTGTGCTTCGATTGGCGACAGCCGGGGTCGAGACGGTAGCCGGAGAGAGGTGGTTGCCGATGCGACCAGAAAATCGAAGTAAGGGTGCCGATGCAGACTTACTTCGAGTAGTCAATTAGTTTGGCGTAGAGATCACCAGGGCGTCAAATGGCAGTGGCCAGGGAAAGGTAGGTGCCGATGCGACCGAGAAATAGAAGCAAGGGTGTCGATGCGGTGAGGAGAGATCTACCGTCTCTTCCGCCCTGCTGGTTCCCACCGAAGGCAACCACGCATGCAGGTATCGGCGATGTGATGGCGTCCCCGAGCCGTAGCCGGGAATCCTTCCCGACGACCTTCGCTTCGGAGGGAGGAGAGTGCTAAAGCGGCAGCGTCGCCTATGCGGCGGAGAATACAGAGAAGTGAAAGAAAGAAAGAGGGTGCGGCGTAAAGACGAAGATATCGGTGGTGTAATCGGCCACCGGTGATTTTAGGGGGAGGAGAGATGAGTAGAAGCGGGAAAATAGGATCTGAATGCTCTAAGACCATATAGAGAGGGAGAGGAATAGGGAAAACACCACACACCCTGATGGGGAGTGACCTTGTATATATATAGCCCGATGGACTTGGAATACATGTCAGGTATAACGTATACATGACTCTATACATATGCATGTCTAATGATAATAAAATGAAAAACACTTAATTAAGAACACCACAAAGCTACCTTACCAAGATTTATAACAAGACAAGAAGACATGAATACAGAGCTTACAGACTTCCTGTGGTCGCCATTTTTAGCTGCAGAATCTAAGCAATAATACTCCTTGATGACAACTACAACTATTTGAAGTTGCAATGTTCCAGCCATCAGACCTTGAGTTTAAATATCAAATTGGTACATTGTGTTTTAGCCCCTAGAAAGACTTATGAAATTACCCCAAGGCAAAAACCATCAGTTTCTATTTTTCTAATATCCTCCATTCACATACCATCTCTGAACTAGAATGCCAAGAATATAAAGGAATCAACAGAGCCATTAAGATCTAGATAAATCCTACAAGTGTTAAGGGCACCGGGGTTTAAGATAGCTCGACTATGGAGTTCGTAGTCTTAGTCGATAATGGCGTAGGGTTGTTCTCCAGGATGCCTTATGGTGAATAAGATGAGATTGAGAGGAAGAGGATAGATTGGGAAGAATAATTTGTTCTTACTTGCCTTCTAACCGAGCTTGTTACAAGGATTAAATAGGCACTTGGTCTCTAGGAGATGAAAAATCCTTAAACTCGAGGCCGTGATTGGCCATCACTTTTGTAGCCTCATGCATGATCTTTTCTTGTCTAATGATTGAAAGTTTCCATACTAGCCTTTAACATACCGGGGATAGAGATCTCCATTTTCGGCATGATTGAAAGTTTCCTTAACTGCCCACGGTGACTATGCTGCTGACTACGACGCGCGTGGCACACTCCTGACCGCGTCTCTTGCATGGGACTAGCGTTGGTACTGTTTGCCTCACATGACATCTCTCCCCCACAACGAGCAGCTGGTCCTCAAGCTGGAAGGATGGATAACAGTTGAGGAACGTGTCGATGTCCTTCCAAGTAGCTAATGCCACAGGTTCCCCTTCCAATTGATGAGCATCTGGCGAACACCTCAGGCAAGGTGAGCGTGAGTGGCACGCTCTAGTTCCGACAGCGCGGCGCCGTGGTGGGTCGCTGGTAAGGGCGGTAGTGTCGCTGATGTGGAGGCGCACGTGTAGTGGAAGCTCGGGTCGGTAGGCGACGTCGTTGATGAGCTCAATGATACGGTATGGCCCGTAGAAGCAAGGCTTCAGTTTCCCATTTGACAGGACCTGGAGGGAGGCCGGGGCACGATGACAGAGGCAGAGCCACACCCAATCGCTAACAACATAGCGAGCCTCGCGGTGGTGCTCGTCGTAGTGGCGCCTGTAAATCGCTTGCGCCTGCTCGAGGCGGTAGCGGACGTTAGCGAGGAGTTCATCCCTATCCGCCATGCTTTTGGCCACCGCTGCCACACGTGTCTCGCCATGTTTATAGGAGCGGATGGAGGGGGATTGCAGCCGTAGACAACCCGAAACGACGTGTCCTTGAGGGCAGACTGGAAGACAGTGTTGTAGATGTATCCTGCCCACGACAACTAGCACAGCCACTAGCCAGAGCGATCTCCAGTGAGGCAGCAAAGGTACATGATGATGACCTTGTTGGCAACCTTCTAGTTGTCAGATTGGGGATGGAAGGCCGACGCCATGTGCAGCTTCGCGCCTGTCAGGCACATGAGTTCCCACTAAAAGATGGAGGTGAACACCAGGTCCCTATCCGAGAGCATGGACTGGGGAACGTCATGGAGACGCACGTTCTTGGCGAAGAAGGCATGCGCCACCGATTCTACTGAGTATGGGTGAGCTAGCAGAATGAAATGACCATACTTACTGAACTGATCAACCACCGTGAGGATGACCAACTTCCCGCCCACGCGCGGCAAAGCTTTGATGAAGTCGAGCCCGATATCGGTCCACATTGACGTAGGCATGAGCAGCCTCGCCAGATGCAGGTGCTTAGACTTGTAGCGCCGGCAAGTCGCACAGGCGTGGATGTAGTCCTAGACCACTGCGTGGAGGTTCGGCGAGTGGAAGTCGTGGCGTAGGCAATGCAGAGTGCGCTACAGACCTTGTGATCCCGGCGCCAGAAGGGCATGGTGAGGGCACCGAAATCACACAAGATCAGGCTGAGGGACACTAGCTACTGTGTGCCGAGCACACAGTCGTAGCCCGCTAGGGGGAGCGCGAAGAAATATGATGTGAAGTCTTCAACGCCAATGGTGAATGGCGTGTCGTGGTACATGCCTGAACACAACACATGCTCGTCGTTGGCCACCGTGACTAGCATCTTGCCCCGGGGATGGAGCTGGAGAGTAGTGCGACCTGCAGCTTTCTCGAAGATGAAGTTGTGGGTGGAGCCCGAGTCAAGGAGTATGAGGAGAGAGATGCCCTCCAGCTGCAATTGTACCTGCATTGTCTCGCTGGTGCAGACCCCTATGATGGCGTGCAGGGAGATCTAGAGGTCGGTTTCCTCGGACTCCAGCTGTTCGATGTCATCCTCATCATCTGCGACGGCCAGGTTAAGGAGGAAGATGCGCTGGCAGACGCGATTGTGGCCACGCCCGAATTTTTCGTTGCAGTTAAAGTAGAGCCCTAGGCGGTGTTGCTCCTCCATCTCCATCTGGGAAAGACGCTTCAGCAGGCATCCTTCAATGGAAACTATTGCTGACGCCGTAGTGTTGGCTGAGGGTGGCAATGGTAGCGCCAAGTGAGCCAGGGGTGTCGGCAGGAGGCCTCGGTTGTGCTAGCGAGGTGGCGCTGGAACCAGAGCAGTGGCAGTGGCGCACTGGTCGTGAAGCTCCAGTTTGCAGGCGAGGCTCATGGCAGAGGCGAGGGACTGTGGATTGTGGATCTCGACATCGAGGCTAAGTGGCGGCTACAGACCCGCCATGAATATCTGCACCCATTGTGCATCTGTGAGTGCGCCCGCCCAAGGAAGGAGGGCCTCAAAATGGTCTTGGTAGTTGACAACAGAGCATGTGCACTTGCAGGCCATGAGTTCGCCCAGGGGATTGGAGCACAAGGGCAGACCGAATCGAAGATGTAGCAGCTTAGTGAAACGGCGCCATGTTAGGGCGCCCTTGTCTTGGATGAACCACATCTGGGCGCCCTCTTCGAGGTTGTAGGAGGCCATCCAGACCTTTTCGTTCTTGGTGATCCATTGCTGATGGAAGTAAGACTCACAGCGGTTAATAAACGTGAGAGGATCAGACTTGCCGCCGAACTTAGGGAAGTCCATCTTCTAGAAATGAGGCGGCTGGTCGTTGTAGTGCTCATCGATGGTCGAAGCCTTCTTCCCCAACGATGACATGTCGATGCGGCGGTCCTGCAGAAGTTTGATTGCGTTGGCGTTGCCTTCGACCGACTCTTACAGGGTCTAGACGGTCTCGACGAAGGACTTGATGAGGGCCTCGAGATCGCTTGGTGGAGACCCTGGCATGACGGACATCACGGAGGTAGTGGGTGATGGCGGCGATGTGGTAGGGTTTAGCGGTGAGGCGTAGGACGTGTATCGCCTGGAACGTGATACCAGGTTGTCAGGGGCGCCAGGGTTTAGGGTAGTTGGACCTTGACTACGGAGTTCGTAGTCTCGGTCGGTAATGGCGCAAGGTTGTTCCCCTAGATGCCTTATGGTGAAAGAGATGAGATTTAGAGGAAGAGGATAGATTGAGAAGAATAATCTATTATTGCTTACCCTCTAACCGAGCTTGTTACAAGGATTAAATAGGCACTTGGTCTCTACTAAACTAGGGATGAAAATCCCTAAACCCTAGGCTGCGATTGGCCCTGCCACTTTTGCAGCCTCATACATAATCTTCTCTTGACTTATGATTGAAAGTTTCCATAATAGCCTTAACACATCGGGGATAGAGATCTCCATTTTAAGCATGATTGAAAGTTTTCTTAACTACCTACGGTGACTGCGTTGCTGACCGCGACGCGCGTGGCACACTCCTGACCGCGTCTCTCGCGTGGGACCAACGTTGGTACTGTTTGTCCCACATGACAACAAGAGTCATCATTGTTGAGCCCAAGCTTCATCAGGTGCCACTCACCAGTCATGATTGCACTCCTCTTCCATGTTGGGTGTGACTATCATCCAGCCTCAGGCTTCCTATGGTGGCACAACTCATTGTCACACTGAGAAAAACAAAGCTAAATTCAAAGAACACAAGACCGGTAAATTCAAGATCCCAAGAGAATACCTGCTACTGTGAAGATTTTCAATGGTTGTTAAATAAAATGATCTAGGTTTCCTGCACATGCACGCTGCCCATGAAAGACAAAGTTTCTACAAATCAACATACAAAGGCAATCATGCATTCAAAATCTATTATATGGAAATAGTTGATGACCCCTTTAGAGTAGTTCACAAATGCACAACCCATTAGCAAGCCATTTGTAATCATGCCATGAGTGATAAATATACATACATGTAAATGATCCATGTATCATATAATATCGATGTTATGTTTAATGACTTGATCTCTACAAATAACACATTGTCTTAATCTTGTTTTGATTCACACAAAATGAAAAAAATGATTGCCATTTATATTAGTTTAATGACCAATTTAAAGAGCCTAGTTGCAGTTACAATTTTTTCATTGTTTAAACATGAAGGATCCTGAAAAAAATGTTTACATACAAAGCAAAGATATATTCTGAGATTGAATCACTAGTTACTAGTAACCGGAAAGAAACAGGATAGATGAAACTTAGACCTAGGAAAGAATTCTAAAACAAGGAAACAGAATAGACGAGATCACAGGAGTAAACTTTGAATTTGTATTCTGGTAAATAACATACTTGGGAAAGCAGGTGCCGTCAGACAGCACAAAGCAACTACCTGTGAATTAGCGAAGTAGAATCCAAGAATTGGTGAGTAAAGGTCAAGACTTCTGCAAAGATCATGAATATATCACCCAACTTGATGAATAACCAGAACAGAGAATAGCCCATGTGCATGCAACAAGGAATGCAAATAAAGGATAGAATTGTGCTATGAGAGGTGTCAAGGTACCACTGTCCCCATAGATCCAAGGTCATCTACAATCTTAGGCTAATTCTTGTGCTGGAAAATTAAGCAGACATTCATCATTATTTAAATCCCTACTAGCTCCTCATCAATAAGCATATGTTCTCTGGGAACAGTACCAGCTATCCTCATAATGCGATGAATATCTTGCAGCAAGTCATTTATCAAGACAGATTCACTGTGGGATTTATCACGGGAAACAAATACATGAACGTTATTTGTCACCTCAATCCAACTACACCCTGGCTGTTTCTTTAGCCCTCGAACATTCATCTCTGACCTAATTTTTGCTGCTTCTTTCCATTTACCAGCTGAAGCATAAATGTTACACAAGAGAGTATAAGTTCCAGCATTATCCGGTTCTGCTTCTAAGAGATTTTTAGCTGCTAAACCACCCATACTTTCATTTCCATGTGCATTACATCCACCTAGAAGGGCACTCCAAACGCTACTTGATGTAGGTTTAATCTTAAACCGGCTAATTAATCTTCTAGAATCATCAAGCCGTCCAGCTCGGCTACAAAGATCAATCAAGCAAGTGTAATGTTCATCACGCACTACAATGGACCTATCCTTTACCATGGATTCAAAAATCTTAAGCCCTTCATCAACCAAACCAGAGTGGCTACAAGCTGAGAGCAATCCCACATAGGTAACATCATTAGGTTTAAAACCATTTTCTTGCATCTTTTTGTACAAATGCATTGCTTCTATGCCAAAGCCGTGATGTGCATATGCTGCGATTATCCCATTCCATGAGATTATGTCCTTCTCTGTAGTGAAATCAAACACATTTCTTGCCAGCCTAATTTCACCACACTTGGCATATAAGTTCATTAGAGTGGATTCCACAAAAGTATCAAACTGAAATGATGTTTTGAATATCATCTGATGGATTTGCTGCCCTTCACAGAGTGCAGCAAGGTTGCAGCATGCATCAAGAGAACCAAGAAACGTCACTTGATTTGGTCGGATTCCTTGAACAAGCATACAGTTAAATAATTTCAGTGCCATTTCACTCTGCATGCATTTCAAGTAACCATTCATCATGGTTGTCCAAGTGATCACATTCCTTTTAGGCGTCTCATCAAAAAGTTTCCGTGCACTCTTCAAATCTTTGTTCTGGATAAAGCCAGTGATCATAATGTTCCAAGAAGCAACATCCCTAACAGGCATCTTCATGAACAAGTCAAGCGCTTCCTCAATCCGGTGGTTTCGTGCATACCCAGAGATCATGGCATTCCAAGAAATAACATTTCTCTTGGGCATGGCATCAAACAACACCTGAGCCTCATCAACGCTTCCATTCTGTGCAAGACCAGAAACCATTGTTGTCCATGACATGACATCCCTCGCTGGCATTCTCTCAAACATCTGACGTGCCTTCTCCAAACTCCCAGATTGCACAAGTGCAGCCAAAAGAATGTTCCAAGAGCCAGCATCCCTCACCGGCATGCTATTGAAAAGGGCAGAGGCATCCTCCACGCGACCAACTGCGGTATATGCCTCCAACATCGTGTTCCAAGAGACGACGTTCCTCTCTGGCATGCGCTTGAAGAGTGCCTCGGCGTCATCAACACGGTGCGCACGTGCATAGCCGGAGAGCAGTGCTGTCCAGGTGACCACGTTACGGTATGCATCAGGGCGGTCGAACAGTACCCGTGCCTCCCAGAGCATGCCCTGTCGCACGTATGCCGCGACCATCGCCGTCCATGATACCACGTCCCGGTCGGGCGTTCCGTCGAACAGCCTGCGGGCATCCGAAATGCGCCCGGCAGCAGCCAGCTCAGCGATGCAGCAGTTTGGATCCTGCACATTGTTGACCCCAGTGGCGGCGGTTGCTGCATAGACGGTGGCATTGGTGTTGATGTAATGGATTGTGGCGGCATGGAAGAGCCGCGGCGAGCGGAGACGGCGCAGTGCAGGCGCAGCCAAAGCTGCCATAACAAAACAAGCCAGTCAGCGGTGCACAGCACGGAGCCACGGCGCCCGGTAGGCTGTGCAGAACGAGGAGGGCCTGGCGGCGCTCCGGCGAGTAGTTTGGCGGGGGGCGTCAGGCCGGGCCGCGGCGGCCGGCGGAGACCGTCTGTCCGGCACCTGGCGGGCGGGCGGCGGCTGCCGGTCTAGGGCCTCGGGTGGTGCTTGCTGTCCGGTGCACGGCGGGGATGGGCGCGGCTGCAACCTGAGCCCCTGGAAGGCTGGAACCTGCGCCCTGCGGCGCTCGCCGCCAGCGACGGGCGGGGCGGGGCGGGTCGACAAGGCGTGCGGAGGCGAGGCGACGCAAAAGGCTGCAGCGCGTGCGCGTCGCCCTTGGAGCGATTTGAGGGCTGGACTACTGGAGAGGGTGTGGCTGATTGGGCTGCGTGGGCCGAATAAGTAGGCGTGCATATGGGCCTTGAGAGCGTAGGTCCTTCTGGTGAGAAACGAGAACTGCTATTCAAAAAAGTTTAGGCCCTGTTTGTATGAAAGGAAACAAAACGCAGGGAAAAGAACATAGGAAAAAAGAAAACACATGAGGCCCTGTTTGGAATTAGAGAACGAAAAATACAGGAATAGAAAAATAACGCATGAAGGATATAGTGTAAAGTGAAGAACTTTAGGAAATTAAAACACAGGAAAGCAAAACATGGATTTCAAAGGAAGGTTTCGATTCCTGCAGAAGTTACAGTAACGGTTACATTTTGGTTTGCCCCCAAGTTACTGTAACGACATGGGTAAATTTCTGTTATTTAATGAAACGGCAGGAGGGAAATGATTTGTTAAGTTACCAAAAATTAAAGACAAAAGACCTAATGGCAAAAAATCACTTTATTAACTTTTTTTTAGTTAAACTTTTTTAATTTTGACGAAATTTATAGTAAAATATAACAATATCTACGATTTCATCAAATCTAATATTAAATATATTTTGATAGTATATTTATTTTATGTTAAAAATATTATTACGTTTTTCTATAAATATAATCAAATTTTAAAAAATTTAACTTAAAAATATTAAAATGTCTTATAATATGCAAGGATGAAGTGTCTCCAAATATGAAGCTTTGGCTATGATGCAAGCTCGCACTTATTCAAAAATTTTCTATAGAATTACTGCTGTTTCAACTTGATAGAACATTCGTGTTCCGCACAACCTTTTTTCCACCACTCTCTTTAGGGAGAGTAGTGTGTTCTTCAGTTGGTGATAGGATGGCTCCCTTAAACAGGCTTGGTCCAGGGTGTGGTTGTGTTAGGACATTCATAAAAAAAAAGTAGTTCTTACAGCACCATATAGTTACCTATAAATATTATATAAATATTATGTAAGTAGTTATTATAATAGTTTTTAGAATATACGGACTTAATATATCACTAATTTCTCTCTTTTCTTTTTTCTCTTTTCTTACTTAATATATCACTTCACTGTTCGGACCTATCATTATACATTATGCACATTATAATATAGTATAGAGGGACGCACCTTCATAGAGGCCGTGCAACATTCCTACCTGTGCTCTAAGAGGCCCAAAGTTTTTCAAAGTAAATTACGCTGGCTTAACACAGACTTGTGAGTTGGGTGCTTCTACGGCTCTACTTAGGTGGTGACATGGAAACTTTCGAAAAAGCGAATTTTTAATGCGAGATAGGTGATGACGTGGAAGCTTGTGTAAAGACATTGAAAATTTTTAATGCAAGATAGTGCTAATGGGATTAGTGGGTGAGGGGCGTTGATCTATATATATGCGTCGTTTTTTTTCTTGCATACTTATATTTTTAACGAATTTTTTAATACAAACCAAAGTGAATTTTGACACACTCTACTTAAAAATAATTTTTACAGCCGAGTAGCGAGTCTGCTGTAAGGATAATTGCTAAACCACCTATAAAAAATACTCTGCTTCATCCTCTTGGAGCCTCTATCATTTTCTCATTTTAGTTCTTCTTTCCCTCGGAAATAAAAAGAAAAAATAGGAGGAGAAAGTTTTGATATCGAATCTGTACTAATTATATTATCTTTTTATTTTCTTTGGTGAGGTTTTTTTTAGTTTTAATCATTTGTTTGAAAAGGAATAAAAGAAAATATTGTTTTTAAATAGTTTCATATACATCGTAATTCTAGGTCAACTTAGGATAATTTTTTTTTACAAATCCTTCATTAGTGGCCCAATGATTATAAATTTTATTATAATCAGTGTGTTTAATGATACATCAAGGTGGGGTGAATCTCTCTACTAGTTTTTATAAAATAATATTACTTTTATTTTTTTCTTCTAAATTCCTTTGTAATTTCCTTTAGAATCTTTAGTGTGTGAAGAAAATAAAAAAAAGTTGATTATTTAGAAAATATTATATTTACACATTTAAAAAAGTAACTCATAATTAAAGTAAAGGACAAATGTTATTTAAATTATTTGTAAATTATATATATTATTTTGTGGTTTGTATTTATAGATGTACATGCATAAGTGGATGTATCAGACATCAAGATTTCAACGAATGTTTCTCAATGAGCTGTTCAAATTCA
This sequence comes from Oryza coarctata, assembly GCA_030770085.1. Taxonomy (NCBI): domain Eukaryota; kingdom Viridiplantae; phylum Streptophyta; class Magnoliopsida; order Poales; family Poaceae; genus Oryza; species Oryza coarctata. Next base: position 7,662,028 of record CM061483.1, on the reverse strand, counting down.
TCGAAGCTATGAATAAGAGCAAGACTATAAAAAAATGATGTCCATACTTTGACGGTAAAAATAAGAAAACATAAAAATTCAGTGTGGATTTGATGTGGGTTATATAGTTTGGTTTAAATATAGCGAGCCAGTCGAAGGCAAAAAGATCATAGAAGAACCTAATATCTATTTAAAGGGTGGTATTTATGATTTCATTTATGATGATTATGCTATTGTAATGGATAACGATAACCTATATGGTGGATAATACTGGTATCGAACTAGAGTGATGTTGTGGCACGCTGAACTAGATTTAATAATGGAGTTGTTGAAAGGCCTAGATAATTTTGAGGTATTGCAAAAGGCAACGAAATAATTATTGTATGATGAGTCAAAGGGTATTGATAAAGATTCTTAGTACTCTTTTATGTGCTGGAACTTATTAGGTTAAAGGCTACCAACCGTTGGTTTGAAAATAACTTCAACGATTTGTTAGTATCTTTTAAAAAAACGCCATTGAATGTAAACTCATGGTGAATAAATACATATCAATAAAAAAATGATCTATCCTTTATCATTAGGTGTATAGAAAATTCACATCTATGTCAATCACTTCATCTTGTACCGCAAAGAGAACGAAAATCTCGACAGTTGCCCTTCTTGCGGCACAAGTCGATACAAGATGAGTATCGAGTCTTTGAATAAGCAAGATTGTTCATCCAATTCGAAGAGAAAAATACATGCCATAGTGATATGGTACCTTCTAGTAAAATATTTGCTCAAACATTTTTCCTCGAATCTTAGGGATGCTAAACTAATCTGATGGCATAAAGAAAAACACAACAAGGATGAAAAGCTTAGGCACCATATGGATGTATACCAGTAGAAGAATTTTAATGAAAAGTATAAAGAATATGCTAAGATGCTAAGGACCTAAGAAATGTTAGGTTCACATTAAGTACCGATGGAATGAACCCTTTGGTGACTTGTGCAGCACACATAACATTTCACCAGTACTTATGACTATGTACAATCTACTTACATATCTCTATTAGAAGTGAAAGTGTGTGTTGTTGTCCATACTTATATAAGGTCCAAAACAACCAGGATATAGATGTCTTTCTTGTTCCTTTGATGCAAGACATGGGGATCTATGGAACAACGGTATACAAATGTGGGATGAATACATGTATGAGTACTTCATACTTAGAGCTATTAATTTTGTTACTATCAACAAACTTCTTGCGATGTTTTCTCTATCTGGACAAATGAAAGAGAAGACTAGATGTTCGATCTATATCAATGGAAGAAGACAACTAAGCGTAATAAGATAACACAGCATACGGATAACACGAAGGAAAAAATAGCCGAAAGTAACATTCAAGAAGCATTCAATTTTCTTTAAGTACTTACCGTACTAAACAAGGCTTAGATGTTTATCATGCCATCGATGTCATGTACCTTAAGACAAATATGTTTGATAGTACCATTAGTCTCTTACTAGACATACCAAGTAAGACAAAGGATGGGTTGAAATCATGTTACGATCTCGTAAAAATAGGGATAAGGGAAGAGCTTCATCCTATGGATGGACCAAATGGAAAAGTATGTCTTCCTATGGCCAGCTTTACCTTGACAATGGGGGAGAAAAAGTTATTATGCAAGTGACTTCACGGGGTGAGAGTGCCCATTGGTTTCTCGTCAAATATCAAGAGAGTAGCCTTTATAAAAAATTTGACGTTGTCAAGCTATAATTCTAGTCATTGCCACATGATGCTATCTGTATTTCTCCCCATTGTAATCAAGGCAATGAAGCTATTATAGTTAAAGACGGTAATCACTAGAATGTGTTACTTCTTTAATGCCATTTCACAAAAGGTTACTAACCGTGAAGAATTGGGTCTTGTTAAACTATTCATTGCAGAGATGTAATGCCAACTTGGGATATGTTTACCTTCCTTCTTTTTCAACATCATGGTGCACCTCATGGTTTATATTATTCCTCAAATAATTACACTTTATCCTTTGTAATTGTATCGAATGTAGGCTTATGAGTGGTACATGTCCATTCTAAAGGTCTACATACAGAATCGTGCTCATCCAAAGGGCTCAATGATAGAGGGACACACCATTGAAAAAGTTATTAACTGTTGCATTGACTACTTATAAGATACTTAGACAGTTAGTGTAATAATACTTAGGCATGAGGGTATGGGACCATACACAAGAAAAGATACATTGATGAGAATTACAAAGCATCCCAGGAAGCGCATTTTAGCATTCTAAAGTAGCTCACGATAGTGGAGCCGTATATCAAGCAATACATAAAACAGATTAGATCACAATATGTCGAATAATTAAATGATTGGATAGTGAAGACACACAAGCATCTCTTTGTTGAGTGGTTAAGGGACCAAAACCTACCCAACAGACAAACCATAGTGGAAATTACTATAAAAAGATTGTCTTTTGGGCCATCAAATGTGGCCAACTGCTAGCAAGCTTATGACATTAACAGTTGCACATTTTATACCAAAGCAAGGGATAAGAAAAGTTTAGCCTAAAATAATGGCATTTGGGTAGAGGCAACAACATAAATAGACAAAAGAACATTATTATAGGTTCATAGAAGAAATATGGGAGCTAGACTGTGAATTGAATATGGAGATCCTATTGCTTCTGTGCCAATGAGTAAAACACCCATAGGGTGTGTTTGTGGACAACTTTAGTCTAATAACTATTAATGTCGATAATGTGGGTCACAAAGATGACCCCTAGTTATTTGTTGATCGTGTCATACATATTTTCTATGTAATCAACCCCACAGATAAGAAGAAGGACATTACAATCTCTAGAAAACAAAGGATCATAGCAGTTAAAAATATAAAAGATACCGATAATATGGAAGATACCAAGGATTTAGTATGACCAAATGTCATTATTTACATATTTTTGTAACAGTATAAAGCTAATAGAGGCAACCATCGATGGAAAAATGCTCAAGCTCTACATGTGGTGATAACATGTAATAAGATAATTTGCATGGTGAAAATATGTAATTTGATAATTTGTGCGAATGTGTAAATTTTATGCATGATATATCTAAAAATACATAATAATTATAATTTAAATATAAATTTATTTTACGGAGTAGAGAAAAAATATAGTTGGCATTTTTGGAGGCGATGGAAAGCACACACCGCATGCAAAAATGATTTTCGCAGCTAGCACGTGCAAAAATGGTTTAGGCGGCATGTAACTTCTACCACCTATGTAAACTATTTCGTAAGTAGTACAAGACATCCCCAGCCTACAAAAATGCCCTCCTTATAAGGCGTGCAAAGCAAAAATATTTCCATGTTCCACGCGCCAAACCCTTGTATTGCGACGCCAGGCAATCAAAATTCAATCGCATGCCTACGCGTCACCGCTTGACCTCCTTTTTTGCCTCCGGCCTCAACTTCCGCAGTCTCCTAGCACTCCGGCATCCACCCTCCCACTGCTTCGCCACCACCACTTCCCCCCACACGAGCTCGATCGATGCCATCGCCCTCTTTCCGCTTTGTCAATTACGTGAATTTTATATGTCAATTTTATATGTAAATGTTGGTGCATTTTTAGAAGTGTATTTTAGGTAAATAGTATATGTCAACTATACTTGTGAATTTCGATTCAATTTTACATGTAATTTTTAATGGTTGTATTATTGTTAAATATTTTGTACAAAAGGTGGGATGTAGTTAAAAATTTATATTTTGATAATTAACTTAGACATAATGAACACCTGCTATATAGACCCAACCAGGCCACAAAAGCATCACGACAGGAGACATTACCTACCTAGCCCATATCATCTGATGATAGCCCCAAAGTGAAGGACTGTATCACCCCTAGAGCGATCCACATCCTAGCTCGTAGCATGGAAAGAAGGCCATGGGCAATGCTCACTATGTCTCATAGGTGGTAAGTTCTTTGTATACTTGACTTCGTCGAGTTCATTGTACCCATCTATTTTTATATAGCACTGATTATTCTATTTCATACATAGATGAGGATTGCTCCATGAAGATTCATGCTTTGCAGAGTTCCATCAATGCGACAACAACAAGTCAGAAAAGTGTTGGGAACTTCCTTTGTCCCGAAGCCAGAAACAATTGCTGCTCAAACAAAACCTAAACGTAGAAGGGGAGAATGGGACATGACCAAGATGATGGATCCTGAAGAGGCATACGTTATAACCCACATCAATACTAAGGGATCAACCGACTACTGTGCTAGGCAACCCTAAGCATGGTGGCTACATCCATGGCATATCATCTAATCTAAACTAAAGATAAGGGTTCGTGAAAGATGCATCCATCTATAAGAAGCGTAACTATTTCAAAGAGATACTATAATAAATAGTACGGATAACGATGGCTCGAGAAATGGCACCTCGCTCAACACAAGAGGTACAAAGTTCTTATAGAACAGGAAGTTTGTAATTTTGCTATTGTAAAAATTGAGTGATATCATAAGTTTTCTTAGTCCATGTATATATATTTGTGTACAATATTTTACTTATATATATTAATTAAATCAAGTCTTTTGAAGTTATATATATATATATATATATATATATATATATATCAGCCTACTATTTTGATGATTCATGATGTACAATAATAATTTAGAATGAATTATATATGAAATTTAGAATGAATTTTAGATATGAATTTTAATTGCCAACTGATTTTTTTAGTGGCTAATCCTATGCACCGTCCAAAAAATACATTTTACAGATGGACAATGAGCCATATGCAAAATACTCATTTTTATAGACGCTTAATTCCGCTCAATTGTAGACGGCTCATCTAGCCACCTTTTAACCCTCTGCAAAAAAAAGTTTGTGACTAGTGGCATGTAGTCAAATTTTATGGCATCCAAGTCAGTTCTGAAGGCAATGGATCCAAAGCATACCACTTAGCCTAGTTTTTATAGAATAGATATGGAAATTTGTAATAAATTTTAGCGTGACGTCATAAATATAGAATTTGGATAAAAATTTTTAAGTTATCCATCCTATAGTAAATTTAAATACTTAACATAATTTTTTATATCCATAACACAATAAATTCTATTTATTAAATAAAATTCAACCATCCATAGCATTTGAATATCCACAACAAATTCTATTGGTTAAATAAAAATGCAACCATCCATAGTATTTGAATATCCATAACTCAACAAATTCTATTGGTTAAATAAAAATTCAACAATCCATAATATTTGAATATCCATAACTCAACAAATTCTATTGGTTAAATAAAAATTCAACTATCCATAGTATTTAAATATCCATAACTCAACAAATTCTATTGGTTAATTAAAAATTCAACCATACTTAGTACATAGCAAATTGTTAAATATGAGAGAGATGTACAGCATATATTGGTCAATTGTATGATGCCTTGTTTGACGGTATATATAGATTAAAAGGATTGAATCTCAAGTGATCCAAAGAGAGATAGAAACTAATCCTACCCTACCATAACAACTAGATCACATATAATCATATCTACATACTCTAACATCCTCTCATAGTTTAAGCATGACCATCGCCGATGCTTAGACTAAAGAGAAAACTAACAAAGAACTCAACAATGATAACTCTTTGTGTCATACTCGAAGTAGCTATGATCGATGTAGCCTTGCGTAGAGTAGTTGTTATCGATGTAGCTAAAGTCAAATGTCAATGACAAGGTAGCCAAACTACAAGGTGTGCAAGGGGCACCATAGAATGGTTGTAGGCGCACGGGATGGCACCATGAATCAAGATGCGCAAGGGTGTGCTGTGGACAAAGACGGTGACATGATCGCTACAGTCGTTAGTCATTAAGGAAGATGATGCCAAAGAATCGATGCTATTAAACTATGGAGAATGAGACGCCACACCAGGTTTGCTAGGACTAGGAACGATTTAGGAAGAACGTGAATCACATTGTTGCCAATACCATAAGGGTGAGATAGATGCCACCATAAACCTTGCATCTTGTCTAAGGGGACCAGCAAAGAAGGCCTTTGAGACGGTTGCGATGTAGAGAAAGAAGTGTTGGTGCAACCTACTATTGTCAGAGTAGAGTGAACATAGTCGAAGAAGAGATGATACACTGACGATGAGGCATAGTGGACAAAGACGAAGGTGAAACAATAGGAGCTGGACCACCAACCTAGAACGACAATAGTATTATCTTGAAGAACCACTATAGTGATGCTCAATGAAGACGAAGAAGATCTTGAGCGGTGGACGATGACTAATGCAGATGATGGAAGCATTGTCACAAAGACAACGATGAAGATGACGAGAGCGGTGACATTACAATTTGAGAGGGACAACACAGCTACAACTCTATGTCAATGCAATGGCTGAAAATACATTAGTGGTGAGGCCACACTAAGGAGGGTGCATCTCAATGCTACAATAACCAATGGATGTGAACCACAGGTAATGACACTGTGGTCCGAGAAGGTGACACAGTGATAGCCCAAACCTTGTTGTAGAGCGCATACTCGAAAACGATCAGGTTTAGGACATCATTGCAACCAAATGCTAGATCGGATGATCAGGCCGAAGTTGTGTAGGCAAGACAGCAAAAGATAAAACCAAAGTTGACACCGATGTTGGAGATGCACAAAGTTCAATGAGGGGATGGGTTATGCAAACCCAATATTTGATCGGGAGAAAAAAATACATAGCAACAACACCACAGTAGCAGGCCCAAAGCATACCATCAAAATTACACAGCTCTAGCCTTTTCTCCACTCACACACTTGAGCCGCCCTACCTATCTCATCCCCATGTGAGCAGAGTGAGCATAGGGGAGGCGTGGGCATTATGGCCAATGGGAGATGGTGTGGGCAAAGACAGGCCCACATGGATCAGCTATGATCGAGAAGAAGATGGGCGGTGGACCAAGTAGGGCATTATTGAGGCTAGGGCTTAGTAAGGATGGTTGCCTCACTAGGGATGGAGGAGGTGGTAGCCCGATAGAGCTTGGAGAAGGCACCGTTGATGAGGTCAGCTGGAGCGATGAACCCGATAGGTGGCCTAGGGACCTCCATGGCGATAAGGGCGGCCTAGCAGCAGCGAAGTGGAGGGGACACCGGTGGTGATGGTGTAGATCAAGAGGCAGGTGTGTTCTTCTTCCTCTAGAGTGATAGGAGGTGGAGGGAGCTAGAGGTGGTCTACCCCCCGACAGTGGTGGAGACTATCCAATAGGCAGCCGGCCAAATCAATGGCAAAGGAATGGTGGTATGGTACTCAGGAAACAGGGGACACTAGTAGTGAGTGGAGCTCTAGTGACGAGGAAGTTAGGGTGCCGGTGAAGGGCCCTTAGGCAACGCAGAGGAGTGGAGGTGGAGGGAATGTCGGTGCAGCTGGGCTCCAGGTATGCCAATGGCTAGACCATGGTAAAAAAGATGCTAGAGATGGGGCTCCCTTGTGCGGATTGGCAAGAGGTCATGCAGGAGGCGGTGTCGCACAAGGCGTAGAGGTGTGGCGAGACCAACACATTAGATCGGTGATGCTACTATTGCTTGACAACAAACTTGATGATCAACTCAACGAAGAATGAGGCTTGCCCCCATGAGATTGATCTCTCAAGCGAATGAGGACGATGACGAGAAAATAAAAGCAAAATAGGTGGCTGCTCCAAGGAGATCAATCCCTCTTGAGAGCAATGGTGTATAAGTGCGAGAGTAGAGATGGCCCTAGGTCGTCCGTTTTGATACCATATTAAATAGTAAAATAGGAGAGAGATGTATTGTGTATATTGGTCGATTGTATTAAGGCTCGGAGGACCAGCATATATGGATTGCATGGCTTAAATCTTAAGCAATCCAAATAGAGATACAATTAATCATATCCTACCATAACAGCTGAATCATATACGATTATATCCATATAACACAAATCACTGAATGAGGCACCCATACTATCTCAAAACATAGCATGGGCGATAAAAGCATGGAGAAGAAATAACCAGTAGAGGTCACCGCATACATGCAGCACCATTGACCACTAGGATACTGTTAACGCCAAAATCTAGACGATCCGATGGCTCTAAAGCCGATTGGCTGAGGGATCCGATGAGGCTAAAGCCGATCGGTTGAGAGGTCTGATGAAGGGTTTAATGCAGTCATCGGCCGATGAAGATACTGAGACAAAGCCGATGGAGAGCTGTAGAAAAGCCGATCAGATTAGTAGAAGATTGGATCGGCTTGAAGACATGGGATTGTCCAATTGGGATCAGGTCCGAGAAGCCCGAGGGAAGGAAGAAGAAGGATCGGCTTGACTAAAAAGGGTCTGATAGCTATAATGAAAAAGCCGATCAGGTTGCAGCAAAGTAAGACTCGGTTATAAATTGAAAGATTATTCAGATAAAACCGAGTTTGCGGAAGAGCCATGAACTCTACGGCAGGGTGCTTATTTTTGTAAATTATAACCTTACTCAATTAGGGAGGTTTAGCTGGTTAGTTAACTTCTTTAGGAATATTTTCTTTGTTCTTACTAGGAAATAATGTCTGATGGTCGTAGACGCGTCGGACTCTGTCTGTAAATCTAGGGTAGAAAACATGTAAGATATCTCTCGATCATATACAAATTCGGCGCATCGCCACCCTATTTCAACTAGGTTTTACCGGCGAGTTCTGGCTCTCGACGCGGGGCTGCATCAGTTAAGTCTGATCTCTGGCGAAGGGATAAGTCCCGCCACCATTCCGATATGTCCTGCTCTGTCTGAAACTGCATCGGTTAGGTCCGACCTCTTAGGGCGATCGGATGTATCAAATCACGTTCGTGCTGAACCTATCGGCCCGTTAAACTTCCTCTGCCGTCGTCAGTTTTGTGCTGCATCAGTTAGGTCCGACCTATAGCTTCAGGCCTATAGCTTTCTACACGGCGTATCATCGGAGTGCTAGCCGATGAGTTATCCATGCTCTGTGCTTCATGCCCAGCGCATCGGTCCCTCGGCCGATACGCATCATCCTTTAGAGGCGTCCCACGACGCGTAACGTCAAACATATCGGACCCTCAACCGATACGCACCCACCTTCAGAGAGGCATCCCCTCATCGGCTCAGCTAGCCGATGGGTTCGTTCCTATCCTTGTTACGGCATAGCCGATCTGGCGTCCTCCGTATCATCGCCGCTGGCCCCGGCCTCGTATTATCTCGGTTAGGTCCAATCTTCGAGTTTCGGTGTTGATGGAGCTGCCACGGCGGGCGACGGGTCTCGTGCTGTCATATCCGGAGCGGCATCGGCTTTGTAGCCCGTGCCTTCTTGCGCTAATCCTTGCCTAGGCCGCATGCGCACTCATCAGTTTTTCCAACTGATAAATCACTGTTCGGCTGTCCGGAGGGATCCCATGCACCTTGATATCCTCTGAACACACCCTAGTTCCTCCATCAGCTCGACGGTCGACCCCTCATCGACACCTGTCCACATTGGCTCCCCAGCCGATTGAATAGCATCCCGGACCTATCGGTAGCCTGCCGATAGCGAGCGTCTGTATCGGATCCGCTCGTCTCACCTCCTTGTCAATTACAGGGTCAAATTAACTGGCACGTCCGTGAATCTCGATGCTTAAGTACTTGCACTAGAGATAAACAGACCTCCTAGGCCTTCACTTGATTGAGTCGCCGTCCCTCCCCAATCACGGGATTTTTTTGGCGGCGAGCAGATACACTGCTGCAACCAGCGATTGGGATCAGTCTGCCACCTATAGACCCAAAAAAGAAGCGAAGTGAGAAGAGAGAAGAGGAATAAGAGGACAATAAGACATGATAAGGAGAGAGTAAGACATGGACCGCCCATTTTTCACGAGTAAAGTGGGAAATTTGGATTCAATGGGTGCAACATTGAAACATTATCCGAGATGGTTAGGAATAATCCACTTTACATAGAAGTGCCTCTATTGTACTAATTATCATCAGACAGATGGTCGAAATCGACTCTAATAATGGTTTCATCATAGATGGTTTTTGATGGATACCAAAATGGAGATAGATATTGTAATTGCCCACACTGAATACTCTTATGGGAGGGCCGTATATGTTCCTTATTTTAAACCATCTTTTCATTTATTTTAAACCATAGAAGTAATCTTTTTAATAATAAAACGAGTAGCTTAAAGAGTAAAAGAAGAAATATAGTTTTTATTGATTAGAAGAAGATACTTTAGATAAACATAAAGTCTAACAAAGTATGTCTCTCTCATTAAGAATATGTACAATAATACAATGGTTAGTGTTCGAACAAATGATGATAACATATGTAACTTTTCAATTAAAATATAACTATATTATATATTAGTCTTGATTCCGTATCTCTATGAGGTTATAAGAAACATATAAAAGAAATTTCTCTTGGTGTATACTCTTAATAAATGATATAGTGTTAGTTGATGAGAGACAGGCGGGAGTAAATAGAAAACTAGAGTTGCAGCGGTAAACTTTTAAAATCTAAAGTTTTTAGAATAAGAAGAACTAAGACTAAATATTTAAGATATGACTTTAATACTATCACACATGAGGAGGGAGATGTGAGTTTAGAAGACCAAGTTATGCCTAATAAGGACATATTTCGATATCTAAAATCGATGCTTTAGAGAAATAGGAACATTGATGCAGACTTTTGCCATAAAATCAAAGTGAGATGGATGAAGTGACGCTAAGCATATGTTATTATCTGTGATCAAAGGATACTACAGAAGTTAAAAGATAAGTTTTATAGAACGATAATTAAACTTACTATACTATATGAAGCAGAATATTAGTCTAAAAAAAATAATATGTTTAACAGCTGAGCGTTACAAAATTATATATGTTACATTAGATTTGTGATTATATAAGAATAGATAGAGTTCGAAATGAGGATATATATGATCAGCTAGAGATAATATCATTTGAATAAAAGTTTATCCAACATCGGTTGAAGTGATTTAGCTATATCCAAAAGAGACCCTTAAAGACACTAGTATATTGTAACATCTTAAGTCAAAATAATAATATAAAAAATGATAGAGGAAGACCGAAACTAGAGAAGGGAAAATATTCCAAAAGATTTATATGATTAGAAAGTAGATATTGATGTATTTAAACTATGATTTGAAGTTCGTTTTAGGTTTCAACCCTACATCATCCAAACTTACTTGGAAAAAGTACTAAAGTGCTTTGTTGCTGTTTTCTTTTCTTTGTCAAAAACTTTTGGAAACTTTTCGTGAATAGGTCTTGTGGAAACAGAAGACATGTCCTTATTTTAAACCATCTTTTCTTTGCTGAAGACTTTTGGAAACTTTTCAAGAATGTGTCTTAAAAGAATTCTCGTGAGTATAAGTATTTTATAGGGTCTCCAACATAAAAAAATTGATGGTTAATTTTTTTTCATAATGTATATCAACAACTATAAAACTAACAACATATTAAAATAATTTTAAATATAAATATGATGATACCAAATATATAAAAATAGAAGTTATAAGTATTTGATGGTGGCTATAATTTAGGATCGAGTGAGTTTTTGTTTCACTTTATATATCCTCTTTATTATCTCGATTGATTCCTTGTGAACACACTCGTTATTTTAAACCGTTTTTCCTTTGGTATATTATGATTTCCCTTGTTATACACTAGCTCAGAACTGTTGGGTACCGTGAGATGTGGCGCAGGTATGCATGGTATCATTATCAAGACTGAAATAGAAAAATACACTAGAGAACTAACGTGCAAATAGTACAAGATTTGTCACTGTTGTCACTCTCACGCAATGTGACGCAGTGATTCAGACCAGCATGTGCAAAGCTGCTTTCACCGATGATTCGCCCATTTGACAATTGGACAGATGGGACGAAAACATCACCAACGACAGCAAATGTGGACATAGGTGGACTACTCGCATGCACAACAATAAATGATTTAATGAACAGTAGCTAGTAGTACTGTCCTATGGCTTGGTATTTTACCGGCGGATTCATAGGCACCAGAGATCCAAAACCCCAATCATCTTTGACAAATTTTGCTATAGATTAGCATAAATTTATGACGCGTACCATATGATATTTTAGACAGTATTTTGCCATTTACTGACAATGTTAATAAAATGTGCTCACTTGGTAGAAGGTAAAACAATCATTTTTAAAATTTTTCCTCTCCAATTGATAAAATAATAAAATAATGATTATAATATAGTTTAGGAAATTATTGCAGAGTATCATATGGCAATGCCATGTTTCTAGAGTATCCTACTAAAAAATGTCACAAATATATGATGTGCCATAGTAAATCTTGCCATGACTTGACCATCAAGGAAATTTTCTCTAAGACAAGAAAATAACTAGGAAATTAATCTATCCTATCTTGATTAAATTTAAACACCCACCATAAACAGTAACTATGTTGTACGGTTCAAGTGGGTGTGGGCCTTGGGGCAGTCGGTACCATGGCACATTGGCAACCTCCTAGTTGATGCACACCTCAAGAAAAACATTCCATCAGTTATATCACGAACCCTCAAACTTGAGACAGCCATCTCGGTGTTCTGAAATCTAAACCATTAAATTATCATTTAAAGATGTCAAACATAATTTATGGTGTCTCGAATTATTGTAGTTGCTCCTACATTGGGTAGGAATAGGATGCCCTAAGCCTTTATGGCATGTTCAATAGTTGTAAAAACATTAATCTTATTATTTTTTCTTAGTCAGCATCAATCTTGCTCTTGCAGTGTATTTTAAGTTCGGGCACGCGTCATTGACCAAAATAGCAATAAAAAAATTATGAAACAGTTTGACAAACTAAATTATTGTACTACCTATTACTCTACAGGTATTGAATGCCAAAATAGATTGAAGAAACAAATAATAAGGAACCTAGCCACAAATTTGGCTGCATATGAATTTGACTGTTTATGCAGTGATAGGTAGCATCATAAGCTAGGTTGTTCAGTTTTCTCATATATTTTAACGCCTACAAGTCCTTAATTTTTTTAATTTATTTCACATAGGTTAGTAGATTGAAATATGATTTTTTCCTATTTCAAAATGTCTAGAGCAAAAATCAGATTTTACCATGCCACCTCATCGCACTTGCACGTTGATGATATCAAGAACACATTCTTCTTATAATCTACTTACTATCTTCGTCCATAAATATAAAAATTATATTATTTTAAAAAAACTAAAGAAGTAACAAACTAAGTTATAGTACAGCTAGTAGTACTTAGAAAATAAGCTAGCAAAAAGCTATCTCTCGAAATCACAAATATATGTTTATGGATAAAAAAATTGGATGAAGGGCGTAACTCGATGTTGATGTGAGTACGATAGCATCACAGGTCCCCTCCTCATCCGCAAACGCCAAGTGGTGCTCCCCTCGTCAGCTAGCTTGACGCACCAGCGCCGCGGTGGCACGCCTTTCCCCTTACTTGAATCTGTTTTTTTTTTTTGAATTGGGATTGTGTCGTTCTACTTGTACACTGCTAGTGCGGTTCAGTTCTGAAATCTTCAACCAAAACACTAGAAACTACTACTACGTTTTTAGTAGATGTTATTATTAATAACTACTACGTTTTTAATAGATGTTATTATTAACTTTTTATTCATCATTCATCTTATTTAAATTTTTTATATTAACGTATAAAAATTAATTTATGTATAAAATACATTTAATATTAAATCGAGACATAATAAAATAAATAATAATTATATAACTTTTTTAATAAAACGAATAGTAGCTAAAGATTGTTACCTATTAATTAAGAAAGAGTACAAGTTTAAAACTAGCTAAACATGATCGATGCAAACAGTGGACACGCCCACTATGAACAGCAGTAAGATATTAATATACGACCGAATAAATAAAAAATAAGAATTAAATACGTCGCCGGAGAACACATTCGGCCCATAGAACCGAAAGCTCTGCGTTGGTGGCACTGGAAGACGAGGAGCTTCTTCTGTTGTGCAGCGACGAGCCGAGACCGAGAGCCATGCCTCTGCGGCTCGCGTTCCACCTGCTCTGCTGCGGCCTCCTCGCCGCCGCTCTGTTGTCCGCCGCCGACGACAGGACGAACGTCGCCAGCCTCCCTGGCCTCGACGGCGCGCTCCCTTCCAGCCTCGAGACCGGGTGCGTCCGTCCCTCTCGCGCCGTCCATATGCCGGAATTCTTCGCTTGCCCCTGCTCTGTATGTCAGTTGGTGAGAGGCGCGTGTGCTTGTGCTTGTGTCGCTCTGGTTGATCAGGTACGTGACCGTCGACGAGGAGAACGGCGCGGAGCTATTCTACTACTTCATCGAGTCGGAGGGCGACCCCGGCAGCGACCCCGTCCTCCTCTGGCTCAACGGCGGCTACCGCTGCTCCGTCCTCAGCGCGGTCTTCTTCGAGATCGGTGAGGAAATTAAACCACCCTCCACCTCCGTGCGCCATCTCTCTTCTTTCTTTCCTCCCGCCGCTGAACGGCCGGCGCCACCGCTGTGCCGCGCATGCGCATGCAGGTCCGGTGAAGCTGGTGATAGAGCCATACGACGGCGGCCTGCCGCGGCTGCGGTACCACCCCTACTCGTGGACAAAGGTCGCCAGCATCCTATTCGTTGACTCGCCGGTCGGCGCCGGCTACTCCTTCTCCCGGGACCCCAACGGCTACGACGTCAGCGACGTCTCCTCCACTTTGCAGCTCGTGAAATTTGTGAACAAGGTGCTCTAAAATATAACAAGAACGCATTCATCTTTCTCAACAGCTGAACTATCCATGCTGATTTTTTGTTCTTGTCCTTGTTAAAATCAAGTGGTTCGCTGAGCATCTTGGATTCCTCGCGAATCCGTTCTACGTTGGGGGAGAATCCTACGCTGGAAAACTTGTCCCGTTTCTCGTGCAGAAGATTTCAGAAGGTAATGAATGCTAGCTGTACTAATCCCTGCACGCCTGGTGTTTTTTTTTCTGAACAGATGAACAATTTAGAAATCAGACACTTGTGAAGTAATGCTTTTAGTAATGATCTATATTTAGATATTGAAGCTGGAGGCAAGCCTGTCCTTAATCTCAAGGTAATTTGTACTCATTTTTATATTTAACATCATTGATTTTTAGACTTAAGTTTGACTATATATCTTATTGTTTTTTTACAAATATATAAACATACCAATCAGACTTAAAATAATTTTAATAATAAAACAAATCATAACAAGCTCAAGCGTTGAGCTTGGAATTAACAAGATCGTTAAACTTACATAGAAAGCGGTGATGTCAATAGTAAATTGTTAAACTAGAACAAACATATAGATTTTCTCAACTTTAAAAACTAGAGGAGTACTAATTCAAGAGATTGGCTCTTCTAATGGTAGAGTCGGAAGACATGATTTCTATCTAAATTGGTGATCTGTGTATGTGTGGAAAATGATTGGATCAGGGCTATCTGGTTGGTAACCCGAGTACAGGCGAAAGCATGGATTACGACACGAAAGTACCTTATGCTCACGGTGTTGGAATCATTTCAGATCAACTATATGAGGTTCTTTGAATATTTGTAAATTACACACACGTAGAAACTAGCATTAGCATGCACGTTGTACAATTCCATTAGGAAAAAAGTTTAATACTTGTGTCCCCATTTGCATGCACTTGATCGATATCAAGACGATATTGGAAAATTGCGGAAGAGCGGATTATACCAATCCGAAGAATGCAATTTGCGCTCAAGCTTTGGACAGGTTCAGTGATGTAAGCAGGTTCAAACCCATGCTCTGTTTTCAGGAGTTTTGTCAGAACTACTATTTTTACCATGAAATTCCAGTAGTGCCCCTAAGACACCATTCTCTAATTCTCTTATGTGTAAAGATCTGCCTTTCCCGGGTGTCGCTACACACTTTTCCTAGCTTGCACTTTGTGCACTTCAGAAAATTACAAAAGAATATCTACTCATAGAACATGTTGAAATAGTATGAATATGGTGTCAAAAAACATAAGGAACCTGAAAATGAGACAAATTGCCTAAATTACACTGCTTAAATCCAAAAAGGGTGTAGTCAGTACCGGGACTTTCTTTAGCAGCCCTCAGAGCCCCTCCAACAGTGGCCCAAAATTTGACCCCTAATGGGTACTGTTGGGGATGCTCTAAGGTGACTAATTGATCGATTATTCGCTGCAGCTCATCGGAGAAGTTTGGGGGGCACACATTTTGTATAAAAAGTGCAGTTATGTGTCTCCCAAACCAGATGATGGTACTACTGGAAGAAAGATTCTGAAGGAAGAAATTACAGTGCAAAACCGTCAGCCACCACGTCCTCCAATGGATTGTATTGTAAGTTTTGATTTTGGTTTACTTCACACACTGTTTTCGTGTGACATAATTACTTTTTCCCCATTCGTTGCGCTAGAATTCATAGTATCAAACATTCAACATGTTAAAAATACCTATATTCGTCAATGGCATCAATGCATGCATGCACAGGTTGGTGATACTAAAGACATATGGATAACCAATATTTATTTAGAGTTTTATTTAAAATATATGTAGACGATTATTAATTCGTCAATGGCGTCAATCCGTCCATGCACATATTGGTTATACTAAAATCCATCCATGCACATATTGGTGATACTAAAGACACATGGATAACCAATATTTATTTAAAGTTTTATTGAAAATTATATGTAGGCGATTATTAATTCGTCAATGGCGTTACGATTATTAATTCCAATTCCAAGTTTTTATGTATGGAGTTTACTTATTATTTTCTGAATTGAAGCAACTTAGTTTTATCAATAGTTCAAAATTTTAAGTTTAGTCATTAAACATAAATTAAGTTATACTCGCGGTATATAAACTTGTATAACAACTTATAAATTTCTTATTTCATTACAATAACTTGGCCAGTCCATGCAAATCTGACCCAAAACAATTGATGTAAGCAAAATAATATGGCGTGGCACGTCCGTCAGCCCATGTGTTGACTTGCTCACTAGTCAGGTCTAGAAGAGGCTTAGTTACCGACTTGTACAGTTAGCAGTTACTAGGCTGGCTTGGACGTTGCTGCTACATAACTCATCCAGCGCGCACGCAAAACATGCCTGATTTAGCGTGTGAATAATTAAGTAACTTTAAAAAATTTTAAAAATAAATTAATATAATTTTTCAAAATGATTTTACTATAGAAAATTTTTATTAAAAAATATAAAAACATGTATATAAAAAACGAGAAAATTAAGGTCGGTAAGAGGAGAAAATGTACACAGCCAAGTACAGTTAAAAACGAAATTGACATGTTTAAATGCCCCGGTAATTCTAGAGCACTCACGTCGCTTTTACAGCGCTTCACTCTCTGTATGCATCTAAACACATCGTCAAGCTACTGCAAATTTGCCGATGGTATTCATGCATCAAAACGAAACTGAATTTTCTATTTCATCAAAACAAAACAAAGTATGCCGCCTTGCACCCATCTTTATGCGCGCTCCTAGCCAGGGATTATTGTGCTGAAACAGGCCAACGATGCCCTGAACGCTAAAAATCAACGTAGTTCTAGCCGGAGATCGATCACGACTGGCAATTCATGTGATTTGTTTTGCTCAGCCCAAGACAAATCGATCGATTACATTGGTAGGTGTTACGGGAGAGACAAGCATGTGAGGTTTCTACAAAAATAATATTTTCAAGCACGTTTCTATGTGCAATCTGACATGTCGTCGGTGCACGTCACGTCATATTATTTTGCTGATTGTTTTGGCTTAGGTTTACATGATAATTTATAAATTATTGTACTTATTTATACTCACTACGTAACTTTATATACCGTGAATTAATTTACTCTTAAACATATGTGCGTGGCTTTCCAATTATATAGAATCCAACCAAATACTTTTTGAATGCTTTGTTTCAAACTGCTATCTTGCTCTGTTTTTTCTGGTAAAACAACAGTGCAAACTTGGTGCACAGGTTCCTAGTAAACTGTAGTTACAAGGGCATTATTTTCAGAATGTTTGAAAGAGCGCAATGTTTTTTATATATATTCACATTATACTACTGTTTTTAATAGATTGGGAATCTTTTTTAAAAAAAATAGAATGGATGTTTGTCATTGCACATTTGAAATTTATTGGTGGTACTGTTACATTGGTTCAAAATTATGATATTATGGTAGGCTCCCATTGTAATATTGACTGTACGGCAACTTCTGTGAGATCCTATATGTTACAATTTGAGTGTATTTTAAAATAGAGAAATTAAAATTTCTAAATAACCAAATACATGAATACCAATGTTGTGTGCGTGGATTGGTGCTCGATGGGAGGGTGCCACACTAGAGCCCGGGTGAAGGACAAAGAAAGGGGAAGACTAGAGATTTATTTTACTTTTTTTCTTGATTAATTCCAAATGACTTCAGTGTCTCTCCATATAGAGCTGGCTGCTAACAACCATACTAAAAATCTTTAAAAAAGTGTAAGAAACTAACTGAATGCATGAGAACAAAGTTCCACCCATAACAACCAGTTCAATTTCTTAGCAACCATAGAATTAAATTTGAGAACAAAGTTTGAAATAGCTTCAGACAAACATAAAAAAAAAGATGTTACGCTACTAATAGATATGGACAGCTAAAATAAATTAAGATGGCTGAATCGATATATCATTTCTGCTATCTACAGACCTATCCCAACTATTTGTCATATTTCTGGGCTAACAGCAACATCACACGAGAAACCCTTGGTATCAAGGAGGTAAATTAAGAAATTTTCAATTTTTTTTGCTGTTTGCATCACACTGTTGTAACTTCTCCTGATGTTCATAACATAGGGAACTGTAGATGAGTGGGTGAGGTGCGATGACGATGGACTACTACCTTATTCTTCGGACCTGGGGAGCATTATTAAGTACCATCGTAATCTTACATCTAGAGGCTATCGTGTCTTGGTATACAGGTAACTAAGGTCCTTATATAATTTGTACGTTCTATCGTCACAAAACGGCTGATATACGGTATGTAACTACATGCATGTGCACGTAAAAAAAATAAGCTACTTCAATTATCATCTCCCTAGTATTTCAGTAGATATTTATTGATAGGAATCTTTGTGACATGTATTTATTTAGTTATCACCACTCAATGAAATGTATGTCATTTAGAAAGGGAAATTACCAATTGTTTTTCATATTGGTCCCATGATCCCATCTTGCACCGTTAGATATTTAGCACATTACCAGTGGTTCATGGCACGAGCCCAATCTCATATGAGATATGATTGCATTATTATAGAACAGTTAGAGATCATTTGATCTCAGGTGTTTCATGTGTAACCGTTTGAGAATAGCGGTTGGACTTTTTGTCCTATGGTGACTTATGCCAAGTTAGAACCACAAAGCTGTTGGCTTCTTTCGGCTTTTCAACTTCTTATTATTTTTCTTTCATATACAGTGGCGACCATGATTCTATCGTTCCATTTCTCGGTACACAGGCCTGGGTGAGATCACTCAACTATCCAATTGTGGATGATTGGAGAGCCTGGCATATCGATGGTCAGTCCGCAGGGTGAGAATTTATAACTTGATCTAGAGTTAGCTACTGCAACAAAAGGCATAGGCAACAATTATCTGAGTATGCAATATTTTTGTTACCTAATTACATTTCCATTCTTAATATAATTGATTTGCAGATTCACCGTAACATATGCAAATGACTTGACCTTCGCTACTGTAAAGGTAACAGCGTAACTGCAAGTTACTTCTCTCTTTATCTATCTATCTATCTATCTAAAATAAAAAAGAAAAAATGTGTTTTTTCATATCCGAAACATCTACTCCCAACCTGTATAAGTAAGAAAAAAAAGCACAATGGGTATTTGATGCTTGAGTAAATTGCGTGGATGTAATTTAATATATGAACTTGTAAATAGTTCCTTTTAGTACATAAACTTGCAAGTGTATGCAAACCAAAGCTCAAAGCTAAAAGGATACATCATAACTAATTTCACTAAGTTGGATTCATTAGGGTGTCATGTAAACTCACATGACAAGTGATGTTAAATAGATATGCATATGCTCAATTAAACATATAATAGAAGTAAGGTTGATTGTAGAAATAATATATATATATATATATAAAGAGAGTATCCAATGGATATAAAATAATAGAAGAACAAAATAAATACAAAGTATATATAAAGGTTATTTGCACATATACCATTTTTCATGCTGTGACATTTTAATCAGACTCTAACTCAAGTATGAGTAGCACATATCTCTTTAGACTTGGTTCACATGAATTAGACAAGTTTGTAAATCATAATGAGTATTTTACAAGACTATAACTTAAGTATGATTAGTCACAATATATCGCTTTAGATTTGGTTCACACAAATTAGATAAGTTTGTACATATTTTACAAGTTTATATATTAAATTACACCAGTTTGATAAGTTTGCATATTACTAATGCAATTTACTCTTGATGTGGGCTCTACTGCACCAGTTATTTCCAGTACGCGTTTGAAAAACTTCACAAAAAAATAAAAAAAAACAGAGGAACTTTAGTTGAGCTGGCAGGGAAAATTAGTCAATTTACAGATCTGTCGGATCTTCCGGTAGAAAACTGAATAACACGGTATATGTTGCTCAATTGAACCCAGGGTGGTGGACACACTGCACCAGAGTACCAGCCGGAGAGATGCCTTGCAATGTTCGGGCGTTGGATTTCCAAGAAATCGCTTTGATTCTTGTGTATACCTGTTATCATGAGAATCACTTTGATTAGTACTCCCATATAGTATAGGTTAGTAATTATGTTTAATCCAATACTATATTATTATATATTTTTAGATAAAAAATATCGAATGAAGACATTACTGTTCATTAGGCAAAGGGCACATTGGCATAGCATGGTCAGAAAGCACACGGCAGTACACGCCAGAGAGGACCGGAACAAGTTGTTCTCCCTAAAGTGAGATTCAAATAAACCTCAGATCTCTCTGTGGTATAAATTTGAACTATGTCCTCCCGATATTTTTAAACGAATTCATTTTCAAAATATATTGTCATTACAAAAAAATTCTAGCGGGAAACGCTGCAGCTTGCTATTTTATTCTCTTGCTAGTTCTTTTTTGTCTAGTCTGCCCAGGAGATTTCAGCCGATCCGATGGTTAAGCGGAGATGGGTATGTGGGGCCACGTGGAGGCAGGATCGACACCCACAGATGGAACTTTTTTTTCTTGACATAATGGATAAAAACCTAGACTATATATCCATATACTACTATATATCTCTGAATATCTGTTAGGTTATCCATGTATCCGGAACGGATCATTTGTGATGTATCAACATGATGGACGGATTAAAACGTAACCCATTTAATGTTTAAGATATGACTTTAAAAGACGACCTATCATAAATATAAAATCAGTGTACTGGGATAAATCATCATAGAAGAGAGATCTCAAATGTGATGATTCGTAAGTATCAACCGTAGTAGAAGAGTCAAATGATTGAATATTCAAACTTTTGATTTTTTTTAAATAATCTAGCTCTATATCAAAATTACAAATATAAACAATATTTTTATTTCATATCGTTTACATGTATAAATATGCATTATAAATGATAGATCTATTTTAAAAAATAAATTTTTGAATTTTTTAAATGACTTACAGATGGAGATATGTCATATATTAAATTGTAGAGCTTGACAAGATCTATAACTTATTTTTATTTAAAATTGTTTACATGCATGAATATGTGTTATAAGTGATGGGATCTATTTTAAAAATATATATTTTTAATTTTTAAACTCGGCAAGATTTAGAACATTGATAAAATTTTGGTTGTACGTCCAAATATATGTTGTAATCGATGATATTTTGAAAAAAAATAATTTGTGAATTTTCCAAACGACGTCGGATGAAGATATGCCATGCATATAAAAATATTGATGAGATATGCAACTTTAAATTTTTTTAGCCAAGTATTTCCTTAGCAGAATCTATTAAACCCCACGGTCATTAATGAACTTTATAACCAATTGCTAAGTATTTGTTCTAAGTTATGTATCCCAAGGGCCCATATTCTTTAGGCTTGCAATGAGTACTGCATTTAGCCAATCTATATTTCTCTTTTGATCATCACTTTGCCATAAGAATGTAGATACATATTAGTCTAACTTTTTTAGTATACTTTAGCTACCTCAAAGAAGGACAACGAAAATATAGTTAGACTACTCAAAACAGAATTAATTAACACTAGCATTCCAATTATCAAAAGCTATTTTCCTTTCTAACTGCTCAATTTCTTTTGGAATATCTCCTTGATAATTTGCTAGTCTTTATTATAAAGTTTCTTGTGATGAATTAGAATCCCTAAATATCTAAAAGGATAGTTCTTGTTTCACACCCAAATAACATGACATAGTCTTTCTCTACTTCGTTTTCATTGCTATAAACAATTCACTTTTACAAAATTTGATCTTCAAGCCAGCCAATTTCTCAAATACACTTAATGCAAGTTTGAGATTTTTTTTACTTCTTTAAGATCATGTTCCATAAAAGAGAATAGTGTCATCAACATATTGCAAAATTGAGATACTATTGCCAATTAGATGAGCTATCATAATTAGGTGAGGTATCGCCCCTGAAATTTTCACTGATCCTTAGGCCTACATATTAAAATAGCAAACATTTTGCTACTAGATTAAATAGAATCAGCGACGGTGGATTATCATGACCTAGGGTAGGTACCCTAACCCTCTATGCAAATTGTGGTAGTGCCAAACTAAGCTAGCACAAACAGTAAACTAATGATAATACCACAACCACTTCACAATTATATTAATTAGGAAGCAGACATACCTTTAGCATTAAGTGATAAGACTAGGTTTTAGAATTTATGGGCTCTCAGGTCCTAACAGAGATATCAATAGAAATAAAGAAGTGCAGAGCACTAGCGACATGCCATAGATTGCGCGTGAAACTATTCAGAACATCTAGCGGTAAAGTCCTCTGTAGTGGATAAGCCCCCTTTGCAACTAGCGAGACAACACTAAGGTGAGTACATAATGAGCAAGTGTACGAAAAACATGCAACATATGATACAAGGCTCAACAAAAGCAAGGCTAGGGTTAATTTGCATAAAAGAATTTGTAGTTAAAATACAATAAATATATTTAAACACAATTTAAACAACATTTGCAATCACGATCATTTTAATCAACCAACCATAAAAGTTTTTACATCAACACATGACCACAAATATTCCATGTGCACATAGGGCCACCAAACTATATTCAATATTTTATCTTGCAGATAGTTCTTTCTCAAAAGTAAAACTTTCATAAATCTATCACACACATGAAATCATTGAGTATATTCATAACAAGGATACAACTATTCAAATAGATTTACGCTCTGCAAAGATTATAGAACTTTACCCACAAAGACACCTTTCATTGTAGCCAAGCACTAAAGAGTAACAAAGCGGTTTCACTACCTCACACTAATGTCGGCTCCCCTATGGGTGTCCTGTCTTCACCACATAGGCAAAAGGTCTCATGGTACAAACAAATAAAATTAGTATCTAACCATCTAGGGCGCTAGTGCTAGAGCTAAGCAGTCGATCCTTCTCATTAGGACATGTGGTTACACAATAAAGCTTAAATCAATTATGTACAAAGTGAAGTCCTTAACTAACCAGAGCGACACAACATAATAGAGCAACAACTTAGGAGCACAAAGCTCAAATGACTACATAGGCCAATGGTTAGCACGCACACAAATGTCTTATCTCCTAGGTTTATACAACTTCCCTATCACCCCGGTCTAAAACATTTTTCCACCAATTGATAGATATACAATGAAACACATGCCACCAAGAAGATAGCACACAACCACATAATTTATGTAAAAATAGTTATTACTGATCATTAGTCAATATTATATTTTTGTTTACAAAATAATATGAGTAGGGTTAAGCATGTAGATACCCCTGGTTCAACTCGCATTCATAGCTACGATGACAAGCCATACAAGGTAATCTATAATATTCAAGGCATGGAATACTACTAAAAGTAGTAGGTCATAACTACCCAATACACTAATTTGTAATACAAAACTATACATGTAATTTAAATACAAAATAATTTGCAAACTAAGTTCAATATACTCAAAGGTACACTTGCCCTCACCCATTGTATCTTGTGACAATACTTTACCTACAACAGCAGCCTCCTTGACCATGATGTCTATCGGATCGTAAAGGGAGAAAACAACTAAGCAAAGAGAAAATGCCATAAAAGAGCATTAAATGAAATAACCAATTCAACCAGGAGATAGAGCTCAATTTTAGAAAATTTTAGAAAAAAAAAGTCCAATTAGGGTTCGTACAGTGGAGAAATGGCTTTCAGAAATTTTAATTTGGATAAAATCATAAGGAAAAAGAATATTCTGTTGCATTTTTCAAATTATTTTGTTGACTAAGAAGTGGGGTTCACATGTCATTCAAAGAGAGAGATTAACAACATGACTTGTGTGTCATGGATGGATGGCCATAACACATGAATGTGCATGCTATGGGCACAATGACCATAGTGACCACATGACACGTGCAAATAGTGGTGAGGTAGGGGTGGAGGCTTTAACTGGTTGATGGCAAGGGCGAAGCGGCAGGCTGGATAGGGGAGTTGGTGTTGTGGACAATGGAGCGACTCATCCACTGCACCGGTGGAGCGAAGCTCATGGATGAGATGCCTGCTGGTGGCTTGGTGCAAGGTGGCACTAGGGATGGAGGGGAGGAGACTGAAAGAGGAGAAGGTGATGAACCGGTGGCAAAAAGGAGCTTTGGAAGGCGACGACGATGTAGAGGCTCTGGTTTCCATACGTGCAAATAATGGTGGCGGCAAATGGAAGAACAATGGGGATTCACCACTAACAATGATGTTGAAGTGGCAACTATCTCAAAAATGGGACAATGATGATGCAATAGAACTCAACCTCTTAGTGGCAAAAAGGGATGGAGCAGTAAGGGAAAGGCGAGAAGCGAACCGGCAGCGTGACATCAACCAAGCAAGGGAACCAACAACGTGTGGAAGGCGATAACATTTTGTCGTGTGTGAAGAAGAGAATGTAGTAGGGTTGATGCTAGCTTTTATTGACGAGAGGGAGATGGAGAACTAGGAGAAGATGGTTCACCGAGTGTTAAAAAAATAGATCATGCTTGAGGTGAACTAATTTTTAATATTAATGTAAGATATTGATTAGGAAGAGGAAGGGATTAGACAGAGATTAGCCATTTCTTACTAGCCAAATAATCTTGTGGCTAGCTCGCTAAAAAATTAGCTAGACATATTTCATGTAGTTTAAGAGCCTAGTTAAATTACACAGTTTATGAATTTTGGTGGGCCTTAATAAGTGAGTTTAGGTGAAGAATAGCTAAGCTAGTTTGACCAGCCAGCATGTTCATTTGGCTAGTCGAGCCAAATGGCTATTTTATTGACGTGTCTTTTTTTTACTACGCTAAATTTTTTATGACTATTATAATAATTAGTCTCTTGGAGATTCTCTAAGGAAAATCGGTGGATGTGGTACGGCTTGATGACAAAGAAGAAGCGACGTGGTGCTTCGGTTTCTGGCTGCTGGCCTGCAGCGCGTGGAGGTGTGGCCTGGCGGTTCGGCTGGGTAGCCCATGCACACACACAGAGAAAGAGATCAACAGGGTGAGAGAAGGAACGAGAGAGTGAAATACAGAGGTAGACACAGGGCCTTCCAGATGAAGAAGAAAAGGAGAAAAAAAATACAGGGGTTTCCGGTAATATTTTTGGAGTATTTGGAATTTTGAGGAATTTTTTGGATTAGGAATTTTAGGGATTGAGCTCCACTTCAAAAAGATAAATAAGAATCAAATAACTCTAGTTAAAAATGATAAAAGGGCAACGTTAATTAATTTATTTAGTTAAATTAAATTCTTTTTTATTTCTGAAATTTTCGTTAAGCTATTTTAAATGAATAAACGTGACATGAAATTTTAAGCAAACTTAAAACTAGCAAAAAGGGGACGTGACAAACCAACACCCTTGAACAAAATATCTAAGATCAGTCCTGATAGCAACTCAGGAAACTCTTTCATAACATGCTTACGCTCCCAAGTAGCTTTAGCTTTTGTGTGATGTTTATATTGAATGTTGCAAAACCGGATAACTCTACTTCATGTGACACATTCTGACGTCTCCAATATCATTCCTGCTTACTCTTGATATGTCGGATCAAGTTGTAACTCGATAGACTAAAGTGGGGCATGCTCTCCTAGTGCTTAAAGGCACTTCTTCAGTTATGACACCTCAAACATATTATGTACTCTTGCCATAGGTGAGATGCGCTCTAACTGATATGCAATCTCTCCTCAGTGATCGAGAATCCTGAATGGGCCCACATATCTTGTTGCTTTTAGTGATGTTAACTTCAAATAAACATGATATTTTTCTTCAATGAGCATGATTGCATAGAAGACAAGAGCACAACAAATAACCGCCCAAGCGTGATTTTACAAAAGACGAGCATGCAACTTCTCAGCTGTGCGCGCGGTGGTGATCTGAGGGTGTGTTTAGTTGCTCGCACTACTCTTATGGCGCGATTCTCCTTTCAATATATGGATGAAAAAAACATGTCTAATATTCATGTGAAAATTTTATAAAATTTATAGCACGTGTTTCAACAAAAAATTTTACAAAATCATATGTAACCTCCTTTTGTCATCGTCATCATTGTTGCTGACCTAGTGACCTCCTCCTACATCATGATGGTTGTTGACTAGGTGATCTTTTCCTTCGCTGTGCCATCCTACTTCTTCTTCTTATACTATATCGGTTACCGTCAACTTCTCTAGCCATATCGCTCTCCCTTGTCCTCTATCCTCGCTACTTACTATCGTTGGTGGTTAGATTTGATGGTCGTGAGCTTGTAGCTACTAGATTTGATAGTACAATGGCTAGAGAAAGAAGAGGTAGGCGGTGACAGCAATGAGGATCACGAGGAAGGTGGTGACGATGACACTAACCGTGAAGACCGTTGGTCCATGAGGGTTGAGGAGAAGCTAGCCATCAGAGAGCCACTGCCTGTTCACCTTCATTGCTATGGTCGGAGCTTGAGAACGAAGGCAACAACCGATAAGAAAAAAGAGGAAAGTGGTGATAATAACAATATCTCTCAACCTTAAGCGACATGTTCTTTGATTCCTTCCTCTTTCGTATTGAATTGGGGTGCAGATCAAATGAGAGAAGACGGTGACAAGATATTTAACGTCCATACGTCGCTACGTCAACTCATCTCATTTCTGCCCGCCTGTGCCTGTCCTACACGAGCCGGGCCTAGCAAAGGAGCAATTTCCAGCGTTCCTCCTTTGCCTAGCTCGAAGGGGCGTATTGCTCCCGCCCATCATAGCTGGCTCGTCCCTCGAGGCAACCAAACAACATAGCTCGCTGCATACACAGGAGCGAGCCATCCTTGATGCAGGCAACCAAACTGTTCGTTCGGCACGCGCGCTCGCGAATTAGCCATGGCCCCAAACAACCGGGGCTCCAACCTGCGGACTGCATCAGCTCCTCTGAACAAGGGGGCCCGCAGCAGCTGGCTGCCATCGAAAGGAAAAAAGAAAACAAGAACAGCTTGCTGCTCTTCCAGTTCCACTCTTCCAGACTCCAGGGCTCTCTTCGTCTGCCCACGCACCGCGGCACCGCCTCGATCGCGTCGTCCCCTTCCTCACTTCGCCGTCGCGTCATCCTCTTCCTCCGTCCTTCGCCTCAGTCAGCGATCGGCGGCTGGTACGTCCTCTTCTTCTTTCCCCTACCTTTCCCCTTCTCTAGGGCTCAGATCTGATAGCACAATCTCCATGGTTGTAGGGTGTTAGAGTAGAAGGTCGACGGGCGGAGCCACGATGGGAGACTGGTACATTCCTTCTCCTTTCCCCTGCCCATTCTCCCCCTGCTTTTCTCCTTCACTTGGGTTCAGATCTGAGCGCAAGTTCCATGTTGCAGGGTGCCAGAGTAGAAGGGCGGCGTGGATAGTCGCGGTGGGAAGGCTTGGTGCCGTCAAAGTCATCCTTCACTTTTGCCGCCCTGATCCCTCCCACGGAAGGTATGACACGCAAAAACCTTGATGTGAACATTTCCCCTTGTATGGCTTATGTGTTTCAGACAACAGTGGTAGGATCTTTGGGTATCATGTATCATGCTTCCTTTTCTATGCATATCAGTTAAGGAATGTTTGTATATTATCACTTCCCAGGTAGTTCCTTAGCAATGCCTGCGTCGATGCTATTAATTTTTCTTTCTTGTCCAAAGTGGTTAATTCCTACTCATGCATATCAGTTCTTGGGTACCATCAGGCACAACATGTTCAGTTTCATGTCCAAAGTTCTAGATTTTGCTATACTTTGGATGCCCAAAAAATGGCTAAGGCTAGAATTTTGCTATGACTTGCCAAATTTTTTATCATTCAAAGCACAGCAAAGTGTAGATTAGATTGTTAGAATGCTAGTATATATGATGCAATTGTACATGCTGTGAACATAGTCTAACCGCCATATCTGTAACTTGGCTAATCACCCTT
Source organism: Oryza coarctata (assembly GCA_030770085.1). Taxonomy (NCBI): domain Eukaryota; kingdom Viridiplantae; phylum Streptophyta; class Magnoliopsida; order Poales; family Poaceae; genus Oryza; species Oryza coarctata. The sequence goes on along the minus strand of CM061483.1, from coordinate 7,633,449 downwards.
GTATTTTTGCATACTAAGCATATAAGGTTCAATTGCATACTTTAGCATCTAAACTATACATCAACCACGTAGAATATATTTGGTACATCCAAACTGTAGCAAAATCATAACAACTAATTTGCTATGCCTAAACCATAGCAAAATCTATTGTCACTATCTTCTTGTTGTTTGTAATGCTGTTTGTTTCTGTGATCTTGGCTAGCTGTTTGGACACTCCTTTAATTTTTCTAGTCTGGTTTTGACATGGTTAGTTATCTGTCCATCTCAAACCATGAAGGAACTGGATCGATTAGGTTGTTTTCTTGGCATGGAGCTAGTCCTGTTCACCGGCTTCTATTAGTAAGTTTGAGGAGGCCGATGTTACTGGGACTCGCTTGTCTGACATCTTTTTGCCATGTCGACATGTCAATCATGGGACAAAGCGCATCTTACATGGCTCACGCGAGTCCTAAGGGGATAGAGGAGTATAACTTGATGCACCACTCGCTTTCCCCCTCCCTCCCTCCCCCCAAGGGCAGCAGCACTAGCAGTCGCACAGCAGCCAACCAAGCTGTTGCGCACATGCCATAGGTAGTGGAGTGCATGTATTGCTCACCTCTCACTACGGTGCGTGCCAGCATAGCCAACCCTCCCCTTGTCTTCGGTGGCTGCCTCACTTGTGGCATCAAGTGACCTCAGCTCTTATCCATCCTCCCTGCAGCAGCATTCGTAGATCGCATCTGGCTCTTGGGGCATCCATGCTCATGTGATGTGATCCTCCCCTTTCTCTCATGACAGGTTTTTTGGATTTTTTTTCTAGGCATTTATGCTGTTAGATGAGATCTCATTGCGGGAGTTGGCTAGAGTATTGCTGAATGACATCATCTTGATGTGTGTTTGTACTACATTTTGCAAGGTTGTGGATTGTGGTTCGCGTGGCACGGATAGGAGGGGTGGGCGGACTTGGAGATCTGGCCTACTCGGTGCCTTTTAGATTTCTAGGTCGTGGATGGGATTGAGGTATTGATTTGGAGGTGTATGTGTTCACGCGCGGAGGAGATTGGACCAAGGGGAGATAGGCACCGAGAGGAAATGAGCGTGAGCCGATGGAGGTCTGATGCGATCGAACGAACACATGGAGGGCTGAGAGATCTGTTTAGCTCCAGTGTAGGTCCTTTGGCTTCGAGGTTCATTGAAGTGCACTCCCGATTGTCCCACCGGGCGTGCCGAAAAGAATGTTGACGCATGAGGTGATTGGATCGGGCGGAGAGAAGTGTCAAGAGGGCGACCTCCTGTGCAGGCCAGTAGAGGTCCGATACGATCGCGCTCAAACACGCGAAGGCCTAGGAGATCTGCTTAGCTCTAGTGCAGGTCCTTTGGTTTGTTGGAGGCTTCGAGTTGTAGTTGTGGGCGTGTTAGTCAATTTGACCTCTAATTGACAAGTAAGACAGATAGAGTTAGATAATCGAGTCAATCGGCCAATAGGCCGATACGGACTCCTGCTATCGGCTGGATGTGCCGATAGGGTGAAGATAGCCATTGGCTATGAGTCCGATGCACTCCTACTATCGGCTAGTGGCCGATAGGAACTACAAAACTCATACATCGGCTGAACACCTGATGATGGCATAGGCAAAAGGTGAGGAATAAGATAAAGGATTTATTGGCTGTAGAGCCGATAATGTTCCGAATAGAATATGCGATAGGCAGTACAAAGTGAGACCCGATCTCCCGAAGATATGAGATCCGATGACTACCATGATGGTACTGTTAGATCTAGCCTTGATAGGTCGGATCGAACGGAGACAGTATAAGGCTGAGGCTAATGACACCAAAACGGTGACGGAAGGAATGGGTGAACCCATCGGCTGTGGGTCTGATGCAGGTATATAAGTAAACTCATCGGGTAGCTAAGTCGATGGGGGGAATGAAACCTACTAGGTTTCGATCCCAGATCTAATAGAACCAGATCGATCGCTAAAAGATTAATCGCTAGGCAATATATATGTATATCGGTTGAGAAGCCAATACACTAGGCGTGAAGCTCAGTGTATGAATAACTCATCGGCTGGCTACTCCGATGAAACGTCGCGTCAAGACCTATCGGCTTACGACTCAATCTACTACCAGCAGTCTAGCAGGTCGGACCTAATTGATGTAGCCACGCGTCGAGAGCTAGAACCCACCGGTAAATACTTAGATAAACTAGGGTGTCGATGCGTTGAGATTGTATTGATCTATGTGAATAATTTACAAGCTTCTAAGGGGTCTATATTTATATCCTAGGGTTGTATCAGTCCGATATGGTTACAAAAACCTCTAGACGTTATTTTCAAAACAGAAAAAGAAACTCTATAAAAAGTTAATAAAACTAACTAAACTTTCATATCTTATAAGATATATTTTACAAAGATAAACATCTTGCCGTGGCTTCCATGACTCCTTAGATCCGGTCTTATTTGGATAATCTTTCATCTTTGACTGAACCGAATATATCCTTATCCATTTGATTGGCTTTTTCCTTGTATCAATCGGCCTCTTTCCATAAGCCGATCGGCTCTTCGATCCTATCTGCAGGGTTTATCAAATTTCGGTGTTAACACATTTTCCCTAATTTCGAAGTATGAGAACTCATGCTTCGAAATTATCTTCTTCAAGCTCCCACAACTTTGAAATCTCTTCCTCTGCTTCTTGCAATCGGCTTTCATGAGCCAATACTGTCTGCATGAAATGTGCTAAGTTGTTAAACTCTTGGGAGAAAAACTTTCTTCTAATGCACCTTGTATATTGTGGAATCTTTGAATATACTTTGAAATTGATTCCTTCGTCCTCTACTTCACTGATATCAAATTTGTAAGCCGCATCTTGTGGATCTATGCAAAGAAGTGCTTGTGTAACTTTTCTTCTAGATTGGCCCATCCTTTGAACTTGGTGGCAACAATGAAAACAAAGTAAAAGCCGATCCAGACAGTGATAATGGAAATAATCTGACTCTTAGAGCCTCTTCTGCTAATGCTTGTCTACATTGAGCTAAGAATCAGCGGACATGTTCAACTGTAGACATACCGTCTTGCCCTTAGAATTTGGAGAAGTTTGGTACCTTCTATCGGCATGGTAATGACACTATCAAATCACTTAGGAAGTTGAGGCCGATACACGAAATTTTCCTTCTTTGGTTTAAGCCGAACTGTTCCTTATCACTTTGGACATCTTTGTAGTCCACTCATCGTCTTCATCGTGTTGCCCCCGAGCTAAACATAGCCATCGGACCAATTGAACATCGACATCTATGGACCAATATTTTCTGATGTATGAACTGGTGGCTTTTGAGCAATTGATCCATCCATCCTTTAGTTCATACAAAGTCCATCCATCGATCCGTCCTAAAGCATACATGTCAACCCTCTAGATTGATCGATCGGTACTTGACGTATAGCTCCATCAACTAATTCTTGGATGGATTTCTATTGACTTGAAGATGCAAGTTGATTTGGTTCACTGATCAGAGTTGGTCTTGAGAATGAATTCTTTTGGATCAGACCGTCTTGCGTCATACGAAAGGATTGCAAGTACAACCTCTCAAAATCTTTCACAGATTGCTCCATCTGCTGCCTCTGTGTATCTGTCAAGTCTTCCAAAATGATCGGAATAATAATATCTTCATCCATTTCTTCATCGAACGAGTGCGCCTTGGCATCAACCGCTTCTTTAGACGTATTGATTAAGATTCGTCCCATCAGTGTGCTAAAAAGATATATGTTCGCGCGCGGGGGAGATCGGACCAAGCGAAGATAGACGCTGAGAGGGCGAGCGAGCGTGAGCCGATGGAGATCCAATGCGATCGTGTGAACACACAAAAGTTTGGAAGATCTGTTTATCTCCAGTGCAGGTCCTTTGGTTTCGAGGTTTGTTGGAGTGCACTCCCGATTGTCCCACCGGATGTGCCAAAAAGAATGTTGACACATGAGGCGATCGGACCGGGCGGGAAGAGGCGCTGAGAGGGCGAGTGAGGTAGCCGGTTGAGGTCCGATGCGATCGCGCTTGAACACGCGAAGTCTTGGAAGATCTGCTTAGCTCCAGTGCAGGTCCATCTTGCTAGAGGCTTCGAGTTGTAGTTGCGGGCGTATCAGTCAATTTGATATCTGATTGATAAGAAAGACATAGTTAATCGAGCCAATCAGCTGATAGGCTGATACGGACCCCTATTATCGGCTAGATGTGCTGATAAGGTTAAGATAGCCATCAGCCGTGAGTCCGATGCACCCCTGCTATCGACTAGTGGCCAATAGGAACCATAGCACTAATACATCGGCTAAATAGTCGATGAAGGCATAGGAAAAAGGCGAGGAATAAGATAAATGATTCATCAGCTGTAGAGTCGATGACGTTCCAAATAGAATATGCAATAGGCAGTATAGTGTGAGACTTGATCTCCTAAAGATACGAGATCTAGCGACTATTGTGATGGTACCGTTAGATCCAGTCTTAATAGATCGAACCGAACCGAGACAGTATAAGGCTGAGGCTAACGGCATCGAAACGACGACAGAAGGAATGGGTTAACCCATCGGCTGCGGGTCCGATACAGGTATATAAGTAAACTCATTAGCTAGCTAAGTCAGGGGGGAACAAAACCTGCTAGGTCTTGATGCCAGATCTAGCAGAACTAGATCGATTGCAAATGGATTAATCGTTGGGCAATATATATGTATATCGGTTGAGAAGCCGATACACAAGGCGTGAAGCTTAGTGTGGATAACTCATCGACTGGATATTTCGATGAAACGTTGCGAAGAGATCTATCGGCTTACGACTCAATCTACTACTAGTAGTCTATTAGGTCAGACCTAATCAATACAGTACGAGACTGATGATGGTACAAGGGGCTCGACAAGCTGATAGAACTCATGCGAACGTGATGTGTTATATCTAATTGGACTAAAAGATTGGATCTAACCGATGCTGCCTTGGACAAAATGGATACACCAGGATAATAGCGGGCCTTACCCCTTCGCTGGAGATTGGACCTAACCGATGCAGCCTCACGTTAAGAGCTAGAATCCATCGGTAAAAGCCTAAAAAAATTTGGGTGGTGATACGCTGAGATTGTATTGATCTGTGTGAATAATTTACAAGTTTTCAAGAGTCTATGTTTATTCTTGAGGTTACACGAGTCTGATTTGGATAAAAAAACCTCTAGATGTTATTTCCTAAATAGAAAATGAAATTCTCTCTAATAAGTAATAAAACTAACTAAACTTGTCTAAAGATATATTTTACAAAGATATAAATATCCTGTCGCGACTTTTATGACTCTTTAGATCCAGTCTCATATGGATAATCTTCTATCTTTGATTAAATCGAATCTATTATAATCCTGTCTGCGGGGCTTACCAAATTTCGGTGTTAATAGAATGTCGGTAGAATATGTTGTTCCCACGAGTTACTTTTTTTTTTCATTTGTTGAGTTGACTGAAGCGAGTTGCTGATCAGGTTTATCGCAAATTCATATGTGGCGGTATCTCTACCTGTTACTTTGGCTTTTTTTCCCTTGTTAATTAGTTTTAGTGAGCTGTAATGGGTGGTGATTACATGATCATCAACAGAAATGAGCAATCATTCGCTTTATTTGCTTTCGAGTGTGGCTATTAGTGCCAGTTTAATTATCGTGGTACACAATGGTGGAAGGGTTGCAAGTTATATACCTAGTGTAATTTAGATTAATAAGGAGAGCTCAGCAATGCCCACATTGTGTGGATTGGGTTATTTAGTTTGAGCTATTTGATGGTTGACTATCTTATAAAAGTTAATTTAGTGTAAATACCTGAGTTTCATGTTTTATTGCTCACAGTATCTACGTTGCTGTTATATTGTTCATTTATGGAGTGCTAGGCTAATGCTGGACCACATTTTAATGGAAGATGCTTCACTATCTGCACATGAAATTTTAGGAGATGCCGAAGTTTGTACATGGTCTTATTTTCTTTTCTGCAATCCTCTGTGCAGGTGCAAATATGTCAGACAGTGCGTTGAGAGATCTAAATCTAGCTCAATCAGCAGAGCTGGAGAAAACCAAGGATAATTCTGCGAAGTCTTGCATCACTAAACCTGCCTTTAACGACTACAAATGTGTGAGCATGGAAGAAAATGCTCCACCTATATGCCCTGATGCTGCGACTAATGGGTGTGAAGCTGCAATTGTGGATGTTGAGTATATTGACTCTGAGAATCTGACAGATCTCCCAGACTCTAGCGCAAGCCTTAGTGTATGCCGCTTGATGTTTATATTCATGATTTTTTTTCTCAGATTTTACCAGACCTAACATTTGTCATTTTCTATTGTTCGATAGACTTTAGTTGCAAGGTTGGATTCAAAAGACTGGATTATGACATGTGAAGCTCTTAATAATGTACGACAGTTGGCAATTTATCACAAGGATGGATTGCAGGAACTTCTGTAAGTTGCTTACCTTCTTATTCAATCCAGAGGGCCCTTTGTATTTGGACATCTTTTGATAGCATTAGTTACTACTTATAAATGCCTGAAGCTATAATATCACGTCCTTTGTGTCTGTTAATTGTTGGGTTGGAATTACAGGGAAACTCTAGTTCCACTTATTGTGAAATCTGTCAAGAATCCACGGAGTGCTGTCTGTAAGACTGCACTCATGACCTGTGCTGATATTTTCAAGGCATATGGTGACATAATGGTTGACTCAATTGATCCACTGGTTTGTTTTTCAGTTCTCAAAACTTCCATACACAATTCCACTTGATTTTTCTTGTATTATTGGATGTCTGAAAATATCTTTTCTGTCAAATTTGATTTCAGCTAGTGCAGCTATTTCTAAAATCTTCACAAGATAAGCGTTTTGTCTGTGAAGCTGCTGAGGTGGCTCTCGTATCGATGACAAGCTGGATCGCCCCCTCTGTTCTATTACCGAAAATGCAGCCCTACCTTAAGAACAGGAATCCACGAATTCGAGCGAAAGCATCAATGTGTTTCAGCAAGAGTGTGACACGCTTTGTAAGTGAAAGTGTCAACTGATAATTTATTTTCAGATCACAGCTTTTTTTTAGATTCAATTTTTATGATTATCTCCTAATGAACATACGAGAGGCCAAACACAAACTCAATATAGCATTTAGCTCCCTTTCTGATGTTTCAACCAAGTACTCAAATTTTAGAGTTTACTTTTATTTTCTTCTCAACTTTTGGCTTCATTGGGTTTGATATCCTGTCCAATATTTTGGAGCCATTTAGTCTATTTAGATATGCAGATTCATGTCTAGCTTTCTGTATTGTAAGATTGATATGGAGCCTGGCCAAACAATGAGCTATTGTTTGTGGTAGAGTTTTTATATTTTGAGAATAATCAGTTTGCAAATGAGTTTTACCTATCGTCTTTACTCCAAAGGGCTTCATGCCCTAAAATTGCCTGGCCATTTTTAATAGCGCGTACATTTCTGATTTTTTTATTGATTTTTATGTAGTGTGGAACTGTGGATATCCATGGTTGCATGCTCTAACCATGCTGATAAATCACTTTTAGTTGTTTTGCTTAAGTTGACCTATATTCTTTCCAGGATGTAGCGGAAATTAAAGAATATGGAATGGATAAGCTTGTTGAGATCGCAGCAACTCAGCTTAGTGACCAGCTTCCTGAATCAAGGGAGGCTGCCCGCAAGCTGGCACTGGAGTTACAAGCATTCTATGAGAAATCTCAAGCCTCGAGTTCTGGTGAAGCTGACACAACACCTGCTACCTCACCTGATTCTGAATCATGGGAATCTTTCTGCCAATCAAAACTTTCCTCATTAAGTGCACAAGCAATCCTTCGTGTCACCTCTAGGGCAGCTGTGGGTGTCACTTCTACTACGAAAGTAAGCGTGACCGTTGGTTGCTAGCATCAGAGTTAGTAGATGCAATGAGGTTGTGGTTTTCCACCCAATTCACCTTTTGCTGTACTTCCTGTAAATGGTTATGGTTGATCTCTCTTTACATCCAGTCAGGAATATGTTGAGCTTTTTGGTTGGAGAGTTCTAGTGTGACCTGTGGTGTTAATATTGGTGCGAGATAAATCCGTTATAGTTGACTGTACGATCTTTTTTTTATATCCCATTGCTTGGTATTGATTGGTCAGACGAATGTAGAATTTCTAGCACTATACAATATTACTACAAAGTAATTTTTCCATCTCGTGGTCTTGTGTTTCACCGCTCGCGTTGCAGTTCTTGGTTCCATCTCTTTACCTCGCTATTGTATATTCCAGAATCCTGACGTAGCTTACAGTTGGTTACATACTCCCTAATATCTTGCGATTTCTGCTAACATCCTCAACACTTACCCTTTTTCCTCTCTTCACACCCATTGCTGCCACTGCCATTCCTCCTTCAGTCCTTTCCCCACCTTTGTTGCTACTACCCCAATGTGCTGCCACCTGTTCTCATTGGTGTTAGAATGTGTCAATGACACTGACAAGGCCTATTGAACCTACCTTTTCATTGCCTCTTCTCCTTAAGACAGCAAGAGCATCTCTCTTCCTTAAGGAGGCAGAAGGTGCTCTTATCTAGCTATCTTTGTCAATGACACTGGCACTAAACTTTTTCCTTTCCCCTCTTCCCCTTAAGTTAGAGATAGTGAGATATCCTTACCTAGCCGTATTAATGACAACAGCAAGGCTCACTGGACCTCCCTTCTCACCTCTTTTCCTCAAGCTAGCGGTGGCAAGTGCCTCTATCTAGTCATCTTCCTTGTCTATAGCGGTTCACTGTTGTTGGAGAAGCCAACATTGCTCTCTCCCTCCACCTCCTAACCACTCGATAGGCTTTTTTCTCGCCACCAACACCAGCCAATCACTCGATGCTGATCCTATAGCTTCAGCAGCACCGCCACCCAACTACGTATTCTGTCACCCATTGTTAGGGCACGTGCGCTGCCTTCCATAGCCACCCCTCTAGGTATGAGGAACTTTCTCTTCTTCTCTTTTCTATCCTAAACCCTAACTCGTTATGTTGCTATTGGTCGTCGGAGTTCATCGGGATTGCTAGAGTTGAAGGAGGAGGTCTGGCACAAATCATGAAGTAGATCATATGGTAAGGAATTTGTAAAGGTTTTGTGCTCAATTTTCTGTCAAACATGACTTAGCAGAGCTGATACTAAATCTTTCTAAGCTTCCTGAATTTCTCATCTTTGCTTCCGTAGTTGTGTAATTAATGTATTGCTTGAGAGGCACCTCTCGACATCTGAATTAACGTACCACTTTTGCATTTCCGTGAATCTATTTTCTCAATCTTAACACACACACCAGTACTACCTCTCGTTCAATCTTAAAACACACACAAAAAAGATTACCTCTGGTTTTCATTGTACTTAAAATTTTATGGTTCTATGAGTGAAAGAATTTGACATATGTAGGTATATTACATAGGTCCAATACTTAATTTGACCTTTTTTTCTCAGCAAATCTACTCCTTAACTCCTAGCTCACAGCTCACACCACTTCCAGCCTAGTAGCTAATTACCTTAAATCTTCTAACTCTAGCCCACTAAATACTACAGAAGACACAAGTAATTATCGACGCCTGTAATGGTTGAGTGAATATGACACCTCTCGATGACTCGACTAACTGCCTTGAAATATGATACATCTCCCTTACTCGACCAGAGTTCGTTCATATTTTTTTTTTCAAAAATTCTGCTATATCAAAACAACGCAACTGCATAGCGTGTTACTCCTAACCAGCTACCTGATGTCGCATGCCAATAAAAGGAACAACACATCCTTCCCCGCATGCTTTCCCGAGGAAGGACAGCACGCTAATCCTGCGCTGCCTTCCAAAAAAGTAACAGCAGCGCCGGTGCAAGTTTTTTCTCCTGCTAGGATACCCCGAAGCTCAGTCGTCTTCACCTCCCAAAACACCGCCCTTATAGGGACAAACCAGAAAAGGCGACTTATAGTTTTATTTTGCTGCGTCTAACGGTTGATCTATATTTGCATTGGAGTGGCATAAAGTTTAAATAGATTATGCATAACTAATTTGGTTTGGTTACGAGTTATGAAGATCGTACATGCGTTATCTCTACAAGTACCAGGCTGCCAACTCAACTCGACATATGCGAAAATAATTTAGGGTTTTACCACCTTCTCTGTGTTATGCCATTGCACGTCGCTTACTTTGTCTCACTTGCCAGTGTACACTAGTGAATCGGGAGAGCAGGTATCTAAAACCTCATCCTCATGAAGTGCTGCATCAGGAGAGGGCGAATAAGGTTTTGAAAGTAGTCCGTGTGACTATTCATTTATCAACCATAATAGCTTATCTTTTTCTTCGGTCGACTACAACACATTGTCGTCATCATCCTATACCATGTGTTATTTGCGCGATACTAGCTGCTACTACTATTAACCCTCTAAAACAGGACCGTCGTTACGCATACATCATGTTTTCTGTATTTGATCTATTTATGTTGATTACCATTGTATATATGTTTAGATCAGATGATATGGTTCTGTTACTTTATGTGATTAATGTTATGATTTATTTATGAAATAAATTAAATCTATATTTGCTTATATTTTCAATAATTTAAAAATCTTATTATAGACACTATGTTTTTTCCATTGCTGATTTTGCCGATGCACCGAGACTAGATAAATTTACCGTTATGTACTTAGATTAGGATCGCTTTATGACTAATGCCTGTAAAGTGCTGAAGGAGTTATCTCTACAAAACAATAGAAAAAAAATCAAGAAAACCACTATTAGCTTTGTGGGACATATTCTTAACGTTGACGCTAAGGAGTTGTGACGTAAATTCGGTGCTACTGATACTAGCAATGACTTCTATGACATTGAGCAGTTTCACGACTTTAACATGGCTAACAACTGTTCTATGATGAAACAAGCTCATACAATATAAACTACTTCCCGATAAATTTGTGGCTAAATGTACTATTGCAAAGCTATGGATCGCCTCTAACCTCTACAAGTACAAACCCATGACTACTATAGGCTCCCTAGCTAGTTAGTGCTCTACTGTACTAGCTAGTATGTGGTTCTGTGAATGTTTGGATAGTGGGTTAGTGTCTAGTAGACTTTGAATTGTCTCTCCCCATCACTTGGTCAGCTTCGCTGTAGCTTGTATAAAACTATTAACCATAGCGACAATAAAGTTATTCACTCTTTGGCTGTTCATGACTAGTTACCATTTGAGTGCATGGTTTGCATAGGTGCGCCTAGTTATCCCCTCATTGTAGCAATTTACCCATAGTTTCCACTACCGTGAAAATTAATGCATGGTTTAACATCGATGAGACCGTTTTCCTATTAGCCTTGAGGTCGGATCTTCTACATGTCAGCCCAAAATGGAGGTTAGATCTAGTGACACTCAAGGACAGCGTGGGTGAGCACAAGTAATATGAATGGTGCAACATACGCTTTGGTACATACGAGGCCAGCTACCACGAGTATACTTGAGTGAGAGAGTGTAATGAACTTATTTTCATCGAGGTGTTAAAATACTATTCATGAAAATATAGTTCTTTTGTGTGTTGTCTTGTGATAGTGCCAAATTTTAATTTGTTTTCCTTCCTTGGGTATAAAAAAACAATCCGAAGAATATTAATTTAAAAATATTCCAAATTCAAATCTTGAAGTTTGAATTTGCACATTTGAGTATGTTCCAAAAAATTTTCTATATTTTATGTATATAGTATTTGTTCAAGTTCTAAAAAGGAGATTCAATCAAAATCCAATCTAGATTTGGACCTATCTATATTCTTAAAGTCTTTTTGAATTACAAATTCAAATTTCCCTTTCAACTCCCTTTTAAGTTTCTCTCCCAACCAGCCTCTCAAGTATTCTTCAAAATCAAAATTCGGCTGTCATAGATCAAGCAAGTTGATGAGGTTGGTGCGTGGCTAAGCCAAACCAAGATGACTCTAGTGTGGCACTGATGTGGCGAGCCATGTGGGATGAGCTTAAAAGAGGATTCCAACGCCTGATCAGATGGAGGATGGTGTGCAGCTAGTGCCATCAAACAACGGGGATCTAGAGAGACATAAGCTAAAGCGTTAGCAGTGGGCAGTAGAGCCTCAGAAGGAAAGAAAGGGCCCATAGCTAAGGAGATTGTTTGAGGTTTTATGTAATGTCAACGAAGGTATATGAGGTCATCGATATGGAACATGAGCCACAATCGAGATGCTGGCTCATAAAGTAGGAGAATTATGGTGAAGGCTAACAATGGTCTCAAATTGAGTGTCTTTTTCCTTAGTTTGAGGTGGATTGAGATGGAGAATTTGAAGCCTTTGAAGTGCCCTGATCACAACATCGTGGTCGTCTAAGGCAATGGAGCACCAAAGAGGGAGAAAGGTAGTAGCCTAGAGGTTTGGAAGTTAGAGAGAAAGCAGGAGCAGAGGAGGTCCTCGGCTATTTATACATACGATGCAAAGTTGAGGATAGTTAGGGAGGAGGTGGGAGTAATAGCAAGTGTGCGGGCTCTATTCCAACCGACATGTGACACCAATGATTGCAGTGGGTGTGAGCAACAGTTGTAGTGTGTGCAACATGGCTGTACTTAGGAGGGCATACATGGTCCCATTTGTCGTGCCTGTGAATGTCTCTAGAGGAGCCCTATGCACTTCTGGGATGCCTAGTTGACTTGCTAGCAGTCGCTTTGGGTGTACAAAGTCTTGATATAAATTAGGCACTCAGGTCCTATATAATTACAGAAGTGGCAGTGACGGAAGTGGGTGTTGCATTATGCAAGTTGCCTGGCTTGGCAATGTATGGTCAATTAGCGCAATAATGTGGTGACAAGGCGGCATCTTGTAGCCTTATGTGAGGACCAATAGACAAGCGGGTCCCATGGCGAAGAAAAACTATGCCATGGCACATGTAGTCATTTAACATAATAACTTTCGCATACAGTCATGCTAAGGAACACGGGTGTGTGAATGGCGATGGTGGTGAGTGAATGGACATGCCATGGTTAGCATCAACACAAGGCTGATTTGGTTGCGAGAAAAGAGGGATGGCATGGTCATCTATGCAGAGTTGGTGTGGCCAATTACATGTTAACTAAAGTGAAAGTGGTGGCACTATACCACAACACCAGAGAGGACACTGTTATCTATTGGCAAAAAAAAAAATGGTGCCACTCTGGTAAAGGTAATGACAAAATGTCCATTGGTATAAAATTAATTCATCCGAACATCATCTGTCGGTAAAGATTGATGGCAGATTATCTGTTGCTAATTGGATGGCCCTGTCTACTTGTCTGTCACTATATATAATAAAAAAATTGGTGTGTACTAAATAGTTTTGACAAGATGGAAGAACCGCCATGTGAAAAAATTGAGCTCGAGAGTAAATTCTCCTCCTCTCCCACTCTCACTCTCTCTCTATCTCCCCCTCTCCCACAAATAAGCTCTCTTTTCTCACTCTCCCTTCACATCTATGGCTCAAATTTGAATCCCCAATCCAAACCCTAGCTAGCAGCAGCGCTACCTTCCTCACTCCTCCTGCTCCGCCTCCCTATAGCTCCTTTTCCTCCCTATTGTTGGTTGCCTCCTCCATCAACATCCATGATGTGCATCCATTGCTTCATCCATGAGATACCACACAACTGAGTCCACCATGTCCACAACCACAAGGAGGCTCTTGCATGGAGCTTCTAGCTTGTCACACTCAAGCACCAAATAGTTCAAGTGTTTCTGTACCTATGTTATGGTGTAGTGCGAGACGTGGCTCATGTGGCCTCTCTTAGGCCGAGAAAGAGAAATAGAGATAGAGAGAAAGATTAGACCGTCGCGGTCATGGCATAGGTGGGAAGCAAGGGAGGGGGCCACAAAGTCTGGGATGGGAGAGAGGAGAGAAGAGGAGCACTTGGGCCAAAGGGAGAAAAAGGGAGGGACAACAGAATTTATTTGTTTACAGGGAATGATTGGAGAGTGTTTGTATTTCTTAGGTTTTCACAAAATTGTTTTTCAAGCGCATAGAATTACTGAATTAGTACTTCACCTTTGAATATACTGGAGTATTGTATTTATATTTTCCTAAAGGATGCACTGCTAGCATAACATGTTTACTTCTTTATATCTGGCTTGTCTAAGTAAATTTATATTAGCTAAAGATGAGGGTAAGATCTTGAATATAAATTAAAATACCGATGACACACTTATAGGGGCCAACCTATCTAGCACAGGAGTTTTGGAAGAAATTATGGGGTAACTAATATTTTGGCATGAAAAAATCTCAGCACGGTTAGTACTACTAAGGTAAAAGATGTTTACTGTAGGCACAGGGCACTAGTTCTCACTATTGAAGAATTGTCCTCCCTGATCTCTAATGGCAATGTACTAGAGATAACATGGATAGCTAGGATAGTGCCATCCAATCAATTACATTCGTCCGTTTCTCTAGTTAACATAAACCTAAGTCACACACCAAAATACTCCATTTGATCACAAGATAGTAATTCTAAACTAAGCTAGGTGAACTAAATCCAAAGCAAGAAACCTACAAACTTTAAATCGCAGACTTTTAGTCTAATGCACATGTGTAACACCAGCTATTTTTTTAAAAATATTAATAGTGTCATTTAATACTGTCTTTACTCTACAAATTTCCATTGGTCAAGTTTTTAATTTCAAAAATTTTGACCGTACCAAATGGAATCCCTTCAATCTAAGAAAATTTAAATTTTATTTTCAAACCTCGACGGACCAACGAAGGTTCCTATCCTATTTTAAAAAAATATCCACTCATATTCAGTTTCCCTCTTATCTTTACACCGACAAGTCATCATTCTATTTTATCTCTAGCCTAATTAATGTGACTACAATCATCATCATTTCACTTAAGAAATTACGTATGGGGAAAATGGCAAAAGCTAGGATTTTCCCAACCTTGGATCTTCCATCTTTTCAAACAATATCACAATTGTCTTTTCTAGTCGAAAGCACAACCTCAATCATCCATTTTTGTCTCCAACAAATTGATGCACCTGCCTTCACCCATCTTTTCACCTATGGAGCTACACATCCATATGATACATCTGTTCATGAAAGAGACAAGCAACAAAACAACCATGTGTGTAGCCTCTTTATTTTAATTGCGTCACAGGCCAAAGCACACCCACTCAAGCCATCATCTCCCTTTTCGATGCATGCACAAAAGACAAGCTATAGTGCAGCAGCCTAGCCTTATAGTCAGTATGCATGTTAGCCATCAATTGCTAGCTAGTCATCACACATGAAGCTCTACATGTACCAAAGATGCAGGAAAAGTAGCTACAGCCCAAAAGCATGTATGCATGCATTAGCCATAATGGCCTAGCCATCGGTAGCTACCATCGCCTTTCTAGCTCCTATCTAAAGCCCTTGAAGACTAGTTGAGTTGTAGCCCTATGCATGCATGCACATGAGTCAACCAAGTAGTAGCAGGCATGCTCAATGCTTTATTTAGCCTCGTGTCCAATCTGACACAAGCAACAACTAGTCAAATCGTGTTGACGACAAGCAGCACCATGTCCTATCACGATGACTGCGGAAGGCCACTCGAGTACCTTGCATTATTTGCAACACTAGACACATGCTCGTTGTCTTCTAGGTGTACGCGATGATAAATAACTATAAAAACCGCCCTCCCAAACACCATCTCCCTCCTCCAACATTCCTAGAACCATCTTCTTACCCCTAAACCATTACTCCATCTTCCAAAACACCTCCTCCACTTTGCCATCACCATCGCCCTGCTCTCACCCACGGAAGGTAGCAGCCCTTCTTCCCACCCTATTTCTCCGTGAATATTTCATCAAGCTTTTGTTAAATTATATATCCCTAAAAAAATCCTTTAAACTTCAAAAATCCATATCTTTTTATCCGTGACTCTATTTGACCTCATTCAAGTCCCAAAATTCTTTTAAAATCCTCATATTTTCAATCGCACTATATTTTACGTGTTCATTTTTGCCTCTAGCAATGGTTTTATATGTTGTTTGTTTTCTCGCATATAGAGCCCGAGACCGATAGAGGGTTCGCCAAGGAGTTCGACACTTTGATAACTGCTGTGGACCAAGGCAAGCCTCCTTGAACACTTCTTGCACCTGTATTTTAATTAAGTATTTTGTTTATAAAATAGCATGATTAGGATGTACTTTATTTGCCATTCGTCCACTATTTTCATTTGAATCATTGGACCCTCTTAATGGTTGCACTTATAATATAAAAACATGATGATGCGAAAGTTAGTGACTTAGTGGCTTGACTACGCACCATCCATAAGGACTGGTCCCTTTGCGAAATTGATCCAACCATAAAATACTACAACCACATGGGTAACATTGGATGTCCCTAGCAGAGTAGGTAGCTAAAACATGGGTGTCTTGCATGTTAACAGTTGAGGAATGCTAGAATAAGATGATAAAGGCGTTCTCTTGAGATGAGGGTTTGTCTTAACCGTGAGATACGGTTGGTGCTATATGGCGCATCCTGAGTAAAGGAGTGCCTAAGACTAGCATGATATTTGGTTTTAGAGAGTGGCCCAACTATGTGACATAGGATGTCTATGGTTTGGTTATGAAAAAGTCTTGTAGTGAACTCCCTCTTTGTCGGCTATGTCTGATTCACATGCGCTGGGCAAAGCGGGATGTTCAAGGTATATGGGTAAAGCACATACCTTTGTAGAGTTTAGTTAAATTGTTTAAATAGTCATGCTCATGGTCATGGGTGGATATGAGGTGTTCTTATAGTGTAGTTTTATTTCTAAATAAAAATTTTTGTGAAAAAGATTTATGGGTTGGATTGTCGTTATTAGAGTTAGCCTTAATGGTGAACAACCAACCTTCGTGGTTAGGAATGAGTTTATGTGACTTTGGGTGGTTGTTGGCACCAGATTATGGTTTGGTTGGGATGGATAGGTTGATATACCGAGAAGGTTAAGGGTCGAGATAGCCGGTTATGAGCCGAGATGGATCAGATGGTATTTTTACTTTGGATAATGAGATGGCAAGTTTTAAAAGATACTTTTTATTTATGATTATTGTAATAGGTTGTTGCAAAGCAGCCTATGGAATGAAGCGATTTGTGAGTCTTGTTCCAAAAATAAAACCTGATTCACTAGTGTTTTTATAAATAATCGTTTAAAAATCTCCTTACCTAACCTTATGGTCTTACATATACTTACTAAGTACAAAAATCTTCTTGTTTTAAAAATAAATATTTACCTAACCTTATGGTCTTACATATACTTACTAAGTACACTAAGTACACACTCTCACTATCATATATTTATATATAGCTAGAGCAGGATATATCGACCTCTCTATCAAATTCTACTTCTAGCAGCAAATCGAATACGACTTCTCTGGGTTTAGGTCTAGTTATCAAACTAAGACTATGGTTTATGTTCGCCGTTTTACTCTTAGTGTTTTATGTTATATGACTTCTATCGCTGCTCTTCCATTTTTGCTTTTGCTTATTCTATTTTACTACTATTTCTACTATTTCTCCTATTTCTCCTAGGATCTGAGTGTATGAAACTAGTGTTGTAATAAAATTACTTTCTTAATTTTCACTATTATTCTGTCTGTGATTAGCAGCTTATGGTACTTATAGGTAATGTTGTGACAATACCAAACAATTTGGACAAGGGGCAGGTGAAACAAAATATTATCAACATTAATTCCACACTTCTTTACATACACAAAATTGATCACCTTCTCCAATTTCTTGTAGCCAATTTTTGTGCAGTACATCGTTGCTCTTTATGGTGAAAGCTACCATACAGATACTTCCATTGTCATTCCTAGCTTCCTTGCAGTTCCACAGGGTTCCATTCATGCCATCTAACTGATGTCATGCAGGTGTTTCAATCCATTGAGAAGCCACCCCACCCCCCCCCACCCCCCCCCCAAAAAAAAACGCACTCACACATACACACTTACACATCCCACTGGTCGATAAATAGTCTTCAAGTTTCTATAGCCGATGAATGAAATCCCATCCTATCGGCTGATGAATAAAGATTTCTACTCCACCAGCTGATGAATGAAGTATAAGTCCTATCAGCCGATGAATGAAATCTTCGGTCCCACCAGGTGTGCCAAAAAGTATGTTCGCGCCGGAACTCGCGCGCTCGGCACGAACACGCCGACGTCTGGGTGGTCTGCTTAGCTCCAGTGTAGCACGATCGACTTCTCTTTGTGACTCGAGGTACGCGCGTCGGAGCCCGTAGGGTTCGCTTAGCTCCGGCGCGACGATGTGGGCGTGGACGTGCCAGTCAATTTGATACTATAATTGACAAGGAGGTGCGGTGAACGGGTCAGTCGGACGATTGGCCGATACGAGCTCTAGCTATCGGCTGGCTGCCGATAGGATCGAGTTGGTCATCGGTCGCGTCCGGATGACTCTTGCTATTGGCTGGTCACCGATAGGTATTGAGACGCTCTTCCATCAGCTAGGGAGCTGATGAAGGTACGGATAGATATTGACGAAGGACGTGATGACTCCGGGTGTAGCGAAAACGAGATCCTAATCCATCGGCTGCAGAGCAGATGGAGGCACTGAAGGGTATTCAGAGAATAGCAAAGCGCGCGGGATCCCTTCTGTTTGTCAACGGAAGCTGTAGCGGTCATCCATCGGCTAGAAAGCCGATGAAGACATATGTGAACTAGCAAGAAATTATACAAAAGACACCAGCTGCAAAGCCGATGCCGCTCTGGATATGGCATCACGAGACCTGTCACCCGCCACGATGACCCCGCTAGCACCGAATCTCGAAAATCGGACCTAACCGAGACAATACGAGATCAAGGTCAACGGCAACGGGATGGTGGACGTCGGATTGGTTGTGCTGAAGTAAGGGCGAAGCGAACCCATCAGCTAGCTGAGCCAATGAGACGATGTCTTTCCAAAAACAGGCGCGCATCAGCCTTCCAGCCGATGCGCTTGGTGTGGTGCTCAAGGGAAGTCTCTAAAGACTGGTGCGTATCGGCTGAGGAGACGATACGCTAGGTGTGTTGCTCAATGTATAGATAACTCATGGGCTAACACTCCAATGAAACGCCGTACAGAGACCTATAGGCCTAAAGCTCAATCTACCGTCGACACTCTTATAGGTCAAACCTAACCGATATAGCACGAGATTGATGATGGCAGAAAGAGCTTGATAGGTCAATAGACCTTGCACGAACGTGATGCGATACATTTGATCGGCCTAAGAGATTGAACCTAAATGATATAGCCTTAGACAGAGCAAGATATATCGAGATAGTGGCGGGACTTACCCCTTCGCCAGATATCGATGTTAACCGATGCAGCCCTGCATTGAGAGCCAGACCCCGCCGGTAAAAACCTAGATGAACTAGGGTGGCGATGCGCCGAAGTGGTATTGATTGAAAGATCTCCTTATTACACTCTCCCAGGGGTCTATATTTATACCCTAACATTATAGAGTCTGACACATTTACAACAAACATCGGACGTTATTTCTTAATAAAGATAAAAAAAAATATCTTTAAGAAAGTTAACTAAACTAACTAAACCTTACTATCTATATAAGATACGATTTACATGGATAGAATACCCTACCATGAGTCCTATGGCTCCTCCTCAGATTCGGCCTCATTTGGATAGTCTTCTGGACCGAATCATTTCTTGCTTCCTTCAATCGACTTCTTTCCTATAGCAATAAGACTTTTCTTTACTAAACCGATCGTCTTTCTAATCTTTCCGTAGGCTTACCAAATTTTGACGTTAACAGGATGGTGCCAGTGGGTTGAGCATAATGGTGTTGAACGAGTGCACTAGGGATTCCTGATTCCACGAACCACCATGGATAGGGTTTTAGGGCGTGGGTGGTGTGGACTAGGGTACTGCCGAGGGGGTGTAAAAGGCTGACGAGGCCCTTAGAAGACCAGCGTAGGTCCCTGGTAGGTCGAGGAAGGCAGCGTAGGTGATGAAGCCAAGGTTCCCCCGTAGTATGAGCTATACTGGGGAGGGCCATACAATGTTAGAGTGATTGAAATGATTGACTGTATTCTATATCATGTATAGGGTATATATAGGCAATCAAGGTGGTATGCAAGCCAACCATCTGGGCATAAAATTACAACCATATAATTAGAGAAACCTACTATAATTATATTATATTAACAATCTCTAACTAATTCATTTGAAACTTAATGAATGTTGAAAATATATCAGCGACATCAGTTCACTTTTGTAGTCTGAATTTACGGGTTCGTAAGTTTAGATTGATGTTTGGGTGGTAGTGTTGATCCTTGATGTATAGCAATCAATCTGCAAGGGATCGGATCGCTAAAGGTGATTGAGTTGTTGATGACTTCACGTTATGTTTCTTTGTTTTGCTTGGTGTGAAGCAAATGTGGCAGCTCATTGCAATGCACACAAGGCTTTGCAAGGGCCATCTAGCGGGTGGTGGGTGAAAATATTAATTTCAAAAATTTCTCATGATGCTTTCTTGAAAGATTGAAATCTGTGTCAGAGTCTTTTACTGTCCTTTAGAGTGAATTTTGCTACCTTCTGGTAGTGTTATCAAGATTTACTCAAACCCTGATTACAAACGTACCTTGTTCTACCTCTTAAAGGACCCAAAAATTATTGAACACTTGTGCTCACCGTCAAAAATCTCGCGACCGGGGAAAGACGATGGCTTGGTCACATGAAGGCCTGTGAGGTCTACTTAGCTTCAGTGCAGGCCAGTAGGTTTCTCTCCGTGGCTCGAGGTATGCATGCCGGGGGCCATGGGGTTTGATCGGCTTCGGCGCGAGTGTACGGGTACGAGCGTGCCAGTCAATTTAACCTTGCAATTGACAAGTAGGTGAGACGAACAGGTCCGTCGGACGGTGGGCCGATACAGGCGCTCGCTATCGGCTGGCTGCCGATAGGATCGAGATGACCAACCGTCGAGTCCGGAAGGCCCTTCGCTATCGGCTATTTGCCGATAGGAATCGGAACGCTCTTCAATTGGCTGGGGAGCCGATGAAGACGTGGACGGGTGTCGACGAGGGATCGGCTGCAGAGCCGATGGAGGAACCGGGGTTTATCTAGAGGATAGCAAAGCGCATAGGATCCCTCCTGATAGTCGACAAAAGCAGTAACGGTCGTTCATCAGCTAGAAAACCGATGAAGACACATGTGGAATGACATGGAATCATGTTAACGACACAGGCTGCAAAGCTGATGCCGCTCTGGATATGACAGCACGAGACCCGTCGCCCACCGTGACAGCGCCATTAACACTGATCCTCGAAGATCGGATCTAACCGAGAAAGTGCGAGGCCGATGCCAACAGCGACGATACGAAGGACGCTGGATCGGCTATGCTGAAGTAAAAACAGAAACGAACCCATCGGCTAGCTGAGCCGATGAGAGGACGCCTCTCTGAAGGTGGGCACGTATCGGTTGGGAGACCGATGCGCTCGGCGTGGTGCGCCAAGGGAAACCTCTAAAGGCCTGGCGCGTATCCATCGAGGAGTCGATACGCTGGGCGTGAACCTCAGAGCATGTATAACTCACCGGCTAGCACTCCGATGAGATGCCGTGTAGAAAACTATAAGTCTAAAGCTCAATTTACCGTCGACAGCCCCGTAGGTCGAACCTAACCGATGTAGCACGAAATTGACAACGACAGAGGGAGCTTAACAGGCCGATAGGCCCTGTACGGTCGTGATGCGATACATCTGATCGGCCTAAGAGGTCGAACCTAACCGATGCAGTTTTAGACGGAGCAGAACATATCGAGATAGTGATAGAACTTACCCATTCGCCGGAGATCGGACCTAACCGATGCAGCCCCACGTCGAGAGCTAGATCCCGCTGGTAGAAACCTAGATGAACTAGGGTGGCAATGCACTGAGATTGTATTGATCGAGAGATCCTTTACATGTCTCCAGGGGTCTGATATTTATACCCTAGGTTTAAAGAGTCCGACACGTTTTCAACCATCGAACGTTATTTCCTAACAAAAATAAAAAAATATCTCTGAAGAAGTTAACTAACTAACTAAATCTTCCTATATAAGATAAGATTTATAAAAGATAAAATACCCTGTCATGGGTTCCACGGCTCTTCCGCAAACTCGATCTTATTTGGATAATCTCCTATTTTGGGATCGAGCCTTCCATTGTTTTAATCCGATCGACTTCTTCCCTGTAGCAATCGGACCTTCTTTCACTCAAGCCGATTCTTTTCTATCCTCTCCTTGGGCTTATCTAGATCCTGTCGTTAAAACTTCTCCTTCGACCCGACTCCATTTGGATAGTTCTCTGTCCTCAAATCGATCCAATCTTTCACTATCGGCTTCTCTACAGTACCGATCAGTTTTGTCTCACAAGCCGATCGGTATTTTTATCGGCTTAATCAAATTTCGGCGTTAACAATGTGCCTTCTCTTCTCTATACATGCAGAAGTGGTTACCCCTGCAAAAAGAGGACTAGGTCGCTCTGAGGAGTTGGAGTGATGAGTTGACTGAAAGATTAAGGCAGCTGCGTCCAGTGTTGCTGCTGATCGAGCTATAATCCCTGGCGTGTAGCGATATTTTTCTCTTTTGTTGGTTTTGTGGTTTGGTCAGTTTGGATGAGATCTGGTGCTGTATCGGGAGCGGAATCCCCAGTTTGCTTTGTGTGTTTTTCCTTTTTTATGTTTTGTATAAGTCTCTGTCTGTCCTGTGGGCTTTCTTACAAAGCCGGGTCAATGAAAATTTGATCTGTTCTAAAAAAAAGAGGAAAATTACTTGGTCAGGGATGTCAAATTTGTTGAAATATGCTTCCGGGGCCTGTACATTAATATTATTTCACCATTTAATTTTGTTCTTCTCATCTTTCATGAGAGTTCGTAACAGCTGCACCCTTTACTCGTGAATTGAACAATGGAACCTTTGATTGTTTTTAGTCTAAAACCAGATATAAAACTTGTCCTTAGCACTTAAAAGCTTACACGACTTGTAGTTTCAATTTTTTGGAGTGTTTTTGACATATGTTGCATCCAAGTTCAATCTGAAGAGGGTGGTCAGGTCCACCCGTAATATTGGTGGCGTTGGACATAATTCCTCCCATTTTCTCCCATTCTTTTTTCCATTTATTTTCTATAGAAGCACATGCTAAGCAGATGCTTATAAAATCAGTCATGCATGGAGCACGATCGGAGTACAAGTTAGTCGAGTTGAGTGTTACTCATTCCTGCTATACTCTCACACTCCTATTAGCAAATCAGCTAGGTTTGTGTTTCCACTAATGGCTGCATGTCACACGTTCAGCGATTCATATATAGCTGTATTATTTGGGCACGGTAGACTTCAGGAATCTATCACTTGCACGGGTTCAGAGCAAACCCTGAATGTAGCAAAGGTGCTGCATGCAGTACCAGCCATCTTGATGCACCAATGCAGTAATTAGCTGCCCTGCCTCTCGCCAACCTCAACCTGCACAAGCAGAGGACACGGTGTAATGGGAAAAAGGAAGGATTTGGGAAGATCGTGGTCATCCACAATGGTGTGTGATGATCGATCCGTTTGCCTGGGGAAGATAGAGACAACAAATAACTCCGAAATGCAGCTCCAATTTGCAAAAGATGAGTAGTTCAATTCCACTCGTACGAGTGATGTAATGTTGTGTGTTGATACGGCTTCCCTCTGATTTCGTCATGATCTCTTGCTCATTGATCATGTTTGCATAGAAGTACTTGATTAGGTCGTCATAGGTGCATGGGAAAATTTAGTGTGTGCACATGTAAATAGGCCGTTGCTTGCTCTTCGGACTAGCAATATAATGTGGCCTTGTTTGGATGATTCTTTATCTTTTTCATATGATGGCACTATCATGAAGCATCTGATTGACTTTATTTTACTTTTTTCTTGATATCTCTGCATATCAGTGAGAATTGAACTCTACTACCATTCTCTTATTCACTCTCCTTGTTCTTTTTACTTGCTATAAATGTTGGCAACTCAGCACATCTACCTAGTAGAGAGAGATCAATGGAGCCACATAAATAGGAAGATATGGATTGAGTTGGTTTATAGATGCGCTGATACTCATAGAAGCAGATGTTGGGTTACGGATAGAGTATGATAGTAGAAAACAAACATTTTAACCAATGAATCAGAAAACCAAATGAATTTAGAAATAATAGATTGTTACTATGTAGAGCTGGAAGGGGTTGAAGTAGACCGATCTGATAAAGTGCACGCTGAGATAGAAGCAGTCAAACATAGTGACCCACTTGTACTATTTCCTTCTCACATAAATATCTCCTTCTCTCACGAACATGCCGTTTAGCATTATAATGTAGTAGTGCTTCTGTTGGTATCCATACATCTAGAATGCCGAAAACAATTTTGCTAGTACTCGCATGCTGCTAGGACTTGTCTCGTGGGGAGAGGTGCGGCTAAGGCTTTTCACATGTCTTTCAATTATGTAGTGTCGCACTTTGAATATATAGAGTTTCTAACTGGGTCTTTTGTGCCTACTAGTAACTCTGTTTGGATCTCTATCTAACCCGTTAAGTGTGTGATTTGATAAGTTCACATATATCTGGTTGCAACTCGAAAACATATTTTTGATCCACATGTCTATAGTGGCTCCTAGTAGGACATACTAATCCGTCGATTGTATATAAAAATCATATTGGCTAAATCTATAGTGTATATATGAATTTTTCAACCTCACTATATTGATTAAGCTCAAGCGTGAGATGTGTGTCATCCTTTTAATAATTCAATCGTTCATTCGATCCTGTATTAGATTACTTAACCTATAATTAACTCCTCAATCACTCAGCATACCCATATCTTCTTTAATCTATTATATCTAGGGTCTAGATATCTCTCTCCTATTAACTAAGAGAGAAAAATCACATCTTAATTATTTACACCTTACTATATATTTCATAATAATTAAGACTACTTTTATAACTACCTAATTACGTTTGGTAGTACTTAAGTGAGTCACAATATATAAAGAACCATGACAATATCAAATTTAAGAATTCTATACCAACACAATTAGAGGCTAACTGATATCATATCATGTACATCTCATGCAATATCTGTCTATCCAAAACAATATGTCCTCTAACATATATTTATATTATTAATTTAGTATATAAGACTTATCAATAATCAATATATGTACGGATCTAATAATTATATTTATTTTAAATTTGATATAGTTAAAAATCATTTAGAAATAAGTTGCTCATAAATAAGTTGTATATTCATCAAT
Source organism: Oryza coarctata (assembly GCA_030770085.1). Classification (NCBI taxonomy): domain Eukaryota; kingdom Viridiplantae; phylum Streptophyta; class Magnoliopsida; order Poales; family Poaceae; genus Oryza; species Oryza coarctata. The sequence continues at coordinate 7,608,221 of CM061483.1, read as the reverse complement.
AATATATCTATTTAAAAAATAGAATAACACAGGCTACGTTATAATTATCTCTATAATTATCAACATATCACAGCATGCTACTGAGATCACTCATCTTTATTATTCAACTATTGCTCTGCAACTCAATTCGTGTGGACTACTCTAATTGGATTATTTAGGCTTGGGAGACATCTGTAGATATCAGTCGGTGCACTCTTTAATTTTGAATAGCTCTTCTTTGCACCTCCTCATGTCTAGTAGATTTATGATGGTTGTAAATAAAGAGGGGATGCAAAAGGTAAACTATTATCCCCTAAATTAGTTATCAAAAGGACAACAATGGAAAATAAATAAGTTCACAAGAGTAGTTAATTTCTAATCGTTCTCTGTACTCTAAATTAAGTTTAAAAAGTGAGGTACACAGTTTAGTTACTGCCAACTAACTAGTACTAGTTTTCCATCATTGGTGCGAAAACATCGATCCTAACTTGTTTACCATAGCCAAAGGAAACAGGGTGCCCCGGGTGGGCGCCCGATCTTCTGCCCTGGATCTGGCTCCCGGCGTCCAGTATTTTCCATAAATATTGTTGGTACAATTCCAGCCAAAACAGTTTTTCAAAACGGCAAAGCCCAGACCATGCATTCCCTGTAACTGAGTGTTCCAAACCAGCAATATCTTGATAGTCCCATCAGTTACACACAAAATTCACAAGGGAAGCATGAAAATATGTTTGACATTCCATGAAAAAACAACGGCCAATGCATACCTAATACTTTTTGCACGCTGTTATATGAGCTGTGATTCCACAGAAAGTAGGCAAACAGTCCGTGAACAGCACACAAATTGTTACATCACCAAGTACACAACAGAGCCAATGCAATGCTGGTCACTTACAAAAAAAAAAAGATGCAAGTACACGGCAAATATGCATGATGAACATCACTAGGCCTACAAAAAAAGGTCTGAAAAGACTATGCATGATATCTGGTTCCATTTGATACATGAGTTGAATCGGCAATGTTATGTTCTCTTGGTAGTCGTGTTCAACCAATACCAGTATGTCAACTCAAATTCTACCAACAAATGCTCCAAAGTACAGAAAACGATATGATCATTTGGTGTCAATGGCTCAAAGCACCATGGTAGCATATAGGCTAAAGATTTTGTTTACCAGAACCAATTGCTCGATTACACACAGCAGGACTGTATTATATCTTAAGTAAGGAGAGCATTACCCAACCAACCAGCTCTTAAAGGTCTAAACGCTTCTCGAGCTTCTGGATCTCATTCAGGAATATCCAAGTCATCTGCACAAAAATCCTCATTAGTTAAGCATGGTAGACTGTGGACACGTGATGTTGTCTACTGAGCAGAGAATCAACGTGAAATATTTGCATTACCATGACATGTGGTGCAATCCTGACACAGTACACAGGAAAGCCAGTGTAGAACTTAAATGGGCCTCCACTCTTCAAGGTCTTCATGGCACAATCAAGAGATCCACTGTATGGATACTTCCCGGAAGAATCAGGCTGCATCTTTTGAATCTGTGTCTTCACATAATCAAAGGGTAAACTGCAAGCAGATGCAAAGAACCCTGAAACAGCACTGGCCCCTGCAAGCAAAATATAAAATCTAGGAGGAAAATCAAACATTTGATGCACAAACTAAACGGCAGAGTGTATGATGAACTTTGAGATGCAAGTAAATAGCTCTGGATATGAAAGGAGGAGCTTTCATATTGATGCTATTAAGAGAGGTGAACATGCGCATCGACCGCCGATGGGGTCAAACGCAGGTAGGCACGCATACACTCCAGCACCCTGGTCATCTGTGCTACACACAACTTTGAATTTCATGATGCAAATAAACTTTTGTGCCTACTCCACACATCTGATGCACAAACTAAGCACATGATAGTATACTTTTGGAAGGCCTACTATCATGCGGTTACTTTGAAGAGGTCAGCAGAGTTTTCAATTATAAATTCAAAGAGCATAACCAAAATATAGATCATGAAGAAAAGCTAATAGTATTAGTGGAACTATATGAAGACATCTGAAATTTTTAATTGATCAGCTTCATTCTTTTGTTCCCACCAGTCGATGAATTCATGCCCTAAAGAAAATTGCAAGCATTATGTCACTCTGGATCTACATTCCCAAATGCTTGAAAAATTATAGATTGAGAACAGGTAAAACACAAACAATGCATGAAACCAAAATTGGACGGAATATGATCTTACCAAGAACAGTAGTAACTTCTCCAGCACCAAGTTTGTCTCTAAATAACTCCACACTCTGATCATAGGATGCAAGCATGCCCATATTTAGGGACATAGCCCTCACTACAGTTGGGCCTGCGCCCTTCCAAAGTGCTAGAACACCTTCATCAGCAACAATACGGTAAAGTGCATGAAAAGCATTCTTATAGTTGCGCCTTTGGGCTGCTGGCAAGGTTGAATCAGCCTGCATCCTAATGAGTGCCAAATCCGCAGGACTACCAACACATGCTCCAATTGCTCCGGCGGTGAGGCCAATAACAGCTTTCTGGACTAGAGGCAGTGGCTTCCCATCATTTGCTTCAATTGCTTTGTTTGTTAGAACCCTGAGGAAATACAGAGTGAAGAGAGGTAACCAAATAACACAACTGACGTATAGGAAGATAAGATCAGATCAAAACAACTGACAAACAATGCAAAAGTGATTTTCCAGGTTGATCTTCATAATCGTAGTCATAGTAAAAGCCTAACAATTAACATATCCTGCTTGGCATGGAGTAATGTCAGAAAACTGTCCTATTAAAGCATTGTTTCTTGATAATTTGGCAAAAGTTTGAATATTCATCAGAGGAGTTGATGGGCACCGACACTAGTACTAGGACTTTGAATCCAGCTGGGTAGGAGGTTAAACACCTCCTGACCACAAGGCCAATGCATGTTCCCTTATTATTGATTCTCTCAAGGATTCAACGGTTATATTTTGCTGCGGTTTCCAGAATAAAGACAATATAAACTTTACCTACATTAGCGAACCTGCTTGAAAAACTGTTCAACATGACATGACAATACTGAAACAAAACCATTGACAGATTTAATGGCTACTACAAGTGAGAAGTCCTTCAGAGGCGCACTTACGCTCAGTATGTTTGATATTCTTTATCTGGACACCAGCCAGTAGGTGGCTAGGGGAATAGCGCATTATTAACTTAGGCTGAGTTTGCTAGACATCAGGCAGAGCCATCGCTTCAAAAACAAATATATACATCTATACAGGACTATTACAAGATCCAAGATAGTATTGCACTTTGCTATTGAATTATACCTACAAAAACTGCAGGTAGTCAATACAAGATGATATTGTACACTGCTGTTTTATCATTCAGCTCAAAAGAACAGGAACACTATTGATTCCAAATTTGTGAAGTTAGTCAAAGCTGTTAATTATTTGATAGTCACTTCCAAACTTACTAACAAAAGATATTTTGGGCTAAGTAGTAAGTACAAACCTGAAGGATCCAAGACGAGCGGTTGTGTATGTTGCTTGCCTTAGCAAACCAGCAGACAAGCCCTGCACAAAAAAGAATTTAAGCAATAACAATCTGCACTGACAAGAAAACAGATGATTTACAATATTTTATAAATATGTTATAATAGATATTAGCAGTCAAAGGACAGTTTGGAGACCACGTAATAGTCATTTTAAACTTCAGAATGTATATCAAGTGGTACAAGACTGCAAGGTTCCAACCAGATGATGTTACTGCTGGTTCAATACTTGTGAACATGCCACATTACTGGATTACTGCACAATCCAATTATTGGAAATTTCAAGGTACAGGCCTTAAGAGAACAAACCTTGTAGAAGGAACCAATTCCCTCATTAGCAAGCATCTTCTTGGTGACGCTAGCTGCCGAGCCCTCACCCAACTGGATCCTCACCTGCACAAACATTAACAAATTAGTAAATGCTTGGACCTTGAAACAAATACTATCCCCCAAAACCTCAACTCAGCTGGAAACCCAAATTCAAGTGCTAATTAAGGGCAAGAATCAAGCCATGAACGTGACAAGGTCCTGGCAGTAATTATTAGTACCCTCTACAGACACATAATAATGTTGTTTTAGAGTCCGTAGAGTCAACATAAATTGACTTTGACCATAAAAATTGGTTACAAGATAAATTTTGGTGTAAAAAAATGACATGGCCAAGTTTGTTATACGAAAAGATTTCATAATATCACACTAGTATAACTATTTTTGATTTATGCAAAAGAATTAAGCAGTCAAAGCTGTCTTACTGACTTAAAAAAGTCTAAAATAACATTCTTATGCGAATGGAGGGAGTAAACAATTTCCTACAAGACGCACAAGGGAGCTCCTTCCTATTGTTCCATTTCCTGAGTCATGAAAAATATTACAGGGCAGCATCTTCTCGATGCTGAGCTAAACAGTCGAACTAGCAATAGGAGCCAGCGCTGAAATCCTGAACACGGAGAACTTGTTATACTAAAGAATGCAAAAAACTGAATCCTAACCTTAAAATTCGTCAAATACACTCAGTAACTTAAAATCACACTCCCTATTTTAGTACGAAATCGTTAGAATTCCATCTGTACCCAAGCAATGAAACAGATGGAGACGGCAATGCATCAAACAGCTCATCCGCACAAGCACATGTGAGCCATTCCGAACAAGCCTAGTACACCAACTAATCTAGCGGAGGCGGGGAGGGAGCCCGGTGGCCGTACGTGCCTTGACCATGTCGATGGGCTGGATGACGCAGGTGGCGAGCATCCCGGAGGCGCCGCCGTTGGCGAACGGCTTCACCGTCTTCCACACCCCGCTCGCCGCCGCCGTCGCCGCCTGCGGCTGCTGCTGCTGCTTCGCCTCCGCCATCTTCTCCTGAGCTCTCCTCAGCCGGGCGCTGCAGCTTCGCTTGGGCCTAGAGGTGGTGGGAAGGAGGCGAGAGAGACGTGTCCAATCCCTGGGATGGCTGGATACCGTTGGCCTTTTTATTGTCGACAAGAGCCACGAATAATGAAGCATCTCTTTCATTTTTTCCCTTTGGATTTGGATAGCTTGCTTGCCTCTCTGCGTGTGTATGTGGTTATCTCTGTTCAAGCGTTTTCTTATCTCTGTTCAATCCTCCACACACCTGTGCTATTGGGCTGGGCCCAATTTTGTTACTGAAGTTCATCGCTAAGACGATTACGCTTCGGCACATACGTCTGACTTCGGTTTCTCCCAAATTTTGTTAATTTGATTTTTTTTAAAAAAATTATACGAATGTACCGTAATTATAATATAGTAATATAACTATCATATAATTATAATGTTGTAATTCACACACACACAAATATATATATATATATCCCACCTCCAAAAGGATCAAGCTAGTGTTCCCTATTGCCTCCTCTCTCATCTCATGCCGGAGAATCTGATGCATGCATGAGTGTTGGATTCTAATTTCAGGATCGAATAGTTTTTTTTGCGGGGACAGGAGATTTAGTCTAAACATGATGACTAATTCTTAATCTAAAGTGGAATTTGATGAATTGGCCGGTATGAATTGAAGCCATTAGAGCCTCCTGTTTCTTCTTCCTGCTTCTGATTTTGCTTTTGTCTGTCTAGAAGTAAACCTCCAGCACCATCTCACAGCTTGATGTCGAACGTGTCGCCGGTGGCAATTCCTTCCTTATTGCCTTCTGCTCTTCTTCTGCATGGCATTGGATTACGCAATGAACTCCTTCCAGCGATAAATCGATCAGGCTCTATGGTTTAGGGAATTAGTGAAGGTTTTGGTCGTCACCTCCTCCTAGCATCTGTTCCCCTTTTTTTTATTTTGTGCTAGTGGGTCTTGGGAGCAATTCAGATTTAATTTTAATTTGTTATGCCATTGATTAGGGATGGGTGCGCCGCGGCTAAACCGTGTCTAGTTTACTAAGTTTTTTTTTCCTGGCCGGCTCTACTTTAACTGAATAAACCACTGATTACCCACAGTTAAACCACGGATTACCCATTGGTTGACAATCTATATCCATCCCTACCATATCATGTCATCTCTCCTATGTGTTTCTTACTTTTAAGGGAAGAGGGAAGAAACTAATGGATTAGCTCCAATTGAATTTATACCTTCTATATATTTATAACCCACTAAGTATGCTTCACTAAGTATAAGCATAGTAATTATTAGTATATCCTAAAGCTTAACTCAAATATATCACATCATTTATAATTTATTATATTCTAGAACGTAACATGTAAACTATACTTTTATTATTTTTATAATATTTCAACCCATATTTATCTATCATTTTTATAATAATCCCATAGCCGAGAGATCTAATTTGTATGAGTATAGTGCTGATACAATCAACTGAGACCTAGGGTAAGAAAGAGAGTGAAGTGAGAGCGTTCGCAGTAGTTATATGTGGATTATCTCCGTTCGATCAGTGGACAAGCACAAAGTCGACCATATATATTTTCCATGATTTTCCAATTTTCAGCTTTCACAGTGGAACAATAATTTCACAAAGTAGGTAGTTGTGTCCCGGCATGAAGTATAAAGAGACACATGTCGGAGACAGAGGCCGTGAAACCAAATTACTGGGGGAGGTGGCGAATCGTTGGTACCAAGCCTGGGCTCCTGTTTTAGGCCATATAAGGAGCGCTACAAGAGATAAACGTTGTCGGGACGAGCAGGGTCGACGAAGCCAGGAGGCTACTGGCAGTACACTGTTTGCATCAGGTGTCTATGAAGAAATATATTCTTCACATTGAGCTGGTGGATTGGCCAGAAGCGTAAGGCAGCAAGGGTCAGAATGACTCGAATTGAGGCAGGTTTGACAACGGGACTGAATGTCTCGTCGTAGTTGACGCCAGGGTGCTGAGTGAAACCGTGAACTACCCAACGCGCCTTGTGGCGAGCAAGTAAACCATTAGAGTGGAATTTGTGCTTGAAGATCCACTTGCCTATCACTACATTGGCGTTGGGAAGGTGAGAAACGAGGTGCCAGGTCCCATTGTCAATCAACACCTTGTACTCCTCGACCATGGCCGCACATCACTAAGGGTCGGCCAAGGCGGACTGGTGGTTCGCCGCGACCGACGAGATGTCAAAGTGGGTGGCAGAGAAACCGTAGCGCTGAGTACGGCAAAGGGACCCGGTCTAGAATTGAGTGACCATGTGGGAGGTAGTCGGGGTGGGGGTGGTCACGCAATCCGAGGGTGCCAGTGGCCGGAGGGTAGACTGTTCAGAGGCTGAGGTAGTAGACACCCGTGACTGCCGGCAGTGCAGCTGGTGGATGTTTCGGACAGGGGTAGTCGGGGCAGCGGCCGGTGCTATTACATGGGAAGGTAGAGCTGGAACCTATGGTTAGACATTCTGTGTGGCTGGTCTGCGCAGAGGAATGGTGAGATTGGCCAGCAGGTCCTTGGGTATCACCGGAGTGGGCCATGGATGCTAAGTGCCATCGCGGGATTGAGTTGTAGGAAGGCGTGTTGGTACAATATCCATAAGAAGGAAGCCCAGGTCATTAAGTGAAGACTTGGGGTTGGTTAACTCAAAGGGGAAGCAGGTCTCATTGAAGACAACATGATGAGAAATGATGATGCGCCGAGTGGATAGGTCAAGGTAGCGATATCTCTTGTGGGAGGAGGGATAGCCAAGGAAGACACTGGCGATGGAACATGGGGCAAGCTTGTGGAGAGCCATGGCTGTCAAGTTGGGATAGCAAAAGTACTCAAAAATACGAAGGTGAGAGTAATTAGGAGCCTTATTATGGAGGAGAGTATGGGGAATGGCATAGCAAATGGAGTAGCAAGGGCGCCAATTTAGTAGGTATGTTGCTGTGATGAGTGTTTCAGCCCAGTAGGGTGCTAGTAAGTGGGCGTGAAGAAGCATGGTGCGGCTAATATTGTTTAGTGTGCGAAGAATAGATTCGGCCTTACTATTTCGGGGGGAAGTGTAAAGGCATGAGAGTCGGAGGTGGATACCACAATAATGAAGGAATGTTTGGATGGTGTTGTTGACGAATTCCATCTCATTATTGGCCTGTATTGCTTTGATGACGAGGTTGAATTGAGTAGAGACATAATTGCAAAAATCGATGATGTGAGCTGTAACCTCGAATTTGCGAGCAATGGGAAAGTTCTAGTAGTAATGTGTAAAATCATCAAGCAAAATGAGATAATATTGGAAACCCAAGATACTTGCAATAGGAGATGTCCACATATCACAGTGAATAAATTTAAAGGGCCGGGAGGTGAAGAAGCTAGAGCTTGAGAAGGGCAGCTGCACATGTTTGCAAGCTGACATGAGTGGCAGATAGTGTGGATTGGTCTGTTACATTTAATGGACATGCTATGACATAGAGTGTCAACGGCGGTAGGACTGAGATGACCAAGGCAGAGATGCCAAAGGTTGGTGGAGGTGGCGAGACTAGTGTTATGAGTGGATGGTGCAGTGAGAATGGTATAAAGGTCGTCACCACTATTACAATGAAGCATCACGTGTCGGGTCGGGATATCCTTAATAGAAAAACGAGCGTCAAATTTGATGGAGCAATTGTTGTCTCTCATGAATTGATGAACAGAAAGTAAATTGTGCAAATGGAACAATTAAAACATTGTGAAGGGGAAATTTTGACACTGGTATTGGAAGGAGAGAGTCGCTGTGACATGTAATTGGCAGGGTTTGCCCATTGCCGACGAAGGGGGAGGAGGGAGGATGTTGAGAAAGGAGTATACCATCTGAAGAGCTCATGTGAGATGATGCGCTAGAGTCTAGTACCCAGGGGTGCTGATTCTAGAATGTCATCTGGTTGAGAGCAGCGACAAGGCCAGCCTGGTTCCACGTAGAAGCCGGCTAGGAGCCGGGCAGGGATGCGAGAGTCTTGGGGGGCTGCATCGGTGTGGATGCCAGGTGTGCCTAGGGAGGGGCACCGAGAACCCCTAGCCGCCAGTTGTTGTCTCCATGTGGCTGCTGCTGCATTGGGAAACCTTGAGGTGCTCAGGGGTTGTAGCAAAGCCAGGAACCCATGGGTACGGCCTGCTATGGGGAAGTAGCAGTAGCATGGCACGGCTGGGCTGGGTCGCAACAAGTCTTGCCCTTGCCCTTCCTCTTTCCACTGCCACTAGCTCGGGTCCTGTGGCTGTTGCCAAAACCATGGTCGCTAGAGGGGTTGCTGTGGCCACTGGGAAGAACAGTGCTCACACGGAGTGGCAGCCGCTAGGGCTAGTGCAGCCAGGGCTGGCTACGCACAAGGAAGGCGATGTAGGAGATGGTCTTCTCATCGTTGGCCAAGCGGAGTTCCTTGAGGACCAGCATATCGTGAGCTCTGGCGAACGTGGAAAGAGTGCTGGAGTTGGCGATATCGTCGGCAGTGTTGGAGAAACGAGGATTGAGACCTCGTTGAAGGGTGAGGATGAGCTACGAGTCTTTCACAGGATGGCCAACGTCATGGAGGGTAGCGGCCTTGGTTTTAAGGCGCTGGCAGTACGCCTTGCACCATGGAGTGGAAATCATTGAGTAGGAAGATGGCGTGGAGTTGTTTGTTGGCATAGAAGATCCTCTCGATGGTCACCCACAAGTCGCGGGCGGTTGGGTCAGTGTCGTCCATGGCGAGGTTAAGAATGGAGTCGTTGACGGAGACAAAAAACTAGCTATGGATGCAACACTCAGTGACCTCCCACTGGGGGTCATCTGGTTAAGGAGGAGCGGAGCCGTCGATGTGGGAGTAGAGGCCGAACTTGCCATAGAGGATTTGAAGAAGACCCACTTGGAGTAGATGACGTTGAGATATAGCGAAATTGGGACATGAGACTTCACATTGATGGCGTCATAGGGAGGAGAAAACACCAGATTGGCCTAAGCAGTGCCTAGGGCTCCAATGGAAAGGTCACCGATGACAGCAGAGAGCTAGGTCCTACAGTCGACAGGGGCCAGAGTTGAGAGTAGGCATGGTAGCCATTGTGGAATGGTCACCGGGAAAGTGTGGACGCCGTGTGAGGGAATCACGCATGGGGGCGATGGTGATGTTCAGCGGATGGGTTCCGCGTCCGCGACAAGAGAAAGGAAGGGATGGCGGAGTGACGCGCATGCGCAAAGTATGGGCGCGAGGAGTTGAGTTCGCATATGTGGGAAAGAGTTTTGCGTATGCGAAGCATAGAGTGCTAGGACAGAGAGACGCGCGTGCACGATGTATGGGCACGGATGCAAGGAGGGTGAAGGAGCGGGCGTGAAGAGGTGAGTTCGCATCTGCGGAGAGAAAGATTGCGTTCGTGGTGCGCAGGAGACGACACGTCCGCGCGTGCGCGACGTAAGGGGCGGATGCGAGGCGAGAAAAGGAATGGACATGAAAAAGGCGAGTTTGCATCAATGAAGGTTCATGTCGGTAGTACGTAGGAGACGATACGTCCGTGTGTGTGCGACGTACGAGGTGGACGTGAGGCGAGAGAAAAGAAAACTATCGCAAAAGGGGCGAGTTCACGTCCACAGAGAGAAAGTCCATGTCTGCGGTGCGTAGGAGACGACACGTCCACGTGTGTGCGACGTACGGGGCGGACGCGAGGCAAGGGATAAGAAAGCCGATGTGAGTTTGTGTCCGTGGCACGCAGGAAGCGACACGTCTGTGCGTGCGTGTCGACTGGTGCGGACGTGAGGCGAGAACAAGGAACGGATGCGAATGGGTGGAGTTCGCGTCCACGGAGAAACTAGTCACGTCCACGACATGCAGAGTGTGAGGTGAAAGGAGAAACGGATAAGAGGTGGAGTGGGCGTGGCTGCAACGTCCGCGACGCAGAGGGGCCAATGCAGCTGCGACATCCGCGAGAGGATGAGTCGAGCGAGAGCAAGATGAGGGGTAGGGGGGAGAAGTGGATGAGAAGAGGAGTGGGTGTGGCTATGACGTCCGTGACGCAGAGGGGCCGATGTAGCTGCGACGTCCGCGAGATGAGGAGTGAAGGGGAGGAGGCGGACAAGAAGAGGAGCGGGGCAGCTGCGATGTCAGTGACACAGAAGGGGTCGCGGGGTCACCTGCTATTGCCTTCTCCTCCTCCTCACGTGGGTCTCCAAGCCAAGCCACCTACCTCACGGAAGATGAGTGAGAGGAGATGGCGGCCGTGGCAGGAGGGTGGTGGTCCTGTTAGTGAGTGTGTGAGGTGGTGGCGCGGCTACGATGGTGGATGCACCGGCTTTGCGATGTTGGTGGAGGATGAGGGGACACGTGTAGAAAGGAGAGGATGAGGCGAATGAGCGTGAGAGGACACGTGCATGGAAGGAGAAAGATAGACGGACAGGAGCGGGGGGATTCTGGCTCTGATACGATGTAGAAGAGAATAGAAAGAGGGAGAGAGAGAACTCACCACATCCAAGAGGGGTGATCCTGTGTATATATAGTTAAAGGAGAGTGTATCTAATACTCATCACGTGCAGGCTCTTCTGAGTTTTCAGTTAGAGTTGGTTAAAGGGGAAGCATAGACAGGCTATGGACATGGAAAACCATGAGAAAACGGAAGACGCTCTCACCGGGTGAACTCATCCTTAATGACCAGCAATGGCGAGGGATGTGGACAGTGACAGATAATTCTTGTTGTCTTCGGTCACAAAGGACGAGCTCGGTGTTAGGCCTCTTCCTCGAGGTATGGTGGTGTTGGTGTAGGCATGTGGCATGATGTGTGTTTTTTTAGCATAGCTAGCCTTCCAGTGCTATAATATTGTAAAACGTTGCTTCACTTAATATCTTAATACAAATATGTGTAACTCTTCTACGTATTGACGGAAAAAAGCTCATGGCTCTGTGAACTACATTCGGACTGAAGGAATTGTGAAGTACCTCACCGGTTGAGGAATCATTCCTCGCAGTTGAGGAGGTGGTTTCCGGCTGGATGCGGAGACGATGGCGCCGCAGATGCTCATCCGACACAAGCTATGAAGAAGAGATTGGCATGGCATCGTTAAGGGCGTTTGACGGTGATGGAGTGGTCATTTTCGCGGTGGAGGTCAGAAACAGTGTCAAAATTTCAGCGGAATACTCACTGGCACCGGTTAAGGGTGCACGTGTTGTAGCCAAGTCAGAGCCGATCAGCAGTGCAGGAGCTACAACAACCCCGGGAACCCCTATAGATGATGGCGCGTTGTACATAACAGAGATGTGATTAAAGAAAATAAAATGTGAAACGAAGGGGTTGTCAAAATTTCTAGAAGATAATCGATATTGCAAAAAACAGTGAACTATCAAATAAGACTGTCAGTCGAGTAAGAGGTATTAATATGATAAATTCAGAAGTCAGGGAACTAGTGCCATACCTCTTCAAATTGAAATGTTACTTATTCAATGTTACTCCAATTTCCTAAATCCCAATTAGAAATTTTAATTATTCAAAACTCTAACGTACAATCTAGAACGATATAAATAATCATCACTGAATTTGAACTCCGTATATTAATTGGAAGAAGTCAGACAAATGGAAGAAATCAGACCAATAGATTCTGAGAAACACATTCACATACAAAATTCGGAATAGAAGACTTGTTCCATATGCAAATGATCTACCTCTACGTGCTTAGGTTGATCACAGAAGACCAGATTCGCTAATAAGTAGGTTAAACCTATTTTGTCACACCATAAAACTGTTGCCGACGGTCTGCACCCACATGAATCTCAGGGTAACACCTTGGTTCAGTGTAGTTGTTAGAAAATATTTTAATAAAATGCCTAGTTAAAAAATTTAGCTCTGTGTATTAACAATATAGAGCCAAAGATATCGATAATCTTTCGCTTATGAAAGCTAGAGTAAATTTGATGGACTAGAGCTTACACATATTTTGCAGTAGTATAACGTGGTAGTAGATGAATTGACAAATATGGGATCAAAATGATAGTCAGTTCTAACTGATTTATTTATCGAGCATTTCAAGAGCCATCTATCTACAAAAAGCCAGCACCAAAGGTAACAAAGGGAAGAAGCCAAGCAGGAATTAAACCTGACTAATGTTGAGGTTTTGATGGTACGTCACGACTGGATAAAGCTATTTATGGAGTTTTTGGTGAATGATGAGCTCCTCCTAGATCGTAGCGCGGCAGAGCACATAAAGTGACACAATAAAAGCTATGTAGTTTTCAAGGGAGAAATTTACAAAAAGAGTGCTACTGGGATATTAATGAAATACATTACTTCTAGTGAAGGAAAACAATTACTATAACTAATCCACTAGGGTATTTGCAAAAATCACATGACTTCAAGAACACTAGTCAGGAAGGCTTATTACCATATATTCTTTTGGCCGACTACTGTCACTGATACTGAGAAGATTGTCCAATCTTGAGAAGGTTGCTAGTTTTTTACCGGACAAATTCATATTATAGCTCCAGAATTGAAAACAATGCCCATTTCTTGATCTTTTGCTATATGGGGACTTGATATGGTCAGCCTTTCAAAGAGGCGCCAGGATGGTTTACTCATCTGTTTGTGGATATGGACAAATTTACTAAGTGGATTGAGGCCAAGCCAGTTGTGAAGTTAGATGGTGACAAAGTTAGGGATTTCATCCCTAGTATGATATATAGATTTAGAGTACCTAATATAATTATAATTGATAACGTCACTCAATTTATAAGTGGAGTTTTCAAGAAGACATATGAAGAGTTTAGCATCAAAATTTATTTTCCTTTTATGGCACACCCAGGAACTAATTGACAAGTGGAACAAGCCAAATGCCATGTAGCTCCAAGGAATTAAAACTAGGTTATTTGATCGGCTTTGCCCGTACGCTAGATGATCGATTCAAGAATTGCCATAGGTACACTAGTGGTCGCGCCGACGCCCGGGAGGTATGCTTATCTCCAATGCAGGCCGGTTGGCTTCTTTCCGTAGCTCGAGGTACGTGCATCGGGGCTCATGGGGTTCATGTCGGTTCTGACGTGACGGTGCGGGTGCGGGCGTGCCAGTCAATTTGACCTTGCAATTGGTAAGGGGGTGAGGCGAACGGGTGCTCGCCGCCAAAAAAATCCCACGACCGAGGAGGGACGGTGGCTCGGTCCCACGAAGGCCTAGGAGGTCTGCTTGTCTCCAGTGCAGGTCCTTAGGTCTTGAGGTTCGCGGGCGTGCCAGTCAATTTGACCCTGCAACTGACAAGGCGGGTCCGATACAGACGCTCGCTATCGGCTGGCTGCCGATAGGTTCAGGATGCTGTTTGATCGGCTGGGGAGCCTATGTGGACAGGTGTCGACGAGCGTTCGACCGTAGAGCCAATGGAGGCACCAGGATGTGCTCAGAGGATATCGAGGCGCACGGCATCCCTTCGGACACTCGAACAGTGATTCATCAGCTGGAAAAACCAATGAAAGCAGATGCGGCCTAGGCGATGATTAGCACCAGAAGGCACGGGCTGCAAAGCCGATACCACTCCGGATATGACAGCAAGAGACCCGTCGCCCGCCGTGGCAGCGCCATCAACACCGAACCTCGAAGATCGGACCTAACCGAGACAGTACGAGGCCGGGGCCAGCGGCGATGATACGGAGGACACTGGATCGGCTATGCCGTAGCAAGGATAGGAACGAACCCATCGGCTAGCTAAGCCAATGAGGGGGCGCCTCTCTGAAGGCGGGTGCGTATTGGCTGGAGGTCCGATACGTTTGGTGTTACGCGTCGTGGGAGGCCTCTAAAGGCTGATGCGTATCGGCCGAGGGGCCGATGCGCTGGGCGTGAAGCACAGAGCATGGATAACTCATCGGTTAGCACTCCGATGATACGCCCTGTAGAAGCCTATAGGCCTGAAGCTCGATCTACCGTCGGCAGCCCCGTAGGTCGGACCTAACCGATGCAGCATGAGACTGACGACGGCAGAGGGAGCTTAATGGGCCGATAGGTCCAGCACAGACGTGATGCGATACATCCGATCGGCCTAAGAGGTCGGACCTAACTGATGAAGCGTTAGACAGAGCAAGACATAACGGGATGGTGGCGGGACTTACCCCTTCGCTGGAGATCGGACTTAACCGATGCAGCCCCGCGTCGAGAGCCAGAACCTGCTGGTAGAACCTAGATGAACTAGGGTGGTGATGCGCCGAATTTGAATATGATCGAGAGATATCTTACATGTTTCCAGGGGGTCTATATTTATACCCTGGATTTACAGACAGAGTCTGACGCGTCTACGACCATCGGACATTATTTCCTAGTAACAACAAAGGAAAATATTCGTAAGGCAGTTAACTAACCAGCTAAACCTCACTAATTGAGTAAGATTACAATTTACAAAAATAAACACCCTGCGGTGGAGTCCACGACTCTTTCGCAAACCCGGTTTCATCTGAATAATCTTCCAATTTGTAACCGAGTCTTCCTTTGCTACAACCTGATCGGCTTCTCCATTGTAGCTATCGGACCTTTTTTTAGTCAAGCCGATCCTTCTTCTTTCTTTCCTCGGGCTTCTCGGACCTGATCTCGATTGGACAATCTCCTGTCTTCAAGCCGATCCAATCTTCTACTAATCCGATTGGCTTTTCTATAGTTCTCCATCGGCTTTGTCTCAGTATCTTCATTGGCCGATGACTACATTAAACCCTCCATCGGACCTCTTAGCCGATCGGCTTTAGCCACATCGGATCTCCTAGCCGATCGGCTTTAGCGCCATCGGATTGCCCAGATTTTGGAGTTAACACATGCCCCCCAATTTTGGAGTTTGCCAATAGACTACGAAATTCCGAGCCATTAGAAACCTCCGCAAAACAGGATGACCTGTTAAAACCCACATTAATCGGCTCAGATCTCTGCCTAGGTCGTTCCGCCTCTATAAAATATGTCCCCTCAGCCTTCTTCTACACACTTCTTCTCATCAAAAACCCCAAACCTCGACGAGCTCCACAGGCATCCGCAAATTTCTGCGAATCTCAACGAGCTCAGAAGACCGAAGGCGAGCTCTCGCAGATTTCTTGATCAGCCGCTACTCCTTCATTTGCGCAATGGCTTCCACACACATAATCCCTGAGGTAACCATTATCTGCTCTTTCATCCTATGTTTTACATGATTCTTCCCCATCCCGATTTCTCATCAGTAGTCGGGTTCTGGTTTCTATAGGATCTTAAGAGTCAGATCACTATTTCAATCTCTGACCGCCTTGGTCACTTTTTTCTTGGCCCTATGGGTAACGAGGATCTAACTGATTTCATCAACTCCAAAACAGAAAGGATCCCGTTCAAGAACTCATCCATGGCCATCACCGATTGGGCTCACAGCTTCAGATCCTGGCCAAGCAAACTCCCTGAATGGAGGAACTGGTACCTTAGGGTTTCTGCGTCCAAAAAGACTTTATGGGAGGATCTAGAAATAGACCATTACATTAACCTTTCCTTAGATGATATGGAAAGCAACGAACGTCTACTTGCATCGGCTTCTTACTTTTGGTCGGACATCTTAAATGCCTTCATGTTCAGGCATGGGCCGATGACTCCCACCTTGATGGATGTTACTATGTTGACCTGCCTCAACACCACCCACTACATGAACCTTTTTAGTCTCAGATTCAAACCTAAGCATCGACTAAACACCAAGAATGTTGGAGGTTGGACTAAGTACATTTCCTTGCATAACAAATCCTCCAGCCCAGTCGATAAAACTTTGATGTTAAAGACCTATAATGTCACTTCAAAATATTGATTGCCTGTAATAGAATTTGATTGCCTCTGTTAATTTTTCTTATATTCCCTAAAGGCGATATCTAATTATATCAGCTATCTGTAGCCAATATAACCATATTGGCTTTTTGTCCTAAAGAAATATTAGAAATCAAACACACTTAGCCAATTTAGATAAACAATACCATTAGCCGATAGAACACTATCGACTTTTTGTCTTGATGAGAATTAGAAATCGGCCACACTTCGCCGATTTAGGCGTTAACTCGAAAGCTAGGATAATACTTCTTTAGATACTTTCCATTGAGCGCTTTGGCAAACTTCTCCCCTTTAAGACTTTCTAGTATATAAGCATTACTAGGCGCATAGTGATTGATCCAATAGGACTCTTCCTAGTTTGGTTACTATTTTCCAAACTTATTATCTCTAGACCCAATCAGCAAAATCAATTTCCAAATAAGATCTCCTTCAAAAAAATATTTAGTCATCACCTTTTTGTTGTCATGCTTGGCGACCTTGGTTTTGTTCTCCTTGATCCTCTCAAGTGCCCTTAGCTGATTCCAAGCCATCAGGTTATAATAGACATCGGCTGTCAATTGATCCTGTAGAGATAACCTCTTGGAGCCAATGTTAATTTTCCATAGCATAACTGCTTCATATCCACATACCAGCTGATATGGTGGTACTCGAGTAGATCCATGGCATGTCATCCGATAGGCCCATAACAAATCAGCTAATGTAATGTGCCACCTCTACGATTGTTCAACATTCTTGCGTTTGATCAACTTGCTTAAACTTTTGCTGGAATCTTTAACTTGTCCATTAGCTTGAGCATAACATGGTTACAAATTTAATAACTTAATCCCCATACTAGCGGCAAACTGTTGAAACTCATTGCACACAAAGACAGAACCCTGATCGGTGATAATTGTCTATAGAATACCAAACCGATATATAATATGTTCCTTCATGAACTCCATCATGTCCTTAATGGTAACTTTCTATAAAGGGATAGTCTCTGCCCACTTTGTAAAATAATATGTCACCACTAATATGAATCTATGACCTTTGTTTGATGAAGAATAAATCTGGCCGATCATGTTGATTCCCCAACCTCTGAACACCATGGCTTAATTATTGGGTTCATAGATAATGCCGGGGCTCGCTGCTCATTCCCAAACTTCATTACAATCTTAGCATCCTTTGCAATGCTTGAAGCAATCCTCTAGCATTGTCAACCAAAAATACCCAGCTCTTCTCATTAGCCATCTCATTTTCTGAGTCGATTGATGGGATCTGCAAACACCTTCATGTACTTTGCTCATAACTATTGTAGCCTCTTCTATACCCAAGGATCTTAATAGAACTTCATCCATGGTCCAATAATACAAGTCCTCATAAAGTAATACATAATTAGTAGACCTATGCTGAGGTTTCCTAGAAGTGGATTGTGATGGATTTTGTAAATATTGAAAAATATGCCTTTTAATATCGCTATTTTAGCTTTCACCTTCCTATCCAGCTGATATCCCAAAGCAATTTGAGAAAGATCATCGGCTTCCAAATTTTGCTCTCTAGGAATATGATCTAATGACACCATCTTGAAATTTTTTATTAAATGTTGACATTCTTCATAATATAATCTCAAGACATCATCCTTGCATTCATGCTTCTTAGACAACTGCTTGATCACCCATAAAGAATCCCCAATGATCTCTATCACATCGGCTCTGATTTCTCTAAACAGCTGAAGACCTTTGAGCACCGCTTCATACTCTACTTGATTATTGGTCCAATAAGGCTTGATTGTGAAAGAGAACTCAAAGATTGCCCTTCGAGGTGATATAATCACTAAGCCAATACCAGATTTATGCTTGCAAACCGATCCATTAAAGAATAAAGTTTAAACATATCTTGTTGGCTTATGGCTTAGTGCTCTGGATAGTCCTAATGCTACGTTAACTAACTTCAATTCCCCTCTCATGCACCATAAAGCCCAAGAATTGGACAATTGATACGTCAAAAGTATATTTATTAGGATTCATCCTAAGTCCATATTTCTTCGCCCTTTCTAATACTTTTCGCAAATCGGTTGTGTGGTATTCAACATTCTTGGATTTGACCACCACGTCATCAATATATATCTCCACCTGTTGACTGATGAGATCATGAAATATATAGTTCATGGCTCTCTGATTAGTTGCACCGGATCTTTTTAATCCGAAGGTCATGACTACCAACTCGCACAAGCTAATAATAGCTCCAACATATCTAAATGCACTCTTGTGAATATCTTACTCCGCCATAAAAATCTGATTGTAACCTGCATTACCGTCCATAAAGCTGATAATTTTGTGACCCGATACTGCATCAATTAATAGATCTGTCATCGGCATCAGATACTCATCTTTTGGGGTAGCCTTGTTCAAATCCCGGAAGTCGATGCATATTCTCAACATTCCATTCTTCTTCTCTACCAGGATGATATTAGATATCCATTTAGCATATCTGCACGATATGGTAAAGTTTGCATGATACAACCTCATGATCTCCACCTTGATTGCATCATGTAACTCTCCTTTGAATCTTCTTGTAGGCTGCTTGAATGGTTGATATCCCGGTTTGATATGAAGTCAATGTTCAACAATTGATCTGCCTAAACCTGGCATTTTATGGTAATCCCAAACAAAACACTCCTAAAATTCCTTCAACCAATTTATTAACTTTTCTCAGAACTCGATACATAATTTTTTACTAATATACATCGGCCTTGGCCTATCTTCTAGTCCTATATCAACTTCTTCCAACTCATCAGCCGACATAAATCACTGCCCTAATTTTCCTTCAAAATCATCAATGGTGCTTATTAGAGCAAAAGTTCTAAGCCAACTTGCAGGATCAGGTTTATACCCTTGCTGATTACTTTAAGGAAATCTCCATCTCATATCTTGCCGGATAGGCAATCAACCCCCTCAGCTTCCCTGATTGACAGATCAGTTATCGCAATATTGGTTGACTGATCGGCTGGAATCACTTCAACTTGATCTCCTTGCCACTATATGAGGCTCTAATGTATTGTGGAAGGAACACAACAGTTGGCGCGGATCCAGTCTCTATCGAGAAGTAGACTATATGATCCATTGCCATTGATGGCGAAAAACATGGTGGGCAATGTATTGCTTCCAAATGTTAATTCCACATTTAGCATGCCCTTTGTTTTCGATGGATTCCCGCCGAAGGCTTTTAACACTATATTTATTTTAATCAAACCTTTGACAATCTTCCCTAGCTTGTGATATGTAGCATACGACATAAGGTTGATAGCTACATCTCCATCAACTAGCATCTTCGTCATCGGGTTCCCATCTACACACCCTTTGATGTATAATGGCTTTAGGTGCCGATACTTAGACTCTTTAGGCTTATCAAATATGGCTTGATTAGGCTACATCATCAATTGGGCAAATACCTCTTTTTGATCTTCTTCACCAGATGCAAATACTTTATACACGAGAGGCAAGAAAAACACCATGTTGGTTAGAGCCGATGTGTTAACATCGTCATCTTTATGCTTGACATGCCAAATACGTCTAGTCTTTTGACTTCGATCGGCTTCCTCATGGTCTCATCATTGCTTCTTATGCTACTCCTTGTACCACAATCATTGTGCTCTCCTCTTTTAATTCTTCATGAAGATTCTAGACGAACACCATTGGGAATTGGAATTGTATTGTTCTTCATTGAATTCCTTGTTGTTAGCTAAGTTTTGAATGTGGTCTTCATTAATCGACCTTAATTGGCTATATACCGATGACTGCTTAATAGGTGGCCTATTAAATGAAGGCCTCTTCTGCTCAGCACGCTATGATGTTAGCTTATTGCACTCAGGACAATCTTCAATTGGTGGCAACCTCATGTCTTGATCCTAGCAATACTGAAAGAACGGATAACCCCAATGCGAATTATACTTTTTCTTATGGGCCATGGCACACCATTCTTCATCTTGATGTGTGGAATATTTTTCGACCATGTCTGATAAGGTAATTTTTTATTTTCCCCAACGACTCCCTTCATCGGCCCGATCTCTTGAAGACCCCACAAACACCACGTTCACAGGAAAAGGATAACCATCAATCTTCATCGGCATTTTATCTTCAAATTTAATTCTCCCTTGTTCAACAACCAATTGTAATTATTACCACAAAAACTCTGCACTCATTTGTATGATGGGCGATTGAATTATGCCACTTGCGGTATTTCTTCTTTCTAAATTCCTTGACTGACGAAAGTGCATGGTTTGGCAGAAGTTAAATCTGCTTCTCTTGAAATAGTAGATCGAAGATCTTATCAGCTTTATTGATATCAAAGTCATATCTTTTCTTCTTACCGGTACTCTTCACCCAGGGACACAATATGGATTTCTTATTCCTGGTCCACTCTGCCAAACCAACTTCTATATTAGATTCCTCATTATCTAAGTCTGATGCATAAACTTGTAGCTAAGCATACTTCCGATAGAATCTCTCTTTCTTGGCTTCAATGAATCGGTTTTCATGAGCCGATACCTTCTGTAGAAGATATGCCTGCTCTAGAACTCTTGAGATGAAAAACATTCTCTAATCGGAGCTAACAACCCTTGTAAGGTCAACTTAGCTAGCTGTCCATCGCTCAAGATAAAACTGTAACATCGGCTTCTGATATCCTAAAAATATTGGATGTATTCTAGGACTGACTCATCGGGTCTCTATCTAACCGATATTAGATCTATTAGTCTCATCTTATGAATTCTAATGAAGAAATATTTGTAAAATTACTTCTCCATATCAACCCATACTCTAATTGAATTTGGAGGTAATGAAGAGAACAATGTGAAGACCGTTTCAGGTAGGGAGCGCGAAAAGAATGGACTCTCAGTGCTTTCTACGCCCATGCTTCTGCATATTTGGCTAAAAATCAGCTAATATATTTCACAATAGATATGATATCCTGTCCCGAGAATTTAGAGAAGTCCGATATCAGGTATCGGTGTGATAGCGAAATTCTATTAAACCACTCTGGGTAAGGGTGCCGATACATAAAAGTCTACTCCTTGATGCTAAACTGTTATCTAATTACTTCTACAACCCAGGCAGACTAATTCTACTCTCTTTGGATTAATTACCATGTGCTTTTTCATTAAAGTTATATTTTCTGGCTAGAAGTTATTTTTTAATTTTTTTCTGAGAAGCAAGCCATTTGTAGCTTTACACTTAAACCATGCTTTGCGTAGATATGTAATAAACCGTTAGCATACATATGGTGAGGACACAATTAACAATGTTTGAACTCACTTTCAACTGGTTGGAATATCTTCTGAATTAAATTTGACGGATGGACTTGTTATATAATACCTCTGTTGTGTATCTACTTTACGCTTTTGGACATTAAAACAATCTTCAACATACATGTTTTATTATTACTTTTAAAAATTGTTTATTTATAAAAAAAATCAAAAATATAACCATATGAAAAAGTTTTTCATTACTAATATATAATATACAATTTTTTTTTCATATTTTAAGACCACCTTTGATTTTATGGAAAATATAAGAATTTTGTAGGATTAAAATCTTATAGGAAATTTTCCTATATGGTTATTTGAAAACAAAAATTGAATCATATGAATTTTCTATGGAATATCTCATTCCATGCAAGTTTTGGAGAAATTTTTTGTCCCTTTGAAACATAGAATTGATAAAACGTATGAATATGAAAAATTATAGGATTTTGACAATAATGCATATAGAAAACAGATAATTCAAAAGCACATAAAAAATATAGGATTGAATGTTTGAATAGACCGTAGGAAAAATAGGAATTAGAGTTGGAAGATAGAGTCAAAGTAAAGTTTTCATGAGTTTGGATCTTATGCTAACTTTTCTCTAATAGAACGAGAAGCTCAGTAGAAATTTCATATGGCAATAGGATCCAATCCTTTCAAGTATATGGTTTAATTAAACAATCATCTCTATTTCACACATGCATTCCTATTAAAATTCTATCTTTTTTCTATTTATGTATTTTTCTAATCGTATGATTACAGGTCCTAAATCATTATATTTTTACATATATTAGTGATTTAAAATTTTAAGGTTTCACACCAGGCATTGTAAGATGTCCGGATTTCAAGAAAGGATGTAGCATTACGAAATGGGCTAGTTAAACTCAACTCAAACTCAACTTCGATGGGTCTCGCACTCACTAGGTAACGGTATCAAACCGTCGCAAATCTCAAATTAATGTACATCAACCATCGGCTAGTAATTGATTTGGATGCTACCTAGAGCGCTGCTAGCTGGCGCTTAATTAGATGTAGGTGACATTAAGCACAACTGCAACTGAGAGATCCAATTTTTGTGTAAATCAACAAGGTGTATTCGAGCATTTTGAGAAGGATGGCGAGTTCTGGTGCTACCCAAGGCAGTCGAACAAATCGGTCTCGGCGACGTACAACCTGTACCGTGCAGGACAGGTAGCGTTTGCCAACGAGGACGTGATCCAGCTGGCAAACAGAGGCTTTCGCGCATTCCTGGCTGAGAGGCTATCCTCCGACGACAAATTGATCGACAAATGGGTCATCCCTAAAGATTTGCTCGGAGAGGTACCGAATTGATCATGTGCTTCCATTAGTTCATTCCAGTATTTAAACGGTAATCGACGTGGTATCAGATGTACCGCAGTTTTTAGTATTAATATGTTGTGTCTTTTGATTAAAACTACAGCAAAAATGGCGGTACCTTCCGATTCTTAATGACCGTAAAAAGCACTCGTTTAGAAACTTGGTCTCATCGGACAGCAACATTCAAAGCAGGGTTTGCCCTGCTATCGGGTAGGAGGCTACCCTTCCTTCAGGCTCTACCGGTACCCAAGAAATTAAACCGGATAAATTTTACCAAAAATTAACTTTTTGCTTTATTATTATTATTGGCTAATTTAAATTCGTATATACAATTCATATAATTATGACGGTCGAAGCCCAAGTCTCCTGGCTCTTTTCACCCTTTCTCACTAACATAGCGATTATCACAAGGGTACTGCTGTTATGATCTCGCACGTGAAAAAAACTCATCTTAAGACATGCCACATTTAATGAAACACGATTTGTCTCCATACCTTGAAGCCTTTTATCGGGGGACAAATCACTAAAATAAACAGTATGAGTTCTAAACCCTCATAGATACCGAATTCATAGTCAGCACCCTGGAAGTGGCACTAATAAGAGAAATCTGGGCCGATGCATCAGCTCTAATTGAGCCAATGCTTCGAGCAACCCTCATCGCCCCAAGATCAATCAACATCCAAAGAACAAAATCACATAATCAAAACGCCCCATCGCCCCCAAAATCGATTGGCATCCCAATTGACATATCGACAACAAAATCAACAATCAATAACATAATAACATAATCAATATTCTAGAACAAAATCGATATCTATATATCAATAACAAAATCGAAGAATATGGAGAAGGCAACCACCGCTGCTACTCATCATGGGTGAAATCCGCCAACGAACAGGATAGAGAGGGAACCGCCGTAGGTGATGGTGAACGGGCTACCCCCATCGAACCGACTGCACTGTTTAGATTCGGCTAACCCCGAGCTTATGGTGACCAGATCTAGCCACCACTAAACTCTAGATGGCCGGATCTAGCAGTCCTCAATGTCCAAACGGCCACCACCACTGCCTGGCCATCAAGCTGCCACTGAGATCTAGATAGCCATATCAACCACCTCATACTTGCATGCCAATCTCCCACAGAGAGGAAGAGAACCAAGAAAGGAGGAGGCGGTGCAGGTGAGGAGAAGGCGTGGCGGTAATGGTAGAGAAATGGCGGTGCTGGGGGTGAGGAGAAGGCACAATGGCGATGGCGAGAACAAGGGTGAGGGAGAGACGAAGCAAGCAAGAGGCTGAGGACTTAAAAAACAGAGTGAGAGACTGCTTGTTGGTTTGACCCGGATCCATCCCTAAAAGTGCCTTTTTAAAATAATGTCATTTTTATTCCAAATACAAGTACCGATTTATTAGAAAAACCGGTGCTCATATTATCAACACTAGTTTTTATATGGTGTTATAGGTCCTACTTTTTATAATTCTAGACCCATGCGAAGGGTTGAAAGAGCGGGAAAAGCATTTTGTATAAGCTGGCATATATGAGGGTGTCCCCAATTAGGGGTTTTGCAATTATGTACACATGCATTGTAGGAGTAGGCATATACTATAATAGCATAATATAAAATTTTCTCTACCACGCACACCAAGACATCATACTAAGAAGGGATCATAAACCGTTACCATGAGACACGCAGTGCAGCAGAACTAGGGTTGGAGAAGCCAATACAACCATGCGTGCGTCGAGGTAGTAGACAAAATAGTCAATCACCACGATCCTGATGTCGATCAACGCCGCAACGAGCAGTGTCTCCATCAGTATCCACATGTCTGAGACTAGAACGCCGATTGTGGGTGTACTAGCGCTTGCAAACAGCTAGGGTTTTGCTCGAGAGGTGGTGACTAAAGTTTTGCTCAAGCTGAAGAGAGGTATCATCCTTCGACCTCCCCACCTCCATACATATAAGCTTCCTTATTTGGGCCTAAGAGACTATGACATAATAGGAGTCTTCTCGGATCTCTATCAAAATCGACCCTTTATCCGAATCACATTCAAATAAGTATTCCAACCCGTTAAGTGTGTGACCCTGTAGGTTCACGTATATTTGGTTGCGACCTAAAAATATCTTTCCGATCACGCTGTTAATAGCGATCTCTAATAAGGCATATTAACCCAATGTATACTTAAAGATTATATCGGTTAAACCTGTAATATTCTCATGTATAAATCCCTTTGTCTTACATAATTGATCGAGCTCAAGGTAAGACTTGTATCATCCTTTTAATAGCTTAATAACTCTCTCGATCCTATCATAGACTATAAACTACTTGTGAGACTCCTCAATCATCTTAGCATGGCCATGCACTTCCATAATTCATTATATCGAGGGGCCAAAGATATCTCTCCAACATAAAAGGCAAATTATATCTCGATCACTCACATCCCACTATATTTTTTATATCAAACCCGAAAGTTACTCAAGATATCTCTCAAAAACTCCACGTAAACACTACTTGATATTAATTGATTACGTATAAAATCTATCTCAGGGCGTGTAATCTGTTTGTCCATATTATGGATTTGATATCTTTATATCATAATTTATGAGACATAATTATTAATCAATACATATGTTGATCTTATAATATTTTTTATATTATATATGATCATAAATCATTTAAAATTAATAATATATAATATTAAAAATAATAAATAAGTTACATGCAATTTATATATGATATATAGGGGATGGCACACTACTTGTCTCAGAGACATCACTTGAAGACATCACAATCAAAGAAATACAAGACCAAGCTTATTCCCTTTTGTTGAAACAAGTAGTTATTCGTTTGCCAGCAAAAAAAAAAAAACCTTCCTTCTGGTTGTTTTCAAAACAACCATATTTGTTATAATATGTAACATCTTCTCACGATCTTAATAAAATTGATCAGGGCTTCTCTTTGCCGTCGGTCCAACAAAGAGTGGTGATGATGGGTCAAAAATAATGCCCGATGGGTAAATAGCCATGTGCATGGTAAGTCCACTTCGTCCATTTACCCGCTCAAAAATATTGACTTGTAAGTCAAAAAAAAACAACTAGTACGTCTAACTCAAGCTTTGCCTCATTCTTCCCCTGATCTTCTAGGCTTCCAGCCCACATGCAGCATCCGTAGCCTCAGATCCTCCCCCGTAGGCTTGCATTGCTCACCTTCTTTCGTGGTCCCACATAGCACCCATCTCCTCTTTCCCTCCCGAGTCCCAACGCAGCACCCGCCTCTTCCCCTCCCCTCACAGAGCCATCTTCTCCTGCCCTCTTCTCACTTTTTGCTTGCTTGCTTGTGCCCAGGATACTCTTGATCTATCTACGTTCGGTGTAGGACCAAGGTATTTCCCATCTAGGTCTTCCTTTCAATCAATTACTTATCTCCAATATTTATTTGTTGCATGATTTGATTCTTTTCCATCTGATCTATTCATCCAAGTACCAACGCAACAAGCAGGAATAAAAGGACCAAGGCAGTAACAAACTTTCCATTCTTTGGTTGATTTTTTTACTAGTATCAGTGTATCACGAGCTGTTGCATCTAAAGAATATATTGTTGTCGTCGAACTCTACTTCTATAACGAGACAAGTGTGTTGTTCTGTGCGTGCTCATATTTTCTCTTTGCTTGTTCATGTTGTGGGGAAAACAGGCATGCTCATGGGCACACGGCATGGGACGAGCTTCAAAAAGAACATGCCCGTGAGACAAATTTTTGCTCATGGGCATGAATATGGGTATGGATAAACAGTACCCATGGTTAATGATTACTTAGACATCACACCAATGAAACCAGAACTGTTATCCTAAAGAATAAAATAACTCTACGAAAAATATGACTAGAATAGAAAAGCGTCACAAATTACTCGACATAAATTTTAGAGCACAGAAATATGAATTTTTTTATAAAAAAAAGATAAAATGCTGCCTACATGCTGTTATAGACATTGATTTTAAACCACTTAACCAAAATATGGAAAATAGAGCATGTACAGAAAATTATCTACAACTTTCATACTATACAAAATTTAAATCCCATATGTCAAAAGAAACACTGCTGCACCGATTTTCCTATGCAGACAGCAGCACACTTTCTGCGATTACAATTGATTCTCTATAGATTAATACCAGATGTCAATTGCTTGTCCGGCCTATCGGTCAAAGGAATAAAATTAGAACAGCCGACAACTAAACTTGAGTACTATTTGTAATTTATGCATCTAAGGACTAACTCGAGGGTAAGGTTGCAGGAAAGAAACTCAATTTGGGCAAACTGAAGAATTTGGCAAGGATCCCTCGATTTGTCTTTCTTCTTGCCCCTCTCTTCCTCTTCCTCTTGTTCTCTTCCTCCTCTGGCTTGCAGCAGCAGATCAACGAAGCAGTGCAGCGCCTTTGGCAACACATCAGATCGAGTAGAGCAACAGGAGGCAACACAGCCGATCATCATGGCAACAGCAAGCAGCGGTGACCAGCTTGGATACTGCGGCAATGGCGGTGTTGGCAGCGGCGAGAGAGACGACTCGCGCTGCTAGGGTAAGGACACGCAATGGGAGCCGTGCGGCAACAAGATATTGGGGCTTGGGATTGGGCTTGTTTGTTACGATCTATATTTCTCTACGTCTGCCTATCAGTTTATCTGATATAAGGACCAGGAAAATGCTGATGGAAAACCGGCGACCCAAAATTATCCAATCACCACAATTTCACCTAGTTGTATTCTTTTTCAGACATCTCGACGAGCTCTACACATCTACTGTCTCCGATCGTCCATCCAAGCAATGGTTCAAAAGTTAAGTTTACACACCTCTTTTAATCACTTTATGAAAATTACTTAGTTGAAGCACAGAATATTACAGTGTGCTTCCTCCTTCCTTCCCGCGGGCACTCCTGAGATAGAACCCTATGAGAGCCCTCTCCCCTCTGGCCCAACCACTCGCTTTTCTTGCCTAAACCAACCAAATAATGAGATTCAACTAATGAGAATCCTAGCTGCAATTCAAAGTAAAAATGCCAGAGAGTAATGTTGGCCAATATGGATCAGAAGCGGTTACAGTGGTTGTGTTTACACCTTGCAAGTTGAGATAGATGAGTCATAGGTCATAAGCCACGGCGCTGCAACCATGATCCTTTTACACGAATGAGTGAGGACGAAAAGAGAAGGCCAGGTATTATGCGAAACTTTAGCTAATATTCAACATTAATAGTCCTATAGCTTATAATTATTGCATATTGACAAATAGGAGTCTTAATAGGCATAGATTCACAACAGGGTCATTCCAAGCTTTTAACCGATAACTGTCATTAAAAAGGATGATCATCGTAATGCATGATCTTGGGCAGCTCAAATGGTAATGGAGGTGAAGACTAGACAGCACCAGGATTATAAAATGATGCGTGCACCTGTCTTGCAAAGAACACATCACGCCGTCACTAGATAGCAAACCCATCACTAGTGTGGAAAAGGTAATTATTGCCGGTATATGGTTGGCATTTATAGACTGAGATTCACTATATGACAGTGATAGTATATCATAAAGCCTATTTAAAGTCTATGTATCCAGATTTAGCCCTCTCACGCATCTCCACCATCCCTATCTGTGATGGCCATTGGTGGTGGTGGGGAAAAGGGTGGCATCACCTCTCCTCCAAGCCACCGTTGTTATCGCAACGAGCCCCTTTCTTCTCACTTGTGTCCCGTTTCCTCCGCTAACTTGTCCCCACCAAGCTGTAGAACAAGGCGTGAGGTTAGATTTGATGACTCCGAGCTGAGAGGGAGAATGCATGGTTGGTAATTTAGAAATGTGATTAGCTCGGTGTGTAATCTCCAGTCCATTAGTATTGATTTGGCCCATGTGTTTATCCTAGTTTCGGTTTCGGCCTATTGGATGTAAGTGTTTGTTTGGTGTGAATTATCCCATATGAAGAATTTAGATCAGTTTTGGCAAGCCTGGCCGACCAGAACCGCAGCCAGTACTGTCTCTCGTTGACATGTGAGATGTTTGTTGCTGACCACATGCTATTCCTGATTCCTGCCCTCGCCTTCATCCTTTCATCTTGTGCGCCCTACACAGCATTGGTTCTCCAGATGCACAATCCAGTCCATGAAGCATGTGGAGGCTAGATGCTGCGTCATGTCGTCATCTCGTATCGATCCTTTTTCCACTTGGCTTGCTGCAGCGCATATAAATGAGGGTCAAATACGAATCAAAAAGGAAGTGGGGAGTTAATCGGTAACCCTGTTCATAGAGCGCTCTAACTATTCTAATCGGCATGCCCATATGTCCAAGATATCCACCAAAAAAAAACGGACGGTCGTCGTTGTCAGCTCCGGTAGTGCCACCGTCGTGTCACCTTTGCCGTTATTACTGTTAGGGAGACATTTTGCTGGCTAGTGTATCGCAGGGTCACTGCCACCATTGTACTCATGTCTATCACGGTGCTTCTAGACGACCACCGACATGGACACAACCATCGATGATGGGACTCATTGTTGGTGTTAGCTGCTTTGTTCACTTCTATATGTTGGATGTCAATAAAGACCGCCGACACATCACATCTGATGGTAAATACATGTCGGTTCTTAACTTTGGTACCTGCATAATTTTGGGCGGAAGGAAAATGCCTTATAATGTGGCGTATGATGTTTAGTATACGTAGTGTTTTGTAGTATAAAAAAGGTAATTTTATCATTAA
This sequence comes from Oryza coarctata, assembly GCA_030770085.1. Taxonomy (NCBI): domain Eukaryota; kingdom Viridiplantae; phylum Streptophyta; class Magnoliopsida; order Poales; family Poaceae; genus Oryza; species Oryza coarctata. Next base: position 7,578,213 of record CM061483.1, on the reverse strand, counting down.
AAAATACCGGGAGATATTATAGTAACGTTAGATGTCTATATTGATTTATTAAAAATTTAGGTGTAAAATTTTGATACCTAAGATATTTTTTAAGGATAAAAAAAATTGTCCCTTCTAAAAAAATAACATATAGAAATATTCCTCTGTCGATAGAAATAGCAGCCCGATTGAGAATTATACTGCTTCAGTAGACACTGTATTTTATAAAAAATAATCCGTTAAACAGTTTATAATACATTAGTATAAAAAAACTTTTAGTATTCTTGAACGCAACCTCACTCCTTCGGTCTTCAGCAATAACTGCTTGTATGATCTGAGACCCCAAACCCAATATGGCAAGAAATACGGTACGGGTGACTAGTGTGTTGTCCTCCTATTCATGCGGAAATCGGTTCACCGGATTGGTCGATAAAGATCCGATGTAATACGTGTGAAGTCATAAGAGATCTGCTTAGCTCCAGTTCATATGCGCGTATTTAGGTTGTTAGAGGTTTAGAGGGTACCAGTCAATTTGATCTCTAATTGACAAAAAAAACAGATAAAGTTAGATTATTAAAATAATCAGTCAATAGTTCGATATGGACTTCTGTTATCGGCTGGATGTGTTGATAGATTTAAGATAGTTATCAAATGTGAGTCTGATATACTTTTGCTATTAGCTGGTTATCGATAAAGGGTGTAGTACTCATACATTGGTTAGAAATTCGATGATAATATAGACAAATAGCGAGAAATAAAATAAAGGACACATCAGCTATAGAGTCAATGGCGCTCTAAATAAAATATACAATAAGCAGTAAAGAGTAAAGTTCGGTCTTCCAAAGAGATAAGACCAAGTGACCACTGATGACCATACCGTTAAATGCAACCTTAATAGATCGAACCGAACCGAGATAATATAAGACTAAGCCTAACGGCACTAGAACGGTAAAAGCTAAATCAGTCGTGCCGATGAAAAAAAAGGGATAAACCTATTGGCTACGATCAGCTGTGAGTCCAATGTAGATATATAAATAAACTTATTAGCTAGCTGAGCTGATAAGAGAAACAAAACTTGCTAGATCTCGATATTAACCCTATTAAACATAGACTTGATAGATCGGACTTAACTGAGACAGTTTAAAGTTGAATCTAACATAACGATCGCTAATTGATTAATTGGTGAAGATATATGTATATAATCTTAAAAGCCGATACGTTAGGTGTCAAGCTCAGTATAAATATAACTCATGGATTGGTTGCTCCAATGAAACATCGTGTAAAACCTTGTCGACTTAAAACTCAATCTAATATCAGCAGGAGTCTAGAAGGTCTAATCGATGCATCTCGAAACTGATGATGGTAAAAAGAGTTTAATAAACTGATAGATTTCATACGAACATTATGTGATATATCCAATCAAACTAAGAGGTCAGACCTAATCGATACAGTGTTAGACAAAACGGATAAATCAGGATAATGGCTGGACTTATCTCTTCATCGAAATCGAATATAGCTGATGCAGCCCCACATTTAAAAGTTAGAACCTGCCGAAAAAAATCTAAATAAAGCGAAATGACGATACGCTGAGATTATATTTTTCTATATAGATGATTTACATAAATATATCTACACAAAACCTATACAACTAATAATAAAACATAATTAACTTATATAACTGCAATACATATTTTACAAAGATATCATTATTTATTTTTAAATCCAATTTCATATATATAATCTTCGAATTCATTTTTATGTATCCCATCGGATCTATCTTTATATCAATCCATCTCCATCTCTTTTCATAAACTGGTTATTTCTCCGGAATCGAATCTGTTACTAAAAAAATTTAGTGTGAGGATGTCCTTGCTCCTTCTGCTCGTCGTCGTTATGTGATTCCTCTCCGGCTCCACCGCCGACGCGCACGCATGTCGCCAGGCTACCGGGATTCAACGGTTCTCTCCCTTCCCGCCTCGAGACCGGGTGAGTCCATCCATCCGTACGGCGAGGTTCTTTGCCATACACTAATCAGTCGGTGAGAAGCCTCTGCTCGTGTCGCTCTGTTCAGGTATCTGACAGTCGACGAGGAGAATGGCGCCGAGCTGTTCTACTACTTGATCGAGTCGGAGGGCGATCCCGTCCAACTTTGGCTCATCGGCGGCGACCGCTGTTCCGTGCTCAGTGCCCTCTTCTTCGAGATCGGTGAGAAACCAGTTACCGTCTCGAGCAGTGCCACCGTCCTTTCCATGTATCAACGTCAACCCGTTGCAACTTCCCTGCTTCATTACATCAATGTGGGTTACCTCTAATGTTAGGATTGCTAAAAGGAAAATTTGGGAAAAGGAACCCATTGTATGGAAAATACTTCAAGAAGTTATGAGGGTACTGTTAAATAGAGCACTTACCCTATATAGATTAGACATACAGGCTTTCCAACCCACTTTAGTAGAGGGGCGTACTATTTGTTTACACCCACTAGTGTGTAAAGGTTTCAATGCGGACTTTGATGGGGATCAAATGGCTGTTCATCTACCTTTATCCTTGGAAGCTCAGGCGGAAGCCCGTTTACTTATGTTTTCTCATATGAATCTCCTGTCTCCCGCTCATCACGCCGCTGGTGATCGAGCCGTACAACGGCGGCCTGCCGCGGCTGCGGTACCACCCCTACTCGTGGACCAAGGTCGCCAACATCCTTTTCGTCGACTCGCCGGTTGGCGCCGGCTTCTCCTTCTCCCGGGACCCCAAGGGCTACGACATCGGCGACGTCTCTTCGTCGCTGCAACTCGTGAAATTTCTCTCCAAGGTATGTACCATGCAGCATTTGCTAATTTTTCAGTCATCTGTTCCTGGTTAGTTCATGATCAACGTGACTTGCTGCTCGTATGGTTCAGTGGTTCGGTGACCATCCTGAGTACCTCTCAAATCCGTTCTACGTCGGGGGAAACTCCGAAGCCAGAAAGTTCGTCCCATTCATTGCTCAGAAGATCTCCGAAGGTGTTGCAATATTTTATTGCATTTCCACATATTTATACTTTTTCACAAGAATTACTACATCTAGAAGCTTAACCAGTTGACTCTTCAATGTTTTTTAGATATTGAAGCTGCGGTTAGACCAACTCTTAATCTGAAGGTTAGTCAAGTCTTTGCCATTAATTCCTCGCAAAGAAGTCCTTGGCATCAATCATTGGGTGAAACTTAGCAAACAAAACTGGTCTTCCGTCTTTATCAAAACATGTCCTCATGTACAATTTGCATTTAAGCAACTGTAGTTGATGTACAGTCAATATTATGAACATTGGATTCCTCAAAAAAATGCCACTATCGGCAGTAGTTGAAACGTTACTTCCGTTAATGATTCATATTTGTTCGCAGTTCAAATCAGTACACATAAAAGCTTGACATGTTTGCGATCAAACGTTCCTCTGTTTTCAGACATTGAAGCAGGGGTTAGACGTAGAACAACACTTAAACAGAAGGTAGTAGTATTCACGTCTTTTACACGGTACAAGTTTAATTGTAGGAACTGCTGCTAGAGATAACAACTTTTTTTTTGCGAGGAGAAACAGAAACTTATTAAAAGATATAGTCCAATGCAGTACCCAGTAACCCATCGATATCAATGAATAATTGAGTATGGATTCGTGCCGATTATTTTGCGTTTTGGGAGATACGCAGGGCTATCTAGTAGGTAATCCAGTTACAGGCAAGAGGATTGACAACGAATCGAAGGTGCCATATTTTCATGGAGTCGGAATAATTTCAGATCAATTATACGAGGTAATTAACTAAAAACGCTGCCAATCTTTGTCAGTCAAATTTTATGAGTCTCTTTAAGATACGCCATATTTTGGTGATAGTGGACAGTGAAATCTAACCATTTATTTGTATGAGTATTTTTATAAATGACATGATAATTTAGAAAATTAATAACCATACCCTCGAGGGTAATTTAGTCCATATACAATAATTTGTTTTCCAATAGAATCATCCCCGGTAATGACGGGTTGAAGCTGGTTTACGCGGTTCCGGTGTGACCGTGTCCGTGTGGGACTATCATACTGTACCACGGGTTGGGTTACGTACGGTTTAAACCCAACAAACCGCTTAACCCGCGTGTTTAGTGAAAATTGATGAACAAAACTCTGTCGTCACGTTCGTCGGCTGCGACGGCCGAGGAGTCTTCACGGGGTCAATCTTTTCGTGGCTGCTCATGGAGGCGGAGCATCTCTCAATTCTCATGCCTTTGCTCTCATGGCTCAGGCCATACCATAGTGAATCGTCTCCATGAACAGCTAGTTGGCTACCAATGGTTTCATCCCCAGCGACGGCGGCGGCGGCGGCGGGGCGCCCGCACAGCTACTGTTGTCCATTCCTTCAGAGGCATGGTCACTAGTTTCATTTTCGTCGCGCGCGGCGATGCATGGTCGCCGCGGTGTTGTCCTCGTTGCCGGAGGTCATTGATGCCATCTCCTTCGTTGACGACGTACGCCACCAGTGTTTGTCTCCATCGTCGGGCCACCAGTGTATGACGACGTACGACTTACATGAGGGGTTATTTAGACAATTTTGATAGCTTGGGGTTGTAGTATGGACTTGTACATACACACTTGCCAACTTCTTAAGTCGCGCGCGCGGCGAGCGTTATCATTAGTGCCAACCACTATCATTAACACTTAATGATTTTTAATTATAAAATAATAAATAATAAATTGAGTTAAAAGTTTTGAAATTTGCGTTGAAAGTTTTAAATTTGAGTTGAATGTTGAAACTTTTAATTGAGTATTTCCAAATTTGAATTGAAAGTTTCAATATTGGAATGAGTTGAAAGTTTTGAATTTGAGGTTAAATGTTTCAAATTTGAGGTTAAAAGTTTTAAACTAGAGTTGATAGTTTCGAACTGGAGTTGAACGTTTTGGTCTCTCCCAGGCCAACCTTGAGACCACTGACAGAAAGATATTGAAAGAGGAGTTTGGAGTACTAAAGCATCCACCATCACGCCCTTCAATAAAAGGCCTTGTAAGTCGATCTGATCTTCACCATATGGTATATATATGTGGTAGGAACAGCTACTAATAAATTATGTAAGCATTATGTAAAGTGAGGATAGAATAAGAGTGATGGATGAAAATTATAGATGGAGGAAATAAAAGTAAGCATGGCGGACACATTACATCTTTAGCAACGAATATATAAAATAGTACATATGCCATCCTCTAAATCCTGCAAGCAGAGAGAAATATAAGCTTATTTGATCTAACAACGTTATCCCAAATCAGGCCTGAATCAGGTTGAAATTTCCCCTTGCAGATCTATGCCAACTACTTATCATATTTTTGGTCAAGTGATAATGTCACCCGATAAGCTCTCGGAATCAAGAAGGTAAATTAAAGGCGCCTTTTTTTTATTTTGAGAGATGGATACTTCTTTCCAATTTACATCAAACGTATGACCCTGCCTTTGAAATCTGTACATGCTAATATTTCAGGGAAGTGTGAATGAATGGGTTAGATGCCATAAGAACGATCTACCATACACCAACGACATGAAGGACAGCACAAAGTATCATCTCAATGTTACATGAAATGGTTATCGTGCTTTGGTATACAGGTAAAGTAACATTATCACCAAGTTACTACACATGAACATTGTCTTGTTACTTGTGCAAACTGTGAGTAGGCCAACTTTTAGATAACTTTATGTCGTGGATAAATGTACATAGGGGTGGGCGTGGTCTATACCGACCCTCTGGACTTGAGATCTAACCCAATGGGTCCTGCTTCTCTTTGTCATACCCTCGTACACACTTCTCCTGCACTGCACGGTGCTTCCAGCCTCCTCCATTGATAGCTCGATGTTGGCAGCGCCTCCTACCCCCGCCCTCAACATCCGCCCCCGTGCTCCCATCTCCTCTCCACATCCATTCCTCATCTCTTCCTGTTTCGCGCCGCAAGAGGGAGGTGAGGAACAAGCCGGACAAGGTGACGGGCGAGCTACTGCTCAGCCTAGACTGCACCCTCAACATCGACATCTGGCACACCCTTTCCTCTCTTCCTTGTCTTTTCGGCTTTTTTTTATATTTCTTTTCGTTTCCCTCTCCTCTCCCTGGTGTTGTTTTCAATTCTTGGTTCGCCTGCAATTGTGTTGTTAGTTCTTGCTCATCCCTGTTTATTTGGATTTTGATTAAGGTGGTTAAGTCCCGTCTATCTATAAAAACCGCTGGACGTGCTGCAATTGACAAAAAATGTAATTCACTAGCCAAAAACAACAAGCAAACGCTCGAACATGAGAGAGAAGGGGATAATCCAATGAACAGACTATAGTGGCCTCGCATGGGGACACAAATGCACGTGTACAAAACTGGATCCAAGAGGATGATCGATCTTTGGGTGTACCTATCCCTTGTTCCACTCTGACTTACCGGCAAACCATGTTGTGATCAGTGGCAAGCAGATAAATAACTGAAAAGGGGAAATGGGCTTCATTTTTGTATCATTTTGCATTGTTCAAACTGCCCGAATGCGAGAAAAATGATGGAAGTGAATGGCTTTATAGGAGAGTGTCATAAAAGACTATTGGCGTATTTAATAAGCAGACACTCCCTAGAGGCATAGACAAAATTATCTCTTATTTATACCGCTAGGAATGTATATTTGGAAAAGTATAGAAATTATATTCCTGAATGAGTTATGAAAAAACCTAAAAGCAGGAATCGCCAAGGAAATTATTTCTTCCAGAAAGGCATTCACTATGAGGTAGAAATTCTTTCGAAGGATGCTATTAATAAATTAAACCAAATGATTTTTCCTCTAGGAATAAACATAAATCTGTGTATCTATATTTTTAGTTCATTATTAGTTGAGTGACTCCTAAAAATGTATTATAAAAGAATGTAGTGGTCAAAGTCGCATTTGGAGACTGTTAATGTCAAAAATGATATACTCAATCAACTAGAGGGAGTAATGAGTAAATTCTGCCATTACGTGAGCCAGCTATGTTCTCTACCATGTATAGACTAGCGAGACTGGTTGGTCAGCGGACATGATCTACTCCCGTATTGTGAGCTGTTTCTATGTTTTATTAAAAACTTTTAACATATTTTTGTGTGCAGAGATGACCATGATTCTGTTATCCCATTTCTTGGTACACAAACCTGGGTGAGATCTTTTATCTATCCAATTGTGGATGATTGGAGAGCTTGGCATGTGGATGGCCAGTCTTCAGGGTGAGTTCTAAGATTGTTGGAATAGAATCGTTGTTTGCTTTATGTAATCAAAATGGTTGACTAATACGTTTTGAGTATACAGACGGTTTTGAGGAACAACTTATGTGAAACACATTTGATTTGCAGATTCACCATAGCGTATGGAAACAACTTGACATTCGTCACTGTTAAGGTAACAACACATCAAGCACAACCAATTTTGTTATACCCATAGTTATTTCCAAAGGTTGTTTTGAATGATGTTATAGCATGACTATTAAGATTACAAATCCCCAATGAAAATGGAATCCGTCATGATGGGGATTTTTAGTGTATATTGGTTCTGCTGATTTTTAATATAATGATCATCAGATGATAAATATTGAAGCTGAGAACATAGAGCTTCTTATTTTGTAATGTTTTTTTAATATAAATTTGAAAACAAATCCTCCCAAAAATTAATTTCAGATCGAAACATTTTTTTCCACACCATCCTCATTGGCATACCAAGACAATCCTAAAAATAGTTGTCACACCATGAAAAGGACCATGACACACCACTGTTCTCGTGTGGCAACATTTGTGGCCAAAAGGTTCATTTAAAAAAAAAGTTCATTGAAGGTTTATTTTTCATGACAATAAAAATTTAAGAACTCCTTGTGGCATAGGAACTTTACTGGTTTTTCACACCAATTTTTCAAGTCCCACAAAATTCCTTGAAAAATCCTTCACTCTAAGAGGTAAATAAGCTGGAAATTCTGACAGATAGTTAATTACTTGATCTTTGAGCTGGTCGAATTTTGTTGGGATTACACGGTAACATGAAATATTATTGGATTGATACTCTTGACTGAGAATACTCTAATATAGCAAATAAGATACCCATAAATTCCGGCACTTCAGGCTTTAATTAATTATCTGTACCTTTTCAAGGACTATCAATTATAGGTAACTACAAACACGGTGCCCATAAGGAATGAATTAAGAACTACGGTTCAGTCAGTGATATATGCAAACTTGAAGAGCTATAAGCAAGAACTACCTCCCTCGCCAAACCTCTCGAGCCCTCCCTCGCCAATCCCATCGCCATCGCCACCACCGCAACGCCAGCAGCCAGGCCTACCGACGACGGCGACCGCCCATCCGCTGCTTGTTCTTCCTCCCTTTCTTTCTCCTTTTTTATCTATCTTTTTCCTTGCTTTTTAGCGCCATAGCCAGAGGTGTCATGCAGAACTTCCACTGCTCCTTCTGCCATCACTAGGTGGCAGTGGATCTGGCATATCAATGATGGTTTCCATGCCGCCCACGGGAGCTTGGTTGGATCAACTGCTTCCCCGACTAGAGCGGGTCAGAGCGCTGTCGTGGCAGCTCGTTGGAGCCACGATGATAACAGTATGGCGGCTTGATGGGGTCATAGCAACGACGACACAATGGCCCGAGGGAGCTAGATTGCCGTCGCATGCGGCAGGCTTGACCAAATCTGGCATGGCCACCTCCAGTGTGTCGATGAAGCACAAGGCCGTGGGGCTGTGGTTTCGGCTTTGTGGTGTTCCTGTGACGTTGGTCATGTGTGCGGCACACATGTTGGATGTGTGTGCATTGTGGGTTGTAGAATTGCAAAAGCTTTATCGGATTCTAGCCGACTTTGATGATGGTGACGCCCTCAGCCGTTGTTTTCCTCCTTAGAGGAATCGTCACTACACCCCATCACTCCATACTAGTTTCTAGGTGAAAAACCATTCTCTGATTTCCTGGACGAGCAGCAACAGCTTCTCATGTCGCATCTCCATGGAGTCATTGCTTTGGATGACTCGTGCTGCAGTGGCCATTATTGCAAACTTACATCAGCTTGGCATTGCCTTTTTCGTCCTTAGTGGTTTCTCCACCGGATCAGATTTGCTAGCTGTGGTAAGATGTGGACAAATGATTGATTTATAACTTGGATACTCTTCGATGTTATCTACCACTTTGGTTCGATGTTAGTCATCGATAGTGATGTGAGCGATAATTAAATTGGAGATGTTGTTTCATTATTAGGAAAACAGGCACTACATATAACATGCAAGCTGCTGTCAATCAACAGTTACGCAATTACTTGATAACTATAGAGGGAAATTTAGTAGTAGTGTTTTCTTTGTTTTAAATAGTTTTTTGTTTTTATTCAAGTTGTGATTTTGTATGTCGCAATCTTGACATTCAACCTTTGTAGTAATATTGGTTGTAGCTTTTTTCAGCATAGCCAGAATGAATTCCATTGCAAGAACCACAAACAAGCAAACATATCCGATATAAAGACATGATATGCTAAAGAAAAAACATAAGAAAACATGGGATGTTTATTTTTCGGCTGCCTAATTAAGTGCTAAACCTCAATCACTTTTGAATGGTTTGGATTGCTCCAAGATTCATTCCTGAGTATATCGTGCTAATCCTGTCTAATCCTCTGCCTTTGGAAAACTAGAAGAGGTAGACAGACTGGGTCGGCACTTGATCTGATTGTTTTTTACGTGGACCTTGTTGTTCGGTTGTTCTGACCTGGTAAGCCAGTCTGTTGTATCTAAAGTTCCATTTTTTTGTGTATTTTTGTGGGCGAGGATTTCGAGTTGGGTGAGGTTATAAGAATGAATTTGTATAAATGTGGGGTTGATTGAAAAGTTTAAATGGACGTGAATGTTTACTCTGATAATCAATTATAGATTATATATTGTTATAGACCTATAAAATATGGATAGGGTGGGAGGACAAATTAAGAATAAAATCGTGGATGTACGCGTGGTTTGAGGATTAGAAGGAGGACGATTATGCTAATAGCTAGAGAGACAAGCCTATGACATATACTCCCTCCAACATTTTTAGGTTCTTAAATATAAGGTTAAGTAGAAAAAAAAGTATGGTTGGTGGTTGGGAGTAGGATGGTGGGTAAGAAAATTGAATGGAGTTATTGATATGATAAACAATATCCTAAAAATAATTATATCTGTGAACAAATTTTAAATAATTATATCTGTGAAACAAAATTTAAATATCAGATATTGTTATATTTGGGTATAGAGGAAACAGTTGTAGTCAGCAGTACTTATAATAATGGATTGAACAGTTTAACAACCCCAAACAGTGGATCCCCTGTCTAATGTTGTGTTGCTACTGTCCTCCATATAGCTGGGGTGTTTTGCAGTCTTGTCTTTCAATGCGAGATGTCAGCCCTGCTCCTAGTCCTCCTCTTCCTCGTCAGCTTCTTCTCAGGCGCGGCTGCCGACGCGCCATTGTCATGGACGCATATCGACAGCCTTCCGGGCTTCAGTGGCGTGCTCCCTTCCCGCATCGAGACCGGGTGCGTCAGTTCGTATGCCAAAATTCTTTGCCCTGCTCTACAACACCGAAAGGCATGTGCTGATGATGCCACTCTGTTCAGGTACGTGACCGTCGACGAGGAGAACAGCGCCGAGCTTTTCTACTACTTCATCGAGTCAGAGAGCGACCCCGGCAAGGACCCCGTCCTCCTCTGGCTCACCGGCGGCGACCGCTGCTCCGTGCTCAGCGCCATCTTCTCTGAGATAGGTGCGCAACCAACCGTTCCCCATGTTGGACGGCTTGCAGCTCTTTCCACTGACATTGGTGAATGACTAAGCCATCTCTCTGCATACAGGCCCAGTGAAGCTCGTCGTAGAGCCTTACAACGGCAGCCTACTCGTGGACCAAGCTCGCCAGCATCCTCTTCGTCGACTCGCCGGTCGGCGCCGGCTTCTCCTTCTCCCGGGACCCCAACAGCTACAACATCGGCGACATCTTTGCTTCGCTGCTTCTTGTGAAATTTCTCTACAAGGTAAGTATGCAAGTACGGTGTTAGTTAGTATTATATAGTACTACCTTTTCAGTCACCAGTCCGTGGTATGGTTCATCCATCATCAGTGTAGTTTGTTTGGTCGTATGGTTCAGTGGTTCGGTGGTCATGCTGAGTACCTCGCAAATCCGTTCTACGTCGGGGGAGACTCCAAAGCCGGAAAGATCGCCCCATTCGTCGCAGAGAAGATCTCGAAACGTGATGCAGTGTTTTGTTGCATTTGCCGCCAGAGATTTATACATCTTTCGCACAAATCACTTCAACTAGAAGCTTAACCAGTTCTGCTTTGAACACTTATCCGTTGGAGCTACGTCTCCTTCCTTAGGCGATTCTGTTGGCCATGTATCTCTTCAATTAAACAACTATATATATATATATATATATATATATATATCAGAGAACAAGAACTATAGGGTCATTCAACGTCATTCAATCTAACATGTATCAAAGCTAAGGTTTTTTCATTGAAGATGTCGTCCACCACATCTTCTTTTTCATCCGCCTCCTCCCCTTCTACCATCTCCCGATCCAATCTACCATGGCAAGCACCTTTGCCCCAATTCCCATTCATCATGCTCACAGTTCAATTCACTAAGATCAATTTTCTCATATGGCACGCCTAGCTTCTCCCCTACCTACAGATTACGAAGCACATGGGCTCTCGATGGATTAATTCCTACACCCGCCAAGCTGGTTGCATCCTCAGCCCATGCTGATCTTGTACCAAATCCGACTTATGTCCTGTGGTATGATCAAGATCAACAGATCCTTAGTGGTCTGCTCTCCTCTATGTCTAAGGAAGTTCTTCTAGATATAACTGATTCAACCACGTCCAGAGAGACGTGGGATACACTACAGCGGATGTATTCTTTGGTTACCTGGGCACGGACTGTTTAGATCCACGTGGAGCTTGCCACACCCAAGAAACGTGATTTCTTCGCTGCTGATTTTTTCGAAAGATCAAAAGGCTAGCCTTCGAGGTGATTGCCGCTGGCTCTCCATTGCGGGATGATGAGATGATCGCGTATATTCTGGCTGGTCTTAGCCCTGATTATGATTCCTTTGTCACGTCAATGATGACTAAGAGTGAACACCTCATGCTTGATGATGTCTTTTCATATCTAATTGCGTTTGAAGTCCGTCAAGCTCAATATCAAGCCGAGTTGTAGTTAAACCTTGGATCCTCGGTCAACTATGCAGGACGTTATGCTCAGCAATGCAACTGGGGGCATGGCAACCATGGTCGTCCTTTGTCTACTTGGGGTGGTGCTCTCTATCTCCGTCCTGTTGGTTGCGGTGATCACCATGGTGGTTGTAGTGATCACCCTTGATGCTAGATATGTGGCAAACCTGATCATACCACCATTAAGTGCTAGTATAGGGTGGATGAGTCCTATTAGGATGAGTCTCCCTCTGCACCTATGGCGTCTTCCTCCTCCTACAAGTTTGTACAGTGATACGGGTGCCACCGATCATATTACAAGTGATCTCGATTGTCTTGTTGTTTGTGAATACTATCACAAAGGAGAACAAGTCCACGTCAGCAATGGAGCATGTTTGTAAATTATGCATGTTGGTTATTCTTCAATTAATATTATTGCTCATCCTCTTGTATTACTTAATATTCTGCACGTGCCTAACATTTCCAAAAATCTCCTCCTCATACATAAAATTTCTCATGATAATAATGTATTTTTTGAATACCATCTATGGCACTTTTATATTAAGGATTGAACGTCAAGGAAAAGTTTTTTGGAAGGGCGATGTGAGTCTGGCCTACCCCATTGTTGGTCACCAAATCTCGCGGAGGCTGATCAGAACGGGTGAATTGGCCAGCGAAGGTTTGATTAGGGAATAGGATGTCTTGGTCACTTGATGGCCTGTGAGATCTTTTTAACTCCTGTGTAAGTCCTTAGTCTTTGAGGTTTGACGCTATGCTAGTCAATTTAATCCTACAATTGACAAGAGGATAAAATATGAGATTCACGAGCCAATTGGCTGATGGGCCGATACAGCTCACCTTGTCGGCTAGAAGCCGATAGAAAGATAGTACTCGAGCATCGGCTGAAAAGTCGATGAAGGCGTATATGGTAAATGCATTGAATAAAATAAAATGACTTATTGGTCAAAGAGTCAATGACGCTCCGCATATGATAGGCGACGAAAGAGCGGAGCGGGACCTGATCTCCCATAAAGTAATGAGGATCAGCGACCACTGTAATGGTACAATTAGATCTATTCTTGATAGATTGGATCGAACCAAGGCAGTATGAGTCCAAGGCTAATGGAATAGAGATAATAAAGACTAGATCTGACGTAACGATGAGAAAGAAAAGGGCGAGGTCATCGGCTGCTTATTGACCGAATATCCGATGCAGGCTTATATGTAACCTCATCAGCTATCTAAGCTGATGGGGAACGAAACCCTCTCGATCTCAATGCCAGCCCTGTTAGATATGAACCTAAGAGATCAGACCTAACCTAGATAATATTAGACCGAACCCGACACGATCAGATCGATCGCTAGTGGATTAATCGTTAGACGACACACACAATAGGTATAAGGCATGCGGTGATAATAACTCATCAGTTACTCACTCCCACGAAATGCCGCATGAATACCCGTTCGACCAATGGCTTGATCCATCGCCACCGATCTCATAGGTCGAATCTAACCGATACAACACGATACCAGGGATAGCGAAAGGAGACCGATGTACTGATAAGCCTTACACGAACGTGTTGTAGTACGCCTAATCAGATTAAGAGGTCGGACCTAACCAATACGGGTTTAGACAGCAAAATAAACCATGATAATGATGGAACTTACCCCTTTACTAGAGATCGAACTTAACTGATACAGCCTCACGTCGAGAGCTAGAACCCATCAGAAAAAACCTAGACGAGCTTGGGTGACGATACATTGAGATTGTATTGTGTGATTTGTATTAGATCCTTCAATAGGTTCCATGGGTCCGTATTTATACACTGGATTTACAAGAGTCCAATGCAATTACAGACAACTCTTGGACAATATTTTCTAAACATATATAAGGAAACTAATTCTGTAAGAAGTCATAAAGCTAATCAAACTTGCCTAGCTTATACAATATATTCTAATAGATAAAGCACCTTATCGTGGTTCTCACGACTCCTCCTTAGACTCAGTACTATCTAGATAACCTTCCGTCTTTAACTAGACCAAATCTGTTCTCAACCTATCCGATCGGCTCTCTTAGTGTGTTAATTGGCTTCCCTCTACGAGCCGATCGATCTTCCCTTCATCAGCCAATCCCGTCTGTAGGCTAACCAAATTTTGACATCAACATCCATCAAGCCATCTGATGTTGCAACTCCCCAGCCGATGGAAGAGTGTCCCAATCCCTATCGACGTGACCGATGACCATCTCGATTCTATTGGTGGTCAGCCGATAGCGAGAGCTCATATCGGCCTATCGTCCAACTGACCCGTTCGCCTCCTCTCCTTATCAATTACAGAGTTAAATTGACTGGTATACCCGTACCTACACCGTCATGACAGAGAGTGAGTCGAGGTACCCACGCCAAAGCTAAGTGGACCTCGCAGGCCTCGGTGCACGAACCTCGAGCCATAGAGAGAACCCGATAGACTTACACTGGAGCTAAACAGACCTACTAGGTTTTAGCGTGGTTGCGCCGCGCGCAAGATCCGACGTGAACAAGTTGATTATCATTTTGTTTAAGAATGGGTTTCCGCAAAGCAAATTGATGTACAATTTATCTCCTATAAGGATCAAATAGCCGATTTCATAACCAAATCATTGGTGACCATCTAGACTGAGAGAGTGTCAAACATATATAGAATGAGGTTGGAGCTGTATCTCCTCCATAATTATTGTGATATAGAGCTAGGTCTCTTTCCTTATTGGCATGATTCTGTTGGCCATACACGTATTTCTCCAAATATATAACTATATATATATATATATATATATAAAAGAGAACAAGACCATAGGGTCATTCAACACCATTCAATCTAACACAGGTGTCACGCTCATCTGTACGAAATCTGACAAGGCAGGTCCAGACTCCATGCTGGCATTCATGCGAGGAAGCTGAACACAGGACGAACATAAAAAAAGCTCTAAACGAACGTGCTGATAAATTCATGTGACCCTCGTCCTCCTCGTCGGTCACACGAGTGGCAGGCATGCTGCTCGATCGATTTGATTGACACACGAGCAGACAAGGCTATCGCCGCCAGCACGGCGGCGCAGCGGTGTCTTGGCCTCCGATGGCGGTGTTCTTGTTCATCCTCTTCGTCACCTTCTTCTCCGTCTTCGATGCCGCCATTGCTGAATCCACCACGCCGACGTACGTTACCAGCCTTCCGGGCCTCGACGGCGCTCTTCCTTCCCGCCTCGAGACCGGGTGAGTCCTAAGTGCCGATGAACTCTAGTTAGCTATCCGTGGAACATTTCATATTTTCGTTGTCCTGCCAGCTATGCGTCCATCAGTTGTGAGGCGTTTGGGCTTGTGTCATCTTGTTATGTATGTGACCGTCGACGAGGAGAACGGGGCGGAGCTGTTCTACTACTTCGTCGAGTCGGAGGGAGACCACCGCCGTGACCCCGTCTTCCTCTGGCTCACCGGCGGCGATCGCTGCCAAATGCTCAGCGGGCTCATCTTTGAGATCGGTGAGCGATCGATATATCGACTAATCAACCAACCATTACAGCATATCTCCATACTACTACTGATGAGGATCCGTGGATATGATGGCCTGGCCCAGTGGAGCTCATCAGGGAGCCCTAGGACGGCGTCAGCCCGCCACGGCTGCTTCGCAACCCAAATTCGTGGACCAAAGTCGCCGACATCCTCTTCGTCGACTCACCGGTCAGCGCCGGCTTCTCCTTCTCCCGTGATCCCTGGGGCTTCGACGTCCGAGACGTCTCTTCTTTGCGGCAGCTCGTCAAGTTTCTCCGCAAGGTAGCACACTGACACTTACGTGCACTAGCAAAAAAAAAAAGATAATCAGTGCCGTTAGACCCACATATTTCCAACCAGCATCTTATAAGCGGCCCTGATAGTGGTACTGATGTGGGTTCTAAGAGCAAAAAAATATCATCAAGCCGGCTTGACGATGCTTTAAGGCAGTTGATTAATTTTAACAAAAATCCAATATAAAGTCACAAACACTACGAAGGAGACAAGGCGACAGTGGCTGGCAAGAAGACAATAGAATCTTGGAACTCATCTTTGGTTAGCAAGAAGACCAAGATGAAGCGGAAGAGGTCGTCGTGAAGCAGTTGTCATTGCTGGAGGAGATTGTCATCGCCCAACACCTAGATCCTACCACAACGGTCTTCGTCATCATCACTGCACATGCTCGTCGAAGGGGAAGGTGGCCGCTGTCCTGCTGTGTGTGTGGGGGGGGGGGGGGGGGGGGCACTGCGACGGGAGGGGAGATCGAGCTGGACGTGAGACGCATCAGCTAGATCCGGCTGTCCCCGAGGTCGTGGCAGCCAGAGATCCGACAGTTCCTGAGCTCTAGTCAGACGGATATAGCAGTCATCAAGCTCCAAATGGCTCGATGATGAGCTGCCACCATCACTACAGTCGCCTAGGAGTCACTGTTACCACCATCGCTCTGGAGCAGCCCCGCTGTCGTCACACGACGCAGCCCCTGGTACTAGATCAGCTGCCTTCACTGCCATGAAGCAGCCGTCAAGGGGAGAAGGCCATCTAGGAGAGAGGGAGGAGGTCATCCGAGGAAAGGGGAGAGAAATGAGAGAGAAAGAGAATGAAATAAGGAGATCGAGACTGAACGTGAGACTACTTATTTATTTTATTGGTGCCTCCACCTCAATTCATTAGTGCCTAACACTAACATCTCACACATATCAGTTCTTTTTTTAATGACTCGGTACTAACAATATTATTAGTATCGGATTTTTATAAAAAAACATCATTGATAAGGTTTTATAGGTATCGATTTTAAATTTGAGATGCCATTTAGGAGCTCCAGTAGGCAGGAAATGGCTCATCCTCGTCGGTTTTTAGAGAATGGGTATATATAAGGCGACACCTATTTGGGGTGACGTATTAGTGATGCATGCATGGTGTAATGGTGCATGTGTATGTTCCCTTTGTTTCGTTGTTCTCGACTTCGCTTGATGCCTCGATCTTTTGATGTGTAGGGGTTAAGCGAGCATGAAGATTACCTTGCAAACCCATTGTAGGTCGGAGGAGGTTCATACGCCGGGAAGCTCGTTCCATTCACCACACAGATCTCAGAAGGGACATGTAGCCTTTTTATTTCTTTAGAGTTTTGGGGTCTATTGCGCGGTCAGTTTTTTTTAATAAAAAGGGAAATTTGTTAATTCACCTATAGATAATAATCTATTGAATTAAGTTTCACTGCTACTCTGTTTTCAGGTATTGAAGCTGGGGTTAGGCCAACTATTAACCTGAAGGTATCCATTATACACTATTAAAATTTCAATTATCGGTGTTTTGTTTCATCATCTTAATTAACGAGATCACAGTATCCAGTTTACAACCTAACTATAGTATAATCGGCCATATTTACAATTAAGTACACTTATTTGTATTTCTGGGTGATGAACAGGGCTATACGGTAGGTAATCCCCTTACAGATGATAGCATTGACTTCGATTAGCAAGTACCTTGCTAATTTACATTATAGCCTGGCTGGATAAATCTTACAACTTGCTCTTTTCCAGAATAACATGGATGGATAAACCTTACATCTAGATTCCATTATAATAAAAAAAAGATACACCCCAGGCATATATATATGCATCACTAGGATTTGTCCCCGTATGTCTCACAGACACGTGGGTCCTGATGCCAAAAGCCAAGTGACACATGCAGCAGAAATCCTAATAAAATAATTACTACTAATTGATTCCCACTATGCTTGTGAGACTAGAGACCCGACCCCCTCCACTAATATTAAGTATAATTGTTTCCGCGTTCATGTGATCTGCTGAAGACGATAATGCTGCACTGCCATGGAAAGGGTTACCGAAAGCCCAGGAATATGATTTGCGCAAAAGCTATGTCCAAGTTCAACAAAGTAAGGAACATGCAATTACTTAAACGATTGTCCAAGTTCAGCAAAGTAAGGAACATCGCAAAGTTCTGCTATATATTTATGTGCACATGTTTTTCTTGTGATTGAAGTCACTTTTTGTTTGTTTGTTGATTGTTCTGATCAATTCGTCCTTTTAGTTTCCCTCTGGCATTATTAGTACCTCGATCCATCGGTTGTGTACATCCGTAGATGTAGAGACTAGGTATTAATCTATTTTTAAAAAAATTAGTACCTTGATTCGTAGCTCGTTGTCAGTGGGAGTGATACAATGGAGTTTAATAGGGGAGCAAAATAGAGTAATAAAGCTGCGTTCGTAAGTGATGCAGCGTGGAAGATATTTTTTCGGTTTTTATACGCACTTTCTGATTGTTAAATGTTGTTTTTTAAAAAATTTTCTATAATCTCATCTTTAATTTTTAATTTTGTAGTAGCTAATTTAATTATTTATATCATTAAATATCTATTAAAAATTAAATAATTTTTTATATTTCATCAACAATCACTATTAAATAGAACCTGACTTTGTTGCGCGCTTTCTAGCGCCATAACTCACCGCCTTTGTGGTGGAGCTCGTGAGGTGTGTCCCCTTTTCCCGTTTTGTCGCGGGGAGAGTGAGCGACGGAGCAAGGCTATTTTGGTGGTGAAGCTCGTCGCTGACATTTGCTATATATTCTGCTCACCGCTGGTGTCTCTTCTTTGTTTTCTAGTGGTGCCGGTCGCCATCGTCTCGTCCATGTCAGTTTCTACGGGTGCTCGTCCTCGTCCATAATAAGACTAGTGGAAAAACATGCCGTTCTAGCCCCTTACAAGTGTCAGTTTTAGAACGAGCACCGATAAAAACACTAATAAGCCATAGTTATTAGTATGTTATTAGTGAAAATTGTAATACTGATATATATATACCCTTACATGTGCTGATTGTAGTGATGCACATGTTTTTCTTCTATGATGGAAAAACAAAAAAAAAATCATATATTCATAAATCATGAGATTTTTCACACGAAAAACACGCTTATGCAGTATATAGGATATAAACTTGGCCCCCACTCTCTTCGGTGTAGCGTTGTTACCGTCTCACATAAGCCATTCTTGTATATATTGTCTATAGGATGGTAGATGCTATTCTTATTTCCGTCCAAAGCTTGTAGTACCTATTTAGAACCATAAAAAATAATAAATAAAAATGTTTTCAGCTATAAAATTGTACGTCTCATACGTCTGGTTGAGCACCGTAACTTTCATATAGTTGTCTTTATCTGGACATGTTTGAAAATTATAAAAATCCACTTCTCCAAATAAATCTAAGAATGTGTACGGCATATTTAGACATGTAAAAACATTTCAAATGAAAGCTTTATAAATTTAATATAAAGTTTATTTTCATCCAACTTCATATGAAATGTTATAAAAGTGAGTAGCGGCATCACTGATGTCAGTTTTCTAAAGAACTGACGTATAAGCTGCACTCATATATGAAGTTTTTTTAAGAACCGATATGTATTAAAAACTGACACATACGTGATGCTGCACTTATATGTAGGTTTTTGTTGAGAACCAATACATATTTAAAACGCTACACTCATATGTGTAGGTTTTTTTATTGAGAATCGATAAGTATATAACGTCATAAGTTGATTTTTATTGAGTACAGACACATATGAGAGTATATATGTGTCGGTTCAACTTTTGCCCTCCGCATGCGCTGGAGATTGGCAAAAAATATCTTGTATGTGTCAGCTTTCAGTGGACTCGTACCTGTATGGTTTTATCACAAAAATTATACGGATCTGATTCCGTGAGTGATTCATTCATAATTTTGAGAATCGCTGTCAGTTCAAAAGATGAACTTGGCTGAAATAATCATTATCACCCAAAAATAAATAAAAATACAATATTACCACCATCGCCGTCCCCAAGTTGCTCAGCGCGCTGTTCTCGTTGCCATTGCCGCATAGCTGTCATACGGTCGTCCCCGTGCGAATTGCCTGCCATTGTATTTCCTACCATTGTCTGGGATGTCGCAGTGCCGTTATTGTTGGTCCCCACTACAACGTTCTGCCATTGTAGGTGGCCCCCTGGCTACGGATCCAACGGCCTGGAGCTCATGACAGTCCGATCCAACAACACTGACAACAGGGCAGGAGAGGGAGTGGGTCACTCTGCCAGTTCACCGCTATAGCTGGGGTCATAATAGATGGTTGTGTAGCCGTAATTATCATCTTAGATGGGAATGTCTCCAATATATTCTCACGTGTCTGTTTAACTTTGTTTCCTATGTCTCGCATTTTATTTTTTGCTGAGATTTTTATTGGTTTTTTTATTTTTCACCAAGTTTACTATTATCATAAATTTCACTACCAAATTTTACTTTTTGTAGTATATTCTATAGTTTTTATAACGATCAGTGATATGCAAATTTTTCTGTTTGGCCAATAAAGTTTCATATATTTCAACTTTTTTACTTACTGACGCTCACAGCTAATTTGTTAGCCAGAATAATTAAAATATTATTCATAATTCAAATGCGCCATTACCTCCCATTTGTCTAGACTAATTAGCATGTTGATTGGTCAGTTTATAATCAATTGAGGAGTTTGTACATTATACAAAATCCCATGAACTACGGGACTTCGAATACAAAAGATATATAGATTGTAGAAAAAAAACTACAAACCAAGAAAATGTTGCATTTAAGATACTGGATTACGCAATGCTGTTGAAGCACTAGCCAGGGAGCATGGGATTACACATACACATGTTAGCCCGAGCACTTACGTCCTTTCTTTTGCGCAATCTCTTGTTTGTGCTTTTCTTGCTTTTGCTACGAATGAGATCACAGAACAATTACGTTTTTACCTAGCAAATAAAGTTGGCATGCATATTGGTGTTTCGC
Organism: Oryza coarctata; assembly: GCA_030770085.1. NCBI lineage: Eukaryota > Viridiplantae > Streptophyta > Magnoliopsida > Poales > Poaceae > Oryza > Oryza coarctata. The sequence goes on along the minus strand of CM061483.1, from coordinate 7,557,197 downwards.
TGCAGCTATTTGACGAAATTTCTGCGCCCCAAATTCTGTATAGCAAATGCATTGCGGTGTCTCCAGGACCAAGCGATGTAAGAACTACTGGTAGAAGAAAGATCTTGAACGATGAGACTGACCTACTACAGAACCTACGTCCTCCTATTGAATACATCGTAAGTTGACCAATTGCAGTTCAATATATACAATGTGGTCATTGGTGAGATAGTTAACAATATGTAAAAAAAATGGGAGAGAATTAACAATGACACTGCCAATGTGTGTGTTTGCAGAGCTAGAGATATAGATACGGACAGAGTATCTGGTTACGCCGAAAATATCTTGGATGACCACACTGATGTCTGATAGGTCTGCTTAGCTCTACTACAGACCGGTCGGTTTTTCTTCGTGGCTCGAGGTATGCGCGCTAGGGCCGTGAGATTCGCTCGGCTCTGACGCGACGGTGCAAGTGTGGGCGTGCTAGTAAATTTGACCATGTAATTAACAAGCAGGTGAGGCGAATGGGTCAGTCGGACGATGGGCTGATATGAGCTCTCGCTATCGGCTGGCAGCTGATAGAATTGAGATGATCATCGGCCACGTCCGGATGGCTCCTTCTATCGGCTGGTCGTCGATAGATATCGGGACGCTCTTCCATCGGCTGTAGAGTCGATAAAGGCATGGACAGATATCGACGAAGGATATGATGGCTCCGGGTGTGGTAAAAGCAAGATCCTGATCATCGGTCGTAGAGCCGATGGAGGCACCGAAGGGTATTAAAAGCAAAGCGCGTGAGATCCCTCCTGATAGTCAACGGAAGCTGTAGCGGTTGTTCATTGGCTTTTCAGCCGATGAAGACATATATGAAGTGGCAAGGAATAAAAAAAAAAGACACATCGGCTGTAAAGCCGATACCGCTCTGGATATACCAAGGACAAAGCGAACCCATCGGCTATCTTAGTCGATAAGATGACGTCTCTCTAAAGACAGACACCTATCGGCTAGAAGGCAGATGCGTTTGGCGTGACGCTCGAGGGGAGTCTCTAAAGACTGATGCGTATCGGCCAAGGAGCCGATACGCTGGACGTGTTACTCAATGTATAGTTAACTCATCGGCTAACACTCCGATGAAATGCCGTATAGAGACCTATAGATCTAAAACTCAATCTACCATCGGTACCCTCGTATGTCGAACCTAACCGATACGGCATGAGACCGACGACGACGGAGAGAGCTTGATAGGCAGATAAATCCTACACGGACGTGATACGATACATCCAATCGACCTAAGAAGTTAAACCTAACTGATATAACCTTAGACAGAGCAAGACATACCGGGATAGTGGTGGAACTTACCCATTCACCGGAGATCAAAGTTAACCGATGCAGTCTCGCGTCAAGAGCTAAACCCCGCCGGTAAAAACTTAGATGAACTAGCGTGGTGATGCGTCGAAGTAGTATTGATTGAAAGATGTGTTCATTTTTTATAAGTATCCAGGGGTCTATATTTATATCCTGCTATTACAAAGTCCGACGTGGTTACAACAATCATCGAACATTATCTCCTAAAAATATAAAAGAAAATATCTCTAACAAAGTTAACTAAACTAACGATTTACATAGATAAAATATCACACCGTGAGTGTCACGACTCTTTTCTAAACTCGGTCTCATTTGAATAATCATCTATTCTAAAATCGAATCTCTTCTTTTTTCATCCGATCGGCTTCTTCTCTATACTAATCAGACTTTTTTTTTACTTCAGTTGATCTTTTTTTTAACTTTTAATATCCCCTCAGCAAAAAAAGAAAAAAGCGAGAGACCACAGAATTAAAATTTCATCAGGTCTAATATTTTCACAGTGCATTATGTATAAACCATGAGAACTAAAATCTTTTTACAACTGACAAAAAACTGTTTTTCTACATTATGGAAGGCTCCGCCTGAATGAGCAGTGCATGAATTTCTTGAAATAATACAGGAATACACACTCTCTCTATTATATTTTTGGGTTAATAACAATGCCACGCGCAAAACTCTTAAAGATCAAAGGTAAATTAATATATTTTTTCATTTTAATATTTTACTTTTTAGATATAGTTTAAATCAAATGGATTCTTTTAGTTTCGTATCCTTCTAACAACTTAGGGGACCGTAAATGACTAGCTGAGGTGCCATAAATGAGATCTACCTTATGATGCGGATATCCTAAACATCATAAAGTATCATCATAATGTTGCATCATGGAATTTCCTAGCTTGGTATTTAGGCAAGTAAGGTTCAGATCAAATTTGCACAGGGAAATACATATGTATTAATCATGACAAGCAGAAATTGTGAAGTTATCTCTTTACAGGTGATTATTCTCAGATAATGAAATTTGTAAGTAACAGATACTCAGTGTATCAGTACTGCAACTTAATTTTAACCCTTGATTGACCATTTTTGCTTTTTACACCTTATTAAATAAAAATTAAAAACAAAAATTGATTGTTTCGAGAAAGTACTCATGCAGCATCCTACCACAGTAGCTCGCCGCACAGTTACTTCTTGCTTGTTTGTTCAGAACTTATTTGTAGATTTTTCTCCTCATTTTTGTCTGCTCAAAGATTTAGTTTTTTTTCCAATTTCTCATAACTTTGTATTTATATGTACAGTGGCGACTATTCTGCTGTTGTGCCATTTCTTAGTACCCAAGCCTGGGTGAAGATCACTCAACGATCACATTGTGGATGACCGGAAAGCCTGGAATCTTGGTGGCCATTCTGCAGGGTGAGATTGCTTCAGAAATTTGGTTCATTTAACAAAATGTACCTTAATAATATTTTTAGAATAAAACGGTACAAACCATTTTGAACAATAATACCTATGTGTGGTCTGGAATGTAATTGATTTGCAGATTCACCATTAAGTATGGATACAATGTGACGTTAGCTACTGTGAAGGGAAAAGCACACGTCTGTATTCCCTATTCTCCTTTGTGTATAGCTGATTGCCATTTCCATCAAAAATTAAGCTAGCTCTTATACCTCTTCTAGGGAAATTAAATACTCCAAAATTGTGAAGGGAGTGTAACATGGACATTTTTCCTAGCATTTGTTAGCAAAAATGTACTATCGAAATGCATGTGTTGTGCCCCACCCTGGTCTTACCTTGAAGGCTTGAACAGTTCGTTTTTTACATTAAAAAAAAAGTCCACCCAGCCAACATAGCCCAATGGATATTTTTTACTGTTCAGTTGACTAAAAAGGGCGAATTATTTGTTCATAAATTGAATACCGAATAACTCATCGTGTCCCACATTAGTCCCATTGTGTGTATGTTGATCTGTAGGTCTAGACACAGTGTTGGTGCTTGCATATAATTTATTCATGGCTTTGTCAGTGTATGGACAACTGAGAATTCTGTTATGCCTACAATTTGGATGTAGGTACAATGTTACAATTTTCAAATATAGGATCGAGAGGGTGAATGGTAGTTACGGAATAAAAAAATACCTCTAACCTAGATGAAGTCACGATTTGTCAATCTCTTTATCTGCTTTCTGGTTCGATCGCTACCTTTCTGCCGATCCGACATTCTGGTCACCACCAGTAAAAACCAGCCACTTTATCCGCTACCGGTCCAACCGTAGATTATTTACTGATCTAACTATCACAACAGAAAACACAACTCAATCAAAGTCTTGATTAATATTATTGCATCAAGATATGTCTATAAAATATTCATCTCTTATAATACATTTCGTAATTCAAATCTAAATCCTAACTATTGCATACTAAAAAATAATATAATTAAATCAAACCTTTCCTCTAATTATATTCATGGGTTCTACAAAAGCCATGAATTCTACGATAGATCTAATTCCCTTAGAAAACTCTCTTCTATAAGTATACAATTTATTTGTTTCTAGTGAAAGATAAGGACTATTTTTGGGCTACATTTGATTTTCTTGGACTCACATTAAACTGCTACTTTATTTTTTTAAATAAACAAATTCATTCTAGCCTTTACTTTAAGCTTGACTAATAACAAGAAAACTACTCATTTTATCACCCTAAAGACAAATATCTTTATCTATGGTTGGCAAGTATATGTTTCTTCTAACGGCTTACTATTTGTGCGTGGTCCTTATCTTCCACAAACTAAAAAAAGGCAGAATCTCCAAAATCAGCAGCTGATGGATTGAATTCCGCTCTGCTAGCGATTGATGACAAACCAAAGTGCAAGAAAACATTAGAAACTAACTGAGCTATAAATCAATCATTCACCCACATCTTTCCATCATCATTACCACCGAATCTAATCCAACGGAAACATTGTCACAACGACACCAGCACCATAAAGAACCTATAATGTGATGCCTTTAAAAATGTCGTGATATTTTTAATGCTAACATCGCTTTTCCATATGTCCGAAATAAGATTTTCAACTACAGAGTCTACTCTAAACTCCAAAGCACGGATAATAAAGAGACCATCGTGACATCGCTTTGTGTGACGCCCACAAGAGTCACTAATATGATAGTCCACTTTTCGGTCGACCAATTGGTAGAAGTGGAACAAAGGCTAGACATGACGTTGCACCAGAGAGTATCATATGTGCTACCACTTCATCGCTGACCATCTTCACCACGCCCACACCCACTGCCGTGGGTAGCGTCATCCTTGCTAGATCCGATTGGTATGGATCCTGCCATCCCTACTGCCTCTGGCCACCAAAAACCTCCCGCACGGCCACCATCACTGGCTGTTGTTGCCATGCCCGCAAGCCTGGAAAGAGAGACACACATCATGCGTACGTTGATGAAGCCACGGTTGTACAGCTCGGAGCCGCGGGTGAAGAAGTCGGCTGGAAGGCTCCACGCCGGACTGCATGGCACGTCGCCCAGCCAAATCATGGATCATCAGACGCTGAATGATAGACGAAGCCAATGGGATCGGAGCAGCCCTGCCGTCGCCTTCCTTGCGCCTGTGCACGGTTAGTTTATATACTAGTGAGTAAAAGGGTGGTACTAACTCAGATTAAAACTAGGATGCAGAATCATTCTTGTACTGATTTCAAAATATAATACAAGTATAGTTAGAATTTAAATTTTATACCATAATTATTCTTGTACTGATTCTCGTTATTTCAATGATTTTAAAACGCTTAAAAAAGCAATCTAAACAATTCAATTAAAAAATCGATCACCGAAGTGATTAAAAGAAAATCATTTAATCCAAACTTACGTTTTACTTAAATAACTTAAAAATAATTATATTTTTGAAAAATAATTATATATTTGAAGAGAGGAAATACATGAATTCAATTTGCCAGTAGCAGACCCATGAGCTCTAAGAAACGTAGACAAGCCTAGCAAATATACCTATATTCTCCTACATCGCCATCAAAATTGATAAGCTGAATATTTTTTTTACAAATATGGTAAAAATGCACATAAATATTTACAGATGAAAAAAAGAGGTACGAAGTAGTAGTCAATTCAATGAGTTTAATTCAATACTACTGCCAATTGGACGATTTTTCTAACACACCCAAGACAAAAAAAAAATATTAGTGCAACATGGAAAAAAATATTTATATTTAGAGCGAACCATATCATTCCATGGTGTCTACGAGACAAATTTATTTTCCACATGTGGTTGTGAAACTCGATAGGTTATGCTAAATTTGTACATCTATTATTAGTAGATTTGTTTTATATATCTACTAAATATTTACATCATGCCCCTGAAATGGATATTGTTCATCATCATTTAGCTATTGCATTTCTTTTACTCATTTCCAGATATATGTATCAAACTAACTTCATCAGTCTAACCATTCAAAAACATGGTAAAGAATTAAAATTTAGCAAGCTGCACAGTGGTTTTTGGAAAAGAAAACTAAGAACAAAATGCATGAAAATTATTTGCGCATGATTAGAATCGACCTCCATGGATCGTCGTAGTAATAATTCTATGAATGTATAATAAATAATCTATTTTTTTTTCAAAAAGGGTAGCTTGTACGGTTCTGTAGAGGGACAGGAAGGGTGACTTATCTGTCGACTTTTCCACTATCAACCCCAAAAAACCCAACTCTACCTTACGTAAAGTTGCCAGAGTACGATTAACCTCTGGATTTGAAATCACTGCTTATATACCTGGTATTGGCCATAATTTACGAGAACATTCTGTGATATTCTGTTCAAAATAGTGAAACGGTATAGCTCTTGCGCCTGACTATTAAGCCCACGTGGCCCAAGGTGTATTCTTCCTTTCTGCATGTTGAGTTATGCATGCCTCATGCTTTCACGGTCAGCACGGTTGTGATCTACGCAGAGCCAAGACCTGCCTAGAAATGCCTTTTCCTAAATAGGCTATGTTATGGTCTGTTTGTTTGCTCGCTACTACCAATGTACATTGTTAGTTCATGTTGCACGCTGAACGAGACTGCTGGTGACAAGAAACCTAGTTAGGCCCTGTTAGCTAACATAGAGATAGTTTGTTCCATTGGGTCATGTGCTGGTCTAGTTAAATATTTTACTATGTCCAAAGGCTATGCAATTAATGGTCATCTGGATGGATACCAGTAACACTTTTTCCACGCCCTATCAACTAGCAATTATGATACATGTAGAATCTAATAGTTGTTGATATATGGTAATAGAGATGATACATGATAATATAAGTGATGATAGTTGTTGATATATGTAAGTTATTATTAATTATATATGTAGGCACCAATAACGATATATATAGATAACTATCTAATACCTACTATCAACCAGATGATATATACAGTTCTCAATGTTCATACCTAGTTCCAGATGATACTTGTTAGATATATATAAGTAATGATAGTGCAAATACTAATACGGATCCATTGATGATGCATGTATGCATCAATGATGAAACATGCAGATACCAATGCTGATAGTTGCCTAGTACCAGATGATATATGCAGGTATGAGTGATGATACCATTTAGATACAAGTGATATACATGCAAGTGTTAGTGGTGATATCTATTATGTACCATTGATAATACATGTAGGCACCAATAATGATATATGTGGATACCTACAATTGATAATAATGACCAATTTGATTGGTAGTACAACCAATTTGATTGGTAGTACTATCATAAAAATCATGGAGCATGTGTCCTTGACATGTGGGTCCAGGGGTCCATGTCATTATCACATGTGATGGTATTTTACAATTTATTTATCTCTATGATAATATTTTTCTTTTTTTTCTCATAATGATATATATTAGATAGTTACTGATTATGGTATATGTAGGTATAAGTAATTATACTTTTTAGTTATGATATATCCTTACTTGTATGATACAAATGTTTCATCATCAATACCTAAGATGGAGTAGATATCATGATATTTCCTCTATCCCAAAATGGAAGCATTTATAGAGGTTTTTATAGGAATTAAATTAAGGAAGTAAGTGAAATTAAATTATGGAAGGTTTTGATTGGTTGAGCATAAAAAGTATGTGGACAAATTAAATGGGAGATGGTTGTCATTGCATGAGATGAGGAGTTAGGTCATAAAATAGCTATATTGTGGGATATTTTTAAATTCTATAAATAGCTACATTTTAAAATAGAAAGAGTATATGTCACCAAAGTATCACCAAAATACTACTCGTGTTCATATGGATATTATTTTTTTTAGCCTAGCTAGCACAAACATCCATACACAACCAGCTAGCCAACACAAGTTGTAGCCTTACAGCCCCACTTGCCTAGGGTTAGTTGTGGTGGGCCCAGATTGCTCCCCATGTGCATACGTGGGAAGGGAGTGCTGCACTACGCTTGCACACAATGATAAAATGGCACTTGAGCAATGCATTAGGGAGAGAATGATTTGTTAGAGATATGTAACCGAGTCATGCACACATACATGTCTAGGCATTATGACATCCCATAGATTTTTCCTTTTAAACCATAAATATTAGAGGTTATCCTCAAATCTTAAAAGACAACCTCCTACATGTTAAGAATACCCTAAGAGAGCCTGATCTCATATGCTACGGTCTAAATCTTGTCATGGTCCAAGCAATCAATCAATGGGTTGTGCCATGTCAACTTGGACATGATAAATGACACGTGGGCCTAGAGATAGCATAGGAGCTTGTTTTATCTGTGAGATTAGAACGAGGTGGGAAAACTAAAAAAATTGAAAATAAAAAGACAAATAAGGAAAATAAAGGAAATTAGAATAAATGGGGGAAACAGAAAATCTGTAGAAAAGAGCATGGACTGCTACAGTTCCTCATGCATGGGTCAGCACGGTAGGGGCCATCCTGTTTAGATAGCATTAGTGTAGCACATGTGCAGCTCTGTAAGTGTGAAATAAATTTGAACCAATATTCACGTCAGAGTAAAATTAAAGAAGAAGCCAACCAAATGTCAGGTTAAAACCATCGTTAATCCATAGCAGATTTGCTGTACAACTATCAACAAACTTTTAGGAAAAAATCATATGATTTTTTGACTTGTCATTTGCTTTGAGATTCATGCTCCTACTGTCTCCAGCGAACTCTGATGACCCCTAATCTAGTAGAGGACCTCTGGATTAGGTTTTCGGTGTTAGAAGTCTAAGAGGGATGTTAGAAATGGAAAAGTTTGTGGTGTTCACTAGCTTAGAGGGATGGCTGGGGCTAGTGGCTATGGTTGGGCGGTGGTGTAGGGAGGCGGCACTGCCACCGCGTCAGCCATGGGAAAGGAGGCATGTGGTGGACCGGTGTTGGTGGTGAGAGAAACACATGCTCAAGTGGTTAGGGAGCAAGGGCGATGATGGATTCTTTGGTGGGAGGAGCCAGAGACAGGAAAGCTCCTTAGCTTCGCCACTCGGTTTGAGGTGACTACATTATACCCATCCTCTTCTCTAGTGCCTTAGACATTGGGGTATGCTATACTATAAGCCTAACCATTGCTCACGTTGGTTTGTGGTAAGTACGAAATGCCTTACAAGTGGTTCCTACAAACCGGTCCTAAATTTTCATGGGTGAGATTATCAAAACCATGTATCTACAACCCACCATAAAACCATGGTCAAATATCTCGATCTCACAGCACATCAAGTTAGTTAAATGATTATACCATCAACTATCTAACTTACACTAAGCAGAGGTAAGCATATCCTATTTCTATATAGGTCATCAAGAGGGACCCTAGCTAGTCAATTCATCACCCAAAGTTATCAAGGTAGGGATATCAAGTAAATAGGGTAATAAGCAAATAGATAGGTAATCTCATATCCCCATGTAATTAATAAAACATGCACTTTATTTCAAAAGTGAAATATTTCACAACATGGGATCAAAGTGCTCAAGGTTTGGAACATGTGACTGGCCTTTCTTCTTCAATTAATCCGTTGGAACAGTTCTCCTTGTGTTCACAATCCTTCAAAACATTGAACTCTATGAAAACACTAACAAAAACCAAAGAAACAACATATAAAAAGTAAACAAATATGTAGAGCTCAATTTTAGATGAATTTTGTTGATTGAACGACTTAATTTAGACTTAGTATGAATTATTTATTAATTTTACAAGATTTAATTGATTTAAACCATATATAGAAAATCTATTCAATTTATGATGAAATATTTATCTATTTTTGTGAATGAAAAAGATTACAATGTCAATGGTACGAAACTAGTGCCGACAGGTAGGCCCCACACATCCGGAGATGAGAGAGACTGACTCATCATGGACGTGGTCCACACACGGCCTGATCATGGGCACACCACTCGATGGCCATGTGGATGGATTGGATCAGCCCAAGGGCAGATTAGATAGCTAGGGCACATGAGGGCTAGTTCATCAGTCAGTACAACTGCACGACATTGGCACGTAGCACAATGGTCACCAAAGGTGACCATTCGATGTGGTGGAGGACACAGAAGGCAGAGCAAGAAAGAGATGAAGGGGAGAGAATCCCAGTGAGCGCACAGTAGAGAAGGCAACGGCACAAGAAGCTCGATGGTAAAGTTGAAGCGGAAAGCTCTGTGGAGTTACGGCATCGACAGTGCCCTAGCAATGAGAGGTGATGAAGGAGGGGCGGAGGAGCAACCAAGGGACCTAGAGAACAGGATAGAGGGGTTAGAAGGGAGAATGGCAGTGATGAGAGGTGCAAAAATGATGGCCTAAAGTAGGTGACAAGGCAGGAGCTCCCCTTGCACGACGAGACCAGGGTTCTGGAGGTCTTTAGCGGTGAGGAAATGGGGGCTAAGGTAATGGCCTTAAATGCCATTGAAGGGGGCAGGGAGTTTGTGGCAAAGAGGTGGTTTGGGAGCATAGTGAGCTTAGGTGAAAGGTGAAAGAGTGAGGAAGGCAAGGTGAGGGAGAGGGGTTTTATAGCTGCAAGAGTTGACCTCAGGGTAGAGAATGGCATGGCGGTGAAGAGGGAGAGAGAGACGATGTTGAAGGGGGTAGTGGATCTCAAATCCATGTTGGATTCCACAGAGACAGCGAGGGAAGATATGGGGGTGTGGATGGATACTAGGTCTTGTTCGTTTCAATTCAAGAGTGGGAGCGAGGAGGCATGATAATGGTGGCAACATGGGCATCATCACCGGCCGTAGGTTTGGGAAGACCATGATAGGTGGGCCTTACCTATCAGCAATTTGGGAAAGAGAAGGTCAAGCTAGGTTGGAGAGAGGGAAAGTGGGCCAACAAGATGGGCCAAGAAGAGGCCAACACAAGAGGGAGGAGGAAGCACCAGTGGGCCTCGTCCAAGGAAGATGCTTGGTTAGTGGATGAGAGGAGGGATGACCTAGGCTAGGGTTGAAAGAGAAAAGGAAGGAGATGATTTGAGCCATAAAGGAGAGAGGAGCGAGGGAGCTTGTGGGTTGGCCGGATAGGGAGAGGGAGGAAGGAGTGTGCTGAAAATGGCCCAAAGCTAAGAGAGGGATTTTAATTTGTTTTTTTCTTTTTAGAGAAACACTGAAATCATTTTTTATTATTAAAATATATATTGAGCTCAAAATATTCTAAGAAAATTCTATAGTGTACTTTAGGGCATGGAGAATTTAAGAAAGATTACTCTAACCATGATTTATTAAAGGAAATTTTATTTCCAAAATTAACTTTACTTGTTAATTGATTCACATACTAATATAAATTCTAGAAATAATTTGTTAAATGATTTCTAAATCCCTAAAAAATCAAGTTGTGACAAAAAATCAAGGAAGTGCGTAAGGACATGTAATACATGAGATTTGGGATGAAACCTGGTGAGACTTTGGATGAATATTTTGCTCGCTTTAATAAAATTCTAGGCAAACTTTGTTTAGTTGATTCTTCTTATCTTACAAAATGTAGTTATTCTAAAATTACTTGACATTCGCTTAGTGGGCTTCATATGTTAGTTTGGAAGATGAAATTTACTTTTATTTAAGAGTGTGTTAATATGAATACTTTGACTTTGGAATTTCCTTATTTAAAATTGAATACCCATGAACTTAATGTTTTCTCTCACAAAACTGATTTGAAATCAATGACTTTTATGTCTCATTCATCTAGTTCTTCTTTGGTTACTTGTTTCTTGTTCTCTTTGTCCGTTTTGAAAGCCACGTCTAATAACTAACTTGAGGAAATCCCTAAGGAGGACTTGGTTTGGATTATTAATAAATTTCCTCAAGTTTTGAATAATGTCAACAACAGGAAAAGTGGTGGTCCAATTCGATGCTATGATTGTTGAGTTAAATCATATTGACTCCAATTGTCCTAAACTCAGAAAGGATGATGATGTTGATATGAAGGATAAGAAGCACATGTTTAATAAAAGAAAGAAGAAAAAGAACTTTATAAAGAAGCTACATCAAATACTTGCTGCTCTTAACAAGTTGATGTGAGTGATGTAGATGGTGAAAGTGATAAAGATGATCTTAAGAGAAAGAACATCTCTAGGGTGTCTCTTATGGCTCATGGAGGATTATGTTCTAATCAGTATGACTCCGACGGTGATTATAACGTAACTTTTTTTAATCCTTCTCAAAAAGCTCTTGGAAAGATGGTTGTGACTCTATGTAAAGAAGTGAAAAAATATGAGTAAAAAATTAAGAAACATAATCATATTGTTGAATCTTTAAATTCTAAAATTAATATATTGAGAGCTTTAATTCCTAGTAATGATTTATGTCAATCTTATGAAGTAATTCACTATGAAAATTTTACTTTAAGAGATTTTCATGGTTCTACCATTACTAAACTTGATGATGCTCTTGCTAGAAACAATAAACTTAAATCTTGCTTTGCTCTTGATGCTTATATGCATACTTGCGTTGTTCATAACTTGATTTTGACAAAGAACGTTTGGAAAAAGATAAAAGTTGCATTTTATGCTACTTTTTTTTTGTCAATGCTTTATGTGCTAAAAGGTTTAACAGCATATGAATGATATCTGCTTTACCGTTGTTGTTATGTCTACTTCTTATTTCAAATGCCCTTGGAATCAGTTAAAATAAAAGGACTCTTATGGTAGAGTTGAACAATTGCAAAATGGAATGCTTTCTCACGAGTTGTTGCACACAAAAGATTGTTACGAAAGTTTGTGAAAAATTATGTTTCTTTGTCTAATGAGATTGCTTATTCAAAAATATCTTTGCAACATTTTTATGATGGTAAAAATAACTTCAATATGATTTTGGACACTTCTAAAGTAAGCACACATAATAGCTATTTTACTAATTACCAAACCGCTACTTAATGTTAGTGAAAATAGTGAAATTTTGATAAAAACTGAACCTAAAAAAATTGTTTTCAAATCTATTGGTATTTTGTCAAACCTATCTATAGTGGGTGCAATTGCTTCTTGTTCAAAAGAAACACATGGTTCGAAGTATAATTTCATTTATTGTAGTAAGGATACATTTGGTTCATTTTTTTAGACTTACAAGAAAGTAGAAAAAAGATAAGGAACATGAACTTGCTAGCAAAGGCCATGTTTTTCTTCAAGTGCCTTAGGTTCATCGTTAGCCAAACCGATGCTAGGGGATGGTTAGACCATGAATTGTACAATAATTTGACCATCCTTTTGTAAAGGTAAGTTGTCAACTAAGAACAATTCTAACTTTGTTCATGCATATACATGTGTTTTGCCTACTGGTTCTATTGGTCATTTTTCTTAGCGTTGAATTCCTAAACTTTTTATTTTTAACCCCAACACGACGTCTTCGATAACTCCTTGTGCGTAGGTTTTTGTATGTGGACTCGCCATGTGCATAACAAAATTTTGACAACAAATGCTTTTCAAGTATGATCTACTTATTCTTGAGTTTACATGTTATCTTCTACTTCTTATATTCACTTTTCTTATACTAGTTTTGGAGCTATACATCAATTTATGGGAGTGGATGGTATTATTGTAAGTTAGTCTTGTTGAAAAATCTTCGTGTCTTCTTGATTTATTTTATTTTCTTTCAGAGATTTGGAGGTTTATTTTGAGTGGGAGTTTGTGCTTTTGATGTATTTATGTTTAATTTTCCTGCATTGCTCTAAATTTTTAAAAGATAAATAAAATATGAAAATGGATCTTTGACTTAATCTCAAGTATATGCTGGTGTTAAGGTTTATTGATTTGTAATATAAATTAGATGTGCTTTTGTGTTTATATAAGCCTTTGCTATCAATTTTGATGGACATGGCACGTAACACATTGTATTTTTTGTTGGGTTTTTCATTTATCAAATATTCCTTATGCAGCAAGAACAAATAAAATCATTTTTTATTTACTTTCTGAGTGGTAAAAATAGATAGAAATAGTAATCATGATACATATTCACGGTGAGAAAAATCCTTAAAAATCATATTTATGATAAGGATGTATCTGGACTAACTTGTTAGATTTTTTTATGTGCATAATGATATAGAGTGACCAAAAAGTCAAATTTTATTGAAAATTCTTACTGCGCGTGCATGTTTCATATGACTTGTTACCATAGTGTTGGCACCCATGTAACGCATTCACTAGGACGATTAACTTGTGTTCAATTAATATTATAATATCTATAATATTATTTGTTATTATTTTTGCTACGTTTTTGTTTTGGTTGCTTTGAAAAAGTTGTAGGGATTATTCACGGCCTATTTGATCGATGCCATCAGATCCTACCAGAACATCGGTGCAGTTGCAAGTTTGTAAACTATTATAACACACAATAAGTAGATATATTTCTTCTAAACAAGTACTGTTTTGCATGGGTTCATTCAGAGTTAGCACATCACTAAAATCAACAGAGAAACTATTCAGTTGCTACTTATTCTTTTAAAAGAGAGTTACCATCTTAACTACGTCAGTATGCCATAAACTAGTATAACTCCCTTTTCGTATGGTCCATCACATGGAAGTGCCATCTATGCGCTAGGCCCATGTAGTCCAGCTACAGACACAAAGGAGTTCTCATTTTGCACCCCTTATTTTGTCAATATTGTAGCGATTGTTCTGCTTTGTTTGGTTCTCGAGGCTGTTTTCATTTGATTTTTGTGTAATCTGTATCTTTTTTAAGGCAAAGAACGTTCACGGGACGGGGTTGCCACGGCAAGCGGCGATGTGGCACAAGCATTGAGCCGTCCTTTTCTGCTCGCGCAGATTTTGGTTTTGATGGACCTTTTGATAAAGTGCAGCTATGATCACATCACCTTGCGGATTTGAATATTTTGGTGTTCATGAATCACAAAGCTGTTGGTATTGGTGATCAATGTGTAGGTTACTTTCCTTGCTGGGAGCATGGCAGCGACGACAAAGGCAGCAGGCAAGAACAGAGGAATCAGTGAGCCCATGGCCCTAACCAAAGTAAGCAGCTAAGCTGCCGTATCTTGATGTGGTGTGCAATGTTATATGACCTTGCTGTGTTCTGCTTCTGAATTGCCGATCTTCATACCTTTGAATAGCTACGAATTTAACAAACAAATCGATCGCCCTTCCCCTTTGTTTTTCCACTTCAGCATTTTGGTTAGGTGAGAACTGGGTAGTCTCCACCATGTAAGAGTATGAGCACACGATGTGGTTTAATTTCTTCAGTCATATTTACAACTTCTGCCACTATAGTTGTTTTTTAGAACTGAACTGATTCTTCTTTGAACTCTGATAGCATACAATGGAATGCTGGACACAATTCTATGACGTTCGATTCATGAATGAATGATCTTTTTTTTTTGCCTTAAACTTGACAGATCAATGAGTTACTCATTGCAATCCCGTTTGGTTCAATTTTCCAACCCACCTTTCCAGTTTCTAGTCTTTTTCGGATCCCCCTTTCTGTTGTTCGTTTCTGCAGAATTATTTGTTTACTCACAGATTACTTTAATTAAACTATTATAACATTATCAAGCTATAATAATTTTTTGATGTATGCACAGGTGTGAAGAAAAAATGGTGCTACTTCCTGTCCATGCATATCAGTATCACTTGCAACCTAAATACAAAATAAAACACAAAGATGAATATAAAAA
The DNA here is from genome assembly GCA_030770085.1 of Oryza coarctata. NCBI lineage: Eukaryota > Viridiplantae > Streptophyta > Magnoliopsida > Poales > Poaceae > Oryza > Oryza coarctata. The sequence goes on along the minus strand of CM061483.1, from coordinate 7,541,748 downwards.
TACAAGACATATACACAACAATTAGCAAATAAAAAACGAACATGGGAACGTTTTCTTTCTTCAAAAAGAAAAAACAAGATCGTATTAAATAGTAGTTTCATGAACAGATATAAATATAAAAACACCAAATTCTATAAAATAGTAAATCCTCTTCTAGAAAAACATAGACATTATTTTAGCATTTTTAGCATTATTAATAAGCCAAGTAAATAAGGTCAGCGCTACCCAAGAATTACAAATAAAAAACCAAATAACACTCCATAGCTATGTACTTGAATTATTTTAAAAAAAAGAACTAGAATTATCAAACTTGAATATCATCAGAAACTCAATTGCCATCGAAATAATACCAGAAACCACAATTAATTGTATGTAGATAATATAACTGAAGAATATAAGCATAGCATGGTATTTTATTCACCACGTATCAATTACACCGATGACACCGGAACACTCCAAACCTAATCTATAGGACAACACTCAAAAGTTTCTCTACATCAATCAAGAACCTATGAGATATATTTAGCCACTAATTCATCCCATATAAACTCTAAAAACCTGTTTGTGATAAATCGGCTAAAACTATCTCTTCTACATTGTATTCAAAACATTTGAACCGCTAAAAGAAAATTAGCAAATAAATACATCTAGAGCATCTACATAAAATTATGGATAACTTTCATGTTATACAAAAAGTCAAAGTCTATCACCATTACTGTTCCCAGATTCAAAAAGAAAAACAGCACGTCAGTTTTCCTACACGGTTGGCGGCACTATTTTGCCCTATCTTCTATTCCCCGTATCCGAATTGGACGAAACCGTCGTCGTAAGGAAGACAATGATAATACCTACAACTTTTATTTAAAGCACACAACCCAAATCCCTACGGATCGATAGCAGATTTGAAAGGAATGTTTCAGCATATCGTCTAACGAGTAAATTTAAACTACCAACGATCTAAATTCAATCTCTACTGAAATTAGATACAACTAGAAAGTTAAGACTAGTCGGGATGGGAAGATCCTTGTTAGTTTGCGTCGAGTGATGTTAGGTCTTAGGCACCCGTACGCAGCACGTTGAGTGCCCAAGCATGGCAAGGGGCGTGTAGGCAGCATGTGAAGTCGGCCGTCTAGCCGGGTAACACCCGGAAGGGAGCGAAAAGAACAGGACAACTCAGAATAGCGCTAGGATGCATGACAAGTCGGTCCTTGGGCTCACAGTTTCTAGGAAAGAAGAGATGAAAAAGAGGGGATAGAGGAATTTGAATTTTGAAGATGGCTTGAATTGTTTAGAGGTGTTAAGACGAGAGGGTGCCACCATGGCAGATCTCTAGAAGTTTCATAAATTTACCTCGCATGGTTCGACAATGGAAATTCATGAAACTTTATTGTTTTATTTGAATTTCTATTGAGTTTGACAATTTTGATGAAATTAATAAAGGTATCAAATCAAGTGATAGAACTATGAAATTTTTACCGATGGCTGTTAATGTTTCCATATTTTTATTTTGACCAGAGATGTAACACCATTTTCTTTGGCTTATTTAATGCATCCAAATGCACGGACGAAAACGCCGGGAAAATCCAAATACAAGCCAAAAACAATTAAAATGATAGAAAACAACATATGACTTGGTTGTTATTTCTTTTCAGTTTTTTTTCCTAGGATGTTTTGTGCATTTCAATTGAACTACGGGTTCAACAAATTCTTGTTACATTCAAATTTGATTTTATTGGCTTTTAATTTTTGTTGTACGATCCTAGGGCCAGTCTACTCATTCTTTATAATTTTCAGACGTTTATCATGAATGGTTATGGCCATAGAAAATATTTAGTAAAATTTTAAATTCAGAATTTGTGTACAGGTTTGACCATGTAAATTGCGGCAAAGGATATGTTCTGAAAATTTTTGAACTCTTTGTGCAGATTCATTGTGATATATAGAGCTAACCTGTCTTGGTCCCAAAAATATTCTGTTTTTCTAACATCAGCAGATTTTAATTAATTGTGTTAACTTTCAAATATTCTTCATGATTTTTAAATACTTGTTTTTATCAAAATTAATATAATATTTGATAAAAATATTAATCTAATACTAGTTTTCCATGTTGTTCGCGTTTGATGTATGTAGTGCCTAGGAACACTTTCAATTTAGTTTAGTTTATTTAATTTAGTTTATTTATCACTGTTCATATTTACATGTATGCAACAAGGTGCACAAACTCCTGTATGCATTTGGAAATAGTATACGCAATTGAATTATTTGATATGTACAAATATGGTTTTTCAAAATAAATAAAATTAGGTTGGTTTTATTGTTAGAAATAATATAATGTTGCCATGTTTTTCAGGATTTTTCACAAGTGGGGATATTTTAGATTGTTTGTTTTTATAAACTATGAATTTAAGAAGTAGTTGATGCTTAAAAATTAAAAATTGGTCAAATCTTTACTAAGCGTAGATATTTATGACCGGAGGTGTACTAATTGTTTTGGCCCACCTTGGTATAAACTGAAAATATTGTTTCAAAGTGTAATTTACTCATTGCCTGACTGGTTAACTGGTTCGATCCTTGGCCCAAAGTTCGTGTATCAAAATTCACACTATTAGAGAGATATCTTTGATACCGATTCGTAACCTGTTTTAGTCCTGATTGAATTGCGTACAATCTAGTACTACAAGTGGGTATTTAAAGTCTCGGTTCAATTAATCGGTATTAAATACCTAGTAATAGTTAATTATACCAACTTGTTATTCACGTGACATGAGAGCGACTTCTTTAGTACTGGTAATCGAAAATCGATACTAAAATTTTTTTTTATATTGCTTTATATTTACATATATATATTATATACACATAGATATATATGCATACATATATATGATTAACAATCTCATTCATAATAAATTTAATGAGTTGTTTTTACATAATACTTATGTAATCCATTGGGGAATTGGATAAGGCAACGGCGTTAGCGGTGGCATTGTTGGTGGGCGGGCACGCGATGGCATCGATGATGGAGATGGGGATAGCGGCGGCATGGAGGGTGGCATCATCGGTAGGAAGATAGGTGCGTGGCATGGACGACAGCGTCATCAGTGGGAAGACAGGTATGTGACGATGTCGGTGTGGATAGTGTCAACATGGAGGACTGTGACATGAAGAGATAACAAAAACATAATCTAAGAACTTAGATCGAAGAAGATGAGAAAATATATATATACCATCCTGTTTAGTACCATTTGTATAGAATAAATAGTACTAAATAGTTTTACTATTTTTTATTTGGCCAAAATATTTTTAGTGTGGGTTGGTATTAACAATTGGAAATAAAAATATATTATTTAATATAGGTTGTTAGAACGGTATTAAAGAGTTTTCTGCTTGGTGAAAATATTATTAGTACTGGTTATTTTATATAATGGATATAAACGATGTTTAAGGAGTTAAAATATAGTACAAAATTTAGAAAATAGGAAAAATGTGAAAAATAAATTAAAAAACAAAAAATAGGATAAATAAATTTATGAAAAAAAACTAGGATAATTAATTTTAAAAACTTTGAGGGTAAAAACCTTCTTGTTGTAATTTTCTATTCTTTTCCTCTATTTTTCTACTATTTTCCTTTATTTTCTTTTTTTATACATTTTTCCTATGTTTTTTTAATATTTTCTATTATGAAATTCTCTTATTATTATTATTGCTAGATTATCTCTATTTTACAATTAAAACATACTCTTATTTTCTTAAAAAATTAATTATTTCTAATCTATATGTTTTTAGAGAATAGGGTATATACTTAGATAGAAATACAATATCATATATGAGAATGTAGGATAAATTTGCTAACGTTTTGGAATACTTGGAGTGAAATCACCAAATAAAATTTTCACAAAAATTTTTGATAGCATCTCCGTCGTACTTCCTCTTTCCAAGAATCTTTAATACTGGTTAAAAACACTCTCTAGCCGATGCTATTATATTTGATAATATTTGTATAGGTTAGTAAGGCCAATAGATACTAATATATACTACCAGTTAGTATTGATATTAAATATCGTGTCTAACTATTACAACTGATATTAAAATAGAATTTTAGTACTGGTTGGTGTTGATACTAACTACAGTAGTCCCGATGCTAAAGATCATTTTTAATACCGGTTCCAGCAGACCATTTCTCTTATAATGTCAACACACAATCACACAGGTGCACACACACAGGTGCACACACTCGGTTCATTATTTAGGATATACAATCTGATATAGCATGCAGCCATGCAGGAGAGCATGACAAACCCAGTGTCAGTACGTCACTCCAGTAGGCTACAGTTACACATATAATACGAGACCAATCCCTAAACTAAGAATGGCTAGCCATCTGCTGGCTGCCCGCAAACCCATCCGATCGTCGGCACTATAGTTTCAAGGGATTGATCTGCCTGAGTTTCTTCAGTTGGCGACGACCCGGAGCTTCATCCCGGCGGCGCAGTGGCCGGGGACGCCGCAGATGAAGTAGTTTGCTCCCTTCTTGAGGAGGAACGACGCGGTCCCTGTTGCCGCCGCCACCGAATCCGCCGAGCTGCTCAACTTGCAGCTCCTGTACGTCGCCGCGTCCACGGCCAGTACGTTGTGTGCGCCCGGCTTGTAGTTGAAAACTGCATGCATATATGTGCAGAACACAGCACTGTGCAGTCAGGACGATGACTAATACGATCTGCAACATCCTGTTATAACATGCAAACTACAAGAGATCGATTGTCTTAATTAATTATTTATTTACACTTGTTATATATATATATACTTTTTTCTTGGAAGAAGACAGATACGAAACTATTTACACTTGTTTTATATAACTAGTCTGAAAAAAATATAATATATTTCTGCATGTATGCTCAAAAAGAGAAGATAGAGTAAGACGGTCTCTGTACCAAGAGTGTCACCAGCAGCGAAGACCTTTCCATCGGCCCAGCTATCAAACGACACAGAGAAGTCCCAGCCGTTGGCGTCACCAACGAAATGTGTTTCAGCCAGAACAGTGGTCGAAAACGCAAGGGCCATCAACCCTAAGACCACAAGACCCATGCTGTACCTCCCCATGGCCTACGATCTGACGAATTAACCAACTATTTACTGCAAGTTTCCTTGTCTGATCTAAAAGATGTGCATGCAAAGTAGGAGCCTTCATGGCTCTATTTATACGCGAGTATACGCTTGCTGCTGCTGTTGCTTGTTAGTGCAGACGAGCTGATTTTGATTCCTCTAGATAAAATTATAATTAAGTAGTTCGGTCACCAAGCTTTGTGGTGCATGAGTAGACAGGCATGAACAAGTTATCGCCTGTGAGCTTTCTCTTGAATAATGGTTGTTCCTGCGGGTGAAGCCACCGGTAAGAAAAAGCTAACCATGGGCACAGTCACTGCTCCATAAATAATTTTCACAAACGACCCCTCGTGGGTCGTGAAAGAGCTCGCTACAATATGTTTAGTCCTCGAAGAGGATACAGCCCGCCCAAAGCTATTAAGAAGCCTGTTTGTAAGATAATTTTTTTTATAGGAAAGCACTTAAATGGTCTATTTACAATAACTTATTTTCATACACATGTCCTTAAGAGGTCCACTTGCGATAACGTATATCCGCAGGCAGTCCGAGGCACAAGATTTTCTCCTCCTATTAACCTTCTTCTAGCCTGAGTTTAGCTTATTTTTCCCCAAAGTTTCTCTCTCCGAAACATATTGCAACACGTACGGAGAGATCTTGAACACGAAATCTTTGGTTTAGATGTATGTGTTTCTCCTGTATTTTCATCGTTTTTAATGAATTTGATTGGTCCGATGCGAAAAATTTAATTGAGTTGTAATATTTAGTTATGATAAAGTAGTTATGTCTTGTATATTTTGGTTGGTATATCTTTTTAATGGTTGTTCTCTTTTGTAGGCTTTAAATTGATGGTATATATATATAGATCTAGTTGACAAATGATATATTTTAACATAGAGTGTGCTGATAGATTTATACCAAATTAATTTTTTATGTAATTAATTTTGTCTCATGTTATTTCTTGTAGTGTTTATAAATCTGGATATATATATTTCATAAATTTTCAAAATAGAAATCTTATTTAAAGCAAATTGTAAAAAAAGAGTTAAAATAATTAATTACTATAATGTTGGATTAATTTTGATGAGCTATATATATTTTATTATTTATTTTATTCACTGGAGAGGGCATTGATGTACGATACGCTAAAAATTCTTCCGTCGTACATTTTGGAAGTGAATAAATTTATTACAGAGGCCAAAACACATACTCTGAGAGAATAGTAAGAAAATATGTTGCACATGTATTAATTGCAGAAATAAAAAATTACGCTTCAATCATAATGTAATCTACTTAGTGAAGCATTTGATCTACCATGGCAAAATCGTCACTTCTTATAGTATCATAGACGTCACTTGGCCAAAAAATTTTATAATGGTAATGAGATAATGAAGGAAGATGGTCCTATTTTGATAAATGATATTGATAATTTTGACGTTGATTTTAATTTGGACGATATGCTGTGCCACACTAAACAATAAGTGTTATCACAAAGGGATTAGAAAATTTTGAGCTGTTAGGAAAGGTAGCGAAGGATATTCTATACGACGAATCAAAACAATGTGACAAAGATTTCACACCATTGCGTTCATTGCTTGAACTACTAAGATTAATTTGCAGCAATGAACCGTCCGATAGTAGTTTAAATGATTTGTTAGGTTTATTAAGAAACTTGCTTCCGAAGCCTAACTTCTTGCCATCTAATATCTATCAAGTGAAGAAACTTACATATCCATTATCGCTAAAGGTTCAAAAGATACATGCATATGTAAATCACTATATATTGTACCACAAGGAGTACATAGACTAAGATAATTGTCTAACATATGAAGCTAGTTGATACAAAATGGGCAACAGAGTCTCCGGATGGTGAGGTTGAACACTTTGATTCATCAGGGAACTAAAAGATGAAAATTTCAATCATAATGATGTGGAACTTGGTAGTGAAAGAACGCATGAAACATCTATTCTCAAACTATAGGGATACAGAATTAATAAGATGGCATCATGAGAAGTGCAAGATCCATTGGATGCTTTGAAAACTTTGATGCACTATATCTAAAATTTGCCAAGGACCCAAGAAATGTAAGATTTACATTGAGCGTGGAGGGAATGAATCTTTTCGGTGACTTAAGTAGCTCACATAGCACTTGGCTAGTGTTGCTCATCATGTACAACCTTCTAACATGAATTTGTGAGAAGCAAAAATACATTCTGTTAAATATCCTTATACATTCTAACATCACATCGATATAGATGTTTCTTAAACCTCTTATAAAGGATGTAGCAGATCTATGGGAGGATGGATTAAAGGTATGGGATGAGTACCATGAGGAATACTTCACTCTCCATGCAATCATATCGGTTACCATCAATAATTATTTCGTAAACTTTTCCCTACAAGAATAGGTAATACAAAATACTTTTATTTCTATAGAATATCTCTTATAAGATAGGCAAGTCTAATTAGTTTTATTAACTTTTTTGAGATAGTTTTCTATAATGTTTAGAAAATAACGTCCAGAGCTTGTTTGTAATTGCGTTGGACTCTTATAATTTTATGGTATAAATATAGACCCTTTAGACCTTAAAATTATCTCTTGATCAAATACAACTTCGGCGTATCACCACCCTAGTTCATCTAGGTTTTTTACTGATGGATTCTAGCTCTCGACGCAGGGCTACATTGGTTAGTTTCAAACTCTAGCGAATGGGTAAGTCTCGCTATTATCCTAGTGTATTTGCTCTGTCTACGATTGTATCGGTTAGGTATGACCTCTTAGTACAATCGGATATATCACATCACATTCGAGTAGGATTTATCGGCTTATCAAACTTCTTTTACCGTCATCAGTCTTATGCTACATCGGTTAGTCCAACCTATTAGACTACTGATAGTAGATTAAGCTATAAGCCAATAGGTTTTTACTCGGCGTTTCATCAGAGTAGCTAGCCGATGAGTTATCCACAGTATATCCTTAGCTGATACACATATGCCTTAAGTGATTTCCTTTGAGCCTCATGCCCAGTATATCGGCCTAAGCCGATATATATATATCTTTAGAGAATTTCTCTCATCGGCTTATCTAGTTGATGGGTTCGCTCGTTCCTTCCGTCTGCGCGTTCGATCTAGTCTCCACTATCTCTACGCCGTTAGTCTCAGTCTCATACTGTCTCTGTTTGGTCCGATCAATCAAGGGTAGCTCTAACAGTACCATCATGGAGGTCATTACCTCTTGTACTTTCGGGAGACTAGGTCTCGTTCCTTGCTATTCATCGCATACTTTATTTAGAGCGTCATCGGCTTTCTAGCCGATGGATTCTTTATCTTACTCGGAGCGCTATTGCACATTCTATTCGAAGCGCCATCGGCTCTGTAGCTGATGGATCCTTATTGCTTGATTATTTGTTTATGGCTTCATTAGTTTTCTAGTCGATGAACGATCGTTATAGTCTCTATTGGCAACCAACCGATAGGAGATTTTTGCATACATGCTTATTGACCATCCTATTTAGAGCGCTATCGGCTCTACAGCCAATGTATCTTTTGTTCTCTTTGTCGCCATCTGCCTACACTTTCATCGGCTTCCTAGCCAATGGAAGAGTGCTTTAATCCTGATAGCAAGAGCACGTCGGATGTAGCCGATGAGTATCTCAACTATATCGGCAGTCAGACGATAGTAAGAGTTCATATCGGTGCATTGTTCGACCGATCCATCTATTTATCTCCTTGTCAATTGTAGAGTCAAACTGACTGGCACACCCGCAACCCAACAACCCCGATGAAGGCACCTTGAAGCCGAAAGACTTGCACTGGAGCGAAGCAGACCTCTTAGGCCTTGGCATGTTTGCATCATCGCATCCGATCTTTATCGGCAAATATGGAGGACCGATTCAGCGCAAACATAGTTTTGGCATGCCCGGTGGGACTGGGGACTTCGTTCATCAGTCAATCCATTCATCGACTAAAGATTTCACTCATTGACTAGCGGACGATACAATCGTCTAATTAGAAGTCATAATTTCATTCATCAACCAAAGGGACACAATTTTAATCAATATATCTGAAGAAGATGTTGATGTCAAGGCACGCTCGTCCGGTGCATAAGCCGATGAAGATATTATTATTTCGGTCGCATTAGAAGATCTAAATAAGGAGACGAGACAGCAGGTTGAGCAGTCTATGAGAAATTTTGAAAGGTTGTACTTGCAATCCTTTTGTATGACACAAGATGGTCTGATCTAGAAAAATTCATTCCCAAGGCCAACTCTGATTGGTGAACCAACTCAACCTGTAGGTTCAAGTCCAAAAAAATCCATCCAAGAACTAGTTGATGAAGCTATACATCACTTGTTGAACAATCAATCTAAAGGGTTGACAATTATGATTTAGGGCTTGATAAGGAAAAGAGTGGATGGATTATAAACTCAAGAGCCACCAGTGCTTACATCGATAGATATTGGTCCAAAGATGCCGATGTTCAATTGGTTCGATGGCTATATTTAGCTTGGGGGGCAACACGATGAGGATGATGAGTGGATTATCAAAATATCTAAAGTGATAAAGAAACAGTTTGGCTTGAAACCGAAGAGGGAGAATTTTATATATCGACCTCCATATGCTGAATGGTTTGATAGAGTACCATTACCATGCCGATAGAAGATACATAACTTCTCCAAATTCTCAAAGCAAGACAACATGTCAACAGTTGAAAATGTTTGCCGACTCTTAGCACAATGCGGACAAGCATCAACAAAAGAAACTCTGAGAATTAGGTTGTTTCCATTGTCACTATCCGAATCGGCTTTTAATTGGTTTGTATCGTTGCTACCAAGTTCAATCAGAGGATGGGCCAATCTAGAAGAACAGTTTCACAAACACTTCTTTGCGGGGATCCACGAGATGCGGCTCATAGATTTAATATCGATGAAGCAGAGAAAGGATAAATTGATTTTGGAATATATTCAAAGATTCCATAATGTACGAAGTTGATGCTATAGCTTGAACTTAAGCAATAAATAGTTAGCAGAGCTAGCCTTCCAAGGATTATCAAAACGCATCAGAAGGATGTTTTTCTCCCAGAACTTTGACAACTTAGCACATTTAATGCAAACTGTATTGGCTCATGAAAGCCGATTGCAAGAAGTAGGAGAGGAGATTTCAAAGTTGTGTGAGCCTAAAGAAGATAATTTCAAAGCTTAAGTCCTCATACTTTGAAATTTCGGAGCATGTGTTTGCACTAAAATTTAGTAAAACCCACAGGCAGTATTGGAGAGCTGATTGGCTTATAGAAAGAGTTCGATTAATAAAGGAAAAGAGCCGATCGAATAGATTGAGGATGGATTGGTTTAGTCAAAAGATAGAAAGTTGTCCAGATGGGACCGACCTTGAGGAGTTGTGGAAAACATGGCAGGTTTATAGAATATATCTTATAAGATAGACAAGTCTAATTAGTTTTGTTAACTTCTTAGAGATAATCCCTTTTATGTTGAAGAAATAACTTCCGGAGCTTGTTTGTAACCACATCGGACTCTTATTAATATAGGCTATAAATATAGACCTACTGAAACCATGTAAATTATCTCTTGATCAATTACAACTTTGGCTCATCAGCACCGTAGTTCATCTATGTTTTTTACCAGCGTGTTCTGACTCTCGACGTGGGGCTACATCGGATAGGTCCAAACATTAGTGAAGAGGTAAGTCTCGCCATTATCTTGGTGTATTCGTTCTATCTAAGACTGCATCGGTTGGGTCTAATCTCTTAATCCGATTGGATATATCACATCACGTTCGAGTGGGATTTATTAGATTATGAAGTTTCTTTTACTGTCATCAGTCTCGTGCTACATTGATTAGGCCCGACCAACTAGACTGCTTATAGAAGATTGAGCTATAATCCGATGGATTTTTTCTCGGTGTTTCATCGAAGTACCTAGCCAATAAGTTATCCATACATCGAGCACTACGCCTAGTGTATCGGCTCCTCAACCAATAAACATACGTATTAAATGATTTCCTTTGAGCCTCTCGACTAATATATCAGCCTTAGCCGATATACATTTATCTTTAGAGAATTACTCTCATTGGCTCATCTAGCCGATGGGTTCACCTGTTCTTTCCATCTGCACATTCGATCTAGTCTCTATCATCTCTGTTCCGTTAGTCTTAGTCTCATACTGTCTCTATTTGATTCGATCAATTGAGGCTAGCTCTAATGGTATTATCACGATGGTCGTACTTTTGGTTGATCGGGTCTCGTTCCTTGCTATTCATCGTATACTCTATTTGGAGAGTCATCGGCTTTGCAGCCGATGGATCCTTAATCTACTCGGAGCGCCATCGCACATTATATTCGGAGTGCCATTGGCTCTGCAGCCGATAGGTTCTTATTACTTGATTATCTGTTTATACCTTCATCGGTTTTCTAGCCGATGAACGATCGCTACAACCTCCATCGGCCACCAGCTGATAGGAGAATTCCGTATATATGCTTATTGACCATTCTATTTAGAGCGTAATTGGCTTTACAGATGATGTGTCTTTCGTTACCTTCATCGCCATCTGTCTACGCTTTCATCGGTTTTTTAGTTGATGGAAGAGTGCTTCAGCCTCTATCGGTATCCAGCAACAGGAGCACATCGGACACAGCCGATGACTATCTCCACCCTATCGACAGCTAACCGATAGTAAGAGTTTATATCGGCCCAAGATCCCACTGACTATCTGTTTATCTCCTTGTCAATTGTAGGGTTAAATTGACTAATACGCTTGTAGTTCTAACAACCCGATGAAGAAATCTTAAAATCGAAGGAGCTGCACTAAAGCAAATCAGACTTTACAGATCTTGGCGTGTTTATGCCATCGCATTGAATCTTCATAGATGAACACGGAGTACCAATTCGTCGCAAACAATATCAATCCTATGGTATCTCTCAAGTGTCAAAACTGTTACCAATCAACTAGTAAAAACCACGGCCTCAAGTAAGATTTGTTTTTGGTTGGATGCTGTAGAGTTCAGTGTACAGTGCATGTACTACCGATGTACTCCTACGTCGTTCGGAGGATCTATATTAAGTTATGAATACAATACCAATGTTTTCCAAAAAAAAAAAGAAATAGTAAATCACTAATACCGACACGAGAGTAGCAATTAATTTGTTTTGACTACTGTTAAGACGTTGTTTGCGTGGGTCTTGATTAATTCTAGCGACGATGGAAACAAAAAACCCCGAAACTCTCGTGATCGTAATAAGCCAAGTTGAGCTTGGCTGTTAGCTCATTATCCCAAGAAGCAAAGCAAGAGAGTAGAGACACCTCATTACCTACTGTTAAGCTCGTTTAGCTAGCTAGGTAGTATAAAAGGCCATCTTATTTATTTTTCCTTAGTAGTGCTTCTTAATTAGTGTTATTGATTTAAATTACTTCCTAACTATTCATTTAGCATTTTATATTAGTGTTTATTTTTTAGCATATGATAAGCTAATAACTGAGGTAAGAATCTATCTATTATATACCGAAGTTCATTAAACGTTATCTAAAACGTTCCTAAGCTATTGTGCAACATCTTAGAAGTTAAAAAATCACAAAAAGTTTAGAATAAAAACTAAAAAAATTTATCCATCGAATTTTACTTAAACCGGTGCAGCCACTATTTTTATCCATTGATAAAAATTAAGTCTCCTGACCGCTCTACACACGCATTCCCCGGCCCTTTGCACGCATGGCGCACCGCCACCTCCCAGTCCGTCTCCCCTCTTTTTCGTGGTTAAGATAGAAACCATGATTTGTTAGCAATTCTTAATTATCGGCAGTAGACTTCAAGGGCGGCGTGCCGCATGTCCATGCACACCGAGACCATGCACGCATGCAAAACCCAGCTCCTTCCTCCCGTGTCCTCTCCTTCCTAATATTTAGCCAATAATTCAAGATAGCAATGATCGATGATTGAATATTGGATATGTAAACTATCATAATTTTTAAATCATATATTCAATTTCTAATCTATCTAAACTGTTATTTATTTATAATTAAATCAATAATTCAAGCTCCATAATGTTATTATGTTTTTGCTATACAAGAAATATGTGATCTGTACATAGGCTCCTACCATTTATGTAGCATCCAAACAGCTATTGGACATTAGCATGCGTTAAATAAAATCAAATATGCAATTTATGATCATATCATATAACCACTAGAACGGTCCTAGAATATCTCTCAATGCCTCTGGTAGACAGAAATTCTATAGAAAAAACATCCAGCTCTTATTTCCAATGGTTCTATTATTTTTATTCATATATCTTGCAAACAGACATAAGGAACAATGTCACCCACTCACTACTGACTCTTTATTCCTCCCCTTTGATGTTATTTGTGATAACAAATTTTAAATAATGTTTAAATTATACATCCATTTTTTATCTTCTTGCACCATTGTGTTATTTATGATTAAAATCACAATTTGAGACTCACATTATATGTGTTTTAACTCGAAAACAATATATTATTTTAGGTTTTATCATGACCATGTCATTGAAACAGGTACAGTACATTATAAAGATAAAGATAATATAGATTATTTTATCATGTATCAGTTCACAAATATGTATAACCAAATTAATCTACAATGTCAGGATAATAAGGAATGCATATGTGTAATTACTATTATACATAAACGTGAACAGGCCACCGAACCCGTTCTTCACGTATAAGCTTGAAGCACTTGCTTTGGAATCCATATAGGAATAATTGACTTCAAAAACATGAACAGCACTACATCGGATCAAGTGTCTTTGTAATTAATACTTCAAAACAATAAAGGATATGTCGAGGCAGTCATTGGAGAACAACTGTAAGAGATGCGTTCAACTAAAAAATAGAATAGTGGTTGAGTAATACAATAATGACACAAATAATCCAACAATATAAACACAGATGGAAGAAACACAATATGCATAAAGATTATGCAACCTTACAGATGTTGCCCGTGCATGAGCGTGGGTTATATACTAAACGTACATTAATTATCTCATAGATTTCTTTTAGACTGTGATGTGTTATCTCTAATAAGTAAAAAAATCCTTAAATTTTTTTTTAAAAGCAAAATATCCCATCCTTGATTTTCAATTAACTGGTGGCCTCATTGTTTTAGACCATTAGATATACTTTAAAAAAAACCCAATTCCCTCTCATGCGTACGTGGGCACAGCTAGCGTACGTAGCTGCTGACCCCTCCCTCCAGTTTTCCTCTCTCCTTAGTATTTTTAAGTTACAAACCCAAAGTTAGAAACAATCAATAATTATATATTCAAATGACCATAGTCAGTAAGTTAAACATCATATTTTCAATCAGTTTGAACTATTGCTTTATTTATAGTTAGATAAGCAATTTAAGATCCATACTGCCCATATTTTTTACTATATAAGAAATATTATTTTTGGTTATAGAACATACCCTTTTGCATGTCATTGATAGTGTCATAAAAAGTTGAGAAATAATTATAGAATATAGGTTGTATCATCATAACTTATTTTCTTAACTTGCATAGCTAAATTTAATATGCAATATCTAAGTAAAAATAAAAAATTCAGCTGTGAAGTAAAATATACATTATTTTGGTAAAATGCATAGCTAAAGTATCAGGTATGCATCAGTGGTCTGGATATTAATTGTAAACTAAAATCAATGGGAAATCATAGATTGAAGACATGTTTTTTATTTGTATTTATGTGTATATCTATGTTTATTTATGTCATTTAATCCTCTTGAACCTTCTTATGATGTTTGTTGAAGCCATTCATAAATTAGATAAAATTTTAGAAATTATATAAAGAACATCCAACCCTTAAGTCATCACTAATTTGGTTGTCACATTACTCTTCATCGTCAGATGATTCCTTCAGTTTTGTATACCTGGACCCACATTATAGCTAAGCAATCAGATTGGAAAAAAAAAATCAAAACGCAATATAGAATTTAAAAAAGACATCTATTAAGGTGTGCGTGGTGACATAGCAAGCTGACCACAGAGGGACGCGTATAGTTAAATTAGATATACAATATTTTAGTGAAAAGAAACAAATTTAACTATCAAGAACGTCACATTTATGACAAAAAAATTAGTACTTCAGTTAGATTAAAGAATCCAATTCTAAATATTGTTTTATTCAACCAGACTCAACTCTATCCTATCATTTTGCATTCCTACTGTCATGCATAGCGACGGGATACATGCATGCCAAGAGATAACTTTAGAACAAATTTAGAACAAATGCATAGCTAATTAGAAGTGTAGGTGCAGCTAAAAATAAGAAAAATCAATACAGCCATTAATTATCAGGCATAGAATCCCCAAATTTTTCATTCATATCAAAATAGGTTTCTTCACTTTTATCCACTTTTATCCCCAAATTTTACCCACCCTCAGTTCACAAGTCGAGAGGTTTTATCTCTTCCTTATTCCTTATGTATCTATCCACTAACACTAATTTCCTATTAATAAATGTCACTTTAGTCTTTCTACCACTATACTCATTTGAATCCCTATTGCAAGAAATGAAGATATTTTGAAACAGATAGTAGCATCTAAGTAGGTATTAATGACCAAGATATTAACTATAAACTAAAATCAATAGTAATTCATATATTGAAGATTTGTATTTGTATTTATATTTGTGTGTGCTACAGAAATTTTAGACATTCTTATAAACGTCCAACCGTTAATTCATCAATAATTTGGTGGTCATATTATTCTTAGGAAAAACTGATTCCTATGTTTTTATATATAAATAATATAGATTATACAAGCAATATTGTAAACTTACAAGGCTTTGTTTAGAAGAATAAAATTTCAAGGAATTTTTAGTGATATCATTCAAATAAATTCAAAGAGGCAAACAACCAGGAAAGAAAATATATCCTGGCTAGCGTTTTTTAGAAAATAAATGAATGAGTTAGAAAACATGAAACGCAAAAAAATTCAGCATTTTGAAAATAAATATGCATGCGTAATCGCGCGGGCTACTTTTTTCTAGTTGAAATAAAACTCGTTAACAGCCCTAATGAGTCTGCTCGAACTTGTTTAATTTGTAAGCCAAGCTGAGAGATGAGCTGGCTGCTCTTCATAATAATAAACCTAACTGTTACGAGCTAGTTGGTTTATTATCTACCCTAATTAATTCCCCGCCATCCAAATGTATTGACCAGGAATTAGAACTTAAATCACAGCGATGCACGTGTATAGATAATCATTTTAAACCCATAACCTAGGCATTCACTCGGGTATATAGTTCATGGGCTTTATTTTGGCCCATCCAAAATAGGGCCTTCTAGCATCGTTAGCCATCTTGAACTCTCTTCAAGCAGATCAATATCGCCCTCCCATTAGCCGTGATCGACAAGAGTAGCCGAAAGCCGAGCGTAGTCTTCATATGCACTCTGTCGATCAGTCCGTGGAAAACGAGTCCAATAAACTGCATAAGTAACTGAAGAGCGTCATCAAGAGCACGGTAATAAGTGACGTAAGTAATTGTAGGTTCATTGACCGAGAGCTTAGTATTTGTGCCAACCGGATTTGAATAAGGTTTGTAATCAGTCATGCTAACATGATCCAAAATCTTAAGTATATAATAGCACATACCATCAATGCTCCGAGAAGTAGTCATCTGAAGAAAGTAATGTAGGCTACCAAGATACTTCATATAGAATTCTAGTGTGACAGTTGTTATAATATTGCGTAACAGATCTCTAGAAGTGGCTATCAAAATAATATTATCAATATAGAGAAGTAAGTATGCTATATTCGATCCATGCCGAAGAACAAAGAGAGATGTATTGGATTTTGCTTCAATGAAACCATTGGACTGAACAAAGAAGGCAAACCTATTATACCAAGCTCGAGGTACCTATTTCAAGCTATAGAGAGACTTATTGAGGCAACACACATGATCTGGCCTAGAGCAATCAACAAAACCAGACGGTTGTGAACAATAGACCGTTTCGCTCAAAGTGAAATGGAGAAAATCATTCTTCACATCCCACTGATTAACAGACCAATTGTGAGATAGTGTCAGAAACAGAACTGTCTGGATGGTGGTTGGCTTCACAACAGGACTAAAGGTCTCGCTAAAATCAATACCTGGGTGCCGTGCCATGTAAAACCTCGAAATACCCAGCGAGCTTTATAGCGATCTAATGTATCATCAGGATGTAGCTTATGACTATAGACCCACTTTCTAGTAACAATGTTAATACCACATGGGGAAGGTACGAGATCCTAGGTATTGTTTACTTAGAGGGCGGTGAATTCCTCAATTATAACATCCTGCCAATTTGAGTCGACCAAAGCACTGCAATAGGTCTTCGGAAGAGGAGACAATATAGTTACTGTAGATCCAAGAATACTTTGGCCTAATGAAAACCTTGCTTTCCCTAAGTAACCATATCATGATCATTAACAACTATTGAGACTGGAATTGCACCAGGAGGAAATGGTGCGCCAGAATTAGATATGCTGTTATGCTGCAACGAAGAGGGGCAGCCTCAGAGGGAACAACACTAACTAAAAGTTACCCATCATTAGAGACTGAGGATGAGCAAGAGCTGGTGTATGGAAATGACCTAGCTGGCCCATGAAGTAAAGTTGTTGGAGATGAGCTGATAGAGTTTAGATTGTCAAGTATCCTGCTATCATCGAAGGCTACGGAAGACTGGATGTGACTAGCAACACCAAAACCTGCACGACCTGTACCTACAACAACTGTTGGACCAATGGGGCTAGGCACATAGTCAAACTCTAAAAGAAAATCAAGATTGGATGAAGGGAATGGTGCAGGAAGCTCGACAAAAGGAAAGAAAGATTCATCAAAAGTAACATGGCGATAAATAATTAGCCAGTTGGTAGCATGATCAAGGCAACAACACTCCTTGTGTCCCGAGGGATATCCTAGGAAGACACGCGGGGTAGATCAAGGAGCAAGCTTATGTGGAGTGGTGGCAGATAAGTTAGATAACACTTATAAGCAAAGATACGAAGATGATCATAAGAGGGATGAACGTTGTATAGTGCAAAATATGGAATCTGGAAGTGAAGAGTTTTGGTTGGGTGGCGCTTTAGGAGATAAGTGGTTGTGTGAAGGTCTTCCACCCAGTAGGGCATCGGAATGCTAGCTTGAAACATGAGAAAATACATGATATTGTTGGTGGAACGAATGATATGTTCAACGCTACCGTTTTGGGGTAATGTGTGGGCATGACATGCGAATGGTGATACCATGAGTAAGTAAAAAGGAATAGGAAGTAGAGTTATCAAAGTCCTGACTGTTGTCACACTGTATGGTCTTAATCGTGGTGTCAAACTAAGTGGTAACATAAGAAAAGAAATGAGAGAGGCTAGAGAATGTGTAGGACTTGAGATGTAAAGGAAAAGTCCATGAGTAATATGAGCAATCATCAAGAATTATAAGATACTATTTGTAACCAGTGACACTAGCAATTGGGGAGGTCCACAAATCGTAGTGAATTAAATCAAAATTCTTGAGAGCATGAGAATTGTACTAAGTGAAAGACAGATGCACATGGTGACTTAACTAATAAGGATGACACAAGATTTCTAACTCACTTGTATTTTAGGTAGAAGAATGTGGTAAACGAGTAAAGGCTAATGACCAAGGTGACCCAGTCAGTGGTGGCAAAGCACAGTTGGGGACGTGATAGTAGCGAAGACGTGAGGATGGGTTGGTGGCTGAAAGGAGTAGAGCTCTTTAGAGCTATTGGATGTGACGATCATGTTCTGCATTACTAGATCATTCACAGTGAGGCAAAAATGGTCAAATTCAATAGAACAATGATTTTCAATGATGAAATAACGGACTGATATGAGATTCTTAATGATATGTGGAGAGATAAGAATATTATGTAAATATAAAGAATGATCAATCATAGGAAAAGAAGTAGACCCAACAACGGTGATAGGTAATAAGGAACTATTGCCGACAACAATGCTAGAAGGGGTAAAGAAATTGGGTGACTAAACATGAGATACAGAATCGGAGTTTGAAGCTATGTGAGAGGAAGCACCTAAGTCCATATACCGGTTGTCGCTTGGTAGAGGAGTGAGGGTCATGGTGTTGAATTTTTGTGCCAAGGCCTGTTGATCCCATGACAAGGATTGCTACAGAGCTGGTGCAATACAAGAAGTGCCATAATAGGACACATGAGGGAACTATTGCTATTATGGTTGGAGATTTTGCTAAATGGTTGCTGTTGCCACTGCTGAAAGAAGAATTGTTGCTACTGCAGAGCCTGGATGACAGACGGTGACGCACTGGCGATGAGAGCCTAGGGGCAAGGAGGAAGCAAAGCTAGACGTAGGTGTGGGCGTGCGCCAGGCTAGTTCAGCTAGACGGTTAAAGTTCTAGCAAGATGATTCTAGTACAGTGGCTAGGTTCCAATCGGGCGCGGTGGTCCATGCTATCCACCCCCACTCCGGTTAGGGCGCCAACACCGATGATCTCTGCTGTTGCCGCCCCCGTTCCCAGAGCCACCCGATCCGCCATAGCTGCTAGTGCTGATGGTGCCACCATGACCAAGGATGCCACCACCGATAGAGCTTGGGTGGGGAATACCAGGATACAGCGCTAGATGGTGCATGGATGTGAAGGCCATGAGAGCTATTGCAGTGGACGATTTGCTAGTGATGGTCACCTCCTTGATGAGCAAGTCTACACGGACATTGGAGAAGGCTGGAAACGGATGGGTGTGCTTCATCAACATCGCCATATCAGAGTATTGCTCGTTCAGGCCGCGAAGAACGTTGAGGACCAACGTGCGATCTAAGACCAGCTCACCCAAAGTCGCTAAGGCATTTGCCATACGCTTCATCTTGTTGTAGTAGTCGGTGATGGAGAGGTCGCCTTGAACAAGAGTTTGGAATTTGGCATCAAAGATGATGGTGCGGGTGTCCTTGTTGCCAATGAACTGTTCTTCCTGGGCAAGCTAGATGGAGCGCAAGATTAGGGATATAGTTGACACTGCTTCGATGAGCTCTAGTGACACTATGCCGAACAGCCACGACTTCACGGTGCAGTCCAAGCAATGCTAATGAGGATCCATGGAGAGGTCATCATCGGAGAGTACCAGACAGTCGAGGGCGTATTTGGTCGCGATGTTGAGCTAGAGCGTGCGCCAATGGCTGTAGCTTGTGGATGTCTGCTAAGTACGAGGGGACTCATCGTCTTGATGTTGGACACTGTGATGGCCTAGGTGTGAAGTTGGGATTGCTCAAGGTTCTCGTATTCGGCAAGACGATGGACAGCCTCATTTGCTCTGGCAGAAGTTGCCTTGGCCTCGGCAGCGGTTGCTTTAGTTGTGGCGATGGCATCGGCTGCAGCCAATCTGAGTGAAACATCTTGCGCTGCCTAGGTAGCAACGACATCGGATGACATTGGTGAGAAAGCCAGCAAGAACAGCGATGATGTGAAGGGATGCCGCGGTGAGAGGCTAGCATCGATTGATTTGGGGAAGAATGCAGCGAGAAGACACATCAGGAAGGACAGTGCACCGCGGGAAGGGCAATGCGCAAGACTGACGCCGTGGGATGCTGTGGCATGGGAGAGGACGCCGTGGGAGGACTGCATGAAAGAACACCGTGGGAGGTCGGTACAGAAGGGCGATGTGCGCTAGAGGACGATGCGCGTAGGAGGGCAGCGAGAGGCCGGCGGTGGGAGAGTTAGAGAGAAGGGGATCTGACATATGTAGGAGGGCGACGCGCGCAGAAATGCAGTGAGAGGCCGATGGTGGGAGAGTTAGAGAGAAGGGGATTGATCCCGCTCTGATAGCATAAAAGCTGTTTGACTCAATGTAATAATTCCATTAGTCTCATATGAAAAATAAATAAATAGAGTATATGAAGGTTTGAAGAAGCAAACAAAAATTAAAAGCTAATCATAAAAACTAATATGAACCTTGTACAGTCACCTGCTGTCATTGCGTGGTCCTATAAATGATAAGGGATTTGTGTGTTAACACATGGATTTCCCTTTATCAACTTTCATTAGTCCATTTCAGCAATATATATCAATATATGTTTCGTATTGCACCCTCACAAAAACACATCTGAAATCTCATTCCGTGTTTTTTAGCACCGGAGTATTTTATTTTGTATTTAGATGTGTAACAAATGATTATTATCTTGTTCAATTATGGATCATATGCTTAATCAAAATTTTCTAACTTTGATCACAAATAACTTCTTAAATTATTAATTAAAAATGATATGTAGAGATTTACCTTGAAAGATATTAATATAATATTATAAATTAATGGTTAAATTTTTAAAAGTTTGACTGAATCTTATCCAAGACGTAAAATATTTTTGATTGAATAGAATATTTACTGTTGCATTGCAAAAATTTTTGGGTGGGTAACTTCTCCATAAGACAGCTATGCAAGCCGGCAAGGATCATCACCACCGTGAACGATCAGCTTCCAGGTCCCAGCCTCCATGTCCACGAGGGTGACACCGTGGTCGTCCACGTCATCAACAACTCACCCTACAATGTCACCGTCCATTGGTACGTACGCGCACGCTTACCCTAATGCACCACTCCGCGAGGATTAGGATTTAGAGTCCAATGCACAAAGTTAAAGTGGATTTTGAGTGCTCTGCTCTAACCAGTAACAACCTAGAATACAGGGAATGCGACACTGAACATCCACCCAATTTTGATTTGACAAAGTCATCGCCATCTCTCTGGACATGCATGTGTTAGGGATATAGCTTAGCTATCCTACATTCTGATGAGCCAGGAGCTTAGATGTCTAAGACACAAAGTGTATGAATCAAAGTCAGTACAAAGGAATCTTGCTCGCTCCATTCGTACGCTCGCGTACTGGCTCGTGTCACTTACGCTCCACCCGTTGAATAATAAAGACAAGTGTTTAGGACTGTCTAAGAAAGGTGCTTTCTACGTTGAAGTATAGGGGACTAGGTTTCCCCATAAGACAGCTCCGGCTGATGCTTCGCTTTGAGATCAGCTTACCCACTTAGAACGCTTTTAAGTCAAAAATGTGTGAATTTGATGAGTAGTTATTAGTCAAATTACGTGTACATTTTGAAATTGTTTTTCACAAGCTCATGTTAGTGGCCGCAGGCATGGCATCTTCCAGCGTGGTACGCAGTGGGCGGACGGGCCGGAGATGGTGAAGCAGAGCCCGATCCGCCCGGCCGCCGCTACACCTACATGTTCAACGCGACGGGGGAGGGAGGGGACGCTGCGGTGGCACGCGCACAGCTCCCTGCTCCGCGCCACCGTCCATGGTGCCGTCGTCATCAAGCTCGGCAATGGAGAGCAGGGCTACCCTTTCCCCAGGCCTGACAAGGAGGAAACTCTACTGCTCGGTACTCCAAAATCACCAGATGCACATCTTCTAATTTGATGTATTTATGTTGGTAGCACTGAAAATTCAGAACTTTATTGCTGACGAACGCCTTTGGTGATTGTTCGAAGGTGAGTGGTGGAACGACGACGTAGTCAGACTGGAGCGCAACGCTTTCCTCACCGGCGTCCCTGTGAGGTTGGCCGATGCGTACACCATCAATGGTAAGCCTGGAGACATGTTCAAATGCTCCGGCAGTAATGGCTAGAATGGTAATAATAATAATTAAATAATTACCCCTAATTTTATCGATATATTTCACCATTCGATTTTGATAAATTGTAGTACCTCCGGATGTAAATATTTGATATTGAGGAAAAAAGTTAGTTAAAAATTTTAATCTTTAGTGAGCACTCTTATATATTGAAAGAAGTAAAATCTAATAAGTTTTTATAATATCATCATAATACTTGTCAAGTCAAATCTATGCATACCATTTACTTATGAGTGAATTTTAAAAACCCCATATTTTATAATAAATTGTAAAAAACAAATGTATTATGACTTATATCACATAATCATAGGTTTTATGATGTAAAAGTTTCATATAACCCCATCATATTCAAAACTCAAATAAATTTAATATATCTAAAGCAATATTACTTAAAATAAAAAAATTTAAACCAACATCAAGAATTAAAAATTTTGTAGACGCTTTATTAAATGAAAACTTAATGCATATAGAGATAAAGGTTTTGTCAAACCTTATGAACATAATACTTGAGGTTACGTGTGATAAGTCATAATCTAATAATTTTCTGTAATATTAGCCTGGTTTTTTTTTAAAATTTGTTCTTTGTTTAATTTTCAAACTAATTAAGTATATGATAAATTATCGATGATTAACCTAAATACGTCTCCATTTCTAAATGAACTAAGCAACTTCATTTTAAAACAGATGGAGGAACTATTTATATGGGAGTATTATTGATGGTTAATTAGTGATCATGTTTTGTTTTGCAGAGATGTGCAGGCTAATTCCACGTATCGTCTAAGGATCATAAATGCAACGTGTGGCCGGCTAAACGTTCACCTTTGTCGTCGTGGACGTGACCTACACCACCCCATACCAGACGGACGTCGTCGTGGTCGCACCCGGGCAGACCGTGGACGCGCTCATGGTCACCGACGCCGCGCAGTCACGGTGATGTTAGAAGTGTCACAATGTGCATATTGCACCTTTGGTTAATACGTAGAAATCGCAGGTGTACTAGAGATGTGTGTAGCCCACGCTGTGACCGCAACGTTTGTTTTGGCACGTTCTCGCCATGACGTCATGTGCCGTACATGTCTTATAGGTGATCTGAAAATAAGGGCACACACGCAGCGCCTACGTCGTGGTGGGGACAGAGGGCTTCAAGCCACGTTCACATATAATGAATGAAAAACAGCAACAAAGCTGTGCTGCTGTGCAGTGAAAGCCATTTCCAATTTTTGCGTGCATTCTATGGTGTTCATCCTCATGTTCTTGAGTTCACCGGCATTGATCTGGGCATGGCGACCATCGCCAGTCCTGACAGCTAGTATCAGAGCTAGTGAGTAGGCATCCAAGAGCAGAGAGAGTCATGGAAGACCTAGATGGGTGCGCTGCTTTGGTTTGTTCCGAAGGAGATGGGTGCGCTGCTTTGGTTTGTCCCGAAGGAGATGTGGACAACATTAGAGAATCGGAAGACCATCAGGGAGACATGGGATATGATGAAGACGATGTGACTTGGTACTGATTGCATCAAGGATGCCAATGCCTAGAAGTTGTTGAAGAAGTTCGAGAATATGGGGCTTAAGGAGTGTGAGACGATCGACTATTTTGGCATGAGAATCACCAATCTCGTGGCTAATCTCATGTCCCTTAGGGAGATGGTGGACGACACCTGCATCGTGAAGAAGTTCTTGTGTGTCGTTCCCTCAAGCTTCAATTAGGTGGTGGTGTCAATTGAAATGTTTTGTGATCTTAAGACACTGTCTGTTGAGGAGCTGGCGGGGAGGTTGTGCGCGGCTGAGGATCGCCTTGATGACAAGGTGGACTAGATCATCGATAAAACCGGACATCTATTGCTGGCAAAGAAGGACTGGCTTGCAAAGCACAAGCACCACTTCCAATCCAGTTTGTTGGAGGACGGCAGCAGTGCAAGCGGTGGTGGCGGCCAAGGCAAGAGCAAGATGCAAAATTGATCTGATGGCGGCTGGTCCAATGGGTTCAACACCGTTAAGCTCGCATAAGAGAGGACTCCCCGTGCGCAAAGGTCAGTGCTGCAATTGTGGCATTTACAACCACTTGGCACAAGACTTGTAAACATCCAAATGAGAAGAAAGAGGAGAAGGAGGCAGCGAATGTTGCGATGACAGACACAGACCAACCGGCGCTATTCTTGGTGTCGATGAGCAGTGTTCTACATGCGCCAAATAAGATCATGCATCGGGCAGAGAAGGACGTCATCCTATTTGATTGTTCTAGTGATGTCTAGGTCTTGGACACTAGGGCCAGCAACCATATGATGAGCATGCGTCCAGCGCTTATGTGGCTAGATGAAGATGTCACCGGCACAGTTTGCTTTGGAGATGGATCTTGTGTCGAGATTCAGGGTCTCGACTCCATTGTGATGGAAGGTCATCGACAAGAGCACAAGCTACTCACTGATGTCTTTTACATTCATATATTGAAGAGTAACATTATCATTTTAGGACAGCTCGATGAAATGGGGTGTGAGGTGAGACTGAAAAATGGCCAACTGACAGTATTCGATCAAGAAGGTACACTGGTGATTAGTGCTTCTCGCACGGGCAACAGGTTGTACACACTCAAGCTTGGTGTAGTCCCTCCTGTTTGTTTGCAGATGAACATAGACAATGTTGCTTGGCAGTGGCACACCAAGTATGGCCATTTGAATTTTTAGGCTCTATGTGAACTCAGCGGGTAGAAGATGGTGGAAGGTATGCCTTTGGTGCATCAGGTTGAGCAATAATGTGATGGGTGCACTTTGGGGAAGCAGCACCATAGACCATTCCCACAGTCCTCATCCTATAGGACAGATTAAGGACTAGAGCTAGTCCATGCCGACTTGTGTGGGCAGATCAATCCACCAACACCTGGTGAAAAATCCTATTTTCTTCCGGTGGTTCATAATTATAGAAGATATATGTGGGTGGAGCTATTGATATCCAAGAATGAAGCTCTAACATACCTAAAAAAAATAAAGCAGCAAGGTAGGAATTTGAAGGCACTTAGAACTGACAGAGGAGGAGAGTTTAACTCTAACATTTTGAGTCTTCTGCAATGACACAAGTATTAAGCATTATACCACTACACCATACACACCTTAGCAGAACAGTGTAGTGGAGTGTCGCAACCAAACAGTTGTTAAGATGGCAAGATGCATGCTCAAAAGTAAACAAATGCCTTTGAAATTTCGGGGAGAAGCTGTGGTGATAGTTGTATATGTATTGAATCGTGCTCCTACCAAGGGTCTCAAAAATAGAACCCCATATGATGCATGGTTGGAAACTGAGGGTGGATCATCTGAGAACTTTTGGTTGTATAGTTCATGTGAAGAATGTTGGACTGGGTATCACCAAGCTATCTGACAAATCGACCAAGTTGGTGTTCTTGGAAAATGAGACAGGAAACAAGGGGTATCGGGTCCTGGATCGAGTGACAATCCAGCTACACATAAGCCAAGATATTGTATTCAAGGAAGATTGGCCTAGAGCTGGAGTGGCCAAGAGAACAGCAGCACTGAACCTAAAACCTTCACTATCAAGTTTTAGACTATTGTTTAAGAATCAACAATGAGTAATTCTGAAGAAAATGTAGAAGTGGAGAGCACTAGTAGTCAATTTGTGCAGTATCAATCACCAACTCATTCACCAGCAGTTGGTCCTCAGTCACTAGGAGTTGAAGTGCTCAATCCACACTTATAGTAGCTGCTGCACCTGATATTCAGTGGGCTTCACCACTTGAAGGCTCCAGAGTTTAGTAGAAGCTCCTACAAGGTTTAGAACCTTGTCAAATCTTGCCCAAACACACAGGGTGGACATTGATGAGGTGTTTGCACCTGTTGCTAGATTGGAGACAATAAGGTTAATGTTGGCACTTGCAGCACATGGCCAGTGGGAAATACATCACATGGATGTAAAGTCAATTTTCTCAATGGGACTTGTTAGAAGAAGTTTATGTTCAACAACTACTTGGTTTTAATAATCCAATGAAAGCTAGAAGTGTACTAAAATTAAAGAAGGCACTATATGGCCTTAAGCAGGCTCCAGGAACTTGGAACACTAGACTTGACTTTGAATTACATAAGTTGGGTTTCAAGAGAAGTGAAGTTGAATATGCTGTATATAGAAGTGCAGGTAATAATTTCTGTTGGTGGGGGTTTATGTTGATGACCTTATCATCTGTGGACTAGACAGTGCCAACATTGTAGAGTTCAAACAACAAATGATGAAGCTGTTTAGTATAAGTGATCTTGGGTTGTTAAGCTACTATTTAGGGATGGAAGTTAAGCAAGAGTCTAGAATTATAACTATCTGCCAATGTACTTATCCATCCAACATAGTGGAGCAGCGTGGTATGAAAGGGTGCAATCTAGTTGACACCTATAGAGAAGCGTGTCAGACTTGTAACTATTGAGAAAGGAGCTGCAGTGGACACTACAAGGTACATAAGTGTGATTGGAAGCTTGAGGTATATATAGCCTATGTTATGGGCCTTGCAAATCGATTCATAGGGGCACCAAACAATGAACATTGGATAGTAGTTAAACGCATTGTTAGATATATTTCAGGAATTATTAACTATGGCTGCATGTTTGTTGGAGGAAGTTATTCAGATATGGGGCTGTTGGGATATATTGATAGTGACTATGGCGATGATCTTGTACACCGTAAGAGCACTACATGGATTGCCTTATTCCTGAGTTTTAATTTGGTGACCTAGACTTCGTAGAAGCAGAAAGTGATGTTTTTATCCACATGTGAAGCTGAGTATGTGGTAGCAGCCTCAGGGGCTTGTCAGGGTGTTTGGCTTAGTAGGCTGGTGGCAGATTTAACAGGCAAGGATGTTTAGAAGTTTAGACTTCTTGTCGATAACAAATATACTATTGAGCTGAGCAAAAATCCGGTGTTCTACGAGAGAAGCAATCACATAGATACTTGGTTTCATTACATACGTGGATGTTGATCATGTTGGGATACATAATCAACCAGCCGATATTCTAACCAAGACACTGGGGCTTGTCAGGTTATTCGAGCTGAGACAGAGGCTAGGATCATCAATGTGCGACATGATTAAGGGGATGATTTGTTAGAAGTTTTATGATGTAATCTTTGTCATGATGTAATCTTGTCGATGTACCTGTATCTTAGTTAGTTGTATGTTTGATTTATGTGTAGATATTGTAGGTGGACTAGAGATGTGCGTAGCCCATGGTGTGATCGCACCGTTTGTTTTGACACGTTCCGACCATGATGTTGTGCACGGTGCATGTTGCGTGGGTGATCCAAAAATAAGGGCACACCGCGCAGCGCCTGCGTCATGGCGGGGATGGAGGGCTCCAACCTCGTGTAATGCATTCACATATAATGAATGAAAAACGGCAAAAAAGTGTGCTGTTGTGCAGTGAAAACCATCTCCAATTCTTGCGTACGTTATGTGGTGTTCACCCTTGTGTTCTTGAGTTCGTCGGCATCGATCCGGCACGCTGGCCATCGCCGGTCCTGACAGGCGATACTACGTGACGGCGTCACCGTACCAGAGCTAGCTCCCACGCCAGCCATTCAGGGACACCGTCGCGACGGCCGTCGTGAAGTACGGCGGCGGCGGCTCCGGGAACAGGAGCCCCCCGCGGCGTCCGTATCGGGCTCCGAGGACAAAGGTCGACGACGTTGCGACGGCGCACCGGTTCCTGTCCAACCTGACCGCGCTGCTCCAGCCCGGCGCCCGGCCGACCGTGCCACTCGCCGTGGACACGCGCATGTTCGTGGCCTTCGGTCTCGGGCTAGCCGACTGTCGGCCGGAGCAGACCAAGTGCAAGTGGAGCCGCACACCGGCGCTCGCTGGCAGCATAAACAACGCCTGCTTCGTTCTCCCAGTCACCGTGTCACTCCACGACGCGCACTTCCGGGACGTCTCGGGCGTGTACACCCGCGACTGCCCCGACGTGCCATGGTGGCGTTCGACTATGCCAAGCCGCCGGACAGGTTCGTATTCACGGCCAAGTCGACCAAGGTGAAGACGGTTATACAATGCGACGGTGGAGGTGGTGCTCCAGAACACGGCACTGGTGGCACGGGAGAGCCACCCTATCCACGTCCACGGGTTCAACTTCTTCGTCAGCCCATAGGAGGGCAACGCCATCGCTGTCCCAGCTGGTGGCTGGGCCGTCATCCGCTTAGTCACAAACAACCCTACTACGTATTGAATCGTCGAGTTGATGGCACAAAGCATGGTAATAAAAGAAATTCAATGGTACTTGAGAGGTAAAGCTAACAACTTTTTTGTGTAAATTTTGGTACTTCTTGGTATCAGAAAATACCAAAATTTACATATATGGCACCTCCTAGTGGGCCTCGCGCGCGGCGGAGTGGCATTAGTCAGTGTCATTAGGGCTAATCGTCAATAATTAGTGCATCATTAATGATTTTATTATAAAATAATAAATATATTGAGTTGAAAGTTTTATATTCCAGTTGAAAGTTTCGAATTTAGGGTTGAAAATTTCAAATTTGAATTTTTTCGAATTTTAAATTTGTGTTGAAAGTTTCAAATTTGAGGTTGAAGATTCAAAATTATGGTTGAAAGTTTCGAACTGAAGTTGGAAGTTTCGAAAGCGTGTGCTAATTAGTGCCATCGCCTCGTAGTTTCTCATCGATGACCTATAAAACTATCCTAGTTATGCACAAGAGCACTCCTTGTAGTATGCTTAGATTCCCTCACATCCACATGAATGGGTAGTTCAGTTCATTTTTTCAGCTTAGACATGCGGATAGCCTGCTACACTGCCTATAGGTGAAATTACTTTGTTAAATGCTGGATATATTTTTATTGGTAAATTTTGATACTACATTATATCTATTTTGTATTTCCAGGGATGTGGATAATGCACTGCCCCATTGATGCTCATCTGCCTATAGGGTTGGCCATGGTGTTTGAGGTTCAGAACGGACCAACTCCAGATACTGCCCTGCCACCGCCACCAGCGGACTTGCCTCTTTGCTGACAGTTGAATGGAAAATTGATAAAGGCGAGAAGAAGAAAATAGTGGCGCAAAATTATTTTCGTTTTTTCTTGCTAATAAGTAGATACCATTGTTGATTTATTGGTTATTATTCATCACGCCAAGTGCAGATCACTTATATTTATATGTAGTCAACTAACACTCCATTAATGCTAAACGATATTATTCTGGCAGTTGCACCGTTCTTACCAATTTTTATCATAGAATTAAATCATGTTATTAGGATGATGTAGAAAATGATATAGGTCACTATATAAAAATTGGAAAATTGCTACTGAAAACATGAAAAATCAAAAAATGATATCAAGTTTCTTATGTTTTAGCACATGCCAATCATATTCTTTCCCATTACAAAATGCCGCCCATCATCCATTTTTCTACGTTTTCTTCTTTCCTTATTTCCCTATAAGACTTCATTTGCGCATATATATTTAATTGAAGCAAATTTCATGGTCACATAACTAGTCCCAACCCTTGGCTTGCATCTGATCAGCCATCTGACTAGCCCACACTGAAGGCGGAGGAGTTCATCAAACCAATCAAGAGAACAACACCATTACTCAGTAAACACAATAATCGCATGTTGAGCATTCCAAAATAACACTTATGAAATTGTAAATCGGAGACAAATCTATTGCATTACATGCATATGTGACCAATGCAGAAGAAGAAATGTACTGGTTGGTACATGCCTTATATGCATTAGTTTCACTCGCTTTCTGCCATAGGCGGCTGGTTGATCTAAGAGAGAAAATCAGATAGGCAAAAGGAGTGGATTAACAAAAAGAAAGCTAGGTGGAGGTAGAGGATAAGGAAGCCGTCATCGTAGTCGCTGGATTTGAGGGTCTAATCGGGAGGGTGAAGGAGATAACGGAACTCAGAGAGAGTATTTGTCGGTCGGTGGTGCTCGGAGGGAAGGCGTCCACGTCCCTCTCCTATGTGGGGCGTAGAGAGAGGAGGCAGCAGTGATCGGGGTTTGATGGAGGGCAAGCGACTGCTCACGAGTGGGGACTTCCTGTTGTGTTTCTCAACTGTAATGAAGTCTAGATTGATAAATATTAGTTTTATTGAAACTAATCTTTAATATGGTAAAATAATGTTGATACTTATCTTTGTCAGTGGATTTGTGAGTTGATAAAAGTAGATGTGGGGGAGAAGTAAACAAAATATACTTTAGCGCCTTTAGTTAATCCAGAATTTACTGTAAAATTGACTAAATTCCATGTAGGTGGATAAGGTTACTTTATTTAACATATATTATATGTTACATAAATTTACAATCTTTTTGTCATCTTTAAATGAATTTAACTTTTTAATAGATAGTTAATTTTTTAACCCTTTTTTGACTACTATATCAATCTCAACTAAAGTCAAATTTATTTATTTATTGGATTTAAGATGAAACAACAAGTGATATAACTTCAAATTTAAAGTATATTTTTCTTGTGAAGCTTACAAAATAAAATAATGATTCTTTTTTCTAAAAAAAGATTATGATCTTGATTCAAATAATAAGGTCAATGCAAATGTAAATGACAACAATCTATAAATTTTGTCTGTGTTTATAAAAAATTGTTATATTTTGTATCATGTAATATATACATCACATTTACTTTGACATAACTAACACAAAAGTAAAAAAATCAGACAATAGCAAAAGCCGTTTTTGGCTACAACTCAGTTCCCTAAAAATAGGATTTCTTCTCCAACATGGCAACACATCAGAGTATCTTCACAACACCCTATCCTAATCGAGTTTCTTCCTGATTTCAATCGGTAAACGTAGCCAGCCTATAAACTTCGAGGGGCAAGAGTGTGTAGTAATCTCATGGTCAAAAGCTATGATCAAATCAACGCCAACTTATGGTGGTGGAAAGGACGATAAAATTGATGAGATGCTAAAGGGGTTGGATCATTGGGAGATAAAAGAGGCGAAACTGATCCTACAAGATGATATAGAGGAGTTGGAGGCTTATGCATGACGGCTAGCCCTAGCTACGGTTCATGCTGAGATGACCTTCATGAAAGTATGAGAATTGTTAATTGTATTCCAGGTTAATGTATCAGTATATATAGATAGCCAGGATGACTTACACGCGCAATCACACAGCTACACACGTGGGTTAACCTACTATAATTATAGTAGACTAACACTCCTCCGTAGTCTAATCGGGAGCATCGCTAACATTCAGGCTAGATCGAAACTTCTGAAATAGTGAGACAGGAAGACACTTGGTAAAGACGTCGGCATACTGCGATGTCGTAGGAACATGTAGGACCTGAACGTGACCAAGAGCAACCTTCTCTCGAATGAAATAGAGATCAATTTCAACATGCTTCGTCCGCTGATACTGCACCAGGTTGCTAGAGAGATATACAACACTGATATTGTCACAATAGACCAAGGTGGCACGTCGAGGGGGCTTGCGAAGCTCAAGGAGCAACTGTCGCAGCCAGGTAGCTTTAGCAACACCATTTGCCACAGCACGATTTTCAGCTTCATCACTCGATCTAGAGATCGTATGCTGACACTTGGAAGACCAGGACACCAAGTTATCACCGAGAAATATTGCATAGTCAGAGGTCGACCGGCGAGTGTTAGGACAGCTAGCCCAGTCGGCATCTATGTAAACAATAAGATCTGCAGACGAAGATCGGCGCATGGTCAGCCCAAGAGACAAGGTGCCCTATAGGTAGCGCAGGATCCGCTTGAGAGCAATGAGATGCGGCTCTCGAGGATCATGCATATAGAGGCAGATCTGTAGAACTGCAAAGGTAATGTCTAGTAGGGTGAAAATCAGATACTACAGAGCACCGGCGAGACTGCTGTACTATGTAGCGTCAATGACAGGCGGTCCGTCAGCAGATAATTTGGAATAGAGATCAACAGGCGTGCTGCACAGCTTGCACGCACACATCCAAAATATCCTGACTATACTGCCGCTGAGAAAGAAACAAACCATCTGTGGAGTGGGTCACAGAAATGCCCAGAAAATGGTGCAGTTGACCCATATCCGTCATAGTAAACTCACTCCAGAGAGTCTCAATGATATTATTGAGTAATCCAGCAGAGGAGGCAGTAAGGACAATGTCATCAATATAGAGCAGTAAGTAGGCTGTGTCTGGACCGCGGCGATATATGAAGAGAGAAGTATCAAACTTTGTTTCAATAAATCCAAAGGACACAAGGTGAGAAGTGAACCTATGATGCCAAGCACGAGGAGCCTGCTTCAAACCATATAAGGACTTGTTGAGCTGACAGACAAAATCTGAGCGAGAAGAATCCACAAATCCAGAAGGCTGCACGCAGTACACTATCTCAGTGAGAGTGCCATGGAGAAATGCATTCTTCACATCCAGCTGATAAATAGGCCAGTTCTGAGATAATGCCAGGGAGAGAACCACACGAACTGTCGTAGGCTTGATAACTAGACTGAAAGTCTCATCATAGTCAACACCGGGCCCTTGTGTGAAACCCCGCAGAACCCAGTGAGCCTTGTTACAATCAAGAGACCCATCGGCGAGCAACTTGTGACAATAAATCTACTTTCCAGTCACAACATTGACACCTGGAGGGTGAGGCACAAGACTCCATGTGTCGTTGGCAATCAAAGCATCATACTCAGCCTGCATATCAGATCGTCAATTGGGGTCTGAGAGGGCATCACGAATGGAGTGAGGAAGAGGCGACATGGGTATAGCATGGAGATTGAGGCGATCCACAGGCTGCGCAATGTCATCTTTGCCACGTGTGCGCATTGGTCACCGGAGAGATGACAGTCAGTCGAGTGGCAGCTGTGCGGCCGGTACCACTGGCAACAACCTGCGCGCAAGTAGCAGGGGTAACAGGACCGGCAACACTCGTGGTTAGTGGGGCACCGCTGGCAGCGACCTGTGTGGGGTGCACAGGGGCAGCAACACTGGATGACACGGACTCGGGTGACCACGGCCTTGCACCAAGGCTTGACGATACAAGTGGGGCCTCGGGCATGGGGTGTGCCGCTGAGGAAGCTGCTGTACCTGCACGTAAAAAAGGGGCTCTAGGAACTGAAGCGATGAGATCATGATCATCGACAAAAAAGTCTAGGGCAGAGGGTGCCATGGGTGTGGTAGAAATGTCAGAGAAAGGAAAGAAGGATTCATCAAAAACAACATGTCTAGAAATGAAAATGCGGTTCGACTGAAGCTTGAGGCATCGATAGCCTTTGCGCTTCGAGGAGTAGCCGAGGAACACGTATACAAAAGAACGAGAAGCAAGTTTGTAGGACGCTGTAGAGGACATATCGGGGTAACAGGCTACTCACCACCAAAAAATCCCGTGACCGAGGAGGGGCGGCAGCTCGGTCATGCGAAGGCCTGAGAGGTCTGCTTAGCTTCAGTGCAAGTCCTTAAGCTTCTTGGTTCATGAGCGTGCCAGTCAATTTGATCCTGCAATTGACAAGAAAGTGAGACGAGCAGGTCCTATATAGGTGCTCACTATCGACTAGCTGCCGATAGGATCGGGATGCTCTTCGATTGGTTGGGGAGCCGATGTGGACAAGTGTCGATGAGGGATCGACCGCAGAGTCGATGGAGGAACTAGGGTGTGCTCAGAGGATAGCAAGGTGCACAGGATCCCTCCGAACAGCCGAATAGTGATTCATTGGCTGGAAAAACTGATGAAGCCGCATGCGGCCTAGGCAAAGAATAGTATAAGAAGGCACAGGATGCAAAGTCGATGCCGCTCCGGATATGACATCATGAGACCCATCGCCTACCGTGACAGCGCCATTAACACCGAACCTCGAAGATCAGACCTAACCGAGATAGTACGAGGCCAGGGCCAGTGGCGATGATACGGAGGGCGTCGGATCGGCTATGCCGTAGCAAGCATAGGAACGAACCCATCAGCTAGCTGAGCCGATGAGAGGACGTCTATCTGAAGGTGGGTGCGTATCGACTGGGAGACCGATACGCTTGGCGTTACGCGTCAAAGAACACCTCTGAAGGATGATGCGTATCGGCCGAGGGGCCGATGCGCTGGGCGTGAAGATCAGAGTATGGATAACTCATTGGATAGCACTCCGATGATACGCCGTGCAGAAGACTATAGGCCTGAAGCTCGATCTACCGTCGGCAACCTCGTAGGTCAGACCTAACTGATGCAGCACGAAACTGACGACGGCAGAGGGAGCTTATCGGGCCGATAGGTCCAGCACGGACGTGATGCAATACGTCTAATCGGCCTAAGAGGTCGGATCTAACCGATGTAGCCTCAGACAGAGCAGGACATATCGGGATGGTGGCGGGACTTACCCCTTCGCTGGAGATCGGACTTAACCGATGCAGCCCCACGTCGAGAGCCATAACCCACCGGTAAAACCTAGATGAACTATGGTGGTGATGCTTTGAGATTGTATATTGATCAAGGGATATTTTAAATATTTCTAGGGTGTCTATATTTATACCTGGATTTACAGACAGAGTCTGACGCGTCTATGACTATCGGACATTATTTTCTAGTAAGAACAAAGGAAAATATTCCAGCAAAACCTTCCTAATTAAGTAAGGTTACAATTCACAAAAACAAACATTCTGTTGTGGAATCCATGACTCTTCCACAAACCCGGTTTTATCTGAATAATCTTCCAATTTGTAACTGAGTCTTCCTTTGCTGCAACCTGATCGGCTTCTCCACTGTAGCTATCGAACCTTATTTTACTCAAGTCGATCCTTTTCCTTCCTTTCCTCGGGCTTCTCGGACCTGATCCCAATTGGACAATCCCCTGTCTTCAAGCCGATCCAATATTCTACTAATCTGATCGGCTTTTTTATAGTTTCGATCGGCTTTGTCTCAGTATCTCCATCGGCCGATGACTGCATTAAACTCTCCATCGGACATCTTAGCCGATCGGGTTTAGCACCATCGGATCTCTCAGCCGATCGGCTTTACCACCATCGGATCGTCTAGATTTTCGCGTTTACACAAGCACAAACAAAAACTTTGAGATGATCATAGGAGGACGGGACAAAGAAGAGATCAGAGTATGGTGTGGAGGAGGTGAGTGTTGTGGTGGGGAGGCGGTTCACAAGATATGTGATGGTGTGAAGGGCCTCAACCCAGTAAGCTGGAGGGAGAATCGCCTGAAATAAAAGGGAACACAGAGTATTATTGATGGTACAAATAGAACACTCTACTTTACCATTTTCTTAAGAAGTGTATGGGCACGACATGCAGAGGGCAACACCATGGGAGAGAAAAAACGTACGGGCCTAGGAATTATCGAATTCACGACTATTATCGCACTGGATGCTCTTGATGGTGGTGCCAAACTGTGTGCAAACATACGCAAAAAAGGTAGAAATAGTGGAAAATATCTCGGATTTGAGACGAAGTAGAAAAGTCCAAATGTAGTGAGAGTAGTCATCAAGAATAACAAGAAAATATTTGTATCCTAACACACTAATAATTGGAGAGGTCCATAGATCACAATGGATTAAATCAAAATTGTGAGTAGCACGAGAGGTAGATGAACCGAAAGATAAACGTACATGACGACCAAGTTAACATGCATGACATAAATGATCGATATCATCTTTTTTGTAGGAAATGACATAAGTTTGAACAGAACGTCGTGCCCAAGATGATCGAGACGGCGATGCCAAAGGGAGGTGGGTGTGGCGACGAATGCGCAGGTGCTGGTAGATGGTGCAAAAAATGGGTAGAGGTCACCGGAACTATTGTACCTGGCGATCACATTCCTGGTTTGCAGATCCTTCACAGAAAGACCAAATGGATCAAACTCAATGGAACAATTATTGTCGGTGGTAAACCGATGAATGGAAATTAAATTCTTAATAATGTTAGGTGATACTATAACATTATTAAGAGTAAGATCACGGTGCGATAAGGAAAAATGATGGGATCTAGTGGCGGTGATAGAAAGTAAAGCACCATTGCTCACAACGATAGATGAAGTAGTAGATGAAGAGGGTGGGGAAATGGTGGAGAGTATACCAGTGTCCAAGGTCATGTGGGAACAGGCACCCGTATCAACATACCACTCAGAGGCCGGTTGGTTGAGCGTCATGGTGTTGAAGGAGTGCGCTAGGGAGTCCTGGTACCAACCTCCATGACTAGGCAGCCAAGGTGCCGCTTGGTGCACCGGTGAGGGAGCCTGGAAGCCCGCCACTTGGTACATCGGTGAGGGCACCTGGAAGCCCGGCGGTGTAGCTCCCCCGTAGTACGTGTCGTACGGGGACAATGGGGCACCATATGTGCCGCCATAGGTGCTAGGAAGAGCACCAAAACCGCCATAGTGTGGGGCTGCGTAGAACGCAGGCTATGGCGGCGGAGGATGGTCGGACTGGTCGTACGGCCACATGCGCATAGTGCCAGCCCAAGGGTGGGCAAACTATGGGTACATAGTTCTACCGGGAGGGACATCGCCCTGTCCATTTAGGGCCGCTCTAGCAGAGGGCACTGGAGAGCTGTCATTATTAGAATTGCCGTGTCCTCTGCGGCCGCGGCGACGGCCATTGCGCTCGCCTCTGGTTGGTGCAGCTGGACGCGGAGGAGGAGGCGCCCCCGGACGAGGAGCAGCTGTGGCACCTAGGGCTGCTAGACGCGGCGTCACAGCGACGAGAGCGGCCGGTGGGGACGGAGGACGAGCGTCGATCTCTAGCTCCTCCAACAAAAGATGAGTGCGTGCTTGTGTAAATATTGGGAACGGCCAGTGCATCTTAAGGATGGACACCATATGGCGAAAGTTGCCACTAAGGCCGTGGAGAAGCGTGAGGACCATCTGTCGGTCACCGATAGGGTCGCCAAATTCGGCGAGGGAGGCAGCCATGGATTCAACACGACAGCAGTAGTCGGTGACGCTCTGGGAGTCCTGATGAAATGTACGGAACTGCGTCTTGAGGAGAAGGGCACGAGACTCCTTCTGGCCGAGGAATTTATCCTCGAGATAGCACCATGCATTACGGGTGCGTCCGAGCTGCATCATCAGTGACTGCTGCAGGTCACTGGAGATGGTGCCGTACACCCACGTGAGGACGCAGTAGTCTGCATGGAGCCACGCCGGGCGTGTGGGGAACGCGTCATCCTCGAGGACGTAGCTGGTGAGCGTATATTTCTCAAGAACGGTGAGAAACATGCAGCGCCACTTAGTGTAGGAGTCTGTGGCCTTGTAGAGGACGATGGGGATGAGCGTCTTAATGTTGGCGACGGTGGTGGCTTGCACCCAGAGAGCTGCATGAGCGCTCTCGTACGCATCCAGAGCTTCGTCAGCGCGAGAAGGATCGGCTGTGAGACAGCAGTCTTCAAAACTAGCGGCACCGGTGTTGTCGCAACCCATGGGGGGCACGACAGCCGATCGACAGCTGATCAGGATGTATCAAAGATCTCGGAGAGATAGCCGATCAGCCAATCGGATAGGAGATCTCGGAGAGACAGCCGATCGGCTGATCGGATCGGAGGGGTTAGCTGATCAGAGTCGGATCGGCAGCCGATCAGTCGATCGAATCAGAGATCGGATGGCCGATGTGCAGCTGATCAGATTGGAGGGATCAAATCGGCAGTAGAGCCGATCGGTTCGGCAATAGAGCCGATCGGTTCGGAGACCGATCAGATCGGCAATAGGCAGATCGGCTAGACGATGAGCAGCCGATCAGATCGGATGGATCAGATCGGTAGTAGAGCTGATCGGATCGGAGGCCGATCGGATCGGCAATAGGCAGGATATGATTGGACCGATCGACGAATCCGATCAGATCGGATCAGCGGGCAATCTGGTCGGCAATGGAGAGCTGATCGGATCGGCAATAAGCAGGATCCGATCGGACTGATCGACAAATCCGATCGGATCGGATCAGCAGGTGATCTGATCGGTAGCAGCGCGGTCGAGAAGACCGGTGACACCTGGTGGTAGCGATCGAATTGGCGATAGGCACTGGTGCGGAAGTGCAGGTAGGATCGGATCGGCGGCCACACCTAGTGATGAGGGCAGCTACGGGGTGGGCGATCAGATCGGTAGCGCGGCGGTGAGACCAGCGACACTCCCGGTGACGTGCAATCGGTACCGGTGGTGGCGGTCGGATCAGCGACGGGTGCTGGTTCAGAAATGACAGCGTTGAGGGCGTCGGACCTCGGCAGTCTCTCGCAGCACAGTAGTAGCGGAGGAGGAGATTGGCGACGGCAGCAATAGCGGCGGCGTTTTTGTTTATCCATTTGGTTTATCCATTTGTCTGTGGGTGGTAAGCTGTATTGAAATAGAGGCTAGTACTCTTTTTCGGATTCTGTGTCGATAGATGACGTGGATCATATATAACTCAGCTAACTTCTTGCTAGAATAGATGGTCTTGACCGGGATGAAGTAGGCAAACTTAGTTACTTGGTCCACTATTATCCAAATAGAATTGTAACATAATGATGCCTTTGGGAAAACGGTTATAAACAATATTCCTATTTCTTCCTATTTCCATTCTAGGATCTTTAAGGGTTATGGCAATCCTACAAGCTTTTGGCGTTCTACTTTTACTCTTTGATAAATGATACATGAGACAACATATTCTACAATATATGACTTCATTCTAGACCACCAATAGTGAGTCTTGATATCACATCTTAGTACTTTCTAGATGGATCGAATAGGTGGATTTAAAGGATTCTTGGAGTATCAAGTATTTTATTTTCTTCTTGTTGGGCATGCAGATAAGTCTTCTGAATCAAACAAGTCTGCTTTCATCCATAAAGTACTCTTGAGCTTTGCCCTTCTTGATGAGCTCCTTGATCTTCACAATTTCTTCATCACCTTCTTGGGCTTCACATATTTGTTGCTATAGGGTTGGTTGGACCACTAGGGTTGCTAGGGTTCATAGCTTGACCATGTTTAATCCTTAGCTTTTTCAAATCTCGACACAACTCTATATTGTGTGGTAAGATAAAGAGGGCATTACAGTGCACTTTTCAACTTAAAGCATCGGCGACCACATTTGTCTTGCCAGGTTGACAATGTATCCATACAACATAATCCTTAATCAACTCAAGCTATCCTCTTTGCCTGAGATTTATGTTTCATCTAGGTAAATATATACTTTAGACTCTTATGATCAAGTAGTGTCACCATATCTTGTTGGCAAGCACTGCTGCTGCTAACTCTAGATCATGAGTAGATAGTTCACTTCATAAGGCCTTAACTACCTTGAGGCATAAGCAGCCACTCTTCCTCCTAGAATGAGCACACATCCCAAACCATGTCTTGATGCATCACAGTAGAATTCAAAATCCTTCTGTACGTCTAGGAGGATCAGAACCAGGGAAGTTGTCAATCTCTTCTTTAGCTCTTGGAAGCTCTTTTCACGAGCTTTCCTCCATTCAAACTTCTTCTCCTTCTTGAGTAATTCAATGAAGGGCTTGGTAAACTTGAAGAACCCTTCAATAAACTGTCTATAATAACCTGCCAAACCAAGAAAACTTCTGATCTTGGTGATAGTGGTTAGAGCTTTCCATGAGAGCACATCTGTTACTTTTCTTGGATCCACTTCCACACCATTAGCTAAGATGACGTGGCCAAGGAGAGAAAATTTATCAAGCCAAAATTAACACTTGGAAAACTTGGCATAATTCTTATGTTCCCTTAGCCTTCCTAAAACCAATCTTAGAAGTTATACTTGCCCTTACACATTTTGGGAGTAGATAAGAATATCGTCTATGAATACTACAACAAACTTACAAAGATATTTTATAAGTATTTTGTTCTGGAATATCATAAATAATATGGGGCATTTGTGAGTCTAAAGGACACGACTGTATACTCATAGAGTCTATATCGAGTTGAGAATATAGTCTTGGGTATATCTTCCGGTTTAATCTTTAGTTAATGGTACTTGGATCTTAGATCAATCTTTTAGAATACCTTTGCTCTTTGAAGTTGACCAAATAAATTATCAATCTAAGGGAGATAAATGTTCTTGATTGCTACTTCATTTAGTGCTTGATAATCCACAGACTTCCTTTTGGTTTTATCCTTCTTCTGAACTAGGAGAACTAGAGCTCCCCAAGGTGACATGCTAAATCTTATGAAACCTTTTTTCTCTAAATCTTCAATCTACTTCTTGACTTTAGCTAGTTCATTTGAAGCCATTCTATAGGGTTTCTTGGATATTGGGGCTTTGACGAGTGTGAGGTTTATGGAGAACTCAATTTCCCTATCAGGGGGCATTTTGGGGAGTTCATTTGGGAAGAAATCTATGTTCTCATTGACTATGGGCACTTCTTCCAAGGGGGTTGCCTCGATGTTGTTCAAAATGGGTTGACCTCTAGGGTTATAGGAGGGTGTAAACCTCACTTGTTTTCCAAATGGTTCTTCCAATGTGACAGTCCTTATGGCACAATCTATTCAACTTTTATAATTAGCTAACTAGTCTATGCCTAAAATCAAATCCAAACCTTGAGACTATAAGATTATGGGGTTGGTTATAAAATTAACCCCTTCTATAACCAAGTTAACCTTAGGGCATGATCGATATGAGCTAATCTCCTTTCTAGGGGAGTGAATTATCATTGGTACCCTTAGGTCTGTCCAACCATATTTTCCATAAAAGCTCAAGAAATGATTGAATATGAAGCTCTCGAATCAAACAAGACAACGGTAGGTATGGAGTTAACAAGGAACATACCTATCACAACATCTAGGGCTTCTTGAGCTGAACCTGTACGTGGTTGACATGGCCTCATCCAAAGGTTGGATTTGTACAAGAGGCCTAACCACTAGCCTTGGTAATGGCTCTAGCTTGAACTAGAGCACGTGCTCCGGTAGTGCTGATGTTGGAGACTCCTAAAGTGGTAGGGTCCCTCTTCTAGGTGCACTCTCTAGCATAGTGTTTAATATTTCCACAATGATAGTTTGTCACTCTAGCTATGTTCTAAGGATTTCTAGGTTGAGTGTTGAAAGTAGGAAGGTTGCTTCCTTCGATGTTGCCTCTGTAGGATCTTGGCTAGGGTGGTGCAGGTGGACTGGGAGGAAAAGTACGAGTAGGGAACCCTTGCTTCTATTGTGGTAGCTACTAGCGATACTATGTTGGGGGATGGGTCCTAGGGCATGGACCACCATGAGATTGGAACCCAAGCTGAGCACCCTTGAATCTGCGAAAAGCCTCTACTTCTTTTTGGGTATCATCCATAACTAAATCCCTATTGATCATATGTTGAAAGCTAGGAAAGTCATGAGCGACAAGCTGGATGTTAATCTCCATGCTCATACACTTTATGAACTTCCTTTCTTCTTAGCGTATACTTCATTAGTGGCATAGCGAGCCAAATGATTGAACTTGCTTAGGTATTCGTAGATATTGGAGTGTCCTTGCTTGAGGTTGTTAAATCCTTCCCTCTTGATATCAAGTATACTCGCTAGAATGTAAGTAGCTTCTAAAGCTTCTGCAAACTTGGTTCAGACAATAGTGGTAGCATCCCAGTGAGTGGCACGATTGTTCTTCCACTAGTTGTCTATGGGTTCTCTGAGCTGGTGTGTAGCATACATAGCTTTCTCCTTAAGGGTGCACTGCACCAAGTCTAATTTCCATTCAAGATCTATTAACCAATCATCAACCTCAATGGGATATGCAGTCTGTGAGAATTCTAGTGGGTAGGCTCTTAGAAAGTGTCACCTTAGAGCGTCCATGTGTAGTTTGGTTATGCTGGGGTTCAAAGCGGTGAGGTTCTGGAGTGCCATGTATTGTTGTTGCTCTAGTGGAGGTGGCATGGAAATTCTCCTGAGATGGTGGTTGGAGTGGCTATGTTGGCTCCTTGGGAGGCAGTTTGTCCATTCTTGTATATTTGATTGTTAGCATGTTCAACTTCCTAGTCCTCTTGGGCTACATGGTTGGGAATGGGGCTTCCTTCCTCCAACCCATGACAATCAAGAGCATGAGTGTTTCATCACGAATGATCAGCCATCTATCCTAAGAGGAGAAGAGAAATAGAGTGTCTTAACTATGAGGATTTTGAAAAAAATATTTTCACAAACCACGTTACATTCATTACAATGCAAAGTACAACATATTACAAGGGAGACACACATTAATCCTTCAACTACAGACCACAACACACAAGGCATTACAGACCTAAACACTACCACAACTCGTAGTGAGTTGGCGGCTAGATGCGATGTCGATCATATCTTACACAAGTCACTACCTTACAAGACCACTTTATTCAAGCCACAAGCTTACAAGTAGTTCACTAATGCTTTCTAATACAAGCTACTCTCTACTAGGAGTAGTCATCGGCGTGTGACTCATCATCTTCGGTGACGAAACCATAGGAAGGCAATAACTGGGTAGGTAGCACCGCAACAGCAGGTGTAGTGCTGACAATCGACGACACTACTAGAGGAGCTGGACCAGTGGTAGGCCTGAATAGAGAGTGGTACTCATATGAAGACATGCGGCGAGCGTGACGTGGAGGCACCGGTGAGGACAGTGGAGAGCTTAGCAAGCTACCACCTATAGTGTGTAAGGTCCTATTTGGATATGAGATAGAGCTGGTAGGTAGAGGGTGAACAATAGGCATCCTCTCAAATGTGGCATTGTGCCTCTCAAGCTAGCGATAGGCTCGTAGGAGCTAGTGGTATTGTCGATCTAGGTAAGT
Organism: Oryza coarctata; assembly: GCA_030770085.1. NCBI lineage: Eukaryota > Viridiplantae > Streptophyta > Magnoliopsida > Poales > Poaceae > Oryza > Oryza coarctata. Next base: position 7,498,348 of record CM061483.1, on the reverse strand, counting down.
GATGAACTCTACTAGATGGCCTTGTGGGGGAGAGAACTGACAAGTGCATGAGAGTAGGGAGAGAACTCCTGACAAGTGATTGAGTACAAACTCTAAGAGGTACCACAAGGAAGGTGGAGAAGATAACAAAATTTTGTAGTGGTAAGCTATTGATAGTAACGGTCATATAGGCATCAAATAGTAGTGAATGAGACACTCTAGTAGGCCAATGAGGACAAGGATGGATAGTGGCGAAGCGGTGGCAGTGTAGTCCAAGGATATGTGGAACAAAGTGGTAGCTGGGTGGAGTAGTATGCAGGAGTTATCCTACGAGTGCTAGTGGTACGGAACCAAGCAAGTAGGCAAGGTCCCTAAGCTAGGTGACATAGTCGTCGTGCTCTTCCATAATAGTGAAGCATGCTTAGCTAGCCATGTACAAAAATTTAAAAAAAAGAAATGTTCAGTAACTGACATTTTTAAATTCTATAGAAGATGTATACAACTATGTTTTCACAAATATGTGCACGCGCGTGCACACACATGCATGTGGAGGTTTTTAGGAATATAGTCCTTAATGGCTTTCGTCATAAGGGGGTTTTCTCATAGGACCAAACCTTTATTCTGATATCACCTTATGACATCCAAACTCTACTAGCTATAAAGCACGGATTAACATAGGGCAGGGGTCAACTTAATTAACTATGAACACTACACCAGTTCTAGGATATACAAGTTGGTACACATAAAATAATAGTGGACTCATAAATAATTAGCTTTTATTATATCACTGAAAATAGTTTTTACGTAAGTTGCTATCATGGACATACCCCAAATGGGCACAAGAGGCAAAAATAACAACGGTGACTAAGCGGAAGCTAACAGCGGAAAGGAACTTAAGCAACTTAGCATTAGGTACAACAACTAGACAAATGATTTATTTTTTACACACAACTTGGTACCTAGTCCCAAAACCCTAGAAGTCTTTATTCTCAGCCTATTCCTAGAGGAATTTCTCAATGGATGGGTCTGTATTGTCTTCTCTAAACTCTATATATATACATATAAGGGTAAGTATTTTACGTACTCAGCAAGCCAAAGTAGAAGATGACATATTTTAGTTTAACAAGAGAGGCTAAGGTTTTCAATTACAAAAATAGCCTTTTATTTAAAAGAGTTGTTTGAAAAATATTAGTGAGTTAAATTTTTAATTATCGGAAATAGGCTCACACCTACATCCATTTCACGAGATACTTTACAGCAACTTATCACTGTGTTTACGAGCGATAGTAATATTCAATATTTTCTCATCTTTTTTTTATTAGCTCAATTTTGCTTTCTCAATAATTAACAAATAATTAAATATTATCTCTTAATTATTTCTGATAGTTAACGAGTTTTTCACAGTATAATAGCACTAAAGACGTTTATTCTTAATTTTAAAATCTTTTAAACACTCAAAAATAGTTATGTTAGTGTGGGATGGAGTGAGTACTTCGCATTTGCCGAGCAGGAACACAAGTTTGGTGGATCACTACCAGCCTCACTGGCCCACACCTACCAGCAATCAACACCTCCTACCAAAAACGAGCTCCAGGAAAAGATGTGCCAAGTGCTGACAAGTTCCAGCCAAGTACATAATTTAGCGATGAATAATTAAAGCGGAAACATGCAACGGGCTTTCTCAGTGGCACTTTGGAGGAGCCTCAGGCAGAATATAAATTAGAGTATCATTAGATTGCACATTTTCAGAAAGTAACTGTGTTGAATTTTTCGAGATTTTAAATATTCGTAAAAGAAGTCGGACGAGAGTAGTAAACAATTTTTACCTGTCGTTCTACAGTGTGCACGTGCCAAAAGTGGTCGTTGCTTTGCAGATAACAGGAGTAAGCGTCTCAGCTCGCAAATTTTGCAGTAAAGAAACGTGACAGGAGGAATCGATGGGAACTTTGAATCTTTGATAGTCTGAACATTTTCAGAAAGTATGGTTTTAAGTTTTTTTACTCTATCTCTTGAATACGGATAAAATATATATCCTGAAAAAAGTCATTCAATTTTTTAAGCTGATCACTTCTGTTATACCTGTCGTTCAACGATGTACACAAATATAATCACCCATGCGAAAGGGCTGTATGCTTTGAAACAAAACCATTTAACACGTTCAAACCTTCTTGAAACGTACAAAACCGATCCTAAACTGTAAAAGTGAAACTAGCCACAATTGAATCATGAATTATCAATAACTTGGACTTAAAACCATGGTCCAAATTAGTACTGGTCCTTCTTTTATGTGGTGCAAAAGTGGAAATTACTAGTTGAAGGCTAGTGTCATTTAAATTCTTCAAAGTACTTTAAAAAATTGAAGAATTCACAATTTGCTTCAGCCTTGTTATACATTTTCGTGTCATTGCTATGTTACACAAAACCACTCTAGATTTTGTGTAAGGTTAAAGAATGAGCGGTTATGATCTAAATTTGTTTGTTCATTGACTTATTAGCCATAGTCAAAATTTAAATTCTAAAACATAATTTTAGAGAAGATTTTGATGTTATTTCATTGCAATCAATTTTCCAAGATGGATTTTTTAAAGCTAATAACATAAATATATATGTGTTACCAAATAGCTATTTTCTATTGCTTTGTTTATTTTTGCATGACATATCAACCATAACTCACAAATCAGAGAAAAAAAATAGCTGTTATGGTAGTTTAGAGTTGAGTAGTGTTTGCTTTTAAACGTCGTGAACATTTTCTAAACTTCAATTGAAATCCAGTGGTATGAAAATAGAACATGTTTCTTTTTTTCTTGGATTCGCTTTCATTTCATTAATATATTGGTTTGCTGATCACTTAGCTAGCTCATGAACAGATTTTCACCAAATTGTCATACTATAAAGATGTTTAGAATGCTGTACTTTCAATAAACTTTATAGTAGGAAGCATTTTAGTTTGCATAGTAAACAGAAAGAAGTGGCTTCTTGCAATGATAGCATTGCTGAGCTCACAGATTTGTCAGGCAAAAAAAACGTGCTAGCTAGGGGAATCAATGAGAATTTTGATATGATGATCAAAGTATAGACGCCTCATTACACATCGAGAATCCCTGCGAGCCCGTTATCATTTCCTTTTCCAAGCACAGAACTATGCCTTGTCCAAATTCCGCTGGACCTTACAACAACGCAAGTATACAGAGACTAAAACTGACTAGCCTACTACGGGCTGACCACCCACGCGTCGCAACGTGTCACACCTCGTGCGCCGCCCCCGCCACTTCCGTCGCCGTGATGCTGCCGGCCTCGCTGGTGGAGGAGGCGGCGATCTGGTTCCGGCGCTCGTCGAGCAGCTTGCTCACCTTGATGTAAGCGAGCCTTGCCCAGTCGTAGCAGTGCAGCGCGACGTAGACTCCCAAGCCGGCGATGATGCCATTGGCGATGGAGAAGGTGAGCGGCATCAGCGCCATGGTGACGAACGCCGGGATGGCCTCCTTCATGTCCGCCCACTCGATATCCTTGGCCACACGCATCATCATGGCGCCGACGAGCACCAGCGACGGGCCGACGGCCCACGGCGGCACGCTAGTCAGCACGGGGCCGAAGAAGAGCGACGCCAGGAAGCACGCCGCGACGGTGATGGCGGTGACCCCGGTCCGGCCGCCCTCACGTATCCCCGCCGTCGACTCGATGTAGGTCGTCACCGTGGTGCTTCCGAGTGCGGCGCTCAGCACCGTCGAGCCGGCGTCGACGAGAAACGCACGGTACTCGCCGTCGAACCCGCCGGCGCCGTCCATGAACCCGCCGTACTCGGCCATGGAGAACATTGTCCCCGTCGTGGCGAGGACGTCGACGTAGAGAAGCGTGAACACGGCGAGCAGCGCGTTGCCGTGGCGCAGGCCACCGAAGCTGAGCTGCCCGGAAGTGATCTTGATCATGTGGAAGTCCACCACCTTCTTGAAGTAGTCGAAGCCGGCATTGCCCGCTGCCGTGTCCGGGAACACAGTCACGGCAGTTCCCCTGATCCACGACACGATGGTGACGAACACGATGCCGTATATCATGCCGCCTTTGACGTCCCTGGCGAGGGAGGTGGCCGTGATGAAGAAGCCGACGGCGCCGAGCCAGAACGTCGGGCTCCGCATGGTGCCGCCGAGGCAGGCGCCGTTGGCCGGGTCGGTCTCGGAGCACGCGGTGAGCGTGACAAGTGTCGACGGGCTGGCGCCGACGAGGCCGACGCCCTGGTGCGCCTGCAGCCCCGTGAACGCCAGGAACAAGCCAATGCCGACCGCCGTGGCGATGCGGATGTTGCGGGGAATCATCCGCGCCAACCTCGACCGGAGCCCAACGGCGGACAGGGCCAAGAACACAATACCCTCCACCATCACGCCGGCGAGGGCTGTGCTATAGGGAATCGAACCGGAGCCATGGAAGCCGACCATGTTGTACGCAAAGTAGGCGTTGGCGCCCATCCCGGGAGCCAGACCAAGCGGTAGGTTAGCGAGCGCGCCCATGGCGAACGAGCCGACCATAGCGGCGACCGCTGTCGCGACGATCAGGTCGCTCTTGGTGCGCCCAAGGCACTGCTCGTACCCGGGATTAGACCCAACCGTGCACTCCGGCCCCGGCACAGCGGTGGAGTTACCTTCAACCACCGGCGTGCAGTCGCCCACGGTGCATGGCCCGCCGGAGTCGGTGAGGATGTTAGCGTTGACGGAGATGATGTACGCCATGGTGAGGAACGTGGCCGCGCCGGCGCGGAGCTCCTTAGTGAACGAGCTCTTGCGCGCCTCCAGCTTGAAGTACCTCCCGACGCGGGTCGCAGCGACAGCGCGGTTGACGGCAGCCTCGGCCTCGGTGAGCCTATGCCACGGCGATGACCTCTTCATTTCTTTTCTCTGTTCCTTTCCCGCTTTCTTGGTTGCGTTATTCGTGTCGAGTCGTAGGAGAGGGGGATCTCTTGTTCATATACGCTATGGCTGCGTTATTCGTGTCGAGTCTTAGGAGAGGCGGATCTCTTGTTCTTATAGGCGTATAGCTAGGAGTGGAGGGAGGGTTCAACAGAATGTTTTGGGTGGTGGGCCCACAGTTGATGTCCTTTTGCTGGGAATGGTGCCAGCACAGAATTTAATAGGGGGCACTTTTCAGAGAGCTAATCCTCTTATCCAAAATGAAACTCAATCTTTGGTTTGTGATGCAGAGTAGTGTGTAGGAGCGCGTACTGGATGATACCTTACGTTGGTACTCTTTCCATTCATGAATGCAAGCGATTTTACCTCTTTCCTTCTCTCCACAAATATAACTAAACAGTAGTTTTATTAATCACCATTTATTTTAGTCTCTTTAAATCTAGGATAGAAAAATATAGAATTTTAATAGAAATATAAAAATAAAATGAAGAATTAAAAACACAGAAATAATTGTTTGCTTAAATTATAAGAAAAATATAAAAATTTAAAAAGAGATATAGACTTAAACGAAAATTATATGAGCTTGATCTCTAACATGAAATAAGATATTCCATTGGAATTTATAGGATTGGAGTCTAGAATTTTTTCCATCCTTCCAACCACCATCTTAGTCCTATCAACCCTATCTAATATGAACATTCTAGTATTTTTTTTCTTATTCTTAATTTCTGCAAAAGAACCCAAAATCACTGATATTTATGCATGCAGCGAGTACAACATATTTATGTCTATACGGTAGTTAAAGAACTCTAATATTTAGGTAAAAAGACTTAAATCTCATTGACATAATTTCTAATACAATGTCAAGAAAAACAGTCAGGTAAGCTAGGAAGTTAGACGTTTCATTGTGGTGTGTCAAGGCAACACTCAAGGGTGTGAAAGATTAGAGATGGTACGGTATGGCTTAGCTGTGTATGCTGGGTTGTTTATGGCAATAACAATATTTAAATGGGTATCAACTGCACTTTTAGGGTATAATTACATATGGATTAGGATTGGGTGTGCTCGTTGAGTTTCATTTTTTTTAATTTCTAGTTTTAGGAATGCATTAAATTTGGTCTAATCAGGGAATATCCAACTAATGCTCCACCTTATTCAGTTTGCACCGTTTCAGATTAATTGCCCGATTTGTTTATTTGACGCGTTATAATTATTAATTACTCTACTTCTAAAATATATAGATGGATACGGCGATAGCTACGCGCATATCACGGATATAGAAATGCCAAATAGATACCATCTTTCGATTTTCATTGTTAGTGATGGTAACTTTGAATAGACAATGATGCATCACGGTCAGTTCATGTTAAGAAGCTAGTTCTTCAAATAAACCAGGAGTAATACTCCATCGGAGGCATGTCTATTGAGTACACGTTCTGAAAGTTATATTCAAATGGAACTTTAAAAAAACAACAGATCAATTCTCTACATGAAGTCAGATGAAAACAAACATTATAGTCACAGAGCTCAATAAAATCTATAACAATTAAGATTTTATTTATTTGAGATCGTTTATATGCCCACATCTATGTGTGGAAGTGCTAGGATCTATTTGGATAAAACAAATTGTTGAATAATTATAGCTACTTCAAATTGAGACAAATTATATATTAAAGTTTAGAGATAAATGAGGTGTATAACATTGTAGGTAATGTCTTTTTTATTTGTAGTCATCAAGAACATTAAATATGCATTACATATTTTGGACAGAAAGAATTAAAAAGAATAGCATATGCTTTATAGTTAACATATGGTGTATACGTGAGATGATAAGGCGGCTACGTGTGCAGAAAGATGTTTGGGTTTGCATTAGATATAACCAGTCGATTTTCCCACACAATTTTTTGCACCGGTTTAGTTAAATTGAATTATCGTAGCTCCTATTTCTATTTAATATACAACTATTATTTCTTTACTGTTTCTATAGACAATCCTATCATGTTTACAACTATTACTTATTAATCTACGTAGTTATAATTTACTCCATCCACGATCTAACGATATATATTTTATTTTTTTCTCTTATCAATGTGGTGATTTCTTGCCTTCGAAATTAACGTGATACTTTATTTTTGAGATATATAAATAGCTACATGTGAGTGTATTTTGTGTGAAAAATTATATGATGCATATAAATTTTTTTGAACTCTTTTGGTGGCTATGAAAATAAAACGTATGGATCAAGCTGTCATTGCCAATCCATGCCTTGAACATGTCGTGATAGTGCTTTTTGAACCAGCAGTGATTAGCTTTATTTTTAACTGGTGTCTGGTTGCTAGCAATAAGCTTTAATTGTCGAAGGGCATGTACAAAATGGGGTGCAATCAGGTTACCACAAGAGATGAGATGTAGAAATTTTAAATTTTAATTAGTACAAAGGCGTTTAAATGTATGGTCTTTCGCTAGATGCACCCAACCAAAAAAGTTACAAATTATAAAACTGTGGGACGATACATGCCCCAAACTGAGTACAAAATCAGACAGTCCTACGTAAACTGGCTGAGAGACTATCCATCGTGTCTTTTCTGTAGTAGTATTCTGTCTTTAGATGAAATAAACAATTGTATCTAATGGATGCTACAGTATAAAACAATCATGTTGTTTGCAGAATCTTTATAACAATGTTTCTATTTGCTAAGTATTATGCAAGAGATATACGCATCTGACTTTTTATTACAATAAGCCAAAATTTCCAGTAAAATAACTCTCCCCAGACAAACCCATCCACAGACAAACTTTGTCAAATGACACTCCCAATAAAATAGAAAATATTGCGAATGGACATTCCCCGACTAAATGAGGACAGTGTACCTTTTAACTTGTGGAATCTGTTGTTCATTTTGACACATATACAAAGCGCTGACCTAAGCTGTAAGCATCAGGCTAACATGCAAAGATATGCTACGATTCATTTTGAAAAATGCGACAGAACGCAATGTCAAATTGTGTCTACACAATGCTCACACTTAGGTTGGGAATCTGGAGGACACACATCTTAATGCGACCAATTGCATTAGTGCGACATTTTAGAGAATTTGCTGTTCAAATTCCGTAACATTAAACCTAAAAAAATAAAAACATGTGATCCCTCACGAATGATGTAGTACAACACTACCTTTTCCTGTTGGCGACTTTTTGTTGTTTAAAACGTCAAACCTTAGTGGCAAAATATGCTGTCATACAGCGGTTTTGGACACCATATGCTGGAACATACTGTAAGACTCCCATTGATTTGTAGAAAAAATATAGGAGGTTTGAAGAATTTCAATCATATGGGAAATTTTTCTATGAAAGACTTTAAATTTCTATGGATTGGACAATGTTACATAGATTTTGAAGAAAAATAAGCATGAGATCCTACCTCATATTTTCTTTTTCGTATCACTCTAAATTCTTGTGTTTCTCTTGTATTTCAATCAAACGACAGTTTTCAAATTTTTCTATGTTTTTAATTCCTATAGAAATTTGGTAGGCATGATATTCCATTCCAAGTTTTTTGTATTCCTGACTTTTTTCCAATATTGTGTTCCAAATGACCCTAAATGTTTTAGCTCTAGGACACTAAAAAATATTCCCTGTTTAAATCAGAGCCTAATTCATCCATTAAAACAACACTTTTTTTAAGTGAGACCTATCTCGCTAACTTGTTCCCATATCTCCCTCCCTTCTATCTATCACTTATACCAGTCCCCTCCCACTAGCATTGGCAAAAGTACTTCACCAAGCTAATGTATAAACTTGGACTCATCAAGTCTCAAATCCCACCCCTTGTACTTTCTCTATACAAATTGATTTGATGGACTCCTCCACTCTTAGCTTTCCTCCTTGTAGACATTTATCATTCCCTAGCTGCCGCACTCGAGCACCCCTTCAGTTCCTCTATTGCAAGCCTACAACCCATAACTGGTTGCTGCCCATGGACGTGACATATCTTACGGTAAATAAAATGATATAGATATCATATTATGTTCTCAATTTCTTTATTGTCAAGTATACTATCCTTTTCATTGATTCCACATGTCTTGCTGAAAAATATTGATAAGTATTTAATATGTGAAAATGTAGAGTCTTTAAATGTGTATATTAGATTATATTTTCATGGTTGCTGTAGTACCGCCCGTTGGACTTGAGATAGTGGTAGACATAATAACAACTGCATAATATGCTATATGAGCCAGTTGCTTGTGACACTTTATGAATGATTTAAAAATAATATATGTTAGTTTGTTATATGTGTACACAAACTTATATCTATGAAAATATGCATCTTATTGTACCGGTCAGTTATTTATGACTAGGAACATTTCCCTTTGTGTTTTGACTACTCTGCCATTTGCACAATAGTAATGGAAAGCATTGATAGAGAGAAAAATCAAACTTATTTAGTAATCTATATATGCTATAAGGACCAGGGTCGATCATTATCAAAGGTATTAATTAATGACTTACTAATCTAAAACGTTGATAAAAGTCTCATATCGTTCCTATGGGATATTCATTAGGTCTAGCACATTGACTTTATAGTCCTAATGATATATCATGAAACAAATATAATAGTCTCTACACAAATATTAATATTAGTAATTGTAGTTTACGTACAATGATTATGTTAAATATTGAACTTATCCACTATTATATGGCACATAAAACAATCATGATTACCATTGCACGCTCTATGTAGACGCGCACATCTATCTTCTTTTCAGTTTGTAGTTTCATAATGTATTTCAATCTCTCCTTCTGAGACTTGTCCTTCAACACATTGGAATCTTCTTTCATGTCGATAGTATCTGCTGGCATTGAGATTTGTAGCAGGTTAAGGTAGGTAACTAGCTTATTCAACTTCTTTGCCATGTTGTGCTACATTCTAAAACTAAGAGCGGCTCTAATTAGTTACTAATTGGAAAATGATTTAATAACAACAAGATCAATATATGTTAACTTACATGCACCACTCAACAACGAGATTGACATTAAGTTTTTCTCAAAAGTACATTGCATGAATGTCTCTAAAATCAATTAAAACCATACTTCCGCCGTCCATAAAGAGTTCCTTCAGTGTCCAAGCTATAATATAGGAGACACCAAGTCTAGTGGCTTTCATGTACCATTGTTGCTATCTCCTCATCTGAAATGGATCATCCTTGAGCATCCAAGATAGGAGGAATGGTTTGCCATTCTTGAATTACCCTAGCACATCTTTGTTGGTGGGAACTAATCTTCAATCTATACTTATCAATCCTAATAGAGCTTACATCTTTTGCTCTATGTATGCATTGGGCTCCATGCTTAAATTCTCTCTTCCTGAAAATGATTTTACTATTCAGCAATTCTTGTTCTTGTCTTTTACCATGTGGAGATGAGGTTTGATTTTGCATGGCACTAGTGGTTTCAGAGAAGCTTCTCGTGGAGCAGGCACTTCCTAGCCTTGAGAGATACTTGTTTCAATGGGAGCTAGCATAGGATTTGCTAAGGAAGGCGAAGTTGTTGGTGTCCTTGTAGAAGGTTATTATGGTGGCATGCATCAGAGCTGCCCTATAGAGAACATGTCTCCCACCTCTAAGAGAGGATTTGACATTGAAGGTTGGCATGGAGTAGAATCTGGTAGCCTCTTCGAGTGTTGCACCGATGTTGTCAAGACTATAAATCTTCTAAGCCAAAGAATAATCTGATCGACCGTATCTCGGAGATATTTGATACCATTGCTTGTTGGAATCTCAATCTCGTACATGGCTTGATCTTCGTTGACATTCGCCACTGTAATCTTGACATAATCCTCTAGGACTGGCTGGTAGTGAAAAACATGACTTAGCATTGTCCTACCCCTGCAACCTCTATTGTTCAACTTGCCCTTCTAATTAGGACATGAAGTGTGCATAGAGTGTCTTCCTGTATGTCATCGACAGAAAACTTTAGGCTAGTAGTAGACTCCATGCTCATTGAAACTATGACTGGATCTGTTTGCAGCAACTGTTGTAAAAGCTAGCCACCATTTGCCTCTATCTAGGGTTGCAATTGCGAAAATAGGTTTGGAACAACACTTGTTACAAACCTCACTATTTTGCAAGCTACTGTTACCTGTACTATTTCTTCTGATTTCTTCTTGAAACGGTTGTGCTTCTTGTATCTAGCTGTGTCTTGTATGAACCCATATCTCTAGTTTAGCTTGAATAATATGCCATGGATGTTGCCACCATACTTGGGGTTGCCCAACGTGGCAGTCAGCTGGTCCCTCTTCCTGATAAACTTAAAAGAGCTAGATTTCCTTATCGCTGTGATATCCTTCATCTTCTCTACAACTTCTTAGAGGCCAGAGTCTGGGAATACAATGTTACTAGATTTAGTGATCTCTAGGGTTTGTGCATGCACCCAGTTCCTACTTTGTTCATCATAGTTCTCTATTGACATGGTTTTCCTTTGTGCTCTCAAGTCATCATCGGCCTTTCTCTATTTCTCGGCCTTTCTAACAAAGCGATCTAAGCCTAGCCAATGGTGATATTTGTTTTTCTTCATGAGTTTCACCATCTTCTTGCTCAACGCCATCTTTTCTAGTGTTGTCATCATCACAACAAACTTGTCCCATGAGCGGTTGTGATGATCTTCCCAAATATTGGGGTCTTTCCCCTTTGCACATACTTTGTGTTGAGATTTGACTTTCAATTATGTCTCGACTTAACCATGTTCTAAAGGGTGACTACCTTTGCCTCTTAGTCGGTTCCTTCAAGAAATATGATTATTTTATTTAGCTTGTCACATAGGTAATTTTTAGTTTCCGCTGCAACTAGCTCCCAATTGTCAATTAATATTGGGACATAGTTCTTGACAATGCCTCTAAATTGGTTTTACCACTTAATAAATAGTTCACGGGGGCTGTTGGACATCCCTTAGTATTGATATGGGTCACGATGTGTACCTCTTTAGGATCGATTACCTTGGTACTGCCCCATTTTCCCCTTTCGCATTTACACTTTGTTTGAGCATCGATTGTTTCTTGCTCTAGACAAAGGAAGTTTCCAATACTTCCTCGACTTATTGTTGTCACTTTGATGGAACGTTGTGATGCGTGGATCTTCTTGAAGTCATCTTCATCTACACATAAAATAAAATAATGATGTTTGCAATGAACTCGACAAAGTCAAATGTACAAAGAACTTTCTACCTCCGGGACATAGAATAAAATAATGATGCGTTGTCCACTGTCTTTTTTTTTACTCTATGGGATAGGATGTAGATTGCTAGGGTATGATACGACCCTTCGCTTTGGGGGCTATTATGAGATGATGTGGGCTACGTAGGTAATGTGTCCTCATGTCACAATGCTTTCATCGCTGGTGTTCGTTGTGTCTAAGTTAATTATCGAAATACGTAAATTTTTAATTAGATCCAATAATTTGAATGTAATATTTAATAATAATACATCCATTATAATTCACATGTAAAATTGAAGTACAATTGACATATAACACTTACCTAAAATACACTTCTAAAATGAATCAACATTCACATATAAAATTTACATCTAAAATTCACATAATATATTACATTCATCCAAATTTTTACATCTAAAATACTTATAAATTAACATAAAAAAATAATCCCAAATTTAAATTAATTTATGAACTAAAATTCACATAAAAAACTCATGTTAAATTTCATATTAAATCAAATTCATATCAAAATTAATTCTCGATTCACCTAAAAACTAATCCTAAGTTTGGCATCAAAATACATTTAATATCTTGATTTAAAATTCATCGTCCCTGCCACCCTTAGTCATCTTTGTGACCCGCATTATCAAGCTCAACAATTGTTAGACCAAAAATTATAAAAAATGTGCCTGTGGGTGTTTCACCCATTGGCACTAAAACAATGGGATCTACATATTCAGTGCATAATCTATCTTCTAGATTTTTTTATGAACCCATAATAAATGCTTTTTGTCTATTTATGTCGATTGCCTCTACCCAAATATGTAACCGTTAACGTCACCACACTTGATGAGCCATACAACAACATTTTCATAGTAATTTCCTATGTGGTTTCTCCGTTGGGTAGGTTTTGATCCTTAAACACTGAATGAAGAGATGCTTGTACTTCTTGCAACACCGTTTGCCTCACCGCACAGCCGCTAGTTCTGTATCCCCTCCCTACGATGTCATCGGTTGTACATTATTGATCGCAGGAGCTTGAGGTGTTAATCGATCGAAGCAGGCCTTCAGAAAAATAATAAACGTTTACATGGGATGATATATAGTTCCAAGTATAAGTTGGTCATTTTACATCCTTTGTTTATATATAAATTAGTGAGGGTCTATATCTTTTTTAGGTGAATGAAATATTTTCACATACATTGGATGAAAATCTATCTACTATTATTATTTCCGTCTTTCCCTATTGAAACACAATCTTTCATAGATAAAGGGGTTAATGAACTTTTCTAACTTTGTCATAAAATATAAATTTAAAAATTGGTAAAGATTTAAAAATTTAAATATGAGATATTTAAACTTAGATAAAATATAGTAACCACATATATATTAACAAAACTGTACTAACATATATAGTAACCACACATACAGTAACTTAAAATTAAAATTTACATGTGCCCAAAATATAGCATATACATCCAAATTTTCATACTTTGAATGAACTTTCAGTTTGATCTGATCACAAGCCGCGTTTAGGAATGTCCTAGAGATAATTATGGGACACGTTTAGGATTGTCTATAGAAAATTATTCGGCATGAAGTCACAAAATTGTGAAACACAATCGAATAATGATTGAATCATTTCATTCTCACACACGAAACGAGCATCAACTATTAAAACATCAATATATCTGTAAAAATTAAAAACAAAATATGAAACACTTCAAAATACCAAGTGTTATATTGACCGAAACATCAAAAATTCACACAAGTATTGATCTAGCTTCCTCATTTCTGGTGACAGAATCCAACTCCACAATGATAAGTGGCTGTGGTGGAGGAGGGAATGCCAAGTCGGTGCATTTCAATGCCTTCACTGATGTCCAATGGGCGCACGAGGTTCGTCATTGTTTCCCCATGAGAAAGCGAAGCAGGAGAGAGTGAGAGGATAGTAGGCGAAGACCTTAGAGACAGTGGCATAGATTTTGCGTTGGCTGGCGAGCTCAGATGCACGTGGAAGGAATGAAGCTAGAGAAAGGGGCAATGGTGTTAACACCAAAATTTAGAAAGGCCCGTAGACATGATCGAAGGAGCCGATCAACTTATAAAAGGAAGTCGGTTGATATAAAAAAAGCCGATCACACGGATGATATGGATTCGGTTCAGTCAAAGATGTAAGATTATCCAGATAGGATCCAGTCTGAGTAGGAGCCATGAAAAAAATGACAGGATACTTATATCTTTAAAGAATATATCTTATAAGATAGACAAATTTAGTTAATTTTATTAATATCATAGAGAAAGTTTTCTTTTTATTTGAAAAGAATGTCTAGAAGTTGTTTGTAACCATATTAGACTCTTGTAATCCAGGGTATAAATATAGACTCTTTAAAACTTTGTAACATATCCACATAGATCAATTCAATCTTCGTGTATCGTCACCTTAGTTTATGTAAGTTTTTACCAGTGGATTTTAACTCTCGACATGGAGCTACATCAGTTAAGTCCGATCTTCGACGAAGGGGTAAATCTAGCCACTATCCTGATGTATCCGCTCGCCTAAGGATATATCGGTTAGGTTCAATTTCTTAGTCCGATCGGATGTACTACATCACATTCACGTGGATTCTATCGGCTTATCGTGCTTTTTTGCCATCATCATTTTCATGCTACATCGGTTAGCTCTAACCTACTAAACTATTGATAGTAGATTGAGCCTTAAACCAATAGGTCATTATGCAGAGTTTTATTGAAGCAGCCAGCCGATGAGTTGTCCATACACTGAGTCTCACGCCTAGTATATGAGCTTCATAGCCAATATACATATATCTTGTCTAGTGATTAATCCGCTAGTGATCGATCTGATTTTATTAGATCGGCCATCGAGACTTAGTGGGTTTTCTTTCTCCATCAGCTCAGCTAACCGATGAGGTTACTTACATGTCTGCATCGGACCTATAGCCAATGTGTTTACCCAATCTCTCCATCATTATATCCGATCTAGCTCCCGCCGTTACGGTGCCGTTAGCCTTAACTTTATACTGTGTTGGTTTGATCCGATGTATAAAGGTTGGCTCTAATGGTACCGTCATCAATGATCGCTAGGTCTCATCCCTTCGAGAGATCAAACCTCATACTCTAGCACTTATTGCGTATTCTATTCAGAGTGTCATCAGCTTTATAGTCGATGAGTCTTTTACTTCATTCCTTCATATTCGCCTTAGTTGTCATCAACTTTCTAGTCGATGTATGAGCACTAAAGTTGCTATTAGCAATCAGCCGATACTAGGGGTACATCGGATTTAGCCGATGACTATTCTAACCCTATCAACATATAGCTGATAGCAGGAGTCCGTATCGGCCTATTGGCAGATTGGTTTTATGATCCAACTTTATTTGTCTTTCTTATCAATTAGCGATTAAATTAACTGGTACGCTTGCAACTCCAACAACGCAATGACAAAGATATTTCGAAGCCAAAGGATCTACACTAGAGTGAAGCAAACCTACTAGGCCTCAGCATGTTCAGACGTGATTGTATTAGACCTCCATCGGTAGATGCGGAGGACCGATTCAGCTTAAATATATCCTTTGGCACGTCCAATGGGACCATCGGCAGTGCACGCGAATGAGTCAAAAGACCTATACTAGAGCAAAGCAGACCTTCTAGGGCTCAGCGTATCCTCGTGTGACTCTATAGGACCTCCATTGGCTAACGTTCATGCTCTCCTTCAACGCTCACCTCTACCCAGTCCGATCTTCCACACGCGCGGGTGAACATATGGCGGTGGTGGGTGATGTGGAGTTCCTAATGATGACGCTCAAAGGAGGTCCTAACAGCAGTGGTCCTAGAGGTTGAGCGCTGTTCTCATGCAGCCTACAAGAGAGATGATATGATGTTGGAGAAAGGAACGGTATAGGTGTTGAGCACTAGATTTTTTTTGTGTGGCGACCAATGGGAAGCATTACCGATAATTATGACTTTTATGGTGTATATGTTTCATAGTTTCACTAAATGACATCCAAACAAATTTTCCTCCATTGTTTAACAGGGGGGCTATCAATAACGTAACCCAATGGTCAAAGTGTAGCATTCACTTTGGTTAGGCCGGTTTCAACCTTTCTTCATCAGTGGCTTGGGCAACGAAGAAATGAACCCCAATGGTGATGGGCTCATTGATAAAATTTACAAACTTCATGCCCTTCTGCCTAATTTCAGAATGACTTGACCTAATGGTTAACTGGTAAGTAAACCCCTATTTTCAAACTAGCAGACCTAAAAGGCACATACTATATGACTGAGCTTTGGCAACAACCAGATACACCCAATGCAAGCAACCGACAGATGGACACAACTGACTAAGAAATTAGCCATGCCGCACATCATGTGGTGCTAGTGCATTAGTTGAGATCCACAATCTTGCACTAATCGACTAATGCAATCTATTCTTTTGTGTAATTTAGCATGGCCATGTAGATATTTAGTAGGATGCATTTATTTAATAATATTGCGTGGAGAATATGATTAATAATTTAATGTATGGATCCGAAAAAAATATAAATTAATGTATGGACAATATGGTGCAATAACTTAATGTATGGACAACATGGGTAATAATTTAATATATCAACTGGTATGTGCGTGGTGTTGGATGCTCTGCTGTTTCGGAGGTTGCGGACTTCGCTGGATCTTCTGCTGGTGAACGTGATCAGACGACTTTCTATGTACGAAATATTGTTTTTTTTTGCGAGGATACATAGAGCTAGTCTGGCTCTAATCAGTTCGTATTCGGGTCAGAATTCGTCATTGCAGATACCTTTATCACTGTCCCCGTGGACTTAAAGAAGGCAGCAAAAATACGGTGGATCTTTTCAGTTGGAATGCAAGTGCATGCCCAGCTGCCAGCTTGGCATACAGGCCAAACATTTGTGTCCGGATACTCTTGCAACATAAATTAAGGGGTTAATATAATTTGTCCGTGCGATCTTCCAGTATTGAAGCTTACTTTATAGCATGCATTTGGCCTTTTGTCGTCGTAGAGTGAAAAACGTGGAGCTGGATGCCGCTATAGTTTCCAATTACTCTCTTCGTTTTTTAATACATGGTGTTATTAATTTGTAGATATAACGTTTAACTATTTATCTTATTAATAAAATTATAAAAGTATCATTTATTTTATTATCACTTGTTTTACCATTAAATGTATTTTGAGCATGAATTATATTTTTTATATTTATTCTAATTTTTTAATAATACAAATGGTGTCTATAAAATGTTAGTAGTATCGTTCATCAAAAAATAAACAGTGTGAGTAATAATTATATCCCTTGCAAAAAAGGAAAAAAATCTTAATTTTTGCACTTTGTGTAGGTACTCCTGTATTAATGTTAATGGATAGAGACCACGTTTTCAGATAGAACAGCTATTTATGTTCTTGTGATCAATGCATAGACATCTTGGCATCTGAAGATGTGAAAGATACAATCGCTTTTTCTTGAATTTAATATAATCCTTTATTATAACTCAACCCTTATTTTGATATGATAGGCCAAAAGCAGACATCCATGTGTGTTGGTAGATGTAAATGGACTGGGATTGCGGTCCATTCGGACAAAGTCTGAAACAGAACGATTAAACTAAATTAATACACCAGTAACAAATTTCGATTCATATAATATCCCCATGTCCAAAATAATGTCATTTTGTAATATGTGTAATCAATACATTTAAAATTCCATAATCGATCTTACTGATTATTTTGATTCAATTTTTCAAAATTACTTGTACAGAAAAATTTTTACGCAGGTGGTTGCTAACCCGTTTATATGGATGTTTTTAGACCTACCTCTAGTCAAGAGGCATAGAAATTAGGTATTTCTATAGGCAGAAAAAAACCGTTTGTAAAAAATGTTTACATAGCTGGATATCTTAAGAGCCACTTGCAAAAATACCTTTTTTCAAATGATGTTCTCTAAAATAGCTATCTTTTCTGCACACCTGCATTGTTATAATACATGAAAAAAAATAAAACAAAAATCCAGCTACTATTCACAACAGCATTCCATACAGAATATGCTTAATTTCTTATTATCACACATGCAAAACAATCACTTTAGCGATTCATAGCTATATTCACATTGACTAAACATTAAAATACATAGATAGAGAATTATAAATCATATATAATGTCTACGTCCATATACACGGCTGGATGCAAAGTATTCCTTTGTTTCGAATTACTTATCATTTTAGCAAATGAAGTTTAAGTAAGTTACATTATTACACTCATTAAGTATATCCCAATTGTCTTTCCAAAACAGTCATTAACTCTAAATAGTTGAGATAAACCAATTAGAGCTATGACTGTATTAATGTATGTTTACGTTGACGAAGGGTAGACAGGAAAGTTCGTCTCTGTAAGTACATTGAAATGTGAGAATGAAACGGAGAGAGTAGTACATATTCATATGCACAGAGATTGTCATACAGATTCACTCGTATGAGATTTACAATATAATTTCTATCTAAGATATCTACTCCTAACATTTGTGTAACCTTAATTAATGTATATATATAAGTACTTTATTTTACATCAACCTACTAATTCATGACGTCTTCGAAGATTTTTAAATGGTTTTCTTTGAAAAAAAGTAGATGAAGGAATAATGTTTGTAGTTGTCAACCACGAAGGGATAAGCGTAAGTATAGACAAGCTTATTCATCACCTCAAGAAAGATGCATTGTAAGCTAGCTTCTATTATCATATTTAGAGCATCACCCTATTCACAGAATAATTAACAATAAAACTATAAAAAATGTAACTGAAAAAATACTATCATTTCAATCAGATGAGAATTAGAAAGCTTTAAAGTCATAGCTACAACATCATCATTACATTAATGTCTTTTTAGATTAAAATACTGGTTGGTTGCTTCTCCCACAGCATCAAACAATGACACATATTTTGCTAGGTGTACTCTTGTCGTGGCGTGCACAACAATTAGAGTATTGATATCTTGATAATGATCATTGGTTATCTATACCTTATATGCAACATCGTTAGCAATTTTTGTCTCTGACATAAGAGCACTGATAAATATTTTTTGGCATATCAGTTTCTACCTGCAGGCAGAGGGTTAACTATTTAGAGGAAAAGAATGTGTAAACATGTATAAGAAATTACAATACCTAACCATGACATACAATGAAATCATACATATTAATTCATATCACACTTACTATGCTGCATTTAGGGCCAGGGGTAGGAGCCAATGTCGTTCCTCACGAAGAGACAAGATTGGTGGTTTTGTATAAGAGTAGCCATTTTGTAATAATTTAACAACATAATCAAGACTTGAAAGCGTGTCTATACAACATGGCTAAATACCAGTTAGTACATGCCCAAATAATCCCAAACCAATCTATGATGTGACTCACCTGTTATTATGTGATAATTTGACTACATAATCAACTAATTACATATCATATGCTAACATTTTATAATGTTCCTAGCAATCCATAACAGTCCAAAACAAAATACACTGCAATCAACATTGGTTAAGCTCATGCAATCAACATTTGACTAATGTAATATTCTCGGTAGAGTTTTAGCTTTCTCAATATATCTTATGCAATCAATATAAACAAGCAAACAATATAGAAAATGAGTAGACTTATTTCCGTCCTACATACAACCAGCTTAAAACCTTAACCCTAGGAAGCAATCATACAAACAAGCAATAAATCAAGCATGCAACTTCAGCGATAGCCATAGCGGGCCAGCTCACCTGGATGATATGTGGCAAGACGGTGGGAGATTGGGATAGTTCAGCTGGATGGATACAACCCCTTTGCTGTATTGCAGGTGGAGAATACGTTGGGCAAGAGTTTGAGTCGTGCAAATCTGATGGGCTACAAGGGTGCTAACTAATCTAGTGGCTAACGGTGTTGGTGCTAGCAATTTCAGGCAATATACTCCACTACTCCTTTACATAGAGCATTCAACTACGGTATATTTAGTATGTCTATATGATTTTTATAACTGATGTCTTAAAGATTTTCATAGGTGGACTTTTATAGTTGCCTGTAATAACTATTTTCACAAGTAGATGTCTTATATCACTGTTTGTGAAAATATGTGGTCCCACTTGTCTGTGAATAGGTCAAGATATTTATAACAAACAAAAAGATGTATGTGAAAATGATTTTTATTAACAGCTATCTGAAGATGCCACCTGTGATAACAAAATATAAGGTGTGTGTCTTTTTACGGTTGCCCATAATAATAATAATGTGTTTATCAGGTGGCTTTTGACCCTTCCTCCCTAAGGAATAGGTTGTTTACATTATAGTCTCTATGTAGTTAAAGGTGGTAGCCTAAGAATATCATTTTTTCAATAGTGAAGGAGTAACTATATTTGTTTTAGGAAGTAGTTTTAATATATTATATCTTTGCTAATTTTTCTATATATTATATACTAGCTACTATCTTTATAATCGTATTATTTTTCAAAATATCACTTATTTGTGACTTAGATAAGCATATATTCTTTTTTTTATAATGGGGGTATAACTTTTGGTTGCTGCACTAATAGTCATATTTGCCAAGACTAGAAGACTACACTACATAGTGGTGGTAACTGTTTTATTAAAACTCCTCTCAACCCAAGACCATAATTTGAATAGCTATATATATGGCAGTCCTCTCCAAAGTACGGCTTGTCCTCTTCTCGACAGCTATTTACGTGTGACTAGTATTGCGTGTACTATTTTGTGTGCCTTAGCTTTCCGGTGTCGGCACATTTGGTCACATTGATTCTCAACTACTGTTAAGCACATCCTGAGAATTCTTTCCATGACAAGAGTGCTGCATCCAGTTTTTACCTCTCTCCTTTTAACTGGACGTGACTCGAATTTTCCTACTATTATACTTTATGCTAATGAAGCATCCGATATTAATTAGATTATGCATGGATAAGAAAGGGCAAACATCTAGGATGAGGGTGTTGGGTAAAGGCACTCCATGTGAGCCCAATATTTCAGCCTAGCTATCAGCTCCAATATTCCACCAACATTGTGATCCTCCACGCAAACGTTTGCCTCTTTGCTCACAACTCTTATCCTCTTCTCCGGGCCGGATAATTTGGTGTCAACAAATCAAAAGTTGCGACAAGAACAGGTGTTTGCCAGTGCTGTCCTGTGAACAATTCTAGGGCCTCTGTGGACAAACTATGTTCACTGCTTTAATTGGGAAAAGGAATGGAAGGGCGAATAGAGGGATAGTTTTTATGCTTACTTTTGTTGTAACGTAGTGGGATGTTAATGGGAGCGAATAGCAAGCTACGTACATTGAACGAAGTTGGTTATATATACAGGATTCTGATCATTCATTCAGGAAATCTGCATATTTTAGATGAGCATGATGATTTCTTTTAGAAAATGGATAGAAATCCGGTTTTTCATATATGCACAGCCATCCAAATGGAAAATCTATTTTACATTCTTAACTTTCATGAAAGTCTAAATTAACTGCAATTCTAAACCCAAAGCACACACTAAAAGTGACATAGAAAATCCGATCACTTATCAGTATTTTCCATGCACTGTTCATTTTGATGATGCATGTGGCTGGCGCAACAATATATATGGTCAATGATTATTTTTTTTCTGAATTTTAAAATTAATTACTTAGTTAAAAAATTCTTGCAAATTCCAACACTACGCTAATTTATTTTTTCCCTGCGATTCAAATGATATTCAAGATTGGGTCCAATTTGATGGAGTTACCTATTCTACCGTATTATTTTTTTCTTATTATATGAAAGACAAATATTGACCACTACACATGCACACACAGTTTGTGAGTGCACATTCTTCTTGTCACTGAGTAAATGGATTTACACGTTGATTATTTTTTTCAGTTGGGTCCAAAACGTGAAGGAGGTGTTAGTTATATTCTTGATTTTTGTTTTCCTGCTTTGCCTTGGAGATTGTTTTGTTGATTTTTCTAGAGAGAAAATTCTACAAGCAACTCACGTAAGTGGGACTAAACCATACGGATTAATTGCACTTGAGGTGGGACCAATACATGCAGCTGTTGATTAAAAGGATGGATGGCCTGGATTGGAGCGACGGCAAACTTTGCGTTTGGCTTCAAAGGTAGAAGATACGGACCAGTACTAAAGCAAACCCTCCTATTGTTCATAATATTTATAGATAATCAGGATTTAAACTTAAATTGGTGATGTCATACATCCACAGCATCAGAACCACCACAACTTTTTACCCCCTACTGTGTATTATTTTAACTAGAGTAGCTGCACAACTCCCATCTTCACCTTTCCTCCCATCACTCTGTGCTCGCCATGACAGTGAATGGTGAAATTCAACGAGCTGGTCCACCATCTAGCTTGAGAACAAATGGCATATGATCACACTGCATTGAGATCTTAAACATTAATGGACTTTGAAGGTGCTGGAAGATTATTCAGTAGTGATGAGAGTTGCCTTTTGACTAGTGCTATCTATAAATTATTGAAGTCTGTAAAACGCAGTAGCACTTGTTTTGTGCTTCTTTTACGAACCTGCAAAATCTACCAGAAAAGTCGGGTATTTGTTCCTTAGGAAACGGCACAGGCCAGAAGCTCTAGCAAAGTCAATGGCTGTAAGTGCAGATGCTTGCAATTTTTTCATGCCATCTAGAAGATTTTAAAAATTCTTAAAACATTAGTCATAACGAATATGTTTATTTTGTCTGTCACACATATATATAGATCGACTTTTGGAATTGAAAATTTGCAATTTGCTACATATGCTTGTTACTTCAATATTGTTATTTTATAAACGACTTTTATAACTATCCAGTTTTATAATCAACGAGTGTGAAGCAAACGAGTATATATGAATACATACTCAGATTTGTAACAATCCAACTAGAAAAGCAGTACCTTTCTAATTCGGAATTTGAAAGAAAAACTACATTTGAAAGTGAAGGATTTTTTAAAAAGACTTAGTAGCATTATGTTTTAACATTAAAGATACATTAAGCACAACAAATTATTTTTTTCCTATTTGCACCAAATTTTATTAATAAGATAAATTGTCAAATGTCATGTCAGAAAGTCCAAAGCGCCATCAAATTAAAAGTGGAGGAAATAAATTGCTATGGTGTTTTATATATTTTTCCAAGTGCCATTATTAATACCAATATACCGTCCTATTCCAAAGTTAATAACGTCCCAATATGTGAACCCAGTTCGTAACTTGCGCATCCGGTACTAAAAAATCTTTAGTGTCGGTCCAAATGGTATTAAAAATAGTCATGCACATCACTTTTTTATTAGTACTTGTTGTTACATCAACTGGTATTAAAAATAATGTTATTTTTTACTGTTTATTTTGTTATAGTGCTTATTTATTATTATTTTAATTATTATACTCATATATATATATATTATATACATATATATATTTATTTATTTATTTATGGCATTATATATAATTATAGGTATATATTTGAGACTAAATATATCCAATTAATATATTACAAATATACGTACAATTATTATTTTTTATATTCTATCATATATTATAAATATATAAGGCTAAAGAGGCTCTTCTTGTTGTTGAATAACAAGCAGCATCACTATGGAATTTTTCAGACAGATTAACGATCTCATCTATAACGAATCCTATGAGTTGTTTTTGAATAGCTAAATCCGTTAGAAGTTCTTTGCTTCATACGTAAAACTTATCATTTTCCAAAAAGTATGAACATGTTAAATTAATAATTCAATGTAATGAGAAAGTATAAATTATGTATAAATGGTGTTTAGGTATTTGGATATCCCTAGTAGTGTTAATACCTTGTGCAAGACGGTGAATAAATTCGCAAACATAGCAGCCACACAAGTTGTTCCCATTTTCTATCTCAAACACTAAAAAGAGAAACAAAGTTATAAAATATTTCTATTATAAAATAAATGAGATGTTCATTTTTGGTCCATGTATCGAAAAGTTCATCCTATCCTTGAATAGAGCGCACATCTCTTTACAAAATTGTGCCCGCGCCCTACAATTAAAAACAATAATATTATTTGGTGCATATAATTATGATAGATGCATGCATAATTATATTGCAATGTATGAAATTATTTATTAAGCAATTCTATGGTTTTCTTAAAATCCTCTATTGGTTTACACAAAGAGTCTAGGACATAGATTCTACTTTCAGCAACATCTATCACAAGTAGGAGTAAGTGGAATCTGCACATAGTATTAATTAATAGACGTAACATTGTGTGTCTACAAGAAGAAAAAAGTACAAAAGGGGATAAAAAACTCACTTAAAGTTGTAAGGCAACACTATAAATGTCTTATAATGTTACTGCACTAGGAATTTATAAATATTGATCTTTGTTTCCAGTAAAAAATCTTGTACAATCTTCTCGTTAATAATCATAGGTTACATGAAACCCATGTTAAAGTATCCCTCCATATGGCATCTTTCAATCTCCATTCTATAGCACATAATAAAAGAAGTGAGATAGTCCGCACACGGTATATTGAGTGATGGTACATATGAATGGACTAAGATAAGGAATAAAACAATACTTACAGAACGCAACAATTGACAAGAGAGAGGCCAAGGGCATCTTTATGGTATATTTTGTAGATGTCCTCGAAGTTCACCCATATCTCGGACTTTCATGGAAGAAATTATTATCTTTAATCCGAGCAGAGAACATGACTCTACCATTCCTTAACTATTCCATGTACCATCTATGGAATTGATACATCTCTATTGGTAGGGTCCTAACGAGCTCTGGCCTGATAAGTGGTTCACCAAGCTTAAATTGATACTTGATAGTAGTTTGTAATACCTTCTCAATAGAGGCCACTTCTAGCAGTCGATTCTTGGTGAGACTTGTATAATTCATAAACTACTGCAGATTGATTTTTCGATCAAATAGCATCGGGTCAACGACTTGTCTTGCTTGCTGTCTGAGCTAGAGAACAACACTGGATTGCCCTTTTTTCTTGTTTTAGGACATGACGAGAGACCATTCGTAGTCTATTAAGATCTTCTTTTTTGCTGGTTCATTCATCTTATGAAAAAATGCCCTTGTTGCTAGGTCTATTGGGCTCTAGACTTCATCGATTGAAGGGCTCCTTTACCTGCCTTTCTACTTATGTTCTAGTATCCTCATCAGTCATATGGTACGGTCTTTTCTTTGGTACAGATTTCCTCAGCTTGTTTTTTATGACTATTTCTTCTTTTGTTGAGACATGATAATCAACGAATACATATGCTGATCTTACAACCATATTTGTTCCTCATATAACATATGATCAAGGATCATTTAGAAATAGCAACATTCAATATTATGAGTCTCATGAATAAATTACATACTCATTGATTAATAATGATAATGTCTATTTTAAGGTATAAATTAATATATCATAAACGTAGTATGTGATATATATAACATCTTCATATTGCCTCAAGGGCATATCATTAACATGTTTGTCCTAGGTGCTCATGATTCTGTAGGGCTATTGTAAGCTTGACATTCTCTCTGTCAGGCTTGAATATATCTTGCGAAGTAGACTCTAGGACATCTATTCGACGGTGTGCTATGTCTCGTATTTTTAGGCTAAAGATGAAGGAGCTATCCTCTGTACTGAGCATGCCACCATGAGTATAGTACTAGTGATTCGATCGTTCGAGCTAGTCGGTTGTGGCCGAAACAATACCCCTTACCTCTATAGCATCTTCCATCTTCTGTCATTTAGCAATCCCTTTCTTATAAGCGCTTGACCCTACCTTACGAAAATATTATTTTTGACGGCATTGGCTTTGTTTTGCGACACCTTCTTTCCACTTTCCTCTGATGACTTTTATTTGACAATGCGTTCAAGTAGTATCTTACCTTCGGATACGCATTGAAATTGGGAGTTTGGGCCTTCAGGATATAGTTCTTGTGCACATTCTTCTTGGACGTTTCAAATTATATGTCCATTTTTTTGAGAGCTCAATCCTTCACTTTATGTTGTTCTTCCTCAAGGACATGGAGAGTGAAGTTTTGTAGAAGGGTTGTCCATAGCATGTACTTCTATGACTGTGAGAGCATGTTTTGCTCACCCGCCCTTATAGATTGCCATTTCTATATGCTAATCGGCACTTGATCCCTCACGATATAACCGCTCCAAGACACAAACTTCCTTGTAATGAAGAAGGGAGCAACGGGTTCACCATCTTCTTTCAATTTATTTATAATATACCTTGCTTCCAACTTTTTCATGGCACCTCGTTGTTTTGTTCCTTCTTCATCACGACCTTCTTCTATCTCCCCTCGTCATTGTCCTCCTCATACCCTAACTAGTTGTTGGGACCCTCCTTACCTCCGGTGGCTTCATCATTGAAGTATTGACTACAATCCTCACCCTTGTTACCCTGGTAGCAATTACCCCGAGTAATCTGGTCCAAGAGAAACCTTTCGTTATCTGACTCTTCCATCTTACCTAATTGGGTAATATAGAAAATATAAATTAATATACATTACACATGGTATTATACGTTAACACATATTTTTTATTCACATTTCTATTGCACAATTTTTTTTCTTTCTCCTTCTCGATGAAAAAATAATTCGACAAGTGTGCATATTCTCCATAAGCATGTACTATTGAATTCCAACATATACTCTAGGTTTGATCGATAGGCTAAATAATACTATTCATGTATGTAAATTTATGTATATAAATACAAATAATAGGATTATAAAAAAAATTCATGTGCCATAAAATTTGCTACAAATTTTGTGAAGTCTAGAAACTATTCAAGTATACAAATATAAATAATA
Organism: Oryza coarctata; assembly: GCA_030770085.1. NCBI lineage: Eukaryota > Viridiplantae > Streptophyta > Magnoliopsida > Poales > Poaceae > Oryza > Oryza coarctata. The sequence goes on along the minus strand of CM061483.1, from coordinate 7,471,398 downwards.
TGAATATATAATAATAGTTAATATATAAAAGCAATTCATATTGTGAATGTTGTTGTCATCTTCTTCATTGTATTCCACTACAACCCCTCTCTTTCCATGCTTGGTCCAATAATTATAGTTAGGCATGAATCTTGAGTATAACATGTGGCTATGAAAAATCCTTAAGGAAGAGTACTAGTTTTGTTCTTGCAATTTTTTATGGATAACATATGAAACCCTTAGACTTATAGTCATTGGCCACTCTAAGAAAATAATGCACGCCATCAATGAACTCTATCAACCATTGGTCCGCATTGTACATCTATTATCGGTTCATCTACTTTACAAATAAAGAATTACTTATGAAAATTAGTCATTTTAAATGACTTAACCTCAAAAGGTGAGTGGATGAAGAGTATTGCTAAGCTTTGTATAAAGCACTTCAATCGAAAAAATCTATAAAAATATGTGGATAAATCTAGCAGCACCTCCCCTAGGTCAGTAATGCCATAACCGATAGAGCTCTCTCTAAAAATATTAAATACGATGAACTGTTACGACTTTTAGATTTTTTACATTTTTAATATTAACACAGTCTCTTGTTTTTTTCTATTTTTTTCTAACCCTTTATAAGTTTTCCTCCATTTTTTCTATATTTTTTCTTATTTCCTTCTTTTTTGCCATACTTATTGTATTTTTCCTTCTTTTTTCTATTAGGCTAAACTCTTAGTAATTTTAGATGTCTTATTTTTCATATTAAGACATGCACTATTTTTTCTATATTATCTAATTTTATATTATTTTTTTCTTAATTTTTCTATAATTTTTCTTTGTTTCATCTTTTTTAACATTTTTATCCTATGTTTCTTGTATTTTTGCTTTTATGAAATAATCTCATCTCTAATTTTACAATTAAAACATACTCTTATATTCTTAAAAAAATTATTCTTTCTCATCTATTTTTATATATTTTTAAGATAATAAGGTATACATGTGTAGCTAGAAATACAATATTTTAACTATACAAGAACGCACGATAAAATTGCTAACCTTTTTAAAGGCTTTGGATAAGTAAAATCACAAAAAAATTCCACATAAAACTTTGGCAGCATCTCTCTTGTATTTCCTTCTAAATCGCTTTGTGGTTGCTATCGGTTTATAAATTTATCAAGGCTAAAGGAGAAAGAAAAATTTAAAAAGAGAGATCTTTAGTATTGGCTGAAAATACTAACTAGTACTAATAAGTTGGTGTCTCTAGTCCATACTAATATATTTGGTAACAATAACCGACACTAATGTATCAATTTAATAATAAAGATCATATACGGCCATTAAGGATATTTAACTGTTACAAGAATAATATTAGTATCGGTTTATCAACAGGTAATAGTAATGAACCTTTAGACTAAATAATATATTTATTACTAAGTTTTCAACCCATCGTTATATTATTTTTTAGTAATCTTCTACCTTTGTGAGGGTTGCCCATCATGGCCGTGCTCCTGGGTTCAAAGGACACACTTTTCTGTGGGCGTATATAACACAAGAATACACGTGTAGGCAATAGGTAGAAGAGCAGACAACACACGTTGAACATGGTGGAGACACATCAACTAAACTCCATGGTCTCACAGTTGTCTTGTTCTTTTATATATTCATGCACGGTGACAACTGACCAGTACATGTAACATGCTTACATACAAAAGCCAGGCGTATAGTAGGCTGCCCCTCAACACATGCCATGCACAGGCCCTACATGGCGCAAGCCAACACTTATTGCATGAACAGCTCCAGCTAGTCCCAATTCTAATGCAACCGTGACTCGGTCCCAGCAAACTAATGTAGCTGTGGCCTCTCCACTACGTGCACCTGTGCATTATAGTCGTACATAAAAAGCGCTAACACTACTTTGTACCTATCTTCGTGCAAAACTACGAAGTAATGCATGCATACAACTTCATTTGAATATATCCAACATCCCATCTCACCAAGATACTGGTCTGGCCGCATATCGCTTTGTTTCTGGAACAGCATGCCATCTCTGGCTAACCACTATCGGTAAGTAAATTATGACAGTTAAGAGCACTGCTATGGATTTACTAGGTTCTCAACACTATTCATTAGTCTGTCTTAGTTACAATTAGTTGCTTCCCATATTTTACCTAATATGACAACATCGAGCTAGGATGAATATACAAATATAAAACATACACAATCAAATTTGCGGTTAAACTCGTTCCTATCACTAGGTAGAGAAAACCAACTATTATAACCTCTCAATCACTATTGGCTCACTAGAACAGTAGAAAAACACCACTGTTGGTTCAGGACAATTTTTTTTTCAATATTTTAGAGGTATTTTTATAATACCTATTACAATATTTTAGTGGCATTCCAAAAATGTCTATAATGTCTTAACGTCTTATGGTGAATTGTCCCTATGAAAATGTAGACATATTATAAAATACCTTTATACTTTGTGGCATATGTATAGAGGCATTTCATATGTCTATAAAAGAATAGAGGTAGTATGATGCAAGATTAGATGTCCGATCTTTCGATAGATTCGACATAGCGATATAAAAACATTCACATTTTAAGGCTTTCGATTAACCGATTGTTATCTCGCAACCACTACATGCATGTCTAGTAGTTATAGACCATGCTTTCATGCAATAGATCTCACCATGAATGTTTTGCTTCTAAAAGCAATCAAAAAAAATTCATAACAATAAGAGAAATATAGTTTGAATTGCAGATGAAATATTATGCATATGTGTAAATGTCAAAATTTGAAAAGCCTAGGAAAAGGTTGGAAAAAATATCGGCTGAAATAAAAGAAGAGTCCGGTTGCTACAGGGGGAAAGCCGATCAGATGAAGCAAGGAGAGAATTGATCCAAGAATAAAAGATTATCCAGATGAGACCGAATTTGAGAAGCCGTGGCACTCACAGCAGAATATTTTATCTATGTAAATCGTATCTTATATATAAGAAGGTTTAATTAGTTTAGTTAACTTTCCTAGAGATATTTTTCTTTTATATTTTTAGGAGATAACGTCCGATGGTTGTTGTAACCACGTAGGACTCTATAATACCAGGGTATAAATATAGACCCCGTGAAAACCTGTAAAGAACAATCAACATATCCTTTGATCAATACAACTTCAGCGCATCGCCACCCTAGTTTCTCTAGGTTTTTACCTGCGGAGTCTAGCTCTCGACGCGGGACTGCATCGGCTAAGCTCGATCTCCGAGGAAGGGGTAAGTCTCACCACTGTCCTGATATGTCTCGCTTTGTCTAAGGCTGCATCGGTTAGGTTCGACATCTTAGGCCGATCGGATGTATCACATCACGTCCATGCAGTGTCTATCGGCCTATCAAGCTCTCTCTGTCATCATCGGTCTCATGCTGCATCGGTTGGGTTCGACTTGCAAGGTTGTCGACGGTAGATTGAGCTTTAGGCCAATAGGTCTCTGTATGGCGTTTCATCAGAGAGATGTCCTTTCATCAGCTCAGCTAGCCGATGGGTTTGATTCGTCCTTGCTATATCTGAAGTGGCATTGGTTTTACAGCCGGTGTGTCTTTTATACAATTCCTTGCCACTTCACATATGCCTTCATCGGCTGGAACTTGCCACTTCACATATGCCTTCATCGGCTTTCCAGCCGATGAACGACCGCTATAGCTTTCGTCAACTACCAGGAGGGATCCTGTGCGCTTTGCTTTTAATACCCTTCGGTGCCTCCATCGGCTAGAGCCACCACGTCCTTCGTCAACATCTGTCCACGCCTTCATCGGCTCCCTAGCCGATGGAAGAGCGTACTAATCCCTATCGACGACTAGCCGATAGCAGGAGCCATCCGGACACGGCCGATGACAACCTTGATTCTATTGACGGCCAGCCAATAGCGAGAGTTCGTATCGGTCCATCGTCCAACTTACCCGTTCGCTTGACCTCGTTATCAATTGCAGGGTCAAATTGATTGGCACGCCCACACCCGCACCATCGCGTTAGAGCCGAGCGGACCTCATGGGCCCCAGCGTGCGTATCTCAAGCCACGGGAGAGAAGCTGACCGACCTGCACGGGAGTTAAGCAGATCTCCCAGGTATCGGCGTGGTTGCCCGATACATTTTTCAACGTGACCAATATGAAGTTAGGATTTCACAAACCGATTTAGCTACAAAACTGCATAAGAGTAGATTAATCTAAACAAAATGTAAATCTTAACAATAACATCTTTCTAATTATGAACTACGTATGAGATGGAAGGTTGTCATAACATGAGTCAAGTAAGTAAAACTCAATTATAATGCCCATGGCTCAAAACAGATTTGAACTTAACTTATTTTGCGGGCCACAAAGAATTTTGGTGTGACACCAAAACTATCAAGTAAACTTTATTATCTTTGAAAGAAGTACTGATGGTCCCTAGAAGCCTTTTAGATCGATAGCTAGATATGTTTGAAGTTGGTATTGTCTGGAGGGCTGAATCTAAATCCAAAATGCATAGGGCTTTTATGGTCCAAAAGTGACGTAATAGCTTGAGATAACACTTAGAGAATACCATGTCTTGGTCCCCAATCAATTTTATTACCCATCCATTCCATATGCTAGCTTCCCTTCGCTTCATCTTACAAATACTTTTGCTAATGATAACATACAAAACTGATGTGCAGCAATGTTCAAATATTTAATAAATAAATCTTATATAAAAATAATGCATATTTAGTTTATTAACATCTAACATAGGTATGGTCATATGCAAGATGGTGATGTCTTCATCACCGTAGAATTAAATTACATAGATGCCATAGCAAACCATTCTAAGAAAAGAGAAAAGCATATTCATTTACTCGATAGTGTTTAGCACAAACTTACAAAGCTACCATACCAAACCATTCTGAAACAAATAAAAATAAAAGAAATGCTTGTGTCAATCTTCAAACTCAAGACCACTTGAGAGAGTCATTCTTATCTTTAATGCACTAACCATCTCAATCCTATCTCATGACTTGTATATATGTTGTTGTGTTACTTATAAACAAGATGAGTGCCTGTCGTGTAACATTCTAGCCCTAAATCTGCACAATCCACTCTACATGTTCAGAGGGTTTATATGCACATAGCATCCTACTTATACTTTCATCATTGCTTTATACAAAAGTGTTAACCCAAGGCGCTATATGGTTGCAGCAAATCGGGTATATAAGCTGGCCGAAACCTTCTTCTATTGGGGACTATTCCTACTAAATGGACATTTGGGCCTAATAGGCCTAAACCAGAACCAGAACATATATATGTACCAAACCAGGACTACTAATGGGTTAGGTATTACATGAGCATTGCAACAGATTTTCAAATCCATCTTTTTAGATAATCTAGCACTAACCTTTATGCATGCACGACCTTGCTAATGATCCATGTCAACTGCAAGCCCTTTCACACATAATCAAAAAGCTATATTTGAGACATAAGAGTAAAAGGTTATTACTCAATAGTTTATATATTATAGTAACCAATATCAAAAAATGTTATGTGAAAGCATTGTGTACAACAATTCAGTTTCAATAATTCAAACCTAAGTAATCCTTAATACCATATCACATAGGCATGGATAGTTCATACTTCCGTATTAGTTATGCCATCATGTAGGCATAGATAGAAAAGTTATCTTCCACCTTATATCTAGATGGACATTTTATTTTCTTTCTTGAAGTTATGTCTTCACAAGCCACAGGTTGTTTTGTGGGCACATGTGGCGTCTAGAAAACAAACAAATATTTTCCATTCACACGTATATGAATTCTAATCCCAAGAGGAAAGGTATAATAAATATTGGAGTACATAAGCAGAAACATAAATAGTACTTTTTATTACATGGGTGACAAAGAACCAACACTGCCAAGATAAACAAATAGCCAAAGACTATGATGGGCCACTACAGGTGCTTGATGGCACAAATACATTGAAACCTTGAACTCTAAAGAATTCCTTACCTAGATTGGAGGGGAAGGGAGCAAGGCTGAGTAGCACCATAGTACTCAATAAGCTATATCAGAAATAATTCAAGAATAATGTATAGGTGTACAAGGAGTTGTTTCATGTGGTTCTTTTGCAGCAAACAATATTTTAAAGCATTTTAATTACAAGCACGAGCCTAACAAGTTACTAATTAAGCTACAGTTGTCGTGAGGCATAGCCACCACATGCCCTTGCATTAGAACATGGCTCAGATCTTTCACACGATGCATCGTAGTACACCTAGAAGTCTTTGTGACTATCTGGCAGAACAAATACTAGAGAGGATACCAACTTCTTTTTGTGCAACTAAAATACCTTCTCACACTATGGGGTCCACACAAACTTTTCTTCTTTCTTCAACAACTATGTCATTGGTTTGGCTATCTTCAAAAAGTTTTTAATAAACTGGTAGTAATATCCTGCCAGCCCAAGGAACCTACGAATTTGGGTAACTATCTTGGACTAACTCAATTTGGTGACTAACTCAACTATACTTGGGTCCATGACCACGCCTTGCATGGACACGATGTGTCCCATAAACTTCACTTCTGGGTTGCACGGGTGTGCATGAATAGCTGCGGCTCGTGGGTTCTAGATATGATGGTGTGTAGCAAATCTATAGCATCTACAGGGTTAGAGGTGCTAGAGAAGGTGGGTGGGTGTATGCGGAGGAAATTTGCAAGTTTAGATTGGGGCGGGTTGTGTGGCTGTGCATGAGTAGCTCAGCTGGTGGGTTCTTGATATGATGGAGAATAACAACCATCATATTAGTTTGTTGGGCTAGGATTTGGGTAGGGATAGGCCCGTGAACATAGGGCAGGATTGTTAGTGGAGGTGGGGTTGGTGTACATTCCCTTGGGTCTGAGCACTGACATCATGCATGTTCTTGGTTTCTAGCAATCCTCCTTGTGTTTATCATTTGATGTAGCCAAGAACAGATAAATAAGAAGGCAAGAAGAAAAAGAATAGCACTAGAGATATACTATTAACCCAACTTATTTAAATTTTATTAATCTAATGTTCATGATGCACAGAGTTCATAAATATTAGAGTACATAAGCAAAAGCATAAATAGTAATTTTATTACATGGATGACCAAAAGCCCAAGATTGTCGAGGTGCGGGAGAAGATGATGAAGCCGAGGGTGGCCTCACCAGTGCTTTAGGAAGGTCAGAGTGGCACAACAGTGGAGTGAGCATGGCATTCTAGCGGTGGTCAAACTGTCAAGAGAAGGACAGGGGAGGGGGGGTCTTTTGTAGGTTAGCAGGCAGAGGATAGGGCACACGGAAGCTTGGAACTTGGGGTTTAATGTCACTAGTTTATTGAGAGATAGTATTTTTTAAATTCATCTCCACATAATGTTAGAAAAAGTGCTTATTAAAACTAGATCTATCATGACTTATGACAATATTTTGATTTCATTACTACGAGAAAGTAGATGTGTAACTGTACATTGGTCATCATGTTACTACACCTATTTTGCGACACAATGACTAAAAGGGCATATGCATTTGACCAAGGTCTAAATGACATGGGAATGCTTTGACCGACCTTTGACCTGTGTAAAAAATGGATTCTAGGTCTTAGATAGGAGGTGGGAGGTGGGTTTGGCACTTACGAGGAGGAGTATAATATTCAATGGGTAAGTGTAATATATATATATATATATATACATATTACTTAAAAATGGTGTAGTGGTGGTGGTGAATCCAATCCTAGAAAAACATGTGGATAGCTTACCATCATATGGAGAAATCCAATATCTCGAATTGGTTTTACAATCATCAACATCATGATGTCCCCGTTGCAATTGCTTCCCCTCACCATCGTCCCTACAATGTAATGAGTGGGAAGAAAATGGTTCAGCTCACACACAAACTGTGTGGGCCGGATTTCAATTAAATAACCCCCAGCTATGAATAACCAAAAAGGATTGCAAAGGATTGAAGGTGATTGGGTGCCTACTATACATTCCCAGTCACAAAGTATAGAGAATGCTATGCCAAAAATAGGGTATATATGATATCTTTGACACCTCCCACAGTCACAGTGGGAGATGCGTGAACAAAGAGACGGGACTAAAAATCCTCAAAAAGCTAAATGTGTAATCCCTTGGTCATGAAATCGACAAACTAATACGAAGATGGCACATGAAGAACACAAACTTGTCCAATGGCTACCTTTTCACAAATGCAGTGGATGTCAATCTGAATATGTTTCATGTGCTTATGTTGCATGGTGTTGGCCGACAAGTAAATGGCATTGATGTTGTTGCAGAAGACCACCGTGGCAGAGGGGAGAGGGATGTGTAGTTCCCCAAGAAGTTGGTGAAGCCAACAAGTCTTAGCCATGACGTGAGCGATGCTATGTATTTAGCCTCAGCACTAGATCGAGAGATGGTGGCTTGTCGCTTGGAGGACCAAGCCAAAAGTGGAATGCCTAGAGTCAAGGCAGGCGACCGAGTTAGCATTGGTGTATGCCGTGAGCGAAGAGGCTTGAATGAGCAAGCCATGGTCCAGCGAGCTCTTGATGTAGCGAAGGGTGCAATTGATTAGGGCCATGTGAACATCCTGAGGGGTGTGCATGTGAAGACAGACTTGTTGGACCGTGTAGGTGAGATCCGGTCTGGTAAGAGTGAGATATTGTACTGCCTCAGTGAGGCTATAGTATTCAATTGCTTCAATGTCATGAAGGGAACATCGTCTGTGGCAGAGAGCTTGGACTTCGAGTCAATAGGAGAAGCCATGGGGTGGCACTCGGCCATGCTAGCCCGTTGTAGAAGATCAATGATGTGCTACCAATGGGAGAAGTGAAGTCCAGCTGAGGTGCATGTGTTAACGCCAAAATCTGGACGATCCGATGGAGCTCAAGCCGATCGGCTGGGAGATCCGATGGGGCTAAAGCCGATCAACTGAGAGGTCCGATGGAGGGTTTAATGCAGTCATCGGCCGATGGAGATACTGAGACAAAGCCGATGGAGATTAGTAGAAGATTGGATCGGCTTGAAGACAGGGGATTGTCCAATCGGGATCTGTGCTTCACGCCCAGCGCATCGGCCCCTCGACCGAAACGCATTAGCCCTTAGAGGCGTCGCACGACGCGTAACACCAAACGTATCGGACCCCCAGCCGATATGCACCCGCCTTCAAAGAGGCGTCCCCTCATCGGCTCAGCTAGCCGATGGGTTCGTTCCTATCCTTGCTACGGCATAGCCGATCCGGCGTCCTCCGTATCATCGCCGCTGGCCCCGGCCTTGTACTATCTCGGTTAGGTCCGATCTTCAAGGTTTGGTGTTGATGGCGCTACCACGACGGGCGACGGGTCTCTTGCTGTCATATTCAGAGCGGCATCAGCTTTGCAGTCCATGCCTTCTTGCGCAAATCATCGCCTAGGCCGCATCCGCACTCATCGGTTTTTCCAGCTGATGAATCACTGTTCGGCTGTCCGGAGGGATCCCGTACACCTTGCCATCCTATGAATACACTATGGTTCCTCCATCGGCTCTGCGGTCGACCGCTCATCGACACCTGTCCGTATCGGCTCCCCAGCTGATCGAACAGCATCTCGAACCTATCAGCAGCCAGCCGATAGTGAGCGCTTGTATCGGATTCGTTCGTCTCACTTGTCAATTGCAGGGTCAAATTGACTGGCACGCCCACGAACCTCAAGACCTAAAGACCTGCACTGGAGACAAGCAGACCTCCTAGGCCTTCGCGTGACCGAGCTGCCGTCCCTTCCCGGTCGCGGGATTTTTTGGCGGCGAGCATGCTTCTTGGCACGCCCGGTGGGACTAGAAGACCTTTTTCATCAGTTGAAAGTCCTTTAATCAACGGTGCTCAAATGGAGGGTAAAGATCAATGCAGACAGTATAATCCAAGTAACGATGATGGATTTAACTGAGGAACAGATATACCAGGTGGAAAAGAACACAGCTAATTTTCAAAAGCTCTGTCTGGAGTCCTTCAGTATGACTCGGCAAGGGCCGATTCAAAAGTCCAAAATGTCAAAGCTAGTTTTGAAAGGAGAATTGAGCCGATCGCTGCCCATCAGTCCTCAAAAGCCACTACAGGAGATAATTGACGAAGCTGTTTACCATGCACTTATTAACCAATTAGGTGTACTGGTAAATACTTTGCACAACTTAATCAAGAAAACTGTGGATGGATCTATTATTAAGGAACCTAATCAAGGGCTGGTCTATTTGCCGATGAAAACAGGACAACCACAAGTTACTTATGGATCCAGAAGGGATATATCGGCAAATATGTTTCCGCTAGTGCAAGAGCGGATCGGGGGGCAGCATGAAGACATGATGCCAGGGTATCATCGGACGGCTTATTACGGGGGATATAAACAAGAATATCCTAGTAATAACTATCAAGGAGATCATTATAGATCATGTCAGATACCAACTTCGATCCCACAGTACCAAAAGAAGAATCTAAAGGAAGAAGATTGGACTGCCAGGATTACGGAAGTTGTAAACGAGCAATTCGGTATCAAGCCTAAAGAACAAACTTTCATGTATCAACACCCTTACCTAGAGTGGATCGATAGAATTCCGCTATCGCACCGATTCAAAATTCCAGATTTCTTCAAGTTCTCAGGGCAAGATAATGTATCTACGATGGAACATATTAGCCGATTCCTGGCTCAATGCGGGGAGGCATCGGCTGATGAAGCTCTGAGGGTCCGATTGTTTCCATTGTATTTATCTGGACCAGACTTTTCTTGGTTTTCTTCGATACCTCCCAATTCAATCAGGGGATGGGCTGATTTAAAGAATCAGTTTCATAAGTATTTCTTTGCCGAACTTCAAGAGTTGAGGTTATTAGACTTAACATCGGTTAGACAAAGGCACGATGAATCCGTCCCGGAATTCATCCAGCGTTTCCAAGACGTCAGAAGCCGATGCTACAGTCTCATTTTAAGTGACGGACAACTAGCCGATTTGGCTTTCCAAGGATTGTTGGCTCCGATTCGGGAGCGTTTCTCTTCACAAGAATTCAAAAGTTTGTCTCATCTACTCCAGAGAGTATCAGCTCATGAAAGCCAATTTGCAGGTGCCAAGAAAGAAAGGTTCCATCGGAAAGCCGATCAGTTACAGGTATATGCATCACACTCGGATGATGAGGGATCCGATGCGGAGGTGGGACTGGCAGATTGGATCAGGAATAAAAAACCCGTATCATGTCTATGGATCAAGAAAGCAAATAAAGAAGAAAGATATGATTTTGATGTTAACAAAGCTGACAAGATATTTGATCTTCTCCTCCAAGAGAAGCAGATCCAGTTGCCACCGAATAATGTAATCCCGGCTGCTGAAGAACTCAGAAAAAAAGAAGTATTGCAAGTAGCACAATTCAATATCTCATCATACCAATGAGTGCAAGGTCTTTCGGCAACAGTTACAATCGGCTGTCGAACAGTGGAGGATCAAGTTCGAGGACAAAAGGCCGATGAAGGTTGACGGGCATCCTTTCCCGATGAATATGGTGATTGCAGGAACCTCAGGAGATCGGTCCGATGAAAAAAGGCGCTGGAAGAGGTCAAAGGTTACTTCATTGGACTTAATCAAAAAATATTCTAGACTACAGGATGAAGAAATACGAGCCACAACACAACAAGAAAGGTATAATCCACACTGGGGTTGTCCCTTTTTTCAGTACTATTGGGATCAAAACATGAGATTGCCATCGATCGAGGACTGTTTTGAATGCAATAAACCAGGATTTCGGTACTGTGACCAGAGCCGAACGTTATATGATCAGCCTTCCATCACTAGGGCATCGGCACATAACCGATTGGGGCCGATCAACGAAGGGCATGGTCAAAGGACAGTTAAGAACCAGGAGTTAAACAAAGGGTTATACTCCATAAAGGATCAGTGGTGTTCATCCGGGATTTTTACAAAGAATCAGAAGAGGAGGGCACAAAGGCTACGACATAGAGAGCAGCATAAAAGACAACGGCAGGACTATGAAGAAGCCGATCGGAACCAGAAAATTAAGTATGGAAAGTAAAGCAAAAGGAGGAAGAGGCTAGTACATCGGCTCAGACTAACATGGTATTCTTTTTGCCAATGGAATATAAAGCATATGTATCGGATGAAGAAAGTTAAGAAGAGGATTTTGTCCAATTAATATTGGAACCGAGTCAAGCCATATTTGACAAACCAGAAGAATCCAAGCATCGGCACCTAAAGCCATTGTATATCAACGGATATATCGATGGTAAGCTGATGGCAAAGATGCTAGTTAACGGAGGCACAGCCGTCAATTTGATGCCGTATTCTACATACCGCAAATTGGGTAAGACAGCTAGAGACTTAGTCAAGACAAATATGGTGTTGAAAGACTTCGGAGGTAATCCATCAGAAACCAAAGGAGTACTGAATGTAGAGCTAACGGTTGGAAGTAAGACATTGCCTACCACATTTTTTGTCATCGATAGTAAGGGGTCGTATAGCCTACTCCTTGGCAGGGATTGGATTCATGCCAACAATGCATCAAAGCCTCATAAAATGGCAAGGAGACAGAGTTGAAGTGATCACGGCCGATCAGTCGACTAGCGTGACAACAACTAATGTGCCATGCGGGGAAGCTGATGGATTCAACTGCCTATCCGGACAAACATGGGTGGGAAATTTCCTAGAGGTGACTGATAAAGGAATAAAGCCAATTCAGCATGTCGGCTCGGATCCATTGTTTTTATGGGAACTTTAGAAAACTCCGAAGGGAAGTTAGGGTAAGGTTTTACGTCGACCGATGAGTTGAAACAAATAGACATAGGATCAGGAGACAAGTCAAGGCCGACGTACATTAGTAAAAATCTATGTGTTGAATTCTGAGAAAAGCTGATAAATTTATTAAAGGAATTCTAGGAATGCTTTGCTTGGGATTACCATGAGATACCGGGATTAAGCCGATCGATTGTGGAACATCGGCTTCCTATCAGACCGGGATATCGGCCATTTAGGCAGCCACAGAGGAGATTGAAAGCAGAGTGGCATGATGAAATTAAGGCGGAGATCACAAAGTTATACGATGCAAATTTCATCAAACCATGCCGATATGCTCAATAGGTATCCAATATTGTCCCAGTGAAGAAGAAAAACGGAAAGTTAAGAATATGCATCGACTTTCGGGATTTGAACAAGGCAACCCGTAAAGACGAGTACCCGATGCCGCTGCAGATTTATTAGTTTTAAAGACGAGTACCCGATGCCGATGGCAGATTTATTAATTGACGCTGCAGGCTACAATCAAATTTTTATGGCCGAAAAAGATATCCACAAGACTGCATTTTGGTGTCCTGGGACTATTGGTTTATACGAGTGGGTAGTCATGACTTTCGGATTAAAGAATGCTGGTGCTACCTATCAAAGAGCCATGAACTACATGTTCCATGATCTTATCGGATAGCTGGTGGAGATATACATTGATGACGTGGTGGTGAAATCCAAAGGTATTGAAGAATATATAGCCCATCTACGAAAAGTGCTTGAGAGGACGAAGGAATATGGACTCAAAATGAATCCTCACAAGTATGGTTTTGGCGTATCGGCTGGACAATTTTTGGGTTTCATGGTGCATGAGAGAGGAATTGAAGTCAGTCAACGAAGCATCAGGGCCATCCAGACCACCGAGCCACCCAGCAACAAACTACAGTTGCAATCCTTGATCGGCAAACTCAATTTTATAAGGAGATTTATTTCGAACTTATCAGGAAGAATTGAGTCGTTCACTCCTTTATTAAGATTACGAGCCGATCAAGAGTTTGTGTGGGGTGATGACCAGCAAAAAGCCTTTGATCCTATCAAGGAATACTTGAATTCTCCACTGATGCTGATTCCACCACAAAAGGGAATACCATTTAAATTATATTTGTCAGCTGATGAGAAGTCAATCGGATTAGTGCTTGTACAAGAGTTTAAGTCAAAAGAACGAGTAGTATTTTACTTGAGCTGACGACTTCTGGATGCTGAGACTAGGTATCCTGCTATGGAAAAGTTATGCCTATGTTTGTGTTTCTCATGTACAAAATTAAGGCATTATCTTCTATTGGCTGAGTGTATAGTGCTTTGCAAAGCCGATGTGATCAAATACAAGCTATCGGCTCTAGTCTTGAGGGGGCAGGTTGGTAAATGGATATTCGCTCTAATGGTGTTCGATCTGAGTTATGAATCGGCTAAGGCAGTCAAGGGACAAGCGGTAGCCGATTTTATTGTATAGCATAGAGGAGTCCAAGACAATTATGTGGAGCCGATCCCGTGGATGTTATTCTTTGATGGATCGGTTTGCAAACATGGATCTAGTATCGGTTTGGTGATTATTTCACCTCGAGGGGCAAGTTTAGAGTTTGCCTTCACAATCAAACTGTATAGTACAAATAACCAAGCAGAATATGAGGCAGTACTCAAGGGACTTCAGCTGCTGAGAGAAATTGGAGCTGATACGATAGAGGTCATTAGGGATTCTTTATTGGTAATCAAACAATTATCTGGGGAATATAAATGCAAGGATGAAATTCTGAAGTCATAATATGAAAAATGTCAACAGTTGTTAAAGGATTTCAAGATAGTGACATTGGATCATATTACTAGAGAGCAAAACACGGAGGCCAATTATCTTGCTCATACTGCTTCAGGGTATCGGCTGAACAGTAGAGTGGAAGTTAAGATAGCCGATATCAAGAGCCGTATGGAAGCCAATGATTGGAGATGGGAGATTGTTCAGTATTTGCAGAATCCATCAAGATCGGTTTCCAGGAAGCTTCGGTACAAGGCTATTAAGTACATTCTACTTGATGAATAGTTGTATTATCGATCAGTCGATGGAGTGCTCTTGAGATGTTTGGGTGCTGAAGAAGCCGCGTTAGTGATGAGTGAGGTGCATGAAGGCATCTATGGAGCCCATCAATCGGCTCATAACATGAGATGGATGATGAGGAGGGCTGGATACTTTTGGCCGAGTATGCTTGAGGATTGTTTTAAATACTACAAGGGCTGCCAAGATTGTGAGAAGTTTGGGAATGTACAACGAGCTCCAGCATTGGTTATGAATCCGATAGTCAAGCGATGGCCATTTAGAGGTTAGCGAATTGACATGATCGGCCAGATTTATCCTTCATCCAGTAAAGGGCATAAGTTCATATTGGCGGCAACAGACTACTTTACAAAGTGGGTAGAAGCTATTCCCTTGAAGAAGGTTACTTCTAGGGACGCGATTGAATTCATCAAGGGACATATCATACATCGATTTGGAATTTCACAAATAATTACCACTGATCAGGGTTCTATCTTTATGTCAGAAGAGTTTCAAAGGTTTGCTGCCAGTATGGGGATTAAGTTGCTAAACTCGTCACCATATTATGCTCAAGCTAATGGATAGGCGGAAGCTTCTAACAAGAGTTTAATAAAATTGATCAAGCGTAAGACTGATGAACAACCACGGAGGTGGCATATCACTTTGAACGATGACGTGTCATGGATCTACCCAGGTGCCACCATATCAGTTGGTATACAGTCATGAAGCAGTTCTTCCGTGGGAAGTTAACATCGGCTCCAGGAGGATGTCTTTACAGGATCAGTTGACAGCCGATGATTATTACATGTTGATGACCAATGAGCTTGATGATTTGACTCAGAGTCAATTAGAAGCATTTAAGAAGATCAAGAAAAACAAGGCTAAGGTCGCTAGGCATTATAATAAAAAAGGAACGACCAAATCCTTTTCTGAAGGAGATCTCATTTGGAAGTTAATTTTACCGATTAGATCTAGGGATAATAAGTTTGGAAAATGGTCACCGAATTGGGAAGGACCTTATCGGATCAATCGGTGTGTGCCTGGCAATGCTTACATATTGGAAAGTCTTGAAGGAGAGAAGTTTACCAAAGCGTTTAATGGTAAATATTTGAAAAAGTATTATCCTAGCGTGTGGGTAGGCGCCTAAATCGGCTGAGCATAGCCGATTCAAGACAGATAAGATTTCAAAAGTAGTACCAGCTAACGGTACCATCCGTGTGATCGGCTGGGGCATAGCTGATGGACAATGTACGGAAGCCGATATAGTTTGTATCGGTTACACACAGCCGATATTGTGGAGATATCACCTTTAGAAAATATATTTGAACAACTTTTGTTCATCAAGCTGATTGAAGTTTACTACAAAAAGTTAAAGTTCAAGATGACATCTGGATTTCTCCGAGGCTAAAATTTTACAAGAATTTCTTAATGGTCTTGATCGCGCGTAGACGAATTTGATCTATATCGTTGATAGCGCGAATGTCATCCTCGTCTGATCCAGGGATAGTTTTCATGTTCTTGTGCCACCGAATTGCTAGCCGCACTTTGTCTGCTACCTTGGCCTCTTGGTTTTGGATCGATTTTGGTAAGCCGATGAGATGGGACTCGGTGGAATTGATATCTTCATAAACCTTGTCGAGTTCTGCCATCAAATTGGCTTCTTGTTTCTTCAAGAGGCCAAGCTTGGTGTTGGCGTGTTGAAGGTCAGCTGACATTTCATCAAGTTTCTTCTTTTCATCAAGGGCAGTCAGCTGATCGTTGTGAGCCAGGTGGCTTTGCTCAGTGCGATCGGCTATGCGTCATCTTGATGTAGTCAGCTGGGTCCTTTGGAATTCCATGTAAGCAACAGGCGTGAGTGCATCCGATAGTTCTGTAGGCAGGAGGTGTTGAATTTCTGCAAGTCTTCCCCGGATCGACCCACAGTCTTCCATCAGTGAGTCAATCGGAACCTCCAGCCGATGCATCTGATAACTGCTCACGTGCATCGGCTGGCAAAAATGGTTCGATCACTGTGCTGGTGGCTGAGTCTTCCTCTGCTTCTAGGTATTTGCCAATGTCGAAGGAGAACAGATCGGCTAATGACTGCATAACAACATTAGCAAACATGGAGATCATAAGTGAAGAAAAATGGCATGTATGATGGGCGTACCTGAGAGACAGTGGGAGCAATTCTTGTGCGGGTATTAGCTTGATGTAGGGCAGTGTGAGTAGATGGCAAAACTTCAAAGGATACCATCGGCTCAGCCCCAGTAATAGGGTCCAACGTTTGGACCTCAAGAGCCGATGGTTCAGGCTACAAAGCGAAGGTGTCAGAATAAAACAAAGGCAACAGAGAATTGACACTGACACCTACCAGCGGAGATGCGGAAGGAGTTAGAATTACCGCAGGAGAAGGGCTTCATGAAGCCGATGCAACGATGACAACATCGGCGTCGGGTTTCCATTTCTTAGAAACCGATCGAGCAGCTGGTTTCTTGCACTTTGACCTTGACACCTGCGACACTCGGAGGAGAGCCGATGGAGGTGGACCGCTTTGCCCAAGGAGGGATATGGTCGATGGAGGTTGATAGATAATCGGCTGACCTCTTGCGCTCGTCGAAGGTGCGTCTTTGTCGCCAGCCTGTGGAATCGCGGGAAGCAAGATACAGTTGAAATTCAATACAATGAAGACATGATAGTGAAAGGAAAAGGATTACCTCTTCATCGGATTCCACGTAGTTAGGATTGAGACGAAGGCAATAATGTTCAGCCGATAGACTATATAAGTGCCTTCCTTATTCTGACCACCATTGAGCGAAAATTTTGGTATTAGATATGCAGGGCTTGAAGGTGGAGATAGTCACTAAGGACAAGTTCGATGTCATCAAACTAAGTCAGTCATACTCCAAACCACTTTTCACTTCTCCGCGGGCTCGGAGCTTGCCGATGAAGAACAAGCCGATGGTGAGTTGGCCGCAGCCCAACTGACGAGCACTAACCAAAGGATGGTAGAACTCGTATGATGGATGTTGGGATCGGCCCATTAAAAATCCGATCGGAAGAAGACAATGAGTTATGGAGGATAAAAAGATGGTCTACGATTCTTCATCGGCTAAGGCATTCATCGGATGAAACCTGAAAGGCATTTCAAAGGACAAATCATCCTTATACGCGAACCAGATGGTGACCTCTTTGGTAAAGCCATAGTAGAAACACTTAAACCATCGGCTAAGTTCGAGGGGGGTCATTTTGCTTCCAGGAAGAGCCGATGAAGCTTCACCCAGCGAAATGCATCGGCGTCGGCTAGCCTCGTTTTCTTCTGGGTAGTCAGTCGGGAATGTCATGGAAGAGAACGGGGGCCTGGCAATGACTTTGGAGGTGTAGACATTCAGCCAAAGTTGTATAAACTACCAGGGTCTGCCGATATGTTTGACTAGATGGCCTGTTGACAGCTTGGTCGCAACTTGATGGAGCAGATGATAAGTTGCTCCGAGAAGATAATGCCCCAGGGGAATTTGGCAGTGATCGGCCAAGAGCTCTGCTAAACATTGCATATTCGTTGTTGGACCGAGCGTCGAACCACCAAAGAAGAATCGTTCCAGCCAAAGATTCAAGAACGCTACATGATCACGTCCATCGACTGGGCCGGAGGATTTGTTATGCAAGGAAATGTACTTAGTCCAACCTCCGACATTCTTAGTGTTTAGTCGATGCTTAGGTTTGAATCTGAGGCTAAAAAGGTTCATGTAGTGGGTGGTGTTGAGGCAGGTCAACATAGTAACATCCATCAAGGTGGGGGTCATCGGCCCATGACCGAACATGAAGGCGTTCAAGATGCCCGACCAGAAGTAAGAAGCCAATGCAAGCAGAGGTTCGTTCCTTTCCATATCGGCTAAGGAAAGGTTAATGCAATGGTCTATTTCTAGATCCTCCCATAAAGTCTTTTTGGAGGCAGAAACCCTAAGGTACCAGTTCCTCCATTCAGGAAGTTTGCTAGGCTAGGATCTGAAGCTGTGAGCCCAATCAGTGATGGCCATGGATGAGTTCTTGAACGGGATCCTTTTTATTTCGGAGTTGATGAAATCAGTCGGATCCTCGCTACCCATAGGGCCAAGAAAGAAGTGACTGGGGCGGTTGGAGATTGGAATAGTGATCTGGCTCTTAAGATCCTACAGAAACTAGAACCCGACTACTGATGAGAAATCGGGATAGGAAAGAATTGTGCAAAACATAGGATGAAAGAGAAGATAATGGTAACGTCAGGGATTACATGTGTGGAAGCCATTGTGCAAATGAAGGAGTAGCAGCAGATGAAGAATTCTGCGAGAGCTCGCCTTCAGTCTTCTAAGCCCGTCGAGATTCGCAGAAATTTGCGGATGCCTGTGGAGCTCGTCGAGGTTTGGGGATTTTGATGAGAAGAAGTGTGTGGAAGAAGGCTGAGGGGATATATTTTATAGAGGCGGAACGACCTAGGTAGAGATCTGAGCCAATTAATACGGGTTTCAACGGGTCATCCTGGTTTACGGAGGTTTCTAACGGTTCGAAATTTCGTAGTCTGTTGGCAAACTCCGAAATTAGGGGGCATGTGTTAACGCTAAAATCTAGACGATCCAATGGCGCTCAAGCCGATCGGCTGGGAGATCCGATGGGGCTAAAGCCGATCGGCTGAGAGGTCCGATGGAGGGTTTAATGCAGTCATCGGCCGATGGAGATACTAAGACAAAGCCAATAGAGAACTGTAGAAAGGCCGATCAGATTAGTAGAAGATTGGATCGGCTTGAAGACAGGGGATTGTCCAATCGGGATCAGATCCGAGAAGCCTGAGGGAAGGAAGGGAAAGGATCGGTTTGGCTAAAAGAAGGTCCGATAGCTACAGAACAGAAGCCGATCAGGTTGCGGCAAAGGAAGACCCGGTTGCAAATTGGAAGATTATTCAGACGAAACCGGTTTTGCGGAAGAGCCATGGACTCCACGGCAGGGTTTTTATTTTTGTAAATTGTAACCTTACTCAATTAGGGAGGTTTAGCTGGTTAGTTAACTGCTTTAGGAATATTTTCCTTTGTTCTTACTAGGAAATAATGTCCGATGGTCGTAGACGCGTCGGACTCTGTCTGTAAATCCAGGGTATAAATATAGACCCCCTTGAAACATGTAACATATCTCTCGATCATATATAAATTCGGCGCATCGCCACCCTAGTTCATCTAGGTTCTATCAGCGGGTTCTGGCTCTCGACGCGGGGCTGCATCGGTTAAATCCGATCTCCGGTGAAGGGGTAAGTCCCACCACCATCCCGTTATGTCTTGCTCTGTCTAAAGCTGCATCGATTAGGTCCAACCTTTTAGGCCGATTGGATGTATCGCATCACATCCGTACTGGACCTATCGGCCCGTTAAGCTCCCTGTGCCGTCGTCAGTCTCATGCTACATCGGTTAGGTCCAACCTACGGGGCTGCCGATGGTAGATCGAGCTCTAGGCCTATAGTCTCCTGCACGGCATGTCATCGGAGTGCTAGCCGATGAGTTATTCATGCTCTGTGCTTCACACCCAGTGCATCAGCCCCTTGGCAGATATGCATCAGCCTTTAGAGGCGTCCCACGATGCGTAACGCCAAATGTATCGGACCCCTAGCCGATACGCACCCGCCTTCAGAGAGGCATCCCCTCATCGGCTCAGCTAGCCGATGGATTCGTTCCTATCCTTGCTACGGCATAGCCGATCCGACATCCTCCGTATCATCGCCGCTAGCCCCGGCCTCGTACTGTCTCGGTTAGGTCCGATCTTCGAGGTTCGGTGTTGATGGCACTGCCACGATGGGCGATAGGTCTCTTGCTGTCATATCCGGAGCGGTATCCGCTTTGCAGCCCGTGCCTTCTTGTGCTAATCATCGCCTAGGCCTCATCCGCACTCATTGGTTTTTCCAGCCGATGAATCATTGTTCTGCTGTCCAGAGGGATCCCGTACGCCTCGCCATCCTATGAATACACTATGGTTCCTCCATCGGCTCTGCGGTCGACCGCTCGTCGACACCTGTCCGTATCGGCTCCCCAGCCGATCGAACAGCATCCCAAACCTATCGGTAGCGAGCTGATAGTGAGCGCCTGTATCGGATTCATTCGTCTCACTTCCTTGTCAATTGTAGGTTCAAATTGACTGGCACACCCGCGAACCTCGAGACCTAAGGACCTGCACTGGAGACAAGCAGACCTCCCAGGCCTTCGCGTGATCGAGCCGCCGTCCCTCCCCGGTCACAGGATTTTTTGGCGGTAAGCAGCATGTGACAGATATACTGAGGTAGTGGTGAGGATCGCCAAGGTCTGTCATGGTGAACTCATCATGAAGGCATGCCGAGAGTCGATGAAGAAGACTCGCAGAAGAAGATAGGCGTGATAGCCCCCGCTGCGGTAGACGAATAGTGAAGTGTCGAAGATGGACGTGGTGATGTTGATGGACTGGACGTAGGTGGCGAAGTATTGATACCACTCATAGGAAGCTTTCTTGTTACCGTAGGAGGACTTGTGAAGGTCGCATACATAGTCATGGTGGTGAGGGTGGAACAAACCAGACGGTTGTTGGCAGTAGAGCATCTCGTCGAGGTTGTCATGGAGAAAGACCTTCTTTACATCAAGCTTGTGAGTAGGCCACGACTTGTCGATGACGATGTTGAGGATGAGATGGATGGTGGTAGGCTTGACAACGGGGCTAAAAGTCTCATCATAGTCAACGCTTGATTATTGGGTGTAGCCTTGAATGACCCAATGAACCTTGTAACAGATGAGAGAGCCATCTACATAAAACTTGTTCTTGTAGACCTACTTGCCAAAGATGACATTCGCACTAGGAGGATGTAGCACGAGGTACCATGTCTTCTGGCCTCATACTCATCATGCACGGCTTAGAGCCACTGAGGATCCTAAAGATCCATACGATACATCTTCAGGAGAGGAGACGTAGCTGGTGAACAAGATGTAGAGAGATTGAGCTGGTTAATTGGTTTAACAATGCTAGCTTTGGCGAGCATGATCATCTGGTGAGGGCCAGGCATCGGGCGAGCGGCAAGACAAGTGGCCACAAGTGGTGGTGCTAAGGGCAAACCACCTAGTGATGTCAGAGGTCCATCGATCCATGGGTCAATAGAGGAGGCCACAGCCTACACGAGAAAGGGAGTCGCACCAGAGGAGTCTAGTTCGGACAAACCAGCTAGCCCAAGAAGAGAAGCAGGCCTCCAACAGGTCGCCATGGTAATCGGGGAACATAGCCTAGTCTAGTCGAGGCCATGCATGGTTGTTGTATTAGGGCCGCACATGGTGCATGCTTCGTTTGGTAAATACATGCCAAGGTCGTGCATGGCGTGCGCGTTGGTCGATGAAGAAGCATTGGTTAGTGAGCTCACATTGGGGCCGAGCAAAGAGCCGTGAGTGGCACACAAGGTGAGACCAGGTGTGGTAGATGCAACAGGTAGAGGAAATCTAATGCTGAGAAATTTGACACCGATGCATCTATAGAAAAAGGGTATACTGTTTCGTCAAAAATGACATGCCGAGAAGTGACGACTCAATTAGTAGAATGATATTGATAACTGTTTTGGGAGGAGGGATAGCCGAGAAAGACACATGTTGTAGAACGGGGTGCGAATTTCTAAGGGGCTATGGTAGAGAGATTGGTGTAGCATAAGCAACCAAAAACATAAAGGTTGGATAAATCTGCCAAAGCACCAAAGAGCTTTTTAAAAGGTGTAACAAAACCAATGGGATAAGAAGGTTATTGGTTGTGTAGATATGTGTTAGTGGCTAGGGCCTTGGCCCAATAGGACAAAGGCATATAGTCTTGGAAGAAACGGCAATGAATAACATTGTTAGTGGTGCAAATTGATCATTCAGCCTTACCATATTGCTAGTATG
This sequence comes from Oryza coarctata, assembly GCA_030770085.1. Taxonomy (NCBI): domain Eukaryota; kingdom Viridiplantae; phylum Streptophyta; class Magnoliopsida; order Poales; family Poaceae; genus Oryza; species Oryza coarctata. The sequence continues at coordinate 7,448,706 of CM061483.1, read as the reverse complement.
TGCAAGGGCAGGAAGAATGAAGCAATATATTGTCGGTATTGAGGAAGGAGGGAATGGCGGAGTTGATGAACTCGCAGCCATTATCTATTTGGAGACATTGGAGAGGAAGTTGAAATTGTGTATGAACATAGGGGATGAAGGTCTAAAAAATAGACAACACATCAGATTTGTTGCGAAGGGGAAAGGTACAAAAATAATGTGAGTAGTCATCGACGATGATAAAGTATAGTGAAACCAGAATTACTCAAAATAGGAGATGTCCATAAATCATATTGTAACAATTGAAATGGATAAGTGGAGGCACTATGAGAACAAGGAAAAGGGAGCTTTTGCCTAGACAACACACATGACAATAGGAGCAGAAGCATAAAATGAAATAGCTGAATGTCGCTGATGATGAAAGATGATGTCCTGGCCAAGATGCCCCAAACGGTGGTGCCATATGGTAGAGGGCGATGAGGTTGATAGGAATGCATGAGGGCAGGTGGAGATGGCGGTGGCCGGGATGGCGTAGAGGTCTCCAAAGCTATCGAAGCATAGAATCACGGTCCTAAACATCAATCCTTGATGGAGAAACCACAAGAGTCAAAAATTGCCACATGTAAATTGACGAATGGAAATGAGATTTTGTGCGAGCGAGGGAACAAGGAGGACATTATTAATGGCATATGAGGAGAAAGAAGTAGAAAGAAAAGTTTTGCCAATACAGGAAACTAGGAATAACGAGCCATTACCAATAGGCACAGACATTGGCAAAATAAGAGGGCGGGAAGAGGCAAGTAAACTATCAGAGGAGGTCATGTGAGAGGTGGTGTCGATATCCATAACCCAACTGCTATTGAGTTGTCCTTGTTTGTGTAGGTTTGTTTAAAGCAGCGATGTGGCTAGCTTGATCCCAGGTGAGCTAGGGTGGCACGTCCAAGCCAACCATAGAAGCCGAGGAGGCTTGCTATATGTGGAAGCATGCTGGGTTGTCTTAGTAGGCTGTTGTTCGATGAGATCGAGACCATCGATAGGCTTCTAGGAAGCTACCCAAGGTTGTGGTCCGGCCCAAGAAGCAGAGGCCCATGGAGCCATCAGCACCCATGGGCCAGGATGGGGTGTCGGTTGTGTCATCTGCATCGGCTACTTCTATTCGCCATAGCTGGCACTACCGCGGTTGGTTTCTAAGCCATGATGACCATAGCAGATGTTGCCACGGTTGATTCCCTAGCCTTGCTGATTCCATCTGCCCTTACCCTTGCTGTTCTTCCCTCTATTCGTGGAGAAGCTTTGGCCAGGTGAAGTAGCAACAAATAGGGTGGAGTCGCTGTCGATGGCTGTGTTGACAGCGGGTGACGCATCTCGACTAGAAAGAGAGTCAACCGAGCACTTGCGAAGGTCAGGAATGGAACTTGAAGGGGCAGCAGCTTAGCTTGGGTGGCGAAGCAAGGACTGAGGCTGTAAATGAGGTCGAGGATGAGGGTATGGTCAAAGATTGGCTCACTGAGATCACGCAAGAAGTCAACAAGGTTGTTGAGGTGACGACAGTAGTCCATCACAGACATGTCACCTTGAAGAAGATTCCGAAACTCCATTTCTTAATAGATGATCTTTGTTTCATGGTTGTTGCGGAAGATGCCCTCGGTGGTAAACCTAAGATCACGAGCGGACTACATCAGCTCCATGATGATGTCAAGGACGTTGGAGGAGATCAAGCAGTATAGGGCGGTGAGAGCGATGAAGTCCTCTAGTGCCCATGAGCCAGTGGCGTTGTTCGGAGGTGGAGTTTCAAGAACGTGGCCAAGGAGGCCAAACTTCACAATGAAGGCGATGAAGAAGGTCCTCCACTTGGTGTAATTTGATGTCTTCATGTCAAGGATGATGGGCACATGCGTCTTGACGCTGAGAATACTATGAGTAATGATCATTGGGGAGTGGAGCGTTGGTGCCATGCCATCGAGTAGAGGAAGTACGGAGAATGCGGTGTCTTGCATCATGATGGCTAGGGCCGAGAAGGCGCCTGGTGCGTGTGTTGTGGATAATGGTGCAAGGATGTGTTGCACCGCTTGTGCCTAGGCGAGGGTGGCGAGGAGGTCATTATTTCGGTCGGCAGCTACCACAGCATGGGCAACAGAGAGTGCCATGACGAGGCTGGCGGCGGTGTTCGAGACCAGCGTTGCCATGACGAGGGTATGGTCAACACAATTGAACTATATGTAACGATATGTCATGTGGGGCCAATACGCTCATACTATGCACGCAATGCAAATTATCATAAAACACCATAGATTATAGAATCATATATCAGTTTACAAGAAAGAAGTTTAAATTAGATCTGCACACATAGAAAAAAACAATGAATAGCATTCTCAATACAAGCATTGATAATAGATTTTCAAGTAATCACAGCGATGCAGATCTTCATGCCGCCGCATAGGTGCGCACAACTTCATACCTGTTTGTGGTGTTGTAAAATTTTGCCAATATTGCTAACTGCACCAAGGAAAAGTTATCATTAGGCCTGTAGTTTTTATTTTGGTTGGTCATGTCATAACAAAGCATATGAGAGCATGTTGTATATTACTATTTATTCATCACTATAATTATTTTATTTTACGTGAAGAACCAATGTTAGTTGATTCAAAATTCCATCACATACTAACATAGCCTACACTACATGTGCAAAGGAGATTAATTAATGGCCTTTGATGGTAGCTAGAAAAGTGAGATAAAAAAACCTTTAGAAAAAGAAAAAAATTCTAACCATTGACATTATAGGTCTAATTATAAAAAAACATAATGATGCATTTTTATATGGGATATCCTACTGGTAAAACTATATAAGAATGGTAGAGCTTGCACGTAAGCTCTATTTATTATTACTGTCCTTAATAAAATACATTACTAGATTACTATAAAATATTTGATATGCACCCCTTTTCTAACTTTGGTATCCATACATTTATTCAAAAGATTTTCATGAACACATGCAGCACGAAAACGAATAATGAAAAAAAAACATGCAGTATACAAGACCTTGTGCAATAACATAAAATGAAATCCTAATAATATAACAGAGCATAAATTAGAGTCAACCTTTTAAGATAATGTTTGTGAACTTAACTTTTTAGCAACAAGGTGGTCGATGGGATCCTGGGTCACTAGATCTAGCACTGCCCCAACCGTCGAGTGCAACGACGGCCATCACCATGGATCTGCACTAGGTCACGAGGGAGGAGAGGTCCTGGCCAGATCTGCTAGAAGGGAAGGGTCCCGTCGAGCTTCACATAGCTCCTTGCCATTGCCTCCTCGTTGGCATTGTATGCTCAATTTCTACGCTACTCCTCAGCTAGTTCTGACTAACTGTGGCTGTTAAAGGGACATGGTGATAGGGAGAAGTGGGTAGGAGCCAGCGATGGATCAACACACCATTGATACATACGGTGCCATAGTGGTTGGGTGAAGCGCAGAGGAGACATAGTTGGTGGTGAGATGGTTGGCACCTCCTCTAGATCAGATCGGCGGTAGTCTCTTGACTTTTTTTTTCATTTTGGAATGATCTCATCCATGAATATTTGTGTAAATTCTATGATTTTACATTTATCATGTTATAAAAAGTTCTCTCTTTTTTTCTTTTTTCGTTGCTGACCGTAGGCATTTACTAATGTAAAGTAGCCTTTAGGTTAAGCCACATCATCACATTTTATGGCTGTAAGATCAGCCTGGACATCCTAGATCACTCAGTCTAAGTGCAATCCATGTTCCCTTCTCTCTAAGCCCATTCATTCATTGATCCAGCCCATCATGTCTTTAGCAGTGTGGACTAGCGCCACCACCAATAGCATCATTTCATCACCACCTTTTTGCCTCCCCTTCTGTCTCTCCATTTCCCCATCTTGGAGTCATCATTTATCAGATGGGTTCCTTCAATTGCAAAAGCTCAGCAGCAACACCTATCCATAAAGAGCGATGCTGACCATCCACACCCACACATCGACACGAGGAATTGATGGGACATGACCACATCGACACTTCAGTCAATTCAAAGGCATGCCACTCGGCTTGACTCTTCTGCTTTCTTCTCATTTTTATCTAGACAAGATGGCTAAACTGAATCCTAACTAATTGGGCAAGAGAAGTAAGAGGAGATCCGATTCTCATGGGCTTTGGCGACTAAAGGGGGAGAAGGCAAGCATGAAAGAGAGGAGACCATTGTGCATTCCGCCACCGTTGGCTAGGTGTATGGGATCCCTTTCTCTTTTCTAATGCGGAGCATGCTTTGGACGCTGTAATAGGGTGTTGTGATGTTTGTTTGGTAGAGGTGGGGGTGTGGTGGCCTCTAGGAATGGCAGCATTCGGGGGTTCATCACCGGCGATTGGAGAGGGGGCATGCCAGTGATTTGCTGTGTTCACTTCTATGTCTAGATCTGCTAATGCATGGAGCACTGCTCTTGTTCAATCCCTGACTTACAAAACTTCAACCGATCAGATTCAATTGAAGTTTGTTTTGACTACTTGCATCAATTAATTTTTCACCCCCTAATTGAATATGTTTTGTCCATTGTTCTGCTTTGTAGGCGTCGCTTAAGATCAGTGCATATCCCATTTCATGGATCCGGGTACCATTCCCAACATCTGTTCTGTTATCCTGTACGGTTTAGTGGATATTTTTATATGACTCCAAATGATACAATCAACAATCTGTATTTAGTAGTTCTAGCAATTGATGCAAACATAAACAAGATCTGGCTCGCGTCACTTAGGCTGCTTTTGATACTTACCAGAAAATTTATCTGTTTTCTAAATTGCTAAACGACAAATTTGTTATAAAAAATTTTTATATGAAAGTTAGAAAATCATGTTAATATATTTTTTAAGTTTATAGTGGCTAATACTTAATTAATTATTTAATAATAAGCATTCTCATTTTATATGATAATCTTCATCTTATTTTTGACTCACGTTCAAATACACCCTTAGTTTTACACGTTAATATTCAGTTTGTCCTTACCACCGTACAATGCCTTTATGCAATCCTCTTTTTCAAGCTTGCATTAAACACAGACTGCAAGCAGATTACCCCCCAACGTTTTGAGGTGTTCCTTAAATCACGACACAAAAATATTTACAATCCTAGTAAGTACTATAGCGTCTTCACCATTAGTTGGTTTGCTCATCCCAACATCATCTATATTACCGAAGGTTGTACATTTTCCTGTATTGTCTCATAATTTTCTTTTATGAATTTACAAATAATATTTATTAGATTCGTGGTTATATGTAGAGGGTAGAGCCATACAATGATTTGAATTCAACAATAATATAGCCTGTGGTAACTTAAATGGGAAGAAACTAAAATGTGTTTTAATTGGCTACCGTTCACTGAACAATATAAATTGTCCCTCGCTTGATAGATTGCAAATTCTCTCCTTTTCTTGCTTGAGAATGCACATCTTCTCCAACAATTGAATTTTAGTATGTCCCACAGTGCAGCGTCCTCCACTTACTATACTGACCCTATCTCTCTGGTAATAAAAATACTTCGTTAGAACGTTTACTCACAGATGATTGAATGTGTAAATATGTGTAAGTGTTTTATTCAGTACCGATGATTGAATGTATAACAAAACCATTGATAAACCGAGCAACAGTGATTTGAAAAAGGGGGTAAATAAATTACTAATACTTATCACGGCCTTTTAGGTTCAGTAAATTTGTTTACTTATCAGGCTTATAATTGGAAGGAGATTTTTTATCTATGGGGAGTGTTAGTAAATTTGTTATCTGAATTGGACGAGGGTAGTAAAATTTTTATATGAAGTAGACACACCTGGGTAAACTGATTCTATGGATTGGAAACGTTAGGGAAAACTGAAGGGTAAGGGGTAATATATTTTTTATATGGATTGAAAATGGAAACTAGAGGAGAACGGGATAGAAAATCATGGAGAGGGATAGTAAATTTTTTATCTGGATTAAAAATAGGAGAAGATGAGGAGTGGGAGAAGGAAAAAAAACAAGAAAATAGAATAGAGGGGAATAGGATGGAATGTGGGAACCAGAAACTAAAAAAATGAGAAAAGAGGACAGAGGAAACGGGAAACTAAAAAACTAGAAAAGGGGAGAGGAGAGCACTGTGTGAGGTGCGCTAACCGTGAAATAAAATCAAATTACTCCCTCTAATTTTTTATATTTAATTTTTAGACCAACGTGTAATCTTTCATTTTATTAAAATATATATTATTATTATTATTTATTTTATTACAATTTGTTTTATTATTAAAGTAACTTAAACTGTCCTATATTTTTATATATTTGTATAAAAATATTTTTATATATTTGTATAAAAATATTTTTATATATTTGTATAAAAATTTGAATAGGGTCATATGACTATAAGTCAAGAAACCGAAAAGAGTATATTTCATGAAAAAACCACTATACACAAATATTCACATGTTCAAGGTAATGAAATTTCGAGCAATGACAAAAAAAGATGTCCGTGCACAAATCACTACTAGAACTGTTGATTTGAGAGACGAATTGAGAACCGCGTGTACCAATTTTAAACACTAGCATACAAGTTGGGAAAAATATTAACGAAAAATATTCATATATTGATTTCCTAAGACCCTAATATGAATTTGTTTTCATATTTTTGAATGAATGGAATGTGGATTAATTGAAAGGAAGTTAGAACGATGCTTCGGACACTGCCTTTCCTTGCCTGTTTTGATTAACACGAGAGCAGGCCATGGCGAGGCGTCCCCGGGTCTTCAAGCAGGGAGAGACGAACGATGCATGGGCCGTGGTGCAGCAGCATGACGCTGCAACTCAGCGGGGAGTTGAAGAATCGGCTTAGCCAAAGCAAGTCAGGAAGAAAATGAAAAACTTCAGTTTTATGCATCAATCCAAGGCCCCCATAACACTACCAGCGGCCCATTCCTCTATCCAATCTGTATATGGGCTACGTGTGTCCTTGTTCTCTCAAATTAGTTTTATTTTCGTATTTATTTTTTTAATTCACAAAAATATATTTCTCTATTTAAAAATAATAGAAATACACTGCTCCTGTCGTCAGCGCCTATCTAGAGGGTGGCTTTGTTGATGTGACATGTGTGAGCAGGTGTGGGCAGCCCCCTACCGTCCTCCCTAGGGCGGTTTATCGCCTAGAGGAGGCTGTTATACTCGTTTTGGCTATCATGTCATATAAACCATTCTTTAGGGCAATTTATAAATAAAAAAACCCTTTCGGGTGATTATTTCTCTTGGATTAAATTAATTTAAATAAAGTACTTAACCAACATGATGAGAATACAATTAGCCTAAATAGACCAAGGAAAAATTTGTATGAGTTTATTTGAGCCATAATACAAATACAGAGTTAATAGTATATGGTCGTCAACATGTTGGAAATATGAAACAAATCTGGTAGGCAAACGAACTTGGTTGAAGTACACAAAATTTGGTAAACATGTCGACCTTAGTGGTTGCTAGATTACTAATGATGTCTTCTCTACATTCTATTCGCGTTGAATCGGTCCTTCATGTTTACCGAGAGAAGTCCGATGCGATGGAGAGAACACGCCAAAGTCTAGAAGGTCTGCTTTACTCCAGTGTAGGTGTGTCGACTTTGAGATCCTTTTGTTAGGGTTGTTGAAGCTATAGGTGTGACAGTCAATTTGACCCTGTAATTGACAAGTAAATAAATTGATAGGTCAGTCAGACGATAAGCTCATACGAACTCTTACTATCGGCTGGCAACCGATAGGGTTGAGATAGTCATCGGCTAAGTCTGACATGCTCCACTATCAACTAGTTACTGATAGAAACTGAACCACTCTTTCATCGGTTGGAAAGTCGATGAAGGCATAAACAGATGGCGACAAAGAGAATGAAAGACACATTGTCTATAGAGCCGATGGCACTCTGGATAGGATTGTCAATAAGCATGTATGTGGAATCCTCCTATCGACTAGTTGTCAATGGTAGCTGTAGCGATCATTCATCAGCTAGAAAACTAATTAAGGCATAAATAGATAATTAGGGAATAAGTACCCATCGGATGGAAAGCTGATGGTGCTCTGAATAGAATGTGGGATGACGCTCTGAGTAAGATAAATGATCCATCGCCTACAAAGTTGATGGCACGTCAAATAGAGTGTGCGATGAATAACAAGGAACGAGACCTGATCTCCTGAGAGAATGAGACCCAATGACCACCGTGATGGTATCGTTAGAGCCAGCTTCGATAGATCGGACTAAATCAAGACAGTATGAGATTGAGATTAACGGCACAGAGACATCGAAGACTAGATCGAATGTATGGATAGAAGAAACAGACGAACCCATCCATAGGTTAGATGAGCCAATGAGAGGAATTCTCTAAAGATATAGGACGATATACCAGGCATGAAGCTGAAAAAAATCACTTAAAACGTATGTGTATTGGCTCTACACTGGGCGTGGTGTTAACTGTGTGGATAAGTCATCGGCTAGCTACTCCAATAAAACGCCGAGTAAAAACTCATCGACTTATAGCACAATCTACTATCAGTAGTCTAGTAGGTCGGACCTAACCGATGTAACACAAGACTAATAATAGTAAAAGGAGCTTGATAAACCGATAAATCCCACTTAGACGTGATGTGATATATCCAATCGAACAAAGAGGTGAGACCTAACTGATTCAACCTTAGACATAGCGAATACACCAAGATAATGACGGGACTTACCCCTTCGCTAGAGTTCGGATCTAACCAATATAGCTTGCGTCAAGAGTTAGAACTCACCGGTAAAACCTAGATAAACTAGGGTGGCGATGCGCTAAAGATATATTGATCTGAGAGATAATTTACAAGGTCTCAGGGGTCTATATATATATACCCTCGAGTTATAAGAGTCCGATGCAGTTACAAATAACCTCCGAACATTTGTTCCTAAATATAAAAGGAAAGTATATCTTAGAAGTTAACAAAAATAATTAGACTTGTTTGTTTTACAAGATATATTTTATAGAAATAAAAGTACCCTGTCATGATTTTCACAGCTTCTCATCAGACTCGATACTATCTAGATAACTTTCCACTCATCAGACTCGATACTATCTAGATAACTTTCCATCTTTTGACTTAACCGAATTTCATCCTCAATCCGTCCGATCAGCTATTTCGATGTATTAATCGGACTTGTTCTATAAGCCGATCGACTCTCCAATCCTGTCTATGTAGTTTACCAAATTTTGGTGTAAACACCTTCATACTAACTTTGACCCTTTCCTTCCTTCCTTCGCTTGTACTCTGAGAGTGTTTCGGTCGCCATGATCCTTTCACTTTTATAGTTGGCTTACATAATGTCAAACCACAAGGTGAACATGCACATCTTTTCATTTTCCTACAAAGAGAATATCATATGTGCATTGCCTTATCACCTAATATGATATGAAATTATGAGTGAGAGGTATAACAAAATCATCGTCTATGTTTAGGAAAATGAAATATGTCCTCCCATATGTCCCTTGTGTGAAGGATGGTGTCGCCTAGTAACAATCTCTACATGTGTGTTTTGCACACTCAGACCATTTAGGCAACCCAAATGATTTTTTTCTCTAGTCTAAGCTAGCAACCTCCACTCATTGTTCATGCTCCTACTTGTCCCACATGTATTGTTGGCTCGTTTTAGCCTACTTTATCCTTCATCCATTAGATGATGCTCAAACATATCAATTCAGTTAGAGAATGAACAAATCCTTGGCTTTGCTTGTGTATAAAAAGTTATTCTAATTGAGAATGTAGAGTAATTGGTGATATGCCAGATTTACAAAACAAAAGTGTGGTTTGAACATAAAAAAAGTCATCATCAACATTTGAACAAAGAAAGTACCTCATCTCTAAAGTATCTTATCATAAGGGCATTCCCGACACTCCGTCCATGTAGGGAGGTCTTGTGGATTAGTAGATTAGTCATTCCATTCGTCCTCTAGTCAGTGTTTGTACACCTCCTTCCTATGCAAGTATTCAACTCATGTGTTCACTAGAAATGAACCAATGTCTTTCATCAAACTAAGGTGTCTTAGTGTCAAGCCATTCAATATATCCACAGATCAATCAATTGGTCTATGAACAAAAATACTTGTTGTGTTAAAAATATGCAGTTCAATCGAATGAATTGTTGAATGAGTATGTGATGTAGTAAGGACATATGATCCATTCCTCGTTAATCTTTGGGCATATGAAGAATCTCCTTCCACGTATGCTACGCCTCCACCAAACTTTCTCTATTTGGTAATGATCACCAAAGCGGAACAAGGGACGATCTGTTTATGGTGGTATGAGCCCTTCGAAAGGATCCACTCTTTAGTCATGATGTTCTTGGTTGTGACACCTAGATGCCATTCGTACTTTCTACATGTTCAATCGTGAAGATAAGAATATAAAGTTAGTGACATAGGTGATGTCATAGTTTGTGGTGTCTACATTGAAGTTTATAGATCCACAAAACTGATTCTTGGGCCATAAACTTTATGAGAAAGGTGAAGCCCACAAAGTCCCTACTCTAGGAATTTGCAAGCCTACTAGTATGAGGATAAAAAGAGTAGTATATAACCATTTGTGCAGTTCATCATGCAAATTGTGCAGTTCATTGTGCCCCACCAATGAGGATGGGGAAAATCCAGCCTTTAAACATTTAGGAGTTATAGTGACTTGAAAGAAATAGGACAGTAACACATGGATTGTGACATCACAATGTCAGCCTGACAGAGGCAACAATGGTAATCTAATCACTGAATGTTACGATGACAGCGGTGGAAACAGATTATCACTATACCTGTTCTTCAAATCATCGATTGCATGCAGTAGCCTGGCATGATGGTCATGTATGAGGCATACATCTTGGCTCATACCAACGATGAAAAGCTTAACTTGCTCAAGCAACCAATACCATCTCTCTGTGTTCTCGCTCTCAACAAAAACAAAAGTGACTAACAAAACTTGGTTGTCCCATCAACTCCTATTGTAGTAAATATCTGACCTCTATATTTACTAGTCAGGAATGTTCTATCGATGCAAAGTATAGGATAACAATGTACAAATGTTCCAATGCACACACCCAGTGAGACTCACCATAGAATGTTTGCATTGCCCTCATTCAATTGATAGTATTTTAGGTCATGGTACATTACTCGATTACTCTACATAATATAGCCTAGCAAAAGAGGCAAATTGTTATATGATACTTAGAATTTTCAGAATCTCATTTTCACAGCTTTTTGCTTGGTCTTCCATGCCTATGCATAGCTAACGGTGTATTTGTCTTTTTCTTTAATGTGTCTAATTAGTGACTTTGGTTCATAGTCCCTGTTGTTCAGAACAAGTCTATACATCTCACATGCAGTGAATGTAGATGTCATATTATGGTGATATTTCTTGACCCCTTGTAGGTGATAGCTATACTTAATCACTATCAATATTGTCCAATAGTCTTTCATTTCCTTTGTATGCATGAACTCACCAAGTACTTTCGGACTTCACGAACCTAATTTCATAAACCGTCTTGAATGACTTAATGACCCTAAACTCCTTCTACAAAGACACATCCCATTTCTTCACTATATCCTTTAGTTCCTCTGTGTCATTGTACTTTGCACCCTAGATAACCTCATTCTTCATGTACTTCCATGACACATTATGGCCGTCAGAGATTACAAGGCCAAAAAAATCTTTGTTCACCCATTCTGCTGACATTTGATTCCCCTATTCCTTATCTGATGATGCATCTGCATTAGCTTCGTTTTGAAATCTTTCAAATCCATTTCCTCGGTGATAGTACTATTCACTCTCCCTCATCCGTTACTCGTCTCTATTTGATTACATCTTCGGCAAGCTGCCTTTCGTCTTTCTCACTTGTTCCTTCATTATGTTCCACCATACTTGAACCCTCCTCATGTTATGCAGCCATTTCTAGTGTTCTCCTTGTTATGCACCTGAACAAGCATGCCAAATGGCCAACAACACTCACATGCCATCTTCATGTATCTTCTCCATGATTTCATACAATCTATTGGTATAAGTTACAAAAAAAAAACCTTTGACAGATTGGCTCACTATGACATGCACCGTAATCACTTGTCATGCTGTCATAATTTATCCTAATTAAAAATCACTTTGAAAATGGAATTATAGAATTTAGTAAAAGCCAAAAGAAAATATCAAACAATAAAATGTGTCCAAGAAAAATTCAAATGTGGCTTGGAGTATTTTTTTTTTCTAAAATTCTCCATGCTTTAAAATAATCGCTCAATTTTTACTTGAATTTTCAGAGCATGAGAAAAGATAAAATAAATCCTCATTCCTTCCTTAGGTCGAATACAGTCCAAGTCTCCTCTCTTTCTCTTCTCCCATTAGCCTACTCCCTCTCTCTCCCTTCTTTCCCATTTTCCTCTCCCTCCTTCCCTCTTGGTCATCATCCTTCTGGCCTAGTTGACCTAGCCCATTGCCCGCACCTATCCACCCCATGAACGGCCTAGGACTTCCTCTCCTCCTACATGCCATAGCCTACCTCCAACCTTAGGGCAACTCCTGAGTGTCCTAGGTCATGCTCACCCGCACCCGGATGGTTGGTAGCATGTAGGCATGCGTGAGAGCTAGTTGAGGACTAGGTAATGTGGGCCAGGTGGCGATGCGATGTGGCCTAGACCCACCTCTCGGTTCATCCCCTACCTTCGTCTAGAATGCCTACGATCGATGTTGTCTCTTCTTTTACTCAAATTCGGTAGTGCCATTGCATCTCTTTCCAATCCAAGCACTCTATCCTAATCTCCTTGATATCCTCCCTTTTTCCCTTTGCTAATTCGAGGAAATACCGTGGATTTCACCACCACCAAAGCCCGAATAGCTTGGATAACCCTAGCCGATTCCATGGTTGATTCCAATTCTTCCTAGCTCAATCTCCTCTATTTCTTCCTTTAAAGTGACGCTTGTAAGCTCCTCAACCTTTTTTCACCACTGCTCTAGCTTCCCACAGCCATTCCCTTCCCTATGGCTAATAAAATGGCACCTTCTTCCTCCTTTCCATTTCTTTTAGCTTCTATCGTGAGCTCTCTTTCTCTCTTGTCACCTTTGTTTGGCCTTCTCTCTCCGCCACATAGAGAGAACACTAGCAGACCCTGCATCCTCACTAGGGTGCAATCCTGCCATGTCGTCACCACCATAAGCCGAGGCTCATCGTGCTCATCCTAGCCTCTCCTCTATTTCTCTTGAAGATCGTCAGAAGCGTGTACTCTTCAGTGACCTATGGAGACATCGCTGTCTTCTTCCACCAAGTGTAGCCTTCGCCTTGAGCAATGACTGCAAGGATGCACTAGTGACTCCATGGGCACTATTGCATCCAGGGCTTCCACAACCTCTCCTTGTCTTCACCCAAGTTTTGCAGGAGCTTCATTTTCCTCATCGACCCAATTGTCGTCACTGCTTCGAGCTCACTACTGATTATCATAATCGTCCTCTTGTTGTGTTGCCCTTGTTGATGAGCTAGCTGCCCTCTTCCTTGTCATCCAGGTGTCCCCGCCATTGTCTACCATGCACCAGCAAGCCTCAGTTTCCATGCTATCGGCTCTAGCCTCTCGCCTCACCGGCGTATCACCTTGGCGAAAGTTGTGTGTGCAAGCATACGTGGCACCATGATGATAACACGTGGGGCCCAAGCCTTTACCCATGAGACCTTTCACTTGATTGGGTTCACATGGTCCGAAGGTATGGACCATGGGACCCACCCTTCGTGAACCCGGTGCATGCACACTCTCTCCTCAATAATGCAACAAACATAATTTTCTATAGAAAAATAATTCAGTATTCATAATTGCCATTTAAATTGTGGATGGTCATATCTTAACCATCCGAACTCTAAATTGACACATTGAATTCTTTTATGTGTTTTTATGTACTGTTATTGCTTCTCACTTGTTGTTTTAGCCCTGTTTTGTGTAAATCGTGTGGTTGTTGTCATTTCAGAGGTTTCTGAAGTAAAGATTAAGTTGACGGAAGACCTTTTTGTTAATCAAGTCAAGTCACACTCTCCTTGAGCATATTGAATCCTAGTTTCTAAAAAATGTTTTCATTTTAATTATTGTATTTGCTTTATTATATTTTACCGCGATCATAATTGTTTTACTTAGTGATTCCCATATTCCTTGTTGTTGACAAATTATTTGGATATTGTTTCATTTGACAACTCTAGATAACCAAAACTAGATAGTGAAAACTCTATATATGGTGTTTACTATAAATTCTAGATTAATGCTAGTCATACTTAATTAAAAACAACCTAGTTGTTTTACAATAATATGGACTTTGGGAAGGACACTATAAATTTGTCATTCTAGAACAGTGGTTGTTTAGCCATGACATGCTGGACCTCTCATTCAAAAATCCTAACAATTTTTTTGTGTGGCATGAGGTGCATGGTTTAGTTATAAGCACCTCGACCAATATAAGGACTGGTCTTTAGGTCTCTGTTGTAGCGCATAAAGATAATACTTAACTCATTGCTTAGACCAGTTATAAAAAAAGGACATAAATAGGATAGGTGAAGTCTTGTTGGACAGTCGTCTTTGACAAATGAAGGCAATATGCTGAGATGCCTACCGACATAGATCACCTGTTCAACCTAGGGTGCCTAGTAGGGGACCAGGTTTATGTTGGTTATTTTATTTATGATTGAGATAAGTGCATAAAGTGTATATCTCTTGCTAAAGTAAATTTATTTGAATCTATTATAAACAAGCCTAAAAATATATCAAGGTTTTCTTATATAGAGCTAAAATAGTTTGAGCTACAATTCTGTGGGCCTAAGATAAAGCAAGATTGCATTGGTACTTGTAATCAATACCTTGTACCTCTCTATATATTGCATTTGTATTTTTTCGGTATGGCTTGCTAAGTACTATAAGTGGTATCTTGCTTAATTTCTCTCGTTAAAAAGAAATATTAAAAAAAAGTCCTAAGTGAAGTCCTCGCTTATACCTAGTTGAGTACTTGTGACGATTGGTCCGTAGGACCGCTGGTGGGGCCACTACTATTTTCTTTTGTTTGTTAGGCCTTATAAGACCATGTAATGGTATAATAATGATGTGTTCTTTATCAATTTTGTTATTTACACCGTGATCTTTCCTACACTAGCAATTAGAAAAATGATGTTTTTTATCCGTAACATCACTTTATTCTGTGGCTCAGTTGGAAGCCTCCCATCAACCAATTGAACACAGCCCTAAAACTTTATTCAACTACTATGTCAATACCGCTTACCACTATGTTAAATTTAGATATATCTACACCATTTGGCCTATATGTAACATATCCTTCCCCATAAATAACTAAAATGCCACCTTACTTTCCATATCTGCCCATTAAATAAATTAAACTCAGGCTAAACCGTACCACAACATTATCATATTCCAGATACTGTATCAGCACATGTACCTAACTATCAGGTGCTGTGGAGAAAGGAGAAAAGCAGAGATACTGCAACAAAGGTGCCGTCCAGGCTTTGTGAGGGGACGGTGATGGTGGCTATGAGCCATGTAGATTGCGGAGAAAAAATGGGTTAGGGTTAAAAGAGGAATGGGCTAAATGTGCTTAAAGTACATTGGACTAGGGCTTGGCCAATTTGGGCCAACAAGACAGGACTTGGGTGCTTGTTTTCATCTGAGACGTCTCTCAAGCTCTTCTTATGCGAGCATTTCTTGATCTTGTTGCTCTTCACCTTTGTATGTCCTCAAGCCTCTTCTCCTCTATAGTCTAATCTCCTCTCATATCAAATGGATTGTCCTAGACCTATCGTCTAAAATATATATATCCAGACCTATAAGCATTTCAAAATAATATTATCTTAGTTGTCCTATATTTTTAGAAGTCCATACTGGTTTCTCGATCCAGTATATTTTTTAACTTATAGTTGCAATAAAGTCTATGAAATCATAGGTTCATATAGGGGGTGTAATAAACCAACTTTTTAGCATACAAAATTTAAAGGCTTAGGTCCAAAAATTGTGGACTTAAATTTTATAGATTTTTAAGCTAAAAATATGTAACGGTTGAGTTGGGATGTGAAAGAGCTCATGGACGGTGACCTATTACCACCCCATACATGTGGTCGAGCAATAAAGCAGAGAGGAATATATAACCAAAGTGGTTTCAAATTAACACACGTACATGGCACGCTGCTCACGCTTCGGCTATAATTTAGGGCTTTACATCGTAGGAAGACAGAAAGGAGCTAGCCCCTTATCCATACCGGCAGAAGCAGCTGAACACTACGAGCAGTACACACGCAGATACTCAGTACATAGTTAATCCCCTGAACAAAATAAGGCCGGTCCATTTTAATCTGCAGGGGAAGCTTGATAGTTGTTATCAGTTGGCGACGACGCGGAGCTTCATTCCGGCGGCGCAGTGGCCGGGGACGCCGCAGATAAAGTAGTTGACGCCCTTCTTTAGGTCTAGCTTGGCGCTCCCGGCCGCCGTGGCCGCTGTGTCCACCGAGTTGCGCACCTTGCCAGCTTCGGTACTCGGCCGGGCTCACCGCTACAACGTTGTGCACGCCCGGCTGGTAGCTGAACACTGCACATGCCCAAGCAGGGTATTAATTTGCATCAAATCGACTTTAACGAAACCGGTTAGCACTAGTTCATGCGGATCCACTTGCAGAGAGCCAGGGAGTACAATCTTGATGTTAATCCGTGTTTCTTTTGTTGATTCGTTTCATTTTTGAATAACTACCATTTATCCTGTAAACTTCTGTGTGCGAAATTCTAACGTTGCGTAGACATATTCACCAATTTTGTAATTATAACTTCCCCATCTCATAAATATCCGTTCTACTAGAAATCATTTGGATTCAGTACAGTTAAATTATTTCCCTAATTGTGGATTAAGAGTCCATAGGTTAGTTTGTTTCTTGAAGTATTAATTCTAAGTTCCAATAGAAAAAAAATGTGCCTGACAGTTCCTTGCAATTCATAGAGAACTACTGCACACGACCCGAACTTTCCGTTTGCTATATTTTTCCTCATGCCTTGATTTAAAATTAATCAAACGTATGATCTAAAGGCAAGGGGTCTTCTTTTTAACTACCTTAATCTTCAAAACTAAATAGGTGTTCCTACCATCCGGAAAGAATGCAATTCTACAAGGGAGTGAGTAAAATTAGTACAAAAGAAAAATAACATCGATGCCTTCTTCATTAAATGAGAAAGTGTTAGGATTGGCAAGATGGGGAAGAAATTTTAGAGGGGTAGTTAGAGGTAAAACTACAACTTTAGGATTATATTTTTTTTTATAAAATTTGAATGTTAGAATTGCTTCTTTTCGGGATGGAGGGAATACATCCAAGGTACCTTTATTTGACAATTTTGGCACTTTGTTAAAATATCAAAAGATGATATTAAAAGCAAACTAAAACTGTATCAATGCAAAAGTTAACCAGTTCTGTCTTTTTGTGCAAACTGCAATTAATCAGTGAGACACTTGTGCGGGCTATATATACCTAGCGTGTCGCCAGCGGCGAAGACCTTCCCACTGGCCCAGCTGTCATACGCGACGGAGAAGTCCCATCCCTTGGAGTGTCCGACGAGATGGGTCTCACCGGCTGCCGCTGTCGCTGAACACAAGAACAACCAGCCCTACAACCAGCAAGCTACTTTCACTGAAGTCGCCTCTTCCCATGGCTAATCAGTTGTCAGTCTTGTGCTTAAGATGTTAATTACACGGGCGCTAGCTTTTACAGATCAGCTAGCTGGTGAAGTGACCTTTGTTAGCTGGTTTGATTGTGTGCTGCTAAGCGAGCAAGATTCATGGCCCTATTTATACTGGTTTGTTGCATACTTGCATGTCATTCATCGCATGTTACTTCTAGTTTCTTAGCAATGACAGTTGGTCCGTTATATGTTAGCCAGCGCCACTAGTAACTCGGATGGTGGCATACGAGTAAGCTAGCACGAATATGAGTTAGTAATTTTTGTCTAGTAATATTACATGGTACCATTCAACTATATGGTGCTGATAGTATATATATTTAGCTCAAAAATATATCTTCATCCTTCTCACTTTGATTTTTTATTAAGTTTCACCAAGTTTCTTATATGACCACTTCATTGTGCACTGATCTGAGTAATTGTACATAAGATAGATCAAACGTCAACAACCATTTGAAATAAAGAACCTATCATTTATGATACTGTAATACAGAAAGAAAGAACGCATATCCTTTTCTAAATACTATTATATATGGAAGTACTATTATATGATGAGAGATTAAATGTTTAATTACATATGGTAGTATTTAGCATAAATAAACTACTTTGGTGTCCACCTACATGTCGGAACAAATTGGTTAAACTGGTTAATAGTAGTAGCTGAAGGACCATGATAATACAACGCTTATCCATAGTAACATCCTGGTTTCAAGATATTCCACCACTCCTCACTAATACGGTAATTCACTAACAAAGAGAAGTGTTCCCTTTCACGTAAACCAAAAGGCAATCACACGGTACAATTAGACCAATGGTGCGGCATTGGACGAAATAACACAAGACGTTTTCATTCACTTCCGATCCATTGTAATAGCTGTAATCAATCTCATACATGGAAACACACAAGATATTTTGTAGAAACAAAAAACACACTGGATGTAGTAGTGTTCTTATCCCCTCACAAAAGACCCAAACGTGTATAATTCCAAAACATGAAGAAATTCCAAACGTGAGCAAATTCCAAACGTGAGCAAATTCCAAACGTGAACAAAAGACCCAAACGTGATCAAAACATGAGCATATCAAAAATATAATCTAGTAAAATTCCAAAGATGCGTATTATCCAGTATGAAGAGAAAATAAGTGTCTTCGCATTCAGATTATATTTTTTAAGAAAATTAAATTAAGTTTGAAATAATCTGTACATTTATGATACTGTAATACAGAAAGAAAGAATACATAACCTTTTTCTAAATACTATTATATATGGTAGTACTATTATATGAAAAGCAATTCAATGTTTTATTAGGATGTCAGCCGCTTATTTGGAATTCTAAAACACCCAGCTGATCACAACCCGGCGACGTATAGCCGATCGTTAGCTCAAAACAATCAGCTACCACCTAGACTGAGAAGAAGAAACTCTATGAAATAACAGCTGACTTGTAGGATACCCAAACCAAGCTAGGCCAACTGAAGAAACGAGAAACCGATTTGATGGCGCAAAATCCCACCTTATCGGCTTGACACAATCAATCCAAGAACAGAAGGCCAAAGTAGGAGAAAAAGTATGTTAAGCTGCTTGTCAGCACAAGAGTTTGAAAGCCATCCCTATCTGATGAAAAAGACATCTGCACCATCAAAGAAATAGATAGAATCCGCCTGTGTGTGTGATTAAAGTAATTAAGAAATTCCTGTAAAACATCAATGCTGAAAATCCATGATGTAACTTCAAAACGTTCATCGTTTATAATACAATTTGATTAGCTCTATGTTTTTTTTACTTGTATTACTAAAGACGATATCTAATGACATCGGCTATCTATAGCCGATATAACTATATTGGCTTTTATCTTAAAGAAATATTAGAAATCGGTCGCACTTATACGATTTAGGTAAGCAATACCAGCTGGCATAGGCTACTACCAGCCGATAGAACACTATTTGCTTTTGTCTTGAGGTGACTCAGAAATTAGCCACACTGAGCTGATTTAGGCATCAATCTAAACATTAGGATAATACTTCTTCAAATACTTTCTATCGAGTGCTTTGGCAAACTTCTCTCCTTCAAGACTCTCTAGTACATAAGCATTATGAGGCACAGTGATTGATTAGGCCTCTCCTAGTTAGGTGACCATTTTCTAAACTTATTATTTTTAGACCCAATCGAAAAAATCAATTTCCAAACGAGATCACCTTCAGAAAAAGATTTAGTCATCATATTTTTATTGTATTGCCTAGCTATCTAGGGTTTGTCTTCCTTAATCTTCTCCATTGCCCTTAACCGATTCTGAGCCAAATCAGCAAGTTCATCCACTATTAGGTTGTAATAATCATCAGCTCTCAATTTATCCTGTAAAGATACCCTCCTAGATTTGATGTTAACTTCCCATGGTAGACCTACTTCATGCCCATATACTAGTTGATACGGTGGTACTCTAGTAGATCTATGGCATGTCATCTGATAGGCTCATAATGAATTGGCTAATGTAACGTGCCACCTCTACAGTTGTTCATCAATTTAGTGCTTGATCAACTTGATTAAACTCTTGTTAAAAGCTTCAACTTGACCGTTAGCTTAAGCATAATATGGTGATAAATTCAACAGCTTAATCCCCATACTGGCAGCAAATTATTGAAACTCATCAGACATGAAAATAGAACCCTGATCGATGGTAATTATCTGTGGAATACCAAACCAATAGATTATGTGTTTCTTGATGAAATCAATTGCATCCATAGATATAACTTTCTTTAAAGAGATAGCCTTTACCCACTTTGTAAAATAATCTATCACTGCCAAAATAAACTTATGCCATTTGCTCGATGAAGGATAAATTTGGCCAACCATGTTGATTCCACAACCTTTGAATGGACACGACTTGATGATTGGGTTCATAGCCGATGCTTGGACTTGCTACATATTTTCAAACCTCTGACGGTTTTGGCATTCTTTGTAATACTTGAAGCATTCATCCAGCATTGTTGTTCAAAAATATCTAACTCTTCTCATTAGCCACCTCATCTTGTGAGTTGATTGATGAGCTCTGCAGATACCTTTATGTACTTTGCTGATGACTATTGTAGCCTCTTCTATACCCAGTCAACTTAATAGAACTCCATGAATTGTCCATACAAGCCTTCATTAAGCAATACATATTTAGTAGACTTATAACTGAAGTTTCCTAGAAGCCGATTGTGACAGATTTTGCAAATATTGGATAATCTCTCATCTCCAATCATCGGCCTCAATATGATTATCAATATTAGCTATTTCAACCTTCATCTTCCTATCTAGCCCAATATCCTAAAGTAATTTGAGCAAGATCATTGGCTTCTTAATTCTACTCTCTAGAAATATCATCCAACGATACTATCTTGAAATTTTTCAATAAATATTGACATTCTTCATAATATAATCTCAAGACATCATTCTTACACTCATACTCTCCAGACAGCTGCTTGATCACCAATAAAGAATCTCTAATGATCTCTATCGTATCGGCTCCAATTTCCCTTAGTAGTTGCAAACCTTTGAGTACCACTTCATACTCTGCCTGATTATTAGTCCGATAAGGTTTGATTGTAAAAGCAAACTCAAACCTTACCCCCTAAGGTGATATAATTGCCAAAATGATACCAGATCCATGCTTACAAACCAATACGTCAAAGAATAAAGTCCACGAAATCGGTTTCACAAAATCTTCATGGATCCCTCTATGTTGTACGATAAAATCGGCTACAGCTTTCCCTTTGACTGCCTTAGTTGTTTTATACCTTAGATCAAACTCTATTAAAGCAAATATGCATTTACCAATTCACCCTTTTAAGAATGGAGCCAATAACATATACTTAAACACATATGTTTTACAAATCACTATGCACTAAGCTAATAGGAGATAATGCCTTAACTTGGTACATAAAAAATGTAAGCACAAACATAACTTTTCCAGTATAGGATATCTTATCTCAGTATCTAGAAGTCATTGGTTCAGATAGAATATCACTTGTTCTTTTCCTTCAAATTCTTGTATCAGCATCAACCCGATAAACTTCACATCGGCTAACACATATAACTTGAATGGTACCCCTTTTTGTGGTGGAATCAATACTGGTGGAGAATTCAGATAATTTTTTTATTTAATCAAATACTTTCTGCTGCACGACACCCCACTCAAATTCTTGATCGGCTCATAACTTCAGCAATGGAATAAAGGACTCAATCCTTCCCGATAGATTTGAAATAAATCTCTTCACAAAGTTAAGATTGTCGATCGAGGATTGTAAGTGTGTCTTATTGACTAGTGGCTCCGTGTTTTGGATAGCTTTGATGCTTCGTTAACTAACTTCAATTCTGCTCTCATATACCATAAAACCCAAGAATTGTTCGGCCATTACACCAAAAGCACATTTATAAGGATTCATCCTAAGTCTATATTTTTGTGCCCTCTTCAACACTCTTAGATTTAACCACCACGTTATCAATATATATCTCCACCAGTTGTCCAATGATCATGAAATATACAATTCACGGCTTTTTGATAAGTTGCACCGGCACTTTTTAATCCAAATATCATGACTACCCACTCGTACAAACCGATAGTACTAAGACATCTGAAGGCAGTCTTAGAAATATCTTTCTCTGCCATAAAAATTTGATTGTAACCTACATTACCATCCATGAAGTTAATGATCTTACGAACCAATGTTGCATCAATTAACAAATTTGACATCATCATCGAATACTCATCTTTACGGGTAGCCTTGTTCAAATCCCAAAAGTCAATACATATCCTTAGCTTTTCATTCTTCTTCACTACCGGGATGATGTTAGATATCCACTCAGCATGTTAGCACGATCTAATGAAATTTGCATCATACAGCCTTGTGATCGCCGCCTTGATTGCATCATATAATTTCACTTTGAATCTTCACAAAGGTAGCTTAAACAGCCGATATCTTGGTTTGATAGAAAACTAATGTTCAATAATCGATCGGCTTAAACCTAGCATCTCATGATAGTCCCACGCAAAACATTCTTAAAATTCCATAAGCAATTTTACTAACTTTTCTCGTAACTCAGTACATAAATTTTTACTGATATACATCAGCCTTGGCCTATCTCCAAGACCTATATCAACTTCTTCCAAATCATCGGCCGACGTTAATCCTTATCCTAATTTTCCTCCGAAATCTTCAATGGTGCCCATTAGAACAACAGTTCCGAGCCAACTTGCTGGATCGACTTTATTCCCTCCCATATTTTCTCGGACAGACAACTGACCCCATTAGGTTCCTAGACTGGTAGATTGGTCATCGAAATGTTGGTTGATTGATTGGCTGGAATCACCTCAACTTGGTCTCTTTGCCACTATATGAGGTTTTGATGCATTATGGAAGCTACACAATAGTTAGCATGAATCTAGTCCCTATTAAGAAGTAGACTATATGATCCCCTACCATCGATGACAAAGAACGTGGTAGACAATGTTTCGCTTCCAGCTATTAATTCCATGTTTAACACGCCCTTCATTTTTTATGGATTCTCACCGAAGTCTTTCAACATTACATTTGTTTTGATCAGATCGTTGACAATCTTCCCTAGCTTGCGATATGTGGTGTATGACATAAGATTGATGGCTACATCTCCATCAATTAGCATCTTCATCTTCGGCTTCCTAGCTACATACCCTTTGATGTACAATTGCTTCAGGTGCTGATGCTTAGACTCTTCAAGCTTGTCAAATATGGCTTGATCAGGCTACAGAGTCAACTGGGCAAAAACATCTTCTTGATCTTCCTAATGAGATAAGAAAGCTTTGTACTCCAATGGCAAGAAGAACACCATATTGGTTGGAGACGATGTGTCAACATCATTGTCCATATGTTTGATGCACTAGATGTGTTTAATCTTTTGGCTATGATTGGCTTCCTCATTGTCTAGCTATTGTTTCTTATGCTGCTCTTTATGTCGTAACCTTTGTGACCTTCTCTTCTAATTCTTGGTGAAGATTCCGATCAAACACCACTCGGGATTAGAATTGTCCTATTCCTCATGCAATTCCTAGTCATGAGCTACTTTTTGATTGTCGTCTTCATTAAATGGCCCCAATCAGCTATGTACCGATGCCCACTTAACATGTGGCCAATTATTTGAAGACCTCTCTCATTTAACATGCTGTGACCTTGGCTTATTTCACTCTGGACAGTCTTCAATCGATGGCAACCTCATATCTTGATCTCAGCAGAATTGAAAAAATGAATAGCCCCAATGCAGATTATACATCTCCTTTTGAGTCATGGTCCACTGTTCTTCATCATGACGTCAAAAATATTTCTTGACCAGGTCTGATGAGATATCTTTTGATTTTTCATGATGTCTCTCTTCATCTATCCAATCTCTAGAAGACTTCACAAACACTATGTTCATAGGAAAAGGATGCCCATCAAACTTATAGGCTTTTTATCTTCAAATTTGATTCTCCCTTGTTTAACAGAAGATTGTAATTATTGCTAAAAAACTCTGCACTGATTAGTATGATGAAAGATTGAATTATGCCACTTGTAGTATTTCTTCTTTTTAACTTCCTCGGCTGATGATAATAAATGATTTGGCGGCAGCTGAATCTGGAAGTAGCAAATCAAAGATTTTATCAGCTTCATTGATATCATAGTCAAATCTTTTCTCCTTATCAATACTCTTCATCTAGTGACATGATATAGATTTCTTATTCCTGGTCCACTCTACCAAACCAACCTCCACATTGGATTTATCATTGTCTAAGTCTGATTCACAAACTTGTAATTGAGCACCCTTTCGATGAAATCTCTCTTTCTTGGCTTTAATAAATCTGCTTTCATGAGTCGATACTTTCTGTAGAAGATGTGCTAGTCTCTCAAACTCTTGAGATGAAAAATGTTCTCTCATTGGAGCCAGCAACCCTTGAAAGATGAAATCAACTAGCCGTCCATCACTTAAGATAAGGCTGTAACATTGACTTCTAATGTCTCGAAATCATTGGATGTATTCTAGGACTGACTCATCACGTTTCTGTCTAACAGATTGTTAGCCTCATCTCATAAATTCTAGCAAAGAAATATTTGTGTAATTGCATCTCCAGATCGGCTCATCCCCAAATTAAATTGAGAGATAATGAAGAGAACCATGTGAAGGCCGATCTAGAGAGGGACAACGGAAAGAAACAGACTCTCAGGGCTTCCTCAGCGGATGCCTCCCCATATTGGGCTAGGAATCGGCTGATGTGTTCCACCATAGATATGTTATCTTAGCCCCTAGAATTTAGAGAAATCCAGTATGTTGTATCGGTGCAAAAGCGAAACTCTATCGAACCACTCCGTGTATGGATGCTGATACATAAAGGTTTGCTCCTTTGGCTTTATACTGAACTTATCCCTGACTACCTCTACAACCCTGGTAGACCAATCCTTCTCTCTTGGATTCTCTCATTGGTATTGTGGAGGCAGAGTTGGTGCTCAATACTATCTAGGATAATCCCCTAGATGGTTGGTTATATCGGGATTGCCACCTAGGTAGTCCTGCCCGTATCCTCCATAGTAAGTTATCCAATGATACCCTAGTAGCATATCATTCTCCCACCAAAATAGGTTTCACCATCTAGGACTTCTGAATCGAACCTTCTCTAGTCATACTGAAAGACTCTAGATAGAGCTTTTGAAAATTAGCTATGTTCTGCTCTAACTGTTGTCTTTGATTCTCAGTCAAATTCTCCATTGTTACTAGAATTATATTCTCTGAGTTGATCTCTTTTCCCACCATTGTGTTTGCCAAGTTCTACTGGCGTGCCAAAAATATGTTCGCACCGAATCTATCCTCCATATTCACCGAAAGAGGTCCGATGCGATCGCACGAACATGTCGAGACCTAGGAGGTTTGCTTCGCTCTAATAGAGGTACTTCAGTTTCAAGGTCCCTTCATCGAGGTTGCTGAAGTTACAGGCGTGCCAGTCAATTTGACCCTGCAATTGATAAGTAGATAAGCCGATAAGTTAGTCGGCCAATGGGCTGATACAAACTCCTGTGATCGGCTGATCGCCAATAGGGTTGAGATAAACATCGACTATGCCTGATGACCTCCTGCTATCGGTTGGTTGTTGATAGGGGTTGAAGCACTAATCCATCGGCTGAAAAGCTGATGAAGGCGTAGGCAGATAACGATGAAGGAAATAAAAGGCATGTAGGTTGTAGAGCCAATAGCATTCTAAAATAGGATAGTCAATAATCATGTATGTTGACTCTTCCTATTAGCTGGTTGCCAATACAAGGTGTAATGCTTGCTTATCAACAAGAAAGCAAATGAAGGCAAGGAATAGGCCAAAGGACATATTGGTTGTAGAATCGATGGTGCTCTGAATAGACTATGCGATAGCACTCCAAATAAGATAAAGGATCCATCGGCAACTGATGTCATTCTGAATAGAATGTGAGATGAGTAGCAAGAAGTGAGACACAATGTTCTAAAAGTACAAGACTTAGTGACCACCGTGACGGTACCATTAGAGCCAGCCAATAGATCAGACCAAATCTAGAAAGTATGAGAGTGAGACTAATGGTAACAAGACGATAGAGACTAGATCGAATGTGCAGATAGAAAAAACGGACAAAACCGTCAGCTAGTTGAGCCAATGAGAGGAATTCTCTACAAATAAATGTTTATTGGCTGAGAAGCCGATACACTAGGCATAAGACTCAATATGTGGATAACTCATAAGCTGGGCGCTCCGATGAAACATTCACATAAAGTCCTATCAACCTATGACACAATCTAGTATTAACGATCTAGTAGGTCAAACCTAACCAATGCAACACAAGACCGATGGCAGTAGAGAAAGCTCGATAAGCCGATAGGACCATGCGAATGTGATGTGATGCACCCAATCGGACTAAGAGGTCAAACCTAACTAATGGAGCTTTAGATAGAGCGGATACACCAAGATAATGGCGGGACTTACCCCTTCAGCAGAGTTCGGACTTAACCGATGTAGCCCCTCATCGAGAGTTAAAACTGGTCAGTAAAAACATAGATAAACTAGGGTAAAGATGTGCCAAAGATGTATTCATCTAAGAAATAATTTACAGGGTCCTGGTATATCTATATTTATACATTGTAGTTACAAGAGTCCGACGTAGTTATAAACAACCTCCGGACGTTATTTGTAAACTATCTCTAAGATGTTAACAAAACTAATTAGACTTGTCTATCTTACAATATATATTCTATAGAAATAAAAGTATCCTGCCATGGTTTTCCATCTGCATAATTTTTCGTCTTTTGACCAAACCGAATCCATCCTCAATCCATCTAATCAGCTCTCTATATCAATCGAACTCTTTCCATTAGCAGATCGGATCTCCAATTCTGATTACAGTGCTTACCAAATTTTGGTACAAACAATTGCATGGAAAGGGGTTGTAGGAAAGAAAGTATTTGTCGATGAGGATTATAAAGTTGTTTGAGAAGCGCATTTTAGCGTCCTACAACAGCTCATGATAGAGAAGCCATATATTGAGCAACACCAAAACTAGATTAGATCACAATGTGTTAGACACTCAAATGATTGGATAATGACGAAGCACAAGCATCTATTCGTTGAGTGGTTAAGGGACCAAAACCTATCTGACGGAGAAATCACATTGGAAATCACTATGAAAAGGTTGTCATTTGGCCCATCAAATGTGGTCAACTTCTAGCAAGCTTATAGCATTTACAGTTACATATTTTATACCAAAGCAAAGGTTAAGAATAGCATAGCCCAAAATAGTGGTGTTCGGGTAGAGCAAATCGACGCAATGAATAGAAGAACACTTATTATGAGTTCATAGAAGAAATCTAGGAGCTAGACTATGGACTGAGTATGTAGATTCCATTGTATCAGTGCCAATAGGTGAAACACCCATAGGGCGTGTTCGTGGATAACTTCGATTTAACAATTCTTTACCTCGATAATGTGGGTCACAAAGATGACCCTAGATACTTGCTGATCCTGTCATATAGGTTTCAATGTAACCGACCTCATCGACAAGAAGAAGGATGTAGCACTCTCTAGAAACCACACGATTGTAGGAGTTGAAAACATGGAAGATGCCAAGGACTATAATCAGTATGACCAAATGCTACTATTTATAGATTTTTATAACAAGATAAAGCTTGTAGAGGCAACCATTGACAAAAATACTCTCAAATTCTACATACAATGACAATATATAATAGGATAATTTACACCGATGATGAAAATATGTAATTTGATAATATATAGGAATGTGTAAAATTTATGCATGATGTATGTGAAAATACATAAGAATTATAACTGAAATATAAATTTATTTTTGGGAGTACAATTAAAAGGAAAAAATTATAGGGGGCATTTCTGAGGCAACGAAAAGCACACGCCTCCTGCAAAAATCGGCTACATTCGAAAACCATTTTCACTAGTGGAGCATAGCATCCCCGCCTACAAAAAATGCCCACCCTTAAGGTGCCTAGGATCAAAAAAATTTCCCTGGCTAGCACACCAAACCCTAATATTGCACCGCCAAGCTACCAAAATTCAACTATCCACACGTCGTCACTCAACATCCACTCTCACCTCTGGCCTCTGACTCTGCAGCCATCCCACACTCTGCCACCCTCCCTTTGGCCGCTTCTCCACAATTGCCCCCCTCCCCAAATGGCCTCGATTGATTCTGCTAAGGTTCCTCACCTCGATGCGAGCCACCATCGCTTCCCTCGGCCTCTCTGCGCCGCTGCCCTTTGCCTTTACTCCCCCATCGCTCGGCCTCCTCTCCTTGGTCACCACTAGTTTCCTTTGCCTCACCACCATCAACTTCCACTCTACCATGTGCGTCGTCCTCGACCATCTCGCCCCACCCTGCCATATTGCCTCCTCTCCTCTCCAAGTGGTACTCGTAGCCTCGCCGTTGCACTTCATCATCACCAGGCCTCCCGGTTGTCCTCACCAGTCATTTTGGCCACACCATAGAGGCCTCGTCACCGTTCCCTCACAGCTAGGCGACCGGCCAAATTTGCTATCGCTTCTCAAGTTAATTTTTATTTTTTGAGAAATTATTATTGTTAAAATTTATATAAATTTTATATGGAAATGTTCAATGAATTTTTATGCGAAACATAAAATTAATTTTCATATGAATTTAGACTTAATTTTGATGTGAATTTCCAATGAATTTGATTTCATATGAAATTTAGGATGAATTTTTTACGTAAATTTTAGTTTGTAAATTAATCTAAATTTGAGATTAATTTTTTTTTAATTTAGAAGTATTTTAGATTTAAAAATTTGGATGGATGTATTAATGTTAAATATTATGTGAATTTTAGATGTCAATTTTATATGTCAATATTGGTTCATTTTTAGAAGTGTATTTTAGGTAAATATTATATATCCATTGTACATGTAAATTTTGGTTTAATTTTATATTTGAATTTTACTAAATGTATTACTGTTAAATATTACATACAAATGGTGGGATCTAGTAGAAAATTTATGCATTTCCATAATTAACTTAGACACGATAGACGCCAGTGATAGACCTAGACAGAACACAGAAGCATCACAATATGAGGAGGTATTACCTACCTGACCCACATCATCCGATGATAGCCCCCAAAGTGAATGGTCGTCTCACTCCCCCAGCGATCCACATCGTAGACCACAGCGGGGATGAAGTCCATGGACATCATTGACTATGTCCAAGAGGTGGTAAGTTCTTTATACACTCGACCTCACTGAGTTAATTGTGCGCATCTATTTTTATACAACATTGATTATTCTATTTCATGAATGTACGAAGATTGCTTCACAGTGGTCCTCATGTCATAGAGTTCCATCAAAGCAACAATAACAAGTCAAGGAAGTATTGGAAACTTTCTCTATCCCAAGGCCAGAAACAATTATTGCTCAAACAGAGCTTAAATGCAGAAGGAAAGAACGAGACAAGACCAAGGTGCTCGATCCTTAAGAGGCACATGTCGTAACCCACATCAATGTTAAGGGAGGTGCAACCACCCCCTGTTAAATAGTTATTAACTGGCAAAACTAATGCGAGGCCATTGTCAAGAACCATATCCCAATATTAATTGATGATTGAATGTTAGTTGCAGTGGGGATCAAAAATTACCTATGGGATGATCTGAAGAAAAGGTAACCACCATTTAGAACATGGCCAAGTCATAGTATAATTAAAAGTCAAACCTCAACACAAAGTACATGCAGAGAGGATTAATCCCAAAGTTTGGGAAGATCATTAGAACCACCCAATGGGACCAGTTTGTAGTGAAGATGACCATACTAAAAAAGATGGCGTTAAGCAAAAAGATGGCAGAAATTACGAATAAGTTTCACCATCATCTTGGCTCAGGTGGCAATGCTGGAAAGGCCGAGAAGTGGACAAGGCCGAGGATGATAGCACAAGGGAATAACCGTACCAAATGGAGAACTATGATGAATGAAGAAGGTGCTGGGTGCATGCACGGACTCGAGATATCATTGACTCTAGCAAGATTGTATTCCTAAACTCTGACCTCTAAGAAGCTACGAACAAGATGAAGGATATCGCATAGAGGAAGAAATCTGGCTTTTTCAAATCTGTTAGGGAGAGGGACCAGCTGATTGCCACATTGGGCAACTCGAGCAAAATGGCCACATCCGTGGCATACCATCCAAGCTAAACTAGAGACAAGGGTTCATACAAAATGCACCCATCTACAAAAGCATGATCATTCCAAGGAGACATTAGAAGAAATAGTGCATGTAATGGTGGCCCGAGAAATGGTGAGGTTTGTAGTAGGTGCCATTCTAGGCCTATTTTCCCAATAGCAACCCCAGATAGAGGCGGGCAACGGCTAGCTTTTAGTGCAGATGACGTAACACAGATCTAGTTATAGTGTCGATGAGCTTCGGATCTACTCTCACCATGAAATTTCCTATCAACAATATACGATAATACACTACATGCACGTTTTATGTCCTTGTTGGAAGGGAAAATTGAATAATGGTGGATGTGAGGGACATGGCAATGTTGGGCCACGTTTTTCACTACTAACCAATCCCAGAGGATTATGCCAAGGGTGCAGTGGTGAATGTCAACAAAGATCAAACCAAGTATAACACTAGCATTCCAACAAGGGAGGGCATCAAATATCTCAGAGATGCGGTCAATAGATTATTCTTTAGCACAGAAGAGATATACTTGTTGGTGGAACCCTCGAAGAGGCTATTAGATCTGACTCCATGCCAACCTTTGCTAGCAAATCCTCTTCAAGAGGAGAAATACATGTTCTTTCTAGGCTAGCTCCCTTGTAAGCCACCACAACAACCTTCTCCAAAGGCACCAACAAGTCTGCATTCCCCAACAAACCCTGCGCCAACTCACATTGAAACAACTCTCTCAAAGCCAAGAAGTTCCTACTCCATGAGAAACCTCTTTGAAACCTTTGGTGCCATAAAAAATCAATCCTCATGACCACAAGGCAAAAGACAAGACCAAGGAACGTTGGATGGTAACAGAATTTTTAGGAACAGAGAATTTAAGTATGGAGAGGAAAACCCAAGCTCTATCAGGATCTATAAGTACAAATCTAGAATTCGTTGCCACCAATGAAGATGTGCTAGAGCAAGTCAAGAATAGCAAGCCATTCCTCCTGTCTTGGATGCTCGAGGATAGTTCATTTCAGATAAGGAGGTGGCATCAATAGTACATTGGAGCTAGTAGACTTGGTGTCTCCTATATTATAGCTTGGACATTGAAGGAACTCTTTATGGATGATGGAAGGATGGTTTTAATTGATTTTAGAGATATGGATGCAATGTACTGCTTTGAAAAACTTAATGTCAAACTAGTTGCCAAGTGGTGCATGTAAGTTAATATATCTTGATCATACTATTATTAAATTATTCCCCAATCAATATCTAATTGGAGTAGCTTTTAATTTTTAGGATGCAACATAGCATGGCAATAAAGTTGAAAAACTAGTCACCTACCTTAATCTGTTACGAATCTCAATGCCAGCACACACTGTCGATATGAAAGAAGATTCAAACATGTTAAATGACATCTCAAAAAGAGATATTGCAATATATTCTTAAACTTACAAACTAAAAAGAAGATAGATGTGGACATATATATAGGACGTGCGATGATAATCAGGATGGATAAAATATGCATAATAGCGTTGTACAACAACAGATAAGTTCAATATTTGGCATAATCATTGTATGTAAACTACAATTACTATATATCTTTAGGACTACAAAGTCAATGTGCTAGACCCAATGAATATCCCACAGGAACGATATGTGACTTTTATCAATGTTTTAGATTAGTAAATCATTAATTAATTCATTTGACATTGATAAACCCCGGTCCTTATAGCATACATAAATTATTGACTTCGATTTTTCTCTCTATCAGTGTTTTCATGTACTATCGTGCGAATAGCGGAGTAGTAAGACACAGAGGCAAAAGTTCCTGGTGATAAACAAGTGGCAGTACAATATGATACATATTTTCTACACATATAAAATACTAACATATATTACTTTTATTATCACAAGCAACCACCATATAGCATTTTATACGGTTATTATGTCTATTACTAGCTCAAGTCTAATGAGCACTACTATAGTAACCATAAAAATGCAAGCTAATATACACATTTTAAGACTTTATATCTACACATATTAAATACTTAACTATATTTTTTAACATACATGTATGTGCAGATGTCTAGAGACATATAAGATACTTGATAAGAAAGAAATTAAGAATATGAAAAGACACCTCTATAATTTTATTTATCGTGAGATCTGTCACGTTGTTAGAGACTTCTTCAACAAGCCAACAGAAGACTTACAAAGTACATATTGAGTAGAATGTTACTTTGTTGCCATAAATTATAATTTCACTATTATAAAAATAAAAACTGAATGATCATTTAAGTATTCATAGTGCATGTATATATTGATGTACAATAATTTAATGAATTTAATATGTAATTTAGGATGAATTTTAGATGTAAATTTTACATGATAAATGCATTTTTAAAAGCATTATGCACTGCTCATTTTTGCGGCTTACCCTGTGTGCCATGGGAAAAAATGCATTTTACGGGCGGGCTAGAAACTGCCTATAAAAATACCCAGGTGATTAATTACACACGGCTCATCTTCAATAAGTGGTTTTACCTGCATGCAAAAATATTTTTGAGTAGTGTTTTTCACTATAGTCTACACAAGTCCAATCATAATACCGGACTATGGCAGAGAGTAAAAATTTGGTTTTTTGAAAGTTTCCGTTAAATTTTATTAAAATGTTGAGGGTGTTACAGCTAGAGTGACACTTGGGAAGGGTTATGAAATTGGCCTGTTCGATTCCTTGTCACGTAGGAAAAATGTCAACTGTAGAGTCAACGCAATTGCAAAATCGGTTTCTAAAAGGAGTATGCAAAAGGAGTAAGTGACAAAAATTTTGTAGAATATTAATCCTCACTACAATTTCAAGGAAGTATCCTTTTAATGCACACCAGAAATGTAAGTGTAAATAATCCAAGACAGCCTATTTGGCTCCAACATTAGTGAACCTGCTCGTCCGATATTTCTATTAAAATATTCGTCACACATTTACGAATTCTGTGAGAATGTAGCTAAATTTTTTTGCGAACATCTTATTTTTACAGCCCACACACATAGATATACCATAAATTCTTTATCTTATCATCCTTGGTAACATTTAAAAATTAAATAACTCCAATTACTAGTATATATCTATTTTTATCTATCTACAATATTATATAAATATTAATTAAAATAATAAACATATCTGGCAAAAAAATATAATCTACAACCTAAAAAATATGCAACACTAATTTTAAAAATTAAATGTGAAAATATTTTTTATCTCTGACTCTCCCATCTTAATAGTGTAGCATGCACTATGACATACCTCTAAGGTAGAAAAACATTCCGACAATGGGTAGAAACTAGTGAAAGAAAACTCTAAACTGACACTAATAATTCGTGATAATCGCCTATCATGATTAAACTCTTTCTACGACGGGTCATGGCATTCAGTCCAACGGGTAAATTACCACCCATAATAATAAGTAATGAACTCCTGTTATAGGTGGACATGATGAGTGTATAGTGATTTCACATAAACATCTAATGATTTGGAAAATATTACCTCTTACAAATATTTGGACATGGTGTAAATAGTGAAATAGTTACCTAACATGGTAAACAATTGGTATTCTGTCAAGGTAAACAATTGGTATTCTGTCAAGATATATATGTATAATTAGAATGCCTGAAATGTTCCGGTTCTTATGGATCATTTGCTAGTATCCATTTGCATGCACCTCAATTTATCTTAGGACATAATAGCTACTGTATAGTAATATACCTCGCTTTTATGTTTATGAACGCTATCTCTAGTTAGCTCTCCGCATCTTCTGGCCATAAAATATTTGAATAAGATGTGAAATTGGTCCAAGGAGTTATGACTCATGCCATCTATTTTTTAATTAATATACTTCCATTTTTGAAGAACTTTCGGTGCATTATTTGGCTATATGTGGCACTCGTTTCAGTTTCTTTCTAAATCAGGCATCTCATGGTACCAAGAACATCTGGCACACCCTATATAAGAAAGCATATCTCACAAGAAACCTTATCCTTAGATGATAGATCAATTATCCATAGCTAGCTTGAAATATTTCTGCTTTCAGGGAACAGTTTCTTCCCACTTGTAGGTGTTGTGGTTCTCGTACTTTGCCAGGTTTTGCTTATGATGGAAGGCCAGCGCGATGAACTCGGACAAGCCAATGCGCGGAAGAAAGGAGGTCTTCGACCAATTCCGGTCATCATCGGTAATGTTTAGCACGGAAATAACATTCAAATGGAACGAAAAAAAACTGTCCAGTTTTCTTTCTTTTCTTCTTTTACAATCATGTAAGCTGCATCATTGCCAGTAACAAATGTTTTACAACAACAGAAATGTTGTCCCAAATAGATGATGTTTTTGTCTTAGCATATAGACATATTTGTATCACTGAAAGAATTTTTATTTTCAAGTATTCTGCAATAATTTTGGGTATCCTAATATGAGAACAGAGGAAATCAGAAAATAGCGTGTCGTTGAAATTGTTTTCGTACTACAATCTTTTCCTTCAAGCAACATGGCTTTGTCTGATCTATCATATATCTATCTATTCTACTCCCTTTATTCACTTTTGTGAAAATGTATTTTGTTTACAGAAAGTCAAAGTTGTATGATTTTTACCAATAATTAGTTAACATACAAGTACATTTAGTTTATAAACTTATACCATTACATACTACTTTCACACATTATTGGTATTGTAGTTATATATAAGAACAAAACATATTTTATCATTAAAAAATATTTTATAGGAACTTAATAGTCTTAAAGACTTTCTAAAATTATAATAAGTCTTTTAAAAATGGATAGAGGGAATATCTATTTATCCAACCATCTTCTATTCTTTTCTTTATATAACAAACATCCATTAAATATAATATAGAGTACTCCTAGAACTTCTTATTGATTCTAATAAATTAGAAAAATTCTTACAAAATCTGAAAAAATCAATAACATCTCACCATTCATTTTTCTCAAATTGTGGACCTATTAATTTACACCATTATATTTATCTTTTAAAAAACCCCGCTGCCCCCTCCCATGTGTGCACATGGCACTCTTCTCCCTTCCCGCGCATGGGCGTTACGCCCTCTCGTCTTAGGCCGCACGCCCTCCCACCTCTCTCCCGGGATTGTATACATGCATTCGGCAGAGGAATGACTATATTTGTCTTTGAAGCATCTAACATATGTGTGAATCGGAGGGGCAAACTTTCACCACACAACTTGCAAAAAAAAACTTCTCATTGTCTAACCAATGTTTATCCATCTCTATAGACAACTGATAGTGTTTGTTTTTTGGATCTGCAGTTCGTAATGTGAAATCCCATTCTAGTGCTCCAGCCCTTGGCTGCTGCATAAGTGCAAGATCATCATCTTGCAGTGGTTACACGGTCTTGTTCATGTTTGCTGTTACCAGCGTTGGCCAGTGCCTCGGTTTAGCCCATAGCTGTTTATATGTTTCATCGATCTGCATTTGATTCATGGGACAAGCGAGTTGACGGGGCCAATTCCTGGCTACTCAATGGGGCCAATTCCTAATATTTATTTCTCTTGATAGTATATATTTGAGATGTGTCCCATAGTTATTTTTAAGAACATGTCATGATTATCTAGTGGATCTCAGGTTTGTCATTACATTTTCATTCATCTGAGTTTTGTGCTATTAAATAGTATAGTTGGAGTTTGACTATTTTTATGAGAGAAATGTTGGATCCTATATAGAAACTCACCTTTTCAATTATATTTCAGCAAACGAAGTATCTGAACGGATTGTGAGCGCATCAGTCACTGCAAACCTTATTATCTACCTCACAACAAAGTATCACCTCGGTGCTGCAAGTAGTGCAATCATCATCTTTGTGTATCAAGCAGCTGCAAATTTTTTGCCTGTGTGTGGTGCTATTGTGTCTGATGCACTATTGGGTCGCTACCTGATGGTCACACTCACATTATTCTCCTGCACAATTGTAAGAATACTGCGCCATTCATTCAATAACTGTAATGCTATCATGAAGAGGAATATCTCTTGTATTTGCTTAGCTTTCGTTTCGGTGATCATTGCAGGGGACTTTTATGCTATTCCTAACATCACTCATTCCAAAATTTACACCCCCAAATTGTGGGCTTCCGAATCAAGGGTGCGCTTCACCAACTCCACTGCAGCTGCTTGTTCTGTGTGCCTCTCTTGGTTTCATGTCACTTGGAGCGAGTGGTGTTCGCCCCTGTTGTCTAGCCTTTGCCGAGGATCAGATTGCTCACTGGGACAAAGCCCGAAAGGACCGTGTGCTCCGTAGTTTGTTCAGCTGGTATTACGTATCGGTGGGCTTCGCGCAGATCGTGGCTATTACCATCCTCGTCTACTTCCAAGATCAGATGGGTTGGAAGGTTGGGTTTGGGATTTCAGCAGCCGTTATGTTAAACATCACACTTGTGAACTTGGCAGCTTCACCCTTCTATGTGAAGGTGAAGCCACAGAAGAGCATATGGATCAGCTTACTGCAAGTGGTTGTTGTAGCTGTTAAGAACCGCCACCTGGTAGTTCCGGAGACACATCAGAGTGATCAGTTCCATAATGCCTTGGGATCAAGAGAGTTGGTTCCATCTGAAAAGATGAGGTAATTGATTGCCCATAATTCAATTATTACCATTTTGCATTTCACATACTCAGAAACATTTTTTTTCAAGTCACATTTGTTTATCTACCAACTTATTTTCCTCTCTGTTAAATCAATTTATATATCCAGATTCTTGAACAAAGCATGCCTTCTGAGCAATCATGCAATCAGTGCGAACGAAGGAGCAGCCAGCACAAACTCTTGGAACATATGTACCGTGGAGCAAGTCGAGAACCTCAAATCTGCATTCAGCGTGATACCTATGTGGTCAGCCATGATTATGACCTTCCTGATACAAAGCTCATCTTTTGGTGTACTGCAAGCAGCCACCATGGACCGGCGAATCGGCACAAACAAATTCCAACTACCTGCAGGCTCAATCTCAATCTTCGAGATCATAACCTTCACGATATGGTCAGGATGCTATGATCGTTACATTGTACCATTGCTCAGAAGAGCCACCGGGAGGCAACAGGTCCTCACCCTTAAGCAACGCATGGGCATCGGCGTGTTCTTATCCATTGCATCCATGGTGGTAGCATCGACTGTGGAGACATATCGGAGGAAGGCTGCGGTTAGGGAAGGCTTGCAGCAGGATGCTAATGGGACATTGCAAATGTCCGTGCTATGGCTAGCACCTCAGTATGTCATAATAGGGCTTGCAGGCGCATTTAGTTCTATCGGGCAGATCGAGTTTTATTATGCAGTGCTTCCTAAGTCCATGGGGAGCTTTGTGCTAGCACTACTCTTCTTCGGTGCCGGTATCGCGAGCATCATTGCAACGTTGGTGGTCAAGATCATCAACATGATCACTGGTAGAAATGGGATGGTACCATGGCTGTCCAACAACCTAAATGAGGGCCACTATAACTATTACTACGTCCTTCTTGCTATCTTTGGTGCCATTGATCTGGTCTATTTCATAGTTTGCTCCAATGTTTTTGATGAAAGGACACTAAACATGTCCCTGGAAACGGGTGGTGATGCAAAAGAGCTGGTAGAGTTTCAAGAGTCTAGTTCAAACCATGCTTGTGGGAATTAGTGGTGGTGCACACAACAGATGGTACAAATCCATGGCTAGTATAACATATATGGTTTAATTGTTCTTGGTTTGTTGTATCGAAATGTATGTACCCTTCATGTTTCAGCAAAGTTAAATGCATTATAATTCGAGGTTCTCTAAGTTTTGGATCTACTATATTTGAAGTATAAAAAATAACTCGGTTCTAATGATGCAATATATAGCACAAGCTAGCATATGCACAATACAAATAACAAAACATCCCCAAAATGCAAATTAGTTGCAAACATATAACCGAAATATCAGTTTGAATTTGACAAAAAAACATGTTCTGAAAAAATTAAAGATTATCACAAAACACTAGCAAAGAACTAGCAATAGATGTTAGTTCATAAATAGTTTCACTACTAGTTGTTAAATTGGCACATATCACTAGTTAAAGAGATGAATTGGTAGTGATACTCGTGTTTAGAAAAAGAAATAGAACTATAAATTATCATGGTCACCAACAGAGTATGCTGCTGCCCACTCTCCTCCCTGGTGTTTTCTTGACTTTCGTTCTCCTCCTTCAGTCATTGCTATTCAACTATTGTGGTTGTCGCCACAATTAGTAAAAGTTTTCACAAAACAAACTTATTTTCAGCTGCCCTTGGGTGGAACCTAGAATAATTATGAAGGTCCGCCTTGAGAGCTGCGGTTACAAGCGCCAAAAAACAAGTCCAAGTGAGTATGGCATGATCCACATTATAGGGTGTTCTTGAAGCCCCGCTCATACTTCTATAAGTGGGTATGACTTTGATCCACAGTGTAGGATATTTGATATGCATACCTGCAGAAAAATATACCTAGCAACTTTTGTGGACCGATCTTGTAATAGCTGTCACAACATAACTTGACTTAGAGGTAGTGCATTATGATATTTTGGACCCATATCGAAGTACCGAGACAACCACCCCCTTCCACATCAGTTTACTAAGAGCTATCACAATATTGACTAAGAGCTTGCATTTTTTTTCCATGTATGTTTACACTTTTACTTTTTTTTCCATGCTCGATGGAGTTAGTTAGAGCTATAGTTACACTTGTCTGTTCATAGTTCTTGTGATGTTATAAGATATGGATCCTTTTTATTCTATGTTAGACATATATAGGTATATCTTTTTGCTAACAACAAAATTATAATCACTTTCCCTTTTTAGTACAACTTTTGCAGTTTTAAAAAATAAACGGGTTTGCTATAAATGTGTCGACAGTTTTTCCCCCCAAAACTCTTTTGATTTTATGACCGTTGGAGATTTCTTGCGTAGAGGAAAAAAATTCACGAAGCATGTGTAGAGAAGGGAGTCAAACTCCAGACATGGATTTGCACGGCAACTACGCTAGCCAATCGGCCACAAGCAAGATTGATAAATTGCATGCCAGTTAAGTTATATATAAGTTATATTTATAACCAATATAATTGCACTCTAACTATTATAGATATATTTGAAAGTTTTTTAAAACTATCAAACATTATAGGTACTCCCAAAAATAAATGTGGTGCATATTATTCATCACTCTTCTCTTCCACAAAATCGGAAGTAAGATTCAGGATATATGGATGGAAAAAGTCCATATGCCTATCTAAACTTTTGTTAGAAGTCTGACTAGCATCTTAAATTAAAACATTCTCGTTTGGTACAAAT
Organism: Oryza coarctata; assembly: GCA_030770085.1. Classification (NCBI taxonomy): domain Eukaryota; kingdom Viridiplantae; phylum Streptophyta; class Magnoliopsida; order Poales; family Poaceae; genus Oryza; species Oryza coarctata. The sequence goes on along the minus strand of CM061483.1, from coordinate 7,408,939 downwards.
AACCCTAGAACAGTTTTGAAAAATGTTTTTTTTCATGCGTCACGTGCCAGGTCAGTAATATAGCCAAGAATCACAAGATACGTGCAAACAAAAGTGGAAAAAGTCCACTTTAACTCCCGAAAATATAGCCTGAGTTTGAGCTGTGTACCTCAACCTCAAAATCACGTATAGGGCACCTTTCAACTATTAATACGTGACATTACAATAATAAAAAAAATTAAAAATACAGTAGGCTACATGTGTTAGTGAGATATTCCCCTTCTTAGCCGCCACTCTCTACTCTCCTTTCTTCCCTCTCTCTACCCCATGCTAATGTCTACTATCTTAGTCCACAGGATCGAACTCAGCCTCAACAACGACACTAGACACCTCAATGGTGTGGATCCTAACAAACAACAACGCTAGATGACGGCCAATGGTGACATTTTGGATCAACGGCGTGGCGACAACGAGCCAAGAAAAGAATGCTTCTACTTTTGCTCACCACCATGGGTAGCCATTAATGAATGCCCAATTGTCGTGACAGAGCCAAGACAGGGAGAGGTTATGGCCACCACGCACTCTACCTCTCTCCTTCATATCTCTCTTCCAATACAACCCCATTGTTCCAACTCCGCTATTGTTGTCGCTGTCACATCGTCTAAGGAAACTGCCATTTGCATGTTCTGCCACCCCATATCTCGGTGGTGCTCCTCGCAACACCATCTTAGGCATCGGCTCGATCTGCTCAAGCTCATTGTTGTGTGGAGTTAGGTCAAAGAGATGGAATGAAAAAACTTCCAATGCATGTGCGCTACTATCCCCAACAACCACTTTGCCTCTTGCCGCCATGGCCTCGCCACCCACGTCTTGCTATCCCCATCGCAAGGATTACCAACCACTGTCTCACCAAGGAAGGGGCTAGTGTCCATGATGGCTTTAGGCCTACAACAAGTCGATCGTTCATGGCCTCATTGCCTTTGTTGCCTACGACTACACAAGAGCGGGAGGAAAGAGAGGAGCAAGAGAAGAAGGAAATAATGCTCCTGCTAGACAACTACCGTACTGTCACATAAGTGCCATTAGGACAAACAAACCTTTTTTGCTTACTGTAGTGCCAGGTAGATAAATTTTAATGGTTAAGAAGCTTTATACCCTGTTTTACGGGTACAAATCGAACTTGATGATAATTGAGGGAGTCAAAATGAACTTTTTAAAAAAACATCAACATGAACTCCAATGGGTCAAAAGGCCTGAACCGGCCTGACCTAGCCCATACGGCCAAGAGCCCGTCCTAACCCCTACCGGCTACCCACCCCTCTACTAGTAGTCTAGCGGCGGCAACAGAAGTACAGAATTTCCTCCGGGATACGCCCTATTTTCAATGATAAGTGGGCCAAACCATGTGTTGGCTCCGCAAAACAGTGCCCTCCTAGTCCTAATCGATCCCTGCCGCAAACCGCTCACCGCCTTCCCCAAGTATTAATCTCCCCTACAAAAGGAATCCGCCTAGGGGAGGGAGAGAGAGAGAGAGAGTGAATCGGAGGGGAGCACGAGGTCGAGGACAGGCGGTGGAGCGAGGATTCAGGAAGATGACTCATATCCTTTGTTCTCGATCTCGATTTCGTGTTTCCCTTCTCGCGATCTCGTTCGGTTCTTGTTTGCGGCGATCCGTTCTTCTTCCTCTGTTTCTTCCTTTACTGCGGCGGCGGTCGCACGCGGCAACCAGAGGGAGCGCGACCGCGAGCGCGCGCAGGCGCGGAAGCCCAACGCCAAGGGCCCCCAAGACGGGCTCACCCCGGAGCAGCGCCGCGAGAGGTGCGGATCGTTGCTTTGCTTGGCGGATTCCTTCCCGATTCGATCTCCCCCGTCGTCGATCCGGGTTTTTAGATCTTTGGGTTTGGGTTTGGCGCAGGGATAAGAAGGCGCTGGAGGAGAAGGCCGCCAAGAAGGCGGCCCAGGCTGCGGGGGGCGGCGGCGGGACCTCCACAGACTCCAAGAATAAGGCCGGCGGCGGGAAGAAGTAGCCGGTCCCGCACAGGCACCGGTGACGGCGACGGCGGCGACACGTGTGTACGATTATTAATGCCATATAAGCTTTGTACCTCATGCATCTGCGGCTCCGTGTGTCTCCAACTCTTGTTACTCTGTCGTTAGATGCAGTATTTGTTGGGTCATAATTATGTCATCTGTAAGCTTTAAATACTGAATTTGATGGAAATAATATGCAGCGTTTCAATTTTTTTGGGTTATCTCATCTTCCTTGTAAAATTTTTTAGCATGCCCATATAGGTAATAGAGTCTCTTATTGAAGGAAACTATTCTTAGCTAATCTGTAGAGAATTGGAAAGGTGCTCCTTCATATATCTTACTGATAATATGCTACGTAAGTTAGTCTGCATGTCTTTAAAGTGGTAGTCAGGATTAGACACCATAGTACTTCATCGTTTGGTTCTGTGTTTTGACATCTTATTCCTATATCATTTTTAACAATAGTACTGTATGCGCATAGATTGTATTGAATACGGAGCTAATTTTACTTTTTTTAATTGAATAATTTAATTTTGTAATTTTCATAATTTAGGCCCTCTTCTTTTGCTCTGTAGATTTTACATTTTCGGTGGGCACACTTGCAAGCCTAAATAGTGCATTTTGTGTAAAAAATTTCTATATAAAAGTTCCTCATCTAATCTTTCTACAGCAAATTTTCTATATTACAGTAGCTAATTTATTCATTTGTACCCTCAAATAGCTATCACAAAAATCAGATACTATAAAAATTCAAAATCTTCAGTGGTGTCAAACGGGCCCTTACTCCAACATGAGTGCTGCAAACAGATTGTTAAGAGCTGTTACTAGTTTGGATCAAGTACAACTACTAGTTTATTTATTTTCTAATTTTTTTCTGTCAATTCTTTATTCACATTCACCATATGCCATTGTAGGAAAATGATAGGATGTATTGTCATTTACTCCTATTACCTAAATCATTCTATGTTTACCTTATCATATCCATGCTAGTGCATAATTTGGTAACTCAAAAGCAGAACATGAATTGATCTTTTTTATTTTATATTTTTTTGTACTATAGCTGTGTAATCAAACTCCAATTTAAAATAGATGATTAACTAATTAGGAAATGTATTCATACAAACCTCCTATTTGAAACTGCTTCATATTCTTGATGAAAGAAAACAAAATTGACTGTATGTTTGGGTCATTTTTGCTAGTGGTCATTGACATTTAATGCAAAATTTCTATGGTGCACATTTGAGTTTGTTTGTCAAAACATGCTTTGTTACAAAATGTTTGTCTTCACTGTTTCAATTTCCTTCACACAACTGCTTTCAGTTCCTGTTATTTGCTGTCCAATGATAAAACAGTATTTTACAAGCCACATGGCTAAATGAGTCTTGAATTTCTGATTCATTCAATTTTATCCAGATCATTTGGATGTACCTATTATTATGTACTGTGTTCATTAAAGTTTTAATGTATTCATAATTCATAAATCAGTTTAGTTAAACTGCTTTGTTATGATTCTGTTCATAATTACGGGTGCAGCATAATCCGTATAGAGGTAAACTCCAGGTCCAAACAGCGAAAAGGAGCCTTCTGATTTTTAATGAACGAGGAGGAAGGGGTTTGATGCCAAGAAAGATTTCTATTAAGACGATATCATGTGGTACGGAATTTTTTATCATAAATTTTATGTGACTAGAATTTGCATAGTGGTTATCTGCATCCAATGCACTTTCCATGAACTTTGCATTAATACAAAATCAAAGCGAGGCCCTGGGGGCCGAGGAAGTTAGGGCAACTGTCCTGACAAGCTCTGTTCATTGGCCAAAACAATTGTGGTAACTTGTTTATTCTTCAGTTGTTTAATATTTTTCACCTGTGTAGTTGCATCAACATTTTGTCTATTTACTCGATGAAATAAGAACATTACCAATTCATCCACCATTGATATATTTTTTGTTTTTCATATTAACTATCTTGCTGTGCCATAACCTAGCACATTGAATTCCTATCCACCTTTGAGAGCAGCTCTTCTTTGTTTTTTTTCTTTTCTGGGTTAATCTAGATGCATTATTATGCAAAAGAAGTCATTTTTTTGTTTCATACTAGTAAGTATTCGAAATTGCTATTCTTTTCTGTTGATGGGAAAAATAGCAGCACACCGTGGGAGGAATGGAACCCTCAATGTAAGATCTATGACCTTGTGCCCTACACCACTGAGCTAGTAACTGCTTTGTGCTCTTATATACAAGTTGTATAGACTTACATAGGAGTTACAATGTAATTACACTAAAAACACAAAATCCATATTCATGTTTATTTACTTGAAGGTGTTTTTCAAAAAAAAAATTAAGGAGGTGAAAAGGGGTTTTATGAGGGATCACGTAATATTTGATGCATATTGTGAAAGCCAACATCATAGCATTGTATGAATTTCCTTTCTTATCAGTCAGGACTGGCCCTGTACAAAATGTTTCTTGCATCATTTGGAGGCATATTAATGGAGAATCTTTGTTAAATCTGAGCACAAGTTAAGAATTGGCATAGCTGTTGATTTACAAAAATGGTCAGAGAGCGTCGAATTAGTTGATTGTGATTGCATCTATATCCAGTTCTCTCACTTCTCAGAACCAGAAGATGAGGTATGTTCACTTTTCAGCTGTGGAACCATTTCTCAAGGAATTTATTATGTTTGGGCTTTGACCGCATGTTACACAAGCTTGTTCACCCACCAACGTATGTATAATACATTTGGTGGTGATGTTTGTGACCAAGTTGCATCTATCACTTCCTCTTCTAAAATATGCTTCTTGTAAAGCAAAATTTGAATATCTTTGCCGTTGCTCCCTTCTACTTGCAGGTTTCTGCTTGGAAGACTCTTCCGCTGATAAAGATTTAATTAGTTTGTGTACAACTGAAGCATTATGGTTGGTTGAACTTTGTTCATTTGACGTATTATTTACCTACTTGTTTACCATTGGTCAAATTGTGCAGTGACGCGGACAGTAGCATTTTTGCATGTCTTCTGTATTCTTATTCTAACGCTAATTTTAATTGTACGCAATTCTTAATTTATGACATTCCTCTATAGATACTGTATCATTAAGCTATATTTAGTGTACCTTTTACTACACTGGTTGGTTTTAAGTGATACTCCCTCTATTTTGTAGATTTTTTAATTTTAAGTTAATTTTTTTTAACTTTGATTAAATTTATAGAAAAATATAACAATATTTATATTATAAGTTTTATTAAATAATATATTTTGATAGTATGTTTTATATTAAAAATATTCGTTTTTTTTCTATAAATATCAAATATACGGAGTAATTCAATTCCATTCTTCCTATTGATATATATTTAGTATCTTCAGCTTTACTTCTTCTGGTTCTATTTTAAATTTGGTATTTGCTATATTTTATTCACATGAAACGTTAAGCTAAAATCACATTAAGTATAAAATTGTATATTATTGCTGGTTATTGAATCTCACAGGGAGCCTGACCAGGTCGGACGTGTAGCTTCTTAAGATTTAAAGCGTGATTGAGTTCATTAAGAAACATAGTTTGGTATTTTATAAATAATTACTATTGATGAAGAGTTTTAATAGTTTGATGTCAGTATAGGGATTAAGTTATTAAATTCGTTGCTTGTGCTCGTAGAGTCAATGTTAATTTCCCCTGACATTAGCCCATATACTAACCGATACTAGTCGATATGATGGTACATCCATAACATATCATCTAATAGATCCATAATGAATCAGCTTTCTGTAATGTGCCACCTACACAGCTATTTAAACTTGTCTAGGATTAATTGATATACGATAATTATTCTAACTTGATGATATATGAACTTGATGATTTGGCTTAAAAATTGGCTAAGAACGCTTGAAAGAAATAAGGAAAACGAAGTCATTACTTAAATCTTTTTCTTAAGAGATCTCATTTAGAAATTAATTTTGTCGATTGATTTTGTCGATTAGGTTTAGAGATAATAAGTTTAGAAAATTATCACCTAATTAGGAAGGGGTTTATCGGATCAATCATTGTGGGCTTGGTAATACTTATATTTTGAAAAGTCTTGAGGGGAGAGATTTGCTAAAGTGCTCAACTGAAAGTATATGAAGAAGTATTATCCTAACGTTTTGGTTGACGCTAAACTGGTTTAAGTATGATTGATTTCTAATTTTCTTCTAAACAAAAAGTCGATAGAAAGTCGATAGTGTTCCATCCGTAAACAGTATTGTTTAGTTAAATCGTCTAAGTACGAATAGTTCTTCAAGACAAAAGCCTATATGTTTATATCGGCTATAAATAGTTGATATTGTTAAGATATCGCCTTCAAGGGATATGTGTAAAAAGAAAGATTTTTTCATTAACATAGCTGATCAAACTTTATCAATATTTAAAATGATAGTATGAGTTTTAAATATTAAAGTTATATAGATATTTTTTAATTGGCTCAATTGCGCACACATGGATTTGGTCTATCTCATTAATAGAATGGATGTCTTCCTCATCGGATCTAGGGATAGTTTTCAAACTCCTGTGCCAACAGGATGCTTGGCATACTCTTTCTGCTACTTTGGTCCCTTGATCTTTAATTGATTATGGTAATCCGATAAGATAAGATTCGGTGACTTCAATATTATGGCACATTTACTGAGTTCTTCCATCAAATCGGCTTTCCATTTCTTCAGTTGGCCTAGCTTGAAGTTGGTATTCCACGAGTCAGCTGTTATTTTGTCAAGCTTCTATTCTTAGTCTAGGGAGATAGCCGATCGTTTTGAACTAAACTATTTTGTTCAGCAAGATCGGCTATGCGTCGCCTGGTTGTGATCAACAGGGTCTATGGAACTTAAAGTAAGTAGCATGCACGAGTATGTCAATAAGTTTTTCGGGCAAAAGGTGCTCAATCTCAGCGAATCTTCTCTAGATCGGTCCACAATCTTCCACCAGTGAGCCGATCAGAATATCCAGCGGATACATGATGTTTGATAATTGATCACGTACATCGGTAGGTAGAAAAGGTGTGATCGCTGCATTGGTAGGTGTGTCTTCATCTGTCTCCAAGTATTTGACGATGTCAAAGGAGAACAGATCAATCAATGACTACAAATTGGCATCGGTGAGAAGAATTATTAGTCAAAACAGAAGTGAAAATGTGGAGTGTACGTACCTATGATACAGCGGGACTAGTAGGAGTAGTAATGTCAGTATCGGCTTGATGAGTTGCAGAAGTATGGCCGATAACTGAGGTAGGAGCAACGTGGACTATTTGAGTGTTTCTTTGTTGGGGATTTGCTACTGTTTCGGGTGATAGAACATTTGGGACAACCATCGGCTTAGTGCTTGTAGAAATCTCTGGTGGCTGAGTTTCAGTAGCCGATGGTTCAAGCTACAGAACGAAGGTATTAGGGGAAGTACTAATATGATAAAGAAATGAGATCAGCATATACTAGCGAGGGTGAAGCATTCGACGTCAAAGCTGGTGAAGATCCCTAGGAATTGGTATCGTGATGGTGGTGTTAGCGCTAGATTTTTGCTTTTTGGAAATTATCTGAGTAGCCAGCTTCTTGCATTTAGTGACTAACGTTCACGGTACTTGAAGTAGAGCCGATGGGGTGGGGCACCGTGTCCAAGGTGGGACGCCGCCAATGGAGGTTAATAGACAATCGGGCGATCGCTTATGCTTGTTGTGGATGCTTATTTGTCACCAGCCTATAGAATCATGGAAATTAAATAACATATTCATGATTAAATGTGGTATGGAAGACAAAGTAAGGTGTAAGATTACCTCTTCATTGGATTCGACGTAGTCGGGATTAAGGCGTAAATAGTAATGTTCAACCAATGAACTGAACAAGTGCCTTTTCCATTATGGCCACCATCGAGTGAAGAGTCTGGTGTTGGATATACAGGGCTCGAAGGCGGTGATGGTCTTCAGAGGAAGAGATCTGGCTATTATTTTTAGCCGACCGTATTCCAAGCCAATGTTTACTTCTCCTTGGGCTTGGAGTTTGCTGATAAAGAATAAACCGATTGGGAGCTGGCAGAAGCCAAACTAACGAGCGTTGACGGATAGATGATAGAACTCGTATGATGGATGTTGGGATTAGCCTAATAAAAATCCAATCAATAGAATATTGGGAATTATAGCTGACAAGAATATTATCTTCGATTCTTTATCGGCTAATGCGTTGAGTGGGTGAAATTTGGAAGGCATCTCGAACGATGAAGTGTCCTTGTATGCAAACCAGAGGGTGACCTCCTTTGTAAAGCTATAATAGAAACATTTGAACCACTGGCTAAGCCTGACGGGGGTTGTTCTACTTCTAGAAAGAGTCGATGCGGCTTCACATAGAGATATACATTGGCATCGACTGCCTTCATTTTCTTCTGCATGATTGGCTAGAAAAGTCAGAGAGGGAAAATGAGTCCTGGGCATTACTTTAGAAGTACAGAGGTTCAACCAAAGTTGTATAAACTATCAGGGATCACCAATGTGATCGGCCGATAACTTGTTCGCCACTTGATGAAGCAACTGATAAGTGGATCCGAGAAGATACTATCCTAGTGGAATCTGACGCTGATCGGCCAAACACTTCGCCAAGCATTGCATATTAGTAGTTGGGCGAAGGGTTGAACCACCGAAGACAAACCGCTCCAACCAGAGGTTTAGAAAAGCAACATGCTTCTGGTTATCAACTAGTTCGGACGGTCAACCAATTAGTCACATTGGTGGTCCCTAGTGGTTCATACAACTTTTGTTGGACCTCTATATTTTCAGAGTCATCCCAAGGACCTCTTTTTCCTCTCTGACTTTTCTGGCCAATCATACAAAAGAAAATGAAGCTAGCCGATGCCAATATACATCTCTAGGTGAAGCTGCATCGGTTCTCTCTAGAAGCAAAACGACCCTCCTCGGGCTCAAGCAGTGGTTCAAATGTTTCTTTTATGGCTTTACGAAGGAGGCCACCCTCTGGTTTGCATATAAGGACACTTCATCGTTTAAGATGCCTTTCAGGTTTCACCCACTCAACGCATTAGCCAATGAAGAATCGAGGACAATATTCTTGTCAGTTATAATTCACAATCTTCTATTGATTGGATTTTCATTGGGCTGATTCTAACATCGGTCGTATGAGTTCTACTATCCATCCATCAGCACTTGTCAGTTGGGTTTCCGCCAGCTCCCAATCGGCTTATTCTTCATCGGTAAACTCCAAGCCTGAGGAGAAGTAAACAGTGGCTTGGAATACGATCGGCTAAAAATGATAGCCAGATATCTTTCCCTATGGACCATCACCGCCTTCGAGCCCTATATATCCAACACTAGACTCTTCGCTCGATGGTGGTCGAAGTAGAGATGTTACTTGTTCAGTTCATCGGTTGAACGTTATTGTTTACGCCTTAATCCCAACTACGTCGGATCCGATGAAAAGGTAATCATTCCCGTTACTCTGTCTTCCATACCGCATTTAATCCTGAATATGTTACTTAATTTGCTTGATTCTACAGGCTAGTGACAAAGAAGCACCTATAATAAGCATAAGTGACCGCTCGATTGTCTATGAACCTCCATCGACTGTGTCCTACCTTGGACACGGTGCTCCATCTCCATCAGCTCTACTCCGAGTACCGCAAACGTCAGGCACTAAACGCAAGATGCTGGCTACTCAGACAATTTCTAAAAAGCAAAAATCCAGCGCTGATCTTCTCTAGCTCTGACATTGGCTCCTTCACCCTCTCTGGTATGTGACAATCTCATTTCTTCTTTATCATATTAGTACTTCTCTTAATACCTTCGTTCTATAACTTGAACCATCTGCTACTGAAACTCAGCCTCTAGAGACCGCTATAAGCAATAAGCCGATGGTTACCCTAGAAGTTCCATCACCCTCAACAGCAGTCGATCCCCAGCCAAGAAACACTCAAATAGTCCACGCTGCTCCCACCTTGGTTATCGGCCATATTTCCACAACTCATCAAGCCGATACTGACATCACTGCTCCTACCAGTCCTGCTGTGTCACAGGTTTGTACACTTCACATCTTCACTTTTGTTTTGGCTCATAATTCTTCTCACCGATGCCAATTTGTAGTCATTGGCTGATCTGTTCTTCTTTGACATCGGCAAATACATGGAGACGGATGAAGGCACAACTACCAGTGTAGCGATCGCACCTTTTCTACTAGCCGATGTGCTTGATCAATTATCACACATCATGCATTAGCTGGATATCCCGATTAGCTCATTGGTGCAAGATTCTGGACAATTTCGGGGAAGATTCGCTAAGATTGAACACCTCCTACCCAAAGAACATACTAACATACTCATGCCTGCTGCTTACATAGAGTTTCACATGACCTAGCTAATCACAACTAGACGACGCATAGCCAATCGTGCTGAACAAAAGTGTTTAGCCCAAAATGGCTGGCTATCTCCCTAAACTAAAAAGAAGCTTGACAAAATGATAGCTGACTTGCGGAATACAACTCCAAATTAGGCAGCTGAAGAAACAAGAAACCAATTTGATGGTGGAACTCGATAAGGTGCGTCATGATATTGAAGTCACCAAATTCCATTTTATCGGATTACCACAATCAATTCAAGATCAAGAGGCCAAAGTAACGGAAAGAGTATGCTAGGAAGCCCGTCAGCATAGGAGTTTGAAAACTATCCTGGATCCAATGAGGAAGACATCTACGCCATCAATGAGATACACCAAATTCGTCTGCGCACGATTGAGACAATCAAGAAATATCTGTAAAACTTTGATGTTTAAAACTCATAATGTCATCCCAAATATTGATTGCCCGAAATAAGGTTTGATGGGCTCTGTTAATGAAAAAATCTTTCTTTTATACATATTAGCTAAAGGCAACGTCTTAATGATATTGACTATCTGTAGCCAATATAAACATATCGACTTTTGTCTTGATGAACTATTCAAAACTGGCCACACTTTGCCGATTTAAATAAACAACACCATTAGCTGATAGAACACTAGTCTTTTTGTCTTGAAGAGAATTAGAAATTGGTCAAACTTAACTGATTTAGGCATCAACCCAAACATTAGGATAATATTTCTTCACATAATTTCCGTTGAGCGCTTTGGCAAAACTCTCTCCTCAAGACTTTCCAGAATTTAAGCATTACCATTCACACAATGATTGATCCAATAAGGTCCTTCCTAATTAGGTGACCATTTTCCAAAATTATTATCTCTAGATGCAATCAATCAAATCAATTTCCAAATAAGATCTTCCTAAGAAAAAGATTTAATCATCACTTTTTGTTGTAATGCCTAGCAACCTTAACTTGGTTTAACTTGGTTTTCCTTGATCCTTCAAGCACCCTTAGCAAATTGTGAGCCAAATCATCAAGTTCTTTTTCCATCAGGTTATAATAATCATAAGTTGTCAATTGATCCTATAGGGACAACTTAATAGAGCCGATGTTAATTTCCCATGGCAGAACTGCTTCATGCCCATATATCTGCCAATATGGTGGTACTCGAGTAGATTCATGGCATGTCGTTTGATAGGCCCGTAATAAATCACCTAATGTAATGTGCCATCTCCACGACTGTTTATCAATCTTACGCTTGATCAACTTGATTAAACTTTTGTTGAAAGATTCGGCTTGTCCGTTGGCTTGAGCATAATATGGTGATGAATTTAATTACATAATCCTTATACTGGTAGCAAACTGTTGAAACTCTTCATATTCAAAGATAGAGCCCTGATCAATGGTAATTGTTTGCGGAATACTAAATCGATATATAATATGTTCCTTGATGAACTCAATCACATCCTTAGATGTAACCTTACTGGGCTCCGCATACGCCTTCGTGTACTTCGCTCATAACTACTGTAGCTTCCTCTGTACCCAAACATCTTAACAAAACCACATCCATAGTCTGACAATACAAGTCTTCATCATGGAAAACATATTTGGTAGATTTGTACCAAAATTTCCTAGACGTCAATTATGATAGATTTTGCAAATATTAAATAATCTCTTATCTCCAATAATTAGCTTCAACATGATTTTCCATATCGGCTATTTTAGCTTCCACCTTCCTATCAAGTCGATATCTTGAATCAATTTGAGCGAGATCATTAGCCTCTAGATTTTGCTCTCTAAGAATATGATCCAACGAAACCATCTTGAAATCCTTCAATAAATGTTGACATTCTTCATAATACAACCTCAAGACATCATCCTTACACTCATACTCCCCAGGTAGTTGCTTGATTACCAGTAAATAATATCTAATGATTTGCACCGTATCAACTTCGATTTCCCTCAACAGTTGAAGAACTTTGAGTACCGTTTCATACTCTACTTGTTTATTGGTCCTATAAGGCTTGATTGTAAAGGCGAACTCAAAGCTTGCCTCCCGAGGCGATGTAATCACTAAGCCGATATCAGATCAATGCTTAACTGATGCATTAAAAAATAATGTCTATGGAATCAGCTCCACAAAATCCTCCTGGATTCCTCTATGTTGTATGATAAAACTGGCCACTACTTGTCCTTTCATCGTCTTAGTCGATTCATACGTCAAATCGAACTCTATCAGAGCAAATATCCATATATTAATTTGCCCTCCTAAAACTAGATTTGATAGCATATATTTAACCACATCGGCTTTACAAACTACTGTGCACTCAACCGATAGAAGATAATGCCTCAACTTGGTACATGAAGAATATAAGCACATGCATAACTTTTCCACCGCAGTATATCTTGTCTCAACATCCGAAAGTCGTCGGCTCAGATAGAATACCACTCGTTCTTTTCCTTCAAATTTTCATATCAGTACTGACCCGATAGACTTCTAATCGACAGACAAATATGACTTGAACGGTACCTTTTTCTATAGCAAAATTAATACTACTGGAGAATTCAAATAATCTTTAATTTGATCAAACGCTTTCTGCTGTTCGACACCCCACACAAACTCTTGATCGGCTTGTAACTTCAGCAATGGAGTGAAGGATTCAATCCTTTCCAATAAATTTGAAATAAACCTCCTCACAGAGTTAAGTTTGCCGATCAAGGACTATACCTATGTCTTGTTCATTGGTGGCTCGGCACTCTGAATAGCCTTGATGCTTCGTTGTCTAACTTCAATTCCTCTCTAATACACCATAAAGCCCAAGAATTACCCAGCTAATACGCCAAAAGCACATTTATTAGGATTTATCTTGGGTCCATACTTCTTTGCCCTCTCCAATACTTTTCGCAAATTGGCTATATAGTCTTCAACACTCCTAGATTTGACTATCACGTCATCAATATATATCTCCACTAGCAAGTCGTTGAGATCATGAAAGATATAATTCATGGCTCTCTAATAAGTTGCACCGGCACTTTTCAAATTGAAAGTCATGACTACCTACTCGTACAAATCAATAGCTCCGGAACATTTGAATGCAATCTTGTGTACATCTTGCTTTGCCATAAAAATCTGATTGTAACTTGCATTCCCGTCCATGAAGCTGGTGATCTTGTAACCTGATGCTGCATCAGTTAACAGATCTGCTATCGGCATTGAATATTCATCTTTAGGAGTAGCCTTGTTCAAATCCCGAAAGTTGATGCATATCCTCAGCTTTTCATTCTTCTTCTTTACTAGGACGATGATGGATATCCACTCAGCATATTGGCATAGTCTAATGACGTTTGCATCATACAACCTCATAATCTCCACCTTAATTGCCTCATGCAACTCTGATTTGAACCTTCTCTATGGCTGCTTGAACAATCGATATCCTGGTTTGATAGGAAGACAATGTTCAACAATCGATCAACTTTAACCAGGCATCTCATGGTAATCCTAGGCAAAACATTCCTGAAATTCCTTCAACAAATTTATTAACCCTTCTCGGTACATAAATTTTTACTAATATGCGTCGGCCTTGGCCTATCTCCTATTCCTATGTCAACTTCTTCCAACTCATTGGCTGATGTAAATCATTGTCCTAATTTTCCTTCAAAATCGTCTATGGTATCCATTAGAGCAATGATTCTAAGCCGATTTATTGGATCGGCTTTATTCACTTGTTGGTTACATCAAGGAAATCTCCATCCCATACTTTTTCGGATAGACAATCGATCCCATCAGCTTTCTAGATTGGCAGATCAGTTACCGCAATACTGGTCAACTAGTCGGCGGGAATCTTGCCATTGTATGAGGCTCTGATGCATTGTGGAAGGAATACAATAGTTGCAATGAATCCGGTCCCTACCGAGAAGTAGACTATACGATCTCTTACCATCAATTACAAAGAACGTGGTGGGCAATGTCTTGATTCCAACTGTTAACTCCATGTTTAGCACACCCTTTATCTCTGACGGATTCCCACCGAAGTCTTTTAACACCATATTTGTTTTGATTAGATCTACGACAGTTTTTCCCAGCTTGCGATACGTAGCATATGGCATCAAGTTGACAGCTGCTCCTCCGTCAACTAGCATCTTCATCATCGGCTTCCCATCCACATACCCTTTGATATACAATGGTTTTAGGTGTTAACGCTTAGACTATTCAGGCTTGTCAAATATAGCCTGATCAAGTTGTAGCATCAATTGAGCAAATACCTCTTTTTGATCTTCCTTATCATATGCAAATGCTTTATACTTTAGAGGCAAGAAAAATACCATGTTGGTTGGAGTCGATGTGTCAATCTTATCATCTTTATGCTTTACGTGCCAGACGCATTTAATCTTCTAACTCTGATTGGCTTCCTCATGGTCCCGTCGTTGTTTCTTGTACTGCTATCTGTGCCGTAATTTTATGCACTCCTTTTTTGGTTCTTCGTGAATATTCCGGACAGACACCATTGGAAATTAGAATTGAATTGTTCTTCATGCAACTCCTTGTCATCAGCTATCTTTTGATTAAGATTTTCATTGATCAACCCCAATTGGCTATATACCGATGCCCGCTTGATACATAGATGATCATACAAAATCCTCTTTTGCTCGTCGCGCTATGATTTCAGCTTGTTGCATTTATGATAATCTTCAATCGATGGTAACCTCAAGTCATGATCCTAGCAATATTGAAAGAACAGATAACCCCAATGCAGATTATATTTCTCCTTATGCTCTATGTCTCGTCATTCTTCATCTTAACGTCTGGAATATTTTTTGATCAAATCCGATGAAGTAACTATTGATTTTCTCAAACATCTCCCTTTATTGTACCGATCTCTTGAAGATCCTGCAAACACCACGTTCATAGGAAAAGAGTGCACATCGATCTTCATCGGCTTTTTATCCTCAAATTTAAATCTCCCTTGGTCAACAGCCGATTGCAACTATTGCCGAAAAACTTTGCACTGATTGATATGATGAGATATTGAATTGTGCCACTTGCAATATTTCTTCTTTTGGAGTTCCTCTGCTTACGGGGGCAAGGTCATCGGCTACCTACCGGCCAAACGTCCAATGCAAGGCTATACCTAAATTCATCAGCTATGTAAGCCAATGGAGAACAAAACCCTCCGGATCTCGATGCCAGCCCCGTTGGAAGTGAGCTTGAGAGATCGGACCTAACCAAGACAGTATCTGGCCAAATCCAACGTGACTAGATCGATCGTCGACGGATTAATCGTCAAGCGATACATGAAGCAGATATGACACTAGCGTTAAGGATAACTCATCGACTACTCACTCTGACAAAACACAGCACGAACACCCACCGGAGCAACAACTTGAACCACCACCGCCGATCTCGTAGGTTGAACCTAATTGATGCAGCATGATACCGGGGATAGAGTAGGGACACCGATGTACCAATGAACCTCATGCGGACGTGATGCGGTATGCCTGATTAGGCTAAGAGGTCGGATCTAACTGATGTAGCCTTAGACAGAGAAAAACGAATCATGATAATAGTGGGACTTACCCATTCACTGAAGGTCGAACTTAACCGATACAACCCTGTGTCGAGAGCTAGAACTCATCGAGAAAAAAACATAGACGAACTAGGGTGGCGATGCGCCAAAATTGTGTTGTATTGACCTATTGATGATCTTACAAGCTTCCAGAGAGTTATATTTATACCCTAGGATTACAATAGTCCAACGTGGTTACAACAATCGTTGGACATTATTTCCTACAAACATAAAAGGAAACTAATCTCCAAGAAGATGTAAACCTAACTTTCATCGTAATATATTATATACCAATAAATACCCTTTCATCGTTCTCATGACTCCTTCTCAGATTCGGTCCCATCTGGATAATCCTTTGTCTTCATATAGACCAAATCCATTCTCAACCCATCTGATCAACTCTTCTATAGTGTCAATCGACTTCTCCCTATGAGTTGATCAATCTTTTCTCCATCGGTTGATCCCATTTGAAGGCTAAACAAATTCTGGTATTAACAATTATATAAAATTACAACAGGCTCTACTGAACGGGATTGTCAGTAGCGATCGGTGCACTATGTTATCGATTGAGCCTACTCCTACGTCTATCTCCAACTCACATCAGGCTAGCAATCCCCATGTTGCTAGCCTGAGCCCGTTTCTCGTGCACCTAGATCTGTCAAGCCAATGGTGGCTTTGCTAGATCCATGTTTTTTGTGACTAGATGATAGTGGTTGTGTCTGAATAATATACAAGCGGTAGTGCAGTGTCGACAGCATTGGCAATAAGGATAATGTGGTTGGAATACCGATAGATATGTAAGCTCTACTACTCTCATACCTATGCCAGATCTCAAGTGGAGGTGAGAGACCTTGGCTACTGTGTTTCTAACGTGAATGGTAGGGGTGACAATTTTCCCATTGGGGGTGGGTACTTGGTGGAAACTCACCTCTATGAGTCTAGGGGCTAGGCGATTTTCCCATCCACAGATTGATCGACATAGGGCCTTGACTTCTTCTGGGGATGGGTGTAGATTCTAAGTATCACCCATGAGGCTCCGAAATATCTGAATACATGAAATACAACAGACCCAATAAAGCTTACAACCAACCAACAACCTTAGCGTAATATAATTGTCAATATCCCCAAATCATGCCCCACTCCACATCCTGCTTCCTCCTACCAGGCTACCATGGAGATTTCGTGATTTTGCACAATACTACTAGCTCTCTTGTCCTACCCTAGGCACCATACTGCTCTGGCCCAATGCAATGGTGGTCGGCGCTCCTCTTTGACACATAGCACACTAGCACCTTGATCTTCTCCATGTCTTCATCCTGACGAAGTGGCTAAAAAGGCGCTTCACCAACACGACATGTTGGTAGGCGGTCTTGATCTATTCTTCCTCCATCCCAATGTGGCAATAGTTTGTCAACCTCGATCTCCTCTCTCTCTATCTTCTCCAATACAAGCCTCCTAGCCTTATCTCACTAGCCGCCAACACCCTAAGTCGTTCCCTTCCCTCTCTGGCTACTTCCCCATGTTATCTCTTTTGTCCCTCCAGCTGTATGTGCCAGTTCAAACATGAATTGGTCCCACCGGGCATGCCAAAAGGTGTGTTCACTGATAGAAGTTCGTTCCAATGTGCTTAAACATGAAAAGGCCTAGGAGGTCTATTTAGCACTAGTGTAGGTTTATAATTTGAGGTTCATAGGTGTGCCAATCAATTTAACCTCTAATTGATAAGACAGATAAAATTAGATCATTGAGCTAATTGGCTAGATAAAATACATACTCCTGCTATTGGCTGGATGTGCTAATAGAGTTAAGATAGTCACTGGCTATGAGTCTGATGTAGGCATATAAACATGATATAAATAAGTAAACTCATTGGCTAACTAAGCAATGGAAGGAACGAAATCTACTTGATCATGATGCTAGCCTTATTAAAGACAACCTTAATTGATCGAATCAAACTGAGACATTATAAAATTGGATCTAATAAAACCAGATCGATCACTAGCAGACTGATCGTGGACAATCTATGTATATCGGTTGTTAAGCTCGAAGCTCAATGTAAAGATAACTCATCAGCTGGCTCCGCCGATGAGAAGTCATATAAAAACCTACTGACTTAACCTCAATCTATTATCAATAGTCTACAAGATCGGATCAAACCGATACAGCACTAGACTGATGATGATAAAAGGAACTCAATAAGTCAATAGATCTCACGCAAATGTGATGCAATATATCTAATCGGACTAAGAGGTTAGACTAAACTGATGCAGTCTTATATAAAGCAGATATACCAAATAATGGCGGAACATTCCCTTTCGTCGAAGATCAGACTTAACCGATGCAACCCCATATCAAGAGCCAGAACTCATTTGGAAGATGTGATATAACAGATTGGACTAAGAGGTCAGACTCAACCGATGTAGTCTTAGACAAAAGCAATATATCAAGCTAATGATGGGACTTACCCTTTTGTCAGAGATCGGACTTAACTGATACAGTCTCGTGTCGAGAGATAAAACTCATTGGTAAAAACCTACAAGAACTAGGATGGCGATGTGCTGAAGTTGTATTGATCTGTGTAGATGATTTATAAGGTCCCTGTGCGTTTGTATTTATACCTTGGGAATACACAAGTTCGAGATGGTTACAAATAACCTCCGGATATTATTTCCTAGAAAAAAAAACTTTCTCTAAGAATATAACAAAATTATCTATTTCTACCTAATTACAATAGATATCTTATAGATACAAAACTACTATGTCATGGTTTCCATAATTTCTTTCTAGATTTGGTCTCATCTAGATAATCTTCCATCTTCAACTAAACCAAATCTATTTTTATTTATTCGATCGGTTCTTTCCTTATCTGAGACCATCAACATTTCCATTTGTTCGACCAGTTTCTCCATCTATCAATTGGCCTCTTTCCATAAGCCAATCAGCTCTTCAATTCTTAACCGAATCTGTTTGCGGATTTACCAAATTTTGGCATTAACAGTGCCCTACATTGTTCTCTCCTCCCTTTACCCACTAGCATTTGTCACTTCCAACAAGGGTATGGAGACATGAAAGGAGTGTAGGTCCTTGGAGGGGCTGAGGATGGGGACTAATTTCGCCTTGTCCTCCTCTCCAAGTCTAAGGGGTTGAACCCACAGGAGAGCAGGGCAAGGCCATTTTTGTCCAACCCTCCCCGCCCCGATCGCCCTGTTGTTACCCCTAGTGACTAGCCACAGCAGTGACGAGATGGACCAACAACTGCCGGTAGCAAAGCGGCTAAACGGTAGCACTTGTAGTGTGGCGGTATTTTCTTCTCCCTAATGGTTTGACCACCAACATCTAGCAACAACTTGTTGCGATGGTATCTTCTTGGCATTGTTCACATAGAGCTTAACCGCTATCCAGATGCTCTATAGATTTTAGATGTGTGGCTATCGCCTTGTTTGTGTCATAATTATCGTTGGGTATTATATCTAAAGACGGTTGTAGCTATGGTGTTTTCGATTAAAACAACATTGGCCAACCCTAGAATCCACCAATTCAAATGCACAATTTTAATCTAAGTTGAGTGATAATTATGGCTACATGTCTAAGCGTGGCTAAGAAGAATAATAATTTGGTTTTCTAGATGAATAATAAAAATAAGAAAGGATTTGATATAAAGTGAATACAAATAATAGTTGCAAAACAAAATATAGGATTGAAATGATGAAACAACGTAATAAATTGCCTTGCTACAATTCTTGAGGGTCTCAAGGATAATCTATAAAGTCAGACTTATCTTCACTTCCTAGCATTTAATTCATATTTATTCATTCAAAAATAATTCCAATACATCAAGAAATAAAAATAAAATGATAACATAGCAAATTGATGCCAGTAAAAAGATCTTAAATTTAGATGAATTTTGGTACAATTTTAGCCAGATCTAGTTTTATTAGAGGGAGAATAAGTTTCTACAGTCACGATTTGGGTCCTAGGCTCTATCTTTTCTCCTCTTCCTTGTGAATCCCCTCCCCATGCACAGGGCTCTATCGGATTAGGGTTGAGGTTTCTAGAGGCAGTGAGACTTGAAGGTCGGTGATGGTTTGGAGGGGTGAAGATTGGGTTACTTTGACAACCACGAGGTAGTGAAACAGTTAACTTCACATGCAAGTAGCATGGTGACTGGGTGTGGCAGTGTGTAGTAGAGCCAAGGTGAGAATGGAGCTTCTACCCATTATCAGACTTGACAATCATTGCTGCGATGTCGGAGCCTTGAATCATGAGCACCCACATTGGTGGCGGCAAGTTTGTGTCAGCGGTTGTGATTGGTTATGCAATTGTGCAACATGCTATGTGGGATAGGAACTATGTGTAGTAAGGAAGCTTCAAATGGAAAACCTCACTAGGAGATGGCTAGACAATGAAAGGAGGTTGTGCTTAGCTGTCGGTGGTGAAGAACATAGTAAGGCTGAGTTAGCATGGTGAGGTTTGGCAGCATGATTACTAGGCATAGGACTTGGTGAGGCTTCAAGGAGGCAGAACAAGGTCTCGGGTTCAGGTTCCACTAGACCTTGGAGGGAAGTTGGGAACGATGAGCTCGGGTGGTAGTACACGACCATGCCTCCTTGCCACGTCGGCAACACCCACCAACATTCTACCATTGCTCGTGCCACGCACATAGACAATGTACCGTTGTCTTCCTAGGAATTGGCAAGCCACATTCCTCGCTGCCAAACCTTGGCACGACACCACATTATTGGATTCGAGCTCTAGAAAGCACACACACTCCCTCTATTTCATCCCGTTCTGGCTGCCGTGTCGCCCACATTCTCTGTTCCCACTCATTTCGGCCAACACCATCATGGTGCCACGCCATGCTTTGCCGTCTCACGCAGCACTGCACAGTCCCTATTGCCCAAGCACAATACTATATCGCACCACCTATCTTCGTTGTCGCCATGCACAACCCCACACCTATTAAAGGCCATAGATCCCTTGCATCATCTATACTCCATCCGAGTTTTCCCACTACCACCACCTCCCCTTCTTTCCTCTCTCCATCGGGGGGGCCATTGCCATCGCCCCTTCCTCGTTCTCCAAGATAGCATCTCTAGTTTTCATTCCCATGCTCTTCCAGTCTTCATACCATCTTAAACAAGGCCTAAAACCAAACCACTCTACTACCCATTTGGTTGCTAGTGGTGATCAAATGACACATCCTCGTCGGATCTCCATTATCACATGCCATTGACCCTATTCTTGCCTCCCACAACACATCGAAGTCGTTCACTCAATTCACCTCCTCTCTCTTGTTGGCACCATGACGACCAATATAGTTTGCTAGTGTTTGCTAGAACACCACCGACCGTCGCCAGTCATCGATTGTACCTAGCGACATGGTCACCGCAGCCGCTACTCATGCCTCACGCAGGCCTCACAGGATAGGTCACGCACGTGGGCACACCCAGTAGTCTATGAAGCCCATAGGCCTTCAGCCCTCTTTCTCCGCTGAGCCGAAACATCCTTAGCCCATCTAGCTAGCCTAGCAACACTCATCTAAGCCCGTTAACCTACCAGCTACAGAAAAAAGTCTACTTACCTCCCTTACCACAACCCCACCTGTCATCCTCTAATTCAAACTTTTTCTTTTTTAGAAAATATGTAATTCCTTTTCTATAATCCAAAAAGTCATTTTATCTTCTAAAATTTATATCTTTTTAACCAAAACTCCATTTGAGCCTATTTCACACTCAAAATTTTTCTAAAAATGAGATCCCCTAATGGTATTAATAGTTATATATATAGGATTCTTATTTTCTATCATCTTGCGTGTTGCTGTTTTGTACCACACACCAAGGAGCTGCTAGACCAGGAGTTTGTCGAAGAAGACCAAGACTAAGATGAGTCACCTCTTTATCTTGTTAAACCTATATTTTTAAATTAAAAATTATTTTATTTATGAACCATGCATGCTTAGGTACATAATACTGGTCGTGAATTGCTAGTCAATCCAATAGGCCTTGAACCCATTTGTTGCACATACCTTCTTGGTTGTTGATGACTCTACACCTTTGTTGCCCTTTTGTCATACTGATGCTTTTACTCAGCAAAGGATGAGTATCAAGGACACCCTATCACTTAAAACTAGCCTATAGGATAAATAGGTTTCAAGAATGGTTTGAAATACCAACACTCATGATCGGGAGCTTTACAAAATAAATTGGCTTTATTAAACTTGGTCATGGATAGTCACCGCCTGTGTGGTCTGAAATAAGATTGTGTGAATGGAGTGTCGCTTGGCACTAGAATGGGGTTGGATAAAATAAAGTTGAGTTGTGATTAAGAAAGGAAAAGAAATAGAAAGCACCCAAATGGAGATATCGTCTGAGACTGTACACTCTGAATTGGAATTGAGACAAGTCATTGTAAAGCGACTTGTACAATGGGTCGAGACGTGAGTCTCTTCTTGGTAAAATGGTGAGTTGTTGTCTAGCAACTCATAGAAGGTGTAAGCCTAAAGATCACACTTAGAATTTGCAAAGATGTTTTTTTTAAAAAAACACACTTGATTGCAAAATGAAACTAAACCTCTCTTAATAACCCTTGCATACCATATTAATTTCCATGACTTGTTGAGTACCTCTTGTACTTATCTTTGTTATTATTATTCTCTACTAAAGAAGCAATATGAAGAAGACCCAACCATAGAGGAGTTCCTTCAAGAATAAGGGATGTACGAAGACTTTTACGGTTTCAATCTAGAACCCAAGCCATACTTATGGGTTTAGGTCTACCTTTGCTTCTGTTGTCATCTTTCGTGGCTGTAACTTATGAATTAATTAGACTTTATTAGCATATAAATATGAGGTTTGGTGATGACATATGTTCTATAGATACCAGCTGAATTCGTAATACTGGTACTAGTATACAGGTATAAGCATCCTATTTCTATTGACCTACTTATTAGTTAATGAGAGAGAGGCACCATAGATACATTTCTAAATATTGTACGAAAAACATATATTCAAGTTATATAATAGAGTAGAAGTATGTTTTATTTATATTATGAATTTTCTAAAATTTAGGAGCTGAATTTGCAATTCACCTTACGGCCCTAAATTCCTATAGACAACCCTAATGATATACCCATGCTCTCTTGTGGGAGTTCAAAATTATTTAATAAAAACAACAAAGTTTTTTAACCCTAAGCATGTTGGTATAGTCTATAGTTAACATCTAATAATAGCCTTAAATTATGGGTCAGGCATGTCAATAGACTACTATTCAATTACATATCTTTAAATATATCTCAATCTTTTAAGTTTCTTTTTATTGCCTTTTTTTATGTTAATTTTGGTTTTTCTCTATCTCTTCTTAGATTATTATCTTGACTTAGGGTTCCATAATATATGGTGCATTTGGGGGGTTTTTTTAGACATGGCCAAACCATCTCAACCGATATTAAAAGTTTTTTAATTGGTGCTACCCCTAACTGATCACGTATATCCTCATTTCGAACTCGATCCATGATCATAAATCTAGCGTAACATACTCATTTCTATAACACTCAGCTGTTAAACATGTCTTCTTTTTTAGACTAATATTCTTCCCCATACAGCATAGCAAATCTAATCGATGTTCTATAAAACTTATCTTTTAACTTCTACGGTACCTAATTATTTATATTGTCTCGCCAAGCCTAACACAATGATCTTCATTTATCAGAAATTAAGACCTGTTATGTTGAGACACCAAAGACACCCTAACTCTGGTGGAGTGGGAGTTTAAAATTATATTTTTTAAAAGATTTATTGGCAACTAAGATGAGAAGATATTGAACAAAATGTTATAAGTAGTAACTGCTAGATGAAAAATATGGATTAAACTGTAGGAAGCTTTGTATGATTAATTTAAATAATGCAATAATATAAAGTATGATGCTTGAAACTGTAGTACTTGAAACAGTAGAAATGCAGGAGAAGCTAGTTTTGATTTTTTTTTCATTGTCTTCACTCTATAATGCAACAACTCGTTTTATGTCATCATGATCGTTGAACACATCCATCATCCTGTATTCATTTGCTTAAATCTAATGGTCCATGTCGCCTCTAGCTCAGTCTTCCCCTATGTGCAACACCTCCACACATGTCCTTAGCTCCCTAGGCACCCATCCCCTTCGCCTCTCTCCCTCGCTCCTCTACCTCTATCTCCTTCCAAATCATAATCCTCCTCTGATCTCTCTCCCTCACAAGTGTTGCCATCGATTCCCTGCAAATAGATCACCATCATGCTGCTCAAGCCAACCGTGATACGCCTCATCACGATGTCCTCTGCCCAAGTCTGTCGCCGCGTCTTAGTGCTCAACCCATGTCTATCGCGGCGTCTCTCCAATTGACAGTGCCACTGCCAGGAAGATCTCTATTGCCCACGTGCCACCCGTAGGAAGATCTCTTTTCCATCGCCAATTTGATCCACCTGGTTTTGACGGGTACATGTTCGTGCACTGGGTGATCATGGCCAGACCCCCGCTAGGGCTCTTTGTAGCCGCCATCGGTTCTTCATCCTTTGTAAAAATAATTTATGCGATCTACCTCACTCTGGAGGCTGCATAGTTCATTATAGATAGCCCAAACAATTGGGCAGGAATACAACATAGAGACCACGTATATGTCCATAATTGTATATCTAGGAGTCCTTGTCCTATACAAATTGGAAGGCAAGTCATATCAGATTACAATATGTACGTGAATTGCACGAGAAAATATCTCTAAGTTTATCACTCCCTCTCAATTATAACTTTACACAAGTTAAGATTGTTTCTACAATTTTACAACTTACTCAGGGACTGTTGCTATTTGATCATAAGCAGATATGAACTTGATATCCAACTGCCGTTACGCAACTCATTCTCTAACAAAGTGATAATCTACTTCAATGTGTTTTGTTTAGGTATGAAAATACGATTGGTAAAGAGATAAATTGCTCCAATATTATCACACCAGAGCTATGGTTGAGATATTACAAGCTTCCTTAGTAAAGTTTGAACCCAAATGACTTTTACTATGGCATTATCTAACGCATTATATCTTGCCTCAGTACTTAGATCTAAAAACAATAGCTTGAGAATTTAGAGGACTCAGTGAGAGAGCATAGGGAAATGTTTGTGGTGACAACAACCTAGAAGTCACCAACGAGAAGCTCAAAGGAGAGCTTGACTCACTGCTCTTCCCTGCAAACCTTCAATGTGTACGTCACTATGGCACAGAGGTGAGCAATGGAGGGGAGGAGATGGGAGGGTGTCTGTGCCACTATGGCACTGTGTAAGCAATGGAAGTAAGAAGATGGGAGGGAAAGGGATGTACTAGACAAGAAGGCAGCAACGGAAGAGTGAGCGAGGAGGTGCAGCGGATGATAGCATACACATGGGAGGGCAATGGCTTAGCCAATGTGAGTGGAGGGGATCAATTCTGTTAAGTGATAGATGACGACAAAGGGTGCAAAGGGCACGAGATAAGCGGATAGGATTAGATATGGAGGAGGTTGAGCACAGGAGGATTGCGTGATGAATTTGGGCCATTTGAGATCTATTGGTTCAAAGTTCATGCCTGCTAGGTGGATCCATGGTAATCACTATACTCAGTATATATTAAGTTGGATTTGGCCATCATGGTCATTTAATCTTCAAATGATTATTGATTTTGCCAATGGTCATGCTGCTCCTCGTACTCAATTCTCATCATGGTGATACATTAAATTTAAATTTAAAGTTGTTTGGAGTAGTGCGATTCTTCTCTCACTTCCTTCAACACACTTCCTTCCTTATGTCTTACACCTATTTTTATTTAATCATCTATCAGCTAGGCAGATTAACTCCAAATCTTGAGGTAAGGGCGATGACCTATTTTTCTGTCATTTGAAATCATGCATTATGTTTCCTTTACATGAAAATTTGTTGAAGTACAATGAGAATTTATCTAAAGACAATATTCCTGTAGGTATACATGAATGTATTAAGTGCATCTTAGATGAGTTTGAAAGATAAAAAAAATGTGATGTTATTTTAGACACGTGGTAATGTAATTAACTATATTGTTTCATTCATCAAAGTCAAATATATCTCATTCTATGTTTGATCATAAAATATATACTTTTTTGTTGTTTAATTTTCATTACCAAATTTTGCTGTAAAGCTAGCACGTGCATATATTATTAGTGTGCCTAGATACTCTCCCACTCAGATTGACCCCAGAAAATAAAAGAGCAAAGATGAATCCTAAAAACAAAATAGCCCAGGAAATAAAAGAGAATAGACCAATCTGATTCAATACGTGGGAAGTGAAATGGGTGAAAGCCCTGAGATTCACGGCATATAAAAAAAGGGAAAGCAGACGGTCCTCGTCTAGACAAAAATAATAAATGACATATTCTTTAGCGAAGTAAAAGAGGCCAATAACATCTCTAAGAGCATCTTCAGAAATGGTTTATTTTAGAGCATCAAAGGTTAAACATGGCAACCTATATTTTTTAAGGATTTTAAAAATAGCTTCAACTTCAACAATTACCCTCATATTTCTCTCTCTTCTATTTCAATACAAATAAATTATTTTTGCTATAGAAATTATAGATAAAAACAAAACCAATTTATTTAACATTATTTCCTTCTTTTTCACATGCAAAACGCTAGCAACCAAAATTAAGAACTAGTAACCCAAACTTAATAGAATCATACGAGTTAGAGGAGAATGGATTGACAGAGACTTTTTAAAACTAAAAAAACTTTAATGAGGGTAGTTTAATTTTTGAAGGCTTTGACAAAAAAAATAAACGGATATACCATATGTAAGCGAGCTTACAGCATTAAAGATACAGAGAAACAACCATAACTACAGGTAGGGCTTGGTGAAAGACTGCTGAGAAGAGAGAGATTTAATGGTCTACCTATTTTTGTGGGAACTCTGGTATTTTTTTTAATCTCAGTCCATAAATTATAAATAGTGGCCTTCTTGAAGCCGTCTGCTGCCTTTCGTAATTCCGTAGCCTATCCGAACACCATCTAACGGTAATTCCCCATTCCCCAATCGCTCAGCCGGAGCAGCGCCGCCTGACGCACTCGTGCAGGAGGCGGCGGCCACGGGAGGCTGACTGGGAGCAGGGAAGGAGGCCAGCCGACGCCCGGCGAGAGATCAGCGGCGCAGGTTTTCGTCGCGCACGGGACCTCAACGGCAGCACCTCCTCCTCTTTCATTCGCAGCGACGAACCATGGGGATTCTCTCCCTCTCACCTTCCCTCTCCCTCCCCTCCGCCTTGTCCACCACCTCCTTCGCTCGCAGCCCAGCCGCACTACTCCTCCGCCCGCTGGTCCCTTCCCGTTCCACCGTCGTCTGCCTCGCTGCGCCGCCCAAGGTACCCCTCCCCATCGCCTCGCCTGCGTCGCTAGGGGACGACCCTTCCAAGTGGGACCCCGCCGAGTGCGATGCCCTCCTCCGCGGCGGCGAGCAGGTGGCCTCCGTGCTTGAGGAGATGCTCAAGCTGGTACGAGTGTGTTTCTTTTACTGCCATCTATTGGGAAATTGTCCACCTAGTTGAATTGTTGATATGCTGTCTCGGTGGTCCATGGAAATGGCAATCTTTGGGATATTTTAGTTCTTGGTGGTCAATAGTTTGGTTTATTTTTGAGCTTTTCTTTAATGATGAAATGCTTTACTGTTTTATCGTTCTTTGTTGGGTGGTATATTGCAGCACTTCTTGACGATTTGTCCAATACTTTCTCCTAAATTTAGTGCACTGGTAAAATTAATTTATCCTGGGTTGCATCCTTTCACATTTTTCTTAAGTTTGAAAGATTATGGAATGTATCAAATTCTTGAACGACTATGAATGGAGCAATCTTAAATGATGAATCGAAAAATGTCCATACGCGATGTGTAACAGCAAGGTCCAATGATTGCTACCTTTGAGGATTTTAAAGTTGTAAACATTGTATTCTGCATTTTTCTTGTTTGATATATGGTTTATGTTGAGTTTCATTTCTAGTCTATCCTAATTTGCTTGGAATTGAAAGGCTTTGATGTTGTTAATTTTATTCTGTACTTTTGGTATGGACTATGTATCTGATGATGTTGTAGATGGAGGACATGGATATGGATGGCGCATTTGAACCAGTGGCTGTGGAATTGGTTGCGCAGGGAGTCATTGGGAAAAGAGTTGATGAGATGGAATCTGGCTTTCTAATGGCACTTGATTACATGATACAGCTTGCTCAGAAGGATAGTGATGATGAGGTATTGGAAAGATTTATTTTGAAATTTTGACAAAAACGATGTGAACTTAGTTGGGATCTTAAAAGGATGAATATGTTGGCTGCTCTCATGGCTTTGCTGATTGTGATGTAAAATGATCGTATTATCTAATTTACCTAGATGTCTGTCTAGCTATATTAGTAGTTGATCATATGCTCTAACCTGTGTCAGTATGCTCTTACTTTTGTTAAAATTGCTCAGTAGAGTGCCACCTAACGAGTATGTAAGTAAAATCTTCTGGAATATATCTTGGGGAGTGCATTGTAGCAACATAATAACTGTGATGTATGCACGAACTTATCTGTATTAACTTGTTATAAGTGGGGTTAGGGTCCTTAGTGATCTGTATCTCCTTGTTGAATTGCTCATTATTGAAGACTTGATGTTCTTGATAACATCCTTGAAAAACACATTGTGGCAACAAAAATAATGATTCGATAACAGATATTCAAATGCATGCCTATACGATCAGACTAATTATTCTCATGTCATATGCCTTGACCTGTTTTCGATGCTGTCTACTTGCTTTACGCATCAATTTTTTTTGGTGGTAGCGTAAATCTCTCCTTGAGGTAGTCAAGCAGACAGTGTTGGACCATCTCACAAAAAAATGCCCTCCACATGTAAGTCCTATTTCTACCGTGGGTAATTTACCTTTCTCAGAACATCAAACCCTATCAGTAGTCATAATCATGCTCTTTGACCAGTCTACCTATTTTTATGATTTATAAACCAGGTTCAAGTGGTTGGACTTCTTTGCCAGACTGAAAAGAAAGATAGCAGACATGAATTACTACGTCGTGTAGCTGCTGGTGGAGGTGTGTTTAAAAATGATAAAGGCCTTAAGTGCCAGATTCCAGGAGCCAATCTTAATGACATTGCGAACCAGGCAGATGATCTATTGGAGGTAAGATGAAGTGTATTAATACAATTGTACATCTTAATGATCTTAGATGATGTTTTGGATTCTACATGACTTGTTCAATTTAGAGTAAATTTCATTCGTTGTGCTACAACTTGTGAGTGGTGATTACATTTTAGTCACTGTTCTTGGAAACTGCACAATTCTGTCATGCAAGTTTATTTGGTGGAAACAGATGAAGTCTGTAAGCAAACTTAGCAAACCCTAGTGTTTTGAATGTCATGTAGGCACAGGGGACACTTGAGTATGTTGGCCACTAAGACTTTTTTTTTGGCTATGTTCCTGGATCTACTTCAGTTCCATCTGGGTATTTCACCATTGTCTTTGTATAATGGCTGATGGTTGTGGTTTGTTGAACCTTGTTATCATTGTTGCTGGTTTAATTGCAGCATTAATGCAATGGTATGTCACATACCTTAAACAGTTTGTGTACAATGCAATGAGAGTTTTTCTACCCTTCAAGAGAGAACTAATGGCCTAATACTTTTCATTACTCATTGGTACATATCATAGTTATAAGAAACGGGGTCAATGGCAATGTTCCTCGACCCAGGAATGTCGCCCTGTCCTGGCAACACAGAGATATTTTTGTCCCCACCTTGTAAAATCTCTCGCAAATAGTGTACCACGTTTCTCAACTCTGTCTCTCGATCCCATCGATCCGGGAACTTTGTGACTATGGTACATATCATTCTATCATTTGCCTCATGATTACTCTGTAACTTCTGTAATTGTTTTCTGTGATGTGCACAATAGCTTTTCTCCATAACTGTGGGCATGGTTATGAATGTTTGCCAATAATTCTTCTGAACTATGGAACATTAATTGTCAATAGATTATTCTGACCTACCTTTTAATAATATTGCAGTCAATGGAAGCGAGGCCCACAATTCCTGATCGAAAGCTTCTTGCTAGACTAGTTATAGTAAGAGAGGAAGCTCGAAATATGATGGGAGGTGGCCTGTTAGATGAAAGAAATGACCGTGGTCTCACTACGCTTCCTGAGGCAGAGGTATTGTTTGCACTTGTTGGGACTTATGAAATTACATTGTTAGGATCTTTACCCATCTAGTTGTATACGTAGAACATCCTTTTGTAACATCTATGAGTACCAAAGGTCATTCCCCTTTGATTCTACTGATCTGACATAATAAAGGACATTGTTATATTTTCATATTCCTTGCATATTTATTTTATTATGGCACAATTCAGTAATTTGTGAAGCATTAATATTTTCAATTGGATACTAACTAATAATCAGTGATACACAGTTATTGAATCCATGCTTTTTTTTTTTGGGGGGGGGGGGGGGTACCATGTGACCTGAATGAACAGGTGAACTTTTTGAGCAAGCTGGTTGCTCTCAAACCTGGGAAAGCATTGGAGAGGATGATCAAGGATGTTATGCATGGCAAGGCAGAAGGTGCTGATAACATTGAAAATGCAAATGCTGGACCAAATTCTAAACTAGAGCCTCAAACTGGGATATCTGGAAGGGTAATCTTTGATTCAAGACATGCATCGCTGTCATCTTCACAAATCAAAATATTTTTGCATTACATAGATTGTTGACTGCACATGTTTGCATGAATACAGGGAAGTGTGACAGGCCTCAAGCCACGACCAGTCCGTCCAGGAATGTTCCTAGAGACAGTCTCTAAGGTATTATGATAATATGGATAAAATGCATTTCTCATAAATGAACATGCTTACTCCTTTTAAGTGTGTGGTTTAATTCTTTTCAATGGGTGGTAAGGTTCTAGGTGGCATATATGCAAATAACATATCTGGCATTACAGCACAACATCTAGAATGGGTGAGCTACTGGGTTTGTTCTCTTTAACAACTAAGTCCACTCGTCTGGAAGGGGGAAAGTGATGTGGTTTGCCCATATTTTCCTGTTGTAGGTACATCAAACAACACTAAAGATTCTTCAGGAAATGGCCTTCTAATGGTTTTGTCTGGAGGACATTCACTGCTTTCTGCAAATGTATGGACTACCTGGATTCTTGGCCCTTTTAAGATTATGATATTAAAGCCTTCTGCACTCAAGGATGATGATACTTCATGGTATGGACCTTATTCTAGCTGAATAAGATATTGGTTGTCTTTGACCAGTGATTATCAGATTTTGGAGGAACTTATGTGGTTAGTACTAATCTAGGCAAGAATAGAAACAGAAAAAATGATGACTTCCCATGCAATGGCCAACAGTGGAAAACTAGAAGCTTGCAAAAGCAAATAGTCAAATGGATAGTGATATTTAGTTTAGCTTCCTACAATGGTTACTGAGAGAGTTTAGCTTACTTTGAGTGAAAAAAAAGTTAGCCTTAGATCTAGCGTGATATATAAATCCTTTGAAGCATTTGAAGGATTTACTGTATCTCTTAATATATTTGAAAATTTTGTTTTACATCTGTAAAATTTATGCTATGGTATCACAAAATTATAGATTTACCAATGAATTTTATCGCTGTACTACAGATTTTAGGCATTAGATTATAGCATTGTTCTTTTTAAATCCATAGTTTTCAGATAGAGTTGTCGCTAAATTTGCAGTTTTGCCAAAGTATGGCTTAAATCTCTAGTTTTGTGCTTAATTGAATTCTAAATCAATAGTTTCGCACTACTCTTGACTTAAATTGGTGAGTTTGTAATAATTTGTTGGAAAGATCTATAGTTTTATGATAATTTGGTCGAAATGTCTGTAATGTTGATAATACAACAAGAGGTGATATTGTTAACGCCAAAATCTGGACGATCCGATGGTGTTAAATTCGATCGGCTTAGAGGTCCGATGGAGAGTTTAATGTAGTCATCGGCCGATGGAGATACTGAGACAAAGCCGATCGGAACTGCAGAAAAGCCAATCAGATTAGTAGAAGATTGGATCGCCTTGAAGACAGGGGATTATCCAATCGGGGTCAGGTCTGAGAAGCCTGAGGAAAGAAAGGAAAAGGATTGGCTTGAGTAAAAGAAGGTCCGATAGCTACAGTGGAGAAGCCGATCAGATTACAGCAAAGGAAGACTCGGTTACAAATTGAAAGATTATTCAGATGAAACTGGGTTTGCGGAAGAGCCATGGACTCTACGGCAGGATGTTTGTTTTTGTGAATTGTAACCTTACTTAATTAGAAAGGTTTAGCTGGTTAGTTAACTTCTTTAGAAATATTTTCCTTTGTTCTTACTAGGAAAAATGTCCGATGGTCGTAGACGGGTTGGACTCTGTCTGTAGATCCAGGGTATAAATATAGACCCCCTGAAAACATGTAAAAGATCCCTCGATCAATATATAATCTCGGCGGATCGCCACCCTAGTTCATCTAGGTTATACTGGTGGGTTCTGGCTCTTGACGCGGGGCTGCATCGGTTAAGTCCGATCTCCGGCGAAGGGGTAAATCTCGTCACCATCCCGATATGTCCTGCTCTGTCTGAAGCTGCATCGGTTAGTTCTGATCTCTTAGGCCAATCAGACGTATCGCATCATGTCCGTGTTGGACCTATCGGCCTGTTAAGCTCCCTCTGCCGTCGTCAATCTCGTGCTGCATCGGTTAGGTTCGATCAATGGGGCTGCCGACGGTAGATCTTCTGCACGGCGTATCGTCGGAGTGCTAGCCGATGAGTTATCCATGCTCTGAGCTTCACGCCCAGCGCATCGGCTCCTCGGCCAATACGCATCAGCCTTCAGAGGTGTCTCTTGACGCGTAATGCCGAGCGTATCGGTCTCCTAGCCGATACGCACCCGCCTTCAGAGAGGCGTCCCCTCATCGGCTTAGCTAGCCAATGGGTTCGTTCCTATCCTTGCTATGGCATAGCCGATCCGGCGTCCTCCGTATCATCGCCGCTGGCCCTGGCCTCGTATTGTCTCGGTTAGGTCCGATCTTCGAGGTTTGGTGTCGATGGCACTGTTATGGTGGGCGACGGGTCTCGTGCTGTCATATCCGGAGCGGCATCGGTTTTGCAGCCCGTGCCTTATACTATTTCTTGTCTAGGCCGCATGCGCCTTCATCGGTTTTTCCAACCGATGAATCACTGTTCGGCTATCCGGAGGGATCCTGTGCGCCTAACTATCTCCTGAGTACATCCTGTTCCTCCATCGGCTATGCGGTCGATCCCTCGTCGACACCTGTCCACATCGGCTCCATAGCCGATCGAAGAGCATCCCGATCCTATCGGCAACTAGCCGATAGCGAGCGCCTATATCGGACCCGCTCGTCTCACTTCCTTGTCAATTACAGGGTCAAATTGACTGGCACGCCCACACCCGTACGGACGAGCCGGAGCCGATCGAACCCCACGGTGCTTGGCGCGCGCACCTCAAGCCACGCAGAAAAAGCCGATCGGCCTGCATTGGAGCTAAGCAGACCTCTCAGGTAATCTGTCGTGTTCGCGCCGCGTCCGCCGTGCTTCGGTGCGAACATTCTCTTTTGGCACGCCTAGTGGGACCCGAAGGTTTCATTCATCGGTTGATAAGGACCGTACTTTATTCATCGGCCGATCGGGTAGAAATCTTCATTCATTAGCCGATTGGACTGGATTCAACGGCTGGAGAAACCTGAAAACCGTTCATCGGCTGAAGATCCTTCATTTGCTGATGATATAATTTCATTCATCAACCAGCGGGACTCTACAAGTGCCTGATTGGAAGTCAGATTTTTCTCATCAACCTAGAAGCATCTTGTTGTCAATATGTCTGAAGAAAAGGTGGATTCCAAGACATTCATCTGAAGATGAAGCCGATGAGGAGATTACAATTCCAATTACCATGGAGGATTTGAATAAAGACCAGAGGCGGCATATAGAGCAAAATATGGATAACTTTCAGAAGCTCTGTTTGGAATCCTTCAGTATGACTAAACAAAGACCGATTAAAAAAGCACAATTACTAAAATGTGTTTTGATGAAGGAATTAGGCCATTCATCACCTGTGAATTCTTTCAAGCCGTTGCAAGAGATGTTCAACAAATCATTTTATTAAGCATTCAGTAATCCATCAGGAGTATGGATGGATACACTACAGGATCTGATCAAGAAGACGATACAAGAGTCATCGGCTCAAGAGACTGATCAAGATCATGTGCCTTTGCCGATAGAGACGGAGAAAACTTGGCAAAACGAGGATCTATCGGCAAATACGTATCCACCAATATAAGATCGATTCGGGGCACAACGGCAGGAGGTACCTCCAGAATTTTTTCAGAGAAATCATTATGGAGAATATCACAAGCAGAATTGGGTACCATATCCACCTCCACATGATCAGGAAGATAATTTAAGAGAGAAGTGGCTAACTAGGATTGTGGACACGATGGAAGAGCAATTTGGTATCAAGCCCAAAGGTCAAACAGTTATGTATCGGCACCCATATTCAGAATAGTTTAACAGAGTTCCACTACCTCGCCGATACACGATACCAGATTTCTCAATATTCTCAGGAAAAGACAATATATCTACATTAGAACACATTAGCCGATTCTTAGCATAGTGTGGAGAAGCATCGGCTGAGAAAGCTCTCAGAGTCCATTTTTTTCCTTTATCCCTCTCTGGATCGGCCTTCGCATGGTTTTCTTCGTTACCATTGAGCTCGATTGAAGGATGGGCCGATCTAGAGCAACAGTTCCATAGACATTTCTGTAGTGGGATTTAAGAAACGAGACTGTCAGATTGACATCGGTTAAATAGAGGCCTAATGAGTCAGTTCTGGAATACATCAAACGTTTCCAGGACATTAGAAACCGATATTATAGTCTTGTTCTGAGCGATGAACAATTAGCCGATTTGGCCTTCCAGGGGTTATCGAGTCGTATCAGATGGAAATTTTCTATCCAAGAGTTCGACAATTTAACACATCTGACGCATATGATATCGGCTTACGAGAGACGATTATCCAGAAAAGAGGAGATGCCGATACATTGGAAGTTACCGATTGGGTCTTGGGATGACAAGTCTAGAAAACGGTCACCCAATCGGGAAGACATCTAAATCAGCTGAGTATAGCCGATTTCTCCTTTTCAAGACAGACGAGTTCTCAGGATTGATATTGGCTAGTGATACTGTTTGTGTAAATCGGCTGAGGCGTAGTCGATTCCTAATGTACGGAAGCCGATATGATTATATCGGTTACGGATGGCCGATATCGTTTAAGACGTCGTCGTCAGGGAAAATATAAATACACGACTTTTGTTGATCAAGCTGATTGAAATCTATTGCAAAAGTTAATGTTCAGAATGACATCTGGATTTCCGAGGCTAAAGTTTTACAGGAATTTCTTAATGGCCTCAATCGCGCGCAGACGGATTTGATCTATATCGTTGATGGCGTGGATGTCATCCTCGTCTGATCCGGGGATAGTCTTCAGGTTCCTGTGCCGGCGAATTGCAAGCCGCACTTTGTCTGCTACCTTGGCCTCTTGGTCTTGGATCGATTTTGGTAGGCCGATGAGATGAGACTCGGTGGAGTTGATGTCTTCAAGAACCTTGTCAAGTTCCGCCATCAAATCGGCTTCTCGTTTCTTCAAGAGGTCAAGCTTGGAGTTGGTATGTTGAAGGTCAGCTGATATTTCATCAAGCTTCTTCTTTTCATCTTGGGCAGTCAGCCGATCGTTGTGAGCCAGATGGCTTTGCTCAGCGCGATCGGCTATGCGTCGTCTTGATGCGGTCAGCTGGGTCGTTTGGAATTCCAAGAAGGCAGCAGGCGTGAGTGCGTCCGACAGTTCCGTAGGCAGAAGGTGTTCAATTTCCGCAAGTCTTCCCCAGATCGGCCCACAATCTTCCACCAGCGTGTCAATCGGAACTTCTAGCCGATGCATAATATCTGACAACTGCTCACGTGCATCGGCCAGCAAAAATGGTTCGATCGCTGTGCTAGTGGCTGAGTCTTCCTCTGCTTCCAGGTATTTGCCGATTTCGAAGGAGAATAGATCGGCTAATGACTGCATTACAATATTAGCAAATATGGAGATCATGAGTCAAGAGAAATGACATGTATGATGGGCGTACCTGAGAGACAGTGGGAGCAGTTCTTATTCGGGTGTTAGTTTGATGTGGGGCAGTTTGAGTGAATACCAAAACTTCTGAGGATACCATCGACTCAGCCCGAGTAACAGGGTCCGGCGTTTGAACTTTAGGAGCCGATGTTTCAGGCTGCAAAGCGAAGGTGTCAGGATAAAAACAAAGGCAATAAAGAATTGATGCTGACACATACCAATGGAGATGTGGAAGAAGTCGGAATTGCCGCAGGAGAAGGGCTTTGCGAGGCCGATGCAATGATGACAACATCGGCGTCGGGTTTCTGTTTCTTAGAAACCGTCCGAATAGCCGGTTTCTTGCGCTTCAGCCCTGATACTTGTGACACTCGGAGGAGAGCCGATGGAGGTGGACCACTTTGCCCAAGGAGGGATCTGGTCGATGGAGGTTGATAGATAATCGGCAGACCACTTACGCTGGTCAAAGGTGCATCTTTGTTGCCAGCCTGTGGAATCACAGGAATCAAGACAGCTGAAATTCAATACGATGAAGAAAAAGGAGAAAGATTACCTCTTTATCGGATTCCACGTAGTCGGGGTTGAGGCGAAGGCAGTAATGTTCAGCCGATAAACTATACAGGTGCCTTCTCCATTCTAACCACCATCGAGCAAAGATTATGGTATTGGATATACAGGGCTTGAAGGTAGAGATAGTCGCTAAGGACGAGCTCGATGTTATCGAACTAAGTCGGTCGTACACCAAGCCGCTTTTCACTTCTCCGCGGGCTCGGAGCTTGCCGATGAAGAACAAGTCGATGGGGAGTTGGCCGAAGCCCAACTGACGAGCACTAACCGAAGGATAGTAGAATTCGTATGATAGATGTTGGGATCGGCCCATTGAAAATCCGATCGGTAGAAGACAAGGAGTTATGGAGGATAAAAAGATTGTCTTCGATTCTTCATCGGCTAAGACATTCATCGGATGAAACCTGGAAGACATTTGAAAGGACGAGTCATCCTCGTACGCGAACTAGATGGTAACCTCTTTAATAAAGCCGTAATAGAAACACTTGAACCACCGGCTGAGTTCGAGGGGGGTCATTTTGCTTCCAGGAAGAGCCGATGAAGCTTCACCCAGAGATATGCATCGGCGTCGGCTAGCCTCATTTTCTTCTAGATAGTCAGTCGGGTATGTGATGGAAGAGAAAGGGGGCCTGACGATGACTCTGAAGGTGTAGACGTTCAACCAGAGTTGTATAAGCCACAAGGGTCCGCTGATATGTCCGACTAGTTAACCTGTCGATAGCTTGGTCGCAACTTGATGGAGCAATTGATAAGTACCTCCAAGAAGATATTGCCCCAGGGGGATTTGGTGGTGATCGGCCAGGAGCTCTGCCAGATATTGCATATTGGTTGTTGGACCAAGAGTCGAACCACTAAAGACGAATCGTTCCAACCAAAGATTCAAGAACGATACATGTTTACGTCCATCGACTGAGCCGGAGGATTTTTTATGCAGGGAGATATACTTATCCAACCTCCAATGTTTTTGGTGTTTAGCCAATGTGTGGGTTTGAATCTGAGATTGAACAGATTTATGTAGTGGGTGGTGTTGAGACAGATCAACATAGTAACATCTATCAAGGTGGGGGTCATCGGCCCATGTTCGAACATGAAGACATTTAAGATGTTCGACCAGAAGTAAGAAGCCGATGCAAGCAGAGGTTCGTTTCTTTCCATATCGGCTAAGTAAAGGTTGATGTAATGGTCTATTTCCAAATCCTTTCAGAAAGACTTTTTGGAGGCGGAAACCCTAAAATACTAGTTCCTCTATTCCGGGAGTTTGCTAGGCCAGGATCTGAAGCTATTAGCACAATCGGTGATTGCCATGGATGAGTGCTTAAACGGGATCATTTCTGTTTCAGAGTTGATGAAATCAGTCGGATCCTCGCTACCCATAGGGCCAAGAAAGAAGTGACCAGGGCGGTCGAAAATTGGAATAGCAATCTGAATCTGACTCTTGAGATCCTACAGAAACCAGAACCCGACTACTGATGAGAAATCGGGATGGGGAAGATTCGTGCAAAACATAGGATGAAATAGCATATAATAGTTATCTTAGGGATTACATGTGTAGAAGCCATTGCACAAATAAAGGACTAGTAGCTGATGAAGAAATCTGCGAGAGTTCGCCTTCAGTCTTCGGAGCCTGTTGAGATTCGCGGAAGTTCGCCTTTGGAGATTTACGGTTGTCTGTGGAGCTCGTCGATGCTTGGGGGCTTTTGATGAGAAGAAGTGTGTGGAAGAAGGCCGAGGCGGAGATGTATTTTATAGAGGCGGAGCGACCTAGGCAGAGACCTGAGCCGATTAATGCGGGTTTTAATGGGTCACCCTAGTTTGCGGAGATTTCTAACGGCTCAAAATTTCGTAGTCTGTTGGCAAACTCCGAAATTGGGGGGCATGTGTTAACGCCAAAATCTAGACGATCCGATAATGCTAAAGCCGATCGGCTGAGAGGTCCGATGGAGAGTTTAATGCAGTTATCGGCCGATGGAGATATTGAGACAAAGCTGATCGGAACTGTAGAAAAGCCAATCAGATTAGTAGAAGATTGGATCGGTTTGAAGACAGGGGATTATCCAATCGGGGTCAGGTTCGAGATGCCCGAGGAAAGAAAGGCAAAGGATCGGCTTGAGTAAAAAAAGGTTCGATAGCTATAGTACAGAAACCGATCAGGTTGCAGCGAAAGAAGATTCGGTTATAAATTGAAAGATTATTCAGATAAAACCAGATTTGCGGAAGAGCCGTGGACTCCATAGTATGATGTTTGTTTTTGTGAATTGTAACCTTACTTAATTAGGAAGGTTTAACTGGTTAGTTAACTTCTTAGGAATATTTTCCTTTGTTCTTACTAGGAAATAATGTTCGATGGTCGTAGACGCGTCAGACTCTGTCTGTAAATCCAGGGTATAAATATAGACACCCTGAAAACAAGTAAAAGATTCATCGATCAATATACAATCTCGGTGCATCGCCACCCTAGTTCATCTAGGTTTTACCGGTGGGTTCTGGCTCTCGACGTGAGGTTGCATCGGTTAAGTCCGATCTCCGGCGAAGGGGTAAGTCCCGCCACCATCTCGATATGTCCTGCTCTGTCTGAGGCTGAATCGGTTAGGTCCGATCTCTTAGGCCGATCAAATGTATCGCATCACGTCCGTGCTGGACCTATCAGCCTGTTAAGCTCCCTCTGCCGTCGTCAATCTCTTGCTGCATCGGTTAGATTCGACCTACGAGGCTGTCGACGGTAGATCAAGCTTTAGCCCTATAGTCTTCTGTACGGCGTATCATCGAAGTGCTAGCCGATGAGTTATCCATGCTCTAAGCTTCACGTCCAGCGCATCGGCCCCTCGGCCGATACGCATCAGCCTTCAGAGGTGTCCCTTGACACGTAACGCCAAGCGTATCGGTCTCCCAGCCGATACGCACCTGCCTTCAGAGAGGTGTCCCCTTATCAGCTCAGCTAGCCGATGGGTTAGTTTCTATCCTTGCTACGTCATAGTCGATCCGGCGTCCTCCGTATCATTGCCGCTGGCCCCGGCCTCGTACTGTCTCGGTTAGGTCCGATCTTCGAGGTTCGGTATCGATGACGCTGTCACGGTGGGCGACGGGTCTTGTGCTGTCATATCCGGAGCGGCATCGGCTTTGCAGTCCGTGCCTTCTTATACTATTCCTTGCCTAGGCCGCATGCGTCTTCATCGGTTTTTCTAGCCGATGAATCACTGTTCAGCTATTTGAAGGGTTTCTATGCGCCTAGCTATCTCCTAAGTACATCCTGATTCCTCCATTGGCTCTGCGGTTGATCTCTCGTCGATACCTGTCCATATTGGCTCTCCAGCCGATCAAAGAGAATTTCGATCCTATCGGCAGCCAGCCGATAGCGAGCGTCTGTATCGGACCCGCTCGTCTCACTTCCTTGTCAATTGCAGGGTTAAATTGACTGGCACGCTCGCACCCGTACGGACGCGCCGAAGCCGATCGAACCCCACGGTCCTTGGCACGCGCACCTCAAGCCACGCAGAAAATTCCGAGCGGTCTACACTGGAGTTAAGCAAACCTTCTAGGTGATCCGGCGTGTTCACGCCACGTACGCCGTGCCTCGGCGCGAACAGATATGCATAATGAGTTTTATTGGAAAATAATGTACAGTGGATAGGGAACTAATGAGACTACACAGACAATTCTTAAAAATATATAAAGTAGGCTTGGACTCACCCTATGTAAAACTAGGCAAAATATTTGCAGAATTCAAATTTCCAAGATTGTGGATGTTGTACTGTACTGTGGAATAGACAAGTTAGCTAGATGAATTGTTACAAACTCCAGTAGCTTTCCACTTTAATAAATATGCTCTAACCTAGCTATTAGTTCCACAAATTTAAAAAATGGAATATAGAACCGCATTAAAAAACATAATATAGTATCAAACATGTAGTAAATGTGACATGATTTTCAGCATTACTCTATCCTTAGCATTGTTCAATCTCCAGTATCTGCAATTGCTATAGCAAATGCACAAATGGGAGTTCAGGAGGGCAGTCAATCTACGTTCCTGAATGCTTTTTTTAGTGGTAGTCTCTCTCTCTTTTTTCCCCCTTCTTTCCGGAGGGTTACAACTCTGTATGGGAGTGATATAAGCTGGGATTCCAGCCTATTCCTCAGTTTGTGGTTAAATCACCCATCTCATAGTTGGTAAATTTGTGGGTTCCATTCTGTTAGGAACATAGAGTCTTTTACATACATAGGTTAGAGTCCTTTTGCTATACACACTCTGGTACTCCTATATATTGCCTCCTTGGAGCTATTATTCAATATGCAAGCTATATCCATAACACATTCATGCTGGATGGACGTGAACTTAATCCATTAGAACTGGCTATCTATCCATGTAATGTCATAACATAGGTAGTATTGATCAAAATACTGTTTCAACCACATGTGTATACTAGGTAAATGATCTAAAATTCCTTTCTATCAGAAAATGTAGTTGGGCTGGATAGCCTAAACCTTATTGCAATAGATAGGGTCAGCCGGGACAGGGACAGGATCCCAACCTGGGGTTGGCTGGGACAGGGACAGGATCTCAACCTGGGCTCCAATAGGTCCTTGTTTAAATCATTCCCCAGAAGTAGTAGGTCAAGGGAAAATCAAGTATGAAAGAAATCTCATTGTATACCTCCATTCAGCAAGATTGCATGGTAGGCATATGATCAACCAATAATTCTTGGAAACTCACCTTTATCTTTTGAAAAGATGACGAATATTATTTAGAGACTCCTCTAAAATCAAAGGTTATACTTAAAAAGAAATCTTCTCTACATCAAAAGAATGTAAGGGTGATGCGGATTCTCTGCAGTTAAGTGGGAACCGATGTCTGCTTCAATCTGTAACTGTAGGTGGCAAGTGTTAATATTTATGCCCTTCTTTTCCTGACTTTTGTAAGCATAGATGTTTCTCAAGTCTAATCCATGGATTTATCTATATGGTGCCAGTGACCAATGACGTCAATTAGGTCCTATATGCCAGCCAGATGTTCTATGAAATGCTCAGAAAGCTTCTGTTCTTCTGTTTTTCAGTTGCACTAAATTTCATAGCAACTCGTCTACCATTACACAGTTTTTGTGTTCTTGTCTTTCTGCATGTTGGATGAGCTGAAAGAGCGATACAGAAGAAGTCTACCACCAAGTGAGTTGAGATGTATATTAGTATTTGTTTATCACAAAAGTACACTTTGTTGCTGCCTTGGTAGTCCAATTAATTTTATTTCATATTGCTTACATTATTTTAGAGCAAAAATATTTCTTTAAGGTGATTTCTGTAGGTCCTACAAGCAAGACAATAGGTTGTTTTGTTTGTAGTAATCTCAGTCGTGTGTGATGAACCAACGGCAAGTATGATGTCCTTTTAGTGAAACAGTTGTCTTCAGCATCCGTATGTTCATATTTAGCTATTTAGTTTCTTGTACTTCGAGAGTACGTATTGACCGCCTGTAATGTGTTTTGTTCACATTCTCACTTTATTTTGTACCATGGCATATCAAATGATGCCTATCTGACAATATCTATACACTTTGCTGGTCTGCTGTTAGTGAAGTATTTAGTTTTACCATGGTTTTGTTCCAGTAGTTGACTTTATGTGGATATGAATGACCTACTTCGTGCAATATTTACTACATTTATAATCCATTTGTTTCTGTATAGTAATAATTTGTCATCCTAGTTAACCTTTTCTTGTTTATCTGTTTTAAATTAAGAAGAGAAAGGAGTTGACCCACTTAGTGGGGAAACATGCCCAAAATCATGCAATTGCATAGTTA
Organism: Oryza coarctata; assembly: GCA_030770085.1. Taxonomy (NCBI): domain Eukaryota; kingdom Viridiplantae; phylum Streptophyta; class Magnoliopsida; order Poales; family Poaceae; genus Oryza; species Oryza coarctata. The sequence goes on along the minus strand of CM061483.1, from coordinate 7,366,480 downwards.
ATTAAGAAGAACTGACGAAATCCACACGGAGAGCAGAAAAAAAGAAGAAAATAAAGGTGGCACCACAACTGAGACCCGACACAAGTAGCTACAACTACTTACAATAAAAAGGTGAGTCATCTACCTACCTACCCCTCCACCTCCACTCTCCCTCTCCACTTCGTGTGCAGTTTCTCCGCCTCCCGGAGGAAGAAAGAGTAACCCATCTAGCCGTCTCCAGTAACGTGGGTCTAGTAACACTCGTGGCCTACCAATTGCATAGCTCATGAAAACAATTAATTTCTATAAAGTTTAATATATATTCAGTGCAATGCACAGTCGTAAGATTCCTTGTGACAAAAAGTAGAAAAGGGTTATTTTAAAGGCATGGTGCATGCAACTGATGTGTCTAAAAGAAATACCATAACATTATATTAATAAACGGAACAAACAGTAGGGAATCATTAAGATTAGATTAGTAGCTTTGCTAGGAGCTTTGGAGCAGACTGACGAATTGGTTAACAGTATAACTAGGGAATCTATTGAAAAATACCGACTTCTTACTGGTTGATTTTGTTTTCTTAAACATGTGATTTTTTTTATTTGTTGAACTTTTTTATTATTAAAAACTTATTTCTAAATCTAAATATCTTAGTCACGTTAGCCTAACGGGTGTGATAGGATATTACTGCTACGCCAATCTAGTTAATATAGCAGCATTGTCTTACCATGTCTATCAATCAAATTGGCATAGTAGGATAATACTGTCATATCGACTTAGTATTTGTCATATTAGATGAACTGATGTGGTCAGATTTTACAAATAAGTCTTCTTATTTTTAAAATTAAAAAAATAAAAAAAGGTTCAAAAAACAAAAAAGTTCCCAACATGTTCAGCTAATTACAACGGCGACAACGCCAGTGAAGATTTGAAGGCCATTATGTGGTCATGTCAGTATTGCTTTATGTGAGACTTGTTAGGTTTTGGTGGGTTTATCCGGTCTACTCTATTACTGTCTTTTCCAGGGTGCCGCTTACGATACATAATGAGCTTAGATGGTAGAAAACTATTTATAGACTCTATTTCTAGATATATTTTATATATGTTTTTAGTACACCATTATACTTTTGAATCATGTTACCAACCATGATCATATGTTACAATCATATTTTATATGGATTTAATTCTAATATAAACATGTGGGTTAACAACTTATAGAGCCAAACTTAGCTATTCTACCATATACTGTACTCAGATAAAACATGTACGCATATATAAATTCCAGTGAAGTATAACCCTATTAATTTCTCTATTGTATTCTAGCTAAGGTCAGGTCGTGTCTATAACATAGCGTACATAATACATTCCAAAGCAAAAGAATAAGGAATGCCTTGCATTCTTCCTTTTTCCTGACATAATTCCTCACTGAGTTTAGTTCTAAATAGTTGCATTAAAAGTTTTGCAATCTTCCATAGAAAATTGTTTTAAAACACGTAGAAGGTATGCCTTTTGAGACAACAAATTTCGATCACTATTTATTTCCACTCAACAAATAGAAAGCTTCCCTCATGTCTTTCATATCAAATGTAGAAGATAGCCAAGATTTAACTTCTGTCAATGTAATATTAGAAACAATAAGAATATCATCAACACAAGGTTAAAAAAGATATCATCAACTTAGAGATTAATACAAAATTACCATCAGTAACTTTTGTATAAATGCAATGATCAAACCATATGCGTGATAGCATTATCAAAAATAATATACCATTGATGTGAAGTTTGTTTATGACCATAAAATGATATATTCAATTTGCAAACCCTATTTTTATTTCCTTTTTCTCTCAAACCTTCCAGATGTACATTATAAATTTCCTCTTCCAAATGACCATTAATAAAAGCAGTTTTAACGTTAATTTGGTGGACTTCAAGATCATAATAAGCTGTTAAAGTAGTAATGATACGAATCAGAGGGTATAAGGCTACCTAATCAATTACTAGCAAAGCCGTTCTTAACCTCGCTCAACCAGCTCAAAGGACATGTGCATCCTCACATTCCCTTGACCGACGTCACATTAATCCCTGTCACACGCATGCATGCCGCATATGTACAAGTATAGAACGCACGTGCATTCTATAGGAGTGGCCGATATTTTTGTGAGTTAAAAGTAACTACAATTTAATAAAAAATGTTGATGATCGAACTACAACTTATTGTATTGCGTCTTAGTGATACATACATCTTTACATCGATATTGATCTTATTGATACAAATTGATCTTATTATTATGAGCAAATCAAAACAATCAATAACAAGATAAAAAGTAATTTGATATTGTAAATAGGAAATGCATACACAAAATAAGTTAGTGTTCCATAACAAGAAAAACAACTATCTTACCAATCATGGCTTTAATCTAAACAAAATAAGTAACTAACTGAATGACTAACAGACCTGAAGTTATGCTCCACTAGGTTTAGGGAACACATAACATGAGCTTTTTGAGCTAGAGTTCTAAATGAAGTTATAAAACTAAAGACTCAGGATAGGTGGTGCATCACTTTGTTTATTCATTTGTGACCAACCGAGACAGAATTTGGAGATAAGGCAATATCAGATGAAAAGGTGACTCCGAAAGCTTTCCACCACTCATAGGTTGGAACTGAAACTCATGCAAATTTAGCGGTCAATTGAAATTGAAATTAGTGTTGTCTTGGTATTGCAGAACTTGGACATCTTTATCTCATTGTCTTCTTAGTAACATAAGATGTGAGCAACAGTTATCATGGCTATATCACACTTGCATGCTTCTATATTGCCCAATTTGATTCTAGATTGTGGATTGTGTGGAGCTTTATATTTGCTTCTTGTAATGCAGCATCAAACCAGAGATAGAACTCTACCTAGGCAAGTTTCCACCCAATCAGGTGAGAAATAAAGGAATCGGCAGATGTATAGAGTAATACGAACATCATATTGACGTAACATTTTGAGGTTGCTTCCAAAAAAGGTACGGTTTTAGCACAAATAGTAACAACCATTAAACCATCTAACCTACCATGTCTATTTATAACTGGGTAGGGATGATCACATCCTCAATATGGGAATAGTAAAGGGAGGTGCCACATCAATTGAACAAGAAAAATAACAATAGAATTGGAAGAAACAATATAACTTGTCCCAAGCAAGAAGGTTAGAGCTTACGGACAACCTCAAATTGCCACCAGTACACAACACAAGTAAAGAACAGTCAGGCATAAGACAAGAACACCATCAGCATCTTGTGTGTGAGAGAGGAAGGAGCCCAGGAGATGGATTCATATAAGAGAATTAGATCTTATCACAATCTCAATTAACGTACAGCAACAATGGAGGAACAAGTATTAGTGCCTTTTGTATGGGAGGAAGTTGAGGAAGTTGCATGCCCACAGATGAGAGGGAGGGGAGGAAGAGAAAGCTTCAACTGTTCTGTAGAGGACTTTAGAGGAGCGCCGGTGGTATCAAATCCTTAGGTCATGAAATTGCGAACATGTCCAAATCAACAAGAAGCATATTTCGAGCTGAGAAAACTTGATTCTTACGGAGGCCGGAGGAGCAATCAATGAATTGAGGTAGCAGCCGGCCGGTGCCCCCAACATCACTGGGGCAGACTATTTGTCTATGGATTTGGGTAGTGATGGAGCTGAAATGCTAAATGATTGACTGAGGTGGGTGCTTTCTGAAAATTTTAATCATTACAGCGTGGACAAATCTTTGATGTAAACTTTATATACAACGGTAGTTTTCACAACCAACGGAGTTTGCACATATCTTCTCAAACGTAGTTTCCATTTACAAAGTAATTAATTACTCATCCATGAAAAAAGCACATTAGCGCACCAACATCAGACATCTTCATCTGGCATACCACTCAACACTCAATACTACATATATAGCTACTCCACACTCAGTAGTCACTATTACATATATAGCTGCACATACACAAGGCCACACTATACTCACAGAAACCCGCACACATTTCACATATTGATGAGCACTTAGCCGGGTCACACACCAAGCCGACCTGCAAAACAAGACGCCACGTATGTCACCATAGCTCGCATCTAGGCGGTGATGGCTTCCGCCAGCGTCGTCTCCTCGGCGTTGGCGGCAGCTGGGTCAATGGCAGGCGTCTCCGAGTCATCTGACTTGGCTTCCTCGGTGGGCTCTGGCTCAGCAGCCTCTGGCTCGGTTGCAGGCTGCTCAGCGGTGGCTTCCTTTTCCTCAGTTCGTCCTTGGCTGCCGATGGTGGCCTGGTCGATTCTGGCTCAGTTTCAGGGGCCTTTTCCTCATCCAACACCACCGATGGATCTTCCCTGACGGCTGGCTCATCGGCGGCTGGAGCCGCGGCGGTGGCTTCGGCTGGTGTCTCGGTAACAGGAGCGTCCTCCGCTTTGGTGATAGCCTCGGCAGGGGTAGCCTCCACGGTGGCCGGGACCTCCACCACGGTTGGTGCGGCTGCTACCTGTGACATCGACAACCAGGATTGGGGGGATTACATTAGTCTTTGAGGTTTGAGTTGTGTACATGCATCAGATGCTATGCGAAGGTAGTCTTGCTTAATTAGTGCGTACAGCGTAGAGTGATGCTCTGCCTTGCACGAAGAAAGTTTAAGTGTAAACGGTGGGTGGATCCAATATATTATTACCCACGTATATATTTTAGCAATATACAACTCTACATATGTTCGCACGTTTGAATGGGTTAATTTTAGCACAAATATGTCTGCGGGCATTTAGTGGGTATGGCTATGCCCACGCTTTAGACGGTGTTTTACGATCCTACTCCCTTCATTTCAAATTAAGTCATTCTAGTATTCAGTTTTTTTTCTTCAAATTACTAGTCCTTCTCATATTCTAAGTCATTTTTAGAGGTGTATTTTCTTTTCTGCTCTTCATTAATACCGTCATGCTAATACTAATACTTTGGAAATTTTAATGCTCTTCACAACAAATTTTAATTATTACTTTAGAAATAGTATATATTTAATGAGGATAACAACATAATTTATCACACCTCTTAGTTTAGTGTAATATGTGTTAGAATGATAAGTAAATTAAAACAAAGCAAGAGTACAATTTTGATGTGTGGATGTACTTGTTTGTCCAAGTGTATTCTCATGAGAAAAAGAAGTAAACACTAGTGACAGAGTGCACAATTTTTTTTGCCACTTGCAAATTAATCCCATCCAATACTCAAAATGGACAAAAATGTTAGTCTATTGTATTTATAGAAAATATAATTATAATAGATTAACCTTGATTAGTGATATTGCTGTGTGGTTGTCTTATAAGCCATCCTAAATGCACTATATGTACTCATGCATTGACAGAGAATATAATCAATCATTTCCATACTTTATGGTATTAGAGCGGTTCTGATCCGCTATCCTTCCGCAACCAAAACCAGCGCCTGCCGCCACCGCCATTGCTGTCGTCGCCCAATCTTCGGTTTCAGACCTCCGCCATTACTATGCTGTAGGAGGCTGCCGAGGTCCGATCACCCACCTTCGCAACACCATCGCTCCCGAACCAGTGCCCATCACCGATCCGATCGCCACCACCGTTGCTGACTACATGTCGCCGAGTGTATCGCCGGTCTTATTGCCCGTGCTGCCGATCCGATCGCCCGCCCTGTAGCTGCCCTTGTCACCGGGTGTGCCTACTGATCCGATCCGATCGGATCCTGCCTGCTGCCGCCGATCTGATCCGATCGGATCCTAACTGTTGCCGATCCGATCGCCCATCAATCTGATCTGATCGGCCGCCGATTTGATCCTGTCGTGCTGCAGCTACCGATCCAATCCTAACCACTCACCCTGCTGCGTCACCGGGTGCGACCGCCGGTCCTGCCCCTTATGGTCGATGAAGACGATAACGCCGCTGCCACAGCAGCCGCCAAGGCGGCTAAAGAAGCCAAAAACCGTCGTCTCATGGCCGAAGCTACTCGTGCTGAAGAAGCACGTCGGGCTAGGGAGGCCTGCCTTCAAAATGCTGCCCTAGATGCGTACGAGAGCACTCACGAGGCTCTCTGGGTGCAAGTCACCGCCGTTGTCAACATCAAGGCCACGGACACCTACACCAAGTGGCGTGGTATGTTCCTCACCGTCCTTGGCAAATATGCTCTTACCCGCCATGTCCTCAAGGATGAGACATTCCCCGCCCGCCCGGCGTAGATCTAGGTGGACTGCTGTATCCTCACATGGGTATACGACACCGTCTCCAGCGACCTGCAACAATCGCTCATGATGTGGCAAGGTCGCGCCCGCAACGCATGGTGCTACCTCGAGGACGAATTCCTCGGCCAGAAGGAGTCCCGTGCCCTTCTCCTAGAGACAGTTCCGTACCTTCCACTAGGAGATTCTGAGCGTTACCGACTACTACCACTGCCTTGAGTCCATGGCTGCCTCCCTCGCCAAATTCGACGACCCCATTAACGATTGACAGATGGTACTCACACTCTTCCGCGGCCTCAATGGCAAGTTTCGCCACATGGTATCCATCCTCAAGATGCACAGGCTGTTCCCAACTTCACTGAAGCCCGTACACACCTCCTATTGGAGGAAATGGAGATCGACGCTCATCCTCTGTCTCCACCGGTCATCCTCGTTGCTGCGACGCCACGTCCAAGGGCTCCTGGTGTGCCTGCTGCTCCATGTTTGGGAGCGCCTCCTCTTCCGTGCCCCGTTGCACCAACTAGGGGCCAGTACAACGACCACCGTTGTGGCTGTGGTGGACGCGGCGGACCTGCTGGTGGCGGCCCTCCAGCACCCTCTGCTGGTGCAGCCCCAGGTGGACAGGGCAACACCCCTCCTGGTATGGCCATGTACTCGTCGTTCGCCCATCCTTGGGCTGGCACCGTGCACATGTGACCGTACGACCAGTCGGGACGACCTCCGCCGCCACAGCTTGCGTTCCACGCAGCCCGCACTATGGTGGTTTCGATGCTCTTCCCGGCGCCTATGAAGGCGCATACGGTGCCCCACCGCCCTCGTATGACATGTACTACGGGGGAGCTGCACCGCTGGGCTTCTAGGCACCCTTAGCAACGTACCAGGTGGCGCCCTGGATGTCCACTCACGGAGGGTCTTGGCACCAAGACTCTTTGGCGCACTCTTGCAACACCATGCAGCTGAACCCGTTGACGTCTGAGTGGTATGCTGATTCAGATGCCGGTTCCCACATGACCTCGGATGCTGGTATACTCTCCACCATTTCTCCACCCTCTTCATCTACTCCTTCATCTATCGTCGTGGGAAATGGTGATTTACTTTCTGTCATAGCCACTGGATCCTATATTTTTTTCTTACCCTATCGTGATCTTGCTCTTAATAATGTTCTGGTGTCACCCAACATTATTAAGAATTTAATTTTTGATCCATTTGGTCTTTCTGTGAAGGATTTGCGAACCAGGAACATGATCGTTAGGTGCAATTGTTTCGGTGACCTCTATCTATTTTTGCATCCCCCACCATCCGTGCTCATCGTAGCACCCATCTCCCTTTGGCATCGCCGTCTCGGTCACGTTGGGCATGAAGTTTTGTCCAAACTCATTAGGTCCAATGTCATTTCCTACAATAAAGATGATCTCAATCATATCTGTCATACGTGTCAACTTGGTCGCCGCGTACGTTTACCCTTCGGTTCATCTAGCTCTCGAGCTACTCATAATTTTGATTTAATCCATTGTGATTTATGGACCTCTCTACTTGTTAGTGTATCAGGATACAAATATTATCTTATTATTCTTGATGACTACTCTCACCATACAAAGCTCTCTTCTCTACCCAGCCCTCATATGATCATCTCAAAGTTTTTGATTGCGCCCCGCCTCCCCACTAAAACTCTCGCCTCCTCCACACCATACAAAGCTCTCTTCTCTACCCAGCCCTCATATGATCATCTCAAAGTTTTTGGTTGCGCCCCGCCTCCCCACTAAAACTCTCGCCTCCTCCACACCATACAAAGCTCTCTTCTCTACCCAGCCCTCATATGATCATCTCAAAGTTTTTGGTTGCGCCTATTACCCCAATATGTCCTCTACAGCGCCCCACAAACTTGCCCCCCGTTCTTCTCTATGTGTTTTCCTCAGCTACTTCTTGGATCACAAAGGCTATCGATGCCTCGGGCTTCAGTCGAACCACATTCTTATTTCTAGATATGTCGTTTTTTATGAATCATTTTTTTCTTTCTCTGATATGTCTAGCACACCCATGGCACCCTCCACCCTGGATATTCTTGTCGATGATCACGATTTTACCACTTCAGTTCTTGGAGCTCGTTTTGTGCGTGCAGGTACAGCAGCTTCCTCAGCGGCACACCCTGTGCCCGAGGCCATCCCTGTGCTGTCGAGCCCTGGTACAGCTCTGCCACCCATGGCACCACCTTCACGCCACCGTCTGCATCGTCCGGTGCCACTGTCCCTGTGCACCCCGCACAGGTCGCTGCTAGTGGCACCACGCCAACCACGAGTGCTGCCGGTCTTACTGCCTATGCTGCCTGCTCACAGGTTGTTGCCAACGGTACCGGCCGCACAGCTGCCACACGACCGATCATCATCCCTCCAGTCACCAATGCGCACTCGATGCGCACGCGTGGCAAGGTTGGCATCACACAGCCTGTGGATCGCCTCAACCTCCACGCTATGCCCATGTCACCTCTTTCTCGCTCTATTCGAGATGCACTGTGATACCCCAATTGGCGATCGGCTATGCAGGCTGAGTATGACGCTCTGATTGTCAATGACACCTGAAGTCTTGTGCCTCGCCCTCCTGGCGTCAATGTTATGACTGACAAGTGAATTTATCGATACAAATTGCTCGCCGATGGGTCTCTTGATCGCTACAAGGCTCGCTGGGTACTACAGGGTTTTACACAGCGGCCCGGTGTTGATTATGATGAAACTTTCAGTCCCGTTTTCAAGCTTGCGATAGTTCGAGTTGTTCTCTCCCTGGCATTATCTCAGAACTGGCCCATTCATCAACTAGATGTAAAGAATACATTTCTCCATGGCACTCTCACTGAGAAAGTGTATTGTGTGTAGCCCTCTGGTTTTATGTATTCTTCTCGCTCAGATTTTGTCTGTCGGCTCAACAAGTCCTTAATAGTTTGAAGCAGGCTTCTCGTGCTTGGCATCACAGGTTCGCCTCTCATCTCGTGTCACATGGATTTATTGAAACAAAGTCAGATATTTCGCTCTTTATATATCGCCGCGGTGCAGACACGACTTACTTACTACTATATGCCAATGACATTGTCCTCACCACCTTCTCTGCCGGATTTCTCAACCACATCATTGAGGCTCTCGAGCGTGAGTTTGCTATGATGAACATGGGTCAGCTGCATCACTTTCTGGGCATTTCTGTGACACGCTCTGTAGATGGTCTGTTCCTTTTTCAGCGGCAGTACAATCAAGATATTTTGGAGCACGCCGGGATGAGTGCGTGCAAGCCGTGTAGCACGCCTGTTGATCTACACTCTAAATTATCTGCTAATGGACCGCCTGTTGTTGACGCCACATAGTACCGTAGCCTAGTTAGCGCTCTGCAGTATCTAACTTTCACCCAATTAGATATTACTTTTGCAATTCAGTAGATATGCCTTTATATGCATGATCCTCGGGAGCCGTATCTTGCTGCTCTCAAGCGGATCCTGCGCTACTTGCAGGCCACACTATCACTTGGGCTGACCATGCACCGATCTTCACCTGTAGATCTTGTTGTTTACACGGATGCCGACTGGGCTAGCTGTTTTGACACTCGCCGATCGACTTTTGGCTATGTAGTATTTCTCGGGGATAACTTAGAGTCCTGGTCTTACAAGCGTCAGCATACAGTCTCCAGATCGAATACCAAAGCTATATATCGTGCTGTGATGAATGGTGTTGCTGAAGCTTCCTAGCTGCATCAGCTGCTTCTTAAGCTTTGCTACCTTCTCGTCGTGCCACCTTGGTCAATTACGACGATATCAGTGCTGTATATTTCTCCGATAACCCAGTGCAGCATCAGTGGACGAAGCATGTTGAGATTGATCTCTATTTTATTCGAGAGAAGGTTGCTCTCGGTCACATTCGGATCCTATATGTTTCTACGACATTGCAGTACGCCGATATCTTTATCAAAGGTCTTCCTACCTCACTATTTTAGGAGTTTCGGTCCAGCCTGAATGTTAGCGATACTCCCGATTAGACTACAAGTAAGTGTTAGTCTATTATAATTATAAAAAGTATAATTATAGTAGGTTAATCTTAATTAGTGACATGACTATGTGGTTACCTTATGAGCCACCTCGACCGACCTATATGTACTGATGCGGAAATATAATCAATCATTTCCACACTTCTAAAAAATGTCAGCGTGATGCTCTATAGCTCTGAGAAATTGCTTATATACCACATTTAATTTGTTAGAAAAATCGAGTTATTTGTTTTTCATTATGTGATCAGATTTGATCGATTAATCAATCACCGAACAGCGAAGTATCGAGCCGTGTCATCCAAAATCAAAACTAAAAACTTTTGGCAACAAACCATGGACATAATCAAAAGTATATTTTCCTAACAAACTAGGTACTGTACAAGTTCTTCCATTGCTAATTCCTTGGCTGACTTTCTTTACTGCCCTTGTATGGATCGATGGATCTGAGTACGTATGGATCAATGAACTTAGCTGACTCACCTCAGTGGAAGCCAAGAGTTGATACTCCTCGAACTGCTGAGATGATAAAAAAAAATCATCGGATAAATGAAAAGAACTACCAATGCTCTGGATCAGCGGGAATATCTTGAAGAACGTCATGCAGCTGGGGGACGCTATTTGTAGCGAGTTTCCAGACCTGGACAGATTGCTGGCCATGAATCGCCGTAGATTATATCTGCGCACTGTTTAACTGCCGTCAGCATCCCACATCGCCTGACTGGAAGGCCAGCTAATTCGGCTGCATTAATGGGCCTAATCAGAGTTGGCTACACGAGGACACGAACCATGCTGTCGGCTAGCGATTGGGGCCGTGCGGTAGTCTTCCTTTTGCATCTTTATCCTTCCTGTCCAGAAATCGGTTTTGTGCAGTTTGTGGAAGTGTACGTGGAACTGGGAAAGTATCCTTTATGCTTGGATTATTAGGCCATTAGCCCCGATCTGTATCGATCATCTATGCTTGGATCATCGATCCAGACAGATTGTTACTGTCGTGAGGCCAAGGCATGCTCCACCCAGGTGCGCGCGCAAGACCACTTAAATGTAGCTATATTATTTAGACAAACATAAATACTCCCATAAATCTTAAAATTGATAAAATAATGACAGACACCGCGTGTGCCTTTGTGCCTCCGCCCAGGTCTCAGGTCTCCGACCAGACCAGGACAAGCAAGCACAGTACACACATGCATGCCTATCGTCTGCTACAATTCCTTTGGCAAACATACACATCAATGTGCATGAACATCTCTTTCATTTTTCTTCTTCCAATTTTCTTTTGAACTTTTCCATGATTTTTCTATCACACACAAGTTGTGAAGATTAGTATGAATAGCTTCACCCATTTATCATATATTATCTTATATTCAACCTTATCATTCAATATCTTTATCATTATTAGACCTCTGCTCAAGCTTAATCCCAATCTTATTATTGATCGATGTTGATTCTAAGGCCTCCTTAAGTTTAGCCCCCCCCTTTGAACGTAGTTCTAGATCTCGCTATTGATTAAGGTTGACTATTTATTAATGTCGAAATTTAATTCAGCCTGTAAACAAGATCGATCGATGAAAAAATACTGATCAGCTCGTAGGATGAAGCCGATTGACACTATAGAAGAGTCGATCAAACTAGTGGAAGATTGAATCGGTTTGTTTAAAGACGAAAAGTTATCCAGATAAATTTAGGTCCAAAGAGGAGTAATGACGATAACAGTGGGTCAGGTATTTGTATAATATATTACATAAGCAAGTTTGAGTAGTTTTACAATTGCTTAGAGATATTTTTCTTTAACATTTTTAGGAGATAACGACCAATGGTTGTTGTAACCACGTCTGACTCTGTAATGTCAGGGTATAAATATAGACCCTCTAGAAACCTGTAAAAACATCAACAGATCTATCTAATACAACTTTGGTATATCACCACCCTAGTTTATCTAGGTTTTCACTGGCGGGTTCTGGTTCTCGACGAGGGGCTGCATCGGTAAAGTTCGATCTTTGGCAAAGTGGTAAGTCCCACCACCAGTATGTCTTGCTTTATCTAAAATTATATCGGTTAGTTTTGATCTTTTAGACAGATAGGATGTACCGTATCATGTTCGTACAAGGTTTATTGGTCTATCAGGCTCTCTCTGTCGTTGTCGGTCTTATGCTGCATCGGTTAGATTCGACCTACGAGATTGCCGATGGTAGATTGAGCTATAGGCCTATAAGCCTTCGTACGGCGTTTCATTGGAGTGTTAGCCGATGAGTTATCAATATCCCAAGCACCACGTCCAGCGTATCAGCTCCTCGACATGTTAAGTTTAGGTGTATGCCTACGTAGGACGTTTGGCCGGTAGGTAGCCGATGGCATATTCTCTTTCCTCCCTTGTCGTTACGTTTGGTCTAAGTCTTCGTCATTTCCGTGTCGTTACTCCCCGGCCTCATACTGTCTCGGTTCAGTCCGATCTATCGAGACTAGTCCTAACGGTGTCGTCATCACGGTCGCTAGCCCACGTGTCTTCACGAGGGATCGGCTGCCGCTTCGTGCTTCGGATGCCACGAAGCATCATTAGCTCTTTGGCCGATAGGTGCTTTAGTATGTTACACGCGTCTATCTCTCGACACCTCGAAGCAAATCTCCTAGGCCTTTACGTCACCGAGCTGCCATCTCTCCCCGGTCGGACCTCTCCTCGCAAGATTTGGTGGCGAGCACTTTTTTAATGCAAATTTTATTTCAACCAGTCTTTGAAATCATTCGAATGAATATGCAAAATTTTAGCACTATATCCAAATAATCTTATTCGTCTTAATATGTCCATTGTTTATACATAGAACAAATAGAAAATTGATCATTCTGATGCAAATTCCACTTAAATCGGTATTTAGAATCATTTAAATGAATATGTATAATTGTAGCAACCAAGCTATGGCATAAGAGAAAATTGTGTCCAACAAATACTCTTTGAATGGAAACATTAAGAGGGACTTAACTCATGACTGTTGTAATGGTAACAATTTTGTGACGCACAATGTTATTTAGCAATGAGTATTGTTGTTTGAAGGTAGTATTCTCTAACCATTTATCTTCTCAAAATATAATTTGTTTTTCATCATTGACAATGAATGAACCCATAATAAAAAAACAATCCCTTCCTTTCATGAGTTTGACTACTTGAGCAGTAGTTTGATTCTTCATATACTTATTTCTAAGTAATTTATATCATATTCCATCCTTATTAATTAATTTAAATAACCACTTACTTATTGGTTTTGGATGTCAATATTCAGCACTCCCAAACCACCCATCTCCTTTGGGTTGATAAATGATAATTCATTTAGTTAATCTATAATTCTTCTTATCATTATTATTTTGCTAAAAAAATAGTGATCTATAAAAATCAAATTTTCAAGAATTCTTGTAGTAATTTCAAAAAAAAGAATGTATAAACATTGTTAAACTTCTTAGTACTGAATTAATCAAAACCAGTCTACCACCAACCAACATATGTTTAATTTTCCAACTACTTATTTTTTATCTGTTGTTCAATGCACTTTTAATCTTTATTACGCATTGGAATGACTATATATCTAAAAGGGTAAGTTCCATGCTAGCAACCAAATAATTGTGAATACTGGGATTCAAAATCCTTGGCCTGACCAAAACCGAAGAGTTCAGTTTTATAAAAATTAATTTTCAGTCCAAACAACTGCTCAAACGCACAATCTTAGCTTGCTCTAAATTGTAATTTAAAAATTAAAGTGTCATTTGCATATTGTAAAATAGACAAACCATCATCAACCATATGTGATTATCATCTTTTGCATGTTTTATTAAAATAGCTAGCATGCCAACTACTATATGAAAAAGTAAAGGGGAGAGCGGGTCACCTTGCTTTAGTCCTCTAGAAATTAGGTTTTACCTAATCAACTTTGACACTAACATGAGCGCCTTAATAAAAGAAGCAATCCACTGGCACAATTTAGATGCAAATCCTTTTATCTTTAGTGTGCTGTACAAAGAACTATTTAACCTTATTATAAGTCTTTTCAAAATCAAATTTGAAAACCACTCCATTTTTGCTTTTTCCTATGAAGCACATGGATTGTTGGGTGTAAAATAACCACTCCCTTCATGATATTTCTCCCACCTATAAAAACAGTTTGGGTTGGACTTATCATTCTTTGTGCTATCCCTGAGATCCTATTAAAAATTTTAAAACTAACATTTAACAGATAAATGGGTCTATATTGTTGAATCTTTAAGCCATTCTACACTTAGGCAGCAGAATGATTCTCCCAAAATTTAGTGAGTATAATGGCAAGTTTCCACTATGGAACTCAATAAATAGAGCCATTAAGTATGCTTCACAATTTCCTAGAATGCTTAATAAAATTTGACTGGAAACCATCAAGACCTAGGGTTTTCTTATGTTTCATTTGAAAAATTGCTTCGTGCACCTCTTTTTCAGATAAAAAACTTCTCTTAAAGCCTCATTTTCTAGTTCTGAAAACTGAAAAATATCAACTTTGTATGTTTCATCTAAGTTAAAATGTGTATCATTAGAAAAACAAAAAGACCTTTATAATAAGTTGTGATATGCTTCTTCATCTTAACATTACCACTTGTTACTCTATCCCTATGTTACAACTGAAAAATTATTATTTTTGTTTATCATTAGCGACCAATTGAAAGTATTTAGTTTTTTAATCCATTTCTAATAGGTCTTTAACCTTAGTTCTTAATACCATTTAATCTACTCTTCCCTCAAAATCTGAGCCAGTCTATTGCTAAGGCATTGTTTTAAATTTAACTCATCATGAGAAATTAAAGAATGCTCAGCCTTCTTGTCTAATTGGTTAAGTTTATCTAATAACTCCTCTATTTTATAAAACCACTAACATTTTACCCAACCTCTTAAAAGTTGCCTTAACCTAGAATCTTAGCTTTCTACTTTTTCATCCGAGTATTTCTTCTGTTCTCACTACGCCATACCTCCTTTACCATGTTATACAGAAGCCATCTTGTAGCAACCAGCCAAGCTCAATCATAAAGCATTATTGATTACTATTGAGAAAAGTCCACATTTGATCGCTCTGGCTCCGACCCATGTTTGGTCCCTATACTATGACATCATTTATTTTTTGTTTCTCGAACTTTTAAAACCATTTTCTTTTAGTTCTTAGTGTCATTTGGATTTCAATGACATGGCGTCTACGTAGAGTCTATGTGGGTAAAAAGTGATAAGATCAACATGTCAATTGATAATAAATAATATTATAATAAAGTGGTCTACGAGCTTCCCTTTTCTCTCTCTCCTTAATCCTATATATTTTTTATTTTAAATTGCTAATTAGGATGCCACTAGCACCATGTCATCGAAAACCATCGGTTTGACACCAGGGACTAAAAACAAACGGTTTTGATAGTCGAGGACCAAAAGTAAACGGTTTTATAATTGAGGAACCAAAACTAGACTAGAGCCATAGTTGAGGGACCAAAAGTGTACTTTTGTCATTAGTATTAGATGAAGCTTCATTTGAATTCAAACGTAAAGGTGTATGTTCAGATATATTTCTACTGAGAGCATGCACAGTAGATAAAGGAAATTTTTACTTCCATTCTGTTCTCATTAGGACTATATCAAGTTTCTTATAAGTGGGTATGTACAAATTATTAGCCCAAGTGCAGCATATCCCAGACATTTCAAGCTCCCTCAAGTTTAATCCATCAATAATAACATTGAAAGAAAAGTCCATCTGCCATTATAATTATCATTATTTTTATCTTGTGGAGACCTGAGAAGATTGAAATCCCCACCAATTAAAATTGGTAGGTCCTCATGACTATATAAATGAACTAACTCAGAAAGAAATTGATCCTTGAGTTAGTTTTGAGCCAGACCATATACAACTATAAGAGCCCATTTAAAATTGTTAGATTTAGTCATTAAATGAAACATAACATAAAAGTTTCCCTCATCTATTACACCAATATCAAAAGTCTGGAAGTCAATTCACAATAAGATACCACCGGATCTAGAGGTTTGGTTTGCAAAAAAAACTTTTCCACCACATAAATTCTTGGGAAAAGGTGGAGCAAAATCCCTTCTAACAGTTTCCAAGATTGCAATAAAATCTTAATATTGTTCTTTAGAGAGAACAAAAATAAACTTGTGTTTTTTGGTGTTTAAACCCATCATTATTCCAAAAAAATTCTTTTATAGATAAACAACAATAATTAAATTGCCCTCCAATTTTTTATTTTCCTTGTTTTCTTAGAGGATGTTTTTGGAGCTATGTGCAGCCTTAAAATCACAGTTGCCATCGCCACTTAAGTGCATCACCTCCTCCATTATATCTCCACATAATTGACTCAGAAAAAGACTATACACCTCATTATATTCCACAATTTCTTTTTCTTCCTTTTCTACCATATCCAGCAGTCATTTAATCTTTGTTTCTCAGATTTCCTTATAGCATTAATACGCAGTGAAGAATTAGTATTACCGTCACCCATGACAATCCCAAGCTTACTAATATTGCTAATAATAAATTCATCTGTGAAATGTAAAATATAATTATTTAAATTAAACTGACCTTTCATAGGAAGACAATCCAAGTTGTGTCCGGCCTTAAAGCTTTTGCCCTTTCAAGAGAGTCTTGAATGGAGTAATTAGCTCATCTCTTGCTTTGATGCAATGGCGTGACTGCCGAAGGAGCCTCCTGCACCGCTGCTAATTCTTCCATCGATTTCTCCCCAACTGCCATCTCTACCACATCGTTCATCAACTCATCATCACCTAACAGGACATCTCCATCATCTAAATCCGTCTATGTCATTGCCTCTGGCCCAAGCACAGGATATGTCACACTGACAACCTGAGCAAACCGTGTGATAGAAGTTGAGCCGGACATGTTCCCTTTTTTCTCCTTTGAGTTAACTTTCTTGTTTGAGCATTCAGACATCATCATCTTCTCCTTGTCTTCAAAATCTGCCCCATCCTTACTTCCATCCTCATCATGACCCCTGTACTATCCATGTCTATAGGCACTGCGTTTTCGTCATTCTTCCTAGGTTTAACCTCAAATTGTAGCTCGTATAGGTTGTCACCAATTACTACAT
Source organism: Oryza coarctata (assembly GCA_030770085.1). NCBI lineage: Eukaryota > Viridiplantae > Streptophyta > Magnoliopsida > Poales > Poaceae > Oryza > Oryza coarctata. The sequence continues at coordinate 7,349,158 of CM061483.1, read as the reverse complement.
CCACAAATTCAGAAAAAAAACTGAATAAAGCACTGACATATGTAAACAAGCCACATCATGCCTCCTAGTGAATTTAGAGACTGGTGTCTTTAACACATCAAGTAAACAAATAGAGAAGGCAGTAGATTATGCTTGAGAGCATCGTTATTGTAGTTCCCATGAATGCGAAACCAGACCAAGAGAACAAACAAACAAACATTTTCGAGAAAGGTCCCGGATCTAGTTGTTGATTTGTCAACCACACATCGGATGCGTATGCACTAGTATTTGATAATTTATTATTAAAACTAGCATAAAAGCCTAAAATTTTATAACACCTTACGTCTAGAAAAAAGGTCAAGTTAAAGATTAAAAGCAAATGAGACTACTATTGACCCTAGAATTCCTATATTCAAATTATTGCCAAGTTATATATTAGAACCAAATGAGATTACTAGTCACCCTTGAATCCCCTATATTCTTCCATTGATGCTTTCTAAAGACCGCTACATCCTACAAAATTACTATCCTTTAGAATTTTTCGTTTCACATATACAATCCTATCATATTTTCTTTTTTTTATTTCTACGTTTTCTTATATTCTAAAATATCCTAAATCCGAGGGTGTATATGATCTGCAAATCGATGAAACACGTCTGAAAACAAACTAATTAATATTACAGCGACGAGAAACCAAGGATACTGTTCACGCTTGAAATTGGTATGGCAAGGTGGTGTTAGGCTGGTAGATGAGGCAAACGGCTGGGATTTCGATCGATGCATGCGGTCAGTTTGGATTCCTAATTCTATGCGTTGGGCAGCAACAGCAGTCGATTTTATTTTCCTGATCGTACTCGGTAACGGCGTCCGTCACACACACGGGCTGGCCCACGCTGAGTTTTCCTTCGGCCGCAAGTCCCTACGGCAGCCGGCCAACGATTATCTTGTTGGTCCGATGGAAGATTATCTTGTTGTAAGGGCGTATTTCCCTTTGCCGTGTCAATTTTACCCTCAGCCAAAGATTTTGAATTTTCTTTGTTCGAGTTTGAGAGCGTGCCGGCTGGTATTTCATTGGGCTGTCACATTTAGTCTTGTGCATCTGCATGCTAACCCAACTTCAGTTGTAGGACTTCCCAGTGGTGCCATGGCGGCTTTTTGATTGGGAAGAAAATTATACATGACTTCAGTCCTTCACTTATCTGTAGGACTTTGCTTCTATGTCTCAAACCAGTCCAGTACGAATCGCAAAGCAACGTTTCCCTATCCCCCAATTACCCGCTCAAGTTTTCTTTCCGCCGCCGGATGGCACGTCCATGTAGCGACCGAGGCCGACGTCTCCGGTCACGGTGAGGATGGTTGCTTTGAGATGTGTGCTACACAGGTGTCACACAAAGAAGCAAAGTCCTACAAAAGAGTAAACGACTGAAGACATACGAAATTTTCTTCCTTTCGATTGCCCTCCAGTGGCAGTTACAGGCCCAACTTATATATGAATGTTACTCCTTGTTGATTATTCCATCAATCCTATTACGCGTGATTATCTCCGCTAACAGAACCGTTCCACGGAAGCACCAGCCACCACTATTGCAATAGGTGATCTGCCATCACTAACGAATGGGATGCTCATAAATAGCCATATTTATCTGTTTAAACTGCCTATATTTGCAACTGGCAATATGATAGCCAGCCGGCATGCAGTTACAACCCACACAGCACAGACAACCCAGGCCACGCTAATACGGGCAGATTAACCGGAGAGATGTTGCCGCTAGGAAACCTAGCAACCAACCTAGGCACAGGCAGGCAGGCAGCGTGGGCGAGGCCGTTGGGCAGCAACGCCTCGCCACCACCTGATTTCCCCTGCCTGCTGCTGTTCTGGTCTCCTCCTCTTTTCCTCCACCCTGATTCCATCCGATTTCATGGATAAATGAAGCTGAATTACATGCGCGTGGGAAGCCGACCGGCGTAACGTCTACTTGGCTGTTGAGGCTCGTCCGCGGCCAACGATGGCGTCGTCGACGCTGTCGTCGGCGTTGAGCTCCATGGAGGTGATGCTGGATGCCCTCATGCAGAGAGGAATAGGGAAGCCGGAGGAGAAGCCGAAGGAGGAGGCGCCGCCGGCGCTGCCCACGCGCCCCACGGTGAGGGGCAGGCTCCCAACTCTGCAGAGACCCGGTGCCCCTGCCCCGTGGGTTCACCGGCTACCACCGTTACCGCCATCGCAGGTACCACACTGCATGCCATGTTACCATGTGATGCAGATATATAATAGTGATGACAATGAATTGTTAGGAAGAGGAGGAAAAATGTGCGGTCAATTTGGAGCTGGAAAGAAGGGCCATGCTAGCAGAAGAGGCGGTGAAGCAGAAGGACGACGAGATAGCCGCGCTGCGGCAACAGGTTGAGCATTACGAATCCCGCCTCTCAGAATGGGAGCAGAGGATGAAATCCGTGGAGGGGGAGCTGCAGAAACAGATCACCACGCTGCAGGTGATCAATGAGTGAAAGCCATCATCTCACCGTGTCGCATTGCTTTTTCCGATGCACTGCAAATTCTGATTTCTGAATGCATGTCCCATGTTGCAGATGGCTCAAAGCAACGCAGGAAAGAATGGTGGATTAACGACGCGCCACCAGCAGGAACTGTCAGGCGGCGGTGGCGCTCATGGTCAGTCGTCGGGGAGGCAAGCGGAGGAAGCATCGGTGACACGGCAGCAGCCTCGTGTCAGCGAGCCCAACGTTGCTTCTGTCGACGAGAGGCACACCGAGGCTGTGGGCCGCTTGGCGACGGAGCTCCAGCGGGAGAGCGAGGCGTTCGAGCACGGGGCGCGTGCAGCCACCGAGGCGAGGCCTCCGACCGCCAAGTCGGTCGACGAGCTCAGGAGGCTGAAGCGGCAGTTCGGGGCGTGGAAGGAGGAGTACGAAGCCCGCCTGCGCAAGACCAAGGCCGAGCTCAAGAAGATCGTCCGCTCGGAGAGGGGCAACCAAGGGAATCGCCGCCGGTGCTGCTCGTGGAAGATCAAACTGCCGAAATGCAGGATTCCCAAGTGTTGCGCCATCAAGCTTCCAAGCCCATCCTCTTGCTGTTTCTGCTGCTGCTTCCGCCGCCGCCGCTAGCCACGCAAGATTTGCAGATGCTTGACTTGCTTGTTCTACTTGTTGTAAAAATGTTGATTGGTGATCGAATTGACAAAGGAAGAAAACTAATCATCGTGCATGGCATGGTACTTGGTACTGAACCATGTAGAGTATACTCTCTAATCAATTTGCACTCTTAGAAATTGAAACCTGTTCTCACCAAGTTCGGATCACGTCTTTCTTACTTTCATATATGTCCCATGCAACAAAAAAAAAACTTATATATGGCAAAAGCTCGTTCTCTCCAACTAGATTCTCACCACACTCAACGTGGAATTGACGGGGCCCGCAAGTTTTTCTTTTTTGACTTTCCCACACGAGATTAGAGAATACAAGAAGCTTTGCACGCATGCCCTGTTTTGCGAATTTCATTGTGCCTTCATATCAATGATGTTTGGCAGATGTTAAATTTTAAAAGAAATGACTATAATGCCTGTAGGGTGGTTGGCGTTAAAAGGATGAGAATGTAATAAATATGTGTTCATCAAATTCTTAAGCTTTTCCACGTGAATTCAGAGGTATAAAACATGAAAAAGTCCATATTTTTAAACCATATCAAGTCAACTATTTAAGGGATAAAACGACACATGATTGATGTTCTGTCAAAAGTAGCAGCAATTTAACTGGAGGTTGCTTAGGCTGTCAAAGTGACAAGGGATAATAAATTGGTACTCAGGCGACGAGACATGAAAACTATATAGATCAACCTTCCCTCAATTGCTAGATCCATTGCACAAATTTTCAGAAAATGAAATCAGTTTCATCCAACTATGCTATGAGCAACCACGCTCTCATACCAGCGCCCGATGGCGAGTACATTCATTTTCCCTCTCTTATGGCACCGTACGGTTTAAAATAAAAACTTCTCTTTCATCCCAGCAGCCACAAGTATCAATAGTTATATATATATTGACAATGAAGTAATCAGTAACCAAAGCAAAATTACCTATTATCAAAGGAGTTCACTTGTTGATATTATAGTGTGACCCATAGTTATATCCATGGTAGTTATGGTAACATCATACTCTCTTTCTTCATGGGAAATAGTCCTCGGTTTTTTTCAGAGGCAATCCTCACATAATGCATGATCTTGCCATAGAATTATGGAAATGAAAAAAATCACAATAAACTCTCGTCATATAATATCATAAGTTATTTAGTAAATAGAATTAACCTCCAGCAAAACAAAGGTCTCAATATGATGTGGATATGACATTTAATATATTCTCTGGTAGCACTTCTTATCAATCTTCAGAAGTAATGCAATCATTGTGCTCACATGCTGCAATTGCAATGGTGCATTGCAAAAACGTAGGATGATCTATTCGTTTCTTTCAAACATACATGTGTCTTAAAACCAAAACAACGAAAGCTCACGACATCATGGTTAGTCAAAACGCCACTCTCTCTATATATTACAATTTTTATGCAAAATAATAGGAAGCTTCAAATCTGAATGCATATAAACTCTATATACCAAATATACTCATCTATTGTTGTGTGTATCAAATATATAAAAAATAGCATTAACACGACATTGCACATCAATACAACTACCTCTGAGCCAAAATATTGCTAACTTTGTAGGTCTTCAATAATTGAGCTCACAGATATCATCAAATTTAATATATCCCTAGTATTTAAAGAAGATTATAAAAACAAGAGGTGATTCCTTTTGTGACCCAAAATTTTCGTCCATTTCAGACATCATCCGTCAATCCAGTGGCCAACATCCTTCATCCCTCCATCCAACATTTAGATCCTTACTCTTTGCTCTCCACCTCTGCCCCTACCCCCGACTCAGATTTTTGTCCATTGTCTCTCTCCACTTGCTCTCCCTCTTCGCCCTACATGGCTGCCACCCCTGCCAGCATCCACACTGACAGGTGATGGCAATGAGACCATACGACATGAAGCGTCGATCACCAATAAGTTGTCTCTCCTCCGACCGTCGCCTTCTCCACCCCATCCATGCGTCCTCCACCACGGGGCCCTCCTGCTTGCTCCCTCTCCACACAGTCTTGCTTTCTCCCCTCCCATCCTCCCTGGCTTCATCATCTAATTTCCTCAATCCCTACCTCTTGAAGCAACACTGCCTCCTCCCATCCCCTCCCAATTACTGCTTCCTACTCCCCAAAGCTTTGGAATTGGCTAACAATAGGAGGGATACCATGAATTGATCGATCGAGTTAGGCCATTTTGGGGCAAGACAATAGTGAATCCGCATTGTTTGGGCGCCAGGAAAGTTAGACTGATTTTATCCCATGGACAAATTTGGTGAAACTTTAGAGGTGGAGAAGCTGCAGTCTTTGAGCGGAGTATTGGAGAGGAGGAGAATGGGATGTTTGTGATGATGCTGCACTGGCTGGTGTGGCCAGTGGAGGGGTGCTTGGGGTCACAGTGGAGGTGAGGACGGGTTGCTATGCCACGCAGAGCAGAAGCAGCACGCGTCCGGGGAGTACTCCACTACCATGGCACACCGTCGTAAATGCGGAGCTAGAGGACAAGGGACAGGTGATGACCTTGTCGGCATGTATTCCTCTTCTACCCCCTCTTCCCTCACCAAGAGTTAGCGCTACTCAGCTAAATTATCTCCACTTTTTACCTCAAAACCAGATTAATTGCTTTATTAATGTGTGAATTTGCCATGACAGCAATTAGCTCATTGATCTTTCATTTCTAACTAATAATGAACTTTTTTTTTCTTTTTGTTTGTCCTAATTTTTTCTTTGAATTATTTTTCTCAACTTTCTCCGTCACTTTCATTAGGTTTAGCGTAGAGTTAGGTGAATTTGTTTCTTTAATACCTTAATTAGGTCCTTGACGCGGATACACCAAGCTTTTGGGCATTCTCCTTTGCAAAGAAATCAACATATAAGGTGTACTCATTTCTCTTAGAATCTACTTGTAGAATACAAGATAAATTGATGCTATCTAATATTTGTAGCTTGATTTTTTTTCAGATGTGAGAGAAGTGTACTTTGGGCATGCACAAACATGTGGGTGTAGCAGAAGGTGAGGAAAGTAGTGGCGCACCTGAAAAAAGATTGGTTGCTGCTCTATTGGTGAAGTTCATGGCTTATTCTGATTTGATGTGAAAGCTTTTTAGCTTGCATGGGTTACATAATTGGAAATTCCATCAAGTCTAGTTTTCAGCTGATCAAATGGCACATTGTTCGAAGCACTCTATCCATAGAAATTGCAAGTTAAAGATATGTTGCTCAGGCAGTCTGAGTGATGCGTAAGCAGTGGCATTGAAAATAAAGGTGAGCTTTGCATGACTTGTTTGGATAGGGTTCTACTATTCCAAGGCCCACATATGTTTGGCTAGAAGTCTATTTTGTTACTCCAAGCCATTAGTAGTAGTTCGACCCATATGTGTGTGCTAGTTACCCTATATCGGCCCATTGGAACCAAGTGTCTATTTGGTAGGAAGAGTAAGAATTTAGATAGATTTGAATCAGTATATATACCCATTTGACTCCTACCATAGCGTGTAAGTGAAGTGTTATGTGAATATGTGCCCATTCAATGTGTAGAGTAGGTTATGTGGATTTGGGGCTGAGGTGATACATCTATCCATAAGTCCCCCATGTATTCAAGTCTTATAAAAGAAGGAGTATGAAGATAAGAAGAAAATATTCAAGTCGGATTTGGTTTGGGCTAGCTTGCGGATAGATGGACTAAAACAAATATTTCTCTCTCGTCCATAGCACATTTTAGACATGTGAGTACTCATTGAAAAGCTAACTTCGTGCTCCACGTGATGGATAGGGCCTAAGACACCAATTTCATCTGGTTTTATCGCAAAGGCCATGACAAACTGATGACAATCTTGATAAGTATCCACATATGTTGTATTTGATTCCTAATTACTTTCTGACCCATGACCGAGTAAGTTAGACCATGTTTAATCTATAATATTTTTGTAGCAAAAATTGCTCTTGTTATTCTCCTAGGGTTTGTGCTGCCGCTGCCATAACTAGAGGGGAATTGAGAGTTCTATCATAGATTGTTGTTGTTTTTTTTTTGTTGCAAGGAATTGAGGAAGCAATAGATACACTTTTGTGTGGTTGAGTGGATCATCTCTTGCATGTCTTTTTGTGAATTCGTGGAGAAAAGTATGTTGCACAAGCAGCGTGTTGTTCATTTAGTTCGTAGAGTTGCATGGTGTATCTAGGTCCTATGTCGAGAATGTTGGGCATCCTCGTATCATCTTGGTTTCAGAGTAAGGTTGTCTCGATATAAACTTTTACCCTTAGACTCAAATTTTCATTTTTGTCCTATACATAAAACCCCTAAAGAAGAAAATATAGCCTATAGTTTGCATTTTGTTTCTAGTATATTTTATTAGGTTCTAGTCCATTAGAATTATGTTTAGTTGCTGATCTTTGTTTTTCGTTGGTGTTACCTTTGAGCCCATATCAATTTATCTTCTTCATGTTTTAGGTCTTATATTTGTGGCAAGTTTTCAGTGCTTAAACCGAAACCCTAGGAGTGTGGATGATTTTAGTTGCACTCTGAAAGTTTCAGTTTGTGTGTCATTAAATAAAACTATTGTCAAAGTTACATACCTAATTGGTTTTAATTTTTGACACTTGTTTGAAAGAGCACGAGGCCTACTACATATCATTGTCGACTGTGAAAGTTCGAATTCGTCCTCTAGCTATTTGGTTTGGAGTTGACAATGTCAATACCTTGTTTCAGGTTTCATGTCTTGTTTCTGGTTTTAGTTTGTTGTTGTTGCAGATTGTGAAGTGTTTGTTTTTCTTTCCTTTCTACTTGGTGCGTTTTGAGTCCATACATCAAAAATAATAAAAAAATAGTGACCATTTTCTATCCTTTGTGAACACTTTGAACCCATTGAGACTAGCTATAGGAAGTTGCTCTTGGGCTTTGCACGTTTGTGAGTTATATTTGGCAATCTTCTTGTGCCATCTAGTGTGCTGATTGCAGTAGCAAAAAAAAGGAAAGAAAAAAAAAGAAAGAATGAACGAAAAGAAAAGAACAATAAAAAGTTCAGGAAAAAGGGAAGAAAGTGAGAGAAAATTGTTGCAGTCACCACATTGATTTACTTTTTAGAAGTTATACCTTGGTTATTGCATTCAAATCTTGTAGCCCACTTCTACATTTGAGCAATCAGCTAGTGTCACTCCTTATACTTTTGCAGCATGAGATTTGGTTTCAAAATTAAGTTTATGATAGCTCCCTTCTTGGTTGTGTGTGAGTTGCTACACTTTATATCTTGTGGTCAACAACTAGGCATATTGTTCTAGCTTGGATTATTACTTAAAACAATATCTTGAATTCAGAATTTCTAGGACAAACACTAAGCCCTCCAACCTCCACATATTTACTACATGTACATTTCTGCTTGAACTATGAATTCACTTAACTATCACCTTTGAGTTGTCTACAACCAGCAGGGTGTGATCAGTCCTCATCTCAAAGGAAGGGTAAGACCTTTCTACTGGTAAGAATGTGAGAGTTGAGTGGTTTCCACATACCTACAATACATATTGTAGGATATTTTCTATCATTAACCATGATAGGTGGAGAGTTTATGTAATTTCAATTTTATGGTAGCAATATCGTAGGATATTTTCTATCAATATTGAGTGAGCACACAGATTTGGAAAGATTCTTTAGTTTGCAAGACACAACACAGTTCCAAGACTATGCCTATACTTGGTGGCAACACAGCTCCAAGGATTGAAGGCTACTATGCAATATGAGTTTGTTCCACCCTACTATCAAGAAGAGTTATTTCACCATATTGAGAATATCAAACAAGAGTGCAAGTCAATGCAAGATTATTATGTTGAGTTGAGTTATGCAATGAGACGAGTTGTATCACAAATGTTTTTTAAGTTGAAGGCAAACTTCAACGGTGGCTTGAATTATGATACTTGTGTGGCACTTGAAGATAATTATTTTGTTAGACTTCATGATCTTGTGAATTGCGCCATTGATGAGGAGAGAGAGATTGAGAAGCAGAAAGAACAGTTCAGCTTGAGCCATGATAACTCTCTTCATGCTAATCCATTGTACAAGAAGTCTTCAATTGTCAACAATGAAAACAAGTTCCAATGCACTCTATTTGAGGGTGAAGATGGTCGAGCGTAAGACACTTCATTTGACTGATAATATACATCTTGCTGCAATGTTGCACGTAGCACAACAGATCATGGTTGATGTCAAAAACACCATTATTGGCCCATGGCCCATGTGAAAATGAGAGCCACATAGCCAAATTGAGTGAGAGTGTTGAAAAGAGTAAGCTACGTGATTCTGCTAAATGTTAGGTTGAGTGTAACCAATTTTTTAGTGTGAGAGTTACACCAAACAAAAACAGAGCATCTGATAGGCCATGTGAAATCATTTGTGAACGAGAAAATCCAAGAAAAGTACCTTATTCTAAGAAATTCCATCGACAAATATAACTTTTAGGAAATGCCACCATACAAGGCCACTTTTCTAAGAAATACCATCGCTGTCACAACTCTGTTAGTAGTAGTACACCATTAGACAATTGTTAACGTCAAAATCTGGACAATCCGATAGCGCTCAAGCTGATCGCCTGGAAGATCTGATGGGGCAAAAGCCAATCGGCTGAGAGGTCCGATGGAGGGTTTAATGCAGTCATCGGCCAATAGAGATACTGAGACAAAGCCAATGGAGAATTGTAGAAAAGCCGATCAGATTAGTAGAAGATTGGATCGGCTTGAAGACAGGGGATTGTCCAATCGGGATCAGGTTCGAGAAGCCCGAGAGAAGGAAGAAAAATGATCGGCTTGGCTAAAAGAAGGTCCGATAGCTACAGTGGAGAAGCCGATCAGGTTGCAGTAAAGGAAGACTCGGTTACAAATTGAAAGATTATTCAGATGAAACTGGGTTTGCGGAAGAGTCGTGGACTCCACGGCAGGGTGTTTATTTTTGTAAATTGTAACCTTACTCAATTAGGGAGGTTTAGCTAGTTAGTTAACTGCTTTAGGAATATTTTTCTTTGTTCTTACTTGGAAATAATGTCCGATGGTCATAGACGCGTCAAACTCTGTCTGTAAATCCAGGGTATAAATATAGATCCCCTAGAAACATGTAACATATCTCTCGATTATATACAAATTCGGCGCATCGCCACCCTAGTTCATCTAGGTTCTACCGGCGGGTTCTGGCTCTCGACGCGGGGCTGCATCGGATAAGTTTGATCTCCGACGAAGGGATAAGTCCTGCCACCATTCTGATATATCCTGCTCTGTCTGAGGCTGCATCGGTTAGGTCCGACCTCTTAGGCCGATCGGATGTATCGCATCACGTCCGTCCTGGACCTATCGGCCTGTTAAGTTCCCTCTGCCGTCGTTAGTCTTGTGCTGCATCGGTTAGGTCTGACCTACGGGGCTGCCGATGGTAAATCGAGCTTCAGGCCTATATCCTTCTGCACGGCGTATCATCGGAGAGCAAGCCGATGAGTTATCCACGCTCTGTGCTTCACGCCCAGCGCATCGGCCCCTCGGCCGATACGCATCAGCCTTTAGAGGCGTCCCACGACGCATAACGCCAAACGTATCGGACCCCCAGCCGATACGCACCCGCCTTCAGAGAGGCATCCCCTGATCGGCTCAGCTAATCGATGGGTTCATTCCTATCCTTGCTACGGCATAGCCGATCCGGCGTCCTCCGTATCATCGCCGCTGACCCCGGCCTCGTACTGTCTCAGTTAGGTCCGATCTTCGAGGTTCGGTGTTGATGGCGCTGCCACGGCGGGCGACAGGTCTCGTGCTGTCATATCCGTTGCGGCATCGGCTTTGCAGCCCGTGCCTTCTTGCGTTAATCATCGCCTAGGCTGCATGCACACTCATCGGTTTTTCCAGCCGATGAATTACTGTTCAGCTGTCCAGAAGGATCCCGTGCGTCTCGTCATCCTCTGAGGACACCCTGGTTCCTCCATCAGCTCTGCGGTCGACCCCTCATCGACACCTGTCCATATCGGCTCCCCAACTGATCGAACAGCATCCCGATCCTATCGGCAGCCAGCCGATAGCGAGCGCCTGTATCGGATTCTCTCGTCCTTGTCAATTGCAGGGTCAAATTGACTGGCTCGCCCATGAACCTCGAGACCTAAGGACCTGCACTAGAGATAAGCAGACCTCTCAGCCCTTCGCGCGACCGAGCCACCGTCCCTCCCCTGTCACGGGATTTTTTTGGTGGCGAGCACGCTTCTTGGCCATCGTCAGTTTCGTGCTGCATCGGTTAGGTCCGACCTACAGCGCTGCCGATGGTAGATCGAGCTTCAGGCCTATAGACTTCTGCACGGCGTATCATCGGAGTGCTAGCCGATGAGTTACCATGCTCTGAGCTTTACGCCCAGCGCATCGGCCCCTCGGCCGATGCGCATCAGCCCCTCGGCCGATGCGCATCAGCCTTAAAAGGCGTCCCACGACGCATTACACCAAACATATCGGACCCCCAGCCGATACGCACCCGCCTTCAAAGAGGCGTCCCCTCCTCGGTTCAGCTAACCGATGGGTTCGTTCCTATCCTTGCTACGGCATACCCGATCCGGCATCCTTGGTATCATCGCCACTGGCCCTGGCCTCGTACTGTCTCGGTTAGGTCCGATCTTTGAGGTTTGGTGTTGATGGTGCTGGCACGGCGGGCGACGGGTCTCGTGCTGTCATATCCAGAGCGGCATCGGCTTTGCAGCCCGTGCCTCCTTGTGCTAATCATCGCCTAGGCCGCGTGCGCACTCATCGGTTTTTCCAGCCGATGAATCACTGTTCGGCTGTTCAGAGGGATCCCGTGCGTCTCACCATCCTTTGCTTACACCCTGGTTCATTCATCGGCTCTGCGGTCGACTCCTCGTCGACACCTGTCCACATCGGCTCCCCAGCCGATCGAATAGCATCCCGACCCTATCGGCAGCCAGCCAATAGCGAGCGTCTGTATCAGATTCGCTCGTCTCACTTCCTTGCCAATTGCAGGATCAAATTGAATGGCACGCCAGCGAACCTCGAGACCTAAGGACCTGCAATGGAGATAAGCAGATCTCCCAGGCCTTCGTGTGACCGAGCCGCCGTCCCTCCCCGGTCATGGGATTTTTTGGCGGTGAGCAACAATGTATAAAGATCATTTTGCTCTTGTTAAGTTTTTATAGTGTATATGCAAACTGAGATTTTGTCTAATACTATTGAGAATTATATTTGAGACAGTCCAATAGCTTTGTAATTCTGATATTTTCACACAAGTAAAATTTTTCCAAATTGAAAATGACACATATTTTCAAATTTGACACAAGTAATATTAAAAAAAGGGCATTTACATCCAATTCTGCAAATATTAATTAAGTAAACATGTAGCTTAGAAAATGCACATGGTTTTCAATTGTGTTAATATTAATTATGTGTGAAATTTGAAAATATCATAATCAGTCTCATTTTCAATTTTTGGAAAAAAATTAATTGTGTGGAAATATCATAATTACCAAGCTAGCATTCCGAATCTAATATAATTCTAGAAATCTCAGTTTGCATATACATTTGTAATTCTCCACTTTTAGCCATTAAAATCTATTTAAATAAACATTTGGGTTCTTTATGTGTATTATGTATCAAAGATTTTATTTTCTATCATCTCTTGAGACTCCAAAAATCCTAACCCCAAGATCTCTATCCATAATTTAAATCATGAGGTTCATCTTTTAAATCAACCACTCCACTAAATTTCTCTAAGTCCAACAATCAAATTTAAATCCAATTTTGGACATCAACTCCACATCGAAATCCTCTCAAAGAAATCTTATTAGTCCTCTCACAAATTCTCCAAAAAAATACCAAGTTCAAATTTAAACTCTTTTCAAATTCACCAAAAATTTACTAAAAAATTCAATTCTAAAAATTCTTAGAAAATGTGAAAAACCTCATATTCATTTGCACAACCTTCCCCTTAGCTCAACCATCTCCTCTCTTCTCCCTTCTCCTTCCTACCCCTCGGCAGGCCTAACCGCCCACCGGCCATACACAAGGCCGGTCCAAGGCCTTCCCATCCTTTCCCTTACCCTTCCATACCCAAACGAGCCCACAAACTAGCTCCCTCTCACCTATGCACACGTCTGCTCTATCGCCACCACGTGCACGCTCGCTACCTACCGTGCCCAATGGACCCTACTTGTTGCCACTCTACTATGCCACGCACACCCCCTCTACCCATAGCCATGCACATGACCCCTCTCCTGTGCTACACTATCATATGCGCAAGATGTTCAGCAAAATGCGGAATTGCTAGCCAATGTATCGACACTTGTTTCTGTGTGTCCTGACCCCATCCAACGACTACACTCCCCACCATGACCCTATCGCTACAGTGTGCCACACCACCATCATGAATCTCACTGGATTCCCCTCCTCCGTGTGTGGTCATCTTGCCTTGCTATGCTGCGCCAGCCCGGCCTGTCCCCGGTGCGAATCCTACTAATAAGCCACGCCATGCTGAGCTCAACCCCTCTGCCACAAATCCTGCTACTCTCCTTGTGTTTACCCTAGGAATCTTGCTGTAGCATAGGATCCATTCACCAGTCCCGCACCCCTTCCACTTGTCCACTTTGCACCGTGCCTTGCCACCTATAAAAGGCGTTGGCAAGCCCCTCTCCCTAACCCATGCCTCACCTCTCTCACTCTCTCCTCTACCTTCAACCCCCTTGATTCCCTCTCCACACTATCGCATTCATGATTTCCTGGCTCCGCCAATATCTACCACTGCCCAAGCCTCCTAGCACCAACCGGAGCCGCCCTGCCTTTTGACCTTGCTGCCACGCCTACCTCCTAGTGACTAACCCGTGTGCTCGAGCCTCCTATTGCTACCGCTTGCCTCTGCCATGTTGCCAGCATCGCCGCTGCTTCCCCCATGTCAAGTCACCACCCTCCTCCTAGCCTCCCCTACGTAGCAAAGAATAGAGGCAGCGAAAGAAAGAAGAGGCAAAGAGAGAAAGAAAAGAGAAGCAAGAAAAAAAAGAAAAAAGGAAATGGGACCCATGTAGGCCCTATCCTTTTCGGTCTACCATAGACCATCCTCTCCCTCCCACCGCTATTCGGGCCCCATAAGTTAGTCCAAGCAATATTCTAAGGAATATTCTTTTTAGAATTTTTTATTTTCTAGAAAATATTTTAAACTTCAAAAATTCATATCTTCTTATCCTTACTCCGTTTGACCTCATTCCAATTTTTTTTCTAAAGTCCTCTTTTACACAATGGCACTATTATTTTCTATGTTTTGTTATTTTTATTAGTACCCCATGTAATATTTCTATTTCTCACATATAGAGGTCATGCTTGAAGAAGAGTTTGCACCGGATTTTGACGCACCAAAAACCATCGTGTACTAAGGCAAGCCATTCTTTGATCACTCTTGATCCTATATTTGTGAATTACTTTGTTTATACAAATACATTACTTAGTTTATACATTAATCATGCTTGGCCTTGGTTTACGTGAAACCGATAGATCTACACTGTAGTTGCCTTTTTATTATATACAACTTTGATAATCCCATTCTTGTTAACTCTACCGAATATTCGTCGGTATCGTCATCTCTTGGATATGATTACCAAGGCAGTTGCTTAGGCTGCTTACAATTATGATGTCGTATGGGAACTTAGGACTTCTAAATATTTAGTTAAAAATCCGATATGACGTTGTCTTGTTTGTAAAATAAAAATATTTTATATTACTTAGATGTTGAAGAGTTAGTGCCTTTATGGTTTGGCTACCTATTACATATTATAAATTCATCCAAACATATTACAGTGCAACCACATGGATGTAAAGAGATGCCCCTCACTAATCAATTACCTATCACAAGGAAATCTCATATATCAATAGTTGTGGAATACGGAAGATGAGGAGATAGGATTGAGGATTGTTATTGCCCGAGAGGGGTATTATACTAGCCTATTTTTTAGGTGATTGATTAGGTGTAGAAGACATTCCTGAGGTATCCTGAATAGATGAGGGTATTATACTTGCTTGATGCTCAGTTTCGAGAGATTTGGTCCAACTATGTAACATGAGGTATTCATGTGCTAGTTTTGAAAAAAGCCTTATAGTGAGCCCTCCTTTGTCAATCGTGTTTGATCGGCACGTGCTATATAAAGAGAGAAGTTCATGATGTGTGAATAAGGTATGCAACTTTTGCAGAGTTTAACTGAACTATTTAAACAATCATAGCCACGGTTATGGATGTATGTAAAGTGTTTCTCATAGCGTAGTTTTGATTTTGCCAAAAGATTACAAACACAGTTGTTGGGATGGGAACTGTTTCTAGAGTCCACTTGTATGGTAGGCGGTTAACCTTCGTGGTTGGAAACAGGTATGTGTGACTTGGGGGTGTTTTTTCACCATAGTGCAGTAGTGACGAGAAGGCGAAACTTGTGCTATTAAAGCTTGTTAATTATGAGAAATAGTTAAGAGATGATATTTGATTATGTCTTAATTGCTGAGAAAGCAAAAAGGAGCTAATAAAGGAAAAGATGAGGAAATAATGAATATTGTTATCACTCTTAATCATAGTAATAAGTTGTTGCAAAACAACTTGTAGAGTAGATCGAGATGTGAGGCGCTTTCTGACAATTAAATTTTGACTCACTAATATTTTACAAAATAACTCCTTTAAAGAAAAGGTTGCTTTCGCAAATCAAAATCTTAGCCACTGTTCTTAAGTCAAAATATGTCATCTCCTCCTCTGGCTTGTTGAGTATGTAAAGTACTCATCCTTAATTATATATATATGTATGTATGTATGTATGTATATGTATATATATATGTATGTATGTATATGTATATATATGTATATATATATATGTGTGTATATGTATATATATAGAGTTTGGAGAAGATGTCACTGAATCATCCACTGAGAAGTTCCTCCCGAAGTAGGTGGAGTACAAAAACTTCTAGGGTTCTGGGCCATGTTCATAAGTCGTGCCTATGGAATAAAGTAGTTTCCCAGGTGTTATGACCAGTGCTTAGTCACATAAATTACATTCTGCTATTAGCTTTCACTTAGTCGTAGTTTTGCTTTTGCCTTCTTGTTTGCATCAAAATTTGGTAAGCCTCGCAGATAGGATTGGAGAGCCGGTCGGCTTATGGAAAGAGTATGATTGATATAGGAAAAGAGCCAACCGGATAAAATGATGATGGATTTAATTCATTCAAAAAAAGGAAAGTTATCCAAATGGAACTGAGTGTGAGGAGGAGCTATAGAAACCACGGCAGTGTACTTTATTTTTATAGAATATATCTTGTAAGATAGACAAGTCTAATTAGTTTTGTTAACTTCTTAGAGATAAGTTTAATTTTATGTTTAGGAAATTACGTCGAGAGGTTGTTTGTAACCTCGTTGGACTCTTGTAACTCTAGGGTATAAATATAGAACCCTTAGGACCTTATAAATCATCTCTCGATCAATACAATTTTGGCTCATCACCACCCTAGTTCATGCAGGTTTTTACCGGTGGGTTCTTGCTCTTGACGGAGGGGTTGCATCGGTTAAGTCTGATCTTCAGTGAAGGGGTAAGTCCCACCACTATCTTGATATATCCGTTTTGCCTGAGGCTGCATCGGTTAGGTCCGATCCCTTAGTCTAATCAGGTACATCACATCACGTTTGCATGGTTCTATTGGCTTTACGAGCTTCCTCTACTGTCATCCGTTTTGCGTTGCATCGATTATGTCCGACCTACTAGACCACTGATAGTAGATTGAGCTGTAGGTTGATAGGTCTTTATACGAACTTTTCGTCGAAGCAGGCAGCCAATGAATTATCAACACATTGAGCCTCACTCTTAATGTATTAGCTTCTCAGCCAATATACATATATTTTTAGAGAATTTCACTCATCTGCTCAGCGAGCCGATGGGTTCACCCATTCCTTCCTTTCGCACATCCGATTTAAATTTTCGTATCTTTGGAAGATCATGTCTCGCTCCTCACTATTTATTACAGCTGATGGGTCCTTTATCTTATTCGGAGTGCCATTTGCCTACGCCTTCATCTGCTTTTTAATTGATGGATGATTGTTTTAGCCCCTATCAGCAACCAGCTGATAGTAGGAGTACATCGGACACAGCCGATAACTATCTTAACCTTATCGGCGACCAACCGATAGCAGAAGTTTGTATCGACCCATCAGACGACTGATTCATCGGTCTATCTTCTTGTCAATTACAGGGTCAAATTGACTAGCACGAATGCAACTCTAACAACCCTAATGAAGTGACCTTGAAGCCGAAAGACCTGTGCTAGAGCAAAGTAGATCTCCCAAGCCTCAACATATTCATGACGTTCCATTAGATCTCTATCGGTAAATACGGAGAACCGAATCGGCATGAACACTCCTGTGTTATATTGCCCATCTAGGATTTATCTATGGTAATTTATGTAAGAACTACTTTCAATGATATAATAAAAATTAGTTTATTATAATTTTACTATTATTCACTATGTACTATATCATAGGACTTGTATAGTATTCATAGGTAATTAAGTTGATTCCTAGCCTATGTTAGCATAAGCTTTACAGCTAGCAGAGTTCGAGGCGTCATAATAATATCATACTTAATAAGTGCAAAATAGTCTTTATATTGTGTCTAACGGATTACAATTGACGGAGTTATGACAGTGATGGTATTTCTTAGAAAAGTGGCCTTGTGCAGTGGCATTTTTAAAAAGTTGCATTTGTCAATGGTATTTCTTGGAATAAAACTCTTGTCGATGCTATTTCTTGGATTTTCTCTTTGTGAAACTAATACCTTAATATCTACATCTTGTGTTATTTCTCACAATATGTAGGATGGGCAAGAATAGGAAATAGCCATAATTGAAGAGATGTTCTTCTGTCCCATGGTTACAAGTTAATGAAGAAAGTGGTACAGATTATGAACTGCCTCCTAAAGCACTGACATCACGTGAGGAGGATGTAAAAGGTAAATTTGATGGTGTTGATTTGTTGAAAAAAACATTAGTGAGAAATTTTGAATATATAAATGTTGCAATTGAGCCTAATGTGTTTTCTAGCACAAAGTATATAGTTCCACTTTCTGAACTAATTTTGCTAACTTTGCATTATGTGGAATTGATTATTCACAAAGAAGTGCTAGCTGAAATACCCCCTGATTATTCTATGCATCATATCATGTTAAATAAATATCTAGAGTTGTCTGGGTTGAGAAGGTTTTGTAATTTTTATGTTTCATATCACTAGTAGTAGATGCTTTTGTGCTTACACTATAATTCTGATTGGTAATTATGAAATCGATAACAAATTTTGTGTGAATGCAGAATGCATAAGCTGTGACAAGCTTGATGGATTAAGGTTGAATATAATGGAACATCATTCTGTTGTTCAATGTTTTGAATTGCTTGACAAGAAAGATGAACAAGGTAGTACCTACTGTTTGACTTGAAATTTCCATCATTATACTTCAGCTACATGCTTTCAAAATCAGAGTAGCGCAGCTAAAGAGTGGAGGACTGTAATTTTTCTTCAAGGAAGGGGGAACGACTTGAGTATGTACGATGTGAACAACTAGAAACACTTTGATACAAACATTGATACAATGTCCTATGACTGCTATACTTATTGTACTCTGGGAAAACATGAAAACTTTGAGACTAGTAACATATACACATGTCATGCACATATGTTGTTCACTTGGCTTACCAAAATTTTCATATTACCAAAACCTAATGACAGCTTTTCTTGAAGATGGGGAGGATGATGCGATTACACCAAGTTTTTTGGCATTCTCCTTTGCAGGGAAATCAACACATAACATGATTTTTTGGATGAGTGAGAACTGATGATCTTTCCTTCACTATCAAAAATGGAACTGTTCTTTTGAACCTTAAGTTATCTTCCTTGTACCTTTGTAACATCAAAATGTCATACGATTTTGCAGGAATTAAAAATAGCTCAATTGATTTCTTGTAAGAATTGCAAAAGGTTGTTAAGTTCCAAATATATTTTCTAGAGCTTTAGCTACATGTTGCTTCCTAATTATTTTGTGGACATACGTTGGAAACTATTACCATGTTCCAAATGTATTTGCTAGAACTTTATCTACATATTGTTTCCCAATTATTTATGTTTTTTTTTGCAACACAAGGCCAAAATTGGTAGTTTGTAAATAAGATAACAATTCAAGTTTCTCATTTTCATTAGCGATGTGAGCAACATATTTAAAATAAGCACTTAATTGATCCACTATTGAAACAACATATTTATTCACTGTTGAGATATAAGTAAGGCATTATAAAACAACTATTCTTTTTCACAAGAAACATCAAGAAAATCAGCTTGTCATAGAGGAATCTCAACAACAGGCTGCAATTGGTTGCTCTATTATAGCATAAAAAGTATACAATTATGTTTTATCAAGAACGCATTTACCTTGTTTAATTTTAGAACCACATATTTTACCTTTTCAATTGCCCTCTGATAATGCAGCCTCATGCTCTTCATCTTCCTCTACAAACAATGTGATAGGCATCTTCATCATCTTGTTCTCATTCTTTTGGAAAATATTCTAAACTATCTACAAAACAATAGTAATAGGCTCATGCTCATGCTTTCTAGCATTTGATATAATCTTTTGCCTAATCTAACTTTCAAAGCCGCAAGTAAGCATAATATATGAATGTTAACAAGCATAGCCTAAATTTATGAATTAAGTGCAATTAGCAATGTAATTATTGTGTTTGCATTGCATTCTTTCAAACCACTGTATATGATACAGATTTTGAATTCATCATAGTAATCTCTTATAGTTTCAGTACATTGCTTCAAAATGTTTTAGTTCTGTCAAAGAGCACGTTTATAATAAAGAACATAACTATTTCTCCTCACTATTTTGCATTCATCCTACGTTTTAGGTTTGTTGCTAACATGGTTACAATAGAAAGATGCAAAAGCAGTAACTTATTACTAGTAACCTGTTTGCATCAAAATTTGGTAAGCCCAACGGATAGAATTGGAGAGTCGATTGGCCTATAAAATGAATCTGATTGATATAGGAAAAGAGATGATTGGACGGATTGAGAATGGACTCGGTTTAGACAAAAGATGGAAACTTATCTAGATGAAACCGAGTCTGAGGAGGAGCTATAGAAACCACAGCAGGGTAATTTGTCTCTATAAAATATATCCAACTTTAATTAGTTTTATTAACTTCTTAGAGATAGTTTTCTTTTATGTTTAGAAAATAACGTCCGAAGGTTGTTGTAACCATGTTAGACTCCTTTAAATCTAAGGTATAAATATAGACCCCACAAAACATGTAAATTACCTCCCAATCAATACAATTTCAGCGCATCGCCACTCTAGTTCATCTAGATTTTTACTAGCGGGTTCTGACTCTTGATGCGAAGTTGCATTAGTTAAGTTTGATCTCCAGAGAAAAGATAATCCCAACACTATCTTGATGTATACTTTCTACCTAAAGCAGCATCGGTTAGGTCCGATCTCTTAGTTTGATTGGATGAATCACATCACGTTTGCATGGTTCTATTAGCTTATTGAGCTCCCTCTACTACCATTAGTCTCGTGCTGCATCGGTTAGATCCTACCTATTATACCGATAATAGTAGATTGAGCCGTAGTTCGATAGGTCTTTACATAAACGTTTCATCAGAGCAGTCAACCAATGAGTTATCTACATATTAAGCCTCATGGTTAGTGTATCGTCTTCTCAACCAACATACATATATCTTTAGTGATTTTCTCTCATAGGCTTAGCTAGCCGATGGGTTCGCTCGTTCCTTCTGTCCACTTGTTCAATCTAGCGTTTGCCATCTTGTTGCCATTAGCCTCAATCTCATACTATCTCAATTTGGTTTGATTTATCAAGACTAGCTCTAATAGTACCATCACGATGGTCACTAGGTCTCATACTTTCAAGGGAACGGGTCTTGCTCTTTGCTATTCATCACACATTTTATTCGGAGAACCATCAGCTTTGTAGTAGATGGGTCCTTCATCTTACTCAAAATGCCATCACATATTCTATTCGAAGTGCCACTAGCTTTATAGCTAATAGGTCCTCTATGTTAACCCTTACTGTCTGCATATGCCTTTATCGGTTTTCCAGCTGATGAACGAGCGCTATCACCTCTATCAACAACCAGCTGATAGGAAGATTACACATACTGTTCATTGACCACTCTATTTCAGAGCGTCATCGGCTCTATAGTTGATATACCCTTTATCCTATTCCTTATTATCTACCCATGCCTTCATCGGCTTTTCAACCACTGAATGAGTGTTACACCCTCTATCGGCAACCAGTCAATAGGAGGAATCCACATACATGCTTATTGACTACTCTATTCTAGAACGTTATTGGCTCTATAGCTGATGTGTCTTTTATTCCCTTCATCGCTATTTGCCTACGCATCGACTTTTTTAGCCAATGAACAAGTGTTTCAGCCCCTATTAGCAACCAGTTGATAATAGAAGTACATTGGACGTAGCCGATGACTATTGGCACCCTATCGACAACCAGCCAATAGCAGGAGTTCGTATCAGCCGAATGGCTCGTAGACTTATTGAATTATCTTCTTATTAATTATAGAGTCAAATTGACTAGCACACCTACAACTCTAGCAACCCTGACGAAGGGACCTCGAAACTGAAGAAACTGCACTGGAGCCAAATAAATCACCTAGGCCTTGTCGTGTTCACGCGATCGTATTGGATCTCCATCAATAAACACGGAGGACCGATTCGACTCGAACATAACTCTAATCACTTGAGCAATAGAAAAATCAATATATTACTAGCAACCCTAATCATTTTCGCATTAGAAAATTCATATTTATCACATTCATTAACACAATCATACTTGTCATCATAAAATAGTAAAAATACATTTGACTTTGGCAAGATTGTAATCAAGTATCTCAAATGTGTTGTATGGAGAACTCGCCATATTGTGCCAAATCTAAAGGCATCGTTGCTCAGCATGATCAACTATAATTCCTTGATATGGTCAGGAGAAAATAAAAATATACATAGATATGCACGTTTCTATCAACTACTAGGTAGTGCAGGCTCAGAATCACACACATGCAAGTTTTATACCAAGTTCGTACTAAGGCAAACCAGCTGGTGACACACTATTTCAACCTAAACCTAATGAAGGTTGATGTATCTATGACTTAGTAAACACTTCATGTATAATCAATTCCGTGAAGCTCTATATATGCTAATATATATATATATATATATAGGAAGCAATAGCAAATACTCAAATTAGAGATTTTATTATGCTAGCCTAGTCTAGAATTGATTCAAGCTTAATTAAACAACGGAACAATACAAAGGACAGTATCAACTCTATACACACACTAAAAATATTGAATGAAGCTCAATAACAAATGAAATTTCTTCTTTTTTCTTTTTTTCTTTTCTTTTTTTCAACTTTTTGGTGCTTTCTCTTTTTTCTGTGGCTTTTCTATTTCCGTTCTTAGCACAATTTAGCCTTTTCTCTTTTTTCCTTGCTTTTTTATTTTTCTTCCCACGATAATTTGACTAAGGCTCTGAACTGAAAATTGTAGGGATGCAATGTAAAAATGGAAATTACAGGCAATCAGATGCAAAAGTGCAAACCAAAATTTAAAACCTAAAATATGGAATGCTCTCATCCGCTACCTTCCATCTTTCCAAATGAAACTGAATCAAAAAAAAATTGTCCAATCACGGTATGTTAAGGTGTTAGGCAAGTCATGCTATGGTAAGGGAACATGATTACAGCAGTTGGGCTCACCCATAGTTGGGAAGAAGATGATACGATATGTGGTGGAGAGGGACTCACTCGGCCTAGGTAGTGGAACTTCCAGCGCTTGGCCAGTGGAAATTGGAAACCTCATGCAAAACTGGCACTAATTTTCTCTTTTTATTTCTTCAGTCTTTTCTCATTGTAGCTGAACAGAAACTCTATTGGGTTGGCCAAACCAAAACTCACGAATGCAACGAAGCCGACCACAACAGAAACCAATCTACCATACTGAGATACATCTATAAGCATGCAACAGAAATCCAAGGAACCAGATGCAACACTCCGAATTTATCAGAACGGAACATGACTCTATTTTTTAAGTTCCCAGAAACAACTTCAAGCATTTGTTGGCAAGATAACTGACGTGGACAGGTGCTGACAAATAGACAACTTGATGCAACTCCGTAACCAAATGACATAATATTCTAAAAACTTTAAGAACCAAACTTTGATAGTAGCATGGTTTGATTTTTGGTGGTCCCGACAGCAATGAAGACAAATGCAAAGCAAACAAAAAAAGTACTTGATGTGCAACTTAGACCGAAAACATGTAGATCTAGACCTAGTGATGACTATGTTGACGCTTTTTTGGTCACCATGGTGAGAATCACCTAAAAACTAGCAATGTAACAGACTCACTAACCAACTTAACTTTAAGAAACTCCTACTAAAGATCATCAGATATATCAAAACTGGCTAGCGAAACCGATCCCAATGGATTTGGGGTAAACACCCACCTCTTGTGAGGGATGAAAGGTTTACACGACAAATGTACAAAGCGACTTACACTCTCGCAGCAAGGATGGACGGCTTAAAACGCAAACCAATAAAGATGGACAAATTTGGGCTAAAATTAGAGCAAAACGTATAGTAAAATTGAAAGAATGATTCAATTAGTTAATTGTGTGTTGGATTAGTGATCATTTCCAATTTATAAAAGGGTTGGTCCTACCTCAACAGAGCCTTCTCCATGTCCTTATAGGTGTTGGTATTGTTATGTCCTTGTAAAATGGTTTCGTAAGTGCATTGAATTACCGATGTAGCACTTCACCAAGTAGTATTCTAAGGTGTCGTATTTATATCCAAAAGGATGCACAACAGGCATAAAACAATTCCTTCTTTCTACCTTGCTTTGTCTAAGGAAATTTATACTAACCAAACACGGGGGTAATAAATCCGATAAATGACAAGAATATCTATCTAGGTCAAGAGAGCTAGGGAAAGTTATTAGAGTTGAATAGACTTCAGTGTGAGTAGAACTCAGCAAACTGATAGCTACTACAAAAGGGTTGTTTACTTTAGGCGTAGGGACATGTTCTCACTATCAGTGAGATACTACCCTGACCTATAACATCAATGCACTAGAGCCAACATGGTCAATTACAAAGGACACATAGGGTTTTCACCACCCAGCGGCTATGTCTGTCTATTTCTCTAGCTAACATTTCTTGGAAATATAAGGCTTAGGCTCCACGCCTACAACTTATACTAAAGTTCTTCCGCTGAGGGTGTTCACCTAGATTGTAGTCTAGATGGTCTAGATCACATTTAGTTGCTAGACGATGGGTTATCATCTAGTTTAGGGCCTAAACTGTAAATTAGACAAATTGGACATTAGTCAAAGACGGTCATAGACTATCTAGACCATGCAATTAGGCAACATTGAGACAAGTGTAGACTATAAAACTACCATCAATGAACCAATGGACTATTGGTGCAATAGAAGCTAGAACTTTGTGACCCACCCAAGGCCCATTTGGTTTAGGGTTTTGACCCCATTCAAAACACTTATCTGCTACGGTGCTACCACCACAAAGCCACACCTCTAGCACTATCCACTATGTATTATCCAAGTAGTGCATCTCATTTAAACCTTAGCTCTGCTAAATGTTTTTTAGGCACAAGTGTAAATGCTAAATGTGTACATACTAGAGTTAATGGAAGTTTCATTCCCACAAAATAAGGTAAACCTTGACTCTTACTTTTGTTGTTCCCAAATATTCAATGAAAACATGTTCTGTGTATTTACATGTATGCCAAAAAAATACATTGATAGTATATTGTACAGTATATCATCTAGATCATATGGACTTACATCTAGATTGGCTAGACTTTAGACTGTGGGTCATCGTCTATCTAGCGTCTAGGTGAACACCATTCTCTTATCAAGAAGAGATACTCTGGGACATAGCTAAGTGAATAAAGCCTAGACAAGAAACCAACAAACAACTTTATAGAACTCTAAGCTATGCAACATGATTAGTCGAGTTCTGGGGTTTTCTTACATAGCTAAAGTAAATCATTGGAGGAAGATGAGAAGTATCACACACTTACACCATTGGAGAAGGATTTGAAAGGTAAATCTAGTGATGAGATTATTCAAGTTGAGTGTCCTTTGGAAACACATTTCTAGTGACAATGAGGAATTTGAATTGCTATCTTCTTTAAATACTTTAGGCTATGTTCAGTTCGATGATCTAAGTGAGCTAAGTGATTTGGAGGATAAATTATTTGCTAAATCTGTTTTTCAAGTTGTTAACGCCAAAATTTGGACGATCCGATGGTGCTAAAGTCGATCGGCTGGGAGATCTGATGGGGCTAAAGCCAATCAGCCGAGAGGTCCGATGGAGGGTTTAATGCAGTCATCGGCCGATGGAGATACTGAGACAAAGCCGATGGAGAACTGTAGAAAAACCGATCAGATTAGTAGAAGATTGGATCAGCTTGAAGACAGAGGATTGTCCAATCGGAATCAAATCCGAGAAGACCGAGGAAAGGAAGGAGAAGGATCGGCTTGACTAAAAGAAGGTCTGATAGCTACAATGGAGAGGCCAATTAGGTTGCAGCAAAGTAAGACTCGGTTATAAATTGGAAGATTATTTAGATGAAACCGGGTTTGCGGAAGAGCCGTAGACTTCACTGCAGGGTGCTTATTTTTTATAAATTATAACCTTACTCAATTAGGGAGGTTTAGCTAGTTAGTTAACTTCTTTAGGAATATTTTCCTTTGTTCTTACTAGGAAATAATGTCTGATGGTCGTAGACGCGTCGGACTCTGTCTATAAATCCAGGGTATAAATACAGACCCCTGGAAATATGTAAGATATCTCTGGATCATATACAAATTCGACGCATCGCTACCCTAGTTCATCTAGGTGTTTACCAGCAGGTTCTGGCTCTCGACGCGGGGCTGCATCGGTTAAGTCCAATCTCCGGCGAAGGGATAAGTCCCGCCACTATCCTGGTATGCTTTGTACTGTCTAAGGTTGCATCGTTTAGGTTCGAACTCTTGGTCAGATCAGGTGTACCGTATCACGTCCATGCAGGGCCTATCGGCCTGTTAAGCTCCCTCTGCCGTCGTCAATCTCGTGCTGCATCGGTTAGGTCTGACCTACGGGCTGCCGACGGTAAATTGAGCTTTAAGCCTATAGTCTTCTGCATGGCGTTTCATCGGAGTGAGTAGCCGATGAGTTATCCATAGTCTGAGCTTCACGCCCAATGCATCGGCCCCTCGGCCGATACGCATCAGCCTTTAGAGGCATCCCACGACGCGTAACGCCGAACGTATCGGTCCCCCAGCCGATACGCACGCACCTTCAGAGAGGCGTCCCCTCATCGGCTCAGCTAGCCGATGGGTTCGTTCCTATCCTTGCTACGGCATAGCCGATCCGGCATCCTCCGTATCATTGCCGCTGGCCCCGGCCTCGTACTATCTCGGTTAAGTCAGATCTTCGAGGTTCGGTGTTGATGGCACTGCCATGGTGGGCGACGGATCTCGTGCTGTCATATCTGGAGCGGCATCGGCTTTGCAGCCCATGCCTTCTTGCGTTAATCATTGCCTAGGCCGCATGCGTACTCATCGGTTTTTCCAGCCGATGAATCACTCTTCGGCTATCCGGAGGGATCCCGTGCGTCTCGCCATCCTCTGAGCACACCCTGGTTCCTCCATCGGCTCTGCGGCCAACCCATCGTCGACACCTGTCCACATCGGCTCCCCAGCCAATCGAAGAGCATCCCAATCCTATCGGCAGCAAGCGCCTGTATCGGATTTGCTCGTCTCACTTCCTTGTCAATTACAGGGTCAAATTAACTGGCACGCTCGTGACCCTCGAGGCTTAAGGACCTGCAATGGATATAAGCAGACCTCCCAGGCCTTCATTCGCGTGACCGAGCCGCCGTCGCTCCCCGGTCGCGGGATTTTTTGGTGGCGAGCACAAGTCCAACAAATTCTATTTTTATAGCTTTGGAAAATATAATGATAGGAGTATATTTGGTGTATAAAGTTTATATATGTTAAAATATGGAACCTCCAATAGTTGTGCCAAAACCAACAAACTAGGGCATAGTATTATGACTAATCATGTTAATCCAAGTTTGTATTGTTTCGATTTAGAGGAATATGTTGGTTCATACGAAGGGGAGCAATTAGGTTGTAAAATGTTGCTTCCATATACCATTAAAAATCTACCATGTGTCTAGTTGGATTCTAAAGAAGGAAAGCAAGATGAGCAACCAAAGAAGCTTCATGTTCAGTGCCAATATTTTTTGTTGTGCATCCTCACAACCAGCTACAATCGATTCATTGGAGGTTAATTTTATTTGCTAAAGAACTAATTCTACTGCAATTCTATTTGATAGAATTTTACTGCAATGTTTTGCATTTGTTCAAATTTATGGCCAACATAATGCGCTACATGAGCATGGTTTTTTTGTGAAAAGGGGGAGGGCAATGTGACCATGACTACTATGGTCATGACCACATGACACATCAAGTATCTTCAGGGTGATCTATATGTTTGAGGACATACAAGATAGTTGGAGACAACGCTCATGATGTATAGAGATATAGAGATGAATCCCCTCTAGTTCTGTAATCCAACTTGTCCTCTCAAGGCAGCGTTGATTTCTTACTTTTGTCAAATTTGCATACGACCTCCGTTTTCAGTCCATGAGTATTTGATGGAAAGCTTTTGGAGTTCTCTTTTCAATAGATCCAACCTCAACTCCCGAATCCATCTCAATAAGATGCAATTAAAGAAACATATTTCTACACCACTTTTCTTAGGCCTTTGGGCTTTTAATTTTGTCTAGGACCCTGGTCTAAGTGAAGCCCAAGTTATGTGCACCCCAACTTGATGGAGTATGACTCTAGAGCCCCCTCGGTCATCCACCAACCTCCTTAAATAGCTAGGTACCCCTTTAGTATTTCTTAGGTTTTGTTCGATCGAAAGTTTAGCCATTGCTACTTCCTCCAGTAATTGTGTGGCCAGTTAGATCACTTGATTAATTGTTTTCAAAACCTCACGTTATCATAATTGCTTGTTTCAACTTATTCTTGTTAGTTCTCATTTGCAGGGATAGGTACCCTTGTGGTTTGGTTGATCATGTTGTGTCAAGATCACAAACTTTTGAAGTTGGTGTATCGATCACTAAGGTGCATTGTCCTTGGACGTCGTAGTTAGGTCATTAATGACATCTCCTTCCAATCGAAGTTATCCACCTATCATCAAAAGATGAAGACACCTAAGAGCACATCAAATGAGCTAAGTGTGTGTGGAATAAAGAGAGTAATGGGGGCTATTTATAGTGTGAAGAATATCAATGTGGCAGCTAGCGCACCATGATGGATAAGCTGGGTCGGAATGGGTTGACCCAACTACAGTGAGCCAACTAGGACACATGGCACTGATTGGTCCCTCCAACAAGTCTGTTGGCCCATACGAGAGCTTGGCTCTTTTCCATTGTGATGAATGTGAGCATTGAATGATGTCCTAAAGTCAGTTGCATCTTGGGCTTGACTGGCCAGGCTATTGGGTCCACGGTCGACACCTTCTATAGGTTGGTCCACCTCTTGTCAAATTGGGCTCCTAGATGCATCAACCAACCACTCCACTTTAGTTGGTCAGCCAAGCCAAGGTGGTCGATCAACCAAGCCAGCCTCCTTTGGCCTCTTGCTAGCGTCTATAGGGGCCAGCAACCAGTTTGCCTTAGACAGCCTGCCAAGCCACCTAGCCTGATCATATTGTTGTCATTTTCTTTTATCTACCATAGATGGATCACCGCCTATTTATATTCTTTTTACTTATAAACCTATCTTACTATAGGAATGAAATGCACTTCTACTCGGTATTTTGTTGTCTTACATGTTTTGTTTATATGGCTGCCAATAGTTTTTTTTCTCCCCCATAAAAGGTGTTTATGGCTTCAAAGTCCACCACCGATGCAGAGGAGATGACCTACCAATTGCACAAACAGCAAGAGTAAGAAGCTCACCTATAGTGTGAGCAATAGAAAGAGCAAGCTATATGCCGACAAGAGGAAGAGAGTTGCATGAAGGAAGAACAAGATGAGCTCAACAAGTTGTGTAACCATGACCGCAAAGCCTAGAAGGATATCTTGCAGACCAAGATGGGTGATCATGACAGTGAACAGGTGGCGTGAACAGAAGCCCACCATGCTGAACTCCACCTCAATGGGGTAGCGTGAATGATGGAGTCGCAACCTTAACCTCCAATCTCATATGTGTTGACTGGCTAGTTGATTTTAAGCCGACTGGCATCAAAAAATACGATGGTAAATAAACCCTGAGTGCTGGCTTACGATCTACGCTATCATAATCCATGTAGCTAGAGGTGTTTAGAATGCGATGGTCGATTCCCTACTAGTTGCAGTGGTACCGTCAGCTTGCTCTTAGCTCATTGGGTGCCCACATCGATCAATCAACTCCTAGGCAGAACATTACAAACACTTCATCACCATTTTTAAGAGCAGCTACAACCACCTAGGAACTATGAGCTTCATCAAATCAGTCAGAGCAAGAATGATTG
Source organism: Oryza coarctata (assembly GCA_030770085.1). Taxonomy (NCBI): domain Eukaryota; kingdom Viridiplantae; phylum Streptophyta; class Magnoliopsida; order Poales; family Poaceae; genus Oryza; species Oryza coarctata. The sequence continues at coordinate 7,319,389 of CM061483.1, read as the reverse complement.
TCTCTGAGACGTCATTTATCACTTCTCGAAAAAGAGAAATTCAATCCCTAACATCCTCAAGCACGTAGCAGCTTTCCACCAAGGAATCAAGGACTATACTTCATCGTGAAGATAGCTTAGAAGCCATCAATGTCTATAGAAGGCATGTTTGAAATAGCTAATAAGTATGCCTCATCGGCTGACGCGATGTTCAAGTTATATGAAAAAAAGGAAAGTCGCACAACATAGACAAAAAGGACTCCATGGAATCGTCAAAGTCAAAAGGACTAGAAAAGAAAGCCCAAAGACCTTGTCACAGCAACAGAACATGGTTGGCCTCATGCACCCCAGGCAGAAGACTAAAAAAGGTGATGAACTCACTTTATCTATTGCATCTTAATGGGAAGCATGTTGCCAAAGATTGCTTCACACTTAAAAAATTTGCACAGGAACATGATAAGAGTTTAGCAAAGTAAGAATGTGAGTCTGGTGAAGAAGGCGATAAATCCCAAGACCCGCTTATTGGTTTCAAGACCAAAATATTAAACTGAATGACAACTTCGATGGTTTTATGGCATAGGAGTCCAAGCTCAACCAAAAGATACTCAAGAGTTTATCGGCCTAGAGACTAATTCTCAATACCTAAGGTGGTTAGAAGTGACTATCGTGTTCGACTGCTTTGATCAGCCCAATTGTGTCACACACCCAAGGTGCTACTGTTCGGTCCTGCACTGGTTGTCATAAACTTTAAACTTAAAAGTATTTTGATTGATGGCGTAGTATAGTACTATTCCATAAAGTTATTCTAGGACTTTCAACATCGCTTAGACAGATCATACTACTTGTGACGTTTAGTAGCAAAGACAACTTTAGAAGAAAAAAACATTTGTTTCAAAGTGACCGATTTTAAGACTGTACCACGCAATCCAGGCCTAAAGGCCATGAAGATCAGGTATCTCCATCCATAGCCATCAGATGAGCTCTTGGATTCAAGCATTGCCAGTATGCGTTGGATGTATATGTCCGCATTGTTCTGACCGGAAGGTTTTCTAGAGTGTATTTCTCTATTTATGTCAAGTCTAGTGGAGCCCACTACACACCAACTGTACTATAGACTTTTATTGTGTTGCATTTTGCGCTCTCTTCCCCAAATCTCTCCATGCATATCATCCTCTCCCCGAAATCTCTTATCGTATAATGTTTACAACATTTGAGATATCCACACAACATTCAAAATATATATGCAATGGTACAAAACATGGGATATTTCTCGGAATGTGTACAAAATTTCAGATGTGCTCCTTTGTGAAAATTTGAGATATCTGCAGAACTTTTACAAATTTTGAGAGATCCAAGAACATTTACAAAATTTGAGATATCTACTGAACGTTTACAAAACTAACAGATATCCACACAAAATTTGAGATATATGTCGAATGGGCACAAAATTTGATATACCCAAGTCAAAATATGTACAAAAATTGAGATATCTGCTCAAATATGGAAATGGGCACTGCATTCCTCTACTACCTAGGAAGGGAGATGCACAGATCCCACAGCGTGGCTTTCTCAGCGACAGGTATATCATAAGACAGTTCCTGTTTATGTATACCATGAAATACAGTTTGCAAATTGCAAACCCACCAAAAGTATTGCATGAATCTCAAAAATAGATACGGAGATATATGCACATGTAGTTGTGTTGTAAGGCCATAAATAATACAAGCCACTTCTATTGAGTGTCTTCAAGTGCCACGTAGGCTGATGTCACACATTTAAATTGCTCTTCCGTAATGCAAGTGGTTTCAAATGGGCTAGCAATTTTTCACATAAGCCTGATACATTTTCTATTTTAGTCCACATTTTTTTTAATTTGCAGCCCCCAAAAAATAGAAACTAATATAAATACACTACTCCCTCCCTCTCCTCCACCTCTTCGTTCATTCCACCGCTGGTGATCTCCCCTCCCTCAAACCCAGTTCACTCCACTGGCTACGTGTCTCTCTCCTTCCACCACCACCACCTACCTCCTCTCCGGTCTCCACCGCTGCCACTACCGCTTTTTTTCTCCAGTGATGAGCTGTGTGCAACAGCTCAGGACAGCGCACATCAAAGTTGGATTGAGGCTACGGTGACAGCTGGACACCACTACCTCAGCAGAGCAGCATGCGAGGATAAGCTCAGCTGTAGTGGGGATTGGATGAGGTGTTGGCTGTGGTGCAGACCTAGAAAGGGCAATCTCAACAGTTGATCTGCGTTGAGCGGTGGCCTCTGCGGTTGATCTGTCCAGGATAGCGTCCTTGGCAGCTGATTAGCCTAGGACGGCGATGGATTTGCATGTATGGCAGCATACTCCCAGGCACCACAGACCAAAGCGATGTGAGCCGGCAAGCTTAGTGGAGGCAGCAGTGTACTCCTGATATGTTCCTCTCTGGAGACGCAAGTTCACTTAACTGCCACCACTCGAGGGGACCATACAGCTCATGGCGGGTTGACATGTCCTCCAATACATAGCCTAAGCTGCAGCTCCGGACTCTCCCTATTGAGGCCACCATGCCTGCTACAAGGCACGAAAACCTTGCAAAGACCACTCACCCCTACGTCCTTTCTCATTCATGGCAGCACAGCTCCTACATGGTGGGCCAAAGGCCCAGAGTGTAGGAGCATTGTTCATGCCTTAAAAAGCCCTCTTTTAGTGTAGCATGTTCAGATGGTCAACTCTACAAAACACATGCCCCTTATTGCCTGCTCCCATCTGCAAGTAACATACCAGCCCCAAGAGTGCAGTGGACCCTATTATCGGTTTCCTTGCCCAGCACACCACACTTCTCTGCTACTACAAAAACACACCTAGACGGTAGCTGGTGGCACGACCAATCTAACCATTCTCCTCATATATTGTGCAGTGGACCCCATTATCAACTCTTCAAGTTACCATGGTTTGTGATAGTTAAATTATTCCTTTGATCCAAGATAAAATCGTGTATATTAGATACCAAAATTACAATGTAATACCTGCACAGGTGCCCTACATTAGAAAAAAAGTACTAACGGCTTATTCGAACAGTCCAACAATACTCCCCAATAAAAAATTGGCAGTAAGATAAATAAAAACATAGTCACCAGCCTTTGGATTTGCCTTTTAGAACAATTGAAGATCTTTCTAAAAGTTAATTTAGCATTACAATTTTTACACATTTACACTGTTCAACTCAGCTCTATGCTTATAGTGGAAAGAATCTAGAATAATTTACAACTCATTTAGCAATACCGATAAGGATTATCATTAAAAGCTCAATCCTTATTAGCAATGGGGAAAACTCAATCAGTGACAAGGTACAGAGGACAATATTATCAATCTATTATCATGCTGTTAAGCACAAAAGCAATTTAACAACTATTCCATGTGCTGAAAGCAACTACTTCAAATATTTTGTTGAGAATGAATTTACATTGTTGGATAATATATGCATGCTGGATTATACCTGTAGTTAGTTTACACCACCGATGTAAGCCTTTACCTATCAGTCTGCACTGTGCACAAGGAATCTAAAAGAAAAGAATGCAATTATTAAAGACAATTCTGATCAGGAGCAGAATTGACTGTACCAAATATATTGTTTCTAGGAAATAAACTGTCCATAGACATTTTAAACAAGCACATGGTGAGCAAGTTAGTTGCTGGACATCCAACAAAAAAGAGGTTTAAAATTTGCAATAGATCTGGACGAACTGCAAACTTTGGAAGATGAAATCTTGATGGATACTTAGCTTTACAGAAATAACTAGATGAGGGCACAAAATGACTACAACGGTTCAGATAAAGGGGTGCTTACAAGAGGGCTAGCGGTGGAGACCTGTGAGGAGGAGCTGACGGTGAGGACATCCAGAGGGCCGAGCTGGTGGTGGGGGGTGGCAGCGCCCTCTTCCCCCAACAGTGTGGCCGCCTGCTCATCTTCCCTCCTCGACTCCACCTCCAGTGGCCTTCACCCTTCCCCCACCGCACGTCTTGGGGATGGATCCGCACGGAGGTGGAGGTGCACTGAGGGGGAGCGGAGCCAGGAGATGGTGGCGCGGTGACTGGAGGCGGCGGCGCGACGAGTGGAGGTGACAGTCGGGGGCGACAGAGGTGGACAGCCAGGCGGCGCCGCTGCGAGTGGAGGCGGAGCACGGCGGGCTGGGGACTGAGGGGATGGATTGGCTTGGATTTAGGGCCGGGGGGAATAATAGAAGAGAGAGAAAAGGCCCGGGATGAAATTCGCTTGCACAGCCTGTATTGCCGCGCGTTGAAATTTTGATCTGGGCCCACTAACTATTGCCGACCGAGCTAGTGCCGTTAACTTTTTACCGCCGACCGACAGTTTGTCACTAAAAATTTACATAATTACCAATCAACAGTTAGTCAACAAAATTAGAATTGTCGGCCACCCATTTATCAAAAAGTTATACCAACTGTTGGTTCATCGGTATACATTGATCTTTTCCGGTCTAAGTCGGATAAAAATGCTTGGACATGGTATAGCGTTCTCTGCTGGCTCTGTAGTTGCCTTGCCAAGCTAAGTGTTGTTCGTCACTGGGTAAGTATTGTTCGTTAGCTAAACTAAACGAGCAAACAAGAACAAAATAATGGAGGTAGTAAACTAATAATTGCCGTGACAAATACAAGATGATCTCTGGAGTGCATCATGAGTTATATGGAGTATTACGGTTCTTCAATTTCACCTTTAATTGGTTATTTGTTAATGTTTTAATTTTGGTTACACATGTAGGCAATGCAAAACAACATGATAAAGGCAACGAGGCTGCACAGCATGAGGACTTCGGGCATTCGGCGAGTCGAATCACCGCTGCGCCGACAATGCCGCTGTGGTGGACGTGGACGACTGGACTGTAATGTCTGAGAGTCTGGACTGTGCTTTATGGGCCCCAGTTCCTATGTACGAGCCTATCAAGTTAGTATGATATCTTCACTTCCTTTGAAAGACTGCAGTGATTTCGTTGTTCTTATAACTATTGTGCTTCTGACCGTTTGATTACACCAAATTTAATGATTGAGATTTATCTTAGGATCCCCTACCATCCCACGTGTGAGAAAACAATTTCTTCGCACTATCAGCCCCAACTTCGCAATCGATATCCTCCGTTGTGTCTATCTCTCCACCTCTCCACCGATCGCCACCTCCTCTTTAACCTTCGTGCATGCGTCTCTCCCTCCTGCTCACCCTCTTTCTCCTCCCCAAACACAACCGTCTCAATCTCCTCCCTTCTCAACCTCATCTACCACTGACTTGCCTTTCCTCTTATGGCACTTTCCCTATAACTTGTCGGTGTCCACCCTGCTGCGTCGAAGATAAGAATAGCGCTGCTTGACGCCTAACCCCTTCACTGCCCATGGTGCAACCCTCTGCCGGCTTACTCAGAGGTGAACCCACCCTCGGCATAGGTTTTGCCTAGGCCATCTTCTACCTCCCACTCTCCCTCTTCCTCTCCATAGCATGCGCACAAGAAGCTGCCAAACCTAAGGATGGCAAACCTAGTGCAATTGCTCACAGTGATGCCCTCATCGTTAGCCAAGATGAGTTGCTTCAGGCAAAAAGTCAGCTTTCTATTCAGTTACCTAACCGCGTCATCGGTGCTGCCTTTGGCTAGTGGGACTGCTCAATGATCATGAGAGTATGCTACTTCAAGCTCGAGAAGGCGTCCTGAACGACCATTTCCCTAGAGGTCTTCATGCTCTTGCATTGGTTGTTGTGTTATGGTTGGTCCTTGAATAATTTAAATATTCATCTAATTGGTGCTTGAATAATTTCTCACATGCATACTACAGAGTTTCGGTCATTACTGCTTATATGCATGCGGTGGTGGAGATAATATCTTGTTCCCTCTCAATTGCAAATTTTCTTGACCTTGACAGATCACAATGCAATTCTAACCAATTTAAGAAAACAACAAAGTTAAGAAAAAAAGAGACATATATAGTAAATTTTTTGGAACAAGAAGCTTAACTTTTTTTATGAAACTACTATTCTGAGTCTTTCGTCGATTGCTACACTATTGCCGCTAGCCCATTTTGCCACTTGTCCCTCTCAAATGCTTATATATGCTTTAGTATTTCTACTTGTATTGTCATCATCTATGTATCTTTCTAGACCGTAAATGAGGTAATCTGATTTGAAATAACAAACAATACCAGTGGTCTATTAATGATGTTGCTTTCTATGAACTAAAGAGAATTATGGAGTCCTCATCCTAAAAATATAGTTCTAATACATTTACAACATATTATATATATTTTTTGTTTATCTACAAAACTAATTAGCAAGGCTTAAAAATGCAAGTGTCATGATCTCAGCTTGCCTAGCACTGGTGGACATGGTAAGGAAGGTGGAAGAAGAGAGGGGAACGAAGGAGATTGAATAGCGGAGACACGTCCGTGTAGTGAGATCTGATAGTGTCTACACAAGGAGAAGCAATGAAGCGCTGTTGTTTAATTGGTGCATGGGCCCTTGTTGTCCACGAAACAAAACCGAGGGGCATTCGTCGAGTGCTCTTTGACAAGATGTGTTTTTGTTCTTTTTTTTTTATGCAAGACTAGAGGTTGAACCCACACTGGTGTACATGCATGTGCCAGCTAAGAAGGTGACATACTTGCTTTTTTTTATTTTAGTCGTTTGCTGTTTTGGATGGTGAAGATGCCATATATCAATATGTTTTGTTCTTCATCGAGCATGAACACTCTTGTTACCTTTTCTCTTTGGTTTTCTTAGTTATCATTGTGTGAGCATGATGGATGTATTGTTGTTGTAGGGTGGTGATTTGAAAAGTTTTGTCACTACAAAGTGTGACGACAGAAAAGCGAAGATATTATGGAGAGATGGGAAAAAAGAACACCATAGACTCCTTAGGTGAGAATGGCACAGTCAACATGAATCAGTGGGTTGGGAGGAGAAAATAAACCTCAAGACAAGGATGAGATTGTTTTCATATATGAAAACATCGAAGAGTTAAAATACACTGTTGAGAAAGAAGAAGCATTGGAATTTGCACAAGATTTCCTTGTGTGCTATCCTTTTTAAAATCAAAGATGCATTAGTGAGATAATTTGTGGAAATGTACTACACCTCAAGTTTCATTGCCCGTCACCTATAAAATCTCATAGATGGTATATTTATTAATAATTAATTCACCAGTGCTATTGATTAGTCAACTAATGTAGTTGGATCAAGATCCAATGGTGTGCCTATTGTCTTTCACTACTAGATCTGAGGAGACAAGAAAAAAGGAGGAGTTGGCAGAGATGACAGTGACAACGATGACTTCCTCAGCTAGCCTTAGCATCAATGACACAAGAACTCCAATGTGCTTCATTCTGGTGGTGGTGGGAGGGGGATGTTGAAGGCCACTTTAGAGAAATGTCCTAGGTGGTGGAAAAGTGTTCATTGGTGACAGAGATAGGAAGATAGCGAGTGCTAGAGCCACCAAAATGGGAGAGGACAATGAATAGGGTTAGCAGTAGGGCAAGAGAAGCCTTGCATTGGGAGGGTAGGAGTGGGGGTGGAGGTGACCAATCCAACGGTGTGAGCCGCTGGAGACATGGGAAAAGAGGCAGGGTGGGGTAACGACACTGGAGTTGAAGATAGCCATGGAGAGGTTATGAGGCGGAGATGGTGGAGGTGGATTTAGTGAAGACCCTGAAGACTTTAGTCAAAAGTAATTTATAATATGGATGTTATATAGTCAGCTATCTATCTAAATATGGTGGACAAAAGCACCTTATATAAATTCATGCACAAAATATTTGATATTGCTTTGTCCTGGTGCATTCAGTTGTTTTACACATTGCTTTACTGCTGTCAATTAAACATATTTCCTTCTTTATGTGTGTATCATTGCCAAAGGTGCAAAATACTTCTTAGTTTGTACAATATGTAATTTGGTTTTATTATAGACTTTCTATAAAAGCCTCCAAACATATATTTGATAATGATCCATTATTTAATGGCAGAGATCAACAGTCATTAGACTACAAGTGAGTGCACCTTCTTTGGACTGTAAGGTCATGGCATCTTATCATTCTCATATAAATTCAAGTAATTTATCAACTGTAGGATGAGTATACAATAAAATATCATACCATTTTAGGAATAGAATTAGTGAAATCACCTATTGGTTTAGGGCTCAAAGAAAAGGCAGTATAACTCTCTTCTCAGACTAAATTATTTTTCATAACAAGGATACTTCTTCGTAAAAATAATTTGTAATTTACAAGTTTTGTATGTCAAGTTCTACAATATTTTGCTGATACAACATCCTTACTCTTTGTATGTAGCATTCTAGCCTAAAATTTTAGACTTAAATGCCCTATGGCTAGTTTATAATTAATTATTAATATATTTTCCTTCAATACTGTAATGATTTTTATTTAGCTTTTTTTTGAAGTGAAAAGAATAAATATTTTTTGTATTTGTAACTCTATAACTTGAAGCCGTTGTGATAGCTGTTAAAAACATATTACTTACCAACTGCTAAGTCAAATAGGCGAGATCAAATAGGCGAGATGCTCTGGTGAGCATAATACTATAATGTCATTATAGTAACTATACTAATAGCGAATATGAACAATATAAGTTGATGGGTACATATTAATTTAATGCTAATTTACCTTATCAACAATAAATTGTCTAACATGTGATTGCTTTGACCTAAAGACTACAGTTTGCGTTCTACATCTTGGTAGTCCTATTTTCATTCAAATGTCACACATGCTCACAAACTGAGACAAAATTAATTGAAATTTGATGATAATTATTTTATTTGTTTGTGTTTTATAGTAATCATTATTTATAAATGTTTTTATAGGCTCAACAAGATAACGAGCTTGGTGGAAAATCCTCTCCTTGGCAACATTGAGTGTGAAGAAACCTTTTGTCAAAGGATAAAAGGTTCTAACTGAATGATGAATCTGACTTAGATGTCTGGTTCATGGTCAAAAGTCGATTCTTTTTTTTATGGATGGAGTAGTTATTAATTATTTTTCTAAGAGAAATTATAGCATAATGTAAACCTCTTATCAAGTATGTGTGCTAGCCTATTATGATTTACTGTATTTTTATTTTTATTGTAATTTAACAATTATTTAATGTCATCCAATCTATTTATTTTATAATGTCTGTAGTTTCACAAAACATGTATGTTTCTGTAATGGATTTAATCTTATTAGGGTGAATGTTGATATTATTTGCATGATATGAGTTGTGGTTGGTGTAATTTTTTTTCTCATTGCAACCTATTGGCATTGAACTAGTAATATCTTGAAAAAATATTTCTATGATTTCACTAGAACGTACGCACCGTCCACTCTGTTATTGTTCTTTTTCTTTTGAAACATTTCAGCTTAGCGTCAAATTTCTTACTCTACGGAATTGGTTTTACTTAAAGTTTCAAGCGGGCACTAAGAACACACCAGGTTGATTTTAAATTTTAGACATAAATGTTAGAATTAGCTAGCATGGTGGTCTGCATGGCTAACATCATTTTAAAATTTTCTCACGTAATAGCATATATATTTTTACATTTTAGTATAAAAATAATATTAAAAGTGGCAATATAATTTTAAACTCTAATTTAACTTGGACCAAACTTATATGTCGGATATCCCAATTAATAGAGTAATTTCTATGCTTAAATATAATGGATCCTATGGTATTCTCTTAATAATATAATAAATCAAATATATATAACGTTATTGTATATTTGTTTTTCTTCTTCCCTCTATCTTTTTTTCAATGAACCACTCCATCTTTCTCTAAGTTGTTAGTGGCATCTTCTCACTATCTATAATGATATTCTTTTATCTATGGCATATTGTATCGTATATTCATGATAATTTATAAACCATTTCAAATAAAAATTATCCATACTTATTAATCCTTCTTTATTACTGGGTTGCTTATATTTTATTTCATTGTTTTTCATCATAGTTTGGACTGCAGGAATATAGTTTACACGTTAGTATAGGTTTGAGGCATTAGTTGTACTTTTTTATGTAGATTGGAGGAAAGTTATTTTGATTTTCTTTGATAAACATGTGACTACTAAGAATTTTTATTTCATGTGAGAATTTCTAGCTATTTTTAACAAGTAGGATTAATATGGGCTACTAGAAGAGTCTTCGGTTAATATAATATAAGTAAAGATATAGACTCTTCTCTTAATTTTATTTATTTTATCATTATTTAAATTATTTCAAAATTATCCTACTACTTGAACACTTTACTCCATAAAAATTATTTTCAACCTGAATTTTAGGTATTTTTAATTTGTATTTCTAAGTGAACTCTTTTCCTTAATATTAACTATTTTTAATTTGAATTTTAGAAATTTCTAAATTGTATTTCTACATGGTATTCTCTCAATATTAGTTATTTTATAACATTTAATCCAAGTTTATATTTTTCCTAAATTCTACATGCACTCTTATCTCAATATTAATTATTTTTTAATTTTTATTTCCATATTTTAGACGGACCCTTCTTTTAAATTTCTTTATTTTTTATTCTAAATTTCATATATTTTAAATTGTAGTTCTACTTAGACTCTACTTTTTAATTAATGTTATAATTTCTAGACTATGAAAGTAGACAATGTGGCTCATCTTTTATTATTTTATTAATATTTAATCTAAGTTTTGGATTTTTTTTCTAAATTGTATTTAGACATGGATTATTATATCAATATTATTTTTTTATTTTTAAGTCTAGATTTTCTAAATTATATTTTCTTTATAATTATTCTGAATTTTGGATAATTTAAATTTTATTTCTATATGGTCTTTATTTTTTTCCTTTTTTATTAATGTAGAAATTTCTTGTAATACCTCGTGCGTCATTGATATGGCAAGAGGAGAGACTGCTAGGCCTAGGTGTTCGACCCAAGAAGTGATCTAGCATGTGATAAGCTCGATAAGTTAGACACAGAAAATTTTAGATAGGTTCAAGTACCTTACTTATATATTCTTTTTTATTTTTGATGTGTTACAATTGTGTTTCTCTAGCCTTCCTCCCCCTTTCTGCTACAGCCCTCCCGTTATATGTTCTTCGGAGATACCACACATAGATATCGCACATACCGATAGAAAAAGTTAATGTACAAAGATGGGATATGCGGATCATAACATACAGACATTAGGTATAGTTAGTCTAATCGCTATAGGAGACCTAGTGATTGTCACCTATGACTTGCCATCCTCATGCCGTTGAGGATCAAAATGAGCCCACCTATCAGCCTCTCCACATACATAGGTAAAGAGTTAGAGCACAGTAGGTAGGTTGACTATAGCCATAATCACCTAAATGATTATAGGAAGCGATATACGTCTCGTTGTGTGTCGCCCATAAATAGAGTAGATAATTGTCTTGTCACTTTGATTAGTGTAGACACATGGGCACTACACTAAATAAAGCGCTCTAACCTACTACATTGAATATGGTGATTAGGATAGTTGGAACTCCCATGCCTTATGTTTAGGCATGTTTCTAGAGAATGTACGAGCTTATGCCATTAGCCATCATACGATTCATGTGCTTGAGCGAGACAACCTAGGGTGATTATCCCATGACCTAGCTAGCTTGGGTTATCAAGTCAAACATACCAGCTCGAGCGGCTAATCGCATGCTAGATGTCATGCTATGGGCAGTCCAAGGTATTCTCCAAGGTGCTACTGTTCCTAAGGTGTTGCTTATCTATCTTACGGTTGCTTGGGTGAAACTTTTAGTTTCAACTTCACCAACATCGTGGTTTAATTAAGATTTTTTAGAAACTAATTAAAAGAGACATGAAAAAAATTGTCTTTTAAACCAATGCTTGTATGGATGATCTTTTCCAGTCCTGGCATCTCTCGTAGTTGCGCCCCTTGTCGCTCATGGTACGACCAAGCCATAGCCTCTGCCCACTCGTGCCACCACCGTCGCCCCGCAGACGTGCCAACGCATCGCTGCTGCAGCCAACCACTAACAGTTGTTGCTGATCCACCGCACCGCTTGATCTTGCTCTCGCGATCTGAGGTGTTGCCGGCTGGTCTGGTCAGCCTCTACTTGCAGCGTATGTGCCGCTGCTACTCGTGACTGCCCTACTGCTGTGGCTGCTTCTATTACCTTTTACCAACCGAGAAGAAGAAACAAGACGCAACGAGAGAAGAAAAGAAAAGAAGGGTCGGAAGAAAGATTTGAGATTTCCACGAAATTCTTCACAGATCCGTGTTACTGCAAGGGTAACTTCTTATTAGTCCCTAGCTCCATAAATTTAATTAGAAATCAAGTTTAATCACAGGCGGTTCGATTTTAATCATCCGACCGATAGTCTGAATGTTTATTTTAAAAACTGGGATTAATCTACTAGGACTTAAGTTTATAGTCTAAATAAAAGTTGTACCGATATCTTTCTATCGGCGCTGACTTTGTTTAATTCAAATAAACGGTTTAGAAGAAATTGAAAAAACAGAGCTGTTGACCGGGTCTAAAAACCAGCACAGCAGTTCTTTTGAAATCTGACAATGATGCAGAATCAGGTATTTTGCTCAATATAATAGTTGTATATAATATTTTTAGATGCTCTAAATGTATTTATTTTCTGTATTTAGTTAAACGAGTTAAATAGTGTTGGGGTATCTTTGATGTCTTAACGTAACAGGTAAGCCTTGTTAAAGAAGAAAGGTTGTGTTAGACTTAATGAGCCAACGTAAAAACTTAGTTATACTTATGAAGATGAAAATTGAGAAAATCCCGTTAGGGCGAAACCCTCTTAACGACGCACCATATCGAAACTTGAGTCTGGTGTTAAATGGACAAGGACTGAACCCCCGTGACTTACCATGTCGTGATCTAGATATGGTGTCAAGTGAGCAAGAATCGGGTTATCGCATCCTTAGTAACGTGCCACATCGGCGCCCAGGTGTGATGAAAAATGAGCAAGAGTCTTCAGACCTGACTCGGTGAATGCGAAGGGAAAGGAAATAAGTCGAGCCAACTAGAATCCATTTAGATAGCTGAAATATAGTGTCCTTTACGGGTAAGTTAAGAGAGATAGTCAAGACTATGGTTAGAAAGTGTGTAAATATCTTGTACGTTCAACAGACTAAATGAAAGGGTCAGAAGGCAAAGAAAATTGACAGTACCGGTTTCAAACTCTGGTACATAGGGACAACTTCAAACAGAAATAGAGTAGGATTTTTGATTGATAAAAGCCTCAAGGATAGTGTGATAGAGGTGAGAAGGCAAGCGGATAGGATCATCTTAGTTAAATATATCATTAGTGATGTAGTCTTAAATGTAATTAGTACGTATGCCCCTTAAGTAGGCTAGGATGAGTGCTAAGAAATATTTCTAAGAAGACTTAGATAGTTTGGTTAAAGCTATACCTAATAGCGAGAAGTTTTTATAGGAGGAGATCTCAATGGTCATATAGGTGCAACAGATACATGTTTCGAGGTGGCATGTGGAAATTTTGAGTATGGTGGTAGGAATCAAGAGGGAGAGAAAATCTTAGACTTTACTATAGCTTTTGATCTAGTGATAGCCAACACTTTCTTTAAGAAGAGATAATCCCATTTAGTGACTTTTAGTAGCGGCCAATACTAACAGATTAACTTTGTCCTTACAAGAAGAGAGGATAAACGAGCTTATATAGATTGTAAGATGATATTTACATAATGTATGGTTTCTCAAAATAAGCTGGTGGTGGCCCACTGTCACTTTCTAGTACTTGCTCATAAAGATAAACATGTTCAAATTATAAAAACCAAGTGATAGAAGTTAGAAGGGAAAACATTAAATATCTTTAAGAAAAGGGTTAACAAAGAGGGCTCTTAAAAGAAAGAAGACAATATAAATAACATGTAGGAGAAGATAGCAAGATGCATACGGAAGATTGCTTCATAGGTGCTTGGAGTGACCAAAGTAAGTGAATGCGAAACTAAAGACTCTTGGTGGTGGAATGAAGATGTGCAAAAAGCTATTAAGGAAAAAAATGAATGTTATGAACGGTTGTATCTTGATAGGAGTGAGGATAATATGGATTAGTATAAGGTGACAAAGTATACCGCAAAACGATGTGTGAGTGAGTCAAAGCGGTGGGCTTTCGAGGATCTGCACCAACATTTGAGTATGAAATAAGGAGAGAAGGACGTCTATAGAATAGCTAGGCCTCGTGATAGGAAGATGAGAGACTTCAACCAAGTTAAGTATATTAAGAATGAGATAGAGCAACTCTTGGTAAAGGAAGATGCGATTAGACATAGATAACAAGAGTATTTTGATAATTTATTTATCGGTGGGAAAGAGGACACCAACGTTCAGTTGGACGACTCTTCGGCTAGTACTAATAGGAGTTTTGTGCGGAGTATCCAATAATCCGAGGTTAGAGAAGTTTTGAAAAGGATAAAAGGAGTATGGCGATGGGCACTAATGGTATTATAATCAAAGTATGGAGATGTCTCGGGAATATAGCTATAGTACGGCTAACCAAGTTTTTTGACAATATTTTTCAATCGAACACGATATCTAAGAAGTAGAGTAGAAGTATATTAGTAACAATCTATAAGAATAAAGGAGATATACATAATTGTACTAATTACTGGGGAATTAAATTGATAAGCCACACTATGAAGCTATAGAAGAGAGTTATCGAACACCGTTTAAGAGGAACAACACGAATATCTATAAACCAATTTGGTTTCATACCCAGAAGACCAACTATAGAAACAATTTTCTTAATAAGACAAATTATAGAGCGGTTTAGAGAGCAGAAGAAGGACCTACATATGGTTTTATTGATTCAGAAAAGTCTTAAGTACCAAGAAATATTATGTGGTAGCCTTTAGACAAACATAAAATCCCAACGAATTATGTCTCTCTCATCAAGGATATTTACAACAATATGACTAGTGTTTAAACAAATGATGGTAACATGGGTTACTTTTTATTAAAATAGAATTACATTAGGAAACAATCTTGAGCATTTACCTCTTTGCATTGGTAATGGATAAGGTTACGAGAAACATATAAGAGAATATCTCTTGGTATATACTTTTTGCAAATGATGTAGTGTTAATTGATTAGAGCTACATACAAGTAAATAAGAAACTAGAGTTATGACAGTAGACTCTTCAATCCAAAGGTTTTAGAATTAGTAGAACTAAGGCTGAATACTTAAGTGTAATTTTGGTACTATTGCATATAAGGAGAGAGATGTGAGTTTAGAAGGTCAGATAGTGCTTAAGAAGAACACATTTCGATATCTGGAATCGATGTTACAGATGGACGAGGATATTGATACAGACGTTAGCCATAAAATTAAAACGGGTTAGTTAAAGTGACGCTAAGCATTTGACATCCTCTATGATAAGAGCGTACCGTAAAAGTTAAAAGATAAGTTTTATAGAACGCGATTAGACCTATTATTCTATATAGAGTAGAATATTAGTCTAAAAAAGACGGAATATTGTAGAATTACATATGATACGTTGGATTTGTGTTCATACTAGAATGAATTGAGTCCGGAACAAGGATATATGTGATCGACTAGAGGTAGCACTAATTAAAGAAAAGCTTGTCCAATATTATTGAGATGGTTTGGTTATGTCTAAAGAAAATCTCAGAGGCGTCCATACATTGAGGATTCTAATTTCAGATCATATGAAGAGAGATAGAAGAATACCAAAATTAAAATGGAGAGAATAGAAATACTTAGAAATAGTTATTGATGTGTCTGAACCGTGATTTAGATATTTTTATTGGGTTTTAACTCTAGCCTACCTCGGACTAAAAGGTGTTTGAGTTAAGTTGAGTTAAGCAAGTTAAATATTACGATACAACAGTAAGAGGACAATTGTATATAATTATTTTTAAATGTATGTGATCCTACCAACATAAGTAGCGCTGCTAGTTCTTAATGTATTTGGTCAGGCGATTTGCTGTTGATAGTTGGAGAAACAATTGGAATATTCAGTTCTTCAATTGAATCCACTTTGCGTGCAATCCAGAAGGAAGTAGACAAATAGTTATGGATATTCTTAAGAGGAGATATGACAATATCACAGCTGCTGTTAAAAAATAATAGAAAATGCATGTATAACAGAGATGTAGAATTAAGAACATTTGTTTATTGATAAGACAGAACATATTTGCTCGCTGTTGGTGATTCATGTGGTGTTAGTTGAGGGTAGAAGAAATTGATGAGAAGATGGAAGTAGTATTGAGAAACAAAATATTAAGGAACGCTAAGAATTAATTCTCAATCCGGGAAGAGCAATATAATGAAAAACAGTGATTCTATCCAATAATGCAAATTGATAATGGACAAAACAAAAGCATTCGATCACTTCACTGGAAAAACTAAAGTAGTCAACATATTAACTGGACGAAGCATACAGTCCTGTGATTTTTTTTCTCGTCGGGAACAACTGACGTGTGATTGTTGCCTTGTTGGAGCGATCCTTACCCAGCATGGCGAAGGTTTGAGCCATCAGGCTGGAAGGAATGGTGACAATGTGCCAGGCTGAGGTGTTCTGGGCCAGAAAATTTATTGCGCCGGTTTATGGGGAATTGCTTTTCTGATGGATGGAATCGCATGCCTAGGATCAACACATCGGACCAAATCGGATGGCTCTTTCTATTTGATGACGTGGCTTACTCACAAGGTTGCTTTATAGCAACAATTGCAGATACTGTGGGACAATTATATAGAAAGAAAGCATTAATTATTTTCATGGCCTTTACTTCTGGGATTATTATTTTGAACTAGTCTGTTTTTTTCTTCAATTTTGCAAGAGTAAGCTATTTTTGAAGTTTTGTTTTGTAACATGGCCCGAGTGACACCGTGAGTGACGTGGAACACCGCGCTCTGCTGCTTGGGATAAGCATCCACATGGCATATTATATTCCAAGCGAGTAGATAGAAAGCTATACGTCTAAGTTACCGTTAGGCATGATGACATCCACGCCTATCATTTCACCCATGCGTGCCCACGTCTTATGTTCTGGTGCCTTGGTGGAGGAAGCTGACATGCCAATTGAGCTCCATATGGAATCACAATTGCGCATAACGGTTATCACAAAACCTTGCTGATCACTAAATACTAGTTTTTTTTATTTCACATACCTTCTAACAGGTAGTGTTGCATGGATGGTGGCTTTATGATCAATTTAAGAACAATCTTAACATTCCAAAAAATATATTTTCAACATAAAAAAAGAAAATCGAAGTATCCATCATAGATTACATGAAGAAGATATAATACCAATGTACGCACAATAATTCACTTCCAGCAAGGTTCATACAACACAAATTTAAAACATCCACTATAGTTCAACTCCAACAATTAAATGGTCTAAACCGTAACACATTGTATAACATAATAGAAACAACTGGTCCAACCTTACCTGTGGTGGATCTACAAGTTTCATAGAGGCTAAACAAACACGTGTAATCGAATTTAGACATTGAACAAGGGAAAAGCAAGTCATCCTAGTGGGCTGATCCGCCGGCTCTGCCCCTAAACCCCAGTACAGAATGACCGAAATGACAACTACATAAAACAAAAAATGGAGTGTGAGCCTTCACTATCCTTCTACCGGCAGACCTTCATGATCCTTCTACTAGCAGAGTTCGCAAGATCACTCTGCTCCTCATGCTCTGTTGAAATCAATAGTGATCAAGTCTGTCAACTCCATCTTTTCCTGTAGCTGACGCATCAAAATAACAATGGAGTCAATTACATGGGGAAAATAACTTGTTTGGGAAGAGTTTCTATATACATACATGGCTTCGGACTTCCCACTGGCATGGTGTTGATTGTCAAGCCACTTTCTGCATTCATTATAAGTTCTCTACCAGAATTATCACCTTCACAACTTGTAGTCCTTTCTTTTCGAGCTGATGAAACATAGGTAAATAATGAAGTAAATGCTTAATTCAGGGCAAAAAGGGGGAATCTATTCATCTAGTGATAGATTTTTATCTTATCTATTAGCCACTTTTTCATCTGCTGTATTAACATCCAACAAACCCATATATTTTGTTTTTCTTAATGTGACAAAGAATATTTCAATTACTTAAGTAACAAGCGTGTAATTTCATGAGTCCCTATCAATATAAAATGAAAAACTATTATAATTAAAAGTTGCAAAAGAACACATCTAGGTGAGCATATGCAAATATAAAACGAATCATGCTAAAACTTCCATAAAATTGTATGAAAGTAGTTTGATTTATTGTGTAAATTTAGGATAAGGATCATGAAAGTTTAGGTTATAGTCCTTACATTGTTGTTGACTTCCCAATAATATCATATTATTTCTTGTTGAGCCACCTTCATTTTTTGTGACCGGTCCACCAGATCCCAGCATTTGAAAACTGGCCATCTTGCGAGTCCAATCAGACAAGCATGGGTAACCGTTCAACATTCTACTTCCTTCTGGGTTGCTGCCTTTGAATGGCTGTTCGCGAAGGTTAACAATGCTGCTTGGAGCAGTCCAGGGATGAGAAGCAACATTGTTCCTAGTCTTACCAGAAAGAATTATATTGGAGGACTCAGCCTGTTGATTCTGTATAAGATCATTGCTCCCAGTCCTTGGAACAGAGAACACATTAACACTCGTTGTGTTAGGAAGTGTCATGCTTGTGATCACACTAGAAGTCAGGCCATCAACATTATCATCTTTCTTAGAATTATTATTTACTTCCATGGATGAATCATCACAGAATATCTTACCAAAAATTCTGATGAAGCTAGGCTTTTTGGTAGCATCCTTATTGGTCTCAAGTATGTTAGTTTGAGGATGCTGTATTTTCTGAATCTGGGTCATAATATCATCTACCTGTTAGCAACTTGATCCAGTCATGGTGCCAATTTTCATTGTTGAGACAGAATGACCTTCCTGGTGTAATGCACTAGGTTTCAGACTACTGTCAGGTAATTGCCTTGTGCTTCCCTTTGTAGCATTTTCTTTAAGTACATTTGTGGCAGACGGTGGAGGTGCACTAAAACCAATAGTTTCAGTGTGACATGTTTCTGACTCTATGGAATCCACAACTGGAGGTGAATCCACAATTGACGCAGTCGAGGAAAGATTTGAATTGTAATCAATATTTACTTTATCGCTGGATGATAATTCAGTACCAGTTATTATAAAACCATTGCATTCCTTTGAATGAATGATGGGCTAAAAATTTTTGTGAGGACGCTGCAGATTCTCCTTTTCGGTTGTCATCTTATCGTCATTACCGGTACGGTTAAGCTCCATCTTTTCTGACGCAACTGGCAAACGCACAAAATACTGGCCACATAAAAAAGAGTAATTGTCTTCAATTGAAGTAACACGGAGTTGAGGATTGTTCTCATGGCTTTTTATCTGATCATCACTAGCGGTATCATGTGCAGTTGGCATGTTAACTAAAAAAGCATCTCTATTGCCATGATCACGAATAAAGGGTCTTTGATCATGTGCATTGTCTATAGAACAAGACTCACTGTCAATTGCAGACCAAATATAAGTAACACCATTATCAGGTGTACTATTTCTAACTTCTCCATCTACAGCATTTTCATTTGCTTTGTGAATCATGTCAGTGCCAAAAGGACGTTGGAACTTGCTGAAGAAAATATTGCACTCCCGAATAGACCTTGTCCCACCGTAATCTGACATGCTTTTCAAATCAAAGGTATTCTTATTCATAGACTTCATAAATCTATATTGTTCATCATCAGTCCATTCTGTTTCTTCTTCTTTTTCACTTATTTCATCATCTGAAGAAACATTCTTAACCAAATCAGCATTTACTGGCTTATCCATTTTGGGAAGTCCAACACCTTCAGCTTGACTTCCAAAGCAAGTGCAAGGAGAACTAACCACCATTGACGATGCACGGTCAAACTTTTGTGCTACACAATCCTCTGCTGATACCTCAGCTAAGTTTCCCTTTTCCTTTTGCATTTCCACTTGAATCGACGTACTATCCAGCTCACAACTTGGTGGGTTTTCAAGAAAAGCATTATCATGAGAAAATTTGCGAGATTCTTCATCTTTCTGTTGAACCTTCTTTTGTAGCCCTTCTGCCGAATTTGTCAAAATGTTACCTGCATTTGGAAAAAACAATTAGGCAACAATAGGCAACACTGAAAAATAAAATTGCTTATGTTGGTGAGCTATAAACTATTATGTTTGGTCAACTTCTATATTCAGTTCCAACATTTTGCCCTAGCACGTAATAACTAAGCGGAAGTCTTTCCTAAAAAAAATCCTTGATAAAAGCCTAGTAAATTCAAACTGGTTTGGATATTTTTGTATTCATGCTTCTACCTTGGAACAGATTTATGTTTATTAAATGTCAAATGCCTTTAAGCCTCTTCCTTAGTTGTTTCAATTATTAACGTTGAAAATAAACACAAATCATATATGTTACCAATCTTGCAGATGGTGTATATAGTGACATGTACTAAATGAATTTGTATGATCCCTAAAGAGGTACGGGAGGTAGTACACTTGTTAGTGTTAATTTTGTTGTATCTATCAGCATATCAATTATAAAGAGGTATCAAAATAAACAAAAAAAGTGTGATACCTTTCAATAATCTCAAGGATCAAAAAATCACATGATACATTTATATTATAGAGGAGCATTTTATTAAGACTAATTGTTTGATAATTGCAAATATATGTAACATTTAGTAGAAAATTCAATGCAGTATTACAGTATATGTAGGTGCAGTTCTCTAAGTTCAATATGATAATAGTGTAAATTTGAAATAATGAAATAACAGAGTTAAAATCTGTAAACAGAAAATAAGCACTGAACAAATTACCACAAAAAACATAACTGGAATCACAAGAACATCCATATATCATTTACTTCGTAGGTACCACATGATATACTAGCAGTAAGTCACAAAAAATCAGTACATCTATTTTCAACATTCAGCTATCTAGTGTGATCACAAGTTAACAATTTGTCAGAAATTTCAACATGCAGCTTATTTTTGGCATTAACACTGCAAGTTTTAACATGTATAGAAATTTTACATGTATAGAATGTCACATTTATTCAATGCATCATTATTCGCAACTTTGGATCATGTTCTTAAAGACATTCTGATTTACTCTATTATATATTTCCACACGATGGCCTCATAGTGAGTTGCAAACATGTGAAGAATTTATACAAATTCCTCAACATTACACATCCTTAATATGAAGTAACCAACAAAGTACATATTTTGTAGGGTACTAAATAAACTAAAGAAAAATTCGAAAGATGTTTTTAAAACACAATCGGCTGGTTGATGTGAACTGCACTTGACATGGCACGCTCACTTGGCATTGTGTTACGAGTTGTCTGGAATATTACACGGCAATGCGATCTGCATCTATATTGTAATTGAGAACCAAGTAAAATATTTAACTTCTTGCAGGTGCTACTTTGTCATTGACACAATTCTGATCCATGGGTTTACTATGTCAACCTCCAACTGAATATATATTTTACAAATTTATAGTCCATGTCCCTATGATCGGCTTTTAATATGCTGCTTCCCTATTTCGTCTATTAAATTCAAAGTCATTTCAACCACTGGGGTTTATCATTATGAATAGATTATGCAATATATGTTTATGCTTATGAATGCAAAATAAGTAGATTATTGGCTCTTTAATTTTTACGCAGTTTTAGCTCCAAATAATGTAATCTTATTACACACAACCATGATACAGTATTATTTGCAAGGAAAATAATAAAACATCTTCCTAGAATACCTATGACGATAGCACTTGGCCGTCTCTAGAAATTTGAGGCCCTACTACAAAATGCAAGCTGTCCTAAAATTGAAAAATTCATATAACCAAAGCATACTTTCACTTAATTATATAATTTCAATAAATATTTTTTAATGTAAGTATTATATCAAATATTAATGCTAAAATAGTACTCAGTGCATTAGGATTTGGAGCGCCAATCAATGGGCTGGGCAGGCAGTAAATGCTCGGACATAATTTGCCATTCAATGCTGTTTTGTATGGACAATAATATACATTGAGAAATGCATGCTCCAACCTTGAGGTTCTGCAATCAAAATAGAAAAAAAGTATACTTTTAGACTTCATACCTCGACTCCAAATCATGACAAAACTCATCCCTCATCTCTCAATACATATAAATTCGGTCCCTTATGTTGATTTGAAGGGATAGATGATAGCCCACGTGATACAGTCTTGACTAGGACAACCCGCGTGGATGCATGTCTCATGTCGAGGCTCGAGGAGAGCATAGCACAGCTACATCAAGCAAGTGTACGTGCCGGCTCGTAATACCAGTGCAATCAGGGAGGAGAAGGTCAGCCTCATGTACAATGGATTCCAGGTGGATTGAAACCATTGAAAACCTGGAGTGGTAATTTCTTCCAGATCTTTTGAGATGAGGGAAATGTTTTATTTAGATTTAGCCAACCAAAAACATGTAGGGATGAAACTTAGATCCTTTCCATCAAAACATGGTATTTGATACTTTATTTACAAGCCAACAATTTTCACGTAATTCTATATCTTCTCGACGTACACCAACCTTTTTTTAGGAAACTTGCATGTACCAAATGGGTTGGATGTGTTCACTAATTACAAGAATTTGATAAATGCTAATTGGAATTTATGTATTCTCTATCATATTATTTTATAAAATTTGTGATTTACATGATAGTCCTTATGTTTATCTTGATTTTTTGTTGTGCTAAGACAATGTATTAATAGATAGATTTATGTTTTGTTAAGAAAACATACTCGAGGGTATGTAATTGTCCAGCCAGCTCACTATAGCTACTAGCACCGCTGCACCCTTGGAAGTTGGACTGTGTCCTCCTTGCTCTTTTTTTTTCTTGGACTCAATGAAGAAGTGTGCATCATTTCATTTAGAAGAAGAAAAGTACTTACAAAGAAAACAAAAGGAACAATAAAAAAGCCAAAATACAGGATCTTAAGCACCTGTGCTAACAAATATCAGTCTGCCGAGATCCTTTGCCCCCTCGAAACCACGAGGCACTTTCATTTGCAATTGACTGTACGACCAAGTTGACATCAGGAGAGATACCTCTGAAGATGCACTCATTGCGGCATTTCCAAATCTCCCAACAGCTATGAAGATGAAGATTGCGGCACTACACAGTGCAACCTAATGCGACTAAGAGTGGTGAACCAAATTTGTCTATTAACAACACACGAAATCAATAATGGTCTCATCTGCTTCATCGCATAAGGGATAACAGGCCGGGTGAGGCAGCCCTCTCTTGGCAAGTCTAACAAATTGAGAGTGGTCAACCAGATGCAGGACTTACAAAGTGGCACCCCAAGGTTTCCAAATATGTTTCCAAGGTGTGTAGCTGTTCACGCTGAAATCCAGCACGAGCATGTCAATGTCTGAGAGGTCTGCTTAACTCCAGTGTAAGCCGGTCAGCTTCTCTTCGTGGCTCGCGGTGCGCGTATCGGGGCCCGTGGGGTTCACATCAGTTTCAGCGTGATGGTGCGGGTGCGAGCGTGCCAGTCAATTTAATCCTGTAATTAACAAGGAGGCGAGATAAACAGGTCAGTCAAATGACGGGCTGATACGGGTGCTCACTATCAATTGGCTGCCGATAGGATCAAGTTAGTCATCGGTCACGTTCGAATGGCTCCTGCTATCGGCTGGTCGCCGATAGGAATCAGGGCGTCCTTCCATCGGCTGGGGAGCTAATATAGGCGTAGTCAGAAGTCGATGAAGGATACGATGCCTCTGGGTATAGTGGATGCGAGGCCCTGATTCAATGGCTACAGAGTCGATAGAGACACAGGATGGAGATGGCAACACGAGACCGTCGCTCGCCGTGACAACGCCGCTGGCACCGAATCTCAAAGATCTGATCTAAGCAAGACAGTATGAGAACGAGGCCAACGACAACGGGACGGTGGACGTCAGATCGGACGTGCTGAAGTAAGGACGAAACAAACCCATCAGCTAGCTAAGTCGATGAGAGAACATCTCTCTGGAAATAGGCGCGCGGCGGCTAGAAAGCCGATGTGCTTGGTGTGGTGCTCAAAGGAAAGTCTCTAAAGACCTGGTGTGTATCGACCGAAGAGCCAGTACGCTGAGCGTGACGCTCAACGTATAGATAACTCATCGGCTAACACTCTGATAAAATACCGTACGGAGACCTATAGACCTAAAGCTCATTCCACCATCTGCAGCCTCGTAGGTCGGACCTAACCGATGTAGCACAAGACTGATGACAGTGGAGATAACTTGATAGATAGATAGATACTACACGGACGTGATGCGATACATCCTATCAGTCTAAGAGGTCGAACCTAACCAATACAATCTTAGACAGAATGAGACATATCGAGATAGTGACGGGACTTACCTTTTCACTGAAGATCAAACCTAACTGATGCAGCCTCGCATCGAGAGCCAAACCCCACCTATAAAAACCTAGATAAACTAGGGTGGCGATGCGTCAAGGTTATATTGATCGAAGGATTGATGATTATATATTTTTAGGGGTCTATATTTATACCCTAGGTTTACAGAGTCCGACGTATTTACAACAACCATCAGATGTTATTTCCTAACAAAAATAAAGAAAAATATAAAGTTAACTAACTAACTAAATCTTAGATATGATAGAATATCCTGTCGTGAACCACGGCTCCTTCTCAAATTTATTCTTATCTGAATAATCTTCTATTCGGAGACCGAGTCTGCCTCAATCCGATCGGCTTTTTCCCTGTAGCAATTGAACACTTCTATGCTTCAACCGATCGTCTTTTTAATCTATCGCTAGGCTTTCTAAATTTTAGCGTTAATAGAAGCTGATGGTAGCAACAAAGAAAGCACTATAGGATGCTGTAGTACAGTAGACATTTCTATTAGAAAGCTGAGTTGTTCCCTACAGTAAATGTTCTGGCATAGGAGATACATACTAATAGCCAGCTTACAACATCATAGATTATAATAAAATAACTGTGCTGTTCGAAGTAAATTGTATTCCACACAACAATAATAGTGAAATATTGTGATACAGTAGGGACAAATTTTTGTCTAAGGAATCAACAAAAGATCATTTGTGCTATATTTATTTTTATAGATGTTTGTTTGTCCCAAAGGGGCATACTTTTGTGAAGTGGCCACATTTGTGATGAGAAAAATTGTGTACATAGGCATCCAATATCATTTAAGGAATAAGGGTATAAATAGCATTAGAAATAGGTTCAAATCAATATCCTGCAAATGTGAACTACTAGAAATTAATAACACCCCCTCTTCTCGAACAAATTAATTATTGTGAAGGCATAATTGTTAAATCTATGGATTTATTCTCCATAACAAAGAACAGGCATGCACATGCCCCATATAGTACATTAAGTGTCTTAATTCAGTAAAATATTGAATTGTTTCAAGGAAGCAGAAGTACTAATAAGCAATAGAACAAAAGTAGTGCTTCAATGCAGATATGCTAATGCATTATGAATGTTCACCAGATGGTAGCAGATTTGCATATAGAACTGGAATATTTATGTCACATAAGCATATCAGTAGCAGAGATATATTTGTCAATTAAGTGCTTCACCTGCTGGCACATTGCTTCCCAATGAAGAGGCAGCCATGGTGGCTGGGCAATCCATAGTGGCAGTCATGGTCTTGCTGTTAATGCCACGGTCCGCATTGTCCCCATCTATTGGTAAGTTGTTGAACCCCTGCCTCTTCTCCTTCTCGTACTTTGCAAGTCCATAGCCCCATTCCACTCTATTCCTTTTTCCAACAGCGACCTTGCCTACTTTCTGGGAATTTGTTGCATTCTTTTTCTCTGCATTATCAGCATCATCTAACGATCTCTTGCGATAATTCCATCTTGTTGGTATCCAATTTATTGGGCCCAGTGAGTTATCCTGGTTACTCTTCTGCCCTAAGCTTGCACCAATGTTAGACCCTGTCAACGGGACCTGAGCTAGCACTGGCACAGAAGGGGGCCTGACCTCTGATGCTTGAGTTAACTGTAGTTGTCGCAAATACCTTTTCTTTGGAGGCAGGGCTGAGATTGGGATAGAATGATATAAAGAGTTGGGTGCGGATTCCAATAACGCTTTGCCTATGTCAACACCACTAGAGATGCTCTCTAACAAATTCCCTCCGGATTTGTCAGAAATCAAGAGACCTATATAAATTAATTTTTTCGATTACTAAATGTTAGTCACACTGATGCAATTGACCAATTAAAGAGATCCTCTAGGTTGCAAATTTATTGGCTCACTAAAAATTGTTTATAAATAATAATAATAGTTAAAATTTCTTATATTTTTGGGACGGCGGTATTATGCCAAACATTTCACATATGTGTATAATAAAAATAGAAAAATCAATCCTAAAAATTTCAAGGAAGAAACGGACAACAAATTTCGTAGATATCAAAGAAATTCTATAGGTTTAGGAAATATTCCAAAATGAGAAATGATTTCATTTTTGTGACTTGTACCTGATGGACATGTGAGACTCAAAGGTGGTGAGAGTTGCGGCTGGTTGCCCCTAGATCTACGACTTTCCCTAGTGTTGTACGTAGTTCTGGAACTTTTTGTAGAGCTTTCATGCTTTCTAGAGTTGTACTGCGGATTCCTTAATGGTGGTTGGTCCTGCTCCATTAAGATCTGCCTTGCTACAACACACACAAACCTAGATTTTATAGGACATAACAAATCTGTAAAAAAATTATGGATTAAGCAATAGAAAGAGCAAAACTTGTATTCCTATTACCTTGTCAAGGAAAAACTACCGTAGAATTGTGGTATCTAAGATTGAGATGACAAGTAACGGAGATACTGTAGAAAGCCAGGAAAAAACGATGGAGGAATTTGGTATAGAGAGGGAAGAGGCTAGCATTTTAACGTGAATGCCAATATTAGGCAAGTACTCATGTCTTGCCATACCATATCTTATACTTTTGGCAACTTTTAATGTGCGTAAAACCTTTATATATTTAAAAAGTAACCTTGCTGTAGCCCATCTCAAATAAGTATATATTTATTCTTCTTTAATGGACATATCTTCCAGATGTGGATGCTTCTAAACCTTCTCTAGGGCTATGATATCAAACAACAACAATTATCTCTAAAAGAGGGCATTGACTATTGTATACTATACTATGCCCACGAAATTAAGCACTGCCTCCAACCCAAAATATTACTAAATTTATAGTTTAAATTTGAATTGGTATTGGTATTGGTAGTATTTACAACTTTACATGGTGTATCTTCCATTGGCAGATTTCGCAATATGCATTATGTAGTTTGACATAAAGCAATCTTCACGATATGAACAGCCCTATGTCCTTCGCCAAAGAATAAAGTTTCAATTAAATTTATTTTATTTTCTTTTCATTTAGTTCTGCACCAGTTTGTTTGCAGTGTGGAGATAACACTGTCATTCTTTTCAAAAATAAATAAACTCTAAAAACCTAATATTTCTTATGGTCCATCATCCCAAAAATATAAGTACTAATTGGGAAATTTAATGATTTCTACTTTTGGACAGTAATGAATAAATGGTAGAGCTTACAACTAATACTTTTATCTTATAATATAGTTTGATGAATATCTATATTTTTGTCGAACACACACAGGAGAGCTATGCATATTAAGAAGAGAGGAGCTCAGGAAGACTCATGAAGTCCATAAGGCCCACGGTAAACCACATCTTTTATCTTAAAATATAATTTGATGAATAGCTATATTATATTTCTATATTTTCTAATATACTCCATTGAAAATTTGGAAACTAGAGTTGATATTCGGATTTTTTTTATTGTAGTCTATTTTTTAGCATTGGCTTTTAAATCACAAATAAATATAAATATAAAAGCTTTACCTATCTATAAATTAATCTTAGTTGGTTTGTTTATATTTCTACGGATTATCAGTTGTAGTTAAGTAAAAAGGGCTGTCGCTAACTTGTCATCACCTCAGTGTAGCTTTAAGTAGATATAGGAATAGGTCAAGCCATCAGATGTATATCTGATGCACATTGAATTACCATGTGTCTATGATCTTAGCTGTGACGGAAAATTGTAAGTGTACTTGAGAGAGTGCTTACGTAGATAGGAATAGGACACATAGCTTTAATCTATCTCGTTTTGTAGAGAACCTATACCCACACTGTGGTTGATTTGATCTATTTTACATGCAAAAGACTTGAACTCAATACTTGGTCCACGGTGGAATACATCTCAGTTAAGGAAGGGCAATGTCTAGCATGGTAAAAGGTCCAACACAAGTGTGGCCATGGTGGAAAAAACAGTTTGTTGGAACAAACTTTGTAATTGGCTTAATTTGGAGTGCAAATGCCAAAGTATGAATACATGTATTGCTGATGATATGCAATGCAAAACTGTTTGTCTAATTCTTGAGGTTTTAACAAATTAAGAGGAACAAAACATGCAAAATGTTCTTGTTTGGGAAGCTTGCCAACTCTACTTTCCAATAAAGCAAATTGTACGTGGTTTGGATGTTCCTATGAGAAGTGGCAACAATTTTACCGGAGTTTGTGCACGCTATCAAAGCAACATTTGTTGCTAACTTAGAGGAGTTCATGGAGTACGTGCCAAGATTAGATGGGCCCTATCTTCTAAGACTATCCATAAATTGACAAAGAGTCCATGTACACATAAATATCCTAGGATATTATATAAGCTAGGGTGTGTACATCTATGTAAAAGGAGACTTGACATTATAAATAAAGATTAGCTTTTAGCTACAACAATGTGAGAGGCTCATCACCCATTCTTTGTACGATTCGGCACAACTGCATAGGAGGGGAACAAGACGCTGCAATCAAGATCGTGCTTGCTTTTCAGTTGGTGATTAAGGGTTCATTAGTTATCTTCAGTGTGCCATTCAATGGATGTAAAGATGCACGAGTCCCTACAATGGTGGCCCTACAATGGCGGCAGGAAGACGTCTATGGATTTGGTGAGTCCACATATCAATTATCCTAAGTTAATAAGGTCAAGCCACCCCACTAATCATATATGGACTACATAGGCCCTCTTGATTTTTCCTTAGGCTTATTGGCTTTTATAGTATATAAGTTGGTAGCTTTGAAGTCTCAAGTTCAAGGGTGAAATCCTAACTCCTTTTTTAAATAAAGGGTGGAGTCCTAACTCTAATCCATGCAAGACAAAAAAATCTACTCAAACATATCTTTTGGTTTAGTGCAAGAGTGTCTTATGGCTTTAATAAATCCCAACAAAAAGTTATATGTCTATTTGGGCTTCAGCTTTTTAGCTCATAAGCTGGCTCATAAATCCAGGCCAAACTTTAGAAGTGATCATATAATCCATCCCACTAGACTATTAGCCAAGATAGTCGCAAGTGGTAGTGAAGAACGGACAGTCTGTCGGTGCAGCGAAACATATTTTGATCTAAGTTCTATACGTATACCATGCTAGTTTTATGATCAGTCTAGTACACACATTTACAAGATGAATATCATATCCATACAATATATAACAAATGTATATTATGTTTATATAAAACATGGTCACATTGCAATACCAAATAATCAACCAGAAGTGCCGCAGTGGTGTCTTAAACCGCACCCCATAGGCAACTGACAAAGATGCCACTAATTCACCACGAACCATTCATTACTGTTCCTATTGCTGCTGTAGCTACACATCTGAACTGTTCATTACTAAATTAAATGGACGTGATTACATGCAGTCGTTAAGCTGCAGTCAAAGTAATGACTGCAGCCGATCCGGATCGCCCCCCAACCTCCCGACATGATCAATAAAAAGTAATCAATTATGAATCGTGTGGAGGCCATGAAAAGTCCATATAGTTAATCATATGTTTTGTAACAATACATCTTTATATTCTTGGCGCTATATGAAAATAAAAACTATTTATCATAACAGTACTGTTTTTTATAATTGACATGTTTCATATGAACAACACAAACTTCAAAATTATGAAAATTTGTTGCATAGTTGAGTTATCATAGTATTAATTTTGTTAATGAGAAAATGCGACTTATCAGTTTATTTGGGATGTGCGGTGCCCTCCAACTAGATTACAGTATGAAGGGTAATAATTAAATGCATCAGTCATTTAGTTACCATATCCAACAAACCAAATAGTTACAAAATTCATACGTTACAAAAAAAAATCCAGGCAACACATGCTATATGAATCAAATGCAATATAGTGTTTTGATGATCACTAGACAAATAAGGAACAAAAGTTGTATATAAAAGGTAATTCAAGGAGAGGTAGTTTCACGAGGGTAAATAAGAGATGCAATCAAGTTCTATTCGTTGATGTATCTACTACCATGGGTCTGTTTACCACATGCGATGAACATTGCTCTTCATATTTTTTAGATAATGGGAGAAACTTTATTAAGTAATGAAATTGCACCCGACCTCTGCATCCATTAAAATACACACATCCAAAAAAGAAAGAAAAGAACTAAGATAGCATGAACACATCATGCCACCTTCAGACAACAAATTCTTTGACTACGTAGACTACAACATAACTACGACGCACACTCTAGCACAACTCCATCAAGAAGGATTTTGACCACTTATGCCATTCTAACCATCCCAATGCTTAGTGTTAGAATTTAACAAATTCTCCAACGATGTAAACTGCAACACAACTAGGACATACACTCTAGAACAACTCCATTAAGATGGATTTCTATCAACTTATGGCATCCGAACCAAGCCAATGCCTAGTGTTAGAATTTTTAACAATGACTTCAAGAAGGATTTTGTCCACTGATGTCTGTTCGAACAACCATTTAAATAGGTATATAAGTTGTATTATCCTAGATGGTGTCAAAATTGGATGCAGACATGGCAAACAAGCCAATGAAAAAAAATAAAAAGAAGAGATGGGACCTACTAGATTGTCCACCTTTGTTTATATTCCTCACCAATCTCATTAATTCAAAGAGGATTATTTGAAGGGGTCAAGATGATGTGGCAGCCATCTCCATCAAAAGTGCCCACAAAACTAGTCCAGCGACGTTATTTACAAGGTTTTAACAGTTCGAGTCGAGGAGCCCTCGTAAAGAGTTAAGGGACCAAATATAAAAATTTGCTATCAAAACCATCTAACGCTCGAAAAAATGATTAATCAGGTGCGCTCCCCAGTCTATTACGGAAAAATGGATAAGCAATTCATCTTTCAGCATCTGAAACAAAGATAAAAGGGAGCAGAAAAGACTTAGTCTACTAACAGAAGGAAAACTGACCAAAATGATATGATTTTGAGGTGCGAAAAGTGAACACGTGAGTTTCACAATGTAGATAGTACCTTATGCTAGTCACGCCTTATACCAAGAATCTTATATATTCCTACATTTCATGTAGTATATAAGTAAAACTGAGACCTTTAACTCTATACAGAAAGGTTGGGTCTATATATATATATAGGTCCAGCGACTTAACACCACCATAGTCATAGCGAAAGGGGAACGGACGCAGAGACTGGAGCGAAAACTGGTGAATAATAGCGCGGATAGAACTTTGGTCATAATATCAGTGAGCTGGTGTGCCGATGATACATGGAGCACCTGAACTTTTCCTAGCGTGACCTTGTCACGTACGAAGTGAATGTCAATCTCTATATGCTTTGTCCGTCGATAATAAACCGGGTTGGCGGTCATGTAGACGGCGCTGACGTTATCGCAATAGACGATGGTCGTAGAAGTGATAGGTGTATGAAGCTCCTAGAGTAGCTAGCGAAGCTAGCAACACTCGGCAACAACGTGGGCAACGGCGCGATACTCAGCTTCGGCACTGGACCGAGAAACTGTAGTCTGGCGCTTGGAGGACCAAGTGACTAGAGTGTCACCGAGGAAGACGCAGTAGCTGGAGGTGGAGCGTCGGGAGTCTAGACAACCCGCCTAGTCCGCGTCAGAATACGCGTTGAGAGAGTCGATGGGGACGGAGCTGACATGTAGACCGATGGATAGTGTGCCCTTTACGTAGTGAAGGATACGCTTGAGTAGCACGAGGTGAGGTTCGCGTGGAGCATGCATAAAGAGGCACACTTGCTGGACAACATAGGTGAGATCGGGCCGTGTGAGTGTGAGGTACTGGAGGGCACAACAAAACTCCGATACTGGGAGGGGTCGACGATGAGAGAGCCATCGGTGGCGGAGAGCTTGGCGCGAGGGTTGATGGAAGTGGCAGTGGAGTGACATTCGGCCATGCCTGCACGCTAGAGAAGATCGATGGCATACTGGTGCTGGGAGAGAAACAACCTGTGAGATGAGCGTGTGACAGAGATGCCAAGGAAGTGATGGAGAGGACCTAGATCGATCATGGCAAACTCTAAGTGGAGTCGGTCCATGATGTGCTGTAGGGTGGTTGTCGAGGACACCATAAGAACGATGTTGTCGACATAGAGGAGAGAAGGTAGGTGGTGATGTTTCTGGTGTGGAGGACAAAGAGGGATGTATCAGAGGTGGAGGCCACAAAGCCGATGTACCGAAGATAGGCAGTAAAGCGCTGGTACCAAGCCCGATGGACCTATTTGAGGCCATAGAGAGCACTGAAGGAGACAGATATCGTCGTGATGAGATGGGTCAACAAAGCCTGGAGGCTGCTAGTAGTAGACCGTTTCCGTCAGATGGACGTGAAGAAAGGCATTCTTCACGTCGAGCTGATGGATCGGCCAAGAGCGCGAGGCAGCG
Source organism: Oryza coarctata (assembly GCA_030770085.1). Lineage (NCBI taxonomy): Eukaryota > Viridiplantae > Streptophyta > Magnoliopsida > Poales > Poaceae > Oryza > Oryza coarctata. The sequence continues at coordinate 7,286,641 of CM061483.1, read as the reverse complement.
AGAGTGAGAACAACCCAAAAGGTAGTGGACTTGACAATGGGACTGAAGGTCTTGTCGTAGTCAATGCCGGGACGTTGGGAGAAACCATGAACTACCCAGCGTGCCTTGTGAGTAGTAAGCGATCTATCAGAGTGAAACTTGTGTTTAAAGATCCACTTACTGGCCACAACATTGACACCGAGAGGACGAGGGATGAGGCACTAGGTCTCGTTATCCATAAGTGCCTTGTACTCATTGGTCATAGCCGCGCGCCGGGATGGGTGAGATGTTACAATGGATTGCGGAGAACCCATAGCGCTTGGTAGGGCGGAGTGACCTGATTTGTGATCGGGTGATCATGTGAGAGGAGGAGTAGGTAATAGAGTTCACATGAGCCGATGGGAGCGTCAGTGGTGGGGTAGGGGCAGAAGGGGGAGGGTGGTATCGGCTTGGGATCGGCGACTGTATGTTCAGGGAAAGGGCTGAATAAGGTCAGCCTGAGCCGATGGAGGGTGAGGAGTCGATAGGGGTTGGTGAGCCGATGAAGGTTGATGAGCCGATGGGTGTTGGCGAACCGATAGAGGTGAAGTAGCCGATGGAGTTGGTGTGGTCGATGGGGGTGAGACAGTATCAGTCTGAGCCGATGGAGGTTGGGAAGTCAATGAGGGTGGTGGGGCTGATGGAGGTCCGATGTGAGTGGCATCGGAGTGGAGAGGAGTGAGATAGTCGGGCAAGAAGTCCTCAGGAGCGGCCAATTGGGAGTGCAGAGGTGAGATTGGTGGAGGGTTACGAGATGGTACAGTGTTGGTGAGAAGGAAGTCGAGATTGTTAGACAAGGGTCCGGGATGAAGTAAACCGAAGGGGAAGCAGGACTCGTTGAAGATGACATGGCGGGAGATGATGATCTTGCGGGTGGAGAGATCGAGACATCGGTATCCCTTGTGGGATGAGGGATAGCCGAGAAAAATGCAGGCGGTGAAACGGGGTGTAAGTTTGTAAGGGGCGGTGGTGATGAGGTTGGGATAGCAGAGACACCCAAAGACGCGCAGGTGAGAGTAGTCGGGCGTCTTATGGTACAAAAGGGTGTAGGGGACATTATGGCGAATGGAAGAGCAAGGGCGCCGATTGAGGAGGTAGGTCATGGTGGTTAGTGCTTCAGCCTAGTAAGGTGCAGGTAGATAGGCATGAAGAAGCATAGTGCGACTGGTGTTGTTGAGTATTCGAAGAAGGCGTTCGACCTTGCCGTTTTGGGAAGTGGTGTAGGGACAGGAGAGGCGGAGATGGGTGCCACGAGAGGTGAGAAAAGCTTAGATGGTACGGTTGACAAACTCTATACCGTTATCGACCTATATGGCTTGAATGGAGAGGTTGAATTGGGTAGAGACGTAAGTGGTGAAGTTGATGATGTGAGAGACAACCTCGGACTTGCTTGTTAGGGGAAAAATCTAGCAATAGTGTGTATAATCATCGAGTATTGTAAGATAGTGCTAATAACCGGACACACTCTTAACTAGAGAAGTCCACACATCACAGTGAATTAATTCAAAAGGTCGAGAGGTACAAGACAGAGAGGGGAAGAAAGGTAGCTGCACGTGTTTGCCAAGTTGACAAAAGTGACAGACAGTGGAGCTGTTGTGGTTGCACGTTATGAAGGCGCTACGACAGAGGTTGACGACAGCATCGGGGCTAGGGTGACTAAGACAAAGATGCCACAAGTTGGTGAAGATGGCGAGACTGGTGTGGGGAGTGGATGGCACAGTGGAGATGGTGTAGAGGTCGCCACCACTATTGCATCGTAGCATCTCGTGCCGGGTCAGGATATCCTTCATAGAGAAACAAGAAGCATCAAATTCAATTCAGCAATTGTTATCTCTTGTGAATTAGCAGACAGATAGTAGGTTGTGGATGAGGGAGGGGACGATGAGAACATTGTGAAGTGAAAAATTGGTTGTGGTGTAGACAGGAGGAAGTCACTATGGCATTTGATAGGGAGAGAGTGCCCATTACCGATGGTGACGAAAGGGGAGGAGGAGGGATGGCAAGAGAGGAGTATACTGTCCGATGACGCCATATAGGATGACGCACTAGAGTCCAGCACCCAAGTGTGCTGGGGTTGGAGCGTCATCTGATTGAGAGTGGCGATGAGGCCAGCCTGGTTCCACGAGTGAATTGATTGGGTGGATGATGACGGTAGGTTCTGCTGAGGCGGTTGGATGGGAGCCGATGCTAGGTGGGCCTAAGGATGGGCGTCGAGGACCCCTGGTTGCAAGCCGATAAGGCTGTGTAGCTAGAGTTGGGGTGCCCAGGGGTTGTAGCAAAGCCACGGACCCATAGGACTGACAGACGGGGTAGGGATTGAAGTAGGGCATGGTTACATTAGACCGCTCCAGCTCTTGCTCTTGTCTTTGCCCTTGCCTTTGCCGTTGCCACTGGCACGAGCTTTATTGCCATGGCTGAAGACGTGACTACCAGAGCCACGAGAGGTGGCAGCAACTCATAGTGGTCGGCAACCGATGGGATTGGAGCAGCCATGATTGACTACGGCGAGGAAAGCGGTGTGGGCAATAGTCTTCTCGTCGTTGGCCAGGTGTAGTTCTTTGAGAACTAGCCTGTCATGGGCCCGAACGAACATGGGAAGAGGTGTGGAGTTGGCGATGTCATCGGTGGTGTTTGAGAAGTGGGGGTTAAGTCCTCGTAGAAGGATAAGGATGAGTTGTGAGTCAGCCACAGGGTGACCGACATCACGGAGGGTAGCGGCCTTGACCTTGAGGCGTTGGTAGTATGAGGAGACAGATGAGTCTCCTTGTACCATAGAGTGGAATTCATTAAGAAGGAAGATGACGCGCGACTGTTTGTTGGTGTGAAAGATACGCTCGATAGCCACCCAGAGGTCCTGGGCGGTAGGGTCGGTGTGGTCTATTGTAAGGTCAAGGACGGAGTCATCGACTGAGCCAAGCAGCCAGCTGCACACGTAGCACTCGGTGATGTCCCACTAGGGATCATCGGGTCAAGGTGGAGCGGAGCCATCGATGTGGGAGCGAAGACCAAACTTTTCACATAAGGATTTAAAGAAAATACCTACTTAGAATAGTTGGCATTGAGGTCAAGTGATATGACCACGCCATCAAGCAAGATGTCACAACTCTCAACTCAAGATACACCAACTCAGGTCTCACCTACATCAACACCAGTCCAAGTAATTGATGGACTGATTACACGTAGTCTAGTAAAGAAGCTACAACAAGAGGTGCACACGCTACTTTGTGAGATTCATTTTAATATTAATGAGAATTATATACTACCTAAGTCGTGTACATTATTAATGGTTAGGTTCACTAAGGAGGAAGACATAAACACACAAGGAGATGACTTCCGACCAGCTGCAGACCACTTCAGACCAGTTGCCGACCACGAACTACACTCGAACCAGTTTAGCTCTGTAGAACCGTCTAGAAGAAACAATCATATATTTTGATTCCTAGAAACTATGGTGGTCTATGAGCACGTTTTGGAAAACTCTTCAAGTCTAGTTTCCAATGAGTCTAGACCTGACCAGTTTGGAGCTACCATTTGGGCACAGACCACCGTTTAGTGTATACTGCTCGAAAGGTCAACAGCCAGCGTGATGCAAAAGTTTATGTATTAAACTATACCATTCTATAATATTACGTGGTGCATGCCATACATGGTTGGAAAGGGTGTCAAGTCAAGAATCCAACGCAACAAACCGTGCATCATTTGGACTTTCCTAGGTGGAGTTATTGCCAAAACAATGAAGATTACGTAGAAGACTAACAGCCACGTGGAAACTCTCCAAGAGCTCATTTTGAGGAGGTCTTTTCACATAGTCAAACTAGTTATTTTCTTTTTAAGTTTCCACCTACCTAGCAGGGTTGTTGCTAGTATAAATACCCCCTAGACTCATTGTAATCACAGATTATGATATTGAGAATATATACCACTTTATTCAGCTGTGCGCTAGCAAACCCCTGAGAGTTGATCTCTACCCCTTCGCTCTTGTGACTTCCTTCGCAGGAATTACAGAAGCGGCAGCTTCATCTGCTCCCAATTGGTGCTCCTACTCCCTTCGAGATCTCCTCGATTGATTGTAGGCTATGTTGGTTGGTTTCTTTGAGAGTGTGGTTGGGGGAATCCTCGATTCAGGTTGCTGTATTGAGACGGTGGTTGGCTTCGAGTTTTATTCGTCAGGTTGCACTAGTTATCGCTGCTTGCAGCAAGTTATCTCGGCTTCTTTGAAGCTAGTTATCTGATGATTGATCCTACGTCGTGAAGATCGGGACATCGAGACGTATCATCAAGGGAGATGGGAATGTGAGATTTCACGTTGACGGCGGCGTAAGATGGTGAGAACGTCGGCGAAGTGGTACCCGAGTTATGGTCACGAGCGCCGATGGCCGAAAGGATCTGGCGACTGGAAGAGTACCAAAACTAAGAGCCGACTCGGTGGTCATGACGAGAGAGTAATGGGGTGCGATAAGCCAATGACGGTAGTGAGCCGATGAGGAGAATCATTGGCTGATGAGAGTAGGTGGCCGATGAGGAGAGTGGTTAGCCGATGGGAATAGGTGGTAAAGTAGTTGAGCGAGGAGTGGGTGGTAGAGTAGGTAGGTCATGAGTGTGAGTAGGTGGGTCACGGGCGTGAGAAGGTGCGCGTTCGTGAAAGTTCACGTCCGTGGACCCGTGGACGCAACGGAGTGGGGCGGACATGAAAATCGGAGAAGGCGCGGACACGAAGAAAGAAGGTTTGCGTCCGGGAAGCAGAAATTCGTGTCCGTGGACACGTGGACACGTCGGAATAGCTCGGACGCGAGTAGAGAAGTTTCGTGTCCAAGAGCAGGTGAGCGTGTCAGAAAAGCGGGAACCGAGAGAGAGTTCTAGCCGATGGAGGGCGAACGGGTCCAGCCGATGGGAACGACTAGCGCTGAATTGCGCCAATGTCGAAAGAGGGGAAGGTGCGCCGAAGCAAAAGAAAAGCTAAGATAGGTCTGAACAAGACGAGGAGGTGGATGGAGGCTGTCTCCTTGTCACGTGGTGGAAAGGGGGCGAGAGAGAGATGGAGGAGGAGAAAGCCATCTGCGGAGGAGATGGGGAGGAGAAGGCCATCTGCGGAGGATGAGAGCTGAGACGAGAAGGCAGAGGAGGAATACCAAGAAAGAAGGTCTGCGACGAAAAGGAAGCGTCGGCTCACCGGCGAGAGGATGCTAGCGCGTCGGGAATGTCTAAACCCACTCTAATACCATGCAATACAAAAGTGTAGTATACAGTGTGACTAAAATCTCAACTCGAGGTCAGGTCTATATATATGTATATACAGATCCAGTGGTCTAACAATTCCCAACAAATGCTGCTGCGTTGCCAGCGAATGCTCTTGCTAGCGTAGGACCAAGGCCATCATAACAGCCACCCCATTCCAGCTCTTGTGTAAACCTGTGGCATTTTAAGCATCTGCTCTACTTTGATCAGGCATGAATGCATAAAGACCCACAAAGCTAACGAAAGTAAAAAATAATGAACCATAGTAAGGCCATGTACCATGCTTAAAATTTGAAAGGGGTTTTGACTCTAATGAGGGTCAGGATCAGTCTGAATAATGGTTTTTGCAGCATCCAGTGGTAGAGTAGCTGTTCAGAACCGCAGAACAAAAGGATTGCTGACAAAACGGGAAAAATATTGCATTTAATTCAGGATATGTGTAGATAATTACCGCCATCCCACTAATGCCACCACTCATGATTCCAATGCCAACATCTTTTGCCAGCACAAAGTGATTGCCACTTGAAAACCACGGTGAATATAGACAGCTGTGCATCCAATACCGGCTGTATTCATAAGTGCAAAAGAAGACAGCATTGCCAACTTCCTCTCTAAACAATGTAGCCAAACCACCACGAAATAGACCACAAACCTGCGATGTAATAGCAACTCATAAATTGGTAAAAAGCTGACAACGCTTATTGGATTATAGAAGATAATCCAAGGAAAATTAAGCTCACCCCTTCATTTTGCAGCGTCTTCACAGCACAATCTAGAGGACTGGAGCACCAAGCAGCATGCATTGCATCCTTCCCTTGAACTTACATTCTGCGCTGGAGAAATCTTGGCATTACAACATTAAATAACAGCTGAATCACTCCTAGCTGCTAGCTCTTAGCTTATATTGGATAAATAGACTGCTAGACTGACCTTTCTTAGCTCAGTTGGAATGAGAATGCAACTGATCAAGGCTTCACTGCAGGCAGCAGAAGGTATTATTACCTGTAACTGTGGCCCACCATCCTCAGATTTTCCCTGATATGAAAAGATGTAAGAAAGCGAAGTTTAACTTTGATCAGGGCATGTCACAAGAGTTACATTGATCATGCTATTGTTCAACAACAGTTTAGGACCTGCTTGGAAGGCCAGTTTTGAACCGGCACGGAGTTTGGTGTTAGATTACAGGCACGGTGTTTGAGAAAATTGATATAATGCCACTCTTTTTATTAATTCTCCACTTTGGAGAGATTCGGAGGGACTAAGCCAATTTTATTTTCTTTTATTTCCTCTTGCACAGATCAGCAAGGTTAATTTCTGTCCGTCGGACAATCGAGTAGAACGGCCGCTGCAGTCGCCAGGGAGAAGCCGCCCGCCCACCCACCACGCGCCGGGACCGATCACGCCACCCTCGCCTACCCTCCGCTCCCTCTGAGCTCCACATGCTGCAGAGTATGGGGACACGCCACCACCAATCCGCATGGGGGCACGCCACCGCCACTGCTTGCCGTTGGGGAGGATTGTCAGGGAAGGTGGAGGGACACGCCGCATGCGCCACCACCATCGCTCGCCACCGAGCTCGCTGCTGGAGGAGGTATGCACCACCGGTGCTACCAATAATCTCTCCTCTGCTCCTCAAATTCAACGAGGAGAGACCGGTCACAGCCGTCGCCTGGTCTCATTCAGTCTGAGAAGGACGGTGGTGCTTGGGGGAGGGAGAGCACAGGCGAGGCGGCGCGACCAGCCCCGGCACACAGCGAGCGGGTGGCCGTCCTGCTCGATCATCGCACGGACCGAGAAATTAACTAGTTAATCTGTGCAAAAGGAAATAAAAGAAAATAAAATTGGCTTTATTAGATTAACTTCCATACGGCGTCTCTTCTAAATCTTCTGTAATTAGAAAGTTAAAAAACTTTTATATAGCGTCTCCTCTATTCTTGTAAGCTAAGTCAGAGGCTCTTTTTGCTATATATAACACGCAGGCGGCACAAGGTCAAATACATCTATGATTGTCTTCTACGGTATCAGAGCCATCAAACAATAATAGATTAGATCCATCTTTCACCATATCAACCTCCTACGCCGCCGCCATCAATCATTTAGTCAGCCAAGCTGTCTCCGAGAAATTGACCAAGAACAACCATACACTGTGGAAGATGCAAGTGTTTGTCATCGTGAGAGGCGCACGCCTAGAGGGATTTCTCATAGGCGCCACAAAGACCTCCGCGTCTACCATGAAGACGACAGTAGATAGTAAAGAAGTAGAGGTGCAGAACCCACTCTAAGTTGAGTAGGGTGCTACAGATCAATAGGTCCTAGGATTCCTGCTCTCTTCTATCACTCCAAATATTTTGTCTCAGTTAACTGCTTGCAAGACTGCTGTTAAAGTATGGAGTGATGTCGAGGCCATGTTCACCTCGATGTCACGAGTGCGCACCGTCGACTCTAGGATTGTGCTCGCTACAACAAAGAAGGGCAATCTCTCCATGACGGAATACATCACCAAGATGCGGTCTCTCGTCGATGAGATCACGTCTGCTGGCAAGGCCATTAACGATGACGAACTGATCTCCTATGTTCTCGTCGGCCTCGATTTCGACTACAATCCCATAGTCTTAGCCCTAGTTGCCAGGACTGAGCCGATCAGTGTGGGAGAGATGTACTCCCACCTGCTCTCGTTTGAGCAGCGTATGGATCTTCTCCAGCCTGATATTCGCTCCTCGGTTAATTCCACCAACCGAGGGCGCGGTACGTTGCAAGGCATGCGAGGCAGAGGGCGCTCGTGTGGGGGTGCTCCATCTCGCGGGTGTGGCCGAAGCAATGGGCAGCGCCAGCAGAATCAAGGTCCACAAAATAATCAGCAGCATGGGCCTGACAACAGACCTAGGTATCAGGTTTGCAAGATAAAAGGACATACTGCTGACATATATTGTTACAGATTTGACGAAGACTTCGTACTAGAAGAAAAATATGTAGGTGCAACGTCTACGTATTACGGAATAGACACCAACTGGTACATAGATTTGGGCGCCATAGATAACATCATCAACTACTTGGGGAAACTGTCGATCCATGATAGGTACAAGGGCCATGATTAGATCTACACGATGAGTAGGGTAGGTATGGAAATCAGTTACATTGGTTATTCTACTTTTACAACCTCTAGTCATGATCTTCATCTCAATAATGTTCTATATATTCCGAAAGCCAATAAAAATCTTGTTTTAGTTCATCGTCTCACATCTGATAATTCTACTTTTATAGAATTTCATCCTGATTTTTTCTTGATTAAGGATTAGGCATGCTTAGGGGACATTGTGATCATGGGCTCTGTCCTCTTCCTACTAGGCGCATAATAAAGCAAGCCTATGGAGCTGCAAAAATTTCTTTTGATAGATGGCATTCTCGTTTAGGTCATCCGACTGCTCCGATTGTTGAAAAAATTATCAACCAATTTAATCTTCCTGTTTTAGCATATTCAAATAAACATTCGGTGTGTGATGCTTGTCAAAAAGCCAAGAACCGTCAGTTACATTTTCCACATTCCAGGTCTGTTTCCTAGCATCCTTTAGAAATTATTTATTCTGATATGTGGGGTCCTGCGCCGAAATCAGTTGGTGGACACAAATACTATGTGAGTTTCATAGATAATTATAGTAAGTTTACCTAGATTTATCTCCTTAAATTCAAATTTAAGGTATTTACCAAATTTTAAGAATTTCAATCTCTTGCTGAGCGCTTATTTAATCGTAAGATTATAACAATGCAGACCAACTGGGGGGGTGAATATCAAAATCTGCATCCCTTTTTTGCCCAAGTTAGTATCACACACCATATTTTCTGCCCGCATACACATTAGCAGAACGGGACAATCAAATGCAAGTATCGCCATATCGTCGAAGTTGGTATAGCTCTTCTTGCTCACGCTAACATGCCACTAAAATTTTGGGCTGATGCCTTTCTTTTCGCTACACATTTGACAAATAGAACACCTAGTCGGTTACTATCATATGACATGCCTCTATTTCGGTTGTTCAACTAACAACCAAATTATTCCTCTCTTTCGTGTCTTCGGATGTGCTTGTTAGCCTAATCTACGACCCTACAATACCCATAAACTCTAATTCCGCTCCAAGCAATGCACTTTCTTAGGATACAGTTCGTTTCATAAAGGGTTTAAGTGCCTGTATCTTGATTTGGGAAGGGTTTTGCATTTCTCGAGATGTAACTTTTGATGAATCTCTATTTCCCTTTCAATTTCTTGGTCCTAATGCGGGTTGTAGGTTTCAAGATGAAATTAATCTTTTACCTACCTATTTGTTAAATCCAACTAGTAGGGTTTGTACCATAAGTGATCATGTGGCTAATTCGCCAATTAATCCTGCTAACAATGATTTCCTAGTGCATGAAGTCATGCACGAATTGCCGTCATCGCATACGGGGTACCCGGAGCTCCTTCTGTCGGAGCTGATCCCTATGACGATTCACCTGCACCTCCAACGACTTCTGCAGGTGTATCTGCCTAGGAGTCCGAGCCCGGCGTATCATCCCATGACACATTGTATGGGCCAACGACCGCCTCTCCAATGCATGCGGGTGATTCTGCATCCGACGCACCCAACACGATCAGGGCACTGAATCCGGAGCCCCCGGTGGCTGTATCTACTCTGGATCCCATGCTGGGATCTTCTACGGCACCTTCGGCTGGGGACGAGCTACATGAAAGGCCGAAGACCTGTTTACAAAGTGATATTCGTAAGAAGAAGCGCTACACCGATGGTATGGTTAAATATTCTTTCTTAACATCAACCAGTGAGCCATAAAACTTATCAGAAGCATTAAAGGATAATAATTGAAAATAGGCAATGGATGCTGAATATGATGAGTTAATGAAAAATAAAACATGGCATTTGGTTCCTCCTCAGAAAGAGTGTAATATTATTGACTGTAAGTGGGTATATAAAATCAAACGTAAACAAGATGGTAGCTTAGATAGATACAAGGCTTGGTTGGTTACAAAAGGTTTTAAGCAATGGTATGGTATTGATTATAAAGATACTTTCAGTTCTGTTGTTAAAGCTGCCACTATTCGAGTTGTTCTCTCTATTGTTGTGTCTAGGGGTTGGACTATTAGACAATTGGATATTCCCAATGCTTTCTTACATGGGCTTCTTAAAGAAGTCTATATGAAGCAGCCTCTTGGATACGAGGACAATTCTAGAAGAAACTATGTATATAAGTTAGATAAGACACTATATAGATTGAAGCAGACATCTAGAGTATGGTTCTCAAGGTTAAGTAAGAAACTTTATACCCTTGGTTTTAAAGGATCCAAAGTCAATACTTCCTTATTTTATTATAGTAAGGATGACATCATTATGTTCATGTTAATTTATGTTGATGATATAATTGTGGTTAGTTCTAAACGAGAGACAGTGGCCGCATTACTTCATGATCTCCACAATGATTTTCCATTAAAAGATTTAAGTGACTTACACTATTTCCTCGTATCGAAGCTGTCAAGACTAAACATAGAATTATTTTGACACAAGAAAAATATGTAAATGATCTGTTGAAAAGAGCAAATATAGCAGATTGCAAGCCAATAAGCACACCTCTATCCACTAGTGATAAACTCTCAGTTTATGAAGGAGATCCGCTTGGTGCTATAGATGCATCAAGATACAGGAGTATTGTAAGAGCCTTACAGTATCTTACATTAACAAGATCTGACATTGTTTTATCAGTAAATAAGGTTTGTCAATTTCTTCATGCACCAATAATAGTACATTGGATGGCTGTTAAAAAAATATTAAGATATCTTAAGTCATATGCAAAGCTTGGTCTAAAGATAAACAACTCATTTTTCTTCTTGCTAAGTGCATATTCAGATACTGATTGGGCTGGTTGTCCTGATAACAGAAGATCAACAGGTGGCTTTGCAGTATTTCTGGAAAATAATCTTGTATCATGACATGCAAAGAAACAAGCTATAGTATCAAGGTCAAGTACTGAATCTGAGTATAAAGTATTAGCTAATGCAACTGCTGTAATTATTTGGATTCAGAGTTTATTGAAAGAATTAAAGGTATCCAGTTCGTCTGTTGCACGGTTGTGGTGTGATAACATGGGGGCCAAATATCTTGCATCAAATCCTGTGTTCTATGCTAGAGCTAAACATATTGAAGTTGATTTTCACTTTGTTAGAGACGGGTAAACAATAAATTACTTCAGATTGATTTTGTTCCTTCTGAAAATCAAGTGGCAGATGGTTTTACCAAAGCCTTAAGTGTATAAAAGTTAGAGAATTTCAAGTACTATCTCAACTTAGGAAAGTTGTGATTAAGAGAGAGTATTAGATGAATCTTCTATAATTAAAAAAGTTAATATATAAATCTTCTGTAATTAAGAAAGTTAAAGAACTTTCCATATGGCGTCTCTTCTATTTTTATAAGCTACGTCAGAAATTTTTTCTCGCTATATATAACACGCAGACAGTACAAGGTCAAGTGCATGCTTCAAGCTCTCTGATTGTCTTTCAGGCTTAATTCCTCCAAAGTGGCACATTAACAAAGTGGCAAAGGAATTGAGTGGCATTTTACCAATTGCATTCTATAGAGTGGCATTTTATCAAAGCCACTCCTAAAGAGTGCCATTATATCAATTTTCTCCAGAAAACTGGTTGGCCAAGAAAGGCTGCTTTTGTGGGCTGGTTTTCATACTAAAATCCCCTGGTTGGACTTGATCCACCCCGTAGAATAAAAAAATCCTCAGGACGCAACATGGGAAAAAACGACGCTATCGACGTCTTCTTTCTGTGTGAACTCGATCTCCAATTGGGACGCCAAAAGAACTCAACGGCTGTAGCAAGAAGCAAGGTCCCAAACTTTGATTTGCTGCACCCCCATATACAAACTCAATTGTCCTTGCCGACAGCATCTCTTTCCTCCATGTGCAATTTCACTAATGCCTGGGCTCAGGGGCAGAGCATAATGGCCCAAGGGGGTGTACAGGGATCCGGGTCAAAAAAATTTCAGTGCTTACCACCCTATCTTAACCACATTCCCTCAGCCCAAGTTGGTGCACCACCCAAGCACTCATAAGCCCAGAAGCCAGAGCACCAGCGAGCTCACAACACAGGTGGCCGGGTGCACAAATGCATGTCCACAACGTGCTATGCATCACGCTTGGGCGGCTCAGCTGTCTTGATGCCAGTCGCTTCTCAACTTGTCCTTTCCTGATAACTCTGCTGGTTCATGTTCCTCCGCTCAAACCACTTGCCTCAAAATGAAACGTCTCACCGTTAACTGACACTTTACTGTATTCATGATCCATTGCCACCTTGCTAGCTTTGTTAGGTTGCCACCCTCTGGCCTGGGCGGTTCAGCCCTTGCCTCCTCATCTACAGCCTCCTCCCACATGGATGTCAACAAGCAGGTACCAAACTTTCTCCTCTTCTATTCTTTATCAATTAGTCTGATTTATCCAAAGCAAACCACTAATATTTTTTCTCGAATACGCCTACGCATCATTGCATTAATAGAGAAGAAAGGCCAAAATAGCCAGGTACAACAACCCAACACGCCCTTACATCACCAAGTGACGCCTAAACAAACAACCGACGACAAAACATGACCTCAGCTTAAACATTGACCAACAACGACCTAACCCAAACATAACAGTCGATCAAGCAACACCTTACATGACCAAACACACAAAAACGACCAAATACGACCAACACAACACCTCTGAGCACCCACAGTCCAAGATGGGGAACCGGGACCCAAAAGGAAGAGGTCTCAAAAAAACAAGACCATTGGCAGCAAGCACAGACGACGATGGCACTTATAACATAGACTGGTGTGCTTTAAAGGTGGCAATCAAAGATGGCATAGAAACCACTAATATTGAAAGGTGCTTTAAACGGTGTCATTAAGAATAGTTCTTTTTCAGATTGTAAGTAGGATTTGAACAATATAACATCCAAATTAGGATTTAGAGCATTACAGTCAAATTACAGAAACACTCCAAACAAAGAGACTGGCACATTAACAAGGTTGTAAGTTCACTCACCTTTGGATGTATGCACTATTGTTCCATTGTATAGTTACTGTGTTTTTATTCTGTAACTTAAAACGCATATGTAAATAATAACATGGGAGAATGTAAATACCAAAATGTACCATATTTATTTGTCTTCATTATTCTATTGTTTTTTAAAGTTGAAATTAACATGTTTTTATTCACTTCATTCCAGACTATTGAGGAAATTGAGGTTGGATATCAGACGATATATTTAGCCAATACCGATCATCATTTGTGATTTTGACATTTTCCCTCAACTTTTTTTTTATTTTTGTAAGCAATTTTAATTGCTACTCCTTTGTGATAGTGCCATCACTTATACTGAATTGATAGTGCCAAATATATTCTGAAAACATTCTTATTTAGTATAATATTTCTTGAATTCTATGTGCTGCCGTACATATGGTGTAGTGGCATCTTCAAGTTGTCGGCTTGAGATATGGCCCAGGCCTGATTGCCAATTTGGATTTTGCGTGAAATTTCTAAATTAGCTAATTCATTCGTGTAGAAATGTGTAAAGTGACTAAGACCCCGAGAGTATAAAAAAGATTTTGGTCTATATATATACAACCCAGACCAGTGGTCTAACACCCCCGCAGTCGTAGCGAAAGGGGAATGGACGTAGAGACTGGACCGAAAACTGGTGAACAAAGGCGTGGGCAGGCTTTTGGTCATTATATCAGCAAACTGGTGTGCCGATGGTATATGGAGCACTCGAACCTGTCCTAATGCGACCTTGTCATGGATAAAATGGATAACTATCTCGATGTGTTTGGTGCGTCGATGATGAACCGGGTTGCCGTCATATATACGACACTGACATTATCGCAGTAGACGACGGTCGTAGAGGAAAGGTGTGCATGGAGCTCTTGGAGAAGCTGGCGAAGCCAGCAGCACTCGATGACGGCGTGGATGACGGCGCGGTATTCGGCTTCGGCGTTAGACCGGGACACTGTAGTCTGGCGTTTTGAGGACCAGGAGACTAGAGTGTCACCGAGGAAGACGCAATAACCTGACGTAGAGCATCGAGAGTCGGGGCAGTCTGCCCAGTCTGCGTCGGAGTACGCGGTGAGGGAGTCGATGGATCGGAGATGCAGCCTACTAGAGAGCATGCCCTTCACGTAGCGTAGGATACTCTTGAGCAGCACGAGATAAGGTTCGCGCGGAGCGTGCATGAAGAGGCACACTTACTGGACGACATACGTGAGATTGGGCCATGTGAGGGTGAGGTATCGGAGAGCCCCGATAAGACTCCGATACTGAGAGGGATCGGCAACGAGTGTGCTATCAACAGTGGAGAGTTTGGCTTGAGTGCCGACTGGGGTAGCTGTGGGGTGACAATCGGCCATGCCCGCACGCTGGAGAAGGTCGATGGCGTATTGGCACTGGGAAAGAAAGAGCCTGTGAGAGGAACGGGTGATGGAGATGCCAAGAAAGTGGTGGAGAGGAACAAGATCGGTCATGGCGAACTCAGAGTGGAGTCGGGCCATGATCTGGTCGAGGACAGATGTCGAAGACGCTGTAGGGACAATGTCGTTGGCATATAGAAGGAGATAAGCAGTAGCGGAGCTGATATGAAGAGTGAACAGTGAGCTATCGGACGCAGAGGTCACGAAGCAAATGTGCCGAAGATAGGCAGCAAAGCGTTGGTACTAGGCACGAGGGCTTGTTTGAGGCCGTAGAGGGAACGTTGAAGAAGACAGACATCGTCGGGACAAGAAGGGTCAATGAAGCCTGGGGGTGCTGGCAGTAGATCGTTTCCGTCAAATGGCCGTGAAGAAAGGTTCTTCACGTCAAGCTGATGGATCGGCCAGGAGTGCGAGGCAGCCAAAGTGACGACTACCCGGATGGTGGCAGGTTTGACGACGGGACTGAAGGTCTCATCGTAATTGACACCGGGGCGTTAGGAGAAACCCCGGACTACCCAGCGTGCCTTGTGATAGTCAAGGGAGCCATCGGCATGTAACTTGTGTTTAAAAATCTACTTGCCGGTCACAATGTTGGTGCCGAGAGGACGGGGGACGAGGCGCCAGGTCTCGTTGTCCATTAGGGCCTTGTACTCGTCAGCCATGGCCGCGCGCCACTGAGGGTCGGCCAAGGCGGAGCGAGAGATCACCGGGATGGGCAAGATAGAGCTGTGGATGACGGAGAGCCCGTAGCGCTTGGTGGGGTGGAGAGACCCAGCCTATGAGCGAGTGACCATATGAGAGGTGGAGGGAATTGGAGCCGATGGGAGTGTGGGAGAGATGGGAAGAACTGGTTGGGTGGGGGCGTCATTGGCTCCGGATCGACGGCTGTAGGTGACAAAAAAGGAGGGAACTAGATCGGCCTGAGCCAATGGAGTCGGATGGGCCGATTGGTCCAGTCGGTCCGATGGAAAAGGAGCAGCCGATAGGGAGGAGGGAGCCGATGGAGGCTGAGGAGCCGATGAAAGTAGGATGTCCAATGGAAAAAGGACGGGATCGGATGAAGCCGATGAGAGTGGTGGGGCCAATGAGGGTCCGATGGGTGGGACATCGGACCGAATAGTAGTGGGATAGGTGAAAGATAAGTCCTCAGCAGTGGCCGATGAGGGGGCCGATGGAGAGAAAAGAGGAGGAGACCAGGTCGGCATGGTGTTGGTGAGGAGGAAGTCGAGATCGCTAGAGGATGATCTCGGATGAAGCAGACCGAAGGGAAAGCATGTCTCGTCAAAGTTGACATGACGAGAGACGATGACCCATCGGGTGGAAAGGTCGAGACATCAGTATCCTTGTGAGAGGAGGGATAGCCGAGGAGAATACAGGCGGTGGAGCGGGGAGCGAGTTTGTAGGAAGTAGTGGCGGTGAGGTCTGGGTAGCAAAGGCACCCGAAGACGCAAAGGTGGGAGTAGTCAGGCGCTGTGTGGTAAAGAAGGGCATATGGAACGTTGTTTTGAACGGAGGAGTACGGGCGCCGATTGAGGAGATAAGTCGCAGTAGCCAGAGCTTCTGCCCAGTTAGTGGCAGGTAAGTGGGCGTGAAGTAGCATAGTATGACTTATGTTGTTGAGGGTGCGAAGGAGACGCTTGGTTTTGCCATTCTGAGGAGAGGTGTAGGGGCAGGAGAGCCGTAGATGGATGCCCTACGAGGTGAGGAAGGTTGTAACAGTACGGTTAACGAATTTCATACCGTTATCGGCTTGTAGAGCCTTGATGGGGAGGTTGAACTGAGTAGAAACGTATATGGCGAAGTTAGTGAGGTGAGAGGCGACCTCGGATTTACTGATGAGCAGGAAAGTCCAGCAATAGTATGTGTAATCATCAAGTATGACAAAGTAATACTGATTACCGGAGACACTTTTAACTAGAGATGTCCATACATCACAATGTATAAGTTCAAATGGGCGCGAGGTACAAGAGAGAGAACTAGAAAAAGGCAGACGCACATGTTTGCCAAGCTGACATGAGTGACAAACTGTGGAGCTGTTGTGGATACATCGGATGGAGGCGCTGCGATGGAGGATGGCGACAGCGTCGGGACCAGGGTGGCCGAGGCGAAGATGCCAAAGGTTGGCAGAGAGGGCAATGCTGGCATGTGGAGTAGACGGCGCAGCGGGAATGGTGTAGAGGTCTCCGTCACTATTGCAGCGAAGGATCTATCGCCGAGTTGAGATATCCTTCACAGAGAAACCAGAAGCGTTAAATTCGATGGAGCAGTTGTTGTCTCTTGTGAATTAGCGAATAGATACAAGATTGTGAATAAGGGAAGGTACGATGAGAACATTGCGAAGTGGGAGGTTAGTGGTGGGTGTAGACAGAGAGGAGTCACCTTGGCATTGGACAGGAAGAGAGTGGCCATTGCCAATGGTGACAAAGGGGAGGAAGAGGAGAGACAAGAATGAAGTATATTGGCCGATGACGCTATGTGGGAGGATGCCCCAGAGTCCAGCACCCAAGAGTGCTGTGGTTGGAGCGTCATCTGGTTGAGGGCGGCGATGAGACCAGCTTGGTTCTAGGAGAAAACCGACTGGGTGGGTGGTGTCGGTAGCATCGGCTGAGGCGGCAGAATGGGAGCCGATGCCAGGTGAGCCTGAGGATGGGCGCCGATAACCACTGGTTGCCATCCGATGGGGCTGCATGGCTGGGACTGGGGTGCCCAGGGGTTGTAGCAGAGCCATGGACCCGTGGGACCGACAGGTTGGGCAAAGACTGAGGCAGGTCGCGATTGCATTGGACCCTGCCAGTTCTTACCTTTGCCTTTGCCCTTGCTCTTCCTGGTGCGAGCTGTGTTGCCACGGCCATAGAGCTACGGGACGGGGTGGCAGCGTAGGATGCTCGGCAGCCATTATCGGCTATGGCGAGGAGAGCGGTGTGGGCCACTGTCTTCTCATCGTTGGCCAGATAGAGTTCTTTAAGAACTAACATGTCATGGGCTCGGGCAAACGATGGAAAGGGTGTGGCGTTGGCGATGTCATCGGCGGTGTTTGAGAAGCGGGGGTTGAGGCCTCGTAGAAGGGTGATAATGAGTTGAGAGTCGGCCATAGGATGGCCGACATCCCGCAGAGCAACAGCCTTGACCTTAAGGCGTTGGCAGTACGAGGAGACAGAGGAGTCTCCTTGTACCATGGAGTGGAACTCGTTGAGGAGGAAGATGGCACGGGGTTGCTTGTTCGTGTGGAAGATCCGCTCGATAGCCACCCAGAGATCCCGGGCGGTAGGGTTGGTATCATCCATGGCGAGGTCGAGGACAGAGTCGTCGACCGAGCCGAGCAGCCAGCTATGCACGCAGCACTCGGCGATGTCCCACTGGGGGTCATCGGGGCGAGGTGGAGTGGAGCCATTGATATGTGCCCGTAGGCTGAACTTTCCACAGAGGAATTTGAAGAAGAAAGCCCACTTGGAATAGTTGGCGTTAAGGTTAAGAGAGATAGGAACATGAGATTTCATGTTCACAGTAGCATAGGAAGGTGAGAAGATCGGCGAGGTGGTGACTGAAGTGTGGTCTAGGCACCAAGAGCCGAAGCAGACTCAGCAACTGGGAGAGTGACGAAGCTGAGGGCGGACTCGGTGGCCATGACGAGAGAAGATGGGAGGAAGAAGCCGATGGGAGGACGGATCGGCCGATCAGAGAGATGAGAAGCCGATAGAGAGTAGGCCGGCCAGCCGATGGGGAGTGGTTGGCCGATGTGGAGTAGGCAGCGGAGTAGGTGAGGAAAAGGTGGTAGCAGAGTAGGTAGGTCAGAGAGTGGTTGGGTCACGGACGTGCGAGGATTCACATCCGTGAAGGGAAGATTCATATCCGTGGACTCGTGGAGGCCAAGGAGTGGAGCGGACGCGAAAAAGGCGGAGAAGGGTCGGACGTGAAGAGAAGATGTTCGCGTCCAGGAGGCAGGGATTCGTGTCCGTGGACACGTGGACACATCAGATTGGCTCGGACATGAGGGAAGAAGCTTCGCGTCCGAGAGCCGTTGAGTGTGTCGGAAGGGTGGGAACCGAGGAAGGGTTCTAGCCAATGGATGGTGGACAAGTCTAGCCGATGGGAGGGCGGACGAGTTCAGCCGATAGAGACGACGGGCGCAGAGGTGCGCCGGTATCAGAGAAGAAAGGATGCACGAAGCAAGAAGAAGGGCGGAGACGGGTGCGAGGCGAGACAAGGAGGCGGATGGAGACTATCACCTTGTCGCACGGAGGTGGAACAGAGAAAAGAAAGTGACTGCGGGAAATTCGGAGAGAAGAGAGGAATGGAGACGAGAGAGCAAGGAGAGTACCGGGAAGAAGGTCGGCGACGGGGAGAAAACGTCGACGAGGAGGAGGAAAGAGGTCGACTTGCCGATGGGAGAAAGCTAGCGTGCAAAGAATGTCTAGACTTGCTCTGATACCATGTAGAAATGTGTACAGTGACTAAGACCCCGAGAGTATACAAGGATGGTCGAGTCTATATATATATACAACCCAAGCAGTGGTCTAACAATTCATTTACCCTTAAATAGCTATAAAAAAATTACATAATCCAAAATCTGTACTTAATCCAATGAGACCATGATTCACGAGAATGACATGGTTAACAAGATAAAAAGGAATTTCACGATTCAACAAATATGGTTGTGGCCTTGATGTCCCCATGGCGCCGGCGACCCTCGATGCAACGCCGCGTCCATGTTGTGCCTGTGTGGCACATCAGCTAGGGTCACCAGCAACCGTGAGATGGAGTGCGTAAGTTGAAATACCGTTAGTTTGTTTTCCGTAACTAATAATAGATATAATTATGCCAGACTAATAATTTAATAAGAAATCTTTTGTCTAGTCTCTTTTAAATATGAAAATAATAAGAGTTATGTATTAAACTCTATGTTTTTATTTGATTTCTATTATGGATGTAATAGAGCATATGTGCATATGATCTTATATAGTTGATGGTTTTTTTTCCTTTTATACCGTATGAGACATCTATCTTGAAATAAAATAATTTTTTTATCTCATCTCTATATGCCATATATCGGGTTATCATTTATTACAGAAAATATAAGAGATTGGAAGTTTTTGATAAAATAATTTGTGTAATTGTTGCTTTGGTGTTAGATGATAAACAAATTTTTAAGAATTAACCTTTTGTTTTTCACAAGTTGTCATCTGGTTATTTTCGGACACTGAGATGTGATAGTGACATATTCTTTGATGATACTAATCACAATAATGAAACATAAATAGAAAGGTATATGTGTCATTCTTTCTCTATCTAGGTATTGACATACTCCCTTTGTTTCACAATGTAAGCATTTATGGATTATTTAGTAGAGACTAAGATTAAGAAAAAAAAGACTTTCATGTCCTCAATAAATAAGAGATAAATGGTGGTGGGAGAGTAGATTAGGGTAAGATTGGAAGAACTTTAAATGAGATAATGACTGATTGGACAGATAGTATTGTTAATAGTGATAAAAATTCTATAAGATTCAAATACTAGATATTTGATAAAAGAGCTTACCTGATTTCCGTTTCGTTGATATATAAATATGAGACTAACGTTTATTTTAGCCTAATATTATTTAGTCTTTTTCATATTAAGAACATAGAGATTACGAATATATGCATTTATATTTATCTACATCATTATTACATGTATTATGCATTATATATATGTATAGTATAAAATCTCATTAATTTATCTTTGTTATGTGTATACTTGTCTCATATGCATGTATTTAGAGTGAGAAAATCTTATATATTTGTTATACAAATTGTTTTCATATATTTTATTTTTGATCTTAGTACACATGTATGTATGTAAGTATATAACACTTATGTTAATGAATAAAAAGATGCACCAGAAAGCTTCGTGGAAATTTTGTGTACCAAACAAAGAGTGGGTATGCCATAGCTAAGCAAGTTTAGAGATTACTATATGATCCGGAGTCCTTATGTGCAAGAGTGTTGAGAGCGAGGTATTACCTCGAGGGAAAATTGTTGAAAGCACAGCAAAAGAGTGGTTTAACGTGTATTGGCTGGACTTAAATATTTTAAAAGAAACCGTATTTGGAGGATTGAAGATGGCACACAAGTGAACATTTAGGAAGATAACTGGATTCCCTCTAGTCATAATCTAAAAGTACTTACTCTGGAAGACAATACTCTCTTGTCAAAGGTCAACGAGTTAATTAATTTAGTACATGGATGGTGGGATGAAGAGCTGATACGAAGCTTATTTTGGGCGGTTGATGCTAATCAAATCTTACATATACCACTAACAGTTGGAAGAGAGACTTTTGTGGCATGTTCACAGCCAGATCTACTTACCATGCGCAGTGGGATCATAAGTTCTCAGACTTGGGATAAACTCTGGAAGTTGCCACTGCCCCCGAAAAAATTAAAATCTTTAGTTGGAGAGCGCTACATGGAATGATCCTTACCATGCGCAGTGGGATCATAAGTTCTCAGATTTGGGATAAACTCTGGAAGTTGCCACTGCCCCCAAAAAAATTAAAATCTTTAGTTGGAGAGCGCTACATGGAATGATCCTTGCTGAAGGAGTGTAAGCGAATAAGCACATTATCAACCAGGGAGGCTGCCCCCCGTCTGTCAAAATGGATGTAAGGATATTTAACATGTTCTTTTAAGCTATGATAGAGCTAGAGAAGTATGGACAGAGACAAGAATGTGGAACAAAATTGAGAATATAATGAATATAAACCACTCGGGTTCTATGGTATTAGAAGAAATAATTATGAGGGTACATTTCTAAATGATTTAGGCTTTGCTAAAATTATTTTAACAGGGGGTATTTTTGGCAGGAAAGGAGGTAAATGGGGAAAGGGTATAGATGCTATCCTCTATTGTGATGCTTATTTAAAATTATAGAATGGTAAGGAAAATATCATATACAAAACCACATGAATAATGACAAAAGCCCTCGGAAGTAGGGATCAAAATAAATGTTGATGCTGCTTTTGATGGTATAGGAGAAATAAGAGTGGATGTATGAGATGCACAAGAAAATTTTATAGCAGGGACCTACGGTTTTCTACCTCATGTTGCGGATATAATGATGGCGAAAGCATATAAGAGAAAGTCTTTCTCTGACTCAACTAGTTGGTTGTCATAATTTTATTATCCAAACATATTAATAAAAATGATAAAGGATGATGGCTTTAGGTAACAACGTTGGTGGCGATATTCGATAACTGTGAGCTGTGGTTTTGATAAAGTCTATATTGAGCATCCTAATGGAAAAGCTAATTGTATGGGTTAGCTAGGTGAATTCTTATAATTAGATTAATGAACGCCTAGCTGCTTAACGTTCTAGTTAACGATGTAATTGTGTCTGTACGTAATAAAGCGTGCCGAATGGCTTCCTAAAGAAACCTCGAGCTCGTGGGTCAGCCGGCGCAGCCGCCTTCCCGTCGAGCTTGCCAAGCTAGCCGGCGCCGTTGCCTCCCCATGGATCCAGTGGCCAGCGCCGGCTTCTCTGTGTATCAATTAGCCAGTGCCACCGCCACCATCCGCCGTACCAGGCCTCTGCTGCCCGGTAAATCTCCCCCTCCTCAGATCTTGTGTGTTTCGTTGCTTTTGGAGTGTGCTGATCGGTCGGTAGGTCACTGGAGGGGACAAGCTAGCGACGGTGGAAGACGTCATGCCCATCGCTACGGGGCTGGAGCGTGAGGAGCTCGCGGTAGATCTCGAGGTGAAGCGGCGTCTGCCTTTTTTAGCTTTGGGTCGACCACTCCGCATTTGTTCTGTTCTGGAAATGGGTTGTGATTTATCGATCTGTATGTGGTTTCATAGGGGGAGAAGCTATTTGACAAGGATCCTCCCATCTGTTGTTTTTTTACCAAGGTGAGGTTTTGGTCGTAGTTTTAGGATATCCTGTTGATTTGAATCTCAGGCCGTTACCATACATTGCCACTCTATGATTTACCTTCAGGTTTATTAGAGCTGAATTTAATAATATTGTGAATTGCCAATGCTTTTCTATGTTACCTACGATTTGATTTGCATTAGTTTGAAGCAATGATATTGCTTTGTGGGAGAAACTGCATTTTTACCCGTAGTCATGCTCGGTTCTCCCAATTCCAGGTTTCCAGCTTGGGCTGATGCAGCTATCATTAGGCACTAATTTGCTAAAGTTTTGTGATGTGAGCATAAACCTTTTCGTTATTTCTACTTTCTTGCAGGTCTGAGAATTTCACGTCAAGAGGAAAATTACAAAAGATTTGTGTTTGAATAGTGATGCATTGTGTCAGGTTCTTGCTTCGTGCTAATTTCTCTTCAGTTGTTCTTGAATTAGATTACTGTGACATGTATTGCTGCCGCCGTTCCAGATATTGGATTCATTACCTGTCCTTCATTGCCACATTGCCAGATTACAAATAGGCCTATTGGTCATGCATGCTTCTTGAACTTTCTTGCCTTGGTTGTAAAGGTAACTTTCTGGCTTTTATTAGACAATTAAAGAGTATGCCGCAATCTTGGTAAGATTAATGTGAAATAAACATTTTGTCCATAGTCTCACGTCTAAAATGAATCAAGTTGTGCTCATTAGCTGCACTTTTACAGTAAAACGTTTTAAAAATTCAGCTACCACGAATATGCTAATAGTACTATCAAATAGATATATTTCATGTACTGTCAGTTCTACACTCACTTAAATAGTGCTCATAAACTGCACTGTCATAATACAACCTTTTAGAAATTTTGCCCCCTCTGCTACCTAAGAAAAACACTATACATCAGCACTACACTTCAGTGAAGTTAATTCAAACTCTATATAGTTGCAGAAAAAGGGCAATTTTCTGCCCAGGTAGATAGGGAATATCATAGGCAACAAGGGAGTCAAGCAATTGTCGAACAAATATGATAGATCCATGCTAATAACCAAAATTGAAGCTAAATTTTGACCCCAGAAATACAACCTTCACACAACTATGCAAAGTAATGAATCTCTCAAGAAGCAAGAAACATTTTACTATTATGCCAATCATCCATTAGACCTAAAGTTTTGCACACCATTATTTCCTTTCCTTAATATACTGAGAATTTCAGGTTTCCCTGTGTATACTCATGTTTCCTTGGGTATTCATTGGCCCATATTATTTTTCCCAGATATGAGGTGCTTTCCAGGAATTATAGTAGCCCTGTCTTGATTCTGCTTACATAGCCTAGCCTGCCTCAATAGCATACCGGTATGTCATCTGTCCATTCATATATTTCGTGATTTTTGTTGAGCTATTTTGTCAACACCTTTGTTCGATGTTCATTACCAGTACATTAACCATCCTACAGAAACACTATTGGTACTGTATGCTTTACTTTTAACCGAAGGATCATAGGAATGCCTTGATATGTTCCAGTTTATTTATCTGGTGATTTATTTCTATGACATCGCTCATAGTCCTGGGTCATATGAGCAGTTTTCATTGACTTTAACTCCATGAGTCCACGTTTACCATCCATACCACATCATCCAACTATTTTTTACTTTGAAATGGCATACTCTGACTTATTGCAGCATTTTCAACATGGTATATAACTCATTCGTGCCTATACATGTTGTTCATGCCAGGAAAGAACTACATATTGTGTGTTGTATAAGAAATAGATATTGATTATGATGGATCTTTGCTATTCAGAAGGCAAAGTCTTCCATGGATGCTCTTCCAGAAACCAGAAGTATACATGGTAAGGTCAATAGGGATTGTAATATCTACATCATGAACTTGCAAATTTTGCTAGCTGTTTAACTCAATACGTTGTTTGGTATATGGAAGTTGTGATGTTTGTTAATTCATTAAGATGCTACTATTGCACAGGAACAATTCTATTCCTAACCAATAAAATACTATTTCCCCATGAAAATAGTTATTTTATTCTTAAGTGCAACCCAATTAAGTGCATCTAAATTCATGAATTTGTCATCTTTTATTTTCTTAATAATATATTCACCAATTTCGATCAAGTGACTTTCTGAATGTTTCTTTTAGTTCTTAATTTATCTGAATCAATAAAATGTCTATGGTTGATTTAGGCTGCCCACAGCAACATGCGGGGTTCTTGCTAGTAAATATGGTGTTTGTTCATGTATGTGCGAAGAAGAGTATCCACTGTTCTCAACACCGGTGTTCTAGGGCTCCTTTGCTTCTCCTGACAGCTGCTCACACTCCTACAGATCATCCACTGATGATGGCACTTGCTAGCCACAGCGGCGTCCTAGTCTGAGAAGTCTTTTGCACGAACGGTCGCATGCACTCGTCCTTCATGAACACACATGTGTGCCTTAAGCAGAGCGTGCCCTGTTGCTCAGTACGACGGACCTCCATGTGTACTGCTGGGTGATTGAAGGCGGGCCCAATTTCACATGACCCACATGACCTGAATGGATGTTTTGATTTTTATAAGCCCAACTTTTTTTATTTTATCTATTTATTATTTGATGATAAGATAAAACTTTTGAGTAGAAAGTTTAATCCGACTAGGATTGGCAGCAGGGTGGATCAAGGCCAGGTTGGGCAGGAACAGCCTCGCCCTCGACCCCTGACTTCACCGCTTGGCACCAGCCCTGGTACCATATTGGGGGGAAAAAGTTTCCCCTGCCCTGCCCCTGCTACTGCCCCCAGTGGGTCCTCTGTCCTCAACAGCCACCCCGCAAGATGTAGAGGAAGAAGGCAAGACCACACGGACCTGCAAGATGTAGAGGAAGAAGGCAAAATCACACACCAGGAGGAAGAGGAAGAGTGGATGATGAAGAAGGCTCAGGGCCTAGCCGATGCATTGAAGGGGCTGATGAGTTATTGTCTGCCATGGAGGTTGGGAGGAGATGGAGGGATAGAGGAGGCAGAGATTTGGGAGGAAGCGAACCGAGGTAGAGGCGGTGAAGGTGTGGTAACTACCATGCATAGCGAAGGCAGAGACATGGGAGCCGGTGAGACAGAGGCAGAAGCATAGTCATTGGCGAAGTGCATGGAGTGTAGAGCTGCTACTGTGCGCACGAGAAGGTAGTGGCTGCATCTAGGAATTGGGAATAGGATGGGTTGAGTTATCCTTATCCCCATATGTTGGGCCTGTTGGGCATATTTTTAGTAGGCTGTTGGACTTATAGTAGTAGGCCCCCGCAAGTTACATGTAGGTGAAAACACATACCCACCCATGCCCCTTGAAAACATCGGGGCTTGCTCCGCTGTACCAGCGGGGCCTAATATAGCCCCATCCCTGGCCCCGTAGGGGTAGGGACCCTCATCCATCGGTGAAATTGTCACTCATAAGTTCAACTTTGTGTGCAGGAATGTAAATGGAAGATACGATTTAGCTAGTTCAATCTTGGATAGGAGAGGAAGATCAAGCAAGCCAGAATGTGATGACATGTTTATTGCCTACTCTATTTTAGAACGTTATCGGCTCTATAGCCAATATATTTTTTATTCCCTTCGTTGCCATTTGTCTACGTCTTCATTAGCTTTTTAGCCAATGGATAAGTGTTTTAGCCCCTATCGATAACTAGCCAATAGCATAAGTACATTGGACAGTCAATTATTATCTCAACCCTATCAGGGACTAGCCGATAACAGGAGTTTGTATCAGTCCATTGGCCGACTAACTCATTGGTATATCTTCTTGTTAATTGCAGATTAAATTGGCTGGCACGTCTAAAACTTCAGCAATTCCGATAAAGGGACCTCGAAGCCAAAAAATCTGCACCGGAGGAAAGCAAATTTACTAGGTCTTGGCGTGTTTGCGCAACTCCGTTAGACCTCTATTGACGAACGCAAAGCCCAATTGGGCATGAACATACAGCCAGTCGTAATTTTTTGTTGGGCTTGATTTTTTTTTCCATCTGCAGAAAGTTCTGAATTTTTCCTGGTAGTCATTTGTGTCCTGTCTTGTTCTACGTTTTTTGTGTTTCTCATAATTTTGTAGGGCCACCTAAAATATTGATGAGCTCGTTAGTACTTGGGTTTTCTGAAATGTTCTTGTTGTAAGGCAGTTGGGATGAATTGGGGGTCTTGATGTGGTGTTGATGAACTGAGCGTTAGATTGAATTGCTCTGAACATTTTGTGCAGAATGACTTAATGATGTGTCATTTGATTTTGATTTCAAAACATTTGTAGCGACCTCTAATCCTTTTAGTCCACAATGAGCCCATATTAGGTTTTGACACGTGTACCTACCTTGCTATGTAATTTTGATACATGGGTATATCAATGTAACCTCTTGCTTTATGCAACATATATCATGGATTTATGAATTCTGAGATACATATCCTGGATGTGCACCGAGATACATGAGATATATGATTTTTTTTACAGCATGGGTACAATGCACTCTAATGTACCCAACTGAGTTGTCCTGATTTTGTAAAAATGAATTTGTGATATGTGGTGTATCCAATTTGGGATGTCCTGGTTTTGTAGAAAGAAATTGAGATAGGAATTTGAGGACGTAGTTGGTATAAAGGTAGCGTTTAGCAATTATATACAAAGAAAATATCGATAAAAAATACTTACGGATGAAAGTTAATAAAAGAAGACATTTTTATACCTCTTAACAGAATTACAGACTGCGTGACATGATGATACATCATATCTCTTTCCTCATCCTCAGCTAAGTCATTGATGGTGATCTGATCATCTGTGTTCAGTTAGCTGATCTTGATTGGTTAGGTTTGTTTGGCCAGGTGCATTTAAAGCTAGGTGATAAGGAGGAGTCTCTTTTACATGCTTGAAAAAAAAAGCAAGGAGAACCAAGAGTTGGCATATTAGAAGGTTGAACTTTAGGCCTGGGATTAGTTGATTCTAACTAGACTCCGGGTTGATGTCCAAACAGGATTGGAGTTGCAAGCGTAGGTAGACCTAATCACCTTATTATACTATCAATATCAAATGTAATATTTTTATATTAATTGGTTTGCTATTGAGGTTATAAGTAGGAAATGCATATAATATATTATAATGAATAATTTTTTCTAACTAAGTCTAGTCGGTTTCCGACCAAGTTTGGGAATTAATAGTACAAAATAGTAAAACTTTATTTTCCGATGCTATTGGTTGTATGCATGGGACAAGTGCTTTGGCTAAATCTTAGCACCGAGGGCTAGTCGTATAGAATATATAATATAAGGTACTAAATAGCACTTAGTCATAAGGCAAATAAGAAAGACATAAAATTGCATAGCAACTTAAAAGTAATTATACATCATCAAGTTTCACATATGACACTTACTATTTTTTTCCTATTCTTTGCAGTTGGATATTATTAGCTATAAAAGTTATAACATCTTAGACTTCATCAACTAGAACAAGAGCTTGCTCCTCAGGTGCAAGAAATCCCTCGTCGACTACAACTATGTCCACTTGAGGATAAAGGGACTTGACAATGGCTAGAGCTTGACTCCAGCTAAGTATAGTTTTCTCCTTCAAATTTTTTAGCTCGACCAGTGTGGTGCGAAGCTAGGAGAGAATCTAGTCAGCATTAATAGAGCTTGGGCTAGATTTGTCCAAATATAGGATGTCTATCATTGTTATGGTGGCATTAGCTAGCTCATCTTGGATGGCCTTGGTTTGCTTAATTCTTTCATAGAGTGTCTAGAATTGGGATTGAGTTTTGACTTTTACTCTACAAGATAGAAAACAAATCAAATCATAAGGACAATGAAAAACAATTGAAATGGAGAAAACAAATCATAAGGACAATGAAAAACAATCAAAATGGAGATAGTCCGAGTACATTTATCTTTAAATTTGAGCTTGAGTGCTTCCTTGATAGCCTTGAGTGCATCAACGTCTTCCAATTTGGCTTTGGAATTAGTCAAGTTGCTGATCTTGTGGTTTCGATCTAAGGGAAAGTAGGATAACAGTCAAATGAAGATGAAATTGATAATAAGCAAACTAAGCAACAAAAAAGAGACTTACCTCCTATGGATCCGAGTTCATCAAATTTAGCTTCATGCAGCTCTCGGAGTTTGGCCATAAATTGAGTCTTGTATGCCTTGGCATGACTCACGGTGTCATCTCGATCCTTCCTAATCTTGCTTAGGTTTGCGATTTGAGGACTTAGACGGTGCAAAGCCTTGAACTTAGCTCGGGAGCATTCGACAATTCTCTACAACGAAATTACCGATAAAGAAATATACTAAAGGATGAAAGTTAATGAATGAAGAAGACCTTTTTATACCTCTAATAGAGTTATCGACCGTGTGACATGATGATACATCACATCTCTTTCATCATACTAAGCTGTGTCATTGACGATGATCCCTTCTTCCTAGTCACTTGCATTCCTCCAGCTGATATTGACTAGTCGGGCTTGTTCTTGGCTAGGTGCATTCAATGCTAGGTGATAAGGAGGATCTCTTCTACATCCTCGGCCTCAGTAGCAAAAAAGTGAGAAGTAAGAGGAGTCG
Organism: Oryza coarctata; assembly: GCA_030770085.1. Classification (NCBI taxonomy): domain Eukaryota; kingdom Viridiplantae; phylum Streptophyta; class Magnoliopsida; order Poales; family Poaceae; genus Oryza; species Oryza coarctata. The sequence continues at coordinate 7,257,460 of CM061483.1, read as the reverse complement.
ACACACTAGAAGCTTCAATTTTAGGTCTAGGGGAGGTTGATTCCAACTAGTCTTCGAGTTGATGTCCAACCAAAGAATTGGAGCTAGAAGCTTCGATGATACAGTTTGGTTGATATCACTTGGCTACTTGTTTTCATACAAATATGGTTAAGTTATTCTACAGATATAAATATGTTTTGATGATGTTTTGATGATGCTTTGCCTAGGAGGTTGATTTGAATGGAGCAAAGGTCACACTTTGGGAGCTAGAGAAGACGGATGGTTTTCTAGCATAATATTTTCTGCATCCTGATCGAATGCTGGATTATTTCTTGTCCCTTTTGTGTTAGGCTCGTAAGTAGAGGGAGACACAACACGTTTTTGAGATGGCTATTTCACCTGGCTTGGGGTCTATGAAACAAAAACATTGCATTCCTATAGTCGAAAAAAGTCAAGTTACATGTTGACGATAAAAAATGATAGGAAAAGAAGAATTGGTATCTTGACACTCGTCGCCCCTAGAGTTGGTCTTAGTTCTTAAGGTAAAAAGTCTATATACTCGGTCATATACCTTAGTCTCTATTAGAGCTTTGGAAGTTTCTCGAGTAGGATCAGTTGGGCCAAAATATTCAAAAGCTAGGTGGACCCGATCTTTGAGAGGTTGGAGGCGGCGAAGAATAAAATGCTGGGCAACTCCGACACCAGTCAATCCTCTCTCTTTAAGGTCACCAAGCAATTTCAACAAAGAATCGACTTGGATCATTTCCTTAGAGGAAGGGAGAGAAGACCATGAATTCTCAAGAATTCTAGGATTTTAGGGCATGCTTGGTGAAAGAAGGAAGGGAAGAATTGAGATTAGAGCAGTAGAACCATTCTTGATGCTAACCCTTGAGAGAAGATTTCAAAGGAAGAAAGAGCCAAGCTTTTTTCAACCCATCGTGGAGTTGAATTCTAATGCCGCATACAACATATGGTTTGTGGCGATTGGGTTGTGGCATTGAAGAAATAACGGAACAAATTAAAATGAATAAGGATTCCAAGGAATGTTTCATAGAAATAAACAAAAATGGAGATGTGGAGAATAGAATTTGGGTTTCGATGAATAAGTTCGATATGATAAAAATCAAGAAGGTCACGGAGGACATTGCAAATAGGAAGACCAAATCCGCAATGGAAGAACAACTCAAAAACCACTACTTTGTTGGTCTCAAGAGTTGGAAAGGGCTCACCTGCTGCAAGTTGCCATCTGATGAAGTTCCGTTGTTGGAAGCATGTCGGTGTCTACCATGGCCTTTAGCCACCTCTCGGTGGTGACGGACACCTACCACTCCTCAAATGGGAGTTGTTGGGGTGTATTGGTAGTAGTGGCCATGACGATGGATGATTGGGTGTCTAAATGGAGGCAAGCAAGGTTTGGCTAGCGGCAAACCCTAACCCTAGATCTAAAAAAGAGAGGAAGTAGTTTTTCAACAGTACGGAGCATGAGATTTGGCATGAAAAAGATGAAGAGATGCACTGGAGCAAATGAGAAGTTCACCACACAATGGTTAATAAAGGCTGCACTTGGCGAAGTGAACTTGGACCAGTTCATTTGGTAGTATGCCTATAAAGCATGAGCCATTTAAACTTGGCATGCCCAATAGACTAATGTCTAGTCATGATTAATGCATGATGCAGTTGTTTACTGCTATAAAATAGCTTAAATTGGACATCATAAATTTTTTCGGTATCAACATGCTCTTAAAAAGAGCCGATAATTGGTCATCAATAATCGAAGAAGAGCCGACGGTTGATCATCAATAAACTTAGGATGCACATATTTGAGAACACCAGTTTATAGTGTATTGTGTCTCGAGCTATGCATATTTATTAAATACAAATGTGTGACAAGTATATCACTAGAGGAAAGCAACTTGGGCCCATTGCACTCAGATTGGAATCACTCAGGAGGTTGATACTTGATATAGAGCACTCGGATGGTAGCCACTTGGCAACAAAGAACTCTATGTCATAGTAGTTTTCTAACTAAGCACATAGAGTTTAAACATAGTGTCAGGGACTACACCTACTCGATGCACCTAGCGATTTTATTTATTTATTTTTCCATATAGTCATACTTAACTCTATGTTTAGTTTTTCAAGTAATCATAGAGTCAGGAGCTACAAATAATAGGTTCAATAGATGCACATATTCTTATTATTTACAAATGCCCTCTATACCCTTTTTGGAAGATACCAGGATGGAGGATTTCAACAAAAACAAGCATTTGAGAAGGCTAGGTTGAAGCACTTAACGTTGGAAAAAATCCATTGAGGAGGTTGCAACTCAACTATGAAGGTCTCATCGACTTCCGTAAAGAATATAGATCCCGGATACCTATAAGAAAGACATAACCGACTACAGATAAAAGGTTGGCCTAATCAATGAAGTAAGAGATGGAGTAGAACTTAGTTGTTATAATTCCTTATACTATTCGGCTAGGTTCTTTACCTTATAATCCCACCTCTCGCTATATATAACACGGATAGAGAGCCTCCTTAACTATAGTAGATCATCAAAACACATCCACAACAAAATTAGTGAAATGCAATCGATAAAAACATAAGTTAGGCATTACCTCACAATAAGGACCTAAATCTGTTTAAATCTTTATCTTCTATATCTATCTATCTAGTTTCCTGTGTTGCTTCCTTTTATTATTGTCGATACAAAATATTTAGATACGTTTTGTCCTAATTTTGTAAAGAAGGAATTGAGATATGTGACAAAATGTGAAACATCTTAGGATATGCATAATTTGATATATGTCCTTAACGGGTATATAATTGATATGTACATATGGATATCAATTTAAAAATTTTAAAAGGTGTATGATATCTCCTAAAGATGTGCCAATTTTAAAAATATCAAATTTTTATATATATCATGAATCTCCGGCAGATTTATAATATGTTTTGAATCGATACTTTTTGTGGATTGTACTGAATGCGTGCAAATTTTCAAAAAGGTGCACTGAATATGCATCATGAAAATGGACCAAATGGAACGTGTACGCATTTAACAAATGGAAGGTGCCCTAGCACACACTATACACATACACAAGCGCACGGCCATATCTTGGATTCAAAAAATTTTGAATCAAGCAGAGAGTACATAGTGGGGATTGGAAATGGATTTGCCATGTGCTCCAATCATTGGAGAGAGAGAGATTAAACATGTTCACTAAGTACACACCTATATACTCGATGAGCCATGGATGGCTAAGATTGCTAGAGCTTATGAACACATGTTCCAAAAATCCACTTCCTATACACACACGGTAGCCCTATGCTGTGCGCAGCGCTAATGTGTCGCTGCGCGCCTCAGAGTGCACCCCCCTGGATTTTCCGTTCCCACCACCTTCCTCTTGTACGTGTGATTCCTACTTTTAGTAAATAAATTACTCGTGTCCTTGCTGATTTTTCCGTTCCCACTGCTTTCCTCCCGTACGTGTTGTTCTCCTCTCTTCTTTTGTAATTAAATTACTCTATGCTCTCAGTAATCACTCAGGACATATAGTAAACAAATTACTCCTGACTACATCTATGACATTTACTCCAACCTTCTTTCGATAATCAAATTACTCCCAACTACCGATGTAGCTGCTTTGGTAAACAAATTGCTCCTGACTATGTAGCTACAGACTTCATTCATTCAGTAAATAATGCTACGAGTAAAAGAATCTCCGCACCCTATTGAATGTTAGCAATAAAATTAAGACAATATAATAGCAAGCATTCACACCCAGCGATTGTATCCGAATGAGGGAAAAAAATTTACTATCAACAACGATCTAGTTTTCAGCGTACTGTGAATAAAAATTATACGATATCTGTGGGGATGCAAATATTGCGAGGAATGAATAAATGGAGCCATTGTGAGTAAAAATATTACGTAGATATCTGACTTATCCAGTGCGCCAAAACAAAGTGTGGAAATAAGGTATTTGTGGGTCGTGTATGCGTAAATAAAAATATTACTACGGTAGTTTTGACGTGGGGTGAGGGTGCCGCTGAGAGGAAAAAGGCTTCGTTGAACACTGCACTCTACATAGACACACACTCCCATCCCTACCTAAGACCTAAATCCACTTCTCACCTTGATTAAAGAGCCCCCATATTGGTCCGACTTCAATCAACCTCATCGACTTCCCCATCAATCATCTCTTTTTAGCCCTCCCCATGTAGAAAACAATACAGTAATATAACAGCTAGCTCATAAAAAACAAAGCAGCTTACTCGTAATAATAATGGCAAAAATATAATTACATAACTATTTATTTTCAAACACCATGGTACAAACGACTCAAAAATATAATATATAATATGAGAGATAATGTTGTTTAAAGTTTGGAATTTAAAGTTAACTTTAGGTATAGTACAAGTCTGTAGTAACGATACAGTAATAACTGTGCAGTAACACTATAGCTACTATGCAGTAAAAACACTAAACACTGTCAAGACTAAATCATACTTTTGTTAAGCTCTTTTTTTAAAAACATTGTGGTGTAAACAGGAAAAATAATATATTAATTAAGAGATATATGTTTAAATGTAGAACACTTATTTTCTAACCCATCCCTCTAAGGGCTAACCTATTTTGTTATACCTTTCATATCTCAATTAAGGGTTATCAAAGTAATCCCACTTTAGTCCATGTCAATTAAACCCTTAGATAAACACTACAAGGAGCGGGCTTTCCGTGATGAAAAAAATTCAGCACCTTAAGTCTATTTTTCATCATAAATAACACCTTGTGACCAAAATTAGAGTTCTCACTGTGTTGTCACTAATATTGGTATCACAAGTATCATACAATGCTAATATTTATGTCACGAATAACATAGTGGTGAATTTTGTTTCATCCGTTATGAGCCCTCCTATGGTGGTTGTTGATGGATCTAGGACGATGGAGCGAGCCACTCTACCGACATGGATCCCCACCGACTGCCAAAGGAGGCAACATATCTAGGCTAGCTTATTCTCGGCCACCTCCTCTCCCATGTTCGTCCTGATTTGGTGAAGCTAATGCCCTTACATCTTTGTCACCAACCTCCATTAGCCTTGCATGTCTATCGGCAAAGACCTTGACTCGACCTTCATATACACTCTCACACCAAGAATTTACACAAATAACAGTTTTGATAACAAAGTATATCAAACATAAAATAAATTATTATAGAGGTAATAGAACCTTACAATCATAAATAAAAATCTAGCATCAAAAATAATAAACTAGCATAGCAGCTTCACCCCATAAACGGCTTAACCAAGGACAAACTTAGTCCTCCAAGCCTTCATCCTAGTTGAAATACTTCACTTCTAGATTGGAGAGTATAACAATGTGAGTGTATAGAATATTTCGCAAATCACACAACAACAAGAGATATATATGCACAGGACATAACAAGAAAGACATAATATGGTTGATTCGCATCAACTACATTTAAAAATAGTAAAACAGTAAAATAATTAATCAATATTGAAACATCACTATACATCCCTTCCCGGAAGCACATGTGAAAAAAACTAGCACATACAACCATACCTATTGCACAAACCTAGCCTCTCCACACCAGAGTTACCGAGTTAATAACCATCAACATCATCATTATTTATGAGTGGTACGAGACTAATCACAAAATATATAGCTTGAGTCATCCATAACCACAAGCACAACTATTCGAACAGTTTTTACTTTGTCCAACACAAAATACAATACCCTATCATGTTATCATACATGCTTGACATGTCATTATATGAGTAATTGTAATAAGACCCCTCACATAACACAACCTAAAATAGAGCACTGTACTCGATATCCCTATCTCTCCCATAGGTATAAACCCACTCGACGTGTTTCATGGGCTTATCTCCACCACTTCATAGTCTGGTGCCCCACAATGGATCATGCTACACTACAAGTCAAGCTATTACACACGCTAGCTTGTGGTTAGTACGATTACTACTTTCGCAACAATAGCTTGGAACTAATTCTTAATTGTCATAAGCACAACCATGACAACCATGAACTTACAACCCACCGTCAATCAAATTTTAGTTAGATTATTTAATTAACCAACCATGACCAATCATTGTGAGCTATCACCATAGAATCATCATTAATCATTAGTGAATCATGTATCATCCTACTTAAAGATATACTATACTATAGTTCTAAATATCACTAAGCAATTGTTTAAAATATCTAGCCCGATCATCATATAATATCCTGGCTACTTAAATTTAATTACCCAAGGTAGTGACAAAGAATAATAAGATAACAATACAATATGGACCATAATATAATAAGAGTATATCATAAATAAACCCATATAATATGATACTTTTTAAATTGCATGCAACACATTTCAAACAAAATAGTTTTTGCAATAGGGATCAATGTGCTCAATGGGTTGTTGTGTGACTTGCCTGCTCGCAATCTTCCACAATCTTCCAAAACGTTACAAACTACACAATTACATGCAAAACAAAAAAAATTAATAACACATATAATTGATTTTAGATGAATTTAGAAACTTAAACGTCCTCATTCCAACTTCGCACGAATTACTTATGAATTTTAGAAAATTAAATCTAATTAAAGCGAATTGAACAGATTTATAAAGCAATTAAGATTTATTTTTGCACTGGAAAAGAATAGATATGATATCAGTGGCTTAGGAGAAAGAGAGTAGAGCCACTGACAGGTAGGATAGAGTGATCAGCCCCATGTCCATAGTAGATCTAGTCTATAGAGGAGGTCCATGAGGATTAACGGTCCAAATCGATCGACCTAAATTGGACGGATCAGATTGATTCCGATCTGATTGGCCAGATGGGTGGACACGCAAGCACACACGAGGACGCCACATGGGACATAGGATGATGTGGCAGAAGAGGTGGACTACCACATTGACTCGACGGCTGGCTAGCATAGGGTCATGGTCGCAGGCAAATGGAGGTGAGGCGGTGGAAACAAAAGGCATAAGAGGGTAGAGGGCGATGAGGTGACGCTCACCAACAGCTGCGCAGTGACAAACGACGATGAGATTAGCTGGTGGCGAGCTTCAAAGGCGGCAGCGTCCATGCTAAGTGGAAGTGATGCCTAGCTTCAGCAATGGCCGAATCAACGACATGGGTCAGCTGGAGCCCGGTAGCGGCCATGGAGAGAGAGAGTCGACCGTGGGAAGGTGGCTAGGGCGCGAGGAGAGCTCAGGCAGTGGTGGTAAAGATCGGGAGGGGTGTAGGCATGATATTTATAGGAGGGAGAGGATAGCACGGTTATGGCTAGAAAAGGGACATGGCAGTAGTGTTTTATCCTGTGGTTCTCGGATTCAAGGAAGCAGCGAAATCTACGAGATTTCTTCCCATTTCTTGAGTAAAAGAAAAGAGGAGGCCAAGAGGATTACGGATCTGCAACCGGATTGGAAGGAAGGCAAAGGATGTGCGGGATCGAGCGAGATTGCATGGCGATGTGTAGGTGCTGGACAACCGGTGAGAGCTAATAGATGAACCCAATAGCTAGATCCCACCTATCGGTGATTGGCAAAGAGGAGGCGGGTGAGCTAGGCTTCTGCTGAGCTGACTAGCCTAAGAGGAAATGAGGAAAGGAAGCTTTACAAGCTAGGCCGACGGTGGCTTAAGTGCGACTAAGGGAAAGAGATGGGCTAAAAACAGCCCAAATATGAGAGAGGATTTTTATTTAATTTTATTATTATTAAAATTACTTCTTCAACTCTGAAAAATAAAATAAAATTCCATATAGTACATTTAGACGTGGATAATTTAATAATACTATCTTCAAGCTACATTTTATTTTTAAAATTTTATTTCCCACATTTATTCCACTTGTTAAATTCCTTGTATTTTAACGTAAATTCTAGAAATAATTTATTAAATAATTAATCATTTTCTGATGTGAAAACAATGATGCGGCATCCACCTCCCGCAGCCATCATGCAGGAACTGCTAGCTTGTACCCGATCTGCACCACATCATCCGTCGCTGGCCCAAGTTGCTCAACCTCCACTCCACTGCCACCATGATATGCTCTTCTCATCACCGGTGGGACTCTGGTGTTGGAGGTGCGACGCTGTGCTTCACACTGGTTTGCCCAGGCATTCAGTCGTGAAAAATGTTGATGGTTGGGATTGGGGAGGGATCAGTTATGGAGTGGTAAAAATCGGTATAAATCAGAGAGATGGACAGTAAACATATTGCCACAGGGAAACAGCCGAGAATGGGAGATGCGGGCCGCAGGGGGGGCGGGGGGGGGGGGGGGGGGGGATTTGCGATGTGTGGCGTGTTGACTATAAATTAAATAGTTACACCATTTGTTTCGTAGTATAATTAGTTTTAGAATTGGATATGGATATTAAGATAGCTGGATTAAATGGGAGAATGTTGATTGAGATGTAAAAGTAGGTGGAAAAAGGTTTATTATTGATTTAAAAGAGAATTTAAATGTAGAGATCGTTATGTTTTAGTATAAATTTTAAATGCTAAAAATTATTATATTTTAGAACGAAGCAACGTAGAATTGGGTTGTTCGTATGCCTTGGTCTTACGGCACAATGCACATAACAGTTAGTTAAGATATACAAATTTTATTTTCTCACACTTTCCATTTAAACTCTGTTCCTACTTAATGAATTCGGAGTGTTTCCAATCATTATCCAAATATTAAGATAGGAAGCTGCCGGAGTTCGCGAAGGCATTTGAAACTCACCGCCAACGTCGGTCGCTATGCCTGTACACCCGCCGCTGCTGTGCTGCAGCATTCCTCTTTTGTAAATGAACGCACAGCCATCTTGCTTGTGAGATAGAAATAGCTAAGCGTCATATGAATAGTAAGGCATACAGTTTGTGCACTGTTTGGACTCTTAATTTGGTTTTTAATTTCTCTGCGTATACATTAAATTGTGTTGATTTTTTATGTGTTGGTATGTGCCATTGTGTTGCACATCTCACATTGTTTTCTTAATTTTTTTGTGGATATTTAAGTGTATATTTTGACACTGATTACACGGCCAGGGACAGATACACCAATACCACAACCTATGATGTTCGCTAGAACATCCGGTGAGTGCGAACGCCCGCAACCGCAATCCTGTCCTTCCAGCCTCACGTAGTGCTATGTAGGATGAAAATGGAGTAGATAGTTTATGTCTGCTTCACAGAAAAATGAATCCAGATACAATTCAATGTGGATAATCAGGATACAATTCAATGTGGATAATCAGGATACGAATACGAATATATATATTATTTCTAGATATAGATACAAATATAAAATTGAAGTTTACTATGGATATAATAGTACGGATATTGATATAGATCTCATGAAGCTAGGGTGAGGTGAGATGAGAAATAAAGGGGATATAGCCATATAGGTCTTTATGGCTTTGTGGGTGTCTTATGATCAAAGTCACAACACAAGCAAAGACATCAAGCGGAAGTCCCTGATCCATGTTCATGCATCCCACAAATTGCATGTGGCCTCGCCTCTTGCCGGCTAAGAGCATCTTCAATGGTTTTTCCATGCTTCTCCGTGCCAAATTTGAACAATCCTAGAAAAAAAAATCATGCTCCAACTGACTGACTAAGCTATCTAGCTAGCCAAACGAGCTTCCACACTAGCCATATTTGGCCAACCAGAACCACGGGTCATCCATGGGCTCTACCCCTCCCTTCTCTCTTGCCTCTTCATCCTTCACACGCATCATCATCGTATCCTCCCTGATATCTTGCCCCTCTCTCACTTCCTTAGTTCGTATCGTCGTTGTCCTCTTCTCCTCAATCTACCATTGCATCCCCATTGAGCCGAGGAGAGCGATCGGCTACTCTCAATGGCACGGTGAGCCATGGAGCATTGTCGCCTCTCTTTCTTCCATGGACCTTAGATTCATCTCCCTCGCTACCTTCCCATCGAGTCGAGGAACGTGGCCACCTCCCTCTACGTGTGGTGAGCCATGGAGTGTCACCGCCGCTCCTTCCCTAGCCACACCATGGGAAGGAGGCCATGCACTGCCATAAAATGATGTCTATTCTTTAACGATAGGTGTTGATCTAGTGTCCTCCCTTGTTACTGATCCACTATCCTTTTGCTCGTCTCCCTTGTGACTATGATTTGGCCTCTGTTCTTCCGCTAGGATCAAAGCTCTTTGAGAGTACCGTAGTAGTGCAGGGAGGAAGAAGGGGATGAGAGACTTACACATGGGTCCTATGGTCAGCGTTGGAGTAGTGGAATGATAATATGTTGAGATAATTTTTTGGCTAGCCGCCAAATTGGTATTTGGAGAGCCAAAAATAGTCATTCTATAGTCATTTTCAGCTTTTATAATTTAGAGAAATCGTATGTGATGTTATTGATTAATGACCGATTTTATGAATCGCCATAAACGAACATAGCCACTATAGCACATGCATTTTTCTTCTATTTTTTTTGTCATTGGCATTAGCCTTCAGAAAAAATGTTTTACCCATCTAGTTTTTAGCTGATATAAAGCTGTTGAAAGTAGGATTTTCAAGTAACCCATTTATGAAATAACATTTTAATAATATCACTTTTGATGATGCCATATATCATTAATTTGTCATGTATACGTGTGCATAACACATAATAGTACAATGCATTTATCGGAGAGAGAGTAAATTAAAAAGAAGACAAATGACTTATTAAATATGTGATGATTGTGAGTAGGATGGTAGTTTGTGATAAAATGGAGAGAATATTTGAATAAGAGGTGAGTGATAGGGCAATCTATAGGATTGAACTTTTTTTGATAAAATTTAAATAAAGAAATTAGGATGGAGGCAGCTAAAATAAGAAATTTTACGGATAATAAAACATCGGCCTACGTGGCTACATGATAGTACACGGAACAGTTGGTGCTTGCCCTGGCAAACTAACCGAGCTTATTTGTCGTCACGATACATTCAATTCTGGTAGCATGTTGAGCATTTGCTGTTCTCCGTCCATGTATTGGCCTCAGCTGCGTGCGACATTCTTAATCCAGACCTGCCCAGTACGTAAACGAAACAATCCTTTGTGTACTTTCACCGTGCTCCCAACTGCAGAAAGCTTGCAACTTGCAAGCACCGGGTACGGCAAAGGACATCATCGCATCACCCTGTCGCATTTTTTTTCTTGCGTTTTCCTTTCCTCTGAGACGTCTGAGAAAAGTGGGGCATAATGCATCCTCTGACGTATGATGCCATGCATACACGATACAGGGCCGGCGCCCGTTGTGTACTTTGTCAAACTTGTCATTACCGTGATCTTTTTTTGTTGCTGCCAAGACTATCACAGTAACATTTCTGTGCTGCTTACGCAACTAAAGCCAATTCCATCGACAGATGCATGTACCACCTTGCCTTCTTGGTACACCTCTTGATTGATGGATGGATGGATGGATGAAAGGATGGTTTGGCTGACACTCTCGGTCATTTTCACCCCCGCAGAGTGGAATAGCTGATCCATCGATGTAACCGCCAAGTTTTTTTTGACTTCGTGCCACTATCGCACAGTTAGTGGGGAGAGCATGGGGTCTGGTTCTTGTCTTTGGAAGGGAAAAAGATTATGTGCTACTACTTCAAGGCCATATAGCATTGTCTTCTTTTACCTAGCGGGCACGCTGTCACCGGTAGGGGTAAAGGGAGGCGGTAGAGGAGAGCTCATCAGTGGTGACCTGGCACGATGACAAACACGGAATAGGTTAATTAGATGATCGGAGGGACGGGGACAGATTAAGGCCGCGAAAACCTGACAGTGGGCTGCGGCAAGCCGGCAACATGACAGTGGGAGGCGGTGTTTGGGGGTCTTATCTAAATCAAGAATCGAATGTATTTTTATTTATTGCACCTTTGACAATGATTTAATCAAGAATTTATGTTGAATTCTTGAAGTGTACTTAGAGCAATCTAAGACATATTGCGTGCAAGATAAGATAAGAGAGATAGATTGATCACTAGAAAATTATAAATATGAAACAATGATATTAGAATTAAGATTAAATATTTATGATTTCAACTATTTAGCAGTATGTTGATTCTTTCTCAAATTTTTGCATAGCATTTATCGAGCTTTGCTCACTTTGACCATTTGTAGCACAAAAATAAACTCTTAATTTTTTCACATACATTCTCGTTGTGAATACTATTTGTAAGGATTCAACACCTAAAATTTTTCTCACTGCAAGTATGTTCTTGTTGTGGTTAATGTTTCCCAAGAATCTCTAGCTATTTTTACCTTTGATAATATAAAGAAATTTATAAAGCATTTGAGAAATGAAAACTTAACAAATATAGGTATAGAGATAAATCATCTAAACTAGTTATACTTTCAACATTGCATACTTATTTAATTCCAATAGAAGAATTTAAGTGCCATGGATCTCTCAAAAGTAATAACAAAGACTCGTATAAAACAAATCCATACAAGCTATACTAGCTACTAACAAACTTCACTAGCAAACAGAAATATAATGGAACTAAAAAAAATCAAAGCTCTACTTTTCAACCGCTTATAACTCCATCTTTATAAAAATACAAGCTACTCCCCCTTAAAACATGCTCAAAGGATAAACAACTCTCAACTTCCTTCAAAGATGAGCAAATCAGGAAAAATCTAAAGGTTTTGTAAAAAAAATCCACCAATTGCAATTTTGTATCTACAAACTAGAGAACAATATCTTCTTTTTTAATATGGTCTCATAGAAATCAAAATGAATGTCAATATGTACGTGAATGTTACACATGATTTTAAGCAATATTTATAGAATTTTATCAAAATCAAGACCATCATTTTTTAAAGTTGAAATTAGTCAAAGAATTTGTGAACAACCTGTAATAGCTATATATTTAGATTCAACATTTGTTTTCTAGAAGATGATGCAACAGGAGATGTACCAAGAAAATAACGTGTACCACCTGTATTGTTCTATCAATTCTACAAACTACAAAATCAGCATCCCAAAACGCATGTAAAGTAGAATACCATAAGATAATTTTAAGACTGTGTTGCAAATACCTTAGAACACACTTGATGGCTTGTTGATGTGCAACATGAGGAGAAGCTTGAAAGCGAGCTCACAACACATAGCGAATTGTATGTGTTAACGCCAAAAATTTAGACAGCTCGACGATGGATTGGAAAAAGCCGATCGGCTGAGGAAGTGTCCGATCGCTAAAGAGAAGAAGACGATCGGATTAAAGCAATGAAAGACTCGGTCCTAAAATAAAAAACTATTCAAATAAGACCGAGTTTACGAAAAAGACGTGGAACTAATGGCAAGGTATTTTATCTTTTGTAAATCTTATTTTATATGGATAGGAAGATTTAGTTAGTTAGTTAACTTCTTTAGAGATATTTTCATTTATTTTTGTTAGGAAATAACGTCTAATAGTTGTTAAAAACACGTCGGACTCTATAAACCTAGGGTATAAATATAGATCTCTAGAAATATGTAATCATCAATTTCTCGATAAAACAATACTCGGCGCATCGCCACCCTAGTTCGTCTAGGTATTTTACCAGTGGGGTCTATCTTTTGATGCGGTGCTGCATTGCTTAGATCTGATCTCCAGCGAAGGGGTAAGTCCCGCTACTATCTCAATATGTTCTGCTCCGTTTAAGGCTGTATCGGTTAGGTTCGACCTCTTAGGCCAGTCAGATGTATCGCATCATGTCCGTACAGGACCTATCGGCCTATTAAGCTACCTCCGCCATTGTCAATCTCGTGCTGCATCGGTTAGTTTCGACCTACGGGGCTGCTGATGGTAGATTGAGCTTTAGGCTTATAATTTTCCATACGACGTCACATCGGAGTGCTAGCCGATAAGTTATCCATGCTTTGAGCTTCACGCCCAGTGTATCGGCTTCTCAGCCGATACGCACCAGGCATTTAGAGGTTTCCCTTGACGTGCCACACCAAGCGTTCAGAGAGGCGTCCCCTCATCGGCTCAGCTAGCCGATGGGTTCGCTCCTATCTTTACTTTAACACGGTCGATCCGGCGTCGTCCGTATCGTCGTTGTTGGCCTCGACCTCGTACTGTCTCGGTTAGGTCTGATCTTTGAGGTTTGATGTTAATGGCGCTATCACGGCGGGCGACAGGTCATCGTGATGCCATCTCCGAAGCAGCATCGGCTTCGCAGCCGATGCATCTATATGCTTTTCCTTGCTACTCGATATATGCCTTCATCGGCTTTCTAGCCGATGGATGACCGCTACGGCCTTCGCCGGCTACCAGGACAGATCTCGTTCACTATGCTATCCTCTGGGCGCAATTTGGCGGCTCCATTGGCTCTGCGGCCGATGGATCTGGACTTCGCTTTCGCTACACCCGGAGCCATCGACACCTGTCCACGTCCTCATTGGCTTCTCAGCCGATGGAAGAGTGTTTCGATTCCTATCGGCAATTAGCTGATAGCGAGCGTTCGTATCGGCCCGTCGTCAAACTGGCCTATTTGCCTCACCTCCTTGTCATTTGCAGGGTCAAATTGACTAGCACGTCCACACCCGTACCGTCACGCTGGACCCGACTGAACCCCATGGCTCCCGGCACATGTACCCCAAGCCACGGAGATAAGCCAACCAACCTACACTGGAGCTAAGCACACCTCTCAGGCGTCAGCGTGCTCGCGCCGGATACCGGTGCGAACATATTTTGTGGCACGCCTAGTGGGACCGAAGGTTTCATTCATCGGTCGATAAGAACCATACTTCCTTCATCGGTCGGTAGGGTAGAAATCTTCATTCATCAGCCGATTGGATGGGATTTCATTTATCTGCTAGAGAAACTTGAAGACCGTTTATCGGGTGAAGATCCTTTATCGGCTGGTGTGATATAATTACATTTATCAACCTGCGGGACTCTACAAGTATGTGATTAGAAGTCAGATTTATACTCACCAACTCGGGGGACATCTTATTGTCAATATGTCTAAAGAAAAGGTTGATTCCAAGGCATATTCGTTCGAAGAAGAAGCCGATGAGGATATTGTAGTTCTAGGTACTATAGAGGATCTGAATAAAGACCAGAGGCAGCATATAGAACAGAATATAGGCAACTTTCAGAAGCTTTGTTTGGAATCCTTTAGTATGACTAAACAAGGGCCGATTCAAAAGGCAGAGCTACCAAAATGTGTTTTGATGAAGGGATCAGGTCATTCATCACTTGTGAATTCTTCCAAGCCGTTGCAAGAGATGTTCAATGAAGCATTTTATCAAGCATTCAGTAATCCATCGGGAGTATGGATGGATACATTACAAGATCTGATTAAGAAGATGATATAAGAATCATCAGCTCAAGAGCTTGATCAAGACCATATGCCTTTGCCGATAGAGACGAAGGAAACTTAGCAAAACAAAGACCTATCGGCAAACACGTATCCACTAACACAAGATCGATTTGGAGGGCAACGGCAGGAGGTACCTCCAGAATTCTTTCAGAGTAATTATTATGGAGAGTATTGTAGGCATAATCATATACCATATCCACCTTCACATGATCAGGAACATATTCTAAGGAAGAAGAATTGGTTAACCAGAATTATGGATATGGTGAAAGAGCAATTTGGTATCAAGCCCAAAGATCAAATAGTTATGTATCGGCACCCGTATCCATAATAGTTTGATAGAGTTCCATTGGCTCGTCGATATATGATACCAGATTTCTTTAAATTCTTAGGGCAAGATAATATATCTACAATGGAACACATCAGCTGATTCTTAGAATAGTGTGGAGAAGCATCAGCTGAGGAAGCTATCAGAGTCCGTTTCTTTCCATTATCCCTCTCTAGATCGGCCTTTTTAGGGTTTTCTTTGTTACCACCGAACTCAATTAAAGGATGAGCTGATCTAGAGCAGCAGTTCCATAGATATTTTTTTACTGGGATTTAAGAAATGAGACTATCAGACTTGACATCGGTTAGACAGAGGCCTAATGAGTCAGTTCTAGAATACATCCAACGTTTCTAGGACATCAGAGTCCAATGTTATAGTCTTGTTTTGAGCGAGGAACAGTTAGCTCATTTGGCCTTCCAGGGGCTGTCGTGTCGCATCAGGTGAAAATTTTCTTCCCAAGAGTTTAACAGTTTAGTACATCTGATGCATGTGGTATCGGCTTACGAGAGCCGATTATCAGGAAAAGAGAAGATGTCGAAGCATTGGAGGCCTGAGGAAGAGAATTTTGAAGCATGAGCCTTCATGCTTCGAAATTGGGGGGCATATGTTAACGCCAAAAATTTGGACAGCCCAATGATGGATTGGAAAAAGCCGATCGGCTGAGGAGGTATCCGATCGCTACAGAAAAGAAGCCGATCGAATTAAAGCAATGGAAGACTCGGTCCCAGAATAGAAGACTATCCAAATAAGACCGAGTTTATGGAGGAGCCGTGGAACCCACGATAGGGTATTTTATCTTTTGTAAATCTTATCTTATATGGATAGGAAGATTTAGTTAGTTAGTTAACTTCTTTAGAGATATTTTTCTTTATTTTTGTTAGGAAATAACGTCCGATGGTTGTTGAAAACACGTCGGACTCTATAAACCTGGGGTATAAATATAGACCCCTGGAAATATGTAATCATCAATTTCTCGATCAATACAATACTCGGTGCATTGCCACCCTAGTTCATCTAGGTATTTTACCGATGGGGTCTGGCTCTCGACGTCGGCTGCAACAGTTAGGTCCGATCTCCAGCGAAGCGGTAATTCCCGCCACTATCTCGATATGTTCTGCTCCGTCTAAGGCTGCATCAGTTAGGTTCCACCTCTTAGGCAGGTCAGATGTATCGCATCACATCCGTGCAGGGCCTATCGGCCTATTAAGCTCCCTCCGCCATTGTCAATCTCGTGCTGCATCGGTTAGGTTCGACCTATGGGGCTATCCACAGTAGATTGAGCTTTAGGCTTATAGTTTTCCGCACAACATCTCATCGGAGTGCTAGCCGATGAGTTATCCATGCTCTGAGCTTCATGCCCAGTGTATTAGCTCCTCGGCCGATACGCGCCAGGCCTTTAGAGGTTTCCCTTGACGCGCCACGCCAAGCGCATCGGTCTCCCAGCCAATACGCCTGCCTTCAGAGAGGCGTCCCCTCATCGGCTCAGCTAGCCGATTGGTTCGCTCTTGTCTTTACTTTAGCACGGCCGATCCGGCGTCCTCCATATCGTCGCTGTTGGCCTTAGCCTCGTACTGTCTTGGTTATGTCTGATCTTTGAGGTTCGGTGTTAATGGCGTTGTCACGGCGAGTGACGGATCATCGTGATGCTATCTCCGGAGTATCGGTTTCGCAGCCGATGCGTCTCTATGCTTTTCCTTGCTACTAGATATTTGCCTTCATCGGCTTTCTAGCCGATGCATGACTCATACGGCCTCCATCGACTACCAGGAGGGATCTCGTCCGCTCTGCTATCCTCTAGGCGTGATCCAGCACCTCCATCGGCTCTACGGCAGATGGATCTGGACTTCGCTTTCGCTACACCCAGAGCCGTCGACATCTGACCGCGCCCTCATCGGCTTCTCAGCTGATAGAAGAGCGTCCCGATTCCTATCGGCAACTAGCCGATAGCGAGGGTCTTCCGAACGCGGCCGATAATCAACCCGATCCTATCGACAACTAGCCGATAGCGAGTGCTCGTATCAGCCCATCATCAAACTGACCCATTTGCCTCACCTCCTTGTCAATTGCAGGGTCAAATTGACTAGCACACCCGCTCCCGTACCATCGCGCCGGACCCAACCGAACCCCATGGTTCTCGGCGCGTGTACCTCTAGCCACGGAGAGATATCGACCGGCCTGCACTGGAGCTAAGCAGACCTCCCAGGCATCGGCGTACTCGCGTCGGGATCCGACGTGAATAGTATGTCTGGCTGCAAAGTACTAAGATTGAACTGCTTCACCTTCTTTATCTAGATTCGAAACAAAACAACAGTACATCCCGTTGGCATTGAAATTGACTTACAATTTTCTATAACGAAATATCATAAAAGATACTTGGTGTACTTTGTTTGTTGTGTAAACGTTTTGTTTGAGTTGTAGTTCTTGAAAGTAAGTCAACTCTGTCAACATAGTCATCTCAAATTCTCTGCACATTGTCTTAGAAAATTCCACAACCAAATCATAAGAAGAGCAACCAAAAATAATATCATCACATAAATCTGAACAAAAAATTGATTATTACCATGCTGAAAAAATAGAGTTTTATCTATTTTTTTCCATTTGAAAACATTTTTCAAGTATGAAAACTTTTAGTCCATTATACCATGTTTTGGGAGCTTGTTTCAATCCGTACAAAGAATTCATCAATTTGAAAAATTCAGAACTTTTTTAAAACTAGATGATTGTCTTACATAAACTTCTTCTTGTATAAAGGCATTTAGAAAATCACTTTTAAAATCCATTCAATACAATTTAGAATCTTTTGAAACAGCAAAAGCTAATAAATAGCAACATGAGCAAAAGTTCCATCAAATTCCAATCCTTAAACCTAAGTAAAATCTTGTGCAACAAGTCTTACTTTATTTCTTATAACTAAACACATTTAGTTGCAATTATATTATGATTAGGAGGAGGTGCAATTAAAGTCCAAACTTAATTTTTTAAAAAAAAAATTATCAAGTTCTTCACGCATAGCATTAATCCACGATCCATCATTAATGCATGTGTAATATCTTTGGGCTCAGAATAAGTAATGAAAGTAGAATGAGCATAGAAATCAGAATATATCACCTTAGAGTATGCTCATTTAGATTACCAATTATCCGATCCGGATGATGTCATTGTTGAATGTGAAGAGAAGAAGCAACTTCAGAAGTTTAAAACCTTGAATTATTGAAATTGTAGCTTCTGGAGGTCCATAGGAATCAACATGCACTTTAGTCGTGGTTAGATTGGCCTAGTTCCGATCTGACCGAACGCCCCTCTAGTTCATTTTCATCATCGTTGTCTTCAATAAATATACTTCCATCCTCCTCATGAACTTCTGTCTTATAATTTTTAGTCTAAGTACCTGCACTAGCAACCTTATAAGTTTGTTAGTTTCAAAAACAAATACGTGATAACTATGAGTATGAGTAGGATATTATTCTATCAGTAGAACATGTGTGAAATTTATCCAAAATTCCATATTTTAATACACATACGTGCCCCTAAAAAACACAAATGTGAAAATTTATGTCGATGATCAAAGCGAAACTCATATGAAGTTTTTCCAAGTTTAGATCCCAAGAAATCACGGTTAGAAATATAATGTGCGGTATTAATAGCTTTAGCCCAAAATTTTCTTAGAGTATAATATTAATCAAGCATTGTCCTAGCCATCTCTACTGAAAAACATTTTTCCTCCTAACAACACCATTTTTTCAAGAAACACGTCGAGAAGAAAATTTAAGGTCAACACCATTTTCAACATAAAATTATTCAAAAGAAGCATTTTGAAACTAACCACCATTATAACTTCTAATTGTTTTGAAAGATATAGGAAGCTCAACAACCAAATAAAGATACAAATTTCAAAAGTTTCAATGTCATAAAATAAACTCAAGAATATAGAGAATAATCATCCACGATAACCAAGACGTAACACTTTCCTCTAACAGATTGCGCTGGAGCTAGACCAACAATGTACACATGTAAAAGTTGTCTTGGTGCACCCATAATCCCAAAAATATTCAAGGTATTTGAATAAACAACCATCTTAATATGATGACTTGGTTAATAAACCAAATCTAAAATTTTTGTGAATTCCCACAAACTACAAACATGATTCGAATTGCTTGTTTTAGTGAGATGATCAAAACCAATATGTCCAAGTCTACGATGCTACTTTAAATCTTTTAAAAACTTGACAACTAGACACTAAATCTCAAAAGAAATACAATTCTTAAAATCATCTTAAAAAACCCTTCCATAATGAGAAATTCCTAAAACAAAATAACTAGAGGGATCAAGAATTTTACTTCTAGATTTATTAAATCTTCAAAATCTTCATCAACAATTTGAGAAACCGAAAGCAAATTGTGTTTCAAACCACTAAAGTGACATCTTTCAACATGTACTTATCACTTACCTTGATTGAGCATATAGCGAGAATAGTACTTGTAGAAGCATCTCCAAAAATAATCAATTCCATCTTATATGCTTGTTAGGTGAGGAGAACAAATTTTCATCACAACCAAGCAAAATCCATTATCCACACATTCTCCTTCCTTGCTATCAAAGCCTACACACAAGCAGATATTGATGTCTTGGCATTGGGGTAAGATAAAAAAATTTTAGTAATCTAGCATTGAGATACATGACTAGAAATACTAATAATGAGGTTTCCACCATGGATACAGCAACACCAAGTCCACTATACTCATCAACTTAATTATTAGATGAGTTCATTCTTAAGGTTACAACTAAATTCTTGAAATGATGTCATTGTGCTTAGGAATCAAGGAGAAGACGTGCACAAGCCCAAAAATGATGTGAGCCAAAAGAGTTCGGTTGGCCATGTGTATAAAAATGATGTGAGCCACAAGAGTTTAGTTGGCCACGTGTATAGGCCCAATTTAAATCAGGCATATCCACCCAATTTAAATCAGGCATATCTATTGAGCTAAAAGTCTATTTTTGCCTCAAGGGTACTTATGGAAAGGTCATGGAGTCTTCTTTTCAATGGATCTAGCTTCACCTTCAATTTCACTCCGAGTTGACCGTGATTGCCAAAATAATTCTATCTTGTTTTAGGAAATGTGCATCTTTTCTATAAAAGAACATGGTTTTAAAACTAAAGGTTTTGCAATCAAAACAACATGACATGATGAAGAAAGAGAAGACTTAATCCCAATAGATTTAAAAATAGTTTGTTTCAGTTCTAGTTTTTTCAAAATTTCATCTTAGTGATACTTAAAAAAGTTGGTTGGTGATTAGTAGAATAGGCATATGTATCAAAATCTATCTATCTATTGTGTGTATTTACTTTGGATTAATCTAAAATCATGTTAAGTTTTATTTTCTCTTTAGAAATTTTTTACAATGAGCTTTTCAAATAAGAAAATTCTTTAGTCAAAATAAAGCACTTTTCACAATCAACCAAAAATCCTTTCTGTTTTTTACAATTTGTACAAGGAAGTACTATATGAGTTTTCATGTTCTTAAATACTCAACATGATGCATTTCTCAACTTCATTTGCAACAACTTCTTAAAATCTGTACAAGAAGGTATCCTTATGTTGTTTTAAACTATTAGCTCTCATAAAATTAAAAATTGGACTTGCGTAAAAAACTTGATATTTTTAAAAACCTTTTTGGTTTAAAAAAATTCATTTGCAACATGAGAATGCAAGACAAATCCAAGAGCAAAAGAAGACTCATGTCTTTTGGTTTTCTCTATTTCAAATTCCAATCGTAAACAATTATTAGTATTAATATATTGTAAAATAATTTTTTTAGAAAATAAGACTTTACAAGATTTGTAACTATCATCATCAAGAAATAGAAATTTAATCTTAAAATTAAAGCATCAAGTGATTCAACAATGAAATCATGTTGTTTTATCTTTTTCTTATACTTTTAAATACAATAATACCATGAAAAGGACTCTCTTGCAGTGGTATAGGAAGTTACCTCAGATTCACTAGAAATTGATCCTCTACAAGCCATAAAGCATGCTCCTAAAATATTCTTCCCCTTGTCACCATCTTCATTATCGCTTACGTGATGAAAGGTTGCACAAACTTGTTCAACATCTTTTTGTAGCTTTCTTTGTTCCTTTTTCCTTTGAATACTTTTTTTCTTGTCACATTTGTTCTTCACCTCCTCATCTTCCTTTATTCCTCTTTCGAGCTTAGGGCAATTGAATTGAATGTGTTTTGGCTCTCCACACTGTACTGGATTGGGCCTCCTCTTTTTGTGTTACTAATATTGTTCAAGGCTCAAGAAAACTTGTTAATAAGCAAAACCAAGTAGCCAAGTCCTTCCGAGAGAATTACTTGAGTTGGTCATTGAATGTGGTATTTAAAGCAATAAAAGAAGATGATGATGAAGAAGCATCAATAGAAGAATTCAAACAAGACACCACAGCATTAGATTTTGAATCAATCTAGTGAGAAAGAACATTCACCCCATGTGTTTTAAGTTTGGTGAAAAGATAATCCTAAGTCAGTGTATTCATGTTAATGGACACTTGAAAACATGTAACATTCATATCTCAAATAGACATATCTAATACTATTTAAGATACTAGATTGTGCATAGTTAGTATTATAAGAATCATCAACCGCATGAGGATTGTTGAATACTTTTTCTAAAACACCGAATAATCATCCAAAACCTCCCTAGATTTTATCTCAAATCTCATAATTCTTTTTTAAAAACATCTTTGTGTATTTCGTTGATGATAGAAGATCCTTGGTTAAAATCACACAAAACCGTTTACATCTTGTATGCAATTTCAACTTGTGAAATCCGATCAAAGTCAAAATGAGAAACTCCACTAAGAATCATATTGCAGGCTTTACATTTATTTTCAAATTCACTTTTATTGACAATAGCAATATCATCAGGCATATAAAAAATCTTAAGACATGATATAAGATTGCATCTTTTTTGCACGAGTACTCGACACCATAAAAATCATGTGACTTGATTGAAAATATATCCACCATGGTAACTCAAGACGAATTAAAATCAAAAGAAGTGTAAATGGTAGAATTACTAAAAATTAAATCTTTTTACATAATAAAAGATACTTTTGACCTAAATGAAGTCATGATCTAACTGTAGTCATCGTACCGACCTATTTATCTCCTGCCGGTATGATCGCTGCCTCATCGCTGGTTCAACCACCGCCTTTCTACTAGTCCAACCACCATCTTGTGGCATGATCTCCTTGATTATCTGGACATCAACTTCTCCAAGGTCAACTTCCAAACCATCACTGGCAATACTCTTGCTGTGTAAAGACATACCTAAATATGTGCAAATAAAGAAATCATATACGAACATAAATTCTTTCCAAAAGTAACTTATGTTAACACACAAACAGTATATCACACACACATAAAACATCTAGAAACCATAAACATCAAATGATCATTTTGAAATTGACTCCCTCCTTGAGTTTACGAGTTAGATCATCTATCATGCATGTAGATCGACCGCCATGCTTGGTCGGTTTGAGCACAAGTGCACATAACCACTTAGTCAATTAAAGCACAACTTCATCAAAACCAATGCAATCAAAAATCTCAACCAATTATTTATCATAAAAAAATAAATCAAGAAAATGATTTCATATTCTATGGTGGATAGTTTGGTGATGCGAAATTCCGTAACAAGTCATACTGAAGCAAGTTAAACAATTAGATCATCCACAATATAGAACTTGGGGAAAACTTTAGGTTAGGCCTAGTCTCATTAAAATAATCATTTCTATTCTCTCCAATTCTATTGTTTTGTTGTCCTAAGAAAAATAAGGAAGATTACACTTAAAATGTTGGGCATCCCCCCCATATATTTGTTATGAAACCATTTATTTGTTATGAAACATCATGCTACTTGTCACAAATTCCAATAGGTTCATCTTATGAGATCACTTAGAACATAAAATATTGGAATCTTAGTAACTTTAGAAGCAGTCAAGCGAGATTTTCATGGATAGCGTAGTAGGGGTGGCCAATCCATTTTCTAGATAGAAACCAAAATGCTTGTTAAGAAACAAAAGCCCAAAAAAAGAAAGACAAAAAATTGGTTTTGTTGGAAAACCAGGTTGGTGGACCCTTGTATAAGTGTCGCTCATGAATAGGGGAGCACATCATCCACAATCCACTAAGATAATGCTGGCCCATACAAGAGAGATCGTGCACCAACTACCCACTGCGTGGGACCATGCCTCTACTTAGAACATGCGCGTGGAGGGCTAGAGGTTGCATACTGCACAGGAGTAAAAAACCGTTTTACATACCAAAAACCGAGCCACATCGAATTAAAAACCGACCAACCAAAAAAAACCCAACATTTTGGGTTGGTTTGGTTTCAGTTTCTCTTCAATTTCGGTAGAAAATGCCCACCCTATAGTTGAGGGTGGCAGCTGTATGTAAGGATGTTGATAAAAGTTCTACTAAACAACTCAAAATCGGCTATAGGCAAATTTAGTTAGCTAGTAAGAATATCTGCCGGTTCAAAATATAGCAAAATTATGTTTTCCTTTTTTAAAACAACACATTGTAATGTTTCATAATTTATAGCAGAAAAAAATTATAAGACTAATCAGAAAAAAAAACAAGCACACCAAAACACACTGCAGTGCCTACACATACGAACACAACACAGATGTATGTACTAGCACTGTATAGGCCACTAATATGCATGACTGAATGCTACCACTATATTGCCCATGGTCTTCAACACCACTATATTGCCCATGGTCTTCAAACAACTAAAACATTCACGGCCTATTGGACACCACCAAGGTAGAGGTTTATAGTGGAAGAGGGTGAGAGAAAAAGATCCATTCATCCCAAGCACAAACCCCACTGTGCATCCAAAAACACCATCCCAACTATCTGAAGGCAGAAAAGGTAATAATGGGATCACTTAAGTAGCGACGCCTTAAGGATTCTAGACATGGTTTTCAACTAAAGGCTTCCACTAAGGGCAACGCAAGGCACTCCAACAATGCTCTCAAGAGGTATTATGGCATCCGAAACTTTTGCCATTGCTGATCGAACAAGTTGCCAGGCTAGGCTTTCGCTTGTTGTCTACCTACCATCTAACTACTGTTATAACATAGTTATCACTGCATTGGCACCCCTTCAGCCTTCGCCTACTTCATACACTGGTGGCGCATAAGGATGTCACATCGTCACTGTTGTTGGCCTCCACAAGTCCACATCTAGTCATCACTAGTGGCCGCTGTTGATATAATAGGCTACCACCTAGCTATTGCTTCAGGACGTTATGCTCACCGTTGTTGTTTGAGATCTCCTTCCTCATCTAAGAGATAGCCAAGCCGGCTAAGGGAACACTAGATCAGGCCAAGAGGAACCAGATCAAGTGGTCCTTTTCACGATCGATTGCTCCCACAAGCTCTTCACCGTCATCTTTCATCATGCTCATGGTTATCGCCTCCAACCACCATGGCCATCTCCACCTGACATGTTGGTTACCTGCCTCATACTAGTAGGCTTCATCTCGACTATCCATCTCACTAATGTCAGATCTAACCATAGCATGCTTAAATCTAGGTGTCACCATTGCCTCGGTTGTCATAGCGCTATAGCCACCATCGTCACCTTTAAACCCTGGCATGGTCATCCCCCTCCCACGCACCCTAACATAGTTGTGCAAGTGTCATCTGGGTCGCCCGAGCGAGTGACACGGGAGCGAGAGAGTTTTGTTTTAGCGGCACACACTATGATTACTAGTCAAAATTATGTTTTCCATCGCTCTGACCAAACCTTGGATGAACAGCCCTGTATCTAGCACAGTGACCGCCCAATGCTATCTACAATAGTCAACAACAACGATAACGAAAATGGATGAGCAAGATACATGCAGAGACCCCATGGATCCTTCGGAGTGTTCGGGGTCGATAGGATGCTATTAAATTCTTATCATTTTGTCAAAGGATTATTGAAGTCTAGCCTGCTCGTACGTACTTGTGGTCCGCCTGCACGAGCACGACGGCACAGTGCAATATTGGATACAGCAACAGTGCAAGCCTTACTGCTACACCTACGCTAGCTCTATCGCCGGTGCACGTTATGTCCAGCAGGCAGCAGCGAGTACTAAGCCACAGTTGCACCGGGACATAAATGGCGAGCTGTCAGCACTCAGCACCACCGGACGCTGTGTGCTGTATTTAGTGGAGTACTACGTACTACTCCTGTGGGCCTCACATTGCTGCCGCTTCCCATTGGGCCCCCACCATAGCTGCACCTTCTCTCCTGCTGTAACCACTGACCACCATGGACACGTTGGACAGCACAAAACATTCCCCATTCCGTCTTCCACTCCAGTCTCCATTCCTCAGCTAGCTGTCTTTGCCCTATAAATTGCCTCTACCTTAACAGCTACACACAGATGTGTCCCAAGTGCTCATCAACACCTCCTGACTCCTCCAGAGTTAGTGAACCCTGTAGCGGCAGACCGGCAGTCATGAAGGTAAGCGAACGAGCGAACTAGCTTTCTTCGCCTAATCGTTTTCTTGTTTCCTTCTTCGTGATGATGGATTTCTAGCTGCTGTGCATGTTCCTGCGTACGTACGACGAACGTGCAGAAGGATAGGGCGAGGCGGCGACGCATCCCGGCGTTCGGGGAGTGGAACTACGACCACGACGGCGACGGCTATCGCGACGGCGACTGGCCGGTCACTCAGTACTTCGAATCCACCATGCAGGCCAGCGGGCTGGTCATCTCCTTGCCCTCACCAAAGCCAGCGAAAAAGGTAGCTCCTGTCTCAGCTCTCTGCCTCATTCGTTGGTTGCACTTGCCCTAGTTGAGTGAGTAAACAAGAGTAGGGCAAAAGTGTGTATCAGGAGCTGTATATGTTAGTGATTTGGTTAATTAATCGATATTAGTTCCATGTAATAGCTATCATCGTTCTCTGACAGGGTAAAACTTTCAAATCGACTATGCATTGCTGATGAAAGCTGCAACCTGAAAAAGATTTTTAGGGTCAAGCTCACGCGGTAAACAGATGATTGGATGTTGTTTTTGTGATTTTTTACCAGGCGGTCAAGTGGATTGACAGCGGCGCACTAGGGAAGGCGGACGAAAAGCAGAGGCAGAGGCAGCACAAGGTGGTGGTGGGGCTGGCG
This sequence comes from Oryza coarctata, assembly GCA_030770085.1. Classification (NCBI taxonomy): domain Eukaryota; kingdom Viridiplantae; phylum Streptophyta; class Magnoliopsida; order Poales; family Poaceae; genus Oryza; species Oryza coarctata. Next base: position 7,230,627 of record CM061483.1, on the reverse strand, counting down.
GTGTCAGCAGGAGGAGAGCACGAGACGGCGAACAAGGAGCGGAAGCAGAGCCGTGTGGCTGACGCCGGGGCCAACGGGGCGACCGGCTGCAACAAGGCGTGCTGGCCAGCGGTGGTCAAGGCTGTGGACCGTGACCTCTACGAGATCCCACCCGACATGCTCTTCCACAAGCCAAGGGTAACGCACCACTCTCTGAGTACAACGTAGTGGTTGCAGCATCTCCACCCCATGTGTACACTAGCACTGCACTGATGCACTGATATGTTTGTGTTCATCTCATACCCCACCACGCTCTCGACTTGTGTGACATGAAAGTACTAGTAATATTATGTCATTTCATGAATGTATATTTGATAGTTGATCGTTTTCACAGTATTGATTAGTTGTTCCCCATTGTCTTAAAAAAAACTACTACCATGTTTATGCAAGAGTAGAGGTCTAAATTGTTCACTGCTTCAACAATACATGAAAATGCCTATTTCTGAAACGCATATTACCTCAAATGTCATTCAGGATTTAAAAGAGAAATTAGCGAGGAAGATGAATAACCTAAATACCTTTAATTAAATAAGAGAAATTGAGAGCGGCAGGATAGATAGAAAGAAAGATTGGAAAGAAAAATTAAATATGGTGGTAAGAAGGAAATGTATTGCACTTATTGTGAGAAAAAACTTGCGTCCTAAAATATCACTTACAGTATTATAAGACGGAGTTATAGTAACCGTGGAGCTGAGAAATAAAATTATGCTTATCATAAGAGGTATTTAATGTGTCATTAGCAGTGGTAAATGAATATTTCACTGATGCTTTTGCTCCTTGTTTCGTATGTGTGGCAGAAGAGGCTTACGAGGAGCTCGTGGATGGGCTGCCTGGGACTCAGTTGCGTCGCCTAGGGATCTCGCCTGATCGATCGATCGCAAACCCCGCCTTGTTTTGCGTGTCGTTGTAAAGAGAAGCAGAAACCCATGGACGGACCATCACGATTGATGCATGCTGTCACCACGGTTTCAGCACTCGTTCTCTCCCCTGTCTCAGCAGCAGTAGGAGTTACTACTAGTAGGAGCAGTAAAATGAGATGGACATGGACGTCGTCCGGCGACGTGATGTGTCCAGCAGCGTCATTTCCTCGTGCCAAAGACCACTCGAGTGCTGCTTTTCTTTCTTTATCTTTCGCTACGGGCCTTTTGATCTTTTACGATTTGTTTTGTAGCCTCTCGTTGGGGTGTTCCATGAAATTACGGGAGGCAGCTCGGTAAAATGTAGGTTGGTGTACAGTTGACACTATGAGTTGCAGTGAAAAAAAGGTTAATGTAATGTAATGTCTCAGGGGACTTGTGCCGACCGTGATGAAAAGAAAGAAAGAAAGCTTTTTATTCATGCATGTATCTAATTAATGTGACTTGCTGCAGTCATTCTATTGGAGTATTGTTTCCTGACCTATTACTCTCTCTTTCATTTCAAAGTATAAGAGAAAACTACTATTAACATAAAGATTAATATATACTACTAACATAAAAAAATTAAGAAATAATACTAACATAAAAATCAAATAAAGAATTATAATTATTGTCTCATTTAGGTTAAACTTGGTGCATGTGACGTGATTGGAGGCTTAATGGAGGATTTACAATAAATCTAATTTAGAAGAGGAAAAGGTGCAAGTTAATGTATGGTTATATACATGTAAGTATTAGAAGATAGAATAAAGTGGTTTGGAATAAAATACTGTATTAGAAATAATCTAATACTACTAGTCTAAACAGATTTTAGAATAAAAAGGTTACTGCGTTAGATATAGCCTAGTACTACTAACTTGCATTAGATATGGCCTAGTCCTACTAACTTGGACGGTATGTTCACATTCCTATTTATATCTAAGTCAGCAGTAAGTTAAAACGGAGGGAGGAGCAACTAGCAAAGTTTTGGTATAATTAAGAATTAGACTGAAACGTCTAAAATATGGCTTATTAATGCATGCGATGCGATGGGAATAAATGACAGTACAAGTGGGTTTTGGTGTAATTAAGAATTAGGATGAAAAGTCTAGAACATCGCTCATTAATGCATGTGAAATGATGGAGATAAATAGTATGGGTGGGTTTTGGTGTAATTAAGAATTAGAATGAAATATCAAAAAATATTGCTCATTAATACTGATAGGAATAAATGATAGGATGAATGGGATGCTGAGTGTGGAGAATTGAGGGGTCACTAGGGGTGTCATGAAAAATAATGGGATAAAAGACATGTTTTATATATCCTAGATAGTTTTATTTGAGATAAATTTGAGTCTAAAGTAGCTACTTCCTTCGTCTCAATCTATAGGAACTTATAATTTTTTTAAGAAATTAAAAAATAGGTAAAGAATGACTGTGATTGGTTAAGAGAAAAAAATTAGATGAAGAAATTAAATAGGAAAAAGTTATGATTGGTTTAGATGATAGATATGTGAAGAAGTAATTATATTTTAAGATAAATTTAAATTTTAAAAGTAGATATATTTTGATATATATTTTGGGATGGATCGAGCAATGCTTCACTAGCATTTTTGTTATGGATTGTGACAGTATGATTGTGCCATGATTCTCCTGGCATCGGAATTAGGACTATTTGGTGATAAATAAATAGCACAATCATGTGTCTATCAAGGTTTACTATAGCAAATTACTACCTTCACTTCAAAACAAATATTTCTAGGTTGTTTAGCAAATATTAAGACTATTAAAATATTCTCTTTTAGTCACTTCTATAGATAATTTTTAAATTCTAAATATAATTATTGGAATGATAAGAATCAGTATATGAATACTTATATGAATACTTATATTGTAATAAAAAATACTGATATTTTAAAATAGAAGAAGCAGTAAGTAGCTAATTTGAATATTTTAAAGCATCGATAGTGACCTACATGTTATGGTTAAGTTTGTTTTATTCTAATAGGTTTTTATTCTACATAGTAATTTCTTTGAAAATTTTGGATGAAAACGGTGTACCACTAAAACCGTTGGAAAACATAGTAACTATTTCGGTTCCATTAGCACCAAATAACAATAATTTAAGCACGTTCTTATGAACATAGTTATACAGCTTTTTCCTTGATTAGTCTGATTCCTATATTTGCTAATTTTTGTGTTTTAAATACCATGTCTTATGTTGTAGAATCCTTAATTTTAAGTATGCATCGCTCTATTCTTTCATTTTTCTTAATTCTACCATTTTTTCAGAAAAATTCCTTGTGTATATGATATTTTACTCTATCGCATTAATGCTCTTGCGATTTACTTAACCACTCGTACATTTATACTATAATATAGCAACTTAGACAGACACATTGATTTCTAATCATATACTGTAATGTAGCAACTTAGACAGGCACATTGATTCGTAATCATCTGATTAACAGATCCAATGGCCTATATACAGAGCGCTATTTGTCAATGATTCATCCCTAAATATGTCCTGCTCCTATCCTATGACTGCTCTCCCACCGATGGCGCAATCCTCTGTGCATCCCTCCACCGTATGCACCTCCGCAATCCCCTCCGTCCCCACCTCGCTGTTGACGTTGTCTTTATTGTGCCCTCTCATGTCCCGACCACGCAATGAGGCCACCGCCCCCACTCCCTCCTCTCCTCTTCCGCCCTTTCCTATCCCCCACGCCGCCACCGTCGAGATCCCCTCTGCATCCTGTCCAACCATGGTGTTGTCGATAGATCCAATCCTTGCTTGACCACCGCATGAGCACTGAGTCTGCACACTCCTAGCATCCACGCCCACCTGAATGTGCAGACTCCTTCATAGCCTCCACGACCACCGTCTGTATGCATACAGCATCTACGCCATCATCAAACCACGGGATGCACCACGAGAGAAGGGTCAGCGATTGGGATGTAGCGCAGAGTGTGTCGTCCACTTCTACTAGCTCCATCTATTCCTATCATGTTCTTAGTGGCCATACCGTGGAATTGCTCCTGCTAAATTCATTAAGGACATAGAGCTGTAACTATGGAAGCAATTTACTTATATTTAACCTAAATTACTGATTCATAGCTCTGTCATCTTGATTTTTCTACATCTTGAACATGTAGGATTGATGGAATGTGATGCAGCCTTAAAGGAACTACCTACTGGTCTCTGCCTGCTTTGCATTTTTGCTCTGTCATTAATAACCTTATAGATAAACAATTTAAGTGACTCTCCAATGGTATTTGCTGGTAGTCAATTTTGGAATTTTCTTTTGTCGCTTTGGACCTGCCAATCTTGTTGTTTGTCAGGAAATAATCGAACGAGTATTTCGGTGTTGTTGTTTACCACTAGCTAGGAAGGATCATGTCATGATTTCTTTTGCTTATCCAAAGGTGCGAAACATTTGACTTGAGTTCCTTTTGTGTAGAGCATTTTAGGATGGACACAGCAGCAAACATAACGCCCAAGGCCCCAATGCAAGAAATGACATGGGGTTAAGGCATTGACTGTTTCCCCCGTTCTGAACCATCAGTCATTGCTCTAGTATTAGCTTCTCGGTGATTTTAATTTTATTCTATTAAATTTTAATGGGATAGAAGTACATAAAAATATGTTATTTCTTATTTGATAATTGCAAACCAGGAGGACATCAATATCAATATAGCCCTAAGAGGTAGCTAAGGAGGTTTTACGACTGGCCATTCACTTTTGGCTTCTGATTTATGGTAATTAAGTGAGTATAATTGTGGTAATGGTGTATGCACTTGAAGACTGATGCTTGCTTCTGTTTTATTTACTGCCTCAGCTTGTTTAAGCCAAGAGAATACGCACTTGTCCGGAGACAAAATATGCAATTTATTGTTGGGAATGTTTAATAAAATTATAGTGGACTCCTTTCTTTTCCAGCCTTGCTGTTCAGATCGTCATGTTGCTGGAATTTGTATGTTGACTTATAGGTATTGTATAAATCCAAGATACTTCAGCTATTCTCTTGAAGGGAAGATAAAGCCGTGGTTTCTTGTACTTCAGAGTAGAAATGGAGACTACAGTATGACAGACATGCTTACAAAAAATGCTGAACTTTTTACAGAAGAGTACCTGGGAATAAGTAGATGACTTGTGGCAGATCTACAATCAAGAAAATACGCTAGATTTTGGACTCATATCAAGTGCTAACCATGTTACAATGCCTTACTTGTCCACACTGTGCTTTCATCTTATGAGATCCAATTCTGCACTGTTCAACATTGAGAAGTTAATACACCACTGAAAAATTGCTGTAGAAAAATAACATGCGCAGATTCACCCTGAAATATGTGGATGTTTTTTTATTCCAACAAGGGTGTATTTAGAGTGGCATCGAGAAGATAGTGAGACATATGTTAATACGTTTGCACGTTCGTTCAGGTTTAGAATTCAGATCTGTTAATCTGATTGCCATGTTGTTCTTTCAAGTTTAGAATGCAGATAAATCCAGGAAGTTAAAAATAGGTGGTGATTGACTACATTGGAAAGCTTATGGATGTTTGACACCTTTGTCTGAAAGCCAACATGAATCATTGGAGGACATAATCCTCACAAAGTATCATCCATTCAACAATAAATTGAAGCCACTCCAATTTCCATGGCCTCAACTCTGTTTTTCATGTGCACTAGTTTTTAGCCTTCTCCACACGATGTCCCCTTAGTACTAGACAGGGTAACCGAAGTTCTTTCCACCTGGATGTTCTTTCTCAAAATATTTTTATTGGATGGAACTTGGGTTTGAAGTGTATTTTTAGTTTTTTTACTTTGCCTTTTTTTTTCATGTGACATGAATTTCATGTGAACACATTGGAAACACTTCTCAGCACTACAGTATCAGCGCCATGTGTTTTTATTATATATTTGTGGAGACATGCGTTGCACGTGCATACGTACTAGTTTCATTAGTTGTGCAAGAGTTGACCATTTATTCTTTTATAAATAACCATATTGACAATCACTATTTTCACCTTTGTCAGTCACTATTTCCACTACATGAAAAAAAATGTGTTGAATTTGTTTAAAACAAAAATGTTTGTTTTTCAAATTCAAGGAAAAAAATTCAAGACCAAAAATATGTTGAATTTATTTGAATTATTGCTGCTTTGTGCATTTTATCTATAATAATTTTCTCAGAGCTGCAAATTATTGTTTAGTACGGAGGCTTATCATAAGTGTTGCGAAATAAGGATAACATGGTCATTTTGAGAAAATTAGAGGTTCAACAGAATGAACATGCCAAACAGGGATCAGCACAAAAACATAGAGACATGCAAGGCTAAGGCTCTAAACATTTGAATTATAGGCCAGGGAAAGACAAATCAAAGCAACCAAAAATAATATATGCTTATAATTTTTATATCTTGTTTTTAGCGGTCTGTTTCATAAACTATGAAGAAAAAACTCAAAATTCAAGTCTAAAAATAAAGTTTCAAAATTCCAATATCGGTTGCATCCAATAAGCCAATGAGTAAGGCTTAGAACACATGGGACATGAAATGCATTAAGTGAAAACTGACAGTATACCATATAATAATATCTCTATCGTAAAATATGATAAGTTTTGGGATTAGACATATGTATTAAGAAAATAGATGGAATTAAATTAGGGAAGGTTGATATTGGTTAAGAGGAGTGAGTAGGCAACAAAATTATATTGTAAATGCTATGAGTGGTTGAAAAGATAATGTAGATAGAGAAGTTGCTATATTTTAAAATAAATTTTATAGGTAGAAATTACTATATTTAGTATTTTTTTCATGTTGCACTCCAAAGAGGCCCGAAGAAACCCAAAATACAATTATAGCACTATAAGAATAAACAGTTAAAAAGTCATATTAAAAATTTCAACATAGTCTTCTATATAATTAGGGACAATTATAAATCTATAGTATCACTAATATCCATATACTTCAATCCACTACTAACTATATATTTGATTATTTGATGACCAATGAATTTAAACAACCCATGACCAATGCTAAGCAAAATGATAAAACTAAAGCTATATGTAAGAGTGTACACTAAAAGGTAAAACTAAGGGTGGTGCATGTACCTGTTATTTGGTATAAAAAATCAAGAGCGAGTAAATAATAATCGGTAAGTATAATATACAGAGCTAGAAAAACATGCATATCACGATTGCAAGAAGAAATAGCCAATGGCCGACTGCAGCGACAGCACAGCAGCGAAGGTGGCTAAGGCATGCGGTGGCGGCTGGCAGCTAGCGATCCCTTTTTCTTCTTTTCTTTTCCTATTTTCCTTTGCTTAAAAAGAGAAGTAATGGAGATCCAATGGCCCACATTTATTTCTATCACCTTAACTTCATTTGATCTTCGATTATTACAAACATATAGCCTATTTTACACTACTCAACGAGCTCTACGCATATACGTTCTTCGATTGTCTAGTCGAGACTTGGTTTAAAACTTGAATTTTAACCTCCTATTGACTATTTTCCACAATAAACTTTAAAGAATGGTGCTACAAAGTATAACAAATGTAAAGTTACTAAGTCCAAAATAAAAGAATCAGTTAAAGGATGTACAAAGTAAAACTTTGACGTAGACTAAACTGTAATTCACTCTGTTTATATAGAAAATTCAAATGCATTTTTAGGTGTGGATTATGTATTTAAATTAAAAAAATAGTAACTTCGAATGTAACTAATGCTTGAAATGTGCATGGTATTAAATCTTCGGGGATAAACGATGTTCGGTTTTGAACTTAATGGATGAAATTTAGAATTTTCATGAAAATTCAGAAATGTAAAATGGGATTTTCCCAATTTTCTTATATATATCTCCACTTCTCTCTCGGGAAACCACCCTTGCACCACGTCAACTTCCCCACATACAGTGGTCAACACTGACAGATATACCGCTATCCATTTCAAAATTAAAGAAAACAATATACAATTTGGCCAGCATTGCCATTTCATGATGGGGCGTAGCGAATGCCATGATGCGTAAGGCGCTGCTACTGCCGGTGAGACTACTTGAGCGCTGCCCTTTTTCCTTCCTCCTTTTGGAGGTGCTTTCTTTCTTTTCCAACGTATGAAATCACGGGTGCGTGGTGGAGGTGGAACAGGCGGTGAGTGGCTACAGAAAAGGTTGGTTCTCGATGTTAACCAGTAGTCATACTACATCCAGCCTATGGAAAGGAAGAAACGAGAGAGAAAGTCGTTAATTACACGGTGGGGTGCCACTCATTATCAAGAAAGTATTTCGCATCTATTAGCGGGCATAGTTGCTGCTGTCATGACCCCTTGATTGTGTGATTACCTTAATATCCTTCTCCGTGCGGATCTTAATTACTTATTGCTTGATCACATCTTGTCCCGGCGGCCGTCGATGGACGGGGAATTTAAATTTGCAGCACCTGTCTTGGATCAGGATCTCAGGGATACCAATCTCGGCGTGCGCGGTTACTGAGCCGCCGGATAATACGGACGTACCGGTATATTTGAACTAATATAAACTTATATATTCTTACAATATTATACTCTCTCGGTCACAAACTATAAGGCGTATATTTTTTCACAGCCCCAACATAGAATTTTAATAATTAATTTCTTACAATATATTGTCGATAAGTACAGAATAAACATCATATCTTATGAAAGTATTTTGAAACATGAACCTAATAATATCATATGCATAACATTAACACATTAAGACAGTATATTGTAACTCTAGTCAAAGTTTCAAATGTTAATTTAACCGAAACTATGGGTGCCTTATATTTTTATTAAAACATATATTTGTGTTTTATGTACTTGATATATGAAAATTTGTCTATCCACTGTAAAAGTTTGAACTAAAAAATAATTTCAAAAGCAAGTAATGGTTAATAACGGTTACTAATTTTTCAAAAGGACTGGCATTTTTCTAGAATTGATATTCACAACCTTGATTTAGGTGCAATCCCTAGGCATACAGCATAGGCGACAGAATATCTTTGTTCAAAGTAAAAATGGTTTTTTAGTAGATTTTATACTTTTTTAAAAAATAAAATAAAATAAAATTTTCTATTTGCAAAGTGTTTTGTAATGATTCTACAAATTACCACAATGCAAAATAACGTGGCTTCTCAAGGCTCCATCCATCCCCACCTGGGAATTCTACTTATCCTGGTCCCACTGACATTTATGGCCCTAATTCTAGTTCATCATAGTTGCGAGGATAGAGTTCTTATTCCCGATTGCTACATACTGAATATTACTCTCTTTATTTTGAAATCTATCTATTCTAAAATATAATAACTTAATATTAGATTAGATATGCTATACTTCTATTAATTTAAACAGTTCTAAAAATCGTGAAGGACTATATTAATGGACTATATAAAGTCATGTGAAGTTATAGATGATCCGAATAAACGGAGAGATATTTGCAAATTTCATCAACATAAAGAAATAGGATGGTATGACATTAGAATACAACTTTTTCATTTACATTTGATTATATAAATGTTCTACTATCAAGATGTATACAATATTGAAGTATTTATTTATGTCTAGCTTCTTAGAGTAGTCTATCCAAGTGTTTATTTAAGAGAAACCTAAGTCTTAACCAATACTCTAAGTGGTTTAGTCTTTTTTTGTTAGATAGCGTTTTCAATAAGCTTTACCCACAGCTTAGATTTATCAAAAATGGTCACCGAAATAACGAGTTATAACCATTTTTATAAAATGCTATTAGGGTGGAGCAGAATTTCTGGTCATGGGGACCAAAAGGTCCAGTTTAGGCTTACTGTTTGGCTAAGGGGGTCTAAAAGTTTCGGTCTTGATGATTAAATGTTCTAGTCCTGACTCTCTATTTGGGTAAGGGGGGCTAGATGTTTCGGCCAATGCTCTCTGTTTTGCCATGGTTAGTCGGCTGCTTAGTTTAGGCAAGAGAGAGACTATGTGAAACCAAATAGCTCCTTTTAAATCTCCTATCCTTGTGGGAGAAATTTGGGAATAGAAAATGGTTGCATCGAGAGGTTCCAAGGTTGTGCCAGTTTCACTCTATTCTTTGAGCAGGAGATTACCAACAAGCACAAGTTAGCACAACACTAGATTGTATACTTGACCAACAAGCTTGAGAATGGAATGAACTCAAGTCCATTGCGATAATGGTTACTTTATTTCTTATAGACTAGAACCTTCGGTGTTTGTGACCAGAGGTTCTGGTTGGTAATAATCCACTATAAAGTTTTATAAATGTTAGGAAACACCTATTCACCTCCTCTTGGTGTATCAAAGGGTTTTTCAAGATGCAACTTTTTAGAAAAAGTAATGTCAAGCGGGCTCTAAATTACTTAGATGCAATCGAGCACCATGAAACTCAATAATGCTAGCAACATAAAAGCTACTATAAATGGCACTTAGTGTTTTTAGTGTTTTTTGTTATTGTGAAATCATTGTTATGATTAATATTTTGTGATGAATAATTAGCTTTACAAATTATTTATTTAATAAAATTGGTTGGAAAATGTCTTTGGTGTTGGTGTGAGTGCATGTGACTAATATGTGTTAAGTTACGATTTCTATGTCCAGAATGCTTATTTTGTCTATTTATATGCAACTGACTTAAGGTCAATTTTCGTCAATAGTGAGGGCTAGGGGTATGCTCAATGAGCAGTGGAGGTCTAGCACGATTAGAATGCTATGTGACAAAGTTAAACTAGAATCAGAATTTTTGAGATCAACATTAGTCAACGATAGTATCGAGACTAGATTTAGGGAGAGTCAAGGCTAAGGATACGAGATGACAAAGTTAGACATAAGGTGGCTCATAGTGGATGGACCGTATGAGAATGTCTTTGTAATGGGCTTTATAAGTATACATAAGTGCTAGAAAAATCATGAAGAAAATTAGATAAAAATTGGAAGAGAAATTGATAAAAAAAATTGAAAGAGAAAATGTGCTGCTACATTACTCAAGGTACTATGACATGTAGCCATATACGCACGTGAGACAATAGTGGTGATCAACTATTGTAGTCTAGATTTTGAAAAGAAAGAAATTAATTTAAAAACTTATAATATATCTAGAATATCAGGAGTTGAATCCTAGTAGGACTAAGAATTCTACTCCTATTTTATGATAGAAATTTTAAGTATAAATAGACAAGCGATTAAGTCCTATGAGTATAAGAGAAAAGTTAGGATTTATTTTGAGATAGAGGAGTGATTTTTATGTGCTTTATAAACATAACTTAATATAATAAATTTGATCTACTTTTAATAGTTCCATGTTCCATAAGTTGTGTTTTTTTCTTGGCCAGTCATACTAGCAACAACAGGAGGGTAACCATCAATTTATTTCTGCTAAAATATTTATCTGTAGGCTTAGATATTTTTCTAACAGCCGTTGCATTAACTATATAAAATTACAAACTATTATAAGCATGATAATGAGTTCCTCTTGTACGAATTTCGACATATGATAATCATGCAGAAATCTGTGAACACTAGAAACAAAACCATTATTTTTTATAACCATTACCTTCCATTGCCAAGAAATATGAAGAGCATGTTTGCATATTTGGACTAACTTCCATTTGTGCTACACTTGCACTTAGGTTTTTTGTGATTTTTTATGTGATGAAGCACATGTCAAGTTTTATCAAACTGCTGGATGAGCATAATCGAAAGTTTGAAACAATGCATCTGTGTCTCAAGAGCATCTGACCTTGAATTAGTTCTTATTACGGGACAGAAATTTTACAGCATGATGAAAAACAGACATGACATATTCACCCATGTGTAATTCATGTAAAGAAAAAAATGCACCACACAGAAAAGGAGGTACATTAAGGGGAAAATTTAACTATTGTGGAAGCATAATGTGGCCTAATGACACAAAATAGATGGAAACATTGAGCCAAGTCAGAACAAATGCCAGAAAAGTAGAGAAACATACTATGCGGGTTATTAAAGGAAGATCATATTGCGTTAATTTCTTAACGCTAGTCTTGTAGAACAGAGCAAGAACTTCACCAATTGGGGCTATTCTTGTTTGCTCAAATATGTGATCTTTTTTCTGTAAACCAATGTTGCTTTTCTTCAGTTCCCAATTGGGGCTATTCTAAAGATACTGTTGATAGTTAGTATAAACAAAGTTAAGAAACATATAATGACAAATCAACTGCATATAGATAGTTTACGACTTACCGTGGCCTCCTTTCCATCAAATCGTATAAAGATGAAGTTCACAGGTATTGAAAGATATATGGAATCAACCTCTGCGAGGCTCATATACTTGCAATATTACCTGAGAACAACAAATGAAGAAAAAAAAGGACAGATTTAGTCGTGGGAGATCTCATCTTATGTCATAGATGAGCACACCATAAAAATTTCAACAACTATGCACATTTCGCATGCAACTAATTGTCTCAGATGCACATACATTAGTCATTTCTTGGCTAGAATCACAAATCGGTGCACTAACTAAAGTGAACCCTAAAGGTAAAGCAGCCGTCTATTGACAATATTACATTCAGATTCCACAATATTACATCTCCGAGATATCCTAAAAAGAAGGGCGATCCATCTGTTGTTATTGTAGCCAATCAGCCAGTCCTAAATCTTGCAGTTGTTGCGACACTTAATACCTCCTACTGACTGTGATTGTGACCGGTAAAATGGTGAAACCCAATATCTTTCTTTCCTACATTGTGATTCGAAAACTACTGTGACATATAAATGCAGATAATTGATTACTAGACCAGTATACCCATGTCAGCTTTTCCCTAAATGTGCCACATGAAAATCCATCTCAAAATCGACAAGCCTTAATTAGAAAACAAAGAGGACAGATTGGTTAGAATGCCATTCATCATTAACAAGGCCACCAATAATTTAATCCCATGTACTATCCTAGAGTCTCTACATGCATTCCCATTAACCACCATTTAAAACTTGGGTAATTTTCATCCCTCACAAATGTAACTATATAACGGAGGAAAATGCAGAAACTGTTAGCAATATTTAACAAATCCTGGTTCAACCTTACTATCTATTTGTCTAAGAGCCAAAATCCTTGGAAACAGTGAACTTGGATGAGATAATCCTACTACAGAAGTTGAATAATATTAACCATTGCCAATGTAGAACTACCGTGGCAAATCACGTTAGATTAGCTTAGACAATGTAGAAATTGAACCACCAACAGCACCGAGCTCGAATCTTAGCCTTGGCGATGACATTGACGGCGACGGTCTGCCCCTTATACTCACCCTTCTTGACGGCAGCGGAGCAGGTGTGTCCAAAGCACCCCCTCCCCACCTCCTTGCTTAGATGCTCATCGCCACCGTCCGAGGCTGCAGCTGGCCACTCGTCCTCTTGTCATTTGCAGTCACGTCCTGCTGATTGCCACTTCTCACTGTCGCCTGGGGCCGCTGCAGAGCCTCTTTTTTTTTACTCGAACACAGCAGGAGGCTCTTGCTGTAAATTTTCATTAATAGTGTAAATGTACAGGTGATGGCCGGATAACTACAAGAAGAGAGAAAAAGAATGTGCAACAAATTATGCCAGGTTTCCAAGATATGATGACCGTAAGTGATTGTCCTTCTCATTTGCTCTAAACAAATGTACAGCGAAATCCTCACAAAGAAATGATATGGGAAATGACTTCTAGCATCCAAGATCATGTTCATAAAACCAAGGTGTAATCGCCAATTTATTCCAACATATTGCCAACATCTTTGGGCGAAGGTACATATGAAGAAAAGGTGGTATTGTGAAATGTCTCCATTGCAACATGTCTCGAGTATTGAGTCTGTCTTGCAATAAGAGACAAAATAACACTTTTAACTTCATGGCATACTTACATTTCCAAATTAATACCAAGGGATAATCAGGTTGAATATGTGAGAACATGGTTGCAGACCTTGTTGCCGTTGCTAAGTACTCAATTTCTTCACGAAGTTCTCGCGGGCCAGAATCCACAAAATTTTTATTTGGAACATAAAATAGCTTGTATCTATAAAACATCTAACATACCCAACTCAACTCAACACAACCTTTTAATTCTAAACGATAGACTAGAGTTAAAACTTAATAAGAATCTCTTCAGCCACGTTAATAGCTGTATTTCTATTCAAATATAGATCTTTAGTTATATCTCATTATTTTAAGTATCTTCTTATTGTTTTTCTTCATATTAATTTTATTTTTTCTCTATTTTTTTATATTATTATCTTGACTTAGGATTTTATAATATATTGGTGCCTCTAAGAGTGTCAGATGCTTAGCGTCACTTCAACTAGCTCGATTTGATTCTATAGCTAATGTTTGCATCAATATTAATATCTATCTGTAGCATCGATTCTAAAAATCGAAAAGTGTTCTTCTTAAGCACTATTTGGCTTTCTAAACTCATATACCCCTTCTTATGTACGATAGTAATAAAGTAACATATCAAGTATTCAGTTTTAGTTCTGTTTTTACAACTCTAGTTTCTATTTACACCTATACGACTCTTATCACTTAACATTACATCATTTGCAAAAAGTATATATCAAGAGATATCTCCTGTATGTTTCTCCTAACATCATCCATTATCAATACAAAGAGGTAAGGGCTCAAGGTTTAAAACTGATTCATAATATAGTTCTATTTTTATCGAGAAGTAATATATGTTAGTATCATTTGCTCTTTAAACCACTTTATAACTTATTTTATTAAAAAAATTGTTTTTATGGTTGATTTTTCGGGTATGAAATTAAATTAGTTTATAGAGATATGTCATAACATAGATAATAAATAAATAGGAGTTAATATCATTCCAATTGCCATTACAAAAGTAATTAGCATCTTTGGCATTGAAAAGCTACTAAACATGGTATAAATTTTTGGCATTGGAATAGAAACCCCTCCCAATTCTTCGAGATAAACAATGTGCATTCTATCACAAGCTGTTCCCGCTAAAAAAAAGTGTAGCACCAATAAATCCATGGGATAATATTTGTAAAATAGCTCTATTGAGTCCAATGTTGGTTATGGAACCAATTCCTATAATAATGAAACCCATCTGAGAGACGGAGGAGTAGGCTATTCTTGTTTTGAAATTTCATTGACAAGAGAAGTTGAAGATGCATAGATTATTTGCATCGCTCCTATTATTACTAACCAAGGGGAAATAAATAATGAGCATGAGGTAATCAATTCGTATGCTCTCATTTTTAATAGGATTCCCGCTAAAAGCATACATGTACATAATGCGCTTCCCCATGGGTATCTAAGTAACCCCGTAAAATATCCCATTACTATCCGTTACTTGGTCAAAAGCTGATGAGGACATCAACACTATCGATACATCCACTCATGGTCTAATTATCCGTGCTCGTGCATATCAACTGAACTATCAGGTGAGTTTATTCTTGAGTTTATGTTTCTCCTCTTTATATCCTAGAGACGCGTGCACTCTTGTTTTACTCAGGAATGATGGAGATAATCCAACGGGGAGAGGATTAGCGCGGGGTGGATTCAGACTGAAGGATAATGCCAAATTTTGACGGCCGCCATGACTTCATGCGAACTCCAATTTAAGCTTGCAAGTACTTAATGGAAAGGTTATCAAGTCTATTTTCAAATGGATCCGGTCTCATGTCAATATCTGTTCTGGAGCGGCTGCAATTGTTATTTTTCTATCGAGTATTTTTTTGTCCACGGTGTTGCATCACCTCTTTTGGGCCTAATGGGTCGTGTATCAAGTTGGGCCCATTAGGGGTGCGTCCTAGGGTTGAGCACGACCCCAGCACCCCTGTGGTCATTTCCTGTCTCTTCTTAAACCTTCAGCCGCCGCCAAGAACAGAGGGTTTTGTTAATTAGAGTTAGTGTCTTCCTACTTATACACAGCGCTCGTGTCGGCTAGACCGTCCGTCTGTTTGTCTCCAGAACCCCGTCGTATTGTGAATTCAGAGTAAATCTTCCATCTCAATATCTAGTAATTTCAATACTTATTCTACTTATTATTTGATTGCTTGCAGGACGAGTGCCCTAGTGGCTGGGTTATCACGCACTGCAAGTTCGCGTCGATCATCGGAGACGGTGTATCGGTTGGTAAGACGCATCGTCCTTGAATGGTTGTAGTCAGGCCATGAACGTCGCCTCCATCCCCTAATCGAATTATCCTCCACCTCTCATCGAAAGATCGGGACTAAACTCTAGCGGGTTCTCATCAGAAGCCTTTTTTCTTTTAAACCTCACCTCACCATTAACATTAAGGCCATGCCATTCTAAGGTGCTACTAAATGAAAAGATCTTATCAACCTACATGTGAAATCCTAATAAATTGCCATGATTGAAAGATTGTTGCAAACTGCGGTCGCTTAAATTCTTGCTTTTTGAATTGCCCTCTCAGGATTTCTGCCTGATCATAGAGGTAATTATTGTGTCTTGTCAGGTCGCATCAAATGGAATCAACTATTGGTCGACCAGAAGATCAAAGCTTTGTTCACTGCCACATTATCTTGTCATCTCACTCATGATTGTTGATAACTGTTTGTCCATGTAAGCTTTCTGGCTAGGTGTTTGTGGAATTTCCTCCTTGGCAGTAGCTGTGGAAAAGCTAGAGAGAGGGAGTTGAGGGAGAAAGAGCGACGGTAATATTGTAGTGGAGTGTTGCTGCTTGCATAGTGGACATGTTATGAGCAGTGCTTGCTGGCTGGGTGTCGATGTGCCTTGCAATACTTGTGATCACTGGTGTGATAGCCCATGGCATGTGCAATGGGGAGATGAGCCCCTCTGGTTGAATTCTCTTTTAAGCCATTCTTCATTCATTGATGATGCAGGTGATCACTTCACGTCCTTTCTTGGTTGTTTATTCTTGGTAAATATATCTGAACATTGTGGAACTTGTATAACACAATTCTTTCCCTTAAAGAAAATATTCGAGTGCTATCTTTTTGACCTTTTTTTTATAAGTTTCACTGCTAAGCAATATGCATATTTAGATGAAAGCATCTTGGTTCTTCAACCTTTACTTCAGCTGTTAGTAATTTGTAATGGGATATAAGCTTAATTGTTCTCTACTATTTTGTATTAGAATAAGTCCAGCAAAAACTTTTTTTTATGTTCCTAAGCTGTTTGTAATTCTGAAGCTGTGATTGTTGATGATTTTACTTTTTTCCAGTGAACAGAAACCGGAGGGAGCAGAGTTGGCATATTTCTGCTCTTCATTTCAGGTCCTTAACACCAAGTAACCTAGTTATCCTGCTCCCATAAAGCTTTAGTTAGGACGATGAGGGCTGCTCTGCAGGCCGAAATTCCATTGTGACCAAATTACACATTTGATTTGCTTACACTTTAATCCTCTTCCTTTGAACAGCGAGAGTATCTGCTCACTAAACATGGTACATGCAATGATTTAAATATTCAAATTACATACTTATAATCTATTTAAAAGATGTACAGAGAGTAATCAATACATCAACTTGAATAATTGAATCTACAATCCTACAATACTGTCCATTCCAACTTTCTTTGCCGAATAGTCATGTTGCTGGGTGAATTATTCGATTTTGTTTCCTGATTATGAGAAAATTACTAAGAAAACAGTTTAGATTGTTTACCTGCATGTTGTGTTTTTTGTATGAATCATTGCTTTGGTTTTGCAGGCTGGTATTTTTTGTATTTCCCTATTATCGAGATGTTTAATTGATTTCCTAACATTGTATTTCCCTTTGTATGAATCACTTCTCCAACTTTATGATTTTGTCCTCATTTTCTTCAACTGAAGGTTATACTTACCTCCACTCTGTTAAGAGGACTTAACAGCGTATAATGCATGGATGCTGCTGCAGTCACGTGGCTGTACAGTTTATTTGCCGTTTACCAGTCTCAATGGTTTTATTTGCGTTTACCCGCCCAATTATCCTGATGGAGTGAACCGATCGGTCCTTTGCTTGCTCTCTAATCTCTAGTCGACGTGCATGCAATATTCAGTGGAACAAATTGCCAGTACTAGCTGCTGACATTCGTTTTTGTGCGCTGTAGAACTTGAGATAACAAGTGAACGTAATCGAGATAGTTCCATTGATATATACTGTATCAGCCAGTCTGAAATTGGTAGTGCCCGTAATAATATTTAGGGTATTCCTGAATCCTGATCAGCTGCTTGCTATTAAAGAATCTGGCAATCTGCTCTCATCTACACCTGGGGTATAAGGGAAGATGTACGTTGTAAACTTGTAATGTACATTTCTATTACACAGAGATCAACGAATGAATGTATCAGCTATATCGGTTTTTCCTCTTGCCTATAGAAAGTTCTAGTGCTTCTGGAAGGTCACCATACAGAAGAATGCCACGCAACGGAAGACTAGACCATTGGCAATAAGAACCACTATGCAGAGAGCCTTGTCGTTGATATCGTAGCCGCTCTTGACCAGTGAACCACACCGTGTTATCAGCCACACCCCGGAGTAGCTGCGACAAAAGAGACAGTCAAATTTGAGTTTGTTAGATGGTTAGCTCATGAGGATTGAATTCAGATTATGAGCAGAGTGATGAGACGTACTTCTGAGCATTGGCAATCACAAACCCTTCCAGAGCCCACTTCGTGTAGCATAGGTCAGCAAAGAAAGTGTTCTTCTGCTGAGTGGCTATCAGAGTCAAAACGACCGGAAGCAATGCAGACCACTGCATATAAAGCATGATGAAGTGTCAGGGGCAGCTTCAACATGCATTGAAACTGAGCCTGCAAACAAGCATATATACAACACTCACCAACTGTGCAGAGCCTGGCTGGAAGAAGATGGCAAAGGTGTAGCCGATGCCAGTGACGCAGTAGACGAGGGCGACGAGAACAACGTAGTTCTCCCAGATTGATGACCTGGGGTTGTTGAAGAAATAGAACATGGAGAGATAGACAATGGGCTTGACGATGGTGTTGAGATGGTCTATGGTGTCCTTGGACATGAAGTAGGCGAGCGAGCTCATCCCAGAGGCCCTCTCCCTCCAGTAGTAAATCTTGTCAAGCGCGAATGATCTCAAGGCTCCAATTTTGCACAGCAGCGCTGCACCATATTAGACAGATACAACTTCAGCTTCCGCTGAGAAAATAAGCCTTGTCCTAAGAATTCACGTTTAGGAGAGGTTTGGTCAATATTTTAAAATTTGAACATCAATTTTATATTACAATATCAGTTTATAAAATATCAATAATTTTATAATATTGTGATAGTTAATTTTTATTAGAAGTAATGATTTTTTTAAAAAGACTTTTTTACAGTACACCAAAACCCCTTGGGAGGAAAGATGTCATTAATTACCATTAAATGCTGTTATTATTAATTACTATAGTGAAATAAGGAAAGAAGCAATGTTTCCTTGCATGTATAAAAATTTATAATTAATACCTTGAATAAATATGATAAAAATATTCAAATTTTTAATCAAAATTTTAATTACTAGTTTAGTCATATACTATTTAGCATGTTGCTTTCTTTCACACATAACAATTTTCAGTAAAATTATATAATATTTATTCTTGTTATTTCTTTTTTCCCTTTGAAATTCATGTGGGAAATGATCAAAATAATTTCTACCAGTTGTATTACATTTGATTTTAATACATTTCACATAGAAATAATCAATGACTTAGAATTACAATCAATTTAAAATTAAACATTTCTAGTACAAATAATATGGCATGTTATATATATTTGGAATTTGGAATATTACAAAAAAAAATTAGATTTTTTAAAATTTAAACAGTCATAACCGTTTGGATGCATGCATGCCATGCAACCATGCATTGCATGTATATAAGTTAGGACGAATAATTAGTATACTTTATTTGTTTGATAAATGTATTTTTTTCACCGAGGTAACATGTTTTATTAGGATAATAATTCACAAAGCAATTAACGGCTAAGAATTTACTATGGTTCTTCACTCTAGAGAGATTAGAGGTAAGATAGAGTACCCTAAAACACTCAAGAAAAATTGATGATACAAATTTTAAAAGTTTAGACAAGTCTTATTCTAAACATCAAATATTACTAATACTTACAGACAGCAATGACCGTGTATGTGTATCCAAGCGCACCAAATGTCTCGTCGCTGACTTTGGCCAGTGTCCCTAGGCATATCCCGGCAAGGCAGAGTATCAGATAGTCAACCCCTTGTATTCTTGCCTCACGCAGCCTCTGCTTGCCACACCTGAATAAGACGGCGAAGAGAGATCGATGTAGTAGGTGTCAGAGAGACACTGACATCTAATAGTAGCTACTTACTTTGTTCCGAAAAAAGTTCACATTTGAGATTGATTAGCATAAGGTTTGAGAAAATAAGGCTATAGTATCTTCTATTAAATGATAGATGGTTTGATGTAGAAGGATGGTTAGGACAGGATAGAGAAATTTAAATAGAAGAAGATTGATAAGATAAATAGTAATCTGATTTAAAATGCTGCAAAGACAGCTATTTTGGGACGAAGGTAGAAAGAAAACTTCAGATAAAGGAGACAGAAGAGAGCTTACCTTCCGAGAAAGTACCTGTACTGCCTGAGAATGCCGGGAGTGCAGCGGTTGGACAAATCTTCAGTGCTCTTATTGTAGTCGTACTCGTCCTTCTTCTGGCCGACGATGTCCTTGACGTTACCCCATACCTCGGCGGCAACAGAGGCATCGCCGGAGGCAGGGTCTGTGCTCCCTCTGAAGGAGGAATCGGAGTCGGAGAAGCTCTGCAGCATGTCACGGGGGACGTCGTAGCCATTATGTAACATCCACCTGAGTGGCAGGTCCTTGACGCTGGCGCCGACGCTCATGGTGGGCTTGACGATGCCCTCCAGGATGTCAATGTAGTAGTCCGGTGGGTTCACCCGCTCTGGCACGGTGATGCCCAACCCCGTGAAGTACTCCTCTACCTTCTTCACCGGCCCGTGGTACACCGTCATCCCTCCCTTGGCTAGAAGTATCAGGTCGTCGAACATCCTGTACAGCGTGTAGCTGAATTGCACCAAAGCCACCACCGTTGTTCATCTTAGCTCGCGATCGAGGTGAGTATACAACATGATTTCTTGGTTAAGATCGAGTCCAAACACCAACCTGGGCTGATGAACAACCATGGAGATATTGACGCCCTCGAGAGCTTCACGGCGAAGGGCACGGAGCAGGAGGAGGGAGGAGGCACTATCCAGGCCGGAGGTCGGCTCATCGAGGATCAACACCGACGGCTCCATCACCATTTCAAGGCCGACGTTGACTCGTTTGCGCTGCCCGCCAGAGATGCCACGCTGCTCCACCGTGCCGACCAGAGAATCTCGAACTGCCTGCAGTCCCAGTGACTCGATCACCCTCTCCACCACCAGCACCTTGTCAGCTTTCGACATGTCTGCTGAAAGCCTGGAATGGAACAAACATGTCAATGCTTCTGCTCCCTTCATTACAAATAAGTATAAGGCATGCATATATTTGCTAAAGTTTGTAATTTTGGAGTGGCAATTTAGCTGACAACACATTAGTACCATACAAGGGGTACTAAAGAATTCATACGTTGTTAATTTTCTAGTTGTTAGTAATATACTTCATAGAGTCAAAAATGTTTAACGTTTTAAAAAAATCCGGTCAACATCACTGATGTGATGTTTAGGTCAGCCCATCTCTGCCAAGGCTACGATGGAAAGCAATTTTCTCCTTTCCCCTCCGATCTATTTCACATATAACTGATATTTCTTCTTCGCAAGTTTGAATAAAAATGCAGGTGGGGTCAACTAACATGGAACGCGGGACGAGCCCACATTCCGTGTCCCGGGGACTTCGTCCCCGGTCGCGGGTCGGGGTCGACGCGGGACGTCTCACGGATCGCGGACGGATCGCCACTTGTGTCGTCGTCTCGAGCGCGGATGGGTCGTGGCCTGGGTCCCGCGCAACCGTCGAGACCCCGCGTGTCGAGGACCTGCGCCGGCATCGCTGCTGAGCTCCCGCGCGAAGCTGCCCTGTGACGAGCCTCCCATTCGATTCCGCCTTGCCTGCTGGCCTTCCTCACTGCTCCTCCGGCTAGCTGTTGGCCACCCTCGCCAGGTCTCCACCCCACCCCCCAGCTCCCTTGAGGCCTCGAGCCCCTCGCCGATCTGCGCGATTTGAATCTGACGATTTGGGTGAAGAAAGTAGAGGAAGAAGCCACAGTGGTAGGCAGAACGATTTTTGGGGAGGGCTGCTGTCGTGCCGCCGCCTTCGAGGGAAAGAATGAGATGGGGAATAGATGGGAGGAGTCGGGCAAGAAAGCTTCTCGGTCGGGAAAGAAGAGGCGACGAAGCTCGTCTTACCCCATTCTATTATGACATCTTACACTACACTCCTTCCATTTCTGGAAATTAGTAAGTAGTTCTTCATTTCATTAAATTCTTCTGTTAGGCCCCGGATATAGATATTTATTACATAATTCAGGGGAAACTTGAGCACTTCGTTCCAGACTATTGTCGCCAAAATACTTGTTCAGGTTCCATCTCTCGAATGGAGATCCTAAAGAGGTATACCTTTTTATGCCATGTTTTTCAAAGGTGGCGTCCCATGTTTTACGTTCATGTTCTTTTATTACATGATCTAAAACTCCTAGGAAGACTATTCCCAAAAATATGTTTTCAACATATAGATTTGTCTTAAAAAGTTTATAATATCATAAACTTATTGTAATATAAAGTAGATTGTTGGGATTTAAAAATTTTGAATGACTTTTACCCTTAAACATAAAATATTTGGAGGTATTATGAAAGTCTTTAATGGTAAAATTTTAACATTAAAGACCGTGTTAAAAACTAATTTGTCTTATATTTATCAAGGAGGGAGTAATTAGGCAATTGTTAGAAAGGTAAAAAGGATAGCTTTTTTTTTTCGCAAATGACACAAATAGTACCTGCATCTTGCATTGAACCAGAGATTTTCTTGGACGGTGAGGTTCCCATGGACGATATCATCCTGAGGAACAAAGCCAATGATCCTCTTGTACGCGCGGATGGGTTCTACCTTTCCATTGATCAGAACCATGCCTGATGTCTCGCAGCCAGTCGCCTTCCCGGCAATGGCGCTCAGGAACGTGGTCTTCCCAGCGCCGGACGGGCCCATCACGGCGGCCACACGGCCAGGCCGGAGCTTCCCTGTCACGGATCTCAAGAGCTTCTTCTTGCTCCCCTTCAGTGTCAGCGTAAGGTCCTTGAAGGCGATCTCGATGACGGGCCTCGTGCTGACGTCGTGTTCCTTCGCCATGGAGATTACGCCTGAGAAGGTCAGATTGTGGTTCTCCTGCTGCATCGCCTTCTCCTTCTCGATCTGGCCGTACGCGTACTTGAAGATCTGGCTCCGGCTGTGCATCTGCTTCCCTTTCGGCATGTTCTTCTTCAGGCTCTTGTCTCCTATCTCCAGGTTAAATCCTTCGTTGTTCTCCGGGTTGTCTTCGAGCGACTGCATCATGTCGGTTAGGTTCTTCTTCCCAACCCCGTCTGGTCCGCTTGAAGGCTGGCCGCCGCTGCCGCCTTTTGGTGTCTGGACAGCCTTCTTCCGCGAGAAGGTGCGAGACAATTGTGACTGCAGGCCCACTCCAGCTTTCTTGGCCACATCCTTTGCTGATTTCCACCTCTCTCGAGCTTGTGCAGTCTCTCTCGCGTACCTTGCAGCAGCCTCTCGGGATTTCGCTTGCTTCTTCTCACGGTTCGTCAGGATTTGGCCGGAGAAGTTGTAAATGATCAGGAGGACTAAACAGGACGCAACCTACAGAGCAGTACGTGGAAACATATATTCCGAGTTAGTTCAACCTAAGCAGAATCAGCACAGCATGCAGAAACACATATCATGGTACAGGGATTTAACCGCATATTAATTACCACTAACAATGCACCAAATATTGTAATGTCCTGAGTAGCAGAGTTTGGTGGACAAGAGCTCTTCTTGTAGCATCCTGTATCAAAATAGCAGCCACATTTCAGGATTGAATTATCATACCGAAAAACCAGAAAAAAGAGAGAGAGAGAGTTCCTTTACTGTACATCATACTGCCTTATTCTAGTGGTTCATATTAGTGATCTAACGGTTCAGATTCACTCTATATACGACTAGTAAAGGGTATTGTGGTAAAAGAAAAATGGCATATATATAATTTGTTAGGTATACTTAAGAAATATGCAAATACACTTCAACACTATTTCTCTCTATGTTATCGATCGATGCAAATGAACTATCGGCCATCCCCTCCCGCCACCTTGTAGGCCGCAATTTGGTAGCTGAGCTACACACTTACGCAGTTTTTCTTCGTGTCCTTTCGCTTTTCCTATTCAGCCCTCCCACATACGACGTGCAATGCATGTATTTGCTGTAAAATCATGAATACGCAAGTGGATACGTCGGACAGGGCTGAGTGCCAGGCGGGTGTTATTCTAGACTTCAACCCCTTTTATATCTTGCCTGCATGGATAGTTGGATACAGCCTCTCCAATCTGATGATATGATACAAGAACTGGATAAAATCCCTTCATGTACATACTGATTCCTGTAAATGATATGATGCAAGAACTGGATAAAATCCCTTTATGAACATACTGTTTCCAGTAAATGATATGATGCAAACCGTAGAAAATCACTTTGGAGAATGATCTAAAAGATTGTGTGCTCGTCATTCTTCTGGGAATTAGCAGAAGTATCTCACTATCTGTTAGTCGTTATTTCCCGTGGCGTCAGAGTTTCATGCCCGCCTAGCCGAAAGGACCTGAGCCTGTTGCCCCGCAACAAACAAAAAGAAAGGGAAATCCTAACCGTGCAATAAAAAACAACGGCAAGGATTAACAACGGCACGTATGTGCCTTTGTACCTGTTGCGGCAGTGGATTTGCTTCCAAGTTCCAACTGGAAGATACGGATTCGATCTCTGGACTAAATTATTTTGAGTGGCATGGTGAGTAATTTTCTAAATTAATATATCCTTTACAAAAATACCCCTTTTAATAAACAGTCAGATTTTGTCCATACTTGTATCCCTCGTCCCTAGCATAGTGTACCGTAAAGGAAGACAGATTTCCAACATTGTAAACAGAAGTGAGCTTACTAGTTTGTGTGGTTGATCCCTTCCTGCAGTAAAACCTGCAAAAACGATTCCTAACCTCTCAGAATTTGGACAAAGCAATACTGAAGGTTTTTCACAGAAAAATTTGCTTTTGAAGTATAACTTGAATAATTGAATTTAATGGAATAAAAAAAACAAAAACTAGATAGATAGGATTACCCACTACTACAAGGGAGTTTCTGCGTCGTGCTCGGGCAGTAGAATCCAGGTGGGCAGAAAATATCGTCAGTGCTAACCACGTCTGCCCAATTGTCAGCACCACCACAAGTATGATTCGGATTTCCAGCAGGTGGTTGATAATTGTAGCTGAAATTCATCTTCATTTTTAGCAAATGGCCTTGGATGTAAGAGAATAAGTGTATTAACGACGTCCAACTTACGGATCACAGATGCCTGTAGTTTTGTTCAAGCTAGACAGCGGGCAGTACGCTCCCAGAGGACAAGCTGCAGATAACAGCAACGATACAGCGATCAGTCATCACAGATTTCTTGAGAAGAAATAAAAGCCTATAAAAGCATGATAAGCAAAGTTTACTATTTCAGAATACATAATCATACCACAGTGGGAGTGCGAAATTGCAGAAAATTTCCATAGATTTCGAAAGGGAAATTTTCAAAATTTTTACTAATTTTGAACAATTTTTTTTGGCAAGTTCGAAAAATTTAAATTTCTTGGCCCATTGAATATCCTACTAGGACCCAACGGTAAACCCAAAATTTCAGGAATTTAGTTCCAAAATTGTAAGAATAAAGTGTAGAAATACAATTTGAGACAGATAGGGTATATAAGAAAAAAAAACACATCTCTAAACCTGAAATATCTGGGCAAAAAAAATTGTGAGAAACATCTAGCTAGCGATGCGAAATGGGAACTCACGTATCATGCAAGTGAGACCATGGGGGCAGAAGAAGCCAGGGCAGCAAGCTTGGCAATCAAGAGCTCTGAAAGGGATGCCCTTGGCATCCTGCAGGTTGATTTTCTGCTCCTTTCCAACGCTGCATGCCCATCCCGGCTCGCAGCCGTCAATCCACGACGATAGGTTGCAGTTCTTGTTGGGCCTGACATAATTAATCTCCCCGCTCTTCTCTCCAGCGTCGAGCAAACTGTTGAAGTAGAACTTCATCTCTGCTGCTGTGCAGACACGTTGCTGCAGGTCTCCTGCTCATTTATTCAGCATGATTCATGAAACATTTCACGATAAACGCCAAGGTGAAGTACTATTCCGTTGTGAATGCAGCATCAAATGATCCTCGAACGAAGGATAATTTGAAGCTGCCTTTTGGTTAAGCATGCATACCGTTGGTCTGCTTCATGCAATTGGTGAGGAAGGTGGTGTCCTTGGAGAAATTGAAGGCCGCATTCCACTCCTTGTCGCTGCAAATGCAAACAGAACAAGAACTGGGAAATTGAGAATCGAAAAGCGCTGCAGAGGACGGGAGTGAGGGATGATTAACGGGGTGACCGACGTGTCCTTGATGCAGTAGTCGAGCTTGTCGCCGATGGCCTTGGCGAAGGAGGAGGTGAGTGCCTTGAGGCGGTCGTTCATGACCCCGGCCACGATGGGACTCCCGGCGATGGTCTTCTCCCCTTTGTCCCCCGCCGTGCCCCCGACTCCATCGTTGTAGTCGCTGGCGATCTCCTGGAAGAAGAAGCGGGGGACTTCGTTGGTGCGCGCGGTTGCAGTGGCGGCGGTGGCGAGGAGCAGAAGCGCGGCGACGACCAACTGCACCGCCACAAAAGCCATGGTGACGATGGGATCGGTCTCCTGGAGGAACGGCGCTGGTCGGGCTAGGCGGGAGGCATGGGGGTGGTGGAGGGCGGAGGCGGTGGATGGAGAGGAGAAATAGGAGGGCAGAGAAAGCGGAGGGAAACGGTGGTGGGAGGGAAAAGCAAAGAAAACGAGACGAAACGAATGGTCGGGGGCTCGGGGCGGATGCGGCCTATTGTTCATGGCGTCAGACGGTCCTGATGTTTTATAGGACACGTGGACGGTAGGTTGTTTGCTTGGTTCTGTGGACTAGATGTATCCAGTAGACAGGGATGGAACTGAGATATGAATCGGTTCGGCCTGCTTATGGAACTTGGCTTCGCCTTCGTGTTCCAATTAACGTGCCCATATTTTTTTTCTAAAAAACCAAACGAGCCCATCAATGGCTTGCTGATGTTGAGGAGTGAGGAGGTTAAGTCTATTTGTCTCTCCAATTTAAAATTTGATAATTTTAATAAAAAAATTGGTCTCTAATAGGCCCCAACTGGTTGGCCAAACCCCTTCACTAAACGTAGATCTATAGTTGTCTCTTCTTCTCTCTCCTCCCCATACTCCAAATCAAGAAGAGGCGCAACACTCTCTCCTCTAATTAAGGCCTTTAGATCAAACAACATTGCATCCACCCTTGCACCGACATCTATCCCCTTCCTCATTGCCGACATCCACCCTTTTCCTTGCGTTAACATCCTTGCCCTTTCCTTTGCTTTTGCTCTTCTTCTCTGAAGGAGTGGCGAGGCAAACAAGTTCTTTGGTGCACGTGGCAAGGTGGACAGACAACGTCGCCAACCGCTCCATCCCTGGCTACATCCTAAGTTCCTCCACCAATGGCACCCACATCTCTGTCATTGTTGGCCTCCGCAAGAAGCTTTGACTCCATTGAGACCTTCTCCTCCTTACACATTGATGAGGACAACCTAGCCATCCGTAACCCAAGTGCATCGGTCATGCCGGCTGTGTCACTTACATCATCGGTTACGCCATAAGTTACATTAAATCCAACTAAGGTTACACTTCAAGAGATAAGTGCAACATCGGTTACACCAAGCAAAACCATGGATACACGCGCTCAAGCCTATGAAGGATCTGTTACACGCAGCCGTGCAAAGTTACTACAAGAAGAGATGCATACTTTCCTCTTAGTTACACCTTGATATTGATGAGAATTATATACTGTCTAAATCGTGTACTCCTATGTTACTTAGGTTTACACAAGAGGCTAATCGAGGACGCTGAGGGTTACATCAAGAACACCAAGGTAGCTGCTCCTAAGGAGAATGGGTTACGCACCAAGACCCAGTGTTACACAGCAACTGCTCTAACTTTTAAGGCAAAACTGTACCATCTCGGAAAGAGATGGGGGTAATAATATACATGGTTGAAAGTGCTTCAAGTCTAGTTTCCAACGCAATTGACGGCACATCATTTAGACTTTCGAGCTAGGAGTAATGGCCATTATCGTGAAGACTGCGCACAAGACCCCAAGTCGCGCGGGAATTAAAGACCATCTCGGGTGTGCTTCACCTGTTGGCCTTCCACCTTCCCAACGTGGAGATTTTAGTTCATACTTATCTTAGAGACTTGTTACTAGTATATATACCCCTATGTACTGCTGCAAAAGACAATTTTTGATCATTTTGAATGAACACATAACCCGTATGGTTTTGCAGCCGAGTTGCTAAGTGCCTTGCACACCTTTGTTCTTCCTAGACTTGTGAAGAGATCCCTCTGGGGTCTCCTACTTCGTGCTCTACGGTTTCCAGTATAGTTGCACCATTTTGTGTGGATTAGTCCCGGTTTATGGTTCTGCGGTCGTTCGGAGATCGAGTTGAAGTCTTCGCGGTTTCGATGCCTCTCTCCCTTTCGCTTGGTCGCATCCAACCTTGGTAGGTATAAAGTTAGTTATCCTCCACTGTTTGCAGCAAGTTATCTTATGATTTTCAACCTACTGTCATGAAGATTGGGCCACCTCGAGGAGGTTTCTATTGGTATCTTGCTGTTGATGATCTCCGACCCTTATCATGTGGTAATCAGAGCTATCGTTGTCATGATAGGTTTTATTATCATCTACTTATCTATCTTCGTTTAACATCTACTACTGCTTTTATCCATCATATATATTTGTTTCGCCATATCCTATAGTCCACTAAAAAGCCACAAAAAAATCGTATAGCCATTTCGTGGTACTATTACTTTCTGTTCGTTTCGTTCATCTTGTTGCTAGTCACCATCTTTGTTCTTCCACCATACTCCTGTTTAACTTTTATCCGCACCCCTCATATGTCATCGTGTGTTTGCTGAAAAAAAATCTAAAAAAAAGAGTGTGAAAAAAGTATAAAAAAAAAGAAGAATAAAAAAAAGAAAAAAAAAGCAAAGAGGGCTGTGTTGCGGATTGTGTAACTACAAATTTCATATCTGTACCTTCAAGTTTTGGTGCACTGACATCAGCATTTACACATCATTTGAATGGGTACGCCACTTTGTTACAGTACCATCCTTGAACAGCCACCTATAGCTCCATAAAAAGCCGTAAACCGGACCTCTCGTTTCGTAATCCTTTCGATTGCTTAATCATAGCTGTGTTACACCACTTTGAGCACATTCACGATCCTTAAGAATGAGCAAGAACTTGGGTAAGCAAGAGGTGGGATTGTTTGTTTCCATAAATTTACCTATTCCACTTTTTCTTGCAACTAGTCTAACATGGCAGGATCCAATTCGAGTATTCATGGTAGGAACCACGAAGATGAAGAACCCCCTGTTGCATGGACTGAGTTACGCCAAATGGCCAACTCGCTCTTGAAGGCGATGGATAGGATGTTCAACAAACATCTTCCTGCAGCGGGTGGTCGAGGTCCACAACATCAACATGAAGACAATCACCGTGAAGAATTTGGTGATGAAAATTCTGGTTTTGGTGCTGTATTTCATGGCCGCGATGGCAATGGTTGTGGTGGTCATGGTGGAGGGCGTCGTGCTGATTTTGATCAGCGCGGTGGTGGACGGCGTGCTAAATTTGATTATCAGCGTGGAGGAGGACGTGGACATGATCGTCGTGTACATTTTGATAATGAAGATGAAGTTCATGATGAGTATGAGGAGGGATTTGATGATAATGAAAATCCTTTTGGCCACCATGGGCATTTTGGACAGCCATATGAACATCGTCGTGGTACTAGGCATGATGGGGTCATCATGGTCATTGCAATAGAGATGATCCGAATAGCATTGCTCGTGTAAAGTTAAGTGTCCCAAAATTTTTAGGGAAAGAAAATGCTGATGCTTATCTTGAATGGGACGAGCAATATGATCAGATTTTTAGAGTGCATAATCTTTCTGATCAGAGGCATGTCAATCTTGCTTCTGTTGAGTTTTCAGGTTACACCCTCACATGGTGGAACCAAGTTCAAGAAAATCAACGTGTGTTGGGACGTGATTATATATCAACACATGGGCTGAGATGAAGAGAGTGATGAGAAGACACTTTGTGCCATCAAGCTATCAGCGTGACCTCCGTAATAGGTTATAAACATTGAGACAAGGATCAAAATCTGTTGATGACTACTTCAAGGAGATGGAGTTACTCTTGGTGAGACCTGGAATTAGAGAAGATGAAGAGTCAAAAATGGGAAGATTTTTGAATGGTCTCGATGAAGAAATTTTAGGTTTTGTTGAGATGTTTCCATATCATAATTTGCAAGACCTTGTTGATGCACCGAGAGGAAAATTCAACAAGAGGGACGAAGAAGGTCTTATGGGAGCCAATCAATTTCAGCCCCATGGCGTCGGCAGCAGCCGGTACCTCTATTGGTGGGGGAAGATCACAAGGAGTTGCTGCTAGGCCTTCTCTATTGGTGTTGCAAAGACAACAGTTTCTACTGCTTCTTCACCTGCAATTCAGCAAGAACAACGACGTCCTGCTGCAAGTACAGCAGCCCCTTCTGTTGCATCAGCTGCTGCTTCTTCTTCCCATACCCAAGGCATTGTTTGTCACAAGTGCCAAGGTCGAGGACATGTTGCTGCTCATTGTCCTAGTCGAAGGACCATGATTATGAATGAGCAAGGTGAATGGGAATCTGAAAGCGAACCTGAGGAAGAAGCTCCAATATATGATGAAGAAATTATGCAAGATGAAGTTGATGAAATTCAACCCGATGATGGAGACAATAATTGCTTCATTTCTCACTGAGTGCTTAGTGTTACTACTGTCCAAGAAGAGAATAATCAGCAGCACAATCTTTTTCACACCCGGGACATGATCAAGAACAAGTTGTGTCAAATCATTGTTGACAATGGCAGCTGCAATAATATTGCAAGTCAAGAATTAGTTGAAAGATTAGGACTGAAACAGCGGCACCACCCTTCTCTATACAAGATGCAATGGTTAAATGATTGTGGTGCGCTACGTGTAACAAATATTGTGACCGTTCCCTTCTCCATTAGGCGGTACAATGATCATGTGGAGTGTGATGTGGTTCTAATAGAAGCATACCAATTGCTATTAGGAAGACCTTGGTTGTATGACCGAGATGCTCAGATTTGCGGTTGCGCCAACAAGATTATTCTCATGTACAAAGGAGAGCGCATCACTTTGCTTCCTTTGTCACCGGAAGAGATTATGAGAGATGATCTGAAAACAAAACAGCGAGCGAGCGAGAACCACTTGCGAGTGACCGACAAACAAAACTCGCAAATAAAACTCGAGCCAAATAAAACTCTACAACTGCAAAGAACTGAGCCAAAGGGAAAAGAGGGTTTAGTGATGATGGCTAGGAAGGGGGATTTAAAAGAATTGAGTGAACCCAATACTATGTTCTATGTACTCATGTACAAGGACAATTTTCTTGTCACTAACGACTTACCCTCTACTTTGCCTAGTGCTGTTTTTGATGTGTTACAGAAATATGAAGATGTGTTTCCTGAGTAAGTACCACCAAAGAGAGGGATTGAACATCAAATCGATCTTGTTCCTGGTGCTCCACTTCCTAACCATGCACCATACCGCACCAATCCGGAGGAAACAAAAGAAATTCGGCGCCAAGTGCAAGAGCTCATCAACAAATGTTATGTAAAGGAAAGTGAATCTTGTGTTGTTCCTGTTCTTTTAGTTCCAAAAAAAGATGGCTCTTGGAGAATGTGTGTTGATTGCCGAGCCATTAATAACATCACCATAAGGTATAGACATCCTATACCTTGACTTGATGATATGCTTGATGAGCTTAGTGGTGCTATTATTTTCACCAAAATTGATTTGAGAAGTGGCTATCACCAAATCTGAATGAGAGAAGGAGATGAATGGAAAACATTCTTCAAAACCATGTTTGGGCTGTATGAATGGTTGGTAGTGCCATTTGGTTTGACCAATGCACCTAGCACCTTCATGAGATTGATGAATCATGTGCTTACAATTTTTATTGGCAAGTTTGTTGTTGTTTACTTTGATGATATCTTGATTTACAGCAAGTCTCTTTATGAACATGTTGAACATATAAAATGTTTGCTTGCTGTTTTGAGGAAGGAATGCTTGTATGCTAACCTTGCCAAGTGTACCTTTGGCACCAATAAGGTTGTGTTTCTTTGTTTTATTGTTTCAGCTCATGGCATGGAGGTGGATGAGGAGAAGATCAAAGCTGTTCATGAGTGGAAGCCTCCACAAAATGTGAGACAAGTACGAAGCTTCCTTGGACTTGTTGGCTTCTATCATCGGTTTGTGAAAGATTACAGTTCTATTGCTGCCCCAATCAACGAGTTGACAAAGGACATTTCATTCCAAAGGGGAGAAGCACAAGAAGGCATTTGAAGAGCTAAAAAAGAAGTTGACATCAGCCCCACTCCTTGCACTTCTAGATTTTGGTAAGACCTTTGAGATTGAATGAGATGCAAGTGGTGTAGGGATTGAAGGCGTGCTCATGCAAGAAGGAAGACCCATTGCATACTTCAGTGAAAAGCTAAGTGGTCCAACTCTGAATTATTCAGTTTATGATAAAGAACTTTATGCTCTTGTGAGGAGTTTGGAAACTTGGCAACACTATCTATTACCCAAAGAATTTGTGATACGTTTAGACCATAAATCTTTGAAACATTTAAAGGGCCAATTAAAACTAAACAAAAGACATGCTAAGTGGAGTGAATTCATTGAGTCTGTTCCTTATATTGTCAAATACAAGAAAGAAAGGAAAAATATTGTTACAGATGCTTTATCTAGACGTTATGCTTTGTTGTCCCAACTTGATGTTAAAATTCTTGGTTTAGAGAACATAAAAGATTTGTATGCTACTGATTCATTCTTTGCTGAACCATTTGCAAAATGTTGTGATGGCAAGGGATGGGAAAAGTTCCATTTACGTGTGGATTTTTGTTTCGAGCTAACAAACTTTGCATTTCAGATTGCTCTGTTCGCCTAATGCTTTTGCAGGAAGCTCATGTCGGAGGACTTATGGGCCACTTTGGTGTTAAGAAAACGGAGCAAGTGCTGGCTGATCATTTCTTTTAGCTAAAGATGAGGCGAGATGTGGAGAGACATGTTCTTCGCTGCATAACATGCCACAAAGCTAAGTCTCGCTTGAACCCTCATGGTTTATACACCCCTTTCCCTATTCCTAGTGTTCCATGGGAAGATATTTCTATGGACTTTGTTCTTGGTTTACCTCGAACAAAGAGGGGGAGGGATTCAATCTTTGTTGTGGTTGATCGTTTCAGCAAAATGGCACACTTTATTCCCTGTCATAAGAGTGACGATGCTTCACACATTGCTGAATTATTTTTTAGGGAAATTGTACGTCTACATAGAGTGCCATGTACCATTGTGTTTGATCATGACACTAAGTTTTTGAGCTACTTCTGGAAGACCTTGTGGTGAAAACTTGGAACAAGGTTGTTGTTCTCTACAACGTGTCATCCTTAAATTGATGGGCAAGCTGAAGTTGTGAACCGCACGCTATCAACTTTGTTGTGAGCTGTCCTAAAGAAGAATCTGAAATTATGGGAAGAAAGCTTGCCTCATGTGGAATTTGCATACAACAGGGCGGTACATTCAACCACAAAATTTTGTCCATTCGAGATTGTCTATGGTTTCAAACCTACTGCTCCCATAGATCTTTTGCCTTTGCCTATACAGGAACGTATGAACTTTGATGCAAGCAAGCGAGCTGAATTTGTAAAGAAACTTCATGATCGAGCAAGAGAAAACATAGAGAAGATGACCAAGCTGTATGAGCAGTGTGCAAACAAAGGGTGCAAGAAGATGTTGTTTGAACCAGGAGACTTGGTTTGGGTGCACCTACGCAAGGACCACTTTCCTGAACAACGCAAGAGTAAGTTGCAGCCCCAAGCCGATGGTCCTTTCAAAGTGCTTTGCAAGATCAATGATAATGCATATGAAATTGATCTTCCAAGTACTTATGGTGTGAGTACAAGTTTCAACATCATCGATCTATTTCCTTTCTTCAGATTGGAAGAGTCGAGGACGATTCCTTTTCAAGAGGGGGAGGATGATGAGGACATCCTAGCCATCTATAACCCGAGTGCATCGGTTATACTGGCTATGTCACTTACACCATTAGTTACGCCACAAGTTACATCAAGTCCAACTAAGGTTACACTTCAAGAGACAAGTGCAACACTGGTTACACCAAGCAAAGCCATGGATACACACACTCAAGCCTATGAAGGACCCGTTACATGCAGCCGTGCAAAGTTACTCCAACAAGAGGTGTATACTTTTCTCTCTCGGTTACACCTTGATATTGATAAGAATTATATGCTGCCTAAATCATGTACTCTTATGTTACTTAGGTTTACACAAGAGGCGACAATATCATGTTACATTGAGGACGTTGAGGGTTACGCCAAGAACACTAAGGTAGCTGCTCCCGAGGAGAATGGGTTACGCGCCAAGATCTAGTGTTACACAGTAACTACTCCAACTTCCAACGCAAAATTGTATCATCTTGGGAAGAGACGGGGATCATAATATATATGGTTAGAAAGTGCTTCAAGTCTAGTTTCCAACACAACTGACAACATATCATTTGGACTTCCGAGCTAGGAGTAATGGCCATTATCGTGAAGACTGCGCAGAAGACCCCGAGACGCGCAAGAATTAAAGACCATCTCGAAAATGCTTCACCTGTTGGCCTTCCACCTTCCCAACGTGGAGACTTCAGTTCATACTTATCTTAGAGACTTGTTACTAGTATAAATACCCCTATGTACTATTGCAAAAGATAATTTTTGATCATTTTGAATGAACACATAACCTATATGGTTTTGCAGCCGAGCTGCTGAGTGCCTTGCACACCCTTGTTCTTCCTGGACTTGTGAAGAGATTCATCTATGGTCCCCTGCTTCGTGCTCTATGGTTTCCAGTATGGCTGTATCGTTTTGTGTGGATTAGTCCCAGTTTGTGGTTCTACGGTTGTTCGGAGATCAAGTCGAAGTCTTCGTGGTTTTGGTGCCTCTCTCCCCGTCGATTGGTCACATCCAACCTTGGCAGGTATAAAGCTAGTTATCCTCCGTTGTTCATAGCAATTTATCTGGTGATTTCCATCCTACTATCGTAAAGATCGGACCACCCTGAGGAGGTTTCCATCAGTATCTTACTGTTGGTGATCTCTGACCCTTATCAATTTCTGTAGTGATTAATCGAACACCATAGCATTTAGCAACTGTTCAGGTTCTTATAAGGCATAAATCAACTAAACTGCAATAGATCAATGTGTATCAGTTTGTTTTGAAGGAATCAAAGCATCTGCGGGTAATTTAAAAGTCTTCACTTCATATTTTGGTCACTGCAGTACACAAATTACACAGCGGCAAGTGGGACAGTGCATGGAATAATTTGTAGTATTGCAGGCAAAATATCTAGACAAAGGTGGGACAGTAGCTATCAAGAAGATCCTTCACGACGGTGGCATAGCCAGAATTTTTTGTTGGGTAGTCTAAACTCCAAAGTCACAAGTCAATGTCACATATCAAATTTTTTAACACTACAAATTTAATAAAAATGCGATAAAAAATAAAAATAATATCATACAACATTGATAATCGACTAATTTAACAAGGTTCCAAATATTCAAATATTACAATAAAGATGATTCAAATACAAAAGATCTTACACATAAATAGAAGATTACAATGCCACTACCTAGACTTCACTCTACGCTTGCTCTTAGCCATGAAATTATTTATTATTTCTTCCTCACTAATTTTGGAGAAGATGTCTTGCTAAATATATCTGACTAAGTAATGATTCAATAGATCATCACATATACTATTTCTCAACTTGGTTTTTACTACACTCAATGCAGAAAATACTCTCTCAACACTTACAGATGCAACCAATAAGATCAATGCTAATTTAAGAAGCAAATATACCAAATCATAAAGAACAGGCTTGTTTATTTCAACAAGCCTAATAGATAGCTCACCAAGTGTCTTTAGGCCTTGAAATCTATCATCAATTTGGAATTCAAGTTTTCTCAAGTCCACGCTTAAAAAGTCCTTAGGATAAAACTTGGCAAGTCTAAGTACCTTTTGTGCATCATAAGAAGTAAATGAATTAGAGAGACTGTTGACATACAAGCAAACAAATCCATATTAACCTCATCAAACTAGTTGTCAAGCTCTTGACTAATTTTATCAGGTCTAAGTACCTTTTGTGCAATCTTCTTTGCTTTAGCTTCATGGTTCTAGAAGATCAGTGCAATATCCCCTTTTCTCTTCATATATACCCAAAAACCCAATAGGCAATAGCCCAATACAAATCCTACAGTAACAATTTAACAGTGAGGTATTGAGATTGAGCCATTCACTTTTCATAAATCATTTCAGCGGTTGCAATTTGAGTAACTCACATAGTCACCTCTGATTGGAACTTGGAAGTTTAGAACAAATAAGTAGGTAGTAGCCCATAGCCCAATAGCTGAGTAGGCCAGCAGGGAGGGCGCCAGTTGGTGCCTACGACAGCGGCCAAGGCAAGGTCGTAGGGTAGGGCACAGCAATGCAGGGTGGCGCTAGGGGCAGGGGCTAGGGCACCGCAAGGGCATAGGGTGGTGCGCCGACGCTAGGGGCAGTGTCAACGCTTAGGAAGCTACCAAGTCAGGATAGATGCAAGAGGGAGAGGCGATGCCACTGTATGTGTCTTGCGAGGGGACTAGAGGTTAGGAAGGGGCGCAACTACACTTTGCGCAAGCTGCCTGGGTGCTTGGCATGGCTAGCAACCCTAGGTCACCCTCTGTTGGCTTTTTTTGGCCGAGGGATCCTGGTAGGGCCAATTTCGTGGGTAGTGGGCCACTACTTCAGGATACTCTATACAAGAATCGCGAGTAACAAATGAATGAATTGTGTTTGGTAGACAAAATGTTTAGAGATAAGTGAGACAATAACTATTAAGAAGGTCTTTTAGGATACTCTATACAAGAATTGTGAGTTACAAATGAATGAATTGTGAGTTTACTGGCTTGAAGGAGAATTGAAGAGGTGAGCGCATCATGGATGTGGTCATCGGTGGGTCACTCTTAGAGGATCACCGCCACTGGGTCACGCACAAAGTTTGGATCTATGCAGCATGATCGAACGAGGAGTCTAGAGGGAAGGGTGCCATGAACAGGGACAACTGCCGGTTAGTTGGAGCAGCCGATTAGGATGGGGTGACAAGCAGCGCGGTGGATGAGGACATGGATTGGACGTGACATCTAAAGAGAGAGGGTGTAGCTATCATGGATAGCTTGTCATGCCTGGAAGTAAAATAGCGACAAGTGATAAGGAATAGAATTTGGCATGTGTACCTAGACTGGTTTGTGGCCAACGAGCAGTTGGTGTGTATATAAGCTCACCTGATCGGAAAGAGAAGACAATTCTAAATTCATGAATGAACTCTACCTCTCTCCTAAGTTCCCTATCTTCTTCCTTCCTACTTCTCTTCTCCTCATTCCGAACCCAAACTTTTTTTGATTCCTTGTGTGGGGGGATCGTTATAGTGGTATTTGAGCATGGCTGGGGCACAGTGAACTCTCATATTCTCTTGGTCTAGCTGGTAAAAATTTTTCTTGTTGTTTTAGTCGATGGCTCCCTTAAGGTGTGGTTGCCATCAATTTGATTTAGGGCTCCATTGGATTCAGAGGAGAGTTTGTTGTCCCTGGGATTTAGAACCCAAAAACCTTCTGTGTTTATTATACCAACCCCTGGATCCATATATTGATACACATGAATAAAGCCTAGATCTTCATTGCATAT
Source organism: Oryza coarctata (assembly GCA_030770085.1). Taxonomy (NCBI): domain Eukaryota; kingdom Viridiplantae; phylum Streptophyta; class Magnoliopsida; order Poales; family Poaceae; genus Oryza; species Oryza coarctata. The sequence continues at coordinate 7,192,585 of CM061483.1, read as the reverse complement.
ATTTGAACATGTTTTCAAAGGAATGACTATTACATGAAATGCAAAGGATTTACAAGGATTATGGCTAACATTCTATTATTCATAGAACTAAATCTAAAGCTATGTCTATATGTAAAGGTAATTCTATTATTTACAAACCCCAGCTTCTCCAAGAGTAAAGCCATAAGAATCAACTCTCAAAAAGATAAAAATTAGTAAGGGTGAGTACAACGACTACTATATCAGATAAATGATGAAATGATAATATAAGTATAGAGATAGGGTTACTTGTAGAAAGTTGATTTTATAGAAATATTGAACCTGGAATGTTTGAAATGCAATATAATTCAATAAAATCTTGATAAATAATTATATTTCTAGCCAAGAGACAATTGTGTGCCTTGGTACTCATATAACAACAAGCATGCCTATTCAAATATATCATACTACTCTTACCGTGGTAGATATACGGTTCACCCGCAATCAATGACACTGTATAAAAACCTTACACTAATCATGGTCTAGATTTTTGGTTTTCTAACAATAATGGTACCCGCTCCATGAGCATAAATCCCTATGCACCCTAAACGTCCGCTATCAACAGCATGAGAAGTTCTGACGTTCCAAAAATAAAAAAGGGGATAAGCATGATTGTATGACAACATGTCATATCAATCATGTTTTTCATAAAATCACCTTTGAACATTCAAAGGTATCACATAAATCAATTCATGAGAGAAATCAATATTTACTCCTCCCTAAGTAAATAGAATCACATTTACTCATTCCCGAGAAAATTTTCTATTGTCGTAGCCAGTAATTTCTACTTTACATAAAAATCAGAACCAGTATGCATATGTACCAATTTTACTAGATTGCCTAATTAGCTAGGTCTATACCAATTCGAGTATTGCAATCGTACAAGGATCATTCTTCACATATCCTTAGTATAAATCTTGCGTGGATTAAGATAACACTAGCCACCCAAAAATCCATTATTTCATGCATACTATTTCAACATAATTATATTATATTTTATGTATAATCTAAGCTAAGCATGTCTAAGCAAAGCTAGCATATATGCTTTTCTAAGTTCAAATTGTGCAAAATATTGGAAATTATGAAGGACTAATGAATAGAGTATTTAAAATATAGGAATAATATGATAAAAAAAGGGATAATAAATTGCCTTACTCCAACGGATAGAAAATTCACAATAGACAACCTGCTAGTCTTTGGAGATTCAAAATATAGAGATTATGAAACAACCAAATTTAATAAAATATATAATAAACAAGAAAATAACGAGAATCAGAGAGGCTAGAGTTTAGCTTACATAGCATAGCATTTAAGTTTGGTTATTTTCAAGCTAATGTCGATTTCGGGCAATACAAAGGCTAGTTACTAGCTTTTACTCTAGTTGGTGCTAAGGTTGAGCAATACAATGGCTAGAGGAATATGAGGTTTATGTTGGTTTAGCGGGACGAATGTGTTACTCCATTAATTATGGGCGATGGCAAAATAGCTGGTATCACACAGAGCTCAAGAATTAGTGTGCGGCATGCTATAGAGACTGAGGGAGTAGTGAAGCTATGATTACTATATTCATTGAGGCATAGAGGAGCAACACTTTAGCCTTAAAATTAGGTTAATTATGCTGAGCTTTATAGCCAACGGTTTGACGTCAGGGCCCATGGAACAGACAAACGTCCCCATAAAAGTCACAATGTTTCAACCAGTGGATTTTTAGTGGCTAAGGGTATTATGGATAAAAGGATAATATATGAAGAGCTAAATTAAAGTTTAAATTGAAAATGACCACATAAATTCAAATGATATTTAAATAAATAAAGGAAAATAAAATCATAAAATAGAAAAATGTAGACTTTGAATTTAGAAGAATTTAGATCCAAGTTTCAGCTTAATTGAATTTGGGATGGATGTGATATGAGCTTCTAAATATTGGGATTGGAATAAATATGGAAATTGAAAAATGGTACTGTGCATGGGGCCCACTTGTCAGCCACTCTTTCTTTTCTTTTTTCTTTTTATTTCCTTCTTCCTCTCGACTGGTCCCTCTCTGCTTCACTGTGCTGTGGCTAGGGTTAGCCCGCGCGGTGGCTGCGGTGGCTGGAGGGTGCTTCGGATTTGGAAAGAAGGTAGAGTATGTCTCCGGTGAGTTGTGGTTGGTAGTGGAATGGATGGAAATGCACGCACCAGGCGAGGAGATTGGGTGCGGCGGCAGGGGCATGGAGGTCAAGAAGGGAATCGGTACTCCGGTGGAGTTCAGATTAAATTGGTGGCTTGGGAAGTTCTAGGTGGATGGGACGAATCAATTTTAGCGCTTGGATGATTATGAGGATGCTAGCAAGGTGGTCGGCCATGGTGGCAGAAATGGCGGCCATGGAAGCTTGCTGCGAAATATCGGGTTAGAATTGAGGAGATTGGTTGTGGCTTGGGTTCTATTATGCAAGGAGATTCTGTAAAAGGAGTAGCTCACCGGGATATGGTCGGACGGAGAGATGGGCTACGCTCGGTCCTGGCCGCAAGAAACAGGGCAAGCCGATTCAGAGCAGATCTTGGTCGGGTACAGTAATGGCGCCGGTGGTGCATGGCTTCGGCAATTCTTCAGGGAGGCAGAATAAGATTTAGGGATCATGTTCTGAGAGAGCTTGATGAAGGATTAAGGATGGATAGGTCGGGTGGCACTTGTGCACAACCTGCTCGATCACTGCTTCGCCATGGCTTGGGGAAGATGAAGTGAAGCAGAGCTTCACAGTGGTGATGATGAAGTATGAGATGGATGATGGCAAGGTCAATTTATAGGATTGGGGATGTCGGTCGTTGATGACGGTGGCAAGGAGATGAACTCTATTTGAGTTCTGATGGCCGACGGCAAGACTGCAGGCATGAGCTTGCCTGTCCATTGGTGTACAAAGGTTAGAGCAGTGGAGGAGGAGGTTCTGTGGGTTCTAGCCTAGAGTTGCCGCTGCTTGCGGCGCGATACAATGGCGGCGGACTTGGCAGAACGAGCTTGTGACGCGCGGGGCGGCGCTGCCATGGGCAAGTGCGATGGCATGGCTTGGCCAATCGCAGCACGGCTGCGAGGTAGTGGAAAAGTCGGTCCTCGCCACAAGTTGGTGGGCATCTGGAAGCTGCGGCGGGCGCGGTCACGCGGGCGTGCAACGCACGGACGGCGCGCATGGCAGCGTGTCACGGCAAGAGCGGCGCCGTGGCGTGCTCTGTCTCACCTTGTGCGAGCATAGGCGGGTGCCTTGGCGTTCTCGGCCACAAGATTGGGCTTTGGGCTAGGTTTGGACTAGAGTTGCATTACGGTGGAAGAAGGCTGAGTTGTGCAGAAGTTTTGGGCTAGTTGGGTTGGGATTGGAATTTTGTCGAGTACTTGGTGATCATGAACAGTCTTCTTCTATTTTCAGATAATTTTCAAGAAATAAAATACGATAAAGTGAAGGGCTTTTGTGTAAACTTTTAGGGTAGGAGCAGGTTATGACATTGTAAGAATTTTGTGGAAATTATGTGGACTAGCAAAAGGATTTGAATTCAAACTAGATTTGAATTCGGAAGAAATTTGAATATGAAAGGGAATTTAGGATTTTGGTTTGAATTTGGGGAAAATAAGTTGGTGTCTGGTCATTGGAGTATAGCAATATTTCAGTGGGATATTTTGTGAAATGAAGGGAATTTATAATTAGTTTTGTGGTAATTAAAATTGAAAGGAATCTTCTTAGCACAAGATCAATCATTTTAATGTTCAAAATAACTTCTCTATACAGACAAGTATATAGAGATTTGAATTGGGACTAGATAAATTGGATGTTGGGATTTTTTCAGTATAGAACCAAGGATTTCAAGAGGAATGATATATTTTGGAAATTGGGATTCTTGACCAGAGTTGAGAATGGGTAAAAGGGGAGAATTTTAAATATATAATTCAAATCAACAAATACTAGAAGAGAATTTAGAAATTAAAGGGATAGGGGAAAATTCAAAATATAAAGGTTTTTAAAACAAGAAATATAAAGAAAGATCCAAAAGTAAATCCAAGAAAGAATCCCTTAAATTAATGTGGTAAATCTATTTAAAATAAAATTTTGAGATAAAAAGAAACGACTAGCATGACACAGTTTTTGAGAATATAAGAGTTAAATTTTTGAAATTTCTTGATGTTACAGAGTTCACCACAGCTCCCTTCAAGCTTAGTGCTCCACTCTCTCACCATCGAGTCTGATGGAGGTGAAGTTGATCAAGAAATTGGAGAATCTGATAACGCAGTTAGAGGCTATGTTTTTTGAAATTGGAGAAACAAGGGAACATCTGGATCGGGTAACTATGAAGGTGTATTTGGCATTGGATTATGTCGGCACGCTATAGCAGTAGCAAGTCGAGGTTGTGAGCAACTTGAATCGATCTGGAATGGCTGGTGCAGTTGAGGTTTCTATGGATCAAGTTGGGATTCTAGGGTTGCTATCTAAATCATCATTCTGCGGAATAGGTGAGTGCTAGAGAATTTTCTATTTATTCTGCACCACCACCACCATACGATACACTATATATGGGGATAATTGGGAAATCGACAAGACCAGTAGAGGAGGTGACTATGGATATGTGCACAAGCATAGTCCTCTTCCAAAAATAGATTATGTATGGGAGTATAAGGTATGGGTATATCAGCCCTAGGCTTCTAGGTCGGCCCATTATAGGGTGGACCGAGTAGGGGATAGCACCGCTGATAGGGGAATAACCTTAACTTATAATCAAGGAGAGATTGGATAGGAGATAATGAATAAAACCTCTACCCTAGATATCTTGGAGGGGATAGATAGAAGAGTATCTAGCCAAATTTGTTAGGTTGGATACCGTAGGATCTAGCTCCATACTTCTATATAAAGGAAGTTGTGATTATCATTAGGGGACTCATTCATGCACCGTGTTGTAATTCTAGCATAGGCGATTTAATCGACACAATAGGAGCATGACATTACCTCTAACCAAGGGCCTAAATCTGTAAAAAAATTCTCTTGTGTCACCATCATTTTCTAGGTCTTATACCCATAAGAGTATTCCCGATAGGGGAGCATTGAGATGAAACCATGAGAAGGCGATGGCATCCAATGGAGTCATCGGATTCCAGCACTTCAAGTTCCCACCTAGCACAGTCCTTCGATTTGGGTTTTTTGACTTTACCGCCAATGAGGAGGGCAATCTCTGTCGACTTGCACACCACTTGGTGGTCACCGTCAGCAACACTTCTCCTCCTTGTTCGACTCCAAGATAGTCAAAGGGAAGATCACATCTCGATCTTCACTCACGAGAAGCTGGGGGCTTCTCCACCAATTCCTCCATTGCTTAGCAACATGGCAACCATGTTCCATCGCTACCCGATCCAATCTTGTAGACCATAGCTCGGACACAACCCTGCACCAGTTGAGATTGAGTCCCACTGTGTTGGGTTTTTCAACAAGACAATTCGCTTCTCTGAGTCAGAGAGTAGTGCCTTCAGCACCGGGAGCACTTCCTTGGCCTAAGAGGTCTTCACTATCATTAAGACAATGGAGCAACATGAGCTAGAAGATGAGAAAAAGGTGAAAAAGGAGTGCCTCTAACGTGAGGAGCTCAATAGACAAAGGCAGGAGTTGCATGAGTGAGGTCGTATAGCCCAAGAAGAAATCCTATAAGTTTGAGTCAATGACCACAACATTTTTACCACAATGCAAGCACAATGTTGTCATAGCTAAAGCACTCCTTGACTCCGTCAAGGTGTTGTTGCCCATAGACCACGAGGCGGCACCCACTGTGGCACAAATAAAGGCCATGATGGAGGCAGACACCATCCAACACTACAAGCTTGTGCCCACTCGTCATGTGAAAATTGGTCCACCGTGTTCATCGGTAGAGGTCCGATGCGATGCACCTAAAGGCCTGAAAGATCTCCTTAGCTCTAGTGTAGGTCCTAAACTTGAGGTTCACGGGCGTGCCAATCAATTTGACCCTTTAATTGATAAGGAGATAAAAATGATTAGGCCAACGAGCCAATCAATTGATAGACCGATACGGACTCTTGCTATCGACTGGTTGCCGATAGGGGCTCTAGCACTTATGCATTAGCTAGAAATCCGATGATGGTATAGACAAATAATGAGAAATAAAATAAAAGACACAACAGATATAGAGCTAATGATGCTCTAAATAAAATAGACGGTAAGCAGTAAAGAGTGAAGTCTGGTTTTACAATAACCATACCGTTAGAGCAAGCCTTAATAGATTGGACTAAACCAAGACAATATAAGGTCGAAACTAACGGTACTAAAATGGCAGAAACTAGATTGGTCATGCTAACAGTATAAACGAACCAATCGACCAATAGGCCGATACGGACTCCTGCTATCGGCTATGAGTCTGATATAAGCATATAAATAAACTCATTGACTAGCTACGATATAAACAGATAAACTCATCAGCTAGCTGAGCCGATGTAATGAACGAAACATGTTAGATCATGATGCTAGCCTTATTAAATACAACCTTGATAGATTGGATCTAACTGAGACAGTATAAGGCTGGATCTAATAAAATTAGATCGATTGCTAGCAGATTAACCGTGGACAGTCTATGTATATCGTCTAAAATGCCAAAATGTTTGGTGTGAAGATCAGTGTAAAGATAACTCATTAGCTGCCTACTCTAATGAAACATCGTGTAAAGACCCATAGACTTAAGACTTAATCTACTATTAGTAATCTAGAAAGTCGAACATAACCGATGCAACACGAGACTAATAACGGTAAATCAAGCTTGATAAGCCGATAGATCCCATGCGAATGTGATGTGATATATCCGGTCGGACTAAGAGGTCAAATTCAACCGATGCAGCCTTAGACAGAGAGCATATACCAGGATAATGGCTAGATTTACCCCTTCATTGAAGATCGGACCTAACCAATGCAACCCTGCATCGAGAGCCACAACCCACTAGCAAAACCTGGATAAATTATGGTGGCAATGGGCAGAAATTGTATTGATCAGTGGAGATGATTTACAAGGCCCTAGGGTGTTTACATTTATATCTTATGATTACATAAGTCTGAAATGGTTATAAACAACTATCGAATATTATTTCCTAAACAGAAAAGGAAACTAACTCTAAGAAAATAACAAAATCAACTACTCCTACCATATTAGAAGAGATATCTTATAGATACAAAACCACTCTACCGTGGTTTCCACGTTTCCTTTCTATATTTGATCTTATCTGGATAATCTTTCATCTTCGACTGAACCAAATCATCTTCATCTATCTGATCGGCTCTTTTCCTATATCAATTGGTCTCTTTCCATAAGTCGATTGACTTCTCTATCTATCAATCGGCCTCTTTCCATAAGTTGATCGGCTTTCCAATCCTTAACCGAATTTCTTTGTGCGCTTACCAAATTTTGGTGTTAACACCCGCTGAGAAGGCCATTGCTATCTCTAACTCCAAGTGTCTTTCTCAATGATTACAACAACCATCCTGATGTCCATCTCAAGCTAGTAGCTCGTGGTTGATTGTTCCAAGTAAAGGAGCAGTGAGATCTAGGAACCAACATCGTCACGCCCATGACTTGCACAATGATCTCAATGCCATGTGGCACAAGCACGAAGAGGACCACCGAAGACATGTGGAAGATGATCAATAATGCTTTGGCTACCACCATGATGACCTTCGCAATGATCACGCAATAGGCATCATCATGACTATTGGTAGGAGTGGCCCATGCCTTACCCATGACATCATGAAGGAAAGGGAGTGCACACCTTCACCATTAACCTCTAGCAGGTCAACTAGCCTACTAATTCCAAGCCGATGGGTATTAAGAAGTACGCGAACAAGATGGACCCTAGATCCTGGTTGACTGTCTACGTGCTCGCCATTTGGATAGTCGGGGATGACCACAAGGCCTTAGCTAACTACTTACTAGTCATGTTGTCGGCAACCACTCAGTCATGGCTCACAAGCCAACCCGAGAGGTCGATCAATTCCTGAGCAGAGCTCTGCGTTTAGTTTATCACTAACTTCTAGGGCACTTACCTAGGATAGGAGACCCCATGGGACTTGTAACAAATTCATCATACAAAGAAATAATTTTTTCGAGACTACATCCGTTGCTTCTTAGAGAAAAGAAACTCCATTCCAAAGGCAAATGACAAGGTGGACATGGCAGCCTTTTACAGGGGCATTAGGAAAAAGGACATCAACAAGAAATGATCCCATAAGGAGCTAAATTTCCTTCAAGGCTATGTTTGCCATGCTCAACAGGTATGCCTCGTCCACTGATGCTATAGCAGTGCATAATGAAGATGGTACACACCCTAAGAAGGAGTAGGCCGATTCCTTCAAGAATAAAGTCATCAAGCGCAAAGGGGAGTAGATTGTCACCATTGCCGAACGCGATGATCTCGGCCGCCCATGACCACCACGCACTGACGACTACAATGAGATGATGAAGGCATCCTACCTCAATCACTCTAAGGACAAGCATGGGGCCAAGGACTCTTAATCCTCAAGCGCTTCACCTAAGAGATAATGAGCAAGGATAGTGGCCCTAGTACCAAGACGCCCAACAAGGACAAGCTCGATGGCATCGTCCCATTCTAGAAACACCATGCTGAGCTCAACCACATCGTTGTGGGCCTCGACATGTACAAGTCCAAGAGTAAGCAAAAGCTGACCACTCAGAAGATCAACGCTGTCACCCTAACACCCCGTGATAATTGTGGTGGTCTGAGGTTTAGATCACCTTTGATCGCTTTGACAACTTGGACCAGTTTCCACAACCCAACTACTATCCACTCATCTTGGACATAGTTGTCTAGGGTGTCAAGCATAGAAGGGTGCTTATTGATGGCGGTAGCGCCCCTCAACATTTATGACGAGGACACGACTTCTTTGCTACCAACCACGTCCTCTACTACAACCACACATCCATAAATGATGTGAGGATTGATGACTCAAGCTCGTGCATGTGAACTAAACTATGTCATGCCTCTAAGGAATGAGGTTCCAAAAGATGGCAACCAATAAATAGTTGTTGCATCACCTTTCCTTAGGGCTGGAGTTATGTAATAAGTCTAGTTTAGACAAATTAGGAAAGGATAAGAGGAGATTTTGCCCTGCCATTATTGCTGGCCAAAATCCCCTCCCTCTCTCTATTTAGACTAGGTCGAGACCCTTTTTTTGGGCGGGTTTTGCTTTGCTCTTGTTTAGCCATTGTGCAAACATATATGTTCTTTAGTTGTGAACCCCAATAAGACAACCACCTATAAGACAACCATTGTGAACCCTAATTTAAGAGTTTCTTTTGCCTATATCTTGTTCTTGCTTGTTCTTCCATGGCATGTAGGAAATGAACTTTGTGTTCAGATTGATCATGGTTCGCAGCAAGCTCAATAACCATTTGGAGTTGGTTCAGCATTGCTAAGGCATGCACAATTTGTTTGGTTGTAGTCGAATCGCAAGAGTCACCTCCTTCCCAATCACTCTCACCAAAAGATTGGGCACTCTATCACTATCAATATAGTTTTCCATGACTTCTCAAGACATGAAGTTGCCCCAATCAGACCTACACCAAAGTAAATCTCCCTTCTATGGGGTGATTCCTGAGCTGCCCTTAACATCCCTCTGGTAGATCACTCTGCCTATTACTTTCAGTACTCAAGAACATTTGCTTCAAGGTTGCCAACTTCGAGATGACGTATCACACCATCTTTGAGAGATTGGCAATGGCCAAGTTCATGTCCATGCCCTACTATTCCTACGCCATCATGAAGATGGTGGGGATTATGATGAGGACATCAACCCCTACAACGGAACCAGCACCGACATCACTCCCCACTACCCCAAATTCAGAAACGTTTCAAGGTCCAATAATACGAGCCCATGCACGTGACCTGAATTATGTGATCCTTTTAAGGAATGAAGGAGAAGATTCTGTCCAGGAATGACAACCATTAAGGATTGCGCCATCTATGAAAGCCAATAAAGGGTGCTGCACCACCTATCTTTTGGAAAGATTGTTTCCATGTAATACATAGGTAATTTAGGAAAGGTTAGGTGGGGATTTCAGCCACCCATTCATGCTGGACAAAATTCCCTCCCCACCTTTCTCCTATTTAGTCCTGCTCATGCCCCATTTGTTTGGCGGGTTTTCTTTGATAAGTTTAGCCATTTGCGCAAACATTCTATACTGCAGTTGTGCTCAACGGCCACCTGTGGATAGCCATTGTGAACCCCAACTTGTGAGTGATTGATATTCAGTTTTGCCTACTTCTTGTTCTTGCTCGTTTCTTCGATTGCTTGCAGGAACAGAACCTCGTGTTTAGGTTGATCTTGCCATCCAGCAAGGTCAATAACCGATTGGAGTTGATTCAGTGATTGCTAAGGCGCCGTGACCTATTCGTTCATAGTCGGATCGCGAGAGTCACCTCCTCCACAAATCAAATTTATCTGTCTCACTGAAAGATCGGGCACTTCAGCCTTATCGATTAGTAGTCTCTTGTTTAAGACAAGCAAATCTACAAGTTGGCACCCTTTCCCAACTAGAGATATGTAAGAAAGCCACTGCTCATAATGAATTGCCACTAGCTAGGAACAAGTAGCCACAAAAGATCTTGCTTGACCCAGCCAACCCTCCCAAGATAGCACATATTGAGTCCTATCTTGACCCTAAATAGGAACACGCGCTCATTACCTTCCTCTAAGACCAACAAGGATATTTTTGTCTAGAAACCCTCTAACATGCCTAGAGTCACAAGGGAGGTTATCAAGCTCACTCTAAACATTAGGGCGGATGCAAAGCCCATCAAGCAACGACTCCGCTGCTTTGCCTAAGACCGAAGGAAGGCCATTAGGGAGGAAATCACTAGATTTTAGCCACTGGATTCATTTATGAAGTGTATCACCCGAATTGACTCGCCAACTTGATGCTTGATAGAAAAAGAAATAAAAAGTGGTGAATGTGTGTTGATTATACCAACTTGAACATGGCCTACACTAAAGACCCATTTGGGTTACCCCACATCGATCAAGTAGTGGACTCTATCACTGGGTGTGAACTACTATGCATCTTAGATGCCTACTTCACGTTAGATTGTACTCAAGAAAGAGGACTACCTAAAGACCTCATTCATCACGCCATTTAGAGCATATTGTTACACCACCATGTTGTTTGATCTTGCTCACCGCCAAAAAATCCAGCAACTGGGGAGGGACGGCGGCTCGGTCACGTGAAGGCCTGGGAGGTCTGCTTGTCTCCAGAACAGGTCCTTAGGTCTCGAGGTTCGCGAGCGTGCCAGTCAATTTGACCCTGCAATTGACAAGGAGGTGAGACGAGCGGGTCCGATACAGACGCTCGCTATCGGCTAGCTGCCGATAGGTTTGGGATGCTGTTTGATCGGCTGGGGAGCCGATGTGGACAAGTGTCAACGAGCGGTCGACCGTAGAGCCGATGGAGGAACCAGGGCGTGCTCAGAGGATATCGAGGCGCACGGGATCCCTCCGGACAACCGAACAGTGATCCATCGGCTGGAAAAACCAATGAAAGCGGATGCGGCCTAGGCGATGATTAGTGCAAGAAGGCACGGGCTGCAAAGCCGATGCCGCTCCGGATATGACAACAAGAGACCCGTCGCCCGCCGTGGCAGCGCCATCAACACCGAACCTCGAAGATCAGACCTAACCGAGACAGTACGAGGCCGGGGCCAGCAGCGATGATACGGAGGACGTCGGATCGGCTATGCCGTAGCAAGGATAGGAACGAACCCATCGGCTAGCTGAGCCGATGAGGGGACGCCTCTCTGAAGGCGGGTGCGTATCGGCTGGATGTCCGATACGTTTGGCGTTACGCGTCGTGGGACTCCTCTAAAGGCTGATGCGTATCGACTGATGGGCCGATGCGCTGGGTGTGAGGCACAGAGCATGGATAACTCATCGGCTAGCACTCCGATGATACGCCGTGCAGGAGACTATAAGCCTGAAGCTCGATCTAACATCGGCAGCCCCGTAGGTCGGACCTAACCGATGCAGCATGAGACCGACGACGGCAGAGGGAGCTTAACGGGCCGATAGGTCCAGCACGGACGTGATGCAATACATTCGATCAGCCTAAGAGATCGGACCTAACCGATGCAGCCTTAGACAGAGCAGGACATATCGGGATGGTGGCAGGACTTACCCCTTCGCCGGAGATCGGACTTAACCGATGCAGCCCTGCGTCGAGAGCCAGAACCCGCCGGTAGAACCTAGATGAACTAGGGTGGCGATGCGCCGAGTTTGAATATGATCGAGAGATATTTTACATGTTTCCAGGGGGTCTATATTTACACCCTGGATTTATAGACAGAGTCCGACGCGTCTACGACCACCGGACATTATTTCCTAGTAAGAACAAAGGAAAATATTCCTAAAGAAGTTAACTAACTAGCTAGACCTCCCTAATTGAGTATGGTTATAATTTACAAAAATAAGCACCCTGCTGTGGAGTCCACGGCTCCTCCGCAAACCCGGTTTCATCTGAATAATCTTCCAATTTGTAACCGAGTCTTCCTTTGCTGCAACCTGATCGGCTTCTTCACTGTAGCTATCGGACCTTCTTTAAGTCAAGCCGATTCTTCTCCTTCCTTCCCTCGGGCTTCTCGGACCTGATCCCGATTGGACAATCCCCTGTCTTCAAGCCGATCCAATCTTCTACTAATCTGATCGGCTTTTCTACAGTTCTCCATCGGCTTTGTCACAGTATCTCCATCGGCCGATGGTTGCATCAAACCCTCCAACAGACCTCTCAGCCGATTGGCTTTAGCCCCATCGGATCTCCCAACCGATTGACTTTAGCGCCATCGGATCTGCCAGATTTTGGCGTTAACACATGCCCCCCAATTTCGGAGTTTGCCAACAGACTACGAAATTCCGAGCCGTTAGAAACCTCCGCAAACCAGGATGACCCGTTAAAACCCCATTAATTGGCTCAGATCTCAGCCTAGGTCATTCCGCCTCTATAAAATATATCCCCTCCTCAGCCTTCTTCCACACACTTCTTCTCATCAAAAACCCCAAACCCCGACGAGCTCCACAGGCATCCGTAAATTTCTGCGAATCTCGACGGGCTCAGAAGACTGAAGACGAGCTCTCGCAGATTTCTTCATCTGCCGCTACTCCTTCATTTGCGCAATGGCTTCCACACACATAATCCCTGAGGTAACCATTATCTACTCTTTCATCCTATGTTTTGCACGATTCTTTCCCATCCTGATTTCTCATCAGTAGTTGGGTTCTGATTTCTATAGGATCTTAAGAGTCAGATCACTATTCCAATCTCTGACTGCCCCGGTCACTTCTTTCTTGGCCCTATGGGTAACGAGGATCCGACTGATTTCATCAACTCCAAAACAGAAAGGATCCCGTTCAAGAACTCATCCATGGCCATCACCGATTGGGCTCACAGCTTCAGATCCTGGCCTAGCAAACTCCCTGAATGGAGGAACTGGTACCTTTTTGCCTCCAAAAAGACTTTATGGGGGGATCTGGAAATAGACCATTGTATTAACCTTTCCTTAGCCAATATGGAAAGGAACGAACCTCTGCTTGCATCGGCTTCTTACTTCTAGTCGGACATCTTGAATGCCTTCATGTTCGGACATGGGCCGATGACTCCCACCTTGATGGATGTTACTATGTTGACCTGCCTCAACACCACCTACTACATGAACCTTTTCAGCCTCAGATTCAAACCTAAGCATCGACTAAACACCAAGAATGTCAGAGGTTGGACTAAGTACATTTCCTTGCATAACAAATCCTCCGGCCCAGTCGATGGACGTGAACATGTAGCGTTCTTGAATCTTTGGATGGAACGATTCTTCTTTGGTGGTTCTACTCTCGGTCCAACAATGAGCATGCAATGTTTGGTAGAGCTCCTGGCCGATCACCGCCAAATTCCCCTGGGGCATTATCTTCTCGGAGCAACTTATCATCTGCTCCATCAAGTTGCGACCAAGCTGTTAACAGGCCATCCAGTCGGACATATTGGCGCACCCTAGTGGTTTATACAACTTTGGTTGAACGTCTACACCTCCAAAGTCATTGCCAGGCCTCCTTTCTCTTCCATGACGTTCCCGACTGATTACCCAGAAGAAAACGAGGCCAACCGACGTCAATGCATTTCGCTGGGTGAAGCTTCATCGGCTCTTCCTAGAAGCAAAATGACCCCCCTCGGACTCAGCCGATGGTTTAAGTGTTTCTACTATGGCTTTACCAAAGAGGTCACCATCTGGTTCGCGTACGAGGATGACTCGTCCTTTGAAATGCCTTCTAGGTTTCATCCGATGAATGCCTTAGCTAATGAAGAATCGAAGACCATGTTTTTATCCTCCATAACTCCTTGTCTTCTGCCAATCAGATTTTCAATGGGCTAATCCCAACATCCATCATACGAGTTCTACCATCCTTCGGTTAGTGCTCGTCAGTTGGGCTTCGGCCAACTCCCCATCGGCTTGTTCTTCATCGGCAAGCTCCAAGCGCGCGGAGAAGTGAAAAGCGGCTTGGAGTATGACCGACTTAGTTCGATGACATAGAACTTATCCTTAGGGACTATCTCCACCTTCGAGCCCTGCATATCCAATACCAAAATCTTCGCTCGATGGTGGTCAGAATGGGGAAGGCACTTGTATAGTCTATCGGCTGAACATTATTGCCTTTGCCTCAATCCTGACTACGTGGAATCCGATGAAGAGGTAATCCTTCTCTCACTATCATGTCTTCATCGTATTGAATTTCAACCGTATCTTGATTCCCGTGATTCCACAGGCTGGCGACAATGACGCACCTTCGACCAGTGCAAGTGGTTGGCCGATTATCTATCAACCTCCATCGGCCAGATCCCTCCTTGGGCAAAGCGGTCCACCTCCATCGGCTCTCCTCCGAGTGTCGCAGGTGTCAGGGTCAAAGCGCAAGAAACCGTCTGCTCGATCGGTTTCTAAGAGACGGAAACCCGATGCCGATGTTGTCATCGTTGCATCGGCTTCGTGAAGCCCTTCTCCTGCGGCAATTCTAACTCCTCCCGCATCTCCGCTGGTAGGTGTCAGCGTCAATTCTCTGTGGCCTTTGTTTTATCCTGACACCTTCGCTTTGCAGCCTGAACCATCGGCTCCTGAGGTCCAAACGTCGGACCCTATTACTGGGGCTGAGCCGATGGTATCCTCTGAAGTTTTAGCATCTACTCACACCGCCCCACATCAAGCTGATACCCGCACAAGAACTACTCCCACTGTATTTTACATGTTTCTAGGGGGTCTATATTTACACTCTGGATTTACAGACAGAGTCCGACGCGTCTACGACCACCGGACATTATTTCCTAGTAAGAACAAAGGAAAATATTCCTAAAGGAGTTAACTAACCAGCTAGACCTCCCTAATTGAGTAGGGTTATAATTTACAAAAATAAGCACCCTGCCGTGGAGTCCACGGCTCCTCCGCAAACCCGGTTTCATCTGAATAATCTTCCAATTTGTAACTGAGTCTTCTTTTGCTGCAACCTAATCGGCTTCTCCACTGTAGTTATTGGACCTTCTTTAAGTCAAGCCGATCCTTCTCCTTTCTTCCCTCAAGCTTCTCGGACCTGATCCCGATTGGACAATCCCCTGTCTTCAAGCCGATCCAATCTTCTACTAATCTGATCGGCTTTTCTACAGTTCTCCATCGGCTTTGTCTCAGTATCTCCATCGGCCGATGGCTGCATCAAACCCTCCAACGGACCTCTCAGCCGATCGGCTTAAGCCCATCGGATCTCCCAGCCGATCGGCTTTAGCGCCATCAGATCCGCTAGATTTTGACGTTAATAGATCTAAAGAATGTATGGGCTACTTATCAATGTGTCATGCAACATTCTCTCCATAATCAATTAGGCTAAACATTGAAGCATATATGGACAATATGATGGTCAAGTCCCATGTGAAGGAAGACCTCATCGCTGACTTGACAGAGACCTTTGATAATCTATGAGCATTCAAAAAGAAGCTAAATTTATAGAAGTGTGTTTTTGGGGTGCAATCTAGCAAGTTAATTGGGTTCATCGTTTCTCAATGAGGCATTCTGGCGAACTTGTAGAAACTCATAGGGTGCATGAAAACTCTTAGCCACTTCATGTCTAGATTGGATGAATGTGGCATGCCCTTTTTCAAGCAATTAAAGAAGGCAGATCAATTTAGTTGAATGACAGGGGCCCAACAAGCCTTTGACAACCTCAAGAATTTCTTAACCACCTCACCTATACTCATATCCTCTTTGCTAGAAATGCCATTTCTATTATACATTGTGGCAACAACCCAGGTTGTTAGCACGGCCTTGGTAGTCGAGAGGGAAGAGGAGGGACACCTACAAAAAGTGCAATGGCTGGTCTACATCATCAACAAAGTCTTTGGGGAGTCCAAAGCTTGATATCCTCATATTTAGAAGTTGTTGTATGCCGTATTTATTTCATTACTTCTAGTTACACCTCATCATTGTGGTGACATCTTACTCTCTCCAAGAAGTTCTATACAACAAGAAGGCTACTAGCAGGATCGCAAAATAGACACTTGAGTTGATGGCATTCAAGATAGCATTCTATTCCCACACAGTGGTCCTAGTCACAAGCCCTCGCTGACTTCATCACCAAGTGGACAAAAATCAAAAAGAGTCCCTTACCCATGAACTCACGTACCAAACTATGTACTTTGATGGCTCACTAATGCGGATAGGCATGGTGGCTAGTGTTTTTCTCATTTCCCCAAAAGGCGAAAAGTTCAAGTACGTCATTCAACTATATTTTCTAGCATCAAACAATGCAACTAAGTACAAGGCTCTCATACACATGCTCTATGCAGCCATCTTACTTGAAATCCGATGTATGGTGGTTCATAGGGACTTGTAACTAGTTGTCAATCAAGTAATGAGAGATTGTGGCTTCCTAGAGGACATCATGACCGCTTATTGCTAGTAAGTACACAAGTTGGATGGCAGATTTGATGAACTAGAGTTGACTCATGTCATGCAAGACAACAACAAAGATGTAGACTAATTAACTAGATTGGGTACTCAGCGCGAGCAAGTACATCTAGTGGTCTTTCTTGAAGTCCTTCATCACACGTCCATCTCTAGGACCAAACCCTTGGGTGGCACCGCTAATGCTAGCCTGAGTGCTTTAGGGGCCATGACGGGACTATGTCCAGATTCGTAATTAGAATATTTTTTACCGAGGGTGTATGCATGGTCCATTGTCCCCTATTTTGATTTTTGGTTACATTTTTGCTGCTACTACTATGATGGTGAAAGATGTGTGGTACATCTTCTTCTTCTATTGTTCTGTTGCTTCTCTACATTGGTGTGGTTATGCTGAAATAGGTTTCTTTTCCTTGAGCTAAGGTACCTGCTTCTCTTGGAGGTGGAGCCCCTGCTCCACCTGACACCTAGTGGTCTTGTTCTCTTCTAGCTCATGTTCTCTTCCTCTCTTTTGTTTCTTTGGTTATATCAGTGTTTGGAAATAGCTGACCGAGGGAAACTTTTGTTGCGGTAAATTTTGGGTGGTTTTGTTACTATGAATCGGTGGCTCCTAGGTGACCACCTAATTGAAAAACTGCTGGCAGCACTAGAGCTTGACAGCTCACTTTTGCATGCCAGGTGGAAATTTCTGAGGGTTTTATTGATTTGCAGAAAAATGGAAGTTTTGGTAAATTTTGAGATATTTGACACCTTTTCACTCTAGTTCCTTATGTTTTGAAAATTGGGAGGTTACTCTGAGTTGAAGGACTGATTTGTAATTGCCCCAAAAACTTAGGGGTTCTGGAAAATGGATGTCTTTGGAAAATCTTGTATAAATGGTTCATGTTACTAATTTTGTACCCCTAGGTTGCCAAGTTTGTGGCATGAATTAACTAACAAGACTACTGCTTAAAGTTTAACTTTTTTTTAAACATCTAAAGTTATTTGGTATGATCAAAGACCAAACCAACATTTTAAATTAATGCCTATCCTTTATAATTATAGATGAATAATGTATGGCATGTGATTGATACATAAAACAACATTGTACTATAAGTAAAAGATTTACTTATGTGTCTAATTGTGTTTTTCATTGTGATGTTGTGCATACGAGTCAATCTGCTAATACGAAAATCCAAACCAATAGAGTGGCATGACTAGTCGTTCAGCTCAACACCACGAGCTTACTAGTCGTTCAGCTCAACACCACGAGCTTACTAGAACAAGGTTGCCAACATCGCGAGGAATCAATAGAAAAATTAGGATCAATACATTGCCACTAACATATAGGCCCCATTATCAGTTGACCATGAACTACAACGGAGGATCCCATTACCAGCTGACCATCCGTGACCTCCATCCATTTTTGATTCTAGAGTGAGGCGGACCATGCCATTGTGCCATGAATGCCATCACCATGGAGAGACTGAGATAGACGACATGACTTTGACTCGGCCTTAGAGCATCTTCAACATAGTTGCTATTTTCTCTCCAAATACTCATTTGGTCAGATTACTAAAAATTTGAAGAATCAAAATTATCTTTTACTCTAACGGTCTCTCCATTTACACCCTCCAATTTGACAATAGGTCCCACGCATTAATCTCTCCCTCCCCATCTTTCCTGTTTTCCTATTTTCTTCTCATTAACATGTATTGCGAAGGTAACGAAGGAGATGCTTGGCCAATGCTTGGAAGGTGTTGGCAGTGGCGAGGTGGCAGCCGAGGGATGGCAACGGTGGAAACTGAGGGGTGTCATGGTGGTGACCGAAAGAGAGACCTCGGCTAGTGACGGGTCATGATGGGAGAGAGCTCGGCTGGTGGTGGGCTGCTTGGTGGGAGAGAGCTCAGCTGGTTGCAGGCTTGTGGTGAGCAGAGGATGAAGGCCGAGCTCGCTTCGCCTCATCACGCCATTAGAGAAGAATATGTGGGTGTGTGAAGGGTCAGAGATCACCAATAGCAAGATACCGATGGAAATCTCCTCGAGGTGGCCTGATCTTCATAACAGTAGGTTGAAAATCACAAGATAACTTACTATGAATAGCAGAGGATAACTAGCTTTATACTTGCCAAGGTTGGATGCGACCAAGCGACAGGGAGAGAGGCACCGAAACCACGAAGACTTCGACTCAATCTCCGAATGACCGCAGAACCACAAACCGGGACTAATCCACACAAAACGGTGCAGCCGTACTGGAAACCGTAGAGCACAAAGTAGGGGACCCTAGAGGGATCTCTTCACAATTCCAAGAAGAACAAGGAAGAACAAGGGTGTGCAAGGCACTCGGCAGCTCGACTGCAAAACCATACAGGTTATGTGTTCATTCAAAATGATCAAAAATTGTTTTTTACAGCAGTACATAGGAGTATTTATACTAGTAACAAATCTCTAAGATAAGTATAAACTGAAGTCTCTATATTGGGAAGGTGAAAGGCCAATAGGTGAAGCACTCCCGAGATGGTCTTTAATTCCCGCATGTCTTGGGGTCTTCTGCGCAGTCTTCACGATAATGGCCATTACTCCTAGGTCGGAAGTCCAAATGATGTACCGTCAGTTGAGCTGGAAACTAGACTTGAAGAACTTTTCAACCATGTATATTATGACCCCGTCTCTTCTCGAGATGGTACAATTTTGCCTTGGAAGTTAGAGCAGTTGTTGTGTAACACTGGGTCTTGACGCGTAACCCCTTCTCCTCAGGAGCAGCTACCTTGGTGTTCTTGGCATAACCCTCAGCGTCCTCGATATAACCCGACATTGTCGCCTCTTGTGTAAACCTAAGTAATATAGGAGTACACGATAGGCAGTATATAATTCTCATCAATATCAAGGTGCAACCGAGAGAGAAAAGTATGCACCTCTTGTTGGAGTAACTTTGCACGGCTGCATGTAACGGGTCCTTCATAGGCTTGAGCGCATGTATCTATGGCTTTGCTTGGTGTAACCGGTGTTGCACTTGTCTCTTAAAGTGTAACCTTAGTTGGACTTGGTGTAACTTGTGGCGTAACCGATGGTGTAAGTGACACAGCTCGCGGAACCAATGCACTCGGATTACAGATGGCTGGGATGTCCTCATCAGAAATGGTGTTTAATATTAGTTCACAATCTCTTATAATCTTCGGTTATGCAAGTGGTACACGTAATTTAGAATAAAGATATGTATTTTTAGTCTCGATTCAATTGACCGGTACCAAAAACATATCTCTACTTAAAAACATATCTTTAACCAACCGATACTAAATATTGTGGGTCGGTCACCTTACTTTTTTTTTATACCAACCAATAGTAAAAATAGTAGTTTTTTACTGTTTACAAATACTATAGTGCTTGTTTGTTATTTTCTTTATTCTTGTATATATACGTATATATATTATACGCATACATATGTGTGTATATATATATGTTTATAGCATTAGGTATATATAATTATGGGTATATAATTGAAATTAAATATATGCAATTAATATATTACAAATATACATACTATTTTTATTTTTCATATTCTATCATATATTACAAATATATTACAAATACATAAAGCTAAGAGGTTTCTTCTCGTTACTGAACAACACGTCCATCATCGTGAAATTCTCTAGACGGATTAACGATTTCATCCATAATAAATTCTATGAGTTGTTCTTAAGAAGCTCTTGTGTAATCTGATGGGATGAGTTATTGCTTCATATGTAAAGTCTATCATTTTCCAAAAAATATGAATATGTTAAATCAATAATTCAACACAATGAGGAAAGTATAAATTACATATAAATGATGTATACGTACTTAGATATCCTTATTAGTGTTAATGCATTGTGTAAGGCGGTGAATAAATACGTAATCGTAGCAGCCGTAAAAGTTGTTCCCCTTTTTCTTTGTCTCAAACACTAAAGGAGAAATGAAATTAGAACATATTTGTATTATAGAATAAATGAGATGTACATTTTTTATCCATGTACGTACCGAAAAGTTCAATGTCACATTGAGTGTTTCCTTGAATGGATCGTACATGTCTTTACGAACTGTGCCCATAACCTACAATTAAAAATAATAATAATAGAAGCATGTATATAATTACAGTGCAATGTATGACATTACTTTTTAAGCAATTCTACAATTTCCCTAAGTTTTCACAAATAGTCCAGGACATGGATCCTGCTTTTAGCAATTTCTATTACAAGGAGGAGTTAGTGGAATTTGCACACTGTATTAATTAATATACATAACATTATGTCTACGAAAAGAAAAAAGGTACAAATGGCGGCAAAAACTCACCTAATGTTGTAAGGCAATTATATGAATGTCTTGTAATATTGCTGCACTAGGAATTTATGAATGTTCATCTCTGTTGCTTGTGAAAATTCCTGTATGATCTTCTTGTTAATAGCCATGGGGTCCATAAAACCCACCTTAAAGTACCCCTCCCTATGGTTTCTTTGAATCTCCATTCTACAACACATAAAAAAAGTGAGATAGTTCACATAGAATTCCACATACGGTATATGGAGCGATAGTCCACATACAAGTCCACATACGGTATATGGAGCGATGATACATAGGAATGGACTAAGATAAGAAATAAAACGATGCTTACAGAACCCAATAGCTAATAAGAGAGCAGTCAAGGGCATCTTGATAGTATACTTTGTAGATATCCTCAAAGTTCAGCTATATCTCATACTCCCCATGGAAGTAATCATTATCTTTAATCCAAGTAGTGAACATGACCTTGCATTTTCTCTATTGTTCCATGTAAGAACTATGAAATCAGTACATCTGTGTTGGTAGGGTCCTGACGAGTTCTAACCTGACAAGTGGTTCACCGAGCTTAAATCGATGCTTGATAGAAACTTATGAGACCTTCTCGATATGAGCCACCCCTAGCAGTTGATCTTTGGTGACACTTGTATCTTTCATAAATTGTTGCAGATTGATTTCCTAATCAGATGGCATCGGGTCAACTGCTTGTCTTCCTTGCTATTCGAGCTGAGGAATAACACTAGACTGCCCTCTTTTCTTTTTTTGATAGGACTTGACAATATAGTGTTCATAGTCTGATAAGATCTTCTTCTTTGTTAGCTTACTCATCTTTTGAAAAAAATGCTCTTGTTGCTAGGTCTATTGGAGCCTTTTTCTCTGGACTTCACCGCTTGAAGTGCTCCTTCACATGCCTTTCTACTTCTGCTCTAGTGTCCTCGTCAATCATATCATACGGTCTTTTCCTTGGTATAGATTTCTTCGACTCATCTGATGACTGTTTCTACTTTTGTTGATACCTTGATAGCGCAGGAGGAGGTGAGCACGACCTTTTTTAACATGGTGGAGATGGGGTCAATTTTTTGCCTGTACTAGCAAACTATGGCGGTCGAGATGAAGGTTGTGGAGGAGGTGGTAGAGACCAATGTTAGGGAGGAGACGATGGAGACCGATATTAGGGAGGAGGTGGTGGGGGACTTCTAGTAGGAATTGACGCTGCCACCTACCCGGGAAGCACAATGTAGTGCTTGCGCCATAAGATGATTAGTGGGAGGCCTCCCCTAGTGTCCTCTCTCCATCACTCCCAGTGAAGTCAAGCTTAAAATCCTTAAAGCCCTCACAGACTTGCTCTACCTCTACTTTCAAGTAGCCAGCTGAAATCAACATGTAATGGATTGTCTTGTCTTGCTCCACTTGTATGGTAATGCCATATGCCACCTTTGTGAGAAACAAAGTTAATTAGTATATATTAATGACATATAACAAACAACAAAACAAGATGTGTAAACTACAACCATACTTTGATGGATTGGTTCTTGAAGAGAATATGCAGCTCACATGGTGTTCGCTGCGTGATTTCATCCACTAGGTAGCGTGGTTTGTCAACCAGTGGCAGCGCTACAACTTTGTTGGTCGATCACCTACTTGCTATATTTCACTGCTGATATTACATGATTTGTCATTGTTAGCAAAGCCGACTGATAAAATTTGCATAATAGTGTACTCCATCCATTAAATATTACAACAAAAATGGGAGGTTATAAATATTTAAAATAATGCAATACATGTAGCCAATGTACATTCATTCTCATGTGATTGCAGAGGAAACAAACTTTTTTTTACAAATGACCCTTAGCTATGATTCTAATGTAAGTATGGAGTGTCTTCATTTGCTAGAAGGAGACTTGGGTCAATCACCACTACGAACGAAGGTTGCCCATCAAACTGATCATAATCTTCATATGTCTTGTCCTTAACTCCGACGATTTTTTTCTTTTTCCTAGGAGAACCACGTGGTGCTTTGGCTCATCAAGCACTTTACTAGTTTGCTTAGATATCCCTTCTTTGCTTTGCTAGACATGTCATTCACACAGACAACTTAGTCACATTGTTAGCTAGGACGAATAGTTTATCGGAGTACCTAATCTTGTTAAGGTCAACTATTGTCATCCCGCGCTCATCAACCATTACACCTCCACCAGTCAGCCTCACCCATTGGCACTGAAAGAGAGGGACCTTCAAAAGACCATACTCAAGTTCTCATATCTCCTCAATGACACCATAGTACGTGTTGTTTGTCCCATTGTGGCCTATGGCATTTATATGGATAACATTGTTTTGACTGGTGCTCGTTTTGTCTTGGGCTCTTGTGTAAAATGTATACCCATTTATCTCGTATCCTTAGAATATCAAGATTGAGCAAGATGGTCCCCTCACCAGCTAGGCTAGTTCATCAATCGACCCATTACCCATGAGATGTTCTCTTAACTAAGTAGCGAAAGGATCAATGTGATGACGTGTAATCCAGGGAGTGGACTTCCCCTGGTTTTTGGAGTACAATTGTCATGTGCTCTTTGATGTACGGAGACACCAACAAAGATTGTTGAAAAACTATGAAATATGCACTATAGAATAAATCATTGTATAGTTATTATTGGTTTTCTTCCAAGTGTGTCCTTTCCCCTTAGTCTCCCCTCATGGCTTGATTTGAGGACCCCTATGTGACGCATCCTTCTAGATGATAACTATTATTAACGTACTTCTTTAGGATGCCCAAGTATCTCTCAAAAGGGGACATACTGTGTAGGTACACAGGACTAAGAATACCGATCTCTTTAACAAGATGAGCCAGAAGATGCGTTGTGTTATTGAAGAAGGATGATGGAAAGATCATCTCAAAGCTAATAAGACATTGGACAACAGTAGTTTATAGGCTTGTTAAATTATCTGAATCGATGACCTTCTATGAAATTGTGATGAGGAATGTACAGATCTTTATTATTGTTGTCCGGATATTATAGGAAGAATACCCCTAAGTATAATAGGAAGCAATTATGTCATTAACACATGGCAGTCATAAGACTTTAGGTTCGTGATTTTTTCTCTTTCATGTTTATTATTTCCTTTATATTCAACGAGTATCTAGACAGGACCTCGATGTTGTGTAGGCATTCGAACCTCGATGTTGTGCAAGCATTCGAACATGTTTTCCTTCTAGTGTAGCTACCAAGACATAAGTAATGGCTTCCTTTCTACCTCTTTTCTAGATGAAGGTCTTCATGTTGTTTCATACATTTTAGATCCTATCGTGCTTCAAGTGTATCTTTAGACTTCCCCATATATACCTAGGAAGCCTAGCAGGTTCACACAAAGGTTCTTAGTGAGGTGCATCATGTCAATTGCATTATTATTTAGGCTGAATTGGTCCACCATGTTGGCTGATGGCGGTTTGATGCGATGTGCCTAAACACACCAAGGGCTAAGAAATCTATTTAGCTCCAGTGTAGGTCCTTAAGCTCCTTGGTGTCTTCGGGTTGTTGGAGTTTAGGGCATGCTAGTCAATTTGACATCTAATTGACAAAGAAGACAGATAAAATTAAATCATTGAACTAATCGGTTGATAGGCTGATATGAACTCTTGTAATAGACTAGATGTACCGATAGAGTTAAGATAGTTATTGGTTGTGAGTCTGATACACTCCTATTATCGGCAAGTTGTCCAAATGGGTTATAGTACTTATACATCGGCTAGAAAGCTAATAATAATATAGGTAGACAACGAGGAATAAAATAAATGACATATCGGCTATTGAGTCAATGACTCTCTAAATAAAATATACAATAGGCAATAAAGAGCAAAGTCTGGTCTTCTAAAGAAACAAGACCTAGTGACCACTAACGATCATACCTTTAAAGCTAGCTTTGATAGATTGGACCAAACTGAGACAATATAAGGCTGAGGCTAATGACACTAAAATAATGGAAGCTAGAACAGGTTTGCCCACAAAGGACCTGGTAAACCCATCGACTGCTATTGACTGTGAGTTCGATGTAGGCATATAAAAAATTCATTGGTTAGCTGAGTCGATGGGATGTACGAAAACCACCAAGATAGTATAAGGCTGGATTTACAAGGGTGGATGGGTCTATATTTATAAGGTTTCGGGGGGTCTATATTTATACACTGTGATTACACAAGTCCCACACGAATATGTGATAAACTTTTCTAATGATAAAACAAAATTTATCTTAGAGATAAAAGAAAAACTAACTAACTTTCCTATCTATAAGATATATTTTTACAAAGATAAAAACCACTCTGTCGTGGCTTTCACAATTTCTTTCTAAATTTGGTCTCATCTGGATAATCTTCCATCTTCATCTGATTTGATCGACTCTTTCATTATCCAAGACCATCAACATTTCTATCTGTCTGATCGGCTTCTTTATCTATCAATCGGCCTCTTTCCGTAAGCCGATCGGCTTTTTGATACTTAACCGAATATGTTTATGGGCTTATCAAATTTTGGTGTTAATAGTTGCGGAACTCTAAGACTACCTAATAAGGCAATTCCCAAAAAATAGATTTTTTTTCACATCGCCACGTGACCGTCTTTACTTAGGACAGGTTGGCTACCAAGTTCCTTTACAAATACTACTTTTAAATCTTTCACCATAGTAAATATAGTTTTCTCATTACGATGCATAGGCTTAGTACGGTGGTCTGCCTTCCCTTTGGAATGTTTTCCTTTCATTCGTACAAGTTGGTTGGCAACAAGAAATCAACAATGTCCCATATACACAACCTTCCTACAGTGTTTCAAATACATTATATCAATTTTATCTAAACAGTCGGTGCATGCCCTATACCCCTTGTTTGTTAGCCTAATATGTTAACTAGTGTAGGCTAATTGTTGATGGTTACGAACAACAATGCTTGTAGGCTAAATTGCTCATGTTTGTCCTCATCCCACATAGAGACACCTTCTTCATTGCACAATAGTAGCAGTTCTTCAACCAATGATCTTAGGTACACATCAATGTCGCTATCAATTTACTTTGGGCCTTAAATAAGCATTAACATTATGATGTACTTTTGCTTTATGGACAACCATGGAGAAAGGTTGTTGATAGATAGGGTCACAAGCCAAGTACTATGAACATTGCTCATCTCCTCGAAAGGATTCATGCCATCCATACTTCAACAAAAACTTATATTCCTTGTGTCATTTCCAAAGTCTAGAAATGTTCTATCGAGTTTTCACCACTAGGACCCATCAGCGGGGTGTCTTAACATCGCGTCTTGTTTATGTTCTTCTCCAAGCTAGTGGCATCATTTTAGCATGCGCTTTGTTCCTGAACAATCACTTTAGATGTGGTATTATAGGGAAATACCACATGCCGTTAGTAGGGTGTCTCTTCGAAGGTTGTCCCTCAACATTACTGAGATCATCTCATTTGATCTTGTATCACAATGCCTTACAAACTGGGCATGCATCTAGGTTCTTGTACTTCTCACTGCGACAGAGATTACAATCATTGGGACATGCATGTATCTTCTCAACTTCAAGTCCTAGAGTGGAAACTACCTATTTTGCTTCATATGCTATTGCGGGCAATTCGTTACCCTCCAAAAGAATATTTTTTATGAATTTCAATAACTCCTCTAATGTCTTGTCAGCCACAACTTTTGTTGCCTTCTATTGCAAGAATTTCATTATGGTACCCAACTTTGTATGCCCCTATTTGCAATCTAGGTCTAACAACGTTTTGTGGTTTGATAACATATGCTCCAATTTCTTTAGCTCCTTTTCACTTTCATAGTCCTTCTTTGTATCACACAATATTTGACCAAGATCATATGCACTGTCATCTTCTGCAGCTCCTCCTTTCGCCTCGCCTATTGTGGTATCTGCAAAGCCACCATATTGAGCCAAGTGGGGAATGTTGTTGTGTTCTTCTTCATCGTCTTCCATTGCAACCCCTCTCTCTCTCCATTCTTAGTCCAACAATTATAGTAAGGTATGAATTCCGAGTGTAACAAATGGCTATGAAGAATCCTTAAGGAACTCCTATTTCTTGCAGTTTTCGCATGGACAATATATCAAACTCTTAGGCTTGTGGGCATCACCCACCCAAAGAAAATAATGCACATCATAGATGAACTCCTTTGACCATCGGTTCGTATTGTACATCCATTACTGGTTCATCTACATTACAAGAAAAGAATTACTTTAGAAAATTAGTGATTTTAAACTTCCCTACTTTAAAAGGTGAGTCGATGATGAGTATTGCTAACGTTCATGTAAATCACTTCGATCAGTGAAATCTACAAAAATAAGTGGACAAATATGGCTATGCCTCCCCTATGTCAACAGCGCCACCAACCGATAGAGCTTCCTGTAAAATTATCAAATACGATGTATTGTTACGACGGTTAGATTTCTTGTATTTTTAATATCAACACACTCTCTTGTTTCTTTCTATTATTCCTAACCCTTTATACTTTTTCCTCCATTTTTCATATATTTTTCTTATTTCCCTTTTTTTACTTATCATATTTTTGTTGTTTTTCCAATTTTAGATGTCTTGTATTTTTCATATTAAGACATGCACTGATTTTTCTATTTTATCTAATTTTCTTTATTAAGACATGCTCATATCGGCACTGATTTTTCCTTTATTTTTCTTTTTTCCTCTTTTTTTAACCTTTTTATCCTATGAAATACTCTTATTATTACCATATTACCTCTATTTTTATAACATAGTCTTATCTTCTCAAAAAATTTATTATTTCTCATCTATTTTCATATATTTTTGAGAGAACAAGGTATTTCTATATATATATATACAATATCTTAACCATACGAGAATGGAGGATAGAATTGTTAATCTTTTAAAGCCTTTTGCTCGCCGCCAAATCCCGTGGGAGAAGGTTCGACTGGGGAAAGACGGTGGCTTGGTCACACGAAGGCCTAGGTGATCAGCTTAGCTCCAGTGCAGGTCCTTAACCTTCGAGGTTTGAGGGTGTGCCAGTCAATTTGACTCTACAATTGACAAGAAGGTGAGGCGAACGGGTTAGTCGGACGATGTGCCGATATGAGCTCTTACTATCAGCTGGCCACCGATAGGATCGAGTTGGTCATCGGCCATATCCGGATGGCTTCTGCTATTGGCCGGTCGCCGATAGGGATTAGGACGATCTTTCATCGGTTGGGGAGCCAATGAAAACGTAGGCAGATATTGACGAAGGATGTGATGGCCCTAGGTGTAGCGAAAGTGAGATCCTGATCCATCAGCCATAGAGCCGATAGGGACACAAAAGGGTATTCAAAGGATAGCAAAGCACGCGGGATCCCTCCTGGTTGTTGATGGAAGCTATAGCGGTTGAGTATTGGCTAAACAGCCAATGGAGGCGTGAGAGATAGATGCGTGGAACATATTAGAGGACCTATTGGCCAAAGAGCAGATAACGCTCCACGGCATCTGAAGCATAGAGTAGGGCCCGATTCCCTATGAAGCCATAAGGGCCAGCGATCACGGTAACAACGCTGTTAAGACCAGCTCGATAGATCGGACTGAATCGAGATAGATGAGGCCGGTGACTAATGACATGAAGATGGCGAAGGCTTAGACCGAACGTGATGACAAGGGAGGAAAGAGACGAGGTCATCGGTTACCTACCGACCGAACGTTCGACATAGGCCTACACCTAAACCCATCGACCGCTCAAGCCGATGAGGAATGAGACCCGCTAGGTCTCAATGCTGGCCACGTCAAACGCAAGCCCTGGAATATCAGACTGAAGCGAGACAGTACTAGGAATCGTCTGACATGTCCGAATCAACCCCTAGATCGATCATTAGACGATACACGAGATGGATGTAGTGCTTATGTTGAGGATAACTCGTCGGCTACTCACTTCAACGAGACGTCGCGCGAAGACCCACCGGGACGCCGGCTCAAACCACCGCCGCCGATCTCATAGGTCGAATCTAACCGATGTAGCATGAGACCGTGGACGAAGAAGGGAGACCGACGCACCGACGTGCCTCACGCGGATGTGATGAGGTACGCTCGATCCGACTAAGAGGTCAAACCTAACCAATGCAGCTTTAGACGGAACAGAGCGTATGATAAGAAGACATCTCTGAGGGTATGTGTGTAGCGATCGGAAGGCTGATGCACTAGGCGTGATGGTTGATAGAAGTCTTCTAAAGACATGCGCGTATCGGCTAAGGAGTCGATTCGCTGGGCGTATTCCTCAAGGTATAGATAACTTATGGGCTAACCACTCCTATGAAATACTTGGTAGAGACCTACAGCCCTATGGCTCAATCCACTATCGGCAGCCTGGTAGGTCAAACCTAACCAATGCAGCACGAGACCGACGACAGTAGAGAGAGCTTGATAAACCGATAGACCTCGCATGGACATGATGCGGTACATTTGATGTGACTAAGAAGTCGAACCTAACCCATGCAGCTTTAGATAGAGCAAGATATACTGAGATAGTGGCGGGACTTACCTCTTCGCTGGAGATTGAACTTAACCGATGCAACCCCATGTTGAGAGCCAGAACCCACCGGTAAAAACCTAGACGATCTAGGGTGGCGATGCACCAAAATTGTATTGATCGAAGGATGATTTACAGGCTTCTAGAGGGTCTATATTTATACCCTAGAATTACAGAGGCCGTCGCAGTTATAAAAACCATCGGACGTTACTTTCTCAAAATATAGAAGGAAAATATCTCTAAAAAAGTAAACTGAACTAACTAAACATTTATATGAATATAAATATGGTTTACATAGATAAATTATTGTGCCATGATTTTCACAGCTCCTCCTCAGATACAGCCTTATTTGGATAGTCTTCTATAATTAGACCAAATCCTTCTTCGCTTTGTTTGATCGGATTATTCTCTGTAGCAATCGGACTCTTTTTTACTAAACTGATCATCTTTTCAATCCATCTATGGGTTTACCAAATTTTGACGTTAACACCTTTAAATGAGTAAAATCACCAAAACAAATTTACAAAAACTTTTTGTAATATTTATAAATTATCGGGGTGAAAGAGGTAGAAGAGTTTCAAAAAGGAGATCTTTAGTACCGACTGGTAACACAAACTGGTACTAATAGATGAACCTTTAGTACCGGTTGTTACCAATCGGGTACTAAGATTGTGTACGGTTATTAAGAGCTGATGACTGTTACAACAAGCATTAAAAAATAAAATTAGTTGGCAACGAGTATGCCAACGATACTTTATACCTAAGTAGTAAGACCATCCTTAATAGTATCGAGCCTTTTATCAGTGATATATTTTTGTTTAATTGCGTTGAATCAAAGACCATTTTTCACAAGCCACAGCCGCTGAGTTAAGGAAACCTACGGGGTGTAATCGCATCAAGATGTAAAGACCACTAGATCAGTCATTTATTTTATTTTTGTTTTTATTTTTTGAGCATTATATGCTTAGTTCGAGGCAGTCACTTTTAATAGTTCTTAAAAGGTCTCTGGGTTATGCTTGCCTTTAATTATTTCTTTTTATAAATTTATTGAAATTGGAGCCCTTTCGTGCTGTTAGCAAAATGTGTGGAAGTATCACTGATTCCTCATGTTTATAAAATTCACTTATAGCCTGTGATCAGTTAATGGAAAATTTTCAACAGATTCATCCTGAACAAAATCTTTATAAATGGGTATTGCACGTACAAATACTGGTATTGTGATCATTCCACTCCTGGTTTTTGTGGCTGTTCATTCCACTCCTGGTTTTTGTGGCTGCTCATTCCACTCCTGGTTTTTGTGGCTGTTCATTTCACTTGTAGCTCCGGGATCCTTTTACCACCCAAATCCAGTCACCGCATAGGTGAGGTCACTGGAATTTGGTCGGCGCGTGAGTGAGGAGGACGCTGCTGCTGCTTAGATCTTGTCACCGGCTCGAGGAAGGACGATGCTGGGGAGAAGCGACCAGCCACGGCCTGGGAGAGGGGACTGCCGTGCGGGGCGAGGAATTCCACCACGGCCGATGTAAACAGGTAACGTGCTGAGCTGCTCATATGTGCCTTAAACCTTTGATAGATTATCATAATTTAGATGCATTAGGAATGACTTATTTAGATAGCCATAATATTATGAAAAGGACTTTTACAGTCTTGAGGAGTACCACCGGGTATCACGTACTAGGAGGTACCACTTACAGATATCCGTTGATTTGGGAAGTATAGGATTGGAACTAGTAATGTTATGTAAAAATATGGATAAGTAGACGAATGGTATCTGACAAATTACGATGGCCCGACTGACGCATTTCTCTTCTGGCTGTCTCTGGTCCATCTCCCTCATCCCTTGTTCCCGCCGTGCACTTGGAGACACCCGCTGCCTTCTCCGTGCCGTATCGTCAAATAAGCAACTCCGTTGCTGCATCGTCTCTAGCAGGATGAGAGAATGGAGGCATGGTGAGGCTGTTTAGTAGATCGCGGTGATGAGGGATGGGTTTTGCCGTTTTGGAGTGACATGATCACGAGCAGAGCTCACCGGAGTTTACGGCGGCTGCCGCCGGAGATTCCAGTGGCAGAAGAATGGTAAAAGGAAGAAAGGAAAGAGAGAGCACATATGGAAAGAGAAGGACGTTTTATCCGCATGAAGTGCTGGAGATTAGAAAGAAAGGAATATCTCCGGATTTTCCTTCCATGGAGTCATGGAGGTGACACCGGCAATACAACATTGAGACAAGGTCCTGGGCGGCTGGGCTTAGGTTACAGCGGGACAAAGAACGAGAGGAGGAAGACGGGTCCGACATGTGGGCTCCATGTGTCACAATTAGGGAAAGAGAGTTGTGAGTGTGAACATTTGGGCTGCACCGCTGCAGGATGGACCTTGTGGGCTAACGTGCTCTGGCATCGGAAGAAAATAAAGAAAGAGAAAGCAGGCAGCAGGCTCGTATGATGGACGAAAGATGACGATAATAGGAATTGACCCTACAGCGCATTGGGGATTTAAATATTTTTTATTTTTATAAGTCATAGAAAATCCTATTAGACTTAGGAAAAAATTAAATAGAATTAAAAAGGTTTTAGGAATCGAATTTGGTTCTTTAAAGATTAATACAGCAAAATTATGCTTTTGTTGATTTTTTTTTAAAAAAATACTAGCTAAATGTCCGTATATTACAATGGAAAATAAAAACATGTTGAAGCTAATTAAGTTTATGTATTTGCTAACCTACATTTCAATGAACATTGCGGGTAAAATCTTGCAAAATTACAAAGTTTTATTCGCTTCTGGTCTGCACTCTAGTGAGTTTCTCTAACATCAGCAACCTTGTCCTGTGATGGCTCTGACTAGTTAGGATTCGAAAATGAGATGGGATGGGTAGGTGGACAAAGGGCATGAGTTCTTCCGTTTACAAGATTAACGTTAGAATTTAGTCAGCTTGCAGACAGGATTGGTCGATAAGGAGAAGACCGATTAGCTCATAGAGCGAAGCTTATTAACACATTAAGAGAGCTGATCATATAGGTTGAGAACGGATTCGGTCTGGTTGAAGACAGAAAGTTATTTAGATGGGACCAAGTCTGAGGAGAAGTCGTGAGAATCACGACAGTGTGTTTATTTATATAAAATATATTATGTAAGTTAGACATGTTTAGTTAGATTTATATCTTCTTTTAGATTAGTTTCCTTATGTTTCCTTATATATGTTTAGAAAATATTGTCCAAGTTTGTCTGTAACTACATTGAACTCTTGTAAATCCAACGTATTGTAAATCCAACATATAAATATGGATCCCTATAACCTATCAAGATATCAACACAGATCATATATAATACAAACTCGGATCATTGACACTCTAGCTCGTCTAGGTTTTTTCTATCGGGTTCTGCATCTCGACATGAAGTTGCATTGGTTAAGTTCGATTTCCAACAAAGGGGCAAATCTCACTGTTATCATGGTTTGTTTTGCTCTATCTAAAATTGCATTGGTTAGGTCCAACCTCTTAGACTAATCAGGCATACCGCATCACGTTCGTATGAGGCTTGTCGATATATTGGTCTCCTTTCACCATCATCGGTACCGTGCTATATCGGTTAGTTTTGACCTATGAGATCGGTGGCGATGGATCAAGTCGTTGGTCTGATGGGTTCTCGTGCAGCATTTCGTCGGACTGAGTAGTCGATGAGTTTTCATTACCGCGCACCTCATATCTGCTTTTCATATCATCTAACAATTAATCCGCTAGCAATCGATCTGGTTGCATCGGATTTAGCCTAATACTGTTTCGGTTGGGTTCGATCTATCAGGCTCGTGTCTACTAGGGCTGGTGTCAAGAACTAGAAGGTTTTGTTCCCCATTGACTCAGATAGCTGATGAGGTTAGATATAGGCATTTGCCGTTCAACCAATAAGCAGCCGATGACCTCAGCCTTTCCTTTTTTAATCGTTACATCCGATCTAGTCTCTGTCGTCTCTATGTCGTTAGCCTTGGTTTCATATTGCCTCGATTCGGTCCATTCTATCGAGACTGGTTCTAATAATGCCGTTATGGTGGTTGCTGGTCCTCATGACTCCACTCTTTTGTCACTTGCCATATGCGGAGCATCATCAGCTTTTTGCCTAATAAGTCATTTTATTTTATTCCACGCATCTACCACATACGACTACTCACTGCCAAATCTCGAGGGGAAGGTCCAACCGGGCCGAGCGAAGGTCCGACCAGGGAGATTGCTAAGATGTTTGCTTTATATTTATAACTTCTAGATTGTTTGTATATCTGATATATTCTATTGTATGCTAATATGAGTCAAGGTAAGTAAGAACTATAGTTTCTTTGGTTATTTATGTGCATGTTGCTTTAATGAAGGACCAAAAATAGCGACCAGAGGGGGTGAATGGGAGACTTAACTTTCATGCGATATACTTGGAGGTTGTCCTAAAATCAACCCTAAAATAATAGCCATAAGTAAATCTATATGTTTTCTAACTAATAGATGAGCTATTTGAAAGAGATCACCGCCCAAAACCGAATCCAGTCAAAAAAAACACAGATGAGTGAAAAACCACTGGTATTTTTACCTAAAAGTCTAATTTGCCCCGATCTATGAACTCGTGAGAGGTTAGACGATTTTCTTTGGTACAAGGATTCAACTCATGTCCTAGTTCATCTCAAATAAATAGATTTGAACGAAAACCCCCAAAACTCAAGATTCAACCCAAAAAGTCAAAAGGGGAAAACCAAGAACATCAAGAACACCGATGGGATTTGAACAAACAGATTAAATAAACCGATCTATGAACTCATGAGAAGTTAGACATTTTCCTTTGGTGTACTGATTCAACACACGTCCTATTTCATCTGAAATAAACAGATATGAACCAAAAACCCCCAAAACTCGGGATTCAACCCAAAACATCAGAAGGAGAAAACCAAAAACGCGAAGAACACCAACGAGATTTGAGCAAACAGCTCACAAATCGAATCCCAGAGGACACTAGGAGGTTAGGGCCTCCATTCCCTTACACAATCTTTAGTTCTTTTACACAGATGCGGTGGATTACGACGCTGCGGAGAATCTAAGCAAAAACCCTAGAAGGGGAAAAGGCGACAGACTCGAGCGAGAGAAATAAAACGAAAACGAATAAAACAAAAACACGCACGCGCTCGGATGTTCTAGAACACATTGACGTGGCACCCTCACTCTATATATATCAGAGCTTCATGCAAAATACTGATTTTGCCCCTTTAGTATAACAGGTCGAAACAGTGACCGGAGGGTAGCAAAATTCTGATTTTGCCCCTTCAGTATAACAAGTCGAAATAGTGACCGGAGGGCATAATGGTCCAACTCTTTTTTAGGCGAT
Organism: Oryza coarctata; assembly: GCA_030770085.1. Classification (NCBI taxonomy): domain Eukaryota; kingdom Viridiplantae; phylum Streptophyta; class Magnoliopsida; order Poales; family Poaceae; genus Oryza; species Oryza coarctata. Next base: position 7,157,419 of record CM061483.1, on the reverse strand, counting down.
TGGATGGCCACACTTCCTGCATAGATTTGCTTCGTCTTGGAGCAACCTTTGTGATTTCGCCAGGTGCCGCCCCGTTCCTCCTTGGAATCTAGGTTTTGAGGCCAAACCCGTGAAACCGTCACTCGATGATTTTGAGGCTCAACCCACCAAACCCCTCCGATGTCGATGCGTATCTGACCTCCGCCAAGCTCGACGCCTTCGCTTTCCTTCTTGACTTGATCGACATTGTCTTTATCACCCATATACACTTGGACTTGTTGATGTCCCTAGGTGTCAACCATTGCGGCTAGTCCTCTGGCGCTCTGGTTCCTCAGTCCAAGCCTCATGTTCGTCCTTCACCACTCCCGGTCCATTGGTATGGCCCATCTCTACTTGACCTTTACCTCGCCATTGACCACCGCCTCTAAGCTCCACACCTACACACCACAAGCCATGAGACATATTGCAGAAACACACTCAACCCGAAATATCAGCACGTTGACAATCACTCATCACTACAATGAAGCACAAGGACACATATCAATCTTGTGTTCGCATCTAGACCTCGGTGTATTATTGGTGATGTATCTATAGGAGTAGGTATAGGCTATGATAGTATAAAATATATTTTTTCTACTATGCATACTAGGACATGATGCGAAGGAGTGATCATGGACCGTTACCATGGGACGCACAGTGCATCAGAAGTAGGGTTGGAGAAGCCGATCCAACCACATCCACGTCGAAGTAATAGACGAAGTAGTCGATTGTCACGATCCCAATGCTGATCAACACCGTAATGAGAAGTGCCACCACTGGTATCCACACGTCCAAGGCTAGAATGTCGATTGCAGGTGTACTCGGGAGGTGGCAGCTAGGATTTTTTCTCAAAGTGAATAGAGATATCTGTCCTCAACATTCTCGCCTCTCGCTTCCCCACTTGGACCTAGGAAACTGTGGCCCAGTAGGAGTCTACTCAGATCTCTATCCGAACTGAGGCCTTATCCAAATCACATTCGAATAAGTATTCCAACCTATTAAGTGTATGACCATATAAGTATTTCTGGTCATCCTATTAATAGCAGTCTCTAGTAAGACATATTAACCCCAAAGTATATGTAAAGATTATATCGGCTAAACCTGTAATTTTCTTATGACTACCCTGTTATGAAGCAGTGTTTGGTAGTCTAAAAATAGGCTAATACTTATGTTGGAAACTATGATGATCTCAAGTCTAAGAATTTCATATAAACAATACTTGAGATTAACTGATAACATATAAAATCTCTATAGTATCGGGTCTATCCAACATGTGTTCCCAACATACATAGTGTTTATGTGTCATCAGTTAATCTCAAATAGTGCTTATATAAAATTCTTAGATTTAAGATCATTATGATTTTCAACATATGTAGTAGCTTATTTTTAGACTACCAAACACTACTCCATAATAGGATAGTCATAAAAGTAGTTTTTAAGTTTGCTATGAAATATATATTGGGATTTGAGATGTCAAAATAGAATTTGCCACTTCTGTGGGAGAGATATCTCTGGGTCACTCGATATAATGGATTGTGGAAGTGCATGGCCATGCCAAAGTGATTGAGAAGTCAATCACTAGTTTATAATCCATCACAGGATCGAGAGAGTAATTGAGCTATTAAGAGGATGACACAAGTCTAGGCTTGAACTCGATCAATATCGTAAGACAAAGAGATTCATATATGATAATATTACATATTCAGCTGATATGATCTTTACTACTACTTATGTTTCTACCATTTATCCTATTTTGGTAGATTTGATTCTGCCTCAGCAGAGGCTGATGTAGAAGCAACTGAAATGGATTAACTAGAAGAGGGCTGCAAGAGTGGACTGGGGAGGAAGGACATAGGAAGGGTGGTCCAAAGGTCCCCTAGTTCCCTCAAAGTCACAGCTATTTCTTTATCGTTGCCTCCACCATCAGTTCCCACGGTTGCTACCGCCCAAGAGGGCACCACATCTGCCACAATAAGCTCGTCATCATGGCTGCCCCTTGTCACTGAGGCACTAAGCTCATCATCCATGGGGGAATGGTGATGATCAAGATCCAACTTGCTAGACTACTAGAGGGACCAAGTTAGACATGACGCAAATGATAGACCTTCAGAGTGTCCCCCCATTGATTCAGGCTTTTGCTGATATGTGAAAGTATATTTTTACCCTCCAGAGCCCTAGCTGCCCTGAGGACTGAGGGCTGGTACCACCCGGTACCGATCAGTCTCAGCCATCTGATTGAGCTTGATGGACGAATGAGATTTAAACAAACACAGATTATGCTCCTTGTTGGTTTCTATAGTTGCATTCCAGAGTGATGTACTTGCAGTTCATTGTGACTTTATGAGAATTCGTAAATTCATATATAGATCATGAATTGTATTCTATTGTATCATATGAATGATAGATGGTTTCCACCATTTAATCTCTTCCACAGACTTCAGGGTGGCAGGTATGCTATAAAGACACATAGACAAAAAGGGTTTAATGGAGCATTCGAGCCAATTAGGATTTGACTGCAAAATGCATTTGGATCGAATACTCATCCTCATATGAATGAAACAAGCTTCTTGGTCCATTCATCGAGTTTGCAGAACAACTTGTGTCCAAAATGCAGGTCAATATCAAGGTAAAAATACTCGATACATTGGTGTGTTAAAAAAAAGACTCATTGATGTGCATGGAAATAATTATTTCATATTTCAGGATGCTGCAGGTTGTGTATTTTCTGAATTATCTGTAGCAAAAAAATTGTCCGGCTTACATATTGATTATATATCCTTTTGTAGTTATATTTGGGCATGAATCCAAAGTATAAGATTTCTAATTAACACAACCTAGAAAATTATAATCCTGCAGATTTCTACCTTATGTACTGAAAATTAGTATTCATGTACTTTTATTGTACCTTGCAGTAATCAAAGCTCATCACTTGGTTGTGTTCAACCAGAATGCCACTATTTGTCAGGCAAGGTTCTTCATTAATGCCATGCTGCATCTATGTTTTATTTAAGAAAACAGTTCCACCTCAATTGTTGCATTTTGCCTTCGCAGATGCTTATTCTGAATAAATGTTTTGGTTTTCAGGTCCCAGCAACATCCGTTTCTCCTGCTATTAGATCTTCAGAGCAAATTGTTACCAGGTGTCATGGTCTGAATACTCAATTTGTTGACTTTTGGTTCCTGTGTTTCATACTGCAGGCTACTTCATTGCCACAGCCTACTGCTCTTCCAGTTCTGCCGACAGCCACACCTGCAGGCTGCAGCTGAAGCATCACCTAGGGCAGAGGCCAGAGGAGGCATCACATGTCTGGTTTGGATTTAGTTTGATGTTGCACTTTGTATGGCTAGCTATATGCAATTTCATTTTTCTCTTCTGCTTTCCATGATTCAAACCAGCTGTTTCCTGACGTTTGCAAGAGCAGTGGGGTTTTGTCAGCGGAACATCATCTACAAGGGAAGGATCAGGTCATTTGCAAGAGCAGTGGGGTGTTATCAGGAGAATATCGTCCACTAGGGAAGGATCTCCTGAATGGAGCCTCATCCTCAACTGGAGCAAAGCATGCACGAGGATGAGCACGAGGACAAGTACAAGCGCGAGCCGACTTGTTGGCCTGAGAGCTGAGGCAGCCTGGACTTGATCAGGTGTTTTAAGTTAAAACATGGTGATGCCAGGAGCTCTCCAAGCTTTTGCTTGCTTGTAGTTAGGCTGCACTAGGATTGGTAGCAGTGAACACTTACATACGGGCTCCTCATTTCTTGAGGCCAAAGTTCTTTTGTAGAAAAAAAAATGAAGTGTACCATGTTACACCATACGTGTCCAAGCCTTGTGCAAATATACTACTGTACGCTGTAAGAGCCATACACTTCTGTAGAGAAATGTGCGATGGTATTTTACGCAGGGTTATGTGATTAAATTATAATAACTGTACCGTTCCTTTTTTTTGTGAAACCATCAAACCTATCTCATTCTATACTTTGATTGCGAAAACAAAATATGTTATTTGGTATATTTTATTTGCATTCTAAAATGCACCGTGGCATTAGCAATTACATATTACTAGTTTCTCTATAGGCGGTTAACCCTCTGTTAGTTGAGATATATATGCAAGCATGTTTATTAGTGCTCATATATCACAAACAAAAATTTGTGATGATGACATATACAATAAATAAATAATAAAAAATATATAGTATTGATTAATATTGAGATGACAATATCCCTATTATACACAATATGGATAGAGTATGACCAACAAAGATATGTGTCACTAGTTGATAATGTGAGAAAAACAATAAGCTTAAGGCACAAACTAAACATGTTTATTTTAAACTAAAAACGCTTAAAAGTAATGATGATATGATAAATATGCCTCTCAATCATTTCAACCTCAGTATTCTTTTTAGTAACAATCTCATCAACTTTATTATTACTAATACTTAAATAAGTGATACGCCAAGGGTGCTAAAAAAAGCTAGTTTTCATTACATTTTACTTAGCAATTAGCTAGGGTAGCAATTTCTAGTTGATGACCGCATGTTTTAAGCCTATATTTATTTTTATTTGGAGAAACAATTTTATCGTATTTGGAGACATAATAAATTAATATGTTGATATAATATAAAGTGTGTACTTATATGCATTAAATAATATTGAACAAATGTTTGGAGTAGACGTAACGGAAATTATACTTGCCATGAGGATTAAATATGCAGGACTTTAAACTCTATGTGTATTTAAATGTCAATATGAAGTGGACTTTTATATACGTGAATGCTAAGGAAATGTGATTTAGAACTGTCGGATATGAATTAGTAGTGTGTGAGTAGATAAGAAGTCTATCGTGATTATTGTGCGTGTAAATAGATAAGAAACTTTACGTGGTGCTATGGTGTAGAGCAGCTAATTTTTCCATAAGTGTTTTCCATTTCAACATGCACAACACATACCATTGCCTATAAATTAGTTTAACGGTAAAATGTTTTAATGGGTGACAAACACGGTGAAGGGGCTAGGTGAAAAACATTAAGCTAAGTTTAAAATGCTTTCACCAGTAAAATCATCGAGCAACATGACATAAAAGTAAAATAAAATGAGTAAAATATAGTTTAAAGTGAAAACATTAAGTAAAAAGGCAGTAGGAACTAGAATGAACAATGCAGTAGCAATAAATGCAAGAATATTGACTTCCATAACCTCTTTTTTTCGCAATAACTCGGGATGTAATCCCATGGAGAGCGAAAAGGGTATCCTGTAAATTCAAGGTACTTAATCAATAGTACTTAATGAATTCAATATTATGAATATCGGATCTATCCAATCAATTCATGGTTGAGAGTGGAATAGTATAACATAGGAAGATCCCTTATTCATACTAAAGCCAAAATAGGTTTTTTGATTGGATTAGGAATCATCTCTATTTTTCATCCCTTTCTACTTTTTATTTTCTATATCTATAATCCAGGATCTTTCTTATCTTATCCAATTGCCCTTCCTCTTTCTTATCTATGTATTACATAGACAACCAAATAAGCAGTAGAAGTAGTGAGATGGAGAAAAGAGGGCTTAAGTAAAAAAAGAATATTTGAATTTAGGAAAAAGGGTGCTTGCCTTGCTTGGTTTTTTTTATTAGGTTACTATAAAAATCTTGGGGTCTAAAGATCTAAACATGAGAGCAGATTTCTAATTTATAAAAATACTAATTCTAATTATATTAAATTCACTGTCTAACAATAAACAAATACTATTTATGTATGGATTCCAGTAAAAGACTGGTATTCTATTCAATAAGAGTGGAACAGGAACTTAAGATGAGGATGGTATCATAAGGATAGAATAATATCCTAAATTATACTAATCCAGGTATGATATGTATTTCTTTCGCTATCAACCAGAAGTAGTGATAAAAAAATTCCTATACTCTTCCCTCTTTACTGAGAAGTGCGAACTAATAAAAATGAAATAAGGGTACCCCATAGGTATTTGATCTTGCTTCCTTTTTTTCATGAAAAAGGAAAGATGAATTTGTCCATTCATTTAACCCTAGTTTGGGACTGCGGGGCTGGAACCCGCAGCTTCTGCCTTGACAGGCCGGTGCTCTAACCAATTGAACTACAGTTCCCGCTGGGCGTATGGCATACTTATTCTTAAATAGAACCATAAGAATATTTCGTGTGTCCTACTCAAAAGAATGGACAAATCATATACTACATATGGGGGTATAGTGAGAATGAACTAGTATGTCACGATTTTTTATCGCTAAAAATAGATAATAATCCACCTTTCAAGAAAGGGTGTTTTGTTTGTAAGAGAGGAATGAGAGATATAGACTAGGAAGATATTTCCCCTTTTCTTTTTATCCTTTATTACTATGGATCAAATATTTTATTTTATGGAAGAAAAATAAATTCATTTAGCTTATATTCACAAAGCCCTAGATTTTTGTGCCGAGCTGGATTTGAACCAGCGTAGACATATCATCAACGAATTTGCAGTCTGTCCCCATTAACTGCACAGGCATCGACCCAGGAAGAATTTATTCTAGGGTTTTTGATAATCTATACCAAATGCTTAATCTTCCAATATGCTAGTTTTAACAACTCTCGTTCTTTACACTTCTTCTTGGCTGCTTGGCCTGTAGTAGGGATTTGGTTCACTGCTTTAGGTATTAGTACTACGGCTTTCAACCTAAATGGATTCAATTTCAACCAATATGTAGTTGATAGCCAAGGTCACGTTATTAATACTTGGGCTAATATCATCAACCGTGCTAATCTTGGTATGGAGGTAATGCACGAACGTAGCTTACAACCTCCCTCTAGACCTGCTGCTGTTGAAGTTCCATCTCTTAATGGATAAGGCTTTTCTGCTAACATATAGCAATTTTTGAAGAAAGGAAAACTAGAAATATCCAATATCTTGTTTCTGCAAGATATTGTGTATTTCTTTTTTTTATTTTGAATCTTTCTATTCTGAATTCAGTTAACGACGAGATTTAGTATCCTTTCTTTTCATAACTCGTGAAATGCCGAGTTGATACGAATTCCCCCAATTTGCAACCTACCATAGGATTTGTTATGTAAATAGGTATATGTTCCTTTCCATTATGAATCACGATTGTATGGCCAACCATTGCGGGTAGAATGTTAGATGCCCGGGACCACGTTACTATTGTTTCTTTCTCCTCCTTCATATTGACCTTTTCTATTTTTGCCAATAAATGATGAGCTACAAAGGATTCGTTTTTTTCGTGTCACAGCTGATTACTCCATTTTTTTTTCCATTTTAAAGAGTGGCATTCGATGTCCAATATCTCGATCGAAGTATGGAGGTCAGAATAAATAGAATAATGATTAATGGAAAAAAGAGAAAATCCTTTAGCAAGGGATGGATGTAGCCAAGTGAATCAAGGCATTGGATTGTGAATGCACCATGCACGGGTTCAATTCCCGTCATTCACCCATCCCATTATTGCAAATTCCAAAAATGCAATTTTCCATATTCCTAGTTACGTATTTACTTACGGCAATGAAGAATAAAACTATCACAATATTTTTCCTTTACCAAGTTCTTCTTCCAACCGCAGGGTAACCTCAAGGGGTTGTGGGTTTTTTTCTACCAATGGGGGCTTTCCCTTCACTGCCCCCATGGGGGTGGTCCACAAGGTTCATAACTACCCCTCTTACTACAGGGCATTTACCTAGCCAACACATAGATCCGGCTCTACCCAAACTTTTTAGGTTCACCCTAACATTACCCACTTGTCCGACTATTGCTAAGCAGTTTTGGGATACCAAATAGACCTCCCTAGATGTTAATCTTAAAGTGGCCGATTTACCTTCTTTTGCAATCAGTTTCGCTACAGCACCTGCTGCTCTAGCTACCCTTCCATGTGTTTTTTGTATGTTATGTATGGCCATGCCTATGGGCATATCGGTTGAAGTAGATTCTTATTTTCTCTCAAAAAACCCCTTCTCAAACTATACAAGCTTCTTCCAAAGCGTACGGCTATCTAGATGTATATGATTATCTCTAGACAGATTTATCTTATATGAATCGTACGATGAAGTACCACATGAGTGGATATATAGGAAAGGAATCCAAATCTACCGAATCACTCATGGTATGATCTTCAACATCCTAGGTCTCCACATTCCATCATTTGGCTTATGTTCTTCATGTAGCATTCAGATCGAATGACTCTATGAAATTATGCCGATACTTCTACATATTATGGGTAACGTAGGAGACATCCCTATTTTCCCCCGGGTGTCTTAATTACCACTGCTTATCTTTCAATTCGCCTCTGACCATCAAATTAAATGTGAATAGCCTGTCCTCCTCTCTTTGAAACAAAGGGGCGCTTACAGTTCTATGCATGCTTCAAACAATTTTTGTCTTCTCCATATACCATATCTTTAGAGTCAATAATTTTTTATGAGGAACTACTGAACTCAATCACTTGTTGCCATTGCTCAACAATTTTCTGTTGAGGTCTATCCCATAGTGGTAGGCAAATTGGATCAATGATTGATTTCTAGGTTTTGTCATAAACCTAATTGGTTGCTTCCAATTACATAAATCAATAGTTCAAATCACACTCAAAGGTAGGGCATTTCCCATTGATATAGGAACTTTTGTGCTAGAAACAATAGTATCTCAAATTATAGTCCCCTGGGATGTAAAATATATTCCTTCTCACCATCCCCATAGTGTATGAGACAAATGTATGCATTTCTATTATGGTCATATTCTATGGTTATGATTCTACCAGATATGTCTTTTTGATTCCGTCAAAAATTGATTTGAAGGTATAGGCACTTATGACCTCCCCCTCTATGCCTTACAGTAATGATTCCTCTAGAATTACAACCTTTACCATAGTGGTGCCATCCATGGATCAAATTATTACGTGGATTGGATTTCACTTGTCTATCTATGGTAACATTGCGTGTGGTCGGGATATGTGTTTTGTATAAATGTTTTGCCGTATTATTAAGTATTCTCCTTTAGTTTTTTTCTCTATCTAGAAGTGGAATAGAATAACATGGTTGAAGGGTAATGATCATACGTCTATAATGCATTGTATGTCCTAGAATAGGGCCCATTCTTCTACCCTTTCCGGGTAGTCGATGGCTATTCACAGCTAATACCTTAACACCAAGGAAGAGTTTGACCCAATGCTTTATTTCGGTCTTAGTGAGTCCCGATTCAACATTAAAAGTATATTGATTCTTTCCTAATAAACGAAGACTTTTTTCTGTAAATTCTGCGTATTTGATTCCATCCATAAATCAACTTTCCCTCCTATGCTCTGAGTTCCATATCGATAAGAATTCGAGTTCTTTTTGTTCTAATGTTATGGTATGAATATACCATACCAATTCGTTATGTATGATTGATGGATGAGATTCCATGGATAGAGAGCCAATTCCAATAGACTTATGGAACGTTTCGGTTTGCGTGCATACAGCAGGAATTGAACCCACAAATTTACCAATTATGAGTCGGGCGCTTTAACCATTCAGCCACGGATGCTTAATAGTGATCATCGTACATCGTAAATAACCAACTTTCATATAGAAAGACATATCATAGAAAAATGAAATTGAAAACATTCAGAGATGGCAAATATTTGGAGATGACTATGAAAACACCTCTCTGGATCCTCGAATTGAAAGATATTGAGAGGGATCAAGAATCCTAATTCTCGCTATTTGGAATGGATCCAAATCTATTGAGTCTAACTCATAGTGATCATTTCTCTTTAGCAAAGAATGACCTTGGTTATCAAAGGATTGAACAACCGAGATCCAATTACTTATGATACCTAGTTGACATTGATAACCAGGATCTAATGAATTATGAGTTTAATATATCATCTTTAGCAGAAATATGTATATTCCTTGCTCATCACATATTCCCAAACCTTGTATGCAGCTAATCATTTTCATTTACCATCTCAGGGAAAATCCTTTTTGTTCCACTTAGCCCTATCGGGTATTTTAGTTATAGGTTCTATAGGAACAGGACGATCCTATTTGGTCAAATACCTAATGTAAAATACCTATTTTCCATTCATTAAGGTACAAGGGCTTCTTATTCAACAAGAAAAGAACGAAAGCACCTTTTCATTCTTTCATATACTGGGGGTTTTTACTTGGAAAAGACAATGTTCCATACTAAAGGATTCAAGTCCATAACCATTTTATCCAGTGCACTAGATCTTGTAGCACTTAGCAATGAGGCCCTATGAGACATATATAATTTTTGGTCGGGACAATTCGAATGAATCATTGAGTGAAAAGGGAGTAATGAATGACAAAAGACGAGACTCTACTAGTCTTTGCTCTTGTGGTTTCCTTGGTTTCTGTTTTCTTATTCAGGATCTTGCTTTTCATGGTTCTCATCTCTACAACTCACGATTTTCACGAGAGAACCAAATCCAAGTTGGTGAAGATCATGATTTTGGTTGGCATAGTAGTGATTACCTTTGCAATTGCAGCTCGAATCTATCCAATCTTTATCTTTTTGGTCAAAGAACAAATAAAACCCCTTGTCGAAGCCCTTTACGATAAGCTTCCCTGGATCTGGGAAGTTTCTCTTTCATAGTATTGGGATCGTTTGATCGATTTCCTTGATCGCTAGTTATGGGCATGCGCTTAGAGGATACAAACAGGGATTCGCAAACGAAAAGGGGAATTCGTAGTCATTTTTTCCTGTCGCATAAAAAAAGGCTTTACGTGAGAGCAATAGAGGTTGGGATACATCTATCTCTTCTAAGCAACCTCTTTTGGATTCTTAAGACCACCCTTGCAGTAGGATACCGTCTGCTTTGGGTTCTTTATTATATTATCTCCTTCGAGGGATCTTTAGGATCGTTCAGGCTATATTTAGTCTATTTTGGCTTTTACTGTCTTCTTTTCTTAGGGAAGTGGTTAAGGACCTTAGAAGATAGAGGAGTGCCAGGCACAAATTTTTTGAATACTTCTACGGGGAATGCTCATTGAATGTGCATTCTCTGTATTATGTCTTGAAGAGAACTCGAACCTCCACGCTCTTCAGCACAAGATTTTGAGTCTTGTGTGTCTACCATTTCACCATCAAGGCATCTTGAAAGTGAATCATATTGAATATGATATCTATCTAATGGGGTATCTTGAAAGTGAATCGTATTCCATGAATATGATATCTATCTAATGTGATATATGGAGTATATGACAAAGGTGTAGTCTTGGAGTATTTCGATTGATCGGTCATATAGGCCTGAGTCAGGCATCAAATAACTTCAATTTGCATTATCCGTAGGACACCTTATATGTATCAAAATCAAAAGGATGTACAATCCAATTTCTCGATTCAATAGAATCCCAAAGAGGTGCATATGGTACCCAAATAAGGATAGGATAGATATGTCAAAAGTAGGTCTGATTACACCTATTCCTAATCCTAAATAGAATGTAAGGACGTGGGGATCTATGTAAACAGAGTATCCAATTTACAAAGGCTGAAATGACCCCTTCTCATAATAAACAGAGTAAACAGAATGTGCACGGTCTCACCCAGTATGGAATGAACTAATCTGATGAACTTATAACCCTAGCGCCCATTCCCATTTTGGGCGGAATAGATCTACTAATTCTTTTATTCCAATTAGTAAGAGGGATTTTGAACAAAGAAATAGACCTAGCAGCTAAAAGAGGGTATCCTGAGCAATTGCAAGAATGGGGTTCGTTGATATTCCTGTTATAGTAGATGCTATCACACATACAGTCATAGTCATACTCAATTCGATGGAATTGTTAGATCTTGAAGGGGATCTTCTATAATTTCGCACATAAGGGATTATTTCTTGGTTACGTCCAGTCATTAATAACTTGACTATTTTTACATAATAGTAGATAGAAAGAACGCTCGTCAGGAGTCCTATTGAAACCAAGAAATATAGGCCTGCTTGCCATCCACACCTAAATAGATAGAGTTTTCCGAAGAAACCTGCTAGTGGAGGAAGAGACATAGGGATAAGAGACATAGGGCTAAAGAGAGAGCCAAAAAAGGATCTTTCATGTATAATCCTGCATAATCTCAAATATTATCAGTTCCAGTACGTAGACCGAATAATACAATGCAAGCAAAAGTTCCTAGATTCATGGAGATATAGAAAAACATATAAGTTATCATGCTTGCATATCCATCATTTGAGTCTCCAACAATTATTCCAATAATTACATATCCGATTTGCCCAATGGACGAATATGCAAGGATACGTTTCATGCTTGTTTGAGTAATAGCAAGGAGATTCTCCAATATCATGCTAAGAATATCTAGGATTTCCAAAAGAAGATGACATTCGTTTGATGAGAAATAAAAAGAAATATCAAGAATTTGCATGGCTAAAGCTGAAGTAGCAACTTTCAAAGTAACAGAAAGAAAAGCAATAATTGGAGTGGGGGAGTCAGATTCAAAATGAGGATTCCTCACTTCTTTCCCTCATGCAAAACTGTACATGAGACTTTCATCTCGCATGGCTCCTAAGTGATAAAAGAAAGAAAAACTTGTCTTCTTTCTTTTTTGATTACCTTCCTCGTGTATGTACAAGATCAAATCCATTTTGATTTTGAAAAAGAACTACTAATCCTTAACTTTTTGAGGAATCCTTTGTCAATGGTTGTGAATGACTGATTTTTTCAATCCTCAACCTTGGTTCTGTAGGAGAAAGTTAGAAAGGTTGAGAAATAGAACCATCTGATTTGACGTTCCCAATAGCCATGAGATGACCATCTTAAGGTGATCCTTTTGTCAATGGATGCTACTATTACACTCGTAGTCAAGGATGAGAACCACTATGTAGCATCTACATTGATAATTCAAGCATTGTATACGTCATTATTCTTTGTAGCCATTTCTGTACAAATGTAGGAACATAAACGGAAACATTCTGGACAATTATAGCCATTTCTGTACATTCAATATACACTACGGATAGAGGAATACATAAAGTTGAACATAATAAAATAAGAAATTGAAAGATTTCATTGAAATTGTTCATTTGGAAATTTCCCGAAAAGCTAATTATAGGTTCTTCTCTCCATTGGAACAATAGGGCCATTATGCTTAATTACTAAACTTGTTGAAGAGATGAAATAGAACCAAGGTCTATCTTTTTTATCAGAGATTAATTCGATCACCAAAAGAAGAATTAGGCCAAAAATTAGGATACATTCTGGGAAAATGAAACTTCCCTGGAAGAGAAGCAAATGAAACGCTTTCATAAAAATTCTTGTAGAATCAAGAATGAAGGTTCATTCTGTACATGCCAGACCATGAATTAGTCACTGCATCCAATCTCCAAAAGGTCCAGATTGTTTCAATTTTTGGAATGGGATATTCCTCTTTCTTATTCTTAAGCAAGCCACCGAGAAGGCTTAGTGATGGAACCCGCTAGGGTTTGTTCCTGACCTTCGATGAGAGTTGGGGATAACTTTGATTTGGCGTGGATCTGACATTGGCTGTCCGACTACAACACCACAAGGGCTGCGCCTTAGCAATACGTACACCATTTTCGATTGGACTGTTCTTGCCGTGCCAAGATGTTAACGCCAAAATCTGGACGATCCAATGGCGCAAAAGCCGATTGGCTGGTAGATTCGATGGGGCTAAAGCCGATCGACTGAGAGGTCTGATGAAGGGTTTAATGCAGTCATCGACCGATGGAGATACTGAGACAAAGCCGATGGAAAACTATAGAAAAGCCGATCAGATTAGTAGAAGATTGGATCGGCTTGAAGACAGGAGATTGTCCAATCGAGATCAGGTCCGAGAAGCCAGAGGGAAGGAAGGAGAAGGACTGGCTTGACTAAAATAAGGTCTAATAGCTACAGTGGAGAAGTCAATCAGGTTGCAGCAAAGGAAGACTCGCTTACAAATTGAAAGATTATTCAGATGAAACCGGGTTTGCGGAAGAGCCGTGGACTCCACGGTAGGGTGCTTATTTTTGTAAACTATAACCTTACTCAATTAGGGAGGTTTAGCTAGTTAGTTAACTTCTTTAGGAATAATTTCCTTTGTTCCTACTAGAAAATAATGTCCGATGGTCGTAGACGCGTCGGACTCTATCTGTAAATCCAGGGTATAAATATAGACCCCCTAGAAACATGTAAGATATCTCTTGATCATATACAAATTCGACGCATCGCCACCCTAGCTCATCTAGGTTTTACCGGCAGGTTCTGGCTCTCGATGCGGGGCTGCATCAGTTAAGTCCGATCTCTAGCGAAGGAGTAAGTCCCGCCATTATCCTGGTATGCTTTGTACTGTCTAAGGCTGCATCGTTTAGGTTCGAACTCTTAGTCATATCAGGTGTACCGCATCACGGCCGTACAGGGCCTATCGACCTACGAGGGTGCCGACGGTAGATCGAGCTTTAGGCCTAAGACTGCACGACGTCTCATCGGAGTGAGTAGCCGATGAGTCACCCATACTCTGAGCTTCACAGGGCATCGGACCCTCGGCCGATATGCATCAGCCTTTAGAGGCGTCCCCTCATCGGCCCAGCTAGCCGATGGGTTCGCTCCTATCATTGCTCCGGCATAGCCGATCCAGCGTCCTCCGTATCATCGCCACTGGCCCGGCCTCATATTGTCTCGGTTAGGTCCAATCTTCGAGGTTCGGTGTTGATGGCGTTGCCATGGTGGGCGACGGGTCTCGTGCTGTCATATCTGGAGCGGCATCGGCTTTGCAGCCCGTGCCTTCTTGTGCTAATGATTTCCTAGGCCGCATGCGCACTCATCGGTTTTTCTAGCCGATGAATCACTGTTCGGCTATCCGGAGGGATCCCGTGTGCCTCGATATCCTCTGAGCACACACTGGTTCCTCCATCGGCTCTATGGTCGACCCCTCGTCGACACCTGTCCATATCGGCTCTCCAGCCGATCGAAGAGCATCCCGAACCTATCGGCAGCCAGCCGATAGCAAGCGTCTGTATTGGAACCACTCGTCTCACTTCCCTGTCAATAGCAGGATCAAATTGACTTGCACGCTCTTGAACCTCGAGGCTTATGGACCTGCACTAGAGATAAGCATACCTCCCAGGCCTTCACGTGACCGAGCCGTCGTCCCTCCCCGGTCGCGGGATTTTTTGGCGGCGACCACAAGAACACCTCTAAACCTGCTAGCAACCAAGAACAAGCAAGAACAAGATGAACAAGCAATTAACTCACGGATGAAAGATTCAAAGGCGAATTTGAATCACGAGTTGGGGTCTTGAATCAAGCAAACAGGTGGTCTAATCAATACACGCGTTCACAAGGAAGTAGCAGTAGCTAAACTTACAATAGAACAAAACCCAATCTTCATCTTTGTGGCTACTGCAAGTATTTATACTTGGGAGAGAGCCATGAGGCATGGAGGGGTGTAAATCCTAACTTAGAAAGGGCCCCTAGTGGGCTGAACGAGATACAAGGACCTCAACCCAAGACTAGAGGTCAGAACATCTTTCTATAGTTCTGGTCAGCTTCGATGAAATCTAGCGGTGTTTCTAGATTCATCTAAAAGTAGACATCAAGGCCTTTCCAATAAGTGCTCATGAGCCTTAAACAACCTGCGGAGTGAATAGTTATGGTCGATTGAAGTTGTTGCTGACTGGAGGTCCAAACTTGATGTCCCGAACTTGCAGTCCGATCCCTTGATCTGGTCATCCTTTTTTGATCATGGCAGCTTCCAATTGATACTTGTCATGGCTACTGCTACACCAATCTAGTTTATCTCCCAAGTTCCTAAGTAGAAGAATATTATCACAAAAATTTAGTAGTACCACATTCTTTAAGCAACTTGTTTGGACAGTAAGGAAGAATTTCACCTGGTAGTTAAGTTGGCGTGCTCTAGCTCGAGTCGTTGGGCCATGCTGTGTAGTAGGTGTGGCTGTATCCATGGAAGGGATGTCCTCATCACTTAGTTGATCACGATTTCTATTTTTTCTTTCTTTTCCTTTTTGTTTGTTTCAAGAAAGATATCCGATTCTCCTTCTATTGGTTCTTTTCCGATCGAGATGTTTGGATCGATGTGTCTACATACCAAGATTTTGTTCATGGATTAATGAAAATGTGCAAGAGCTCTATTTGCCTCTGCCATTCTATGAGTCGCTTCCTTTTTGCGTATGGCACCCCTACCGACTTTGGCAGCATCTACTAATTCAGAACTTAATTTGAAAGCTATATTTCAACCCATACGCTTTTGGGATGCTTATAATAACCAACGAATGACGAGTGCTCTTCCTTGTTTAGATCCTATTTCAGTCGAAACTTTCCATGTTGATCCTTTTTTATTATGTCTTGTTTTTACTCCTATATTGGGAGTTACTCTACATATTGCTTGACGTAACCAATTCTATTAGTTAGCGATCTCGGCTCTATGAGTTCTTTCTTCCGTGATGAATTGTCGGCACCAATCCTACATTTTTTCTCTGTGAACTGAGGAGAAAGTGGGCTCAGCAGGAAGAGGATTGTACCATGAGAGAAGCATAGAGGTCAACCCTCTTCAAATATGGAACATGGATTATGGCAATGCAGTGTAGTTGGGTCCTTATATTGATCCGAATGAATCAATCTTTCTACAAAGGTCAATCTTTGTCTATTAGGCAAGAGGATAGCAAGTTCAAAATTCTATCTTGGTAGGACATGAATTTCTATTACTATGAAATTCATAAATGAAAATGATGTAGTTAATGGGAGGGCTACCATTATCCCTTTTCTTGTAGGTGTTCCTAAGAGAAGGAATTTGTTCATTTCATGTTTCAGGGTCTCAAAAAAGGGCGTGGAAACAAATAGAAACTCTTGAATGGAAATTGAAAAGAAATGTAGCCCCAGTTCCTTCGAAAATGGTAAGATTTTTGGCGCAAGAAGGGGCGACCTATTTCATCTTGACTTGGTTCTGCTTTCCCTCTTTTTTTAAGAATATCAAGTCTGGTTCTTCTCCTACCAGTATCGAATAGAACATGCTGAACAAGATCTTCTTTATGAAAACCTGCTCGATTTAGATCAGGAAAATCGTACATATTTTATGAAACATGTGCTATGGCTCGAATCCATAGTGAATCCTATTTTCTATAGGACCGGTTGACAATTGAATCCAATTTTTCCCATTATTTGACAATCCATAATAGTGTGGAAAGAAAGCCTGGAGGAAGAGTGGCTTTGAGTTTCTCGCCCCTTTGCCTTAGTTAATTTTCTTTCTTGAGGGGATGGGGAAGGGATACAACTCAACGGTAGAGTGTCACCTTGACATGGTGGAAGTCATCAATTCGAGCTTGATTATCCCTAAATCCAATGTGAGTTTTTTCTATTTTGACTTACTTCTCTACCACGATTGAACGGGAATGGATAAGAGGCTTGTGGGATTAATGTGATAGGGTAGGTTTGGCTATACTACCAGTGGCGAACTCTAGGCTAATAATCTGAAGAGCATGGATACATGTTATCCTTGGAAGGAAAGACAATTCCGAATCCGCTTTGTCTACGAATAAGGAAGCTATAAGTAATGCAACTATGAATCTCATGGAGAGTTCGATCCTAACTCAGGATGAATGCTGGCGGCATGCTTAACACATGCAAGTCTAACGGGAAGTGGTGTTTCCAGTGGCGAACGGGTGAGTAACGCGTAAGAACCTGCTGATAAGAACCTGCTAGGTTTTTTTTGTAGATGATAGGCGTGGGATAACTCAATTGGTGGATGGAGATGTTTTTCTCGGCCTGACTACAGCCTTCCAAGACCGTGCCTTAGCAACCGATACACCACTTTCAATGGCCGTCACGATCTTGTGGAGCGCGACAACCAGCCCATAGGGCTCCCGTCCTACAAGCAACCGAAGAACTAGCAAGAACGAGGAAACAAGCACTGAATTGCAAGATGAAATTGAAGGTTTCAAACTGAATGTTAATCAAGAGTGGGGTTCCGAAGACAAGGAGACGGGCGGCTGATCCAACACGCGCTCCTACAGGCAAGTAGCGAAGGCTAAACTTGATCTAAACAAAACCTAAGTGTTCCTGGTGGCAGCTAAGGGGTATATAATGTGGGGAGGATGACCAAAGGAGTGTTTGGACTCTAAACAATACACAACTCATTGGGCTAAATTAAGGTGGCGCAGCACCCTGGACAGAAAAACCTCTGAGTGATGATTTGATGATTACCGCCGCTTCTGAGAAGATATGAGCATGAGGCCAGATCCTTTTGAAAGTACACTTGATTTGCTTTCCAACAAGTCCAGAATCACCCAAATCCAACTCCGTATGCAATCGTGGCGACCGTCGCAAGTTGGTGGTGTGCTGCAGTCCGAATCCAGCCTACGCGAGTCCTTTTCCCTTTCGGTCTTCTCCTTGATTCCTAATCAAAACAAGAGTGCACGTGTCTCCAAGATCTAAACAGGATGGATAAGAGCTCAAGAGGGCACTCACTTGATGATTAAGTTTTCGAGCACGGGCATGAGTAATAGGACCAGCAATAGGTACTGGTGCCAGCGAGGATATCAACACCAACGATACATCCTGAAATCTGAAATAAAGGGGATAAGGCAATAGACTGAATGAAAGATGCAAAGGCTCAAAAGGTCTTGGACAGTGGTTCTAACCTGAAACTTTTTTTGTTGGCTTTTCTGGTGGATGATAGGACGATAAACAAAACTACAAATAAAGGGGATAGATCTCACGGAGCAACCTGAAATCTGATACCACTTGATAAGGCTGAAGTGCCCGATCTTTCAGTGAGATGAATAAATTCGATTTGTAGTGGAGGTGACTCTCGTGATCCGACTACGAACGAACAGGTCATGGCACCTTAGCAATCGCTGAATCAACTCCAATCGGTTATTAACCTTGCTGGATGGCAAGATTAACTTGAACACGAGGTTCTGTTCCTGCAAGCAATCGAAAAAACGAGCAAGAACAAGGAGTAGGCAAAACTGAATATCAATCACTCACAAGTTGGGGTTCACAATGGCTGTCCACAGGTGGCTGTTGAGCACAACTGCAGTACAGAATGTTTGCGCAAATGGCTAAACTTATCAAAGAAAACCCGCCAAACAAAGGGGGTGTGAGCAGGACTAAATAGGAGAAAGGTGGGGACGGAATTTCGTCTAGCATGAATGGGTGGCCGAAATCCCCACCTAACCTTTTCCTGAATTAGCTACGTATTACATAGAAACAATCTTTCCAAAAGATAGGTGGCGCAGCACCCTTTATTGGCTTCCATAGATGGCGCAATCCTTAATGGTTGTCATTCCTGGACAAAATCTTCACCTTCATTCCTTAAAAGGATCACATAATTCAGGTCACGTGCACGAGCTCACGTTATTGGACCTTGATACTTTTCTGGATTTGGGGTAGTGGGGAGTGACGTCGGTGCTGGTTCCATTGTAGTAGCAGGTCCTGTGTAGGGGTTGATGTCCTCATCATCCTCCCCTTCTTGAATCGATGTCGTCCTCGACGGTATCTGCTCGTTCTCGCCCGCATATGGTTTTAAATCTGCAACATTAAAGGTAGAAGAAACACCATATTCTGCAGGCAAGTCAAGTATATAAGCATTATCATTAATTTTCTTCAGCATCTTGAATGGGCCATCAGCACGTGGCATCAGCTTAGACCTGCGCAAAGTAGGGAAACGTTCCTTTCACAAATGCAACCAGACCATGTCACCAGGTTCAAATGTAACAAGTTTTCCTACCTTTACTACCAGCAGCCTGATTTTTAGCATTAGTATGAGCTATGTTCTGCTGTGTTTGTGCATGGATTTTGAACATTAATTCAGCACATGCAACAGCATCTACATGCTGTTCATCCGGAGAGGAAATAGGCACTAAATCGATGGGTGCCTGGGGAATGAAACCATAGACAACCTGAAAATGGCACATTTTTGTGGAGGAATGCAAAGAACGGTTGTAAGCAAACTCAACATGAGGCAAACAATCCTCCCAAAGTTTCAGATTCTTGTCTAACACAGCCCGAAGCATGGTGGATAAAGTTCGGTTAACAACCTCAGTTTGACCATCGGTTTGTGGGTGACAAGTTGTGGTGAAAAGTAATTTAGTACCCAATTTGTTCCAAAGTGATCTCCAAAAATGGCTAAGAAATTTAGCTTCATGATCTGGAACTATTGTGTTTGGTAAACCATGTAAATGAACAATCTCACGAAAGAACAAATCCGCAACATTGCTAGCATCATCACTCTTATGACATGGTATAAAGTGAGCCATTTTGGAGAATCTATCAACAACAACAAAGATGTTGTCCTGCCTCTTCTTAGTTCGAGGTAACCCCAAAATGAAATCCATAGAAATGTCCAACCAAGGAGAAGTAGGAACAGGGAGGGGCGTGTACAAACCATGGGGATTCAGGCGGGACTTAGCTTTTTGGCATGTGGTGCAGCGTGCAATAAATCTCTCCACATCACGTCGCATCTTGGGCCAAAAGAAGTGAGCTACCAGGATGTCTTCTGTTTTCTTAACACCAAAATGGCCCATGAGGCTGCCTCCATGTGCTTCCTGTAACAGCGAAAGGTGAATCGAGCTTGCTGGAATACACAGTTTGTTAGCACGGAACAAGAATCCATCATCCGTGTAAAACTTGCCCCAAGCTTTACCAGCCTTGCATTGTAACAGTACGTTCTTGAAATCAGGATTCAAGAACATATTGTTCTTTCATGGTTTGGAGGCCAAAAATTTGGAAGTCAAGTTGTGAGAGCATGGTGTAACGATGAGACAAAGCATCGGCAATAACATTTTCTTTTCCTTTTTGTGTTTGATGACATAAGGAAAAGATTCAATAAATTCAACCCACTTAGCATGTCTACGATTCAGATTTGTTTGAATACGAATATGTTTTAAAGATTCATGATCTGAATGAACAACAAATTCGCGAGGCCATAAGTAATGCTGCCATGTTTGTAGGGTGCGAACCAACGCAAAATGTTCTTTGTCATAAGTGGTGTAATTCAGACTAGCACCACTCAGTTTCTCGCTGAAATAAGCAATCGGTTTACCCTCTTGCAGCAGCACTCCACCTAACCCAATGCCGCTAGCATCACATTCAAGTTTAAACATTTTTGTGAAATCAAGAAGTTGTAGCAAGGGTGTGTGGGTTAACTTATCTTTTAGAACCATGAAAGCCTCTGCTTGCGGTTGTCCCTAGGAGAATGGCGCACCCTTCTTTGTGAGTTCATGTAGTGGTACAGCAAGGGTGCTGAAATCACGAATGAAATGACGATAGAAACCAGCAAGCCCGAGGAAGCTTCGAATCTGAGTCACCGAGGTGGGTGTTGGCCAGCTTTGTATAGCATCAATCTTGCTGCTATCCACCTCAATGCCCTGCGATGTAACAACATATCCAAGAAAAGACACACAATTTGTGTAGAAACTGAACTTATCCAAGTTCCCAAATAGGGCGGGCAGCACACAAAGCATCAAAACCATCACGTAGGTGATCCAAATGTTCCTCCATAGATTTGCTGTAAATCAAGATATCATCGAAATAAACAACCACAAACACCCCTATGAAGGCCCGCAAAACTTCATTCATTAAACGCATGAACGTGCTAGGAGCATTAGTTAAACCAAAAGGCATGAGTATTCATATAAACCAAATTTGGTTTTGAAAGCTGTTTTCCATTCATCCCTAAATTTCATGCGAATCTGATGGTACCCACTACGCAAATCAACCTTAGAGAACACAATAGTGCCACTGAGCTCATCAAGCATATCATCTAAGCGAGGTATAGGGTGCCTATATCTGATTGTAATATTATTAATAGCACGACAATCTACACACATGCGCCAAGAGCCATCTTTCTTTGGTACCAATAAAACAGGGACGGAGCAGGGGCTAAGAGACTCACGAACGTAACCTTTGTCAAGCAATTCTTGCACTTGTCACTGAATCTCTTTTGTCTCATCTGGATTGGTACGATAAGCAGCACAGTTTGGCAATGGAGCGCCTGGGATGAGATCAATCTGATTTTCAATGCCACGAATGGGAGGAAGGCCAGCGGGTACCTCCTTTGGAAAAACATCCGCAAAGTCCTGCAAAAGCTTAGTAATAGCAGGGTGCATATCCAAAAGTGCAGAGTCATCAAGTGAAACCAGCACATTAGTGCACATTAGAGCATAGCAAAGCGAATTGGGAACATCCAGCTCGGTCAAATCAGCTAGTGTAGCGAGTAAACTAGGAGCATTCAGTTTGATTTCTTTTTGTAAATTCGGTTGTGTACTTGGTTTGTGCTTTCTAGTGGCCGTAGCAAGGTCATCTTTTAAAATATGTTCAGGTGACATTGGATGAAAAATAATTTGCTTGCCCTTAAACATGAGTGAATATTGATTTGTGCGACCATGGTGCATGCTATCAGTATCATATTGCAAAGGTCTACACCTACCTAGCAGCAACGAATATGCTTCCATTGGAACGACATCACAATCAGCATAATCATGATAGGAGCCCATAGAAAAATGAACACGTACCGAGAGTGTTACCTTCAGTTTTCCACCCTGGTTGAGCCATTGAATGTGGTACGGATGTGGGTGTGGCCGAGTTTGAAGGGACAACTTTTCGACCAGATCCGTACTTGCCAAGTTGTTGCAGCTGCCGCCATCAATGATGATGTGAATCGATCGTCCTTGCACAACGCCTTTGGTGTGAAATAAGTTGTGTTGTGAATGAGGACACGCTGCACTACAAGGCTCTCATACTTGTCGGCATCAACAGCAGCAACATGTTCCTCCTCCTCATGTCCTGAAACGTCAGTGGCAAGCATAGCATATGTGGTTTCATCCAAATCACTAGCAGAAGAGTACTCACCATCCTCACGTACAATCAGCACACGCTTGTTTGGGCAGTCACGAATAACATGGCCAAAGCCTTTGTAGCGATGGCATTGGATGTCCTTGGTGCGCCATTGGAAGAAGAAGAGCACCGTGTTGGTGTAGGTGCGGATGGAGTCTTTGTTGCTGCTGAATCATGCGAGGTGATGTTGGGTGGTGAGGGTGCAGCTGATGATGAGGCAGCCTCAGGTTTAGTGGCTGGTTTGAAGGAGGTGGTGCGATCTGCAAAGGAGTTAGCATGTGTGCTCGTTTAGAATCCCTGCACTTCACGTTCAGCAATACAAGCAAGATAGAACAAACAAGTAATGGTATTGTACTCCTTATAGTCAAGCACAATCTGAATTTCACGGTTCAGCCCACCCAAAAATCATGGCATAGCTGCATCATTATTTTCAACTAAACCACAACGAAGCATCCCAATTTGCAACTCCTGAAAATATTCCTCAATGGATTTGCTACCTTGCTGTAACCGCTATAGTTTATTAAGCATATCGCATGCATAGTAGAAAGGAACAAATCTATGTCGCATGAGAACTTTCAAAGCAGCCCAAGTGGGTGGAATGTGAGTGGGATGTTGGCTGCAATGTTCACGCCACCAAATCGAAGCAAAATCCGTAAACTCGCTAGTGGCAGCCCTAACTTGGTGTTGTTCAGGGATAGCATGGCATGCAAATTTTTGATCAACTGTAATTTCCCAATCAAGATAAGCAGCAGGATCATATTTTCCATTAAACGTAGGTATGGTGAATTTAAGCTTGGCAAAAGAGTCATCCTGATTACGTACCACACGGTGAGGCCCTCGCGACCGACGAGGCTGGTCAGGATCTTCTTGCTTGGTATCTCCACAATAATCAAAGCCATCCCATGCAGCAGCAAGTTGCTGGACTAATTCATCGAAACGAGTCGTGATGGTGGGAAGGTTGGTGTTGGTGGTGGCTTGTGCTTGCTATAGTTCCCTGAGCGTTGTACCTGTGGTAAGCTGAGTGGTTTCAAGTTGGCCAAGGCTTAGTGACCCAAACATCTTCTGAGAGGTCATCCACATGCTTGTTCATTAGGCGATCAAAGTGCTGGATGATGCATTTTAATTGAGGGGATTGTGGCATGGCATTCGGGTCCTCTGGCTCATCCACAGATCCTGCCATGATTAGTGCCAAAAAAAACAACGGAGAATACGAAATAAAGGAATATGTCCTACGCCTACTGGAATGTGGGGCCGATCAAGTCACTCAAACTAAAAGCCGTTACCAAGCCCTTACCCATTCTTACCATGCAAACAGACCTGCAACCAGCGGTGCAACCGGCGAAGCTTGGATAGAGCGATTGCAGGAGGACACAACCTGCACACTGTAGAAAATTTGTGGAGCTATGGGAAGGCTTCAATTTGTAGCAAGGATTAGCACAAGCATTCAGCAAATGCAAAGTTGAATAATCACTCAAAGCTGGTGTTGTGCTGGTCCTAGGCTAGACCATACTAGAGACGTGAGCCCATGCACAAAGATAGTCACAGAATTGCAAGAACAAAGAGTAAAAGACAGCGAGTACACACTCTTGGCTTCTCCTTTTGTTTTTTTTTGTTTGTGGTGCAGCTCTTTTTGCACCTTTTGTCCTTTTTTTCGGTGCGGCTCCTTTTTTTTATGCACCTCTGGCCTTTTTCAGTTGGATGACACTGCCAACATGTTGCACAACTCAAAGGGAAACAAAAGGAAATCAGGAGCTCTTTCCTTTCATGTAGCCACAGACTGCCTAATCTCTCACGATCTCCTGTGATACGCCCAAAATGAATCGCTAAGCCAGTGAGTATCCGTTCGAAAGGGCACAAAATATGCTTTCCAAATTGTACCTAAACTTCCCAAACGGACTACGGATGCAATAGCTAAGGCCTGTTTCCTTGCCGAGATAAATCAAGACCCGAAATAAATTACTTTCCTTTTATAGGTGGGAGGTTGGCGTGAACAAGGGGTCTATGATGTGGGAAAGATTACAGGAGCACTGAGGACAAAGGAAAAGAAGGATCAAGTGCAAAGATGTGAACTAATACGTGACAGGAACTCAAAACTCTAATGGACTAGACGCGAAGACCAGCACACGACACAGTGATGCAACCAAAAACTCAACAAAGCAATAGACTGAATGAAAGATGCAAAGGCTCAAAAGGTCTTGGACAGTGGTTCTAACCTGAAACTTTTTTTGTTGGCTTTTCTGGTGGACGATAGGATGATGAACAAAACTACAAATAAAGGGGATAGATCTCACGGAGCAACCTGAAATCTGATATCACTTGATAAGGCTGAAGTTCCCGATCTTTGAGTGAGACGAATAAATTCGATTTGTAGTGGAGGTGACTCTCGTGATCCGACTACAAACGAACAGGTCATGGCGCCTTAGCAATCGCTGAATAAACTCCAATGGGTTATTAACCTTGCTGGATGGCAAGATTAACCGGAACACAAGGTTCTGTTCCTACTGGCAATCGAAGAAACGAGCAAGAACAAGGAGTAGGCAAAACTGAATATCAATCACTCACAAAGGTTATGTGCGAGAATCTCTTAGTCCTTGTGCTGTTCCAGTAATTTTAGTGCCTAAGAAAGATGGAACATGGCGTATGTGTGTTGATTGTAGGGCTATTAATAATATCACCATTCGATATCGGCACCCTATTCCACGATTAAATGATATGCTTGATGAATTGAGTGGTGTTGTTGTGTTTTTAATAGTTGATTTGCGTAGTGGGTACCACCTGATTCGTATGAAATTGGGAGATGAATGGAAAACTGCTTTTAAAACTAAGTTCGGTTTGTATGAGTGGTTACTCATGCCTTTTTGGTTAACTAATGCACCTAGTACTTTCATGAGATTAATGAATGAGGTTTTACATGCTTTCATTGGGAAATTTTTTGTCGTCTATTTTGATGATATACTGATTTACAGCAAATCTATGGATGCACATCTTGATCACTTACGTGCTGTTTTTAATGCTTTACATCATGCACATTTATTTGGTAACCTTGAGAAGTGCACTTTTTGTACCGATCGAGTATTGTTTCTTGGCTATGTTGTTACTCCACAGGGAATTGAAGTTGATAAATCCAGGGTGGAAGCTATACAGGGATGGCCCGTGATAAGGCTGAAGTGCCTGATCTTTCAGTGAGATGGATAAATTCGATTTGTGGAGGAGGTGACTCTCGCGATCCGACTACGAATGAACAGGTCATGGCTCCTTAGCAATTGCTGAATCAACTCCAATTGGTTATTGACCTTGCTGGATGGCAAGATCAACCTGAACACGAGGTTCTGTTCCTGCAAGCAATCGAAGAAACGAGCAAGAACAAGGAGTAGGCAAAACTGAATATCAATCACTCACAAGTTGGGGTTCACAATGGCTGTCCACAGGTGGTTGTTGAGCACAACTGCAGTACAGAATGTTTGCGCAAATGGCTAAACTTATCAAAGAAAACCCGCCAAACAAAGGGGGTGTGAGCAGGACTAAATAGGAGAAAGGTGGGGAGAGAATTTCGTCTAGCATGAATGGGTGGCTGAAATCCCCCACCTAACCTTTTTCTGAATTAGCTACGTATTACATGGAAATAATCTTTCCAAAAGATAGGTGGCGCAGCACCCTTTATTGGCTTCCATAGATGGCGCAATCCTTAATGGTTGTCATTTCTGGATAGAATCTTCTCCTTCATTCCTTAAAAGGATCACATAATTCAGGTCAAGTGCACGATTTCACGTTATTGGACCTTGAAACTTTTCTGGATTTGGGGTAGTGGGGAGTGACGTCGGTACTGGTTCCGTTGTAGTAGCAGGTCCTGTGTAGGGGTTGATGCCCTCATCAGCCTGTACCTACAACGGTCACACAAGTACGGAGTTTCCTAGGACTTGCTGGTTTCTATCACCGCTTTTTGAAGGATTTCAGCACCATGGCTGCACCGCTGAATGAGCTCACAAAGAAGGGAGTCCCCTTTTCTTGGGGCAAAGCACAAGAGCATTCTTTCCACATTCTAAAAGATGAGTTAATACATGCACCTCTACTCCAACTCCCTGATTTTAATAAGACTTTTGAACTTGAATGTGATACTAGTAGAATTGGATTGGGTGGTGTTTAGTTACAAGAAGGCAAACCTGTTGCATATTTTAGTGAGAAATTGAGCGGGCCTCTTCTGAATTATTCTACATATGATAAGGAATTCTATGCTCTTTCGGACAATAGAAACATGGCAGCATTATTTATGGCCCAAAGAGTTTGTTATACATTCTGATCATTAATCTTTGAAACATATTCGTAGTGAAAAATGGATCGTAGGCATGCAAAATGGGTTGAATTTATTGAATCTTTTCCTTATGTTATTAAACACAAGAAAGGGAAGGATAATATCATTGTGGATGCATTGTCTAGGAGATATACTTTGCTGAATCAACTTGATTACAAGATATTTGGATTATACACAATTAAATACCAATATGTTCATGATGCTGATTTTGAAGATGTGTTGCTACATTGTAAAGATGGGAAATCGTGGCACAAATTCATCGTCAATGATGGGTTTGTGTTTAGAGCTAACAAGCTATGCATTCCAGCTAGCTCCGTTCGCTTGTTGTTGTTGCAGGAAGCACATGGAGGTGGCTTGATCGGACATTTTTGAGCGAAGAAGACTAAGGACATTCTGGCTGGTCATTTCTTTTGGCCAAAGATGCGACGAGACGTGGAGAGATTTTTTGCTCGCTGCACAACATGTCAAAAGGCTAAGTCATGCTTAAATCCACACGGTTTGTATATGCCTCTTCCTGTTCTTAGTGCTCCTTGGGAAGATATTTCTATGGATTTTGTGTTGGGATTGCCACGGACTAGGAAAGGGCGAGATAGTGTTTTTGTGGTTGTGGATAGATTCTCTAAAATGGCACATTTCATACCATGTCATAAAACTGATGATGCTACACATATTACTAAGGTGCGGTCTTGGAAGGCTGTAGTCGGGCCGAGAACGTCATCTCCATCCACCAATCGAGTTATCCCATGCCTCTCATCGAAAGATCGTATAAAAAAAACCTAGCGGGTTCATATCAAGAATGAACTCACCTGATAGTTGAGTTGACATGCACGAGCGCCGGTAATTGGACCATGAGTGGATGTATCGATAGTGTTGATGTCCTCATCATCCTCCCCTTCTTGCATTGGACTCGTCCTTGACTCAAGCTCATCTTCTTCTCCGAGATATAGCTTTAAATATGCAACGTTAAAAGTGGGACTAACCCTAAAATCTACAGGGAGATCAAGCTTGTATGCATTTTCATTAATTTTTTCAAGCACTTTAAAAGGTCCATCAGCTCTAGGCATCAACTTAGACTTTCACAAATCAGGAAACCGTTCCTTTCGCAAATGCAACCATACCAAATCACCAGGTTCAAAATTTAATTGTCGTCTACCTTTGTCACCAGCAAGCTTATAGTTAGCATTCATGAGCTCTATGTTTTCTTTAGTTGTTTTATGCAGTTTTAACATCAACTCAGCATGGTGTTTAGTATCAAAATTTAATTTTTCAGAAGATGGCAAAGCCATTAAATCAATAGGAGCACGAGGTAAAAATCCATAAACAATCTCAAAAGGGCACATCTTTGTAGTGGAATGCAACGAACGATTGTATGCAAATTCAATATGAGGCAAACATTTTTCCCACATCTTAATATTTGTCTTTAAAACAAATATGTCAGCAATATGAGTACCATCATCAGTTTTATGATATGGTATGAAATGTGTCATTTTAAAAAACCTATCCACAACCACAAAAATGCTATCTCGCCCCCTCTTGGTCCTAGGCAAGCCCAACACAAAATCTATTGAAATATCTTCCTAAGGAACACTAGTAACAGGTAGAGGCATATACAAACCATGTGGATTTAAGCGTGACTTAGCCTTTTGACATGTCATGCAGCAAGCCACAAATCTCTTCACGTCTCTTCTCATCCTCGGCCAAAAGAAATGGCTAGCAAGGATGTCCTCCGTCTTCTTGGCACCAAAATGCGCTTCCTGTAGCAACAACAAACGAACGGAGCTAGCTGGAATGTATGGCTTGTTAGCTCTAAAAATAAACCCATCATGGAAGACGAATTTGTTCCATGTCCTTCCATCCTTACAATACAACAACACATTTTTAAAATCATCACCATTCACATATTGGGCTTTAATTGTTTCTAGGCCAAAGATTTTGTAGTTAAGTTGTGTCAACAAAGTATATCTCCTAGACAAAGCATCAGCAATGATATTCTCCTTCACTTTCTTGTGTTTGATGACATAAGGGAAATATTTAATAAATTCAACCCATTTAGCGTGTCTACGAATATGTTTTAATGATTCATGATCAGAATGTATAACAAATTTCTTGGGCCATAAATAATGTTGCCATGTTTCCAGAGTTCTCACAAGACATACAATTCCTTATCATAAGTAGAATAATTTAGAATAGGCCCACTCAATTTTTCACTGAAATATGCAACGGATTTTCCCTCTTGTAGCAAAACACCATCCAATCCAATCCTACTAGCATCACATTCGAGTTCAAAAGTCTTATTAAAATCTGGAAGTTGGAGGAGAGGCGAATGTGTCAACTTATCTTTTAACATGTTGAAGGCATTCTCTTGTGTGGTGTCCCAAGTGAAAGGCGCTCCCTTCTTTGTAAGCTCATTGAGTGGTGTAGCAATGGTGCTGAAATCTCACACGAAGCGGCGATAAAATCCTGCAAGTCCTAAAAAGCATCAAACTTGTGTGACCATTTTAGGAGGCGGCCAACTCTGAATTGCCTTGACCTTGGCTTAATCAACCTCAATTCCCTGCGGAGTAACAACATAGCCAAGAAACGAGACGCGATCGGTGCAGAAACTACACTTCGCAAGGTTACCAAACAAACGTGCATTGCGCAAAGCATTAAAAACAGCACATAAATGATCAAGGTGTTCCTCTAAAGATTTTCTATAAATCAGAATATCATCAAAGTATACCACCACAAATTTTGTAATGAAAGCACGCAAAACCTCATTCATCAATCTCATGAAAGTGCTAGGTGCATTAGTTAAACCAAAAGGCATCACTAACCACTCATATAATCCAAACTTAGTTTGAAAGCTGTTTTTCACTCATCTCCCAACTTCATACGAATCTGGTGGTATCCACTACGCAAATCAACTTTAGAGAAAACAGTAGAGCCACTCAATTCATCAAGCATATTGTCTAACCTAGGAATTGGATGATGATATCTAATGGTAATGTTATTAATAGCTCTACAATACACATACGCCAAGATCCATCTTTCTTAGGCACCAAAATCACCAGCACAACATATGGACTAAGAGACTCTCGTACATACCTTTATCAAGCAATTCCTGAACCTGACGCTGAATCTCCTTGGTTTCATCAGGGTTGGTTCTGTATGGCGCGCGGTTGGGTAATGAAGACCCTAGAATCAAATTGATTTGATGCTCAATTCCACGCACCGGTGGTACTTCCTGGGGAAAAACATCCTTATACTCCTGCAAAAGATTAGTGACCGCAGGAGGAAAAGAAACAGGTATATCCTCAAAATAAAACAAAGCATCCTTGCAGACGAAAGCATAGCAAACAATTTTAGTTGTATCCAGATTGACAACATTAGATTAAACAGCAAGCAAGCAAGAACCTTTCAATTGAATCACATTTTTATTATCAGATTTAGATTCTTTCTTTTTATGTTGCACAAGTTCTTTGGCTACAATCTGATTTTCACTTATAGCATGGACCTGATTTTTCTCTTTCTTAGCTCTAACAACATCATCCTCAAAAACAGCTTCAGGGGTCATAATCATCCTCATAAACAGTTTCAGGGGTCATAGGATCTACCATGGTACATAATTTTCTTATCATGATACAGAAAAGAATGCTGATTTGATCTACCATGATGCATAGAATCCATATCAAATTGCTATGGCCTACCTAACAAAATATGACAAGCTTGCATAGGTACAACATCGTACTCAACAACATCACGATATGTTTCAATTGCAAAATTAATGCGCACCAGTTTGCTTACATTTGCTTTACCACTATTGTTTAGCCATTGAACGTGATATGGGTGGGGATGCGGTTTGGTGCTGAGTGCAAGCTTCTCCACCATCTCACTGCTAGCCAAGTTGTTGCAGATTCCTCCATCGATGATCAAGCGGCAGGAACGCTCTTTGTTTGAAACAAAGTGTGGCACTGATTTTGTTCGGCCTTCTCCATTTGTGTGTTGAGTACACACTGCACAATGAGGCTCTCATAGCGTTCTACATCATCAGCACCAATATGTTCTTCTGGTCTCTCATCTTTATCTGCATGGTCAGCTACAAGCAAAGCAAGTGTATCTTCATCCAAATCACTAGCCAATGAATACTCACCATCATCTTTGACTACCAAAACACACTTGCTAGGACAGTCACGCTGGACATGCCCATAGCCTTTGCAATGGTGACATTGAACATCTCTTGTTCTACAGTGGATGCAACAGAAGAAGCACTCGCGGCTAGCTGATGGGCTGTCTTAGTTGGTGCACTAGCAGTCGAAACATGTGGCTTGTCCCTGGATAGAGAAGGTGCCGACCGCCACGGTGTGGAAGATAGTGAAGGAGTAGTAATCGTGCATGGCAACCATGATGTCGATTTTCTTGCAGAAAAATTAGTCTTGGCACTAGCACGTCATCCCTACACTTCCCTTTCAGCTTTGCAGGTAAGATGAAACAATCGAGTCATATTAGTATAATCTTTGTAGTCCACAATGTCATAAATCTCACGGTTTAGACCACCCAAAAATCTAGCCATAGCAGCATCCTTAGACTCTTCTAAATTACAGTGAAGTATGCCCATTTGTAATTCCTGATAATATTCCTCTACACTTTTAGCATCCTGTCTTAATTGTTGCAACTTATTTAATAAATCACGTGCACAGTAAGAAGGAACAAATCTAAGATGGCGATGTGTGGTGGCAAGAACTCAAAACTCTAATCGCCCAAACACAAACACCAGCAAATTAACACAACCATGCAATCGTAAACTTAACAAGCCTTAACTAAGCAGTCCTAGTAAAAAAAAGGATCAAAGGGTTCTCTGAATTGCGAAGAAATAATCCACTATTTTTTTGTTGGCTTTTTCTGGACTATTGGAAAATAAATTAAACAACAAAGGTCAGAAAGTCTCTCACCGATCAACTGCGCTTTGATACCAACTAATGAGAACCCGCTAGGGTTTAGTCCCTATCTTTTAATAAGAGGTGGAGGATAACTCGATTGGGGGATGGAGGCAACGTTCATGGCCCGACTACAACCGTCCAAGGACGATGCGCCTTTGCAACCGATACACTGTCTCCGATGGTCGACGCGAACTTACGGTGCGTGACAACCCAGCCACTAGGGCACTCGTCCTGCAAGCAATCGAAGAACAAGCAAGAACAAGTAAAATAAGCACTGAAATTGCTAGATATTAAGATGAATGATTCACTCTAAATTCACAATATGGCAGGGCTCCGGAGACAAACAGACGGGCGGTCCAGCCGACACGCGCGCTGTGTGCAAGTAGCAAGACGCTAACTCTAATAAACTAAAAACCCCCCTCTTCCTATGGGTGGCTAAAGGTTTAAGAAGAGGGAAATTATGACCACAGGGGTGCTAGGGTTATGCTCAACCCTAGGACGCGTCTCTAATGGGCCCAACATGATACATGGCCCATTGGGCCCAAAAGAGGTGACGCAGCACCGTGGACAGAAAAATACTCGGTAGAAAAATGACAATTGCGGCCACTCCAGAACAGATATTGACATGGGGCTAGATCCATTTGAAAGTAGACTTGATAACCTTTCTATTAAGTACTTGCAAGCTCAAATCAGAGTTCGCATAAAGTCGTGGCAGCCGTCAGAATTTGGCACTGTCCTGCAGTCCAAATCCACCCCGCGCTAATCCTCTTTCCGTTGGATCCTCTCCATCGTTCCTAAGTAAAACAAGAGTGCACATGTCTCTAGGGTATAAAGAAGAGGAACATAAACTCAAGAATAAACTCACATGATAGTTGAGTTGACATGCACGAGCGCGGGTAATTGGACCATGAGTAGATGTATCGATAGTGTTGATGTCCTCATCAGAAGGTGTCCTTGAGAAGAAAATAGATATGGAGTCCAACTTGGGCCTGACCAGGACTACTTGTATTATATCCATATTAGCCTCCTTAGTTCTTCCGGGGCAATCGAGGGTATAAATACAAGACCCCCTAAGGGGAGGAGGACAAGCCTTAACTGGCTAAGATAAAATACAAGTCACATGTCCAATCTCTTTGAGTGAACATTGGAGTACCATGACTACTACTAGCTATCAACCACCATACTCAAGTTCTATGCTAATGTTATGGCAAACTAGATTAGGGTTTCTTCCCTATACTCTGTACATATGAGATCAATAAGTGGAGGCCACCTAATCAAATAGGAGTAGCGCTATTACCTCTAAAGGGCTTGACACTGTATAAAAATCATTATCTCCTTGCTTCTTTATTTTTCATCTTTATAAAAACCCTTTTCGCAAGTAGCAAAAATTCATCTTTATAGATGGCTAGATGAGCGGCCTATAATTGAATGCCTGTGGTAATGGGCTTTTTGTAGGCAACCCCTAGCCCGCCTGCAAAATAAATTTTTGTAGGCGCTGTATAGAGATTTGTGCCTACAAAAATGATTTTTACAAGTGGTGCAAGGGTTTGCCACCAGGAACATGATCCTTGCAAGCGGCGCATAGGGTTAGCCACCCATAAAAATGCAATTATCAACAAAAATTCACATATAAAATTCATCCTAAATTTCATATAAAATTCATTCTAAATATTGTACATCTATGCATCCATCAAAATAGTGGGTTGGATTATAGACATATTACATTGAAAGACTTAAGTCAATTAATATATATAAGTAAATTATTGTACTGCAAATTACAATTTATGAGAATGATGGAATGTCCCACTCTATAAGCCCTTTTTAGCTCTCATGTTGTGTGAGGTGCACTTGTCAAAGAAGTTTCTACAAACGTGATAGATCTCATGGTGAATAAAATAATAGAGATCTCATATCATATTCTCAGTTTTTTTGTCATTGAGTATCTTATCTCTATCATTGATTCTAGACATCTGTGCATACATGTCATTTGAAAAAATATAGGTAGTATTTAATGTATGTAGATGTAGAGTCTTTAAATATGTATATTAGATTATATTTTTAGGGCCACTATAGTACTGCCTGTTGGACTAATAATATACGCATAATACGTTATATGTGGTTGCTTGTGGCACTCTATGAATGACTTAAAAATAATATATATTAGTTTGTTTTATGTGTATAGAGACTTATATTTATGAAAAATATGCATCATATTGTACCAACCAGTTGTTTATGACCAAGAATTTTTTCCTCTGTGTCTTGACTACGCTATTCACATAGTAGTACTAGAGAAAAATTGAAGTTAGTCAGTAATCTATATATCCTATAAAGACTAGGGTCTATCAATGTCGAAGAAATTCAATAATGACTTACCAATCTAAATTGTCAATAAAAGGCTAATATCATTCCTATAAGATATGCATTGGTCTAGCACAATGACTTTGCGGTCTCGAGGATAAATAATAAAACAAATATAATGGTTTTTACACAAAAATTAATGTTAGTAATTATTGTTTACATACAATGACTATGCTAGATATTGAACTTACCTGTTGTTTTATGGTCTCATTCTGCATGTTATGGTCATCATGATCAACCATAGCATGACCTATGTAAACACCCACATCTATCTTCTTTTTAGTTTGCAGTTTCTAAATGTATTTCGATCTCTCCTTTTTAGACTTGTCCTTAACACATTGAAATCATTTTTCATGTCAGCGGTGTGTGCTAGCCTTAGATTCATAGAGGGTTAAAGTAGGTGATCGGATTATTCAACTTTATTGCCATGTTGTGCTACTATTCGCGCCAAATTAGTCAGATTTATCGATGGAGGTCCAATGTGATGATGCGAACACGCTGAGGCCTGGGAGATCTACTTTGCTCCAGTGCAGGTCCTTTGGCTTAGTTTGATGGCGTGTGCTTCTGATTGTCCTTCGGTTTCATTTGTTGGCTTGGGAGCGCACTTAGGTCCTTTGGCTTTGTTGTCCCTTTGTCAGGACGATGGAAATGTGGGCGTGTCAGTCAATTTGACAGTGCAATTGACAAGGCGATAAACAGAATGAGTCAGTTGGACGATGGGCCAATACGAACTCTTGCTATAGGCTAGCTGCTGATAGAGTTGAGATAGTTATCGGCTACGTCCGATGCGCTCCTACTATCGACTGGTTGACGATAGGGACTAGAACACTCTTCTATCGGCTAGGAAGCCAATGAAGGTGTAGGCGGATGGTAATTAAGGGAATGAAAGATACATTTGTTATAGAGCCAATGGTGCTTCGCATATAAGGAAGGCATAACACTGGTCCATCGGCTGCAAAGCTGATAAAGGCATAAAAAGATATTTATAATACGATAACGATTCCATCGGATACAAAGCCAATGGTACTCTTAAATAGAGTATTCAAAGAATAGCATGTGGGATCCTCCTATTGGCTGGTTGCCGATGAAGGCTATAGCACTCGTTCATTGCTTAGAAAGCCGATGAACGCATATGTAGATTGGTAAGGAATATTATAAAAGATCCATCGATTGCAAAGCCGATGGCACTCTGAATATAATGTGCGATGTGTAGCAAGGAGTGAAACTCGATCGCCCAAAAGTATGAGACCTAGTGACCACCGTGATAGCGTTAATATATCGGACCGAACCGAGACAGTATGAGACTAAGACTAACGGCACAGAGACGACAGACTAGAACGGACACATGAACAGAAAGAATGGGCAAACCCATCGATTAGCTGAACCGATGAGATAAGATCTCTGAAGATATGTGTGAATGGATTGAGAGGCCAATACACTGGGTGTAATACTCGACATGTGGATACTCTTCGGGTAGCTACTCCAGTGAAATGCCGAATAAAGACCTATTGGCTTATGGCTCAATCTATTATCAGCAGTCTAGTAGGTCGAGCCTAACCGATGCAACATAAGACTGATGATCCCACGTAAAAGGAGCTCAATAAGCTGATAGATCCCACGTAAATGTGATGTGATATATTCGATCGGACTAAGAGGTCGAACCTAACTAATGCAGCCTTAGACAGAGAGAATATACCAGAATAATGGCGGGACTTACTTCTTCGTCGAAGTTCAGACCTAACCGATGCAGCCCTTCGTCGAGAGCTAGAATACATCGATAAAAAACCTAGACAAGCTAGGGTGGCGATGCGCCGAAGATGTATTGATCTGAAAGATGATTTACAAGGTCCTAGGGGTCTATATTTATACCTTGGGATTATAAAAGTATAACGCGGTTAGAATAGCCATTGGGCGTTATTTCCTAAAAACATAAAAGGAAAATATCTCTAATAAGTTAACAAAACTAATTAAAATTGCCTAATCTTACAAGATATATTCTATAGATATAAAGTACCCTTCCGTTGATTCCACGGCTTCTCAGACTCAGTCCCATCTGGATAACTTTCCATCTTTTGACTAGACCGAATCCATCCTTAATCCGTCCGATCGTCTCTTTCCCTGTATTAATCATACTCTTTCCATGTTTCTTGAATGATACTTTCGGCTCTTCTTTTTCCTCCATGTTTTCCGTATGCTTTATTCTCTTCTTATTAGTTATCTTCTTTGTGGCCTTTTAAAATACAACATTCACTTTCTTCATCAATTCATACACAAATTTTCCTATCGGTTTTTGTTTGTACACCCTCTTTCTCCACTGTATTGTCAAAATAACTTGTCATAGAGCAACATCTATGATCTCTAGTTAATTACCATCAGTGAGGTAACTTTTTATATGATGTGAGGTACTTGTACAAAGTTTCATTAATGTGGACCGAACATTTGGTCTTCCCCTTCATCTGTCTTGATAGAGAAAACATCATAGGGAGGTTGCTGATACTAATGAAAATAATAGCTCTAGTATGAAGTACTTATGCATGTATTCATCCCATATTCAAAAATTGTTGTTTCATAGATCTACCATGTCTTCCATCAAATGTATAGGAAAGATATCTACGTTATTAGCTGGTTGTCTCGGTCCTTGTATAAGTATGGATAACAATACAAACTTCCACTTCTCACAAAGGTATGTAAATATGTTGTATATGGTCACAAGTATTGGCCAAGTGTTGTGTGTGCTGCTCAGGTCACCAAAGAGGTTCATTTCATCGGTACTTAATGCGAACCTAATATTTCTAGGGTCCTCAGCAAATTATTTGTACTTCTCATCAAAAAAATTTCACTGGTGTGTAGCTGCGAGTGCCTATGCTTTATGTCCTTGTTTTTTCTTTATGCCATTGGATCAATTCAGCATCCTTAGGATTCCAGAACAAATATTTTAACTAATCTTTCACTGGAAGGTACCATATCACCATGGCAAGTATTTTCCCCCTTGAATCGGATGAACCATCTTGCTTATACTGACTTGCACCATAAGAAGGTCAACTGTCTAGATTATCGTTCTCTTTGAGCTATAGGATGCAATGATTGACACATATGTAAATCTTCAGCACACCTAATGACAAAGGACATATGAGTTTTTTCGCTTGATATGTATTTGTTGGCAATGAGTTTGGATTATGCAATATTTTTTTAAGACAACTAACAAATCATCAAAACTGCTATCAACCCAACTGTTGCTAGCCTTCAACCTCAAAAGTTCTAGAACAGAACGAAGTATAGAGAAATCCTTGTCACAACCCTTTGGCTTATCGTACAACAATTGCTTCACTACCTTCTGCAATGCCTCAAAATTATCTAGGCCTCTCATCAACTCGATTATGACTTCTAGTTAAGCTTGCTACAACATCTGCTCTAGTTCAATATCATTGTCATCCACTGTTGTATGGTCATCGTTATTCATCACAACAGCAGAAACATCATGAATGAAATCATCAATATCACCCTCTAGATAGATATCAAGTTCTTTCATGATGCTACTTTTGCCTTCAATTGTCTCACAATGTTTAGACCAAACAGTATAGCCCACATCAAACCTACGTCAAACAAAGTGAGACTTTATAACTTCTACTTTTATTGATGCTTTGTTGTTTTCATAGTCTAAGCATGGACAACAAATTTCCTTTATCGTTATAGTATGCTTTTTGATAAATTGAAACAACTTATTAAGAAATGACTGTTTAAATATTAACGTCTCGTACATCCATTTTTGCATGTCCATCTCTAAATACAAACCAAAATATATATGCAATTTATAAATAATGTAAATAACAATTTTCCTTTATTTTAATTCTAAATTACTATTTTAAATTTATAAATATAAATTTTTTTGAATAATCAATGTTTTTATTTCCTTTACATATCTTCTTTACATACTAAAGATTTAAAAAAAGAAAATTACAAAGAATCTAGAGGAAAAAAATAAGAGTAATATTATTTGGAAAAAAACTAAATTATGATTTCTTTATCCAAACTTTACACCTAATCTACTATTAGAGACACTAATTGAAATAAAATTTATAATCATTAGATGAGAAAACACTACAAGATTGCGCTACGTTGACTATTAAAAAACCCTATTTTGTTTTTATTCCTTTCAAATAAATGCTTAAAATTAGAAAAGAGATAATAAAAAATGATATATCGATCTTAAACACTAAAATATATCAAAAGATTGGATATCAAAACATTTCTTTATTTTTCGTATTGATAGATGGATAGATAAGAGGTATTGAAAGAATAAAATTTATTGATTCATATAAGAAAGTAGGAATTGTTTTTTTTATAAAGTTTATACTTTAGAAGTTAATTTATTTTGGGATAAAAGAAAGCAAAATGGAAATTTGATGTAAAGAAATCAGGCTACTGCCGTTTCTTCGTAGGGGCTGTTGAGTATGAGACTTGCAGAAAATTTGGAGAATCTAGGCTTGCCTCGTTGTTTGGTTGGCCTCACTAAATAGAGTTGGACTGCTGATCGGTTGGCTCGCCGTGGACTTGATCGCCTGGAGAAATGCCTGCTGTGTGATTGAGATAAAGAAAATCAGAAAAATTTCAGCATTTCGAAACTTGAAACCTGAAAAGTTGTAAACTTTCACCTTAACTCTAAAACTTTGGAAATAAAAAGTCAACCAACTTCTATTTTTTTTCACTGGAGAAAAAATATATTTTCTACTTCATGTTATAAACTTTAGAACTAACTAATAGCAAAAGTCTGTACTTAAATCGAAAACGAAGCGCAAAGAATGTTCATGCCATTTTTGGTATTCCTAAAGATATTTGGAAAATGGATGCCTTTATGTGTGTGCAATTTTTATTGCCAACACTCCGTAGTTTTATTTAAAAAATCAATTTTATTGGGTATTATCTAAAGTAGTAAAAGAAGTAAGCTTTGTCGCAAAATTAAAGCGGCCACGTCATCTAACAAATATAGACCGTCATATTTTTCCACCGGAAGATACGAACCATTGGATCCTTGAGTTGGTGAAACCTTTTTGTGATCCTTTAAGAAACTTATTTTTGCATGAAGGTTCTTCGACGTCCCTACGGTAAAAACAAGTGTGTTTCCCCTTCGCCTTCCCGTCGTCACGTCGCCTCCGCTCCTGGAGCCAAGACGCTGCGTGCCTCCTCTCCTCGTCGCAGCCAGCGGTTCACCGTCTCCAATCTTCTCCACCTCTTCTCCTCACCCCACCGCCGGCACTTTCCTCCCTTTTCCCAGCTGCCGCCTCTTCATGCTCACCCCATCCCCACCGCTGCCTACTCCTCCCTGTCTCCGTAACCGTCTCAGCAATCCCCATCTTTCTAGGCGTACATAACGTCAGTGTTTCACAAGTTTCAACGATGCACTTTGCTAGTGTGTGAAGATTCCACTGCCGATGCATGTAAGATGCTCGATGAAATGTTTGCTTAAAGAGTGTAAACTTGCAGTTTGAGGTCAATTCTAGCATTGCTTCTATCAATTGTGCTTTCCAATGGTATGGCCATCCATTAGGTTGCTATTTGATCGATCTATCCCATGAAAACAATTGATGAAAGCTTTGGATATTTGGCTTTTGGACTTCATTATCAACAATGAGTACAACAAAGCTCTGGTTATTCTTAGATTTTTGTTCTCTTTGTGGTTATGTCCTAGCATCCTTGTCATTCTTATTTTACTAAGATCAGAACAGTCATTTTATGGACAGGATAAGTGATGAGCTATTCTTAGATTTATGTTTTCTTTGTTGTTATGTGCTAGCATCCTTGTCTTTCTTCATTAACTAAGATCAGAACAGTCATTTTATAGAAGGGGTAAGTCATGAACTGGTACATGATCTTGGAGAAAGAAGCACCAAACCTTCTCAGTTATTTACAGAGTGCATGTTTGTTTATTATTCAGTAACTCACAACATGCTGATTACCTACTTCATGTCATTTTCACATTGTTCTAATTTACACAAATTGGTCGTAATGTTCTTTTAGCAAGCTTGCTTTTGAATATGTTTCCAATTTAGTATGGTTGAATGCATGATTTCTTTGTTGGTCATGCATTTTGTTGTAAATAATAATGTAAATAGTGTGAAAACAAGATTAGAAAAGTAAAGGAACTGTACTTGATAATAATATACTATGTAATTATTTAAGGCATTGTTAAGTTTGAATGTCTTTAATGAATGCAACTTACAAGTATTTCAGCAGTTTAGCACTATTGTTTGCAGCATTTCTTCATCTCATGAGATCAGTTCAGCATAGTTCATATATATAGGGCAAGAATTCTGTCAACAAAGCATTTCAATTTTGCCTCCCCCATAATTTTCGAAATTTCTTGAGAACTCCTACTCATTTAAGCAAATTGAAATGTATCTACTCAAAGTTTAGTTTTGCCGGATATAATTCCATAGGGCAGCGAATGACGAAGGGTTTCACGCTTAGATACTAACCATTTTCGTAGTGTGTGTGTACTCTCCTTCCATGAGAGCATTATCCTTCCATATACTTTTGCCCTAGGATAGAAACACCCGAAAAGATGGTATAGACGCAGCAAAAGTACAGTTATCTCCCCAAAGGTCAAAGTATCTCCTCTATTAAAATTTTGAGTTTAGAACTTGCCGATCCTTCCAACATGGAAGCTGCATCCAGCCGAACTCTCTTTATGGTATTAAGGTTTTTGCTGTTCTTGGCACAAAAATGCACAAATAACTTGAGAACTTGAGAGAATTATATTGATTGACTTTCTGGGATGTGTTGAAGCATGTGGATTGCTCATCATATATAGTGCTTGGTACAGTAGCATACTATAACAACCTGGAATTGAAACTCTACTTAAATTTAGGTTATGCCCTGTTTAAGCATGATGTTCATCATTATTAGTCAACTTTGAAGCATTCTTGGTCTCATGCTACAGTTTTAATTTTTTTCTTGGCACAACGGTCTAATGGTGCCACTATGTTTCATGAGAAACTAATGGTCAATTTCAAGTAGATTCAAATTTTAATTAAGTTTGTCCAGTCCAACAATCTTTCAAATTTTATAGGTTCAAATATTTTGTATTTTACGAGAAAAATATTATGGAGAAGTAAATACTAAAATCTCAAATATTTCAAATATATGAACTTTCGAAGCCAAAAGCAAGAGGTTGATCTTCTACGTAGTATTTGAGCCTTTAGTTGGAAACAAAGATTTCTGTGCATATAGTATAACTAATTGTTTATCAAGTCCTATGATTTTTCAAAAAAAATCAAATTTAAAATTTAATCTCATAATTATATTACGGTCCATATATACAGGGGTTTTTATACGGGCATTCAAAGTTGTGCTACGCGTGACTAAGCGGCTAGTTATTGTTGAACTACATTATCTTTGAATATGCTGATGCACTCCTCATCATCCTTTTGATCATCTTTTTGAGGAGCTTCCTGGAAAAAAATTAACAAGACAGTCCTATCAGTTATTACACCGTTATGTTTTTGTCCTAATTTCTACATTGGATCAAAAAGTTGATGACAGGCGTGCTTTTTTTTTCCAGTAGCACATGAATCAGTAGTGCCTGTGCTTTTTGTTTGAGCCTGTCTCACTTGTGAAGAGATCAAGTATTGCACCAATCGCAAAATATGTGAGTGAAAAGGATCAAATTAGTGCTTAATTACTATGTATCATATTAAGGTCTTTTCACTTAATAATTTCACTTAATAATTTCCTGGTGATTACTTAGACTTCCCCAAATGAGATTAAGCTTGTGGCAATGGCAAATTCACTATCTTCTCCCAAGAAATATAATTTTGTCAAAATGGAGTATTTCAACAAAGCCAAAGCTGTAGAGAGTTTGTTTGAAATTCTCAGCCCAGCGTTTCAAAAATGGAGCAATGTTTTTTCTCCTTGAAAAGGGCATAAAGTTTCTTCTGGTGACGCTTGGCTCAAATGGTGTTTTTGTATGTTGCAAAGAGTGCACAGCTTTGATAAAGGATCAGCGAAAGTCTGAAATGATCTCTTTCTCAACTCCACTAGAAAAATTGAACCAATGTTTTCAATCTAACATTCTCGTAAATTTGCTAGGCTCTTCCAGAACAATGGTTTTTCATTTGCCTGCAGTATCAGCCTCAGTGGTTAGCCTCACAGGGGCTAGTGATTGTTTTATTGGTGGAGTCATTTCAGCTCTCTGTGGAGGTTTGGATATGATGCAATCAGTTGCAGTTGGGATTGCTATATCAAAAGCATCAGTGGAATCTGAAGCTAACATACCAAATAAGTTTTCTGCTGCAACTGTTGCAGGTCAGCTACAGCAATTTGTTTTCATTTCTTTAGACTTCGTTCTCGATTTGTTGTATTATACATAGTTCATACATGGTAGCATGATTATAGTGATGATGCTATTTCCTCATCCAGTGTGAAAACACCATTTGGAACCAACCAGAACTTTATACATTTCTGAAATTAGTGATTAGATCTTAGTGCTGCAAATTTATTTTGGTTCACTATTAATAACTTCCCTTGCATGCTTATTCTAAACTCATCACCATTTCTAGTGCAGATGATGCAAAAAGAACATTGCTATCGGCTAAAATGATGTTGTGCAAATGACCATATTGCTGTTATTTGTTGGAGTTGCTATCGCTAGTGGAGAAAGTCACAGCAGATGTATGATGGCTAGAGCTAAGCTAGCATTTCAGCTGAAAACCTGGGTCTTCCTGCTGTGCTGTGGCGCTGGCGGTCAGACAGGAATAGCATAA
Source organism: Oryza coarctata (assembly GCA_030770085.1). Taxonomy (NCBI): domain Eukaryota; kingdom Viridiplantae; phylum Streptophyta; class Magnoliopsida; order Poales; family Poaceae; genus Oryza; species Oryza coarctata. The sequence continues at coordinate 7,114,241 of CM061483.1, read as the reverse complement.
TGCAGTGCAGGAGAGAAACGACGCAGCACAACTGAATGAGTTTGATATTCCTGTCTTTTTCTTTTGTCTACCGATGAACCCATGTTGTAGAAGATTTCAACAAGTTGAACCATAACACCTGTTGGTTTGGCTGTTGCGGAATGGTTGACACCATGTATGTAGTAACCGCTCGTGGTGGTTTGCCCACAGAGATAATTACAAAGGAGGCTGACAGAAACTATCTTACAAAGAAGGCTAACAGAAACTATCTTACAAAGGAGGCTAACGGAAGCTATCTTATAAATTCATAAATAAAGTCTAATCTTGTTTTGTTCATTAACCTAGCTATTGTTTATACCCGTTACCTTTTATATGTCATAATTTACTTATAAATGATCTTTGACCATATAGGAGTAGTATTTCGAGTACATGATAAGAACACAATTATTAATCAATGATCATATGTTCATAAATCATAGATATGGAGATTCTATTGAACAAACATGCGGTCGATTGAAACACGAAAACACAATTGGGATTACCTTGGATCTATGTACAATGACGTCGTTGGTTGGAACATGTTCTACTTAAGGGCATTTACAACAACTGAGTCACGTCGTTCCTAACCATGACTAGCTAGTATCCCAACATCTCTGTATGTTTGTGATTGACCTCACTCCTAGTATAGACGTTGTATGGAGTCGCTCCACAGCCTAGCCTCCCAGCAGTGTCACTTTCTCGCCAAGGAGTGTTGATCCTGTAGCAATTGACTTTACAACGTTATAGCCTATGTGACAAGGAGGCAGAAAAACCATATTACACTAACCTAGTATCACCACAACAATTAGATCAAATCCATCATCAGCAAAATAAATCTTTGCATCATACTAGTGGCATTCTCACGTAAGCAAAATACATACTACCACTGGTAGATCTGCACCTGATAATAATATGTACGGGAGAGCTATTCTGGTTACATAAACTACGCTCAGAATTTACGAACACCGCTGTGGATATCTACCAAACGAAAATGAAGCACCTATTGATATCGATAACCAGTATTTCGCCGGTGTTTACGAAGTGCCAAAAGCAGTTATATGCGAAACCACAACGGTGATGTCATCCAAGTTTCCACCATAATATCGATATCCAACATCTTATGCCCCACTTGAAAAGGGTGTTTGCCTGTTTTTGTCTCGTGCCCACTGTTGTGCAAGTGCTGCTATCTTCTGAGCCATCACTTGAGGTTCCAAGCCAGATTTGATTGCATGAACCACCACTGCCTTTTTTTTTGGAAAACATAGGAGAGCTACGCTTCATAGTATTAGGGAAGAAAATGGTCCCCACACAGCCCACATATCTCATACGAGGACCAAATATGAGAGGTGGTATGAGCATCAAAATAAAGACGAAAAACCTAAGCCAAGACCCGTCCAAAGCTACAAAGAAAACTAGATTCTACCACCGAGCTCTAAGCCCTGCAGCTTCTTAGCTCTGGCTAGGCACCAAAGACTATGTTCATCTTTGAACTATCTCAAAATTGATGTTACCGAGGTGCAACACTCTCGAAGACACATGCATTTTTATGCTTCTAGATAATCCAAGCACCTAGGATTATTAGAGAATTCACTCTCCTTGTATGCTCTTTCTCCACCCTTTTCATTATCTTACGCCACCAGTTAGCAATGTTACCTTCATTTTGTCTAGGAACAGAACCAGCTAGACCAATTAGAGCAAACAATCTGAACCAAAATTCTCTTGCCACTACACACGTTGTTAGGAGGTGTTGTATTGACTCATCTTCTTGATCGCAAATGGGGCACTTATCTGGATGAGAGTCCCCTCTTAGCAAGCCCGTTCACTATCCAACATCTATTGCAGATCACTAACCATAGAAAAATTGATATGACCACACTGACCACGCAACAAGCAAGCTGACCATGCCAACAAACAATAGCTTACAACCAATTCAAGCTACACCAACTTAAATCTTTGATGGACCAATTACACATAGTCGAGCTAAGAAGATAAAACAGATGAACATGCTACTTTTCAAAAATTATTTTAATATTAATGAGAATTATATACAGCCTAAGTCGTGCACATTGCTATTATTCAGGTTCACCAAGGAGGATGATAAGAACACACCAAGAGTAGACTATAGAGAAGGATCACGCTTGAACCCGTCCAGCGTGACAAAACCGTCAGAAAGAATTAGGTATAACTTTTGATTTTCAAAAGCTATAAAGGCCCATGAGGACTTGTTGGAAAGCTTGTTAAGTCTAGTTTTCAATGCTACTAGAGCTGACTAGTTTGAAGTTTCTATTATGACAGCCGACTAATTTTAGTGCATACTGGTTGGAGAGTCAACAGTTAGCCTAATGTTTAAGTTCCCGTGCAAAACTGTACCATTCTACAATACCTCATGGTACATGCTACACATGGTGTGAAAGCTTATCAAGTTAACTTTCCAATGCAATCAACGGTGTGTCATTTGGACTTTCCAAGGTGGAGTTATTGACAAAACACTGAATACGCAACCAACTTAGAGCTCATTTCGTGGAGATCCTTTCACATAGTCTAAACTTATCTTTTTCATTTCGTGCTTTCATCTATCTAGGAGGGATGTTTCTAGTATAAATGCCCCATTGCCTCGTAGCAATCAAAAAAGACATTTGATGATTGAAATACAGAACCCTTTGTTCAGATGTGTGCTAACAAATATTGAGAGAGTGATCTCTACCTCTTTGCTTTTGTAATTTCCTTCGCGGGGTTACAGAAGTGGTGGCTTCATTCGCTCCCAATTGGTGCTCCTATTCCCTTCAAGTTTCTCCTTGATTAATTATAGATTTTGTTGGTTGGTTCTTTGAGAATGTGGTTGGACGAATCCTCGATTCAGGTTGCCGGTTAAAGACGGTGGTTGGCTTTGAGTTTTATTTTACCAGGTTGCACTAGTTATCGTTGCTTGCAACAAGTTATCCAGCTATTCTATAGCTAGTTATCTAGTGATTGATCCTACATCATGAAGATCAGGACCCTGTGACATATCAAAAATTTTGCATTTTGTTGGGGTCCAAGACTTCCACAACTAGAGCCAAGGTTCCAAGGTCATTGATCCATAGAAATAAGCTTTGTATGTAGATTTGGAAGAAAAAAACACTAGAAGCATCAAATCTCCAGACATGACGATCACATCTTGATCATTCAATGGAAACTCTCGAAGAAAGTCCCATAGCCAGAGAAAATCACATAAGCCATTTTTGGACAGATCACCCCGAATATCATGTAGCCACTATTCTTTTCTTGCAAATACTAGAAGGTACACATGTAAAAACTGCTGATGCCATGTTCTCAATGGAGCAACCATGCAACCATCGATGAGTCCAAAAAAGTGTGATATTACCGTTACCCACTTCTATGATAATCGCGATGGTGAAGAGTGCTAAAGAATTTGGGTGAGATAGGAGCTCCAAATCAATCTGCGAATGATCAGCTCTAGTCTTTTTAAACCACCATCACCTCAACTATAATGCCCAGACCATGACCTTCAGGTTAGGAATACCAAGGCCACCAAAATCCAATGGTCCGGTTACCTTCACCCAGACAACTAGGCAACATCCCCCATTAGCTTGAGCTTGTTCTTTCCAAAGAAATCTATTTCTGAACTTATCTATCACCTTGATGAACCATTTGGGGATTTTAGAGCAATCAATAGGTACACAGGTATGGCAGAGAGGACAAAGTGGACCATGGTGGCATGCCCTACCCTATACAAGAGTGACGCCTTCCAATGAGTGCTTATCTGCAATTTTTTCAACCTAAGGCATAAGATCAGACTTTTGAAGTTTCTTATTTGACAGTGGCAACCCCAGATATGTTCATGGAAATTTTGATATAGAGCAGGGCATAATACTATTGATACTTGTCAAGTTAGCTTCCTCGCAACAAATGGGTATGATACTACTTTTCTAAAGATTAGTTTGCAACCCAGAATCACTGCCAAAAATGTTGAGAATATCCTTTGTAATCTTCAACTTCTCAATTGGCTTAAAAAATAAGGCAACATCATCTGCATACAGAGAAAGCCTTTGCCTAGAGACACATCGAGATAGAGGTTGCAAGAGCCCCTCACTTCTTGCCTTCACAAACAAGCTATTGAGCACATCCATGACAATTATGAAGAGCATGGGGGAGAGGGGATCCCCTGTCACAGCCCTCATTAATGTTGTATAGGCTGCCCTGGTTCGCCATTTAGGAGAATACAAGTATAGGAGGCTAATAATAAATTCGAGACCAAGTTGCACCAAGCCATACCAAAACCCAGATGTCTCAACACTTCCAACAAGAAAGACCAAGATACTAAATCGAAGCCTTTGGAGATATCAAGTTTTAGAAAAAGGCTAGGATCCTTCTGTCGGTTTAAGACTTCGACGCTTTGCTGAACCAACATGAAGTTATCATGAATACATCTCCCTCAAATGAATGTGTTCTTTGCTAGAATACATCTCCCTCGAATGGAAAACAACCACTGCTGTAATGTCATTGTTGTATAGGTTATCAAATAGCCCATCTGTTCTAGCAACAATTACATCACCAGATGCAACATACGCCTTGAAAACCTAGAAGAAATGACCATATCAATTTTACAAAATTATTATCTATTGCAGCAGAACAAATATTCTTCAATTCTCAAATTACGAGGCCAGCCCAAAATAATACAGTAAATGATCAGTCAACCATTTGTTGTGAGTTGAAGATGGTGACAAATATTTGAACTTGTCACTCAATGGCAACGATGCAAATCGTCATTCACATGTAAACTAAGTGCAGATATATTACATTTGTCTAGTATCTTCCACAAAATAGTTTTGGGAACTATGGTTATGCTTAGCTACAGAACTCCTAACTTTTGTCCTAGTATCTATTAATGGTAGAGGCTTTCTTTGTAGGTTCACGTAAGATCACACAAACTATGAATTTCTCCCCCAAAATTGTTTCGAGCCCAGACGCCAAAGGGACTTTACTTATTTGAACCGAATGTTAGAGGCCTATCACAAGCTGTGTTGTTGCTTGATCTGCAGGAAAGAAGGTTCAAAAGTATGGGGCAAAGGATCAAGCGCTTTGACTTTGCTTTGACTCCTAGATCCACCATAGGATGGGTTTGAGAGCCATGTGATGGATGACTATCTATAACATTTCAGAGAGGTTGGGCTAGGAGGGTCTCTTAATGCCTTCCTTTTTTGTCCATCAGAGTTATTTCTCAAAGACTTACCATGGTATGGGAGAGAAGGGGAGTTAATTCTGTGTTTCAGAATTCAAAGAAGCAGGAGGTTTACCATCAGGAAGGCATGGGACAACAAACTCTCTTAAAGCTTTCTTTGAATAAGTCTTTCACTTGACTTGCTTTAGTTCTGTAAATGCTTTTGTATGAAGTTTGAGTCAAATCGAGTCTCATGTAGTGAAGATGGTCAAGCAATCATTGCTAGTCTCTCTAAAACCTATTGATAAGGAAGGTGCAGTAGTTTGTGGATCGAGGTATGATTCGTTTTTTGAGTAATAGAATAGGCTCAATTCAAAACATTCCACTTTGCTGTTATGGTATTTACAATCCTTGAATTGTTTTGAACCTGACTCTCATTAATGGTCACTATATTTGGTCCCAAATGTACTTATTTTGATTGTTTCTTTGGTATTTAGATTCTATTGAGTAGAAAACACGTCCTAAAAATAAATTGTCCTCATGGAACATTGTTAAGCTATTATTAACAATTAATTAGGCACTCCGTAGTCACGCATGATTGCCATAACCTTTTTTGGCTATGTAAATATAGGGCTAGAATAAGTGCAAGATCCTCAACAAAATGGATTAAGGTGTGTTTCAGATTTTTAATAACTTTTTATTTATTTTTCTTTTTTTCATCGAGTTCTTATTTGATCTACCACTATTATCACAATATCCCTCCTTTTAGGGTTAAAGCTATCAATGGTTAATCGAGGAACAAACCAAGAGCAGGAGTAATTATTGGGTGAATGGAAAATTGATCTAGCAAGCTTTCCACATAAAAATATGTGGAAAAATAATTGTATCTCTTATCGGTCCTCATGATCCCAAGATACAATGTGGTGTGTACACACAAGGATGGCACACCGCAATAGGTTGACAAGTCAAGCATAAATAGATGCAAACAGTAAGGGTACTAACTTTATACCTGCTATGTTTGGTTGTGAGGAAAAATGATCTGAAGCCTCCTAGACTTTAACATGACCTCCAAATGACCACACCATGTGGTTATTTATAAAATAATCAAAAATTTCTTTTTCAGTAGCACATAGTTGATATTTATATTAGGAATAACCCTCCTAGCTGGGTATTAACTAAAGCCACCACATTGAAAGGTGGAAGGTTAATTGTTGCAAGCATTCATGAAATTTCCTTGATTGCTCGTGTGTCTTCTCAACTTCTGCATAGTCTTTAGTAAATTAATCACTACTCAACATTGGGAAGTTCAAATGATGCTCCATTTGTTGCATTGGATTGTAGACTTAATAAGTTTTCCAACCATATGTATCATACACTCTAAAACTTCATAGGGTGATACAAACTTCCACGAGAAGTTGAGGCACTTATGTAACCCTGAGTCTTATGCATGTAAAGGCTTAGCTTGGGTAGAATTCTTGGTGTCCTCCGCATAATCCTCTATATTCTCCATGTATCCTGTCATAGTAGCCTTGAGTGTAAATCTAAGTAAGAGTAGCATACACAACTTAGGTAGTATATGGCTCTCATCAATATTAAAATGAATCAAAGGAAAGCTTGTAGTTTTCTTGCATGACTACACATAACCGGTCCTTCATATCCTTGTGTTTGCTTAATTATTCCTTGATTGAGTGTAAACGGTCTAACAATTGATCCTTTTGGTGGGCTCGATAGCGGATCACGAACCATCACGTCTACCACCACTTGCCGATGTTGGTCCACTTGTATAATACCCTTGCCACCACCATTGCCATTGTCGCCGATAGAGAGGAGCGACCTCCCTCCTCCATCGTCTTGCCACCACCAAGAACATAGTTGGCGGTGAGGAAGTAGAGTGAGGGCATCTCCCTATCCCGCATCGCTCCTTTCTCTTTGCTCTTTGATCTCGTCACTATGGTACAGAATGCTTAGTGTTATTGATAGATCGGCGATTGTGAGAGTTGGCTGGTGGGGATAAATGAGTTTGGTTGTTGGGGTGGATAGGAGATCAAACCAGTCGATTGGGTGGCAACATAGCAATGTAGAGGGGGCCTAGCGATGATTCCATTTCTTCTAGCGGTTTTGTTTTGCTCAAGCACACTGGTCTAGAGGCATAAGGTGGAGGAGAAGGAAGGACGATTGAGATAGGTGTGTGAGGGCGACCGAGGGCGTCAAGTGCGTTGTATGCATGCATGAATGATTCTGTGGATGGATTGTGGGAGTGATGTCAGCCTTTAGATCTAGGCAAGTCACCGTCAGCATAGTTTATAGATATAGATTTCAAAATTCAACTTTAAATAAATTGTAACCGACATGGATTCCTTTTTCAATATATTCTACTCTAGTTCAAAAATATTGAGTTGTACCAATCTTGGATTCTCAATTTAGCATTTTATAAATTTAATTCTGCATTCAAAATTAATAAGTAAATAACCAACATAGTACAAAATTTTTATACGTGTGAAGATAGTAATAACCCGTGAGGGCTGGTGATTAGTAAGATATAATTTCACATAGGCTTCTGCTAGATCTGCATAATCGGTTGGAAGGAGCACATATTAGAAGGGGATTCAGACGAAGGGACTTTGTAGGAATGAAACGAAATCAGGATGAATCCACAAAAGTAGTAGAAAGACTTAGTACGCCTCCGAGTTGGTGATGATTTATATACTTCTTTAGATTTATACTGAAATATTGCTTGTTCAAGCAATGAGCTAGGTTCTGCGGAAGCACCAAAACCATGTTTTCACAACCTCTAGTATGATTCTAATATCAAGATATATAGTAATACACTTTAGAGAAACACAGAGCATTGCTCTTCGTCTAACGATACTGTGTTAATTAGTTGAACCGTGGTTGAACACATAAGCAAAGCGGAAGTCAGGTCTCAGTTGGGAATAAGCTTGAAGCGAGGCTTGGAGAAGGCTGGAGATGGGTCATAGCGCCCATAGTCGTTCGTCTTAACCATAAGGTTCCTTGGATGTGCTGCGCCTGACGAGGTCGCTCCCTGAACTCCGTATGCACCAGTATAATACCCCTGAATTATATATGATAGGACAATTAATCATACAGTGATTCTTGTGGTAAACATTGTCATGTTTTGTTTTAGTGCGTTTCTGAAACTGTTTAATCTAAAATTTAATTGCACAACGATGAAACTCTACAGGAGCATTCTTCTACTTCATGGCCTGTTTCAGTAACTGAGTTCATATTGCTTTTGAACCCTGTCTATACCTTTTGATTCTTTTCTTGCGCCGCCAGCTCCCTTCCTCCTGTAAAAAACGGCCGTCGATAATTAGTGAGTTTAACTGGAAATTGTGTTCTCTTTACACTGCAGACATGTGTGTGTTCTAAGCTTATACTTATTACATAAGAAAGATAATTCTTCAAGAAAGCAACAAAAGAAAAAATGGAACAGTGAACAAACCTGCAGCAAAAACTGAAAGCGCTGACGCTAGGATGAGGAGCGCAGCAAAAACTGAAGCTCTATAAACTCTCCTGGAGCACATCTTTCTCCGTAATTTATTTCCTATCCAATCCTTCTAGTTCCTGCTGATCAACAGGCTGCCAGCCTGCCACTCACCAACTCTACCTATAGGCACTGCCCTGCACCAGCAGAACAGTACATTTCGGGGCTTAAATAGCTGTCGACGAGCAGTGCTCCGATCTTGGCATGATTGGTGCGTCCATATTCCCCCATATAATAACAGAAAGCAAAAGGAGGATAATGAGCACTTGGTCTCGATGGTTTCTGAGTGTGCAGTCAAGTGTTAGTGGGCTGCTAATTGCTATATCTCTCAAAGGAACAAGAGCGTTAGTGGAATGCTTGATTGCTCCAGTTCTTTATGGCCATCTGCTCCTTGTCGACCGCTAAAGAAGTGACAAGGGGAATCACATCCGGCAAGCACCATGGAAAAGAGGGCACGAACTAACAAGATGGCACTGTGGTTTCCATGTCATTGGGCAGCAGCATTGGTGATTACTGCACATGCTGACATATATTCACCGAGTTTGCATGGTGAGGAAAGGCTCTCGATGTGTGTTTCGTGAGCTAACCTGTGCAAGGCGTGGTTCCTGAAGCTTTTGTTTTGAGCCGCGTTCACACAACAAAATCAAATATCATTTCAGTGTTAAGACTATAACCTTGTTCTGCACTCCTGACGCCATAAATTTAAATTTGAAAAAATTCAGTATAGTAGACCTGAATGTAAGTTTGCAAGTACATTCCCCATTAACTTCAGTATAGTTCCAATTCTTCCACTGTCTCTCTTTCACATCTCATCAATTGTATCTTTGGACGGTCCTATACCTAGGGCGGTGTTAGTGTCTCGTTCTAGTGCCGTCCTTTATATCCCATCTATTCCCTTCCGCAAATATAATAGGAGTGTCGATGATAGTGATGAAACGGACATTTTGATTGAACATTTCACTAATGATTTATTGTAGATGTTTGTTGAGGAAGCTGATCATGTAATAGATATGATCGTAGTAGCTATGGTAGTTGATGTAGCACACATAGTCGAAGGCGAAAAAAAGAATTATGTTATGTTGTAAAGACGGAGATGCAGTCATAGAGGCACCTCATAGATATCAGAGGATACAATTTGGTATATCTTACATATGTTAGAGGATGTCGTTGGGGCATGTTGCAGATGTTAGAGGACATTGTTGATAATCAGGGCACTACTTTTAGTTAGACTCTATACATCATATAGAAGGTTATCACAATAGTGACGCTGGGTTGATACTGTCATTTTTGTCGTAGATGATATAATTGTTGTCATTGTCAATGAAGCATCTTGTATAGATGTTGCACTCGAGATGTCCATCATTGTGGATGGAGTGGCAGCGATGTGTTACCATGTTGATGAATATTATCGGCGATGTAGTGACGGTAAAAAATACACATTCATGTGTATGTGTCACTACCCTAAAAATGATTTTTGTAGGCGAGGGCAAAATATTTTCATAGGTGGCCGCCTACAAAGATGCTTGCCTAGGCTTGGGAAACATGGGCCACCTGTAAAAAAACATGTTTGTAGGTGGTTGAACATATGCCACTTGCAAAAAGAAATCTTTGTCCATTGGCCGCCTGCAAATATACTCAAACTTTTGTTGGTGGCCTATGCTATCGGTCGCCTGCAAAAATGCATCTTTGGATGTGGCTCAACTTATGGGTCACTTGCAAAGATTTATTTGCTCTGTTATATAGCTTCTTGCTCTCTAAGCCCCTCTCATTTTAGGCCTTCTCTCCCTCAGGAAAAGAAAAGAAAAATAGGAGAAAAAGTTTTGGTCTCAAATCTTTTAATATATTTTACTCTCTAAGTGCATCATCTTTGTATTATTATCTTTAGTGAGTTTCTTTTCTAATTTTAAGCATTTGTTTGAAAGGAATAAAAAGAAAATGATATTTTAATAGTTTCACGAATTTAGATTGCAATTCTAAGTCAATTTAGGGTTTTTTTATGCAAATCCTTCTTTAGTGATGTTTTCTCATCCAATCATTACGAATTTTATTGTAATTAGAGTGTCTAATGGTAGATCAAGCTGGGTGGTCATATCTAGATTAGAGATAAACCTAATTTAGTTTTTTTAAATAATATTACTCTTATTTTTTCCCTCTAAATTTTTTTAATTTCCTTCTTTTAGAATCTTTAGTGTGTAAAGGAAATAAAAAGAAGTTGATTATTCAGAAAATGTTATCTTTAGAAATTTAAAAAAAGTAATTCAACATTAAAATAAAGGAAAAATGTTATTTAAATTATTTGCATATTGTATATTATATTGTGGTTTGTATTTACAAATGAACATGCATAAATGGATGTATGAGACACCCAAATTTCAATACTCGTTTCTCATTGAGTTGTCCAAATTCATTAAAACTATAGAGAAGCATGCTATGAGCAAAATGGCAAAAAAATATATTGTCCATGCTTGGATAAAAGAAAAGAAAGCATGGACAAAAATAGAAGTTGTGAAATCTTATTTAGTTCAGCATAGATTTCATGTGAGCTATATAGTTCGGTCTAAACATGACAAGACAATTAAAGGCAAAAGTAGCATTGTGAAAGAACCTGATATCTATCTAGAGGGTGGTATTCATGATTTCATTCATGATGGTTCTATTATTATGATGAATAACAATTACCATACAATGGTGGATGATATTGCTTATGAACTAAAGAAAATGCTACAACACATTGAAGCAGAAGTCATAAAGAGGTTAAGAGGCTTACATTATTTTGAGGCATTACAGACAGCAGCGAAGAACGATGAGTCAAAGGGTTGTAACAAGGACTTCTTCATACTATGTTCTATGCTGGAACTTATTAGGCTATAGGTTAGCGATCCGACAATAATTTCAATGATTTGTTAGTTTTTTAAGAAAATGATGTCAAATCCAAACTCATTGTCAACAAATATATACTAATCGAAGAAACTCATGTATCATTTGTCATTAGGTGTGTAGAAAATATTAGTGATATGCCCTAGAGGCAACATGGAGATGTTGTAAATATCACATACTATATTTATGATATGTTGAGCTGTTCCTTAAAATAGACATTGTCATTATTGATCAATGAGCATGTGATTTATTTATAAGACTCCTAATGTCATATATTGCTATTTCTAAATAACCTCTAATCATATATCATATGATAAATAAATATAATTGTAATATCAGCACATGTATTGATTGATGATCATGTCTCATGAATCATGGTATGGAGATACCAAAACGATAATATGGATATATGTTAGTAAACATATGTTATATAGACCCACTATGAGATACTGCAGAGATTTTGTGTGTCATCAGTTAATCTCAAGTAGTGTTTATGTGAAGTCCTTAGACTTAAGATCATTATAGTTCCCAACATATGTAGTAGCTTATTTTGAGACTCTAAACACTACTCCGTAATAGAGTTGTTATAAAAGTAGTCTTCAAGTTTGCTATAAAATATATAGTTGGATGTGAGTGATCAAGATAAAATTTACCTCTCCTATAGAAGAGATCTCTAGGCCTCTCGATGTAATGAATTATGGAAGTGCATAACCATGCTAAGGTGATTGACGAGTCAATCACGAGTTTATAATCCATCACAAGATTAACAAAGTAATTGAGCTATTAAAAAGATGACACAAGTCTCGCCTTAAACTCGATCGATATCATCAGGCAAAGGGATTCGTATATGAGAACATCACATGTTCAGTCGATATAATATTTACATATACTTTATGGTTAATATGCCTTGCTAGAGACCTCTATTAACAAGGTGACCGGAAAGGCATTTTCGAGTCACGACCAAATATACGTAAACCTATAGGGTCATACACTTAACGAGTTGGAATACTTATTCGAATGTGATTAAGATAAGAGCTCCGTTCGGATATAGATCCAAGTAGACTCCTATTGGGCCACGGTTCTCGAGGCCCAAGTAGGAAAGCCTATATATAGAGAGGCAGAGAGGTTGAGGATATATATCTCTATTCACCTCAAGCAAAAACCCTAGGCCATCACCTCTTGTGTCAAACCCTAGCCGCTTGCAAGTACTAGTACACCTGCAATCGGTGTTCTAGCCTTGGAAGTGTGGATACCGATGGAGGCATTACTCATTGTGGTGTTAATTGGCATCAAGATCACGGTGATCGACTACTTCTCATATACTACCTTGACGCATTCATGGATGGATCGCCCTCTCCAACCCTGCTTCCGCTACACTGCGCGTCTTGTTGTAACAGTCCATAATTCCTCCTTTGCATGATATCTTAGTGTGCACACGGTAGAAAAATTTTTGTTTAATGCTATCATAGCTACGCCTTTACTAATAGAAAATTCACTCATGTGTCAATCACTGCATCCCATAGCACAAAGACAATGAGAATCTAGACAGTTGCCCTCATTGCAGTGTAAGTCGATACAAGATGCGTATCAAGTCTTTAAAGTAGCAAGATGGTTCGTCCAATTTGAAGAGAAAAATACCTACCATAGTGTGATGAGAACCCGCTAGGGTTTAGTCCTGATCTTCGATGAGAGGTGGAGGATAACTCGATTGGGGGATGGAGTACGTTCACGGCCCGACTACAACCGTCCAAGGACGAAGCGCCTTAGCAACCGATACACCGTCTCCGATGGTCGACGTGAACTTACGGTGCACGACAACCCAACCACTAGATCACTCGTCCTATAAGCAATCGAAGAACAAGCAAGAACAAGTAAAACAAGCACTGAAATTGCTAGATATTAAGATGAAAGATTCACTCTGAATTCACAATATGGTGGGGTTCCGGAGACAAACACACGGGTGGTCTAGTCGACACGCGCGCTATGTGCAAGTAGCAAGACGCTAACTCTAATCAATAAAATATCCCCCTCTTCTTGGCGGCGGCTGAAGATTTAAGAAGAGAAGAAGATGACCACAGGGGTGCTAGGGTCATGCTCAACCCTAGGACGCGCCCTTAATGGGCCCAACTTGATACACGGCCCATTGGGTCCAAAAGAGGTGACACAGCACCATGGATAGAAAAATACTTGGTAGAAAAATGACAATTGCAGCCGCTCTAGAATAGATATTGACATGGGGCCAGATCCATTTGAATGTAGACTTGATAACCTTTCCATTAAGCACTTGCAAGCCCAAATCGAAGTTCGCATGAAGTCATGGCGGCCGTCAGAATTTGACACTGTCCTGCAGTCCGAATCCACCCCGCGCTAGTCCTCTTTCCATTGGATCCTCTCCATCGTTCCTAAGTAAAACAATAGTGCACGTGTCTCTAGGATATAAAAAAGAGGAACATAAACTCAAGAATAAACTCACCTAATAGTTGAGTTGATGTGCATATGTGCGGGTAATTGGACCACGAGTGGATGTATCGATAGTGTTGATGTCCTCATCAACCTTTCTCTTTCTTAGCTCTAGCAAGATCATCCTCAAAAACAACTTTAGGGGTCATAGGATGCAACATAATTTTCTTATTATGGTACAGAAAAAAATACTGATTTGATCTACCATGATGCATAGAATCCATATCAAATTGACATGGCCTACCTAACAGAATATGACAAGCCTGCATAGGTATAACATCACACTCAATAATACCACGATATGTTCCAATTGCAAAATTAATATTCACCAATTTGGTTTCCTTTGCTTTAACACTATTGTTTAGCCATTGAACATGATATGGGTAAGGATGCGGTTTGGTGCTGAGTGCAAGCTTCTCCACCATCTCACTACTAGCCAAGTTGTTGCAGCTTCCTCCATCGATGATCAAGCGGTAGAAACGCTCTTTGATGACGCACTTTGTTTGAAACAAAGTGTGTCACTGATTTTACTCGGCTTTTTCCATTTGTGTGCTGAGTACACGCTGCACAATGAGGCTCTTATAGTGTTCTGCATCATCAGCACCAATATGTTCTTCTTGTCCCTCATCTTTATCTGCATGGTCAGCTACAAGCAAAGCAAGTGAATCTTCATCGAAATCACTAGCAGATGAATACTCACCATAATCTTTGACTACCAAAACATGCTTGCTAGGACAGTCACGCTGGACATGTCCATAGCCCTTGCAACGATGAATTGAACATCTCTTGTTCTACCAGTGGATGCAATAGAAGAAGCACTCGCGGCTGGCTGCTGGGCTGTCTTAGTCGGTGCAATAGCAGTTGAAACACATGGCTTGTCGCTAGATGGAAAAGGTGCCGACCGTCGGGGTGTGGAAGATGGTGAAGGAGTAATAATCGTGCGCGGCAGCCATGATGTTGATTTTCCTGTAGAAAAATTAGTCTTGGCACTAGCACATCGTCCCTACACTTCCTTTTCAGCTTTGCAGGCAAGATGAAACAATCAAGTCATA
This sequence comes from Oryza coarctata, assembly GCA_030770085.1. NCBI lineage: Eukaryota > Viridiplantae > Streptophyta > Magnoliopsida > Poales > Poaceae > Oryza > Oryza coarctata. The sequence goes on along the minus strand of CM061483.1, from coordinate 7,099,168 downwards.
TTAGTGTAATCTTTGTAGTCCACAATGTCATAAATCTCACGGTTTAGACCACCCAAAAATATAGCCATAGCAGCATCCTCAGACTCTTTTAAATTACAGCGAAGCATGCCCATTTGTAATTTCTGATAATATTCCTCTACACTTTTAGCACCCTGTCTTAATTGTTGCAACGTATTTAACAAATCACGTGCATAGTAAGAAGAAACAAATCTAGCCCATATGACCCGTTTCAAAGCATCCCAAGTCTGTGGCATGTTATTAGGATTTTTCTTGTCATGTTCTATCCACCACACAGAGGCAAAATCAGTTAACTCACTAGTAGCAGCTCTAACTCTAGTGTTCTCAGGGAATTCATGACATGCAAATTTTTGATCAACAGCAATCTCCCATGTAATGTATGCATCAGGGTCATATTTTCCATCAAAAGTGGTATCTTAAATTTGATTTTAGAAAAAGCATCTTCATTATTGCGTACCTCTCATCGGTGGTGTCCTCCCATGCCTCTACGGTTGTTACATAGTCGACGACGATCATGAGCGTTGCGGTCATCCCGTTCAGTGTCAGTGGTATAGTCATCATTGAAGTTGTCCTCACCGTACTCACCATCAACATCATCTTCATTATGCCGATCATGGCCCCTAGTATTGAGGTCATCAAAATGCCTCACAAGTGTAGCAAGACTGGTGTCAATACGCGCAACCGATGCCTCCAACCCTACAAGCCTGGTTGTGGCATCGATTTGTGTGGTCTCTAGTTGCCCAATCTTGTCATTCGTCACCTACAAATCTGCATCAATTCCTTCCATGTACCGCTTCACTTGCCTTGCAAAATACTGTATGATAAGCTTGGTGCGTGGAGAATGGGATGCATCATCTTCTTCCTCCGAACCTGCCATGGTTAATATAACAAAACAACAACGAAAACAGTTGACGAGAATTAATCCCTACAACTATTGGGGTGTGGCTACTGAAAGGCACTCACTCTCAGCTTATCTCACAAGCTCTTAGCAGTTCTTACCATGCTCATAGGAGGGGTGACGACAACCGACAAGTCTGCAATCATGGAACAAGGTGTATCGGTGCTATAGCAACGAGGCCTGTCAAGCTGTAGTCGTATGTGTGGAGCTGTAGGAGGGCTAAAAGTAGTGCACAAGGAAGTACTAGAAAACCACATTAGTCAAAGCAAGTTGAGTAATCGTTCAAGGTCGGTACCTTACTGGTCCTAGGCTAGGCAAAGTAGAGACACGAGCCTAACCACAAAGGACACCACAAGGCACAAACCCAAACATACACGATAACAAGAAGGTGAAGACAATAGGGACTAGGTGGAAGGAAGGTTCTCACGAGTCGGCCCCTTTCTTTCTGGCTCTTTTTTTTTGCTTTTCTCTCTCTAGTGCTGAGGAGAAAGATGTGACTTTATTTTTATTTTTTTTTTGATTTTTTTTCACAACCAGGAGCACACTAGAACCAACCACAAAAATTCTTAGCTCAAACGGACAAAATATGAGGCATGTGGAATTTTTCAAAGTTCTATCCAAAGGGGTCCCGAAGCTTCTCGCCACGAAAACAGAATTTTGCAAGCGGAATTTGGCGATTTTAAATATTCCAAACCTGGCAATGCGGGAGAGAAACGGATATAATTTTTTCTGTAGATGTCCGTGGGTATATTATATGCCTAGTTTCGAGTCAGTATGAAAAAGATATGACTGATTTAAGGAAGGTCACTCGAATCAAGGCTCTATTTCCTTTCTAGTGGCGGCAGGATCAAAGGCAATATAAAACACAAAAAGAAACAGATCTGTGGATGGGAAGTGATTTGGTGGGTGACAGCGATGGTAGTGAAGATGGTGATGTGCGGTGGTAAGAACTAAAAACTCTAATCGCCCAAATACTAAGACTAGCAAATTAACACAATCATGCAATCGAAAACTCAACAAGCCCTAACTAAGCAGTCCTAGTAAAAAAAGGCTCAAAGGGTTCTCAGGATTGCCGAGAACTAATCCACTATTTTTTTGTTGGCTTTTTCTAGACTATAGGAAAATAAATTAAACAACGAAGGGTAAAAAGTCTCTCACCGATCAACCGCGCTCTGATACCAACTGATGAGAACCTGTTAGGGTTTAGTCCCAATTTTTTGATGAGAGGTGAAGGATAACTTTGCTAGTGTGCACACGGTAGAAAAATTTTTGTTTAATGCTATCGTAGCTACGCCTTTACTAATAGAAAATTCACTCATGTGTCAATCACTGCATCCCATAGCACAAAGACAATGAGAATCTAGACAGTTGCCCTCATTGCAGTGTAAGTCAATACAAGATGCATATCAAGTCTTTAAAGTAGCAAGATGGTTCGTCCAATTTGAAGAGAAAAATACCTACCATAGTGTGATGAGAACCCGCTAGGGTTTAGTCCTGATCTTCGATGAGAGGTGGAGGATAACTCGATTGGGGGATGGAGGCGACGTTCACAGCCCGACTACAACCGTCCAAGGACGAAGTGCTTTAGCAACCGATACACCGTCTCCGATGGTCGACGCGAACTTACGGTGCACGACAACCCAACCACTAGGGCACTCATCCTATAAGCAATCGAAGAACAAGCAAGAACAAGTAAAACAAGCACAGAAATTGCTAGATATTGAGATGAAAGATTTACTCTGAATTCACAATATGGCGGAGTTCCAGAGACAAACAGACAGGCGGTCTAGCCGACACGCGCGCTGTGTGCAAGTAGCAAGACGCTAACTCTAATCAACAAAAAGCCCTCTCTTCTTAGCGGGGGCTAAAGGTTTAAGAAGAGGGAAAGATGACCACAGGGGGTGTTGGGGTCATGCTCAACCCTAGGACGCGCTCCTAGTAGGCCCAACTTGATACACAGCCCATTGGGCCCAAAAGAGGTGACGCAGCACTGTGGATAGAAAAACACTTAGTAGAAAAATGATAATTGCGGCCGCTCCAAAATAGATATTGACATGGGGCTAGATCCATTTGAATGTAGACTTGATAACCTTTCCATTAAGTACTTGCAAACCCAAATTGGAGTTTGCATGAAGTCGTGGTGGCCGTCAGAATTTGGCACTGTCCTGTAGTCCGAATCCACCTCGCGCTAATCCTCTTTCCGTTGGATCCTCTCCATCGTTCCTAAGTAAAACAGGAGTGCATGCATCTCCAGGGTATAAAGAAGAGGAACATAAACTCAAGAATGAACTCACTTGATAGTTGAGTTGACGTGCATGAGCGCAGGTAATTGGACCATGAGTAGATGTATCGATAGTGTTGATATGGTACCTTCTAATGAAAGATTGGTTGAAACATCCGTTCTCAAATCCTAATGACACAAGAACTGATCCAATGAGAAGTACAAAGAATTTGCTAAGGACTCGAGGAATGTTAGGTTCACATTGAGTACCAATGGAATGAACCCTTTTGGTAACCTAAGCAGCACACACAACACTTGTCCAGTACTTATGACCATATACAATCTACATATATACCTCTCTTAGAAGCAGAAGTACATATTGTTATCCATACTTATACAAGGTCGGAGACAACTAGATAATGACATAGATGTGATTTTTGTACCTTTGATGGAAGACAAAATAAATCTATGGAACAACGGTTTACGAATGTGGGATGAATATATACATGAGTACTTCACACTAGGAGCCATTAATTTCGTTAGTATCAATGACCTCCCTTTGATGTTTTCTCTATCGGGATAGATGAAAGAGAAGGCTAGATGTTTAGTATGTATCAATGTAACTATGTACAAGTACCTCACATCATATAAAAAGTTAGTGTACATGTATCGCATGGTTCTTAACCAAAGATCATAGATACCACTCCATGGCAAGTTATTTCAACAATACGGTAGAGAGAAGGTGTACAAAAAAAACCAAGATGGAAAACTTTATGTATGAATTAACAAAGAAAGTGAATGTTGTATTTAAAAAGACCAAGAAGAAGACAACTAACCATAAGAAGAGAATAAAGCATACGGAAAAAATAGAGAAAAAAGAAGAATCAAAAGTACCATTCAAGACGTAATCAATCTTCTTTAAGTGCTTACCATAATGACAAGACTTAATGTTCTCCATGCAATCGATGTCATACACCTTGAGAAGAATGTGTTTAACAATAACATCGGTCTCTTATTGGACATATCAGACATATCAAGACAAAGGATGGACTGAAGTCACATTACATCCTGATAGAAATGGGGATAAGGGAAGAACTTTACCATATGGATGGACCAAATGAAAAAGTATACCTTCCTTCGGCCAACTTTACCTTGACAACAGTGGAGAGAAAGTCATTATGCAAGTAACTTCATAGGGTGAGACTGCCTACTAGTTTCTCATCAAGTAATAAGAGACTAGTCTGTATGGAAGATTTGATATTATAAGGATATAACTCTCATAACTGCCACATGATACTAATTATATTCCTCCCTATTGCAATCAAACTATTATATTTAAAGAATTTGTTACTTCTTTAATGCCATTTCATAGAAGGTTATTGACCCCGAAGAACTGGGTCCTCTAAAGCTATTCATTACAGAGATGTTATGCCAACTTGAGATATATTTGCCTCCCTCCTTTTTTGACATCATGTTATACTTCATGGTTTATATTATTTCTCAGATAATTACACTTGGTCCTTTGTACTTGCATTAAATGTGGGCTTACGAGCATTACATGTCCATTCTAAAGGGCTATGTACAGAATCGTGCTCACCCAAAGGTCTTGATGATAGTGAGATACACCATCGAAGAAGACATTGAGTGTTGTGTTGACTACTTAAAAGACACTTAGGTGGTTGGTGTACTAGTATCTTAGACATGAGAGACCATAGGCAAGAAAAGATTCGTTGATGAGGATTAAAAGGCAATTTATGAAGCGCATTTCACCATCCTACAGTAGCTCGCAATAGCAAAGCTGTATATTAAGCATCACCTGAACTAGATTAGATTGCAATTGTTAGACAATCAAATGATTGTATATCAAGCATCTCTTCGTTGAGTGGTTAAGGGACCAAAACCTACCCGATGGAGAAACCATAGAGAAAATCACTATAAAAAGGTTGTCATGTAGCCCATCAAGTGTGAACAACTCCTAGCAAGCTTACGATATTAATGGTTACACATTTTATATCAAAGCAAAGGATGAGAAGAGCATAGCCCAAAACATTGGTGTTCAAGTTAAGGCAATCCACACAAATAGACAGAAGAATACTTATTATGGGTTCATAAAATAAATCTGGAAGGTAGACATAGGACTAAATATGCAGATCCCATTATTTCGGTGTCACTGGGTGAAACACCCAAAGGCTGTATTCTTCGACATCTTTGATATAACAATTGTTGACCTCGATAATATGAGTCACAAAGATGACACTTAGGTACTTACTAATCATGTCGTACAGATTTTCTATGTAACCGACCCTGCGCAAACAAGAAGAATGATGTTGTGATCTTCGGAAAACAACGAATTGTAGGAATTGAAAATGTGAAAAATGCCAAGGACTACGGTCAGTATAACCAAATACCATTATTTACAGATTTTTTTGTAACAATATAAAGCTTGTAAAAGCAACCATCGACGTAAAAACACTCATATTCCACATATGGTGACAATCTGAAAATATATAATTTGATAATTTCTACAAATGTGTAAAATTTATATATGATGATGTGAAAATACATAAAATTTATAATGGAATATAAATATATTGTATATAGCACAATTAAATTAAAAGGGAAAATTATAGTGAGCATTTTCATAGGCGTCTGAAAGCTCACATCACCTACAAAAACCATTTTCGTAAGTGACACATGCTTTTGGCTATATGCGGTGCTTTCCGCCACATGAGAAAACCATTTTTTTAGATGGCACGTGCTTTCCACCACCTACAAAAATATTTTTGGTAGGCAGCACACGACGTCTCCTACCTGCGAAATTCCCCACCCCTATAAGGCACACATGAGCAAAAAATTTTCTATGTCCCATGCACTAAACCCTAGTATTGCACCTCTAGGTTGTCAAATTTCAAACCTCCACTACCCTCCCCTTTGGCGCCCTTGTCTTCCCTGCCTCCACTGCCCTCTAATATGGGCAACATAGCACCTTTATCATTTTATTCCCCTATAGTTGATCAAGATACTTAAAATCAATTCCAAGGGTCAATAACGCATGCCCATGCTAAACAAGTCAATCAACAGGTTAATTTGCTCCTAAGTAAGAGTAATATTGCTTCTGTGAATCAATTTTTACCTAATGCCTACAATTTAATTGTTCTTAGGTATGAAGACATTAGAGAATCCCAAAAGGAGTAGCACCAAGCCATTAACCATGAATAAATGCCAATGATGTCATTTCAGTTTCCAATAATCTCATGGGAGAAAATTGTGCATAGAAGATTACTTGAGCTCCAATTGTAATGTTTAGCCACAGCCTGAAAAGCTTATCTCATAAGCATTCCAATGGATCAGAACCCATCATTGAATTCAATCCAAGCGATCAGTTATTAATGAATTAATGTGGTAACCAGAAACTACCAAAAACTTTATTTGCTTTAATTAGGGTGTTATTCAACATAACTAACCTTTAGCCATGAAAAACATCCAGTTTCCATCTCTCCTATATATTAGGAGTAGTTTCATCTATTAGGGGACACATTTGTTTTAAACAACAAAATACAATATGCTATATGCATTTTCTTGGGTATTCTAGCCACTGGCTGAATCATCTATGAGATTGTGCATTCCTTCCCATCGTTCTCGCAAGCTCTTTCTTATTGTAGTAGGATTATAATATACTTGACTTGGTTAAGTGGACAATGTGAGGCTGGGTGAATTCCATGCTGTAGGTTGTTCTACATGCAACAGTTGGCCACACAAGACTAGTCGGGTTTCATTTATATCTTTAATTCTATGCTGTGAATGTTTGGACCACCCTCGTATCATTTGGTATCAGAGACAGGTTGTCAAGGTAGAATCTTTATCCCTAGTTGTAGTTTCATTTTCATCCTATCTAAAAATTGCCTTAAAAAATAATGAACCTTAGTTTTTTTTTTTGGTGAAATTTTTATTGTGTGAAATTCATATGAATTTTATATGGAAATGTTAAATGTATTTTGATGTGAAAATTAGGATTAATTTTTATGTTAATTTAGAAATAATTTTGATGTGAATATATAATGAATTTAATTAAACAAAAAATTTAGGATAATTTTTTATGTAAATCTTAGTTCGTAATTAATATAAATTTGGGATTAATTTTTTTATGTGAATTTAGAAGTATTTTATACATACAAATTTGGATGGAGGCATTAATGTTATATATTATGTGAATTTTAGATGTCAATTTTATATGTGAATGTTTGTTCATTTTTAGAAGTGTATTTTAGATAAATGTTATGTCAATTCTACTTATGAAATTTGGTTTAATTTTATATGTGAATTTTATCTAATGTACTGTTGTTAAAAATTACGTGCAAATGGTGGATCCAGTTGAAAATTTATGAATGTTAATAATTAACTTAGACATGATGGACATCGACGATAGACCCGAACATGCCGCGAAAGTGTCATGACAGGATGACACATTACCTACCTAACCCACGTCATCCAACGATATCCCCAAAGCGAAGGGTTCTATCACTCCACCAGGAATCCACATCCTACCCTGTAGCATAGAAAAAAGGCTATGGACAATGCTGACTATGTCCCGAAGGTGATAAATTCTCTGTACACTCGACTTTGCTGATTTCATTGTATGCATCTATTTTTATATAGCACCGATTATTTTATTTCATGCATGGACGAAGATTGCTCTATGAAGGCCCGCACGTCGTAGAGTTCCACTAAAGTGACAACAAGTCAAGTATTGGAAACTTTCTCTATCCTGGAGCTAGAAACAACTACTACTAAAAAAAGCCTAAACAAAGAAGGGGAGAATGGAGCAGCACTAAGGTGATCAATCCTAAAGAGACACATGTCATGAACAACATCAATGCTAAGGAATGTCAAAAGGTCCCCCGTGAGGTGGTTATTAAGTGGTAAAACCAATACGGAGCCTGCCTGCACCAAATCGATCCTCCATGTTAGCCAATAGAGGTCTAATGTGATCGCCTGAATACGCCGAGGCCTGAGAGGTCTGCTTCACTCTAGTGTAGGTCATTCGGCTTCAAGGTCTCTTCGTCATGGTTGTTGAAGTTGCGGACATGCTAGTTAATTTAACCCTATAATTGATAAGGAAATAAACCAATGAGTAAATCGGCTGATAGGCCGATACGAACTTCTGCTATTGGCTGATCATCGATAGTCATTGGCTGCATCTAATGCACTCCTACTATCAGCTGGTTGTCGATAGGGGCTGAAGCACTTGTCTATCAGCTAGAAAGCCAATGAAAAAATGTAGGTAAATGGTAACGAAGGGAATAAAAGATACATCGGGTATAGAGCCGATGCCGTTTTGAAATAGGATAGTCAATAAGCATGTATGTGGACTCCTCCTATTGGTTGGTTACCAATAGAAGGTGTAACGCTTATTCATCAGCTAGAAAGCCGATGAAGGCATAGGTAGATAGCAAGAATTAGGCTAAAGGACACATTGACTGCAAAGCCGATGGCGCTCTAGAATAGAGTGGAACTCCAAATAAGATAAAGGATCCATTGGCTGTAAAGTCGATGACGCTCTGAATAGAATATGCGATGGCACTTCAAATAAGATAAAGGACCCATCGGCAGCAAAACTGATGGTGCTTTGAATAAAATATGTGATGAGTAGCAAGGAGCGAGACTCGATCTCCCAAAAGTACAAGACCCAGTGACAACCATGATGGTACCATTAGAGTTAGGCTCGATAGATTGAACCAAACAAAGATGGTATGAGAATGAGGCTAATGGCACAGAAATGGCAGAGACTAGATTGAATGCACGAACGGAAAGAATCGGCAAACCCATCAGTAGCTGAGTAGATGAGAGGGTCTCTAAAGATATACGTATATTGGCTGAGAAGTCGATATATTAGTCATGAGGCTCAATATATGGATAACTCATTGGTTGGTCGCTTCGATGAAACTTTCGCGTGAAGTCTTATCGACCTACGGCTCAATCAACTATCAACGGTTCAATAGGTATGACCTAATCAATGCAGCATCAGACCAGTGGTAGTAGAGAAAGCTCAATAAGCCAATAAAACCATGCGAACATGATGTGATATACCAAATTGAACTAAGATGTCGAACCTAATCGATGTAGCCTTAGACAGAGTGGATATACTAGGATAATGGTAGGACTTACCCTTTCATCAGAGTTAGGACTTAACCGATACAGCCGCATGTCGAGAGTCAGAACCTGCTGCTAAAAATCTAGATAAACTAGGGTGCTAATGCACCGAGATTGTATTAATATGAGAGAATTTACGAGGTACGTATGGGTCTATATTTATAACCTAGAGTTATAAGAGTCCAATGTAGTTACAAACAAACTCCGGACATTATTTTCTAAATATAAAAGAAAACTATCTCTAAGATATTAACAAAATTAATTAGACTTGTCTATCTTACAAAATATATTCTATTGAAATAAAGTACCTGACATGGTTTTCACGATTCCTCCTCAGACTCGGTACAATCTGGATAACTTTTCATCTTTCGAATGAATTGAATCTATCCTCAATCCGTTCAATCGGCTATTTCCCTATATCAGACGGCTCTCCAATCCTAGGGCTTACCAAATTTTAGTGTAAACACAGCCATTGTTGAGGATCATGTCTCAATATTAATTAATGGTTAGAAGATAGTAACATTGGGGACCAAAAATTACCTATGGGACGAACTGAATAAAAAAACCATATTCCCAAAAGGAACCGAGAAAGAGGCAAATGAGAAGCCTCTCTGAAACCTTTGGTACCATGCAAAATCAAACCCTATCCCCAAAGGCAAAAGACAATAACAAGTAGTGTTGGATTGTAAAATTATTTTTAGGAAGATAGAATTTATGCACGAAGATTGATGCATATATGGAGCGGAAAATTTAAGCTTTATCAAAATCAATAAGTACAATTCTAGGATTCGTTGCCACCAACGAAAATGTGCCAGAGCAGTTCGAGAATGGCAAACTACTCCTCCCATCTTGGATACTCAAGGATAGTCCATTTTACATGAGGAGATGGTACCAATTGTACATGAGAGCTAGTAGACTTGGCGTCTCTTATATTACAGCTTGGGAACTGAAGTAACTCTTTAGAGATGTCGGAAGCATGATTTTAATTGATTTTAGAGACATGCATGAAATATACCGTTGAGAAAAACTTGACATCAATCTCATTATCGTGTGGTGTATGTAAGTTAACATATATTGATCTTATTGTTATTAAATTATTCCATAATCAGTAACTAATCGAAGCCACTAAAAATTTTTAGGATGTAGCACAATATGGCAATGAAGTTGAATAAACCAATTGCCTACCTTAACCCGCTACAAATCTCAAGGCTAGCACACACCGTCAATATAAAAAAAAGACTCTAATGTGCTGAATGGCAAGTCTCAAATGGAGAGATATTGAAATATATTTAGAAACTACAAACTCGTCTACATAGGTCATATAATGGTAATCATAATGGATAGAACATGCACAATGATATCATACAATAGCGGGTAAGTTCAATATTTAACATAGTCGTTGATATAAACAATAATTACTAACATTAATCTTTATATAGAAACTATTATATCTATTTCATAATATATCGTTGGGACTGTAAAGTCATTATATTAGATCCAATGGATATCCTAGAGAAGCATGCCTTTCATCTCTTATGAGTTTATGAGTTTTTTTTAATAATATAGCACCCAATTCACACTTCTTTTAATCTTTTACCACTTACATTGAAACTATAAATTGTTTGATTTGTACCACTTTCACCTTTTTTTCTATTCCTGATATTTTCTTTTGAATTTTCTTTTCATTCCCAAAATAACCCTAGGCCCACATGACAAGTGAGGGAGGGGAACAGATCGACTAGAAAGAAGGAAATACCTCTATTGCCATGCACAGCCTCATTCCTACCACCACCATGAAGCGTCGCCACATTGCGCGGCCATATCCCCACTGCCACTGCAAAGCATCATTGTCAAATCATCCTCGCCTCCATCACGAAGCGTCTTCCTCAACCCCATCCTACTACCATCACATAGCGTCAATAGCAGCAACGGTCCCAATGACCTTATTCTCGTCATTTTGCTCATCATCCAAGCGCTACCCGTCAATTCTCCATCGCTATTGAGCACAGGAAGTCAAGAACTCAAAAAGAAGTACGCAGCTGGGGCAGCGGTGCTCAATGACAAAGAGAGAAGTTAGGGTGGTGATGTGGCGCACGGATAGCGATGATTGTGATGGAGAGCACTCTATCTTCGTGGAGTTGTCCCCAGTCCTTGTATCTCTCTTCATGGGATAATCGATTGGTAACAACAAAAAAATAAAGAAGAAAGAAAGTGGTACAAAATTAGATAATTTATAGTTCCGGTGGTATTTTATCAAAGACATATGATTGAGTGGTAAAAGATCAAAGTCATACTAATTGTGTGCTATATTATTAAAAAAACACTAGCTCTTAGTTTTGTTATATTTTCACGTAAAACCCCTCATCTTTTAGAGAAATACAATATAAAGGGGTGAAAATTCCGCTCCTAGGAACCTTTTTGTAAATCACAAAACTACTGGGTTGTGTCCGCAAAATACCATCCGAATCATGACGTGCAATCTCCCCCGTTCTCCCCACCCCACGGCCGCACGGGCGGCGCCTCATGGCTACCAGCGGCCCGCTCCTCACGCCGTTGCCGGCGTCGCCTCCCACCCTCCCCAGCTGCCGTCGCCGCCGCTCCCGCCACCCTTCTTCCATCTGCGCCCTTATCCTACCGAGCAACGGCGCTGACCGGCTCTCCTCCTCCCGAGCTAGCCGATGGAGCCACCCCCAGGCCTCTCCTCCGACGGGACGACGGTGCAGCACCTCTTCTGAGCTGACGCTGCGCCTTCGTCGGAAATCGCTCTCACTAGATTCCTCCGAGAAATGCTCTCACGAGATTCCTCCGAGAGATTTATAAGAGAGGGGCGGAGGGCTCGGGCGATCGATCCACGAAAAGGTCGGCGAGGCCGGCGACCGCGCTGTCGACCACGGCCGACCGGTTAGTTTCCGACTGGTTCCGTTCCTCCATACATTTATTGCTCCAGATGTCAATCTTGGACTGATGAATAAACTGCCCGTGGTGAATTTGTGTCAGATTTGGTTTCGTTCTGTAGTTTGGTTACTCATGCTCGTCTGGTTAGGATTTTGAATTTCATAATGCTGTTATCGATTGCAATTCTGTAGGTTGTGGCTTGTAGTAATCCATGATTTGTCTTTTTTAATGTACTCCATGACTAGTGATTAGGTTCGAATTGGCTGTTGGAATGCAGGATTTTCATCACCATGGACGTCATAGAACCAGATTTGGCACAATTTGGCAGAATCCAAGCTTGAATGGGGCTTAGCCTGAGCTCATCTGCTCATGGTATTAAGTTTTCTGAAATACTAGTTTTTTTCTTAGTTGCCCAACAAAAATTGAAAGACCAGGATACTAATTTTTTTTCATTTTTGATATGGTATATTTTTTTCACTGCATCCAAACAGTATCTGATGATTATGGAAAATACAAATTATTCTGGAGGTGACATCCATCACCACCATGCATGGTTATCTTTTTAATATGAAAAGGGGAGATCAATACACCTCCACACTTGAGTGCCATATTCCAAGACATAATCATCCACAAGGTTCTCTCAAGGGTCATCAGTTCACAAGGTTTTGATTGACAAAAAGGATGTGTTTTAGTGGTTTGGTCACATGATGTGTTGTCACTGCATGAACCAATGGCCCTGCTGGTTGATGGTAGAGTTTGTTCTGATCATCTTGTTGCTCTGCCTAATCATACTCTCACTATGGAGACTTGTGAGGGTTTACCAGATTAACCTACCTTCTAAACATGTTTTGCCAGCATCGTTCCCTGGGTCTAGGCTCCATATATGTAGTTACTAGAAAGCATCTTTTTAATCAAAATAGCAGGCTCAATTACTTTCTGTTTTCAACTTTGCTTTGTTTACTTTATTTTTTCTGAAGGAAGTTTATTTATTTCCGTTTGCTTCTGAAGGAGGATGGGCACTTAATAGTTATTATTTGTTACCACAATTCCTGCTCTAAAGGAATATATAATTAAAGACAAGTAGTTTATCAAGGTTCAGAAAACAACAAAAAAAACAAAAATAGTGCAAAGAGAAAACAAATCAAACTACACAAACCAACATAAGATAGTTGTCAGAACTATTATGGAGAAAAAAATACAGCCCTGCGAAAATTTCATGGATGCTTTTCTTATGATTTGACATACAAAGAACCTTTTTTTTTGTTGAAGCCTTAGCCCTTGTTCCATCTGCTACATCTGCACCTGCTGCTAGAACTGCAGCACCCAAACCAGAGAAACAATCTCCTTTCCATCCGGCTCCTACTTGCGAATATTATTCCACTCAGTTCTAATGCTGAGAGCAGCAATAGGCATGAACAGAAGGTATTTGCTATAATCGTAGGCTTTAGTCAAGACATGATAATTCCGTTAGCTCCTCTGAACTTTATAATCTTTATTTTTTAGTTGATGCTCATGCAATACAGGTGAGGACTCTACCATTAAATGGCACTATGACACAACTTGTGGTGCTCAAGAAGTTTGGCACCATAAAACCTGATGGAATTCAAGTCAGCAGCCATAAGGTGCTTGATTTTTTTCCCCTCTTGCACTGGAGTTCGGACAACTCTGTGTAATTCTGTCTCTGAAACTGTTGCCAATGTTTTCTGATGTAAATGTTGTGTCTTGCTGGGTTCAGTTTGGTGCGCGATCTATAAGTAGTTACAATATTGATATAACTAGACTGTCTTGGTTCTAATTATAAGCATGAAAATACCTACATAAACTGTATGTACACCTTAATTGATGTAGTTATATATGGCACATGTACATGCATTATCTTAATGCAATTCAGGATAATTAAGAAAAGTACAAGGGACAAAGAGCTAAATTCCTATACTTCCCAACAGATTTCCCTGTTCTAACATTGTGATAATGAATTGAAAGAAAATTACCAATACCTTTGAAATAAAGATGAATGCTTAATGTAATTTGTGCCTAAGCAAAATAGTGATTCATGCCTCAGTCACTTAGCATAGGTGGTGATTTTTTAAAAGTGATTGCTGGAATTCTGTCAATTCGATTTTATTACCTTTCCAGCTTGTGCATGTAAAATTACTATTACATTCTGCTATTTAACACTCTACATGTACCTTTGGTGGCTGGATATGCCAGGCATGTTTTCGAAATTACCATGCTGCAGTGCCTTCTCAAAGCACTGTTTTACGTTTTTAACTGCTTCTCAATCCAAGTGGCCTTCCGCACTGCTTTCCCTGCTGTTTGAGTATTGATTTCTTCATAATCGTTATGCTCTGAATTGGTGTCAGGTTTGTTTTGCAAGGTACACCACTCAGAGAACATGTATTTAAATGGATTGTGTTGTGCTACTGCAGGGTTATTTTTAAGTATCCAAAATATGAACTTTACCTGAAATTTGATTTGTTCCATGGATTCGGAGAACACTTCATTTTCTAGAGGAATTGTTCCTTCTCTCTTTTTCTTTAATCAGGGAGTGCTAATCAGTCATCACAAAGAACTAAATTCCTATGCTCCACGACAGATTCCCCTGTTCTAACAGTTCAATGTCCTTAGGATGCTATTTTCTTAGTTTACCATCTGATCCCTTAATGCGTTCCTTCAAATTAATGTCTTTATTTCCAAATACATATTTGTCCTACAACGCTGTTGTTGGCTCACAGTCCAACAGTGGTAGTATGAGTTTTTTTCTCCGCTCATCATTGGGCTATTTAAATTCCTTTCCAGCTGCTATTTATCATTTCAGAGCTACTTGCACATGCTTAATTCCAAAATGAAATTATATTGTGTTAAATCCGTCCTACTGAATTTTGTCCTACTAAATTTTGTCTTTTTATACTGTGTTAAATAGACTAGGACCAGATCGTCATCCCCGTAACGTGTCATGTTGTGATCTAGGCATAGTGTTAAGTGAGCAAAGATCGAGTCGTCGCATTCTCAGTGACGCGCTACATCAGCGTCTAAGTGTGATGAAAAATAGCAAGGGTAAGAAAACAAATCGAGCCAATTAGAATCCATTTAGATAGCTAAAATATAGGGTTTTTTACGAGTAGGTTAAGAAAGCTAGTCTAGACAGCAGTTAAGAGGTGTGTAAATATCTTATGCGTTGAAGAGACTAGATGAATGGGTCAGAAGGCGAAGGAGATGGACAGTACTGAATTTAAGCTCTGGTACATAGCGACAATTTTAAATAAAAATGGAGTATAAATTCTTATTGATAATAGCCTCAAGGATGGCATGGTGGAGGTGAGAATGAAAAAGATATGATTATATTAGTTAAACTTGTTATTAGTGATATAGTCTTAAACGTAATTAGTGCATATGTCTCTTAAGTAGAATAGGATGAGAGTATTAAGAGACATTTTTGGGAAGACTTAGATTGCTTGGTTAGAGTTGTATCTAATAGCGAGAAGTTTTTATAAAAAGGAATCTTAATAGACATATAGATATAATAGATACAGGTTTCAAGACAGCACATGGAGGTTTTGAGTATAGTAGTAGGAATTAGGAGGAAGAGAAAATCTTAGACTTTACTATAGTTTTTATCTGATGATAGGCAACATATTTTTAGGAAGAGATAATCTCATTTAGTGACTTTTATTAATAGCCAATATTTTAGCCAAATTAACTTTGTCCTTTTAAGAAGAGTGTAAACAACATAGAGAAGTACAAGGTGGCAAAGAAGACTGCAAAATAAGCTATGAGTGAGGCAAAGGGACGGGCTTTCGAGGATCTTATCAACGTCTGAATGCGAAAGAAGGAGAGAATAACATCTATGGCTAGGGCTCGTGATAGGAAGACATGAGACTTTAACCAAGTTAAGTGTTTGGTAAAGGATGGTGAGATTAGACATAGATAGCAGGAGTATTTTGATAATTTATTTAATGATGGGAATGAAGACACCATCCAATTAGACGACTCGTCGGATGACACTAATAGGCGCTTTATATTGGTGTTTTGTGTGAAAAATCTAAGAATGTAAGGTCAAAGAAGCTTTAAAAAGGATGAAAAGGGATAAGGCGATGGCTCTAATGTTATTTCAATCAAGGTGTAGAGATGTATATGGGATATAGCTATAGTATGGCTAACCAAGTTATTTAATAATATTTTTCAATCAAACACGATATCTGAGTAGTAGAGAAGAAGTGTATTGATACCAATTTACAAAAATAAAGGAGATATCCAAAGTTGTATTAATTATCGAGGAATTAAGTTGATGAGTTATACTATAAAGCTGTGGGAGAGAGTTATCAAGTACCGTTTGAGAATTTGGTTTCATGCCTAAAAAGTCAACCATATCAGTAATTTTTTTAATAAAACAAGTTATGAAGTGATTTAGAAAGTAAACATATGGTTTTTATTAACTTGGAGAAGACTTATAATAAGATATTAAGAAATATTATGTGTTGGGCTTTGAACAAACATAAGTTCCAACAAAATGTCTCTCTCATTAAAAATATATGCAATAATATTATAACTAGTGTTCGAACAAATAATGATAACATATGTTACTTTCTGATTAAAATAGTACTACATCATTGATTATCCTTGAGTTCGTAGCTCTGTCTTAGTAATGGATGTGGTTGAGATTCGAGCGGGAGTAAATAAAGTTGTAGCGGCAGACTCTTAAGTCTAAAGGTTTTAAAGTAAGTAAAACTAATACTAAATACTTAAAGTGTAACTTTAATACTATTACATATAAGGAGAGAGATATGAGAGGTTAAATAGTGCTTAAGAATGACACCTTTCGATATCTAAAATTGATGCTATATATGGATAGGAATATTGATACAGATGTTAGCCATAAAATCAAAGCGAACTAGATGAAGTGATATCAAACATCTAGCATTCTCAGTGATAAAAGTGTACCATAGAAACTAAAATGCAAATTTTATAAAATAACAATTAGATCTGCTATATTGTATGGGGCAGAATGTTAGCCTATAAAAATAGCCTATGTTTAACAGCTGAGTGTTGTATAAATACATATATTACGCTGAATTTAGGGTAATACAAGAATAGTTTGAGTCTGAAACAATAATATACGTGATCGGCTAAGAGTATCACCAATTAAAAAAAATTATTTAACATCGGTTGAGATGGTTTGGTTATATCCAAAGAAAAACCCCAGAGTCATCAGTACATTGTGAAATCTTTGTTAAGATAATAATGTGAGAAAAGTTAAAAGAAAACTAAGGAAGAGGCAATAAAAAGATAATATCTGTATTTAAAATAGGAGTATTTGAAAAGTACCGATATGTCTGAATTATAATTTGAGGTTTCTATTGGATTTCAACTCTGTTGTAGTATAAACTAAATAAATTGTAGTTATTTGTTCATCTTTTGGACAATAATGATTTATTAGACAAGCAACAGCTCAACCTCTTCTCCAAAGAGACCAACCTAGCACACTTAATTTCACCTGATTAACCATTAAGGAAACTTCCCATGAGATGTTTGCCGAAGAGGTTGCGTTGCCACTTGTGTAGACCAACAGAAGTAAACATTGGCGTGATGTTTACAACAGCCGCCATAACAAACTACTCGTGAAGATTTAGAAGACTATTATTGGTTCATTGTGCTACTCCTTGATTCTCTTTGTGGAACCAAACGAATTGACACTACTTGTGAAAGCAAACTTATAACTTAATAATATTTGGACAAATAGTTATAGATCAAAATCATTTTCCTGTAACTTTGTTTACTTCTACTCTCCTGCTGATTTTCCTATTGAATTATTATATTACAATTTCTTTTCCCTGACCACATTTGCTGAAAGTGTATCTTCCATGCAGACCTATGGACCCAACATATACATTACTCCTTTCAAAGATTGATATGATACCTTAATGAAGGAATCAAACAAGTTTCTTCACTTGTGCTAGAACAACTTTCTCAATTTTACGTCCTTTTATATATCTCATGGTTAGTACCGTGCATAACTTCTTTCATGCCACATGTTTCAGGAATTGGAAGTAGCAATTTTTCTTAGAAAAGGGTTTTATTTTCTATGATGGTCAAGTTTTGACCATATTGCTGGATTTGTACTGGTGTAGTAGGTATTGCTTTTTCTATGCTATGTACGAAAAGGTGTACGGATGAGAACAGCAGTTTAATTATGTCTACATAATATTTTCATTACGGTCTGTTTAAAGGTGCTAAATGTAATTGGGAGATATTAATGTTTTTGTTCATCGTAAACCTTGCTTTACTGGATAAGTATGAATAAGTTCCCAATCGCTTTGTGCTTGCTTTGTTCTGTCCATGATGACGTATTGCAATCTAAATATTCATGCTGAACTAATTTAAAAATCCATGCCAAATCCATGCCTAATATAATGTTGTCCGCGTGGCATGACCAGTAGGTTCACGATACATAACATCTTATTTATATTTTTATATTTCATATAAATGGGTTAATGTTATATTTTTATATTTCATATAAATGGGTTAACTCAAAGTTATTATAAGATAAGCGTTAAAACTTAGTAACACTTATCTACTAAATCTTTAACATGATACTAAACACACTAAATCTAGATCGTATAGGATAACAACCACTACTAAGTTTGCTAACAATCACTACTAAGTTTTAAACAGACTAAATCGTTACATAGGTGTTGCCTCACTATAGTTTGTTAGTGCCATCTTCTCATTCCCGCCTCCTTGCCCTTAACAAACACTTTCACACTACCACCTTTGTTTTACCTATGCATTCATATCTTCTTCCGTCTCGTTGGCTTTCATCTCAACCTCCTTTCTCCTCATCAGAAACACTATTCACAATGATTTCACCTAGGCCATTCACCATAGCCACTGCTTCCCATAACTACTCTACTTCCCCTCCCATGTGCCCGCTTCCCAGCCCGGCCATGGGGCAGGGGCCTTGACTCCCTGAGGGCCCTCAGCCGTATACATCGGTATATATACTGGTGCATCTTAAACCAGCCAACAACGTACACATCTCATTCAGTTGCCGATGTAAGGTCTAGTTAGCCATGCTCACCAGGCTATTATTACAGGGACAAGCAACTTGTTGGACTTGCATGCCTTTACATAGATCGATTGCATCTTGATGAATCTTCTTTACTCAATTGTTGACGTGCAGTAGCATCCGGGAAAAAAGCATGCCTTTTCTGACCATGAAACAATTTAAAAGTATTTGATCTATTTTTACACATCACCGTCATTAATAATAGTAGAAAAAATTGCTTTCTACAATATCCAGTCATTACTTAACTGTTCCGCTCTAGCTTCTCCATACTTGGTGAGAGATCTTCTCTACTTCTGTATAATTGTTTTTTCCTTAGTAGCATGTTAATTTTCTAAAACATTAACAATATTAATTAGCAGATGCTCTGCTGGATATAAATATTTATCTACAATGATTTATTGGATATAAATCACTTTGCAATTATAATAAAAACAAATTAAATGAGTTCATTTAAAAAATTATGAGATAAAAATAACAAATTATGCGTGTTAGTTTTTAAAAAAATTAAGATAAAAAAGGCCTTTGTTCACTCTCACTCTAGGCCTTTGAAAAAGATCAGCCCTAGCCCCTCCCTTCTACCCCTCTCATTTCTCATCCCCACTTCCTCCCATAAAAGTTACCAACACCTCCATTCTTTATATTTTTTTCCGCTCAAGGGTGGCACCACAGGTTGATTCCGTTAATGGATACAGTCCATGATCTCGACTCTTAACGTACTTAGGAAAGACCTAGAGCGATAAAGTCATGTACTCCCTTCGTTCCTTTTTAATTATCACCATTGACTAATACTGTAGCAACTTTCATCATTAATAATTTGCAAATGATTAGATTATGATAAATAAAAGTTTAATACTTATGTTTAGTGTCTAATTCACTTCGATAATATGACATTTATTTAAGTATTTGGAAAAAAATTATAGAAAAGAAGAACGATGAAGGTTTAAATATAAATAGTGATTAGTGCTAAATATAAAGTAACAGAGATAATAATAAAATGGTTGGTTATGACAGAAGGCATTGGTGGTTGCTTGGGGCAAATTAATTTGTAGCCAGGCCACTCAGAGGAAGCTATCGGTGCAATACAGAAAGAACCCACACAGGCAAAGCAGGTGCATAGAACGCAAAATAAGTTGTTGCTACAGACGATGTTAGTTACGACACTGATGCCATGGTCCATAGCTTGTTTAGAGTTAGTCCAATCGTTTTAATAAACATGATCGTTGGATATCTCTGCAGGAATCTTGTGTACGAACAGGAAATGTAACAACTATCCATTGTCAAAAAAATGCAGGCAGGAAATGTAACAACTATCCATTGTCAAAAAAAATGCAGGCTTAGTCACCTTAAGTACAGTTCATGCTATTCCTGCTACTGACCAAACACTAATACTTAGGAGTACATGAAGAATATTGTGCTTGAGAAAAAAAATCCAAATTTTGACTATTTCTCATTACCTCCGAATTAAGATGTCTTTCAACATAACACTATAAAATGGTATTAGAATGAATGAGTGTTTTTAGTAGTATCATACTACATTACTCCATGTTTAAATGAGTTAAGGTAACAACAGAGCATTGCATTATACAATTTTCTATAACCGGCAAGATCATATTTCTGCTTCCTCCATTTCACAGTTGGGCCTCACCGGTCTCAAGGATTCAAGGTGCGTCCTCCTATCAAGGTTTCAAGGTGCGTCCTGGGCTTTACCTGTCTTCGTCACGGACGGGGCGACATCGGTGCCATCAACGGATCAACGGCCGGGAGACACCGGTGACATCAACGGATTAGCTAGATCAGTCAGTTAGTCGTTGCAGTGAAGTGTGTGTTTGTATATGTTGCATTTGTCATTCCAAAATGTTACAGCTACAATCTGAGAATTTCCCCAAATTTGTTTGTAAATTGTTTCGTCTTTTTATATCAAAAGGTGCCTTATATCATCAAACCTTTGATATAGGTAGCATTTGAGTGTTTCGCAAATGGAATCATAGTGTTGCATTAGTTACCACAATCCATTACTCTTGGATCGGACGTCTACTTCCCTTTTTCTTTTTGTTCGGGTCAGGACAGTACCAAGAGTTCTTGTGAGATACAGGAGGAAGGCAGAGGAACGATCTAACGATAGCTGAGAGACCAGATGTCCAAGTGCTAATCACATCCTTTATCTGAATTCATAAATAAATAGTGCTTTCGCCTTCAAATGCCAGTCAATCGACAATAGTATGACACCTTTGCCAACGCGAGTGGAAAACCACATTTTACATATGTCAATCTGAATGGCAAATTAGTCATGCATTTTGAGCTGGATGCTAGCAGAAGTTGGTGTAAGAATATGTATAGAGAGACTAAGACCCTAACACTATACATGAAAGGTCGGGTGTCCAGTGATCCAGTGGTCTAACACCCCCCGCAGTCGCAACTGGAGAGGAACGGACACAGAGACTGGATCATAATATCGACGAACTGGTGCGCCAATGGTACATGGAGCACTCGAACCTGTCCTAGTGCGACCTTGTC
The DNA here is from genome assembly GCA_030770085.1 of Oryza coarctata. Taxonomy (NCBI): domain Eukaryota; kingdom Viridiplantae; phylum Streptophyta; class Magnoliopsida; order Poales; family Poaceae; genus Oryza; species Oryza coarctata. Next base: position 7,077,406 of record CM061483.1, on the reverse strand, counting down.
ACGGACAAAATAAATGTCAATCTCTATGTGCTTTGTGCGTCGATAATGAACCGGGTTGGCGGTTATATAGACAGCACTGACGTTGTTGCAGTAGTCGACGGTCATAGAGGAGAGAGATGCACGGAGCTCCTAGAGAAGTTGGCAAAGCCAGCAACACTCGGCGACGGCGTGAGCGACGGCGCGGTACTCGGCTTCGGCGCTAGACCGAGACACTGTAGTCTGGCGTTTTGAGGACCAAGAGACTAGAGTGTCGCCGAGGAAGACGCAGTAGCCGGACATGGAGCGTCGAGAGTTGGGGCAGCCTGCCCAGTCCATGTCGGAGTACGCGGTGAGGGAGTCGATGGGGCTAGAGCTGAGGTGCAGCCCGCTGGAGAGTGTGCCCTTCACGTAGCGAAGGATGCGCTTGAGCAGCGCTAGATAAGATTCGCGTGGAGCATGCATAAAAAGGCACACTTGCTGGACGGCGTAAGTGAGGTCGAACTGTGTGAGGGTGAGGTATTCGAGAGCACTAGCAAGACTCCGATACTGAGAGGGATCGGCGATGAGTGAGCCATCGGCAATGGAGAGTTTGGCTCGAGTATCGACCGGAGTGGCCGTGGGGTGACATTCGTCCATGCCCGCACGCTGGAGAAGATCGATGACGTACTGGCGCTAGGAAAGGAAGAGCCCGTGAGAAGAACGGGTGACGGAGATGCCAAGAAAGTAATGAAGAGGACTGAGATCGGTCATGGCAAACTCGGAGTGGAGTTGAACCATGATCTGGTGTAGGAGAGACGTCGAGGATGCTGTAATAACAATGTCGTCGACATATAGGAGGAGATAGGCGGTGGTGTTGCCGATGTGAAGAGTAAAGAGGGAGCTATCGGACATGGAGGCTATAAAGTCGATTTGCCGAAGGTAGGCAGCAAAGCGTTGGTACCAGGCACGAGAAGCTTGTTTGAGGCCGTAGAGAGAGCGCTGAAGGAGGCAAACATCGTCGGGACGAGAGGGGTCGACGAAGCCTAGAGGCTGCTAGCAGTAGACCGTTTCCGTTAGATGACCGTGAAGAAAGGCGTTCTTCACGTTAAGTTGGTGGATCGACCAAGAGTGCGAGGCAGCCAAGGTGAGAATGACCCGGATGGTGGCAGGTTTGATAACGGGATTGAAAGTCTCATCGTAATTGACACCAGGGCGTTGAGAGAAACCCCGAACTACCTAGCATGCCTTGTGACAGGCAAGTGAGTCATCGGCGTGGAACTTGTGCTTAAAGATCTACTTAGCGGTCACAACGTTGCACCGGGAGGACGAGGGACGAGATGCCAGGTCTCGTTGTCCATGAGGGCCTTGTACTCGTCGGCCATGGCCGCGCGCCACTAAAGATCGGCCAGGGTGGAACGAGAAGTCGTCGGGATGGGCGAGATAGAGCAGTGGACGGCGGAGAGCCCGTAGCGCTTGGTGGGACGGAGAGACCCGGTTTGTGATCGGGTAACCATGTGAGATGTGGAGGGGACAGGAGCCGATGGGAGCGTGGTAGGTGTAGAGAGGATTGGTTGGGGAGGGGCGTCATCAGCTCAGGATCGGTGGCTATATGTGAGAGGAAATGGTTGAACTAGATGGGCCTGAGCCAATGGGGTTGGATGGGCCGATTGGTTTGGTCGGTCCGATGGAGAGGCGAATAGGCCGATGGGTGGTTATTGTTAGTCTACTATAATTATAGTAGGTTAATCCGCGTGTGTAACTGTATGGTTGCCTTGTAAGCCGCCCCGACCGCCTATATATCAGGGAATAGAATTAACAATTCCCACATCTTTCCGTAAACAAAAATGCCACCGCTATTGCTGCCGTCGCCAACCTCCTCCTTCGCCACTACTATGCTGCGAGAGACTGCCGAGGTCCAACACCCTCAACGCCGCCGTTTTCAAACCAGTGCCAGTCGCCGATCCGACCGCCACCACCGGTGCCGACTGCACGTCACCGGAAGTGTCGTTGGTCTCATCGCCCGGGCTGCCGATCTGATCGCCCACCCTGTAGCTGCCCTCATCACCGGGTGTGACCGCCGATCCAATCCTGCCTTCGCTTCCGCAGCAGCAACCATTGCCGATTCGATCGCCACCATCGGGTGTCACCGGTCTTATCGCCCATGCTGCTGATCCATTGCCGACCAGATTGCCCGCTGATCCGATCTGATCGGATTTGTCAATCGGTCCGATCGGATCCTACCTATTGCCGATTCGATCGGCTCTCTATTGCTGACCAGATCGCCCGCTGATCCGATCTAATTGGATCCGTCGATCGGTCCGATCGGATCCTGCCTATTGCCTATCCGATCGCCCTCCGATTCGATCGGCTCTACTACCGATTTGATCCCTTCGATCTGATCGGCTGCTCATTGGCCATCTGATCTGCTCATCGGCCATCCGATCTGATCGACTATCGATCCGATTCCAATTGATCGGCTGCCGAACCGTTTCCCATCGGCTGCTGACCCGATTCCGATCGATCGGCTGCCGACCCATTTCCCATTAGCTGCCGATCCCTCTGATCTGATCTCTGATTCAATCGGTCGATCGGATGCCGATCCGACTCTAATCAGCTGACCCCTCCGATCCGATCGGCCGATCGGCTGTCCCTCCGAGATCTTTGATTCGATCGGCTATCGATCCGACTTCGATCGACTGCCAATCCCTCCGGTCTGATCGACTGCCGATCGACTGTCGTGCCCCTCATGGCTAGCGACGACACTGGCGCCGCTACTTTTGAGACCGCTGTCTCGCAACCGATGTTGCTCACGCTGATGAAGCGCATCGAGTTAAGGAGGCCCGCCTTCGCAATGACACTCTCGACGCGTACGAGAGCGCTCATGCGGCTCTCTGGGCACAAGCCACTGTCATCGTCAACGTCAAGGAGCTCATCCCCATCGTCCTCGACAAGGCCACCAACTCTTACACCAAGTGGCGCTGCATGTTCCTCACCGTCTTTGGAAAATATGCCCTCACCTGCCACGTCCTCGAGGATGATGCGTTCCCCACTTGTCCGACGTGGCTCTAGGCGGACTGCTGTGTCCTCACGTGGGTGTACGGCATTGTCTCCAGCGACCTACAGCAGTCGCTGATGATGCGGCAAGGATGCGCCCGCAACGTGTGGTGCTATCTTGAGGACAAATTCCTCGGCCAGAAGGAGTCCCGTGCCCTTCTCCTCGAGACGCAGTTTCGCACATTCCGTCAGGAGTCACTAAGCATCACCGACTACTACCGTCGCCTTGAATCCATGGCTGCCTCCCTCGCTGAATTCGGCGACCCCATCAGCTACCAGCAGATGGTCCTCACGCTTCTTCGCGGTTTTAGTGGCAAGTTTTGCCATATGGTGTCCATCGTCAAGATGCACCAGCCGTTCCCAACATTTACGGAAGCACGCACTCACCTTTTGTTGGAGGAGCTAGAGATCGACGCTCGTCCTCCGTCCCCGTTGGCCGCTCTCGTCGCTACCACGCCACGTCCAGCGGCCCCAAGTGCCACCGCTGCTCCTCGTCTGGGGGCGCCTCCTCCTCCGCGCCCAGCTGCACCAACCGGAGGCCAGTGCAACGGCCGCCGCCGCGGCCGCGGTGGACACGGCGGTTCTACTGGTGGCAGCTCTCTAGCGCCCTCTGCTGGAGCGGCCCCAGGTGGATAGGACGGTGTCCCTCCCGGTACGGCTGTATACCCATCGTTCGCCTACCCTTGGGCTGGCACCGTGCGCATGTGGCCATACAACCAATCCAACCGACCTTCACCGCCACAGCCTGTGTTCCACACAGCCCTACACTATGGCGGTTTTGGTGCTCTTCCTAGCACCTATGGTGGCACATACGGTGCCCCATCGTCCCTGTACGGCACGTACTACGGGGGAGCTACACCACCGAGCTTCTAGGCGCCCTCACCGGCATACCAAGCGGTGGGCTTCCAGGTGCCTTCACCGGCGTACCAGGCGGCACCTTGACCACCTACTCATGGAGGTTGGCACCAGGACTCCTTGGCACACTCCTTCAACACCATGACGCTCAACCAATCGGCCTTTGAGTGCTATGCTGATACGGGTGTCGGTTCCCACATGACCTCGGACGCTGGTATACTCTCTACCATTTCCCCACCCTCTTCATCTACTCCTTCATCTATCGTTGTGGGCAATGGCGCTTTACTTTCTGTCACCGCCACTGGATCCCATCATTTTTCCTTACCGTACCGTGATCTTGCTCTTAATAATGTTCTGGTATCACCTAACATTATTAAGAATTTAATTTCCTTTCGTCGGTTTATCACCGATAATAATTGTTCCATTGAGTTTGATCCATTTGGTCTTTCTGTGAAGGATCTGCAAATCAGGAATGTGATCGCCAGGTGCACTAGTTCCGGTGACCTCTACCCATTTTTTGCACCATCTACCAGCACTTCCGTGTTCATCGCCGCACCCACCTCCCTTTGGCATCGCCGTCTCGGTCATCTTGGGCGTGACGTTCTGTCCAAACTTCTTAGGTCCAATGTCATTTCCTGTAATAGAGATGATATCGATCATTTATGTCATGCGTGCCAACTCGGTCGTCATATACGTCTACCTTTCGGTTCATCTACCTCTCGTGCTACTCACAATTTTGATTTAATCCATTGTGATCTATGGACCTCTCCACTTGTTAGTGTGTCAGGATACAAATATTATCTTGTTATTATTGATAACTGCTCTCACTACATTTCGACTTTTCCCCTTCATCTCAAATCCAAGACGTTTTCCACTATTTTTACCTTTTTTGCGTATGTTCGCACACAGTTTGGCACCACCATCAAGAGCATCCAGTGCGACAATGGCCGTGAATTCAATAATTCCTAGGCCCGCACATTTTTTCTCTCCCATGGTGTTGCTCTCCGCATGTCGTGCCCATACACTTCCCAACAAAATGGTAAAGCAGAGCATTCCATTCGTACCATCAATAACACTCTGCGTTCTCTTTTGTTTCAGGCGAGTCTCCCCACCACAACACTCGCCTCCTCCACACCATACTCTGCCCTCTTCTCTGTCTTACCCTCCTATGATCATCTCAAAGTTTTTTGGTTGCGCCTGTTACCCCAATAATATCCTCTACAGCACCCCACAAACTTGCCCCTCGTTCTTCTCTATGCGTGTTCCTCGGCTACTCCTCGGAGCACAAAGGCTATCGATGTCTCGAGCTTCAGTCGAACCGTATTCTCATTTCTAGACATGTTGTTTTTGATGAATTCTTCTTCCTTTTCTCCGACATGTCTATCACACCCATGGCACCCTCCACCTTGGACTTTCTTGACGATGATCATGATCTCACCGCTTCAGTTCCTAGAGCCCTTTTTTTGCGTGCAGATACAACAGCTTCCTCAGCGGCACACATCGTGCCTAAGGCCCCACTTGCGCCGTTGAGCCTTGGTGCAAGGCCGTGGTCGCCCGAGTCAACGTCGTCCGGTGCCGCTGCACCTGTGCACCCCGCACAAGTTGCTGCCAGCGGTGCCACACCGACCACGAGTGTTGCCGGTCCTGCTGCCTCTGTTGCTCTCACGCAGGTTCTGATGAGGACATCAACCCCTACACAGGACCTGCTACTAAATGGAACCAGCACCGACGTCACTCCCTACTACCCCAAATCTAGAAACGTTTCAAGGTCCAATAACACGAGCCCGTGCACATGACCTGAATTATGTGATCCTTTTAAGGAATGAAGGAGAAGATTCTGTCCAAAAATAACAACCATTAAGGATTGCGCTATCTATGGAAGTCAATAAAGGGTGCTACGCCACCTATCTTTTGGAAAGATTGTTTCCATGTAATACGTAGCTAATTTAGGAAAGGTTAGGTGGGGGATTTCAGCCACCCATTTATGCTGGACGAAATTCCCTCCCCACCTTTCTCCTATTTAGTCCTGCTCACACCCCCTTTTGTTTGGCGGGTTTTCTTTGATAAGTTTAGCCATTTGTGCAAATATTCTGTACTGCAGTTGTGCTCAACGGCCACCTGTGGACAGCCATTGTGAACCCCAACTTGTGAGTGATTGATATTTAGTTTTGCCTACTCCTTGAGCTCGTTTCTTCGATTGCTTGCAGGAATAGAACCTCGTGTTCAGGTTGATCTTGCCATCCAGCAAGGTCAATAACCGATTGGAGTTGATTCAGTGATTGCTAAGGCGCCACAACCTGTTCGTTCGTAGTTGGATCGTGAGAGTCACCTCCTCCACAAATCGAATTTATCCGTCTCACTGAAAGATCGGGCACTTCAGCCTTATCAGGTTGTTGCCAGCGGTACCGACCGTACAGCTGCCATTCGACCGATTATCATCCCTCCGGTGACCAATGCGCACTCTATGCGCACACATGGCAAAGATGGCATCGCACAGCCCGTGGATCGCCTCAACCTCCACGCTATGCCCATGCCGCCTCTTCTTTGCTTTGTTCGTGATGCCCTGTCAGACCCCAATTGGTGATCTGTTATGTAGGCCGAATTTGACGCTTTGATTGCCAACGACACATGGAGTCTTATGCCTCGCCCTCCTGGCATCAATGTTGTGACTAGAAAGTAGATTTATCGCCACAAGTTGCTCGCCGATGGGTCTCTTGATCGTTACAAGGCTCACTGGGTTCTGTTGGGTTTCACACAACGGCCCAGTGTTGATTATGATAAGACTTTCAGTCCAGTTGTTAAGCCTACGATAGTTCGAGTGGTTCTCTCCCTGGCATTATCTTAGAATTGGCCCATTCATCAGCTGGATGTGAAGAATGCATTTCTCTATGGCACTCTCACTGAGACAGTGTATTGTGTGCAGCCCTCTGGATTTGTGGATTTTCTCGCTCAGATTTTGTCTGTCAGCTCAACAAGTCCTTATATGATTTGAAGCAGGCTCCTCATGCTTGGCATCATAGGTTCGCCTCTCACCTTGTGTCACTTGGATTTGTTGAAACAAAGTCAGATACTTCGCTCTTCATATATCGTCGCGGTCCAGACAAAGCCTACTTACTGCTCTATGTTGATGACATTGTCCTTACTGTCTCCTCTGCTGGATTACTCAAGAATATCATTGAGGCTCTCCGGCGTGAGTTTGCTATGACGGATATGGGTCAGCTGCATCATTTTCTGGGCATTTATGTGACCCGCTCCGTAGATAGTCTGTTCCTTGCTCAGCGGCAGTACAGTCAGGATATTTTGGAGCGTGCCGGGATGAGTGTGTGTAAGCCGTGCAGCACGCCTGTTGATCTCCACTCCAAATTATCTGCTGATGGACCGCCTGTCGCTGATGCTACACAATACCGCAGTCTCACCGGCGCTCTGCAGTATCTGACTTTCACCCGACCAGACATTACCTTTGCAGTTCAGCAGATCTGCCTCTATATGCATGATACTCGAGAGCCACACCTCGCTACTCTCAAGCGGATCCTACGCTACCTACAGGGCACTCTATCTCTTGAGCTGACCATGCGCCGATCTTCGCCTGTAGATCTTGCTGTTTACACAGATGCCGACTGGGCTGGCTGTCCTGACAATCGCCGATCGACCTCTGGCTATGCAGTATTTCTCAGTGATAACTTGGTGTCCTGGTCTTCCAAGCATCAGCATACGATTTCTAAATCGAGTGCTGAAGCTGAATATCGTGCTGTGGCAAATGGTGTTGCTGAAGCTACCTGGCTGCAACAGTTACTCCTTGAGCTTCGCCACCCCCCTCGACGTGCCACCTTGGTCTATTGTGACAATATCAGTATTGTATATCTCTCTAGCAACCACATGCGGCATCAGCGGATGAAGCATGTTGATATTAATCTCCATTTCGTTCAAGAGAAGGTCGCCCTTGGTCACGTTTGGGTCCTACATGTTCCTACGACCTTGCAGTACGCCCACGTCTTTACCAAGGGCCTTCCTACATCACTATTTCAGGAGTTTCGATCCAGCCTGAATGTTAGCGATGCTCCCAATTACACTGCAGGGGAGTGTTAGTCTACTGTAATTATAGTAGGTTAACCCGCGTGTGTAGCTGTGTGGTTGCCTTGTAAGCTGCCACGGTCGCCTATATATACTGATACATTGACAGGGAATAGAATTAACAATTCCCACACTTTCAGTTTTCAGCCAATGAGGGCTGAGGAGCCGCCGATGGGGGTGAGGTATCCGATGGAAAGGAGACAGGATTGGCCAAAGCCGATGAGAGTGGTGAGGCCGATGGGGGTTCGATGGGAGTGACATCGGACCGAAGAGTAGTGGGATAGCTGAGCAGTAAGTCCTCAGGAGCGGCCGATGAGGGGGCTGGAGGGGAGATCGGTGGAGGAGACCGGGAGAGCACGGTGTTGGTATATATAGCACTAGTGGAGTTTCAGTTTGGTGAAAAATAATTGAGAACATGTAGTGGGAAGTTGCAGCACTACTTTTATTAATATCCAAGCCTAGTAGGACGCCTGGCTGGTTGGTATTCTCTGCATGCATGTTGGAGCGTGTGTGGACAGCAACCTAGTTGCTGGTTGTATGCATTCCTAACTCCCGAATTATTTGCTTGCACTTCAATGGCTGATATTCATGGTAGCTGAATGCCTTTCCTCTCTCATGCACGTCCAGGTTCCTTGCATATATTTGGCGGGCAGAATCCATCATCATCCCATGCTTGTTCGTGCACTCCATCATTCCTAAGAACATTGAAACAAGTACTCAAAAGCATAGGTTTATTCAATGTAATCTGATTATTAAGCATAAAGTTAGCGCTCACCTGAGAATGAATTTCCTTCTCCAATTGTTTAGCTCTACTCTTTGTAATTGGACCAGCTATATCAAGTTTAACTTCATTTGGAGATGAGTGAATGCTAGGAATGTCTTCATTAGCCTCCCCCTCTTGAGAAGGAGTCGTCCTCGACTCAGGCTCACTAGGAAATGAAAGCAAGTCTTTGATATTGAATGTGGTACTCACATTGGAATATTCAGTGGCGGCTCAAGTTTGTAAGCATTATCATTTATCTGTTGGAGAACCTTGAACAGACCATCACCTCTAGGAGATAACTTACTCTTACGCTGTTGGGGAAAGTGATCCTTGCGTAGATGCAACCATACAAGATCTCCTAGCTGGAATGTAACCTTCTTTCTTACCTTTGTTCGCTTGTTTTGCATATTGTGTTGATTTCTTCTCAATATTTTTTCTTGTCTCCGCATGTAACCGCTTTATAAAGTCCGATCTTTTTGAAGCATCCAAGTTAACTTGTTCCTGTAATGGTAAAGGCAAAAGATACATGGGAGTATGCGGTTTAAACTCATAAACAATTTCAAATAGACAAGAGTTTGTTGTAGAATGGACTGCCCTGTTATAAGCAAATTCAACATGTGGAAGGCAGTCTTCCCAGAGCTTCAAATTCTTTTTCAACACAGCACGCAACATGGTTGACAAGGTATGGTTGACAACTTCTGTTTGCCCATCCGTTCGTGGATGACAAGTGGTTGGAAATAACAACTTTGTGCTAATCTTAGCCCACAATGTCTTCCAAAAGTAGCTGAGAAATTTTGTATCCCGGTCTGAAACAATAGTCTTTGGAACTCCATATAAACGAACGATCTCACTGGAAAAAATCAGCAACGTGTGAAGCATCATCGCTCTTATGACATGGGATAAAATGTGTCATTTTAGAAAAGCGATCTACAACAACAAAAATAGAATCCCTCCCCCTCCGAGACTGAGGTAACCCCAGAACAAAGTCCATAGATATATCTTCTCAAGATACATGTGGAATAGATAATGGAGTATATAAACCATGGGATTGAGGCGGGACTTAGCTTTCAAGCAAACGATATAGCACCCAACGTGCCGTTGGACATCACGTCGCATATGTGGCCAAAAGAAATGATCAGAGAGCATGTCCAATGTCTTTTTGACACCAAAATGACTAGCTAGTCCACCTGCATGTGCTTCCTGCAAAAGAACTTGATGAATCGAACAAGCTGGAAAGCATATTTTGTTAGTCCGAAACAAGAAGCCATCATGCACATAATATTTATCCCAACCTTTTCCATCAATGCAACGAGAGAAAGGTTCGTTAAAATCAGCATCAACAGCATAAAGTGTTTTAATGGATTCTAAACCAAGCACTTTTGTATCTAGTTGTGTAATCAATGCACATCTTCTAGACAAGGCATCGGCAATAATGTTATCTTTACCACGCTTATGTTTGACAACATAGGGAAACATTTCAATGAACTCAATCCATTTAGTATGTCGACGGTTCAGCTTGCCTTGGCTTTTAAGATATTTCAAAGCTTCATGATCAGAATGGATTACAAATTCTTTAGGTAACAAGTAATGTTGCCAAACTTCCAAAACATGAACTAAGGCATAAAGCTCTTTGTCATAAACCGAGTAATTCAGATGTGGACCATTTAACTTTTCAAAAAAGTAGGCAACAGGTTTATCTTCTTGCAGCAGTACACCTCCTATGCCAATACCACTAACATCACATTCGATCTCAAATGTCTTACCAAAATCAGGAAGTTGTAGCAGTGGTGCTTCACAAAGCTTTGTTTTCAGTGTGTGAAATGCTTGGTCTTTGTCATGCCCCCACTTGAATGGAACATCCTTCTTTGTGAGATTGTTAAGGGGTGCAGCGAGGGTGCTAAAATCTTTGACAAAACGCCTATAGAAACTTGCAAGACCATGAAAGCTTCGAACTTGGCTCACATTTACCGGTGTAAGCCAATTCTTTATTGCTTTAACCTTCTCTTCATCAACCTGAATACCATTTGCGAAAACAACAAAGCCAAAGAAAACAACACAGACTGTGCAAAAGGTGCACTTAGCAATGTTGCCATACAATTTCTCTTCTCTCAAAACAACAAGTACTTGACGAATATGATCAAGATGTTCATCAAATGATGTGCTATAGATCAGAATATCATCAAAATAAACAACTACAAACTTGTCAATGAAAACTCATAAAACCTGACTCATTAAGCGCATAAAAGTTGAAGGAGCATTTGTCAAGCCAAATGGCATCACAAGCCATTCATAGAGACCAATTTTAGTTTTAAACGTTGTTTTCCATTCATCACCAAGTTTGATGCGGATTTAATGATAGCCACTACACAAATCAATCTTGGTGAAAATGATGGAACCACTCAATTCATCTAACATGTCATCAATTCGTGGAATGGGATGGCGATATCGAACAGTTATAGCATTGATAGCACGACAATCAACACACATGCGCCAAGAGCCATCTTTCTTTGGAACTAAAAGAACGGGAACAGCACATGGTGATAAGGATTCACGAACATACCCTTTGTCCAAAAGCTCTTTTATCTGTTGCTAAATTTCCTTTGTCTCTACGAGATTGGTGCGGTAGGCTGGACGATTTGGAAGAGAAGCACCTAGTACCAAATCAATTTGATGCTCAATTCCATGGAGTGGAGGAAGTCCAGCTGGTATCTCATCGGGAAAAACATCTTCGAAGTCCTGTAAGAGATCAAGAACAACACTAGGCAGCGATGAAGGTAAATCGTTAGTTCAAAGTAGGACCTCCTTGGGCAAGAGCACAAAGAATGGGGCTGTGGTGTTTCTCACTTCTCTCATATCACTCTTGTTCACAAAGAGACACTCAGTGTGGCGTGGCTGTTTAGGATTGGCATGAGGCTTTATGTGGCTGGATGGATTAGAACTCTCTCCCTTACTTGTGTTGGGGATCTCACTTAATTTTCTTTTGTTAGATTCCTCTCTTTTCTTGCGAGCCATATCTGAAGCATGTATCTCCTCTGGAGATAATGGAACAAGAGCCACCTTCTTGTCATTGTGAATGAAAGTGTGTTTGTTAGACCATCCAAAATGCACCGAGTCCACATCAAATTGCCAGGGCCGACCAAGCAGCAAATGGCATGCTTGCATGGGGACAATATCACAATCCACCTCTCCATGATAATCACCAATGGAAAATAACAAGCGAATCATGGCTGAAACCTTAACTATCCTAGAATTATTCAACCATTGCATATGGTATGGATGTGGATGGTGACGTGGCTGCAAACCAAGCTTCTCAACAAGCAAAGCACTAACAATATTATTGCAGCTCCCACCATCTATGATGAAATGGCACACTTGTCCTTTCACTTTGCATCTGGATTGAAACAAATTATGGCGTTGTCCTTGTTCAGCAGCAACAAATTGAGTGGAAAGAACTCGCCTCACCACCAAAGAAGGAGATGGTGTGTTCATTATAGAAGGCGTCAAATCAGGAAAATCAGCAAGCAACTCATCAAAATCATCACTAGTAATCTCATCGGAAGATGGAGAAACAACATCTTGTAATATGTCATTGTGAGCAAAAGTTGGAATAGGTTGAATGGCTAAACAATTTAGACCTAGCTCAAATGTACCATCCTCTGCTGAATACTCACAAGTGTCAAGATTAAGATCTGCAAATACATTGTTAAACTCGCCCTCCTCTTCACTTTGTAAATCATAATAACCATCAGCAAGTGCAATAATAGTACGACGATTGGGACATTCAGCTTGCTTATGCCCATGACCACCACACTTAAAACACTCAATCTTGCTTGTCTTGCGTTGGGTGGCTGCAGTAGAAGAAGTGGGCTGACTTGAACTCATAGCTTTACCTTTCACATCCAATTGTTTGGAAGAAGTTGGAATAGATCTATTTGCTCCACAAGATGAGGATTTGGGCGTTGCAGCTCCTTACTGTTGGAATTGAGGCGTGACATCCCCTTGCTGTTGGGAATGACGCAATGAAGCATTGTATTTGTAAGGCGTAGCAATTTGCCTTTCAGCCCTCTTTGCAAAATGAGCCAACTCGGTGAGACATGTGTAGTTTGTCATATCCACTTTATCAGCAATGGGTTTATTGAGGCCAACCAGAAACCGAGCCATTGAGGATTCCTCATCTTCAGTTATCCCTGTACGAAGTAAACACATTTCCAATTCTTGAAAATATTCATCAACAGTATGAGTACCTTGCACAAGACGTTTTAGCTTCAAATGTAGATCACGAGAGTAATATGCAGGAACAAAACGACATCACATTTCCCTCTTCATATCTTCCCAAGTTATACGAACATGCCCAACTCTTTGATATTCAGTACGGACCTGATTCGATCAAGTTATGGCATAGCCTTTAAACTCAATGGTTGCAAGCTTTGCCTTCTTTTCAGCAAGATATTCATACAAATCAAATATTTGTTCCACCTTGATCTCCCATTCAAAATAAGCATTAGCATTCTCCTGTCCGCTGAAAGGGGGAATAGACACTTTTACATTTCTTAAACCATCATCATTACGACGACAATGGCGGTCACGATAACCATGATGGCCACCATGTCGATGATCATCCATGTTGGACAACATATCATCATCACCATCATAATCTCCACCACCTCCAATAGGAATGCGCCGAGCACAACCAAAATTAGCAAAACCAAGACCACGCTCGCCACGTCCACGGTCAGCGGGACGACACGGTGGATCATCATCCTCCTCAATGTCATCATCCTCATTTGGTGGTGGATCTCCACGTGGCATGTTCAATTGGAGAGTTTGGAGCTGTTGCATCAGATTATCCATTTGTGTATGCAGCTCCTGGAATTCCTCCGCCGAAACAGCGGCACCATCTCTGATTCTTGCCATATTAGTACAAACAACAATATAGGATAGAATAATATGTGGAATCACTCCCTCACCACTTACAAAACAAGTTCTTTCTCACCCTGAAAAGAGCAAGAACTGGGGCTGCAATCTGTAGGGAAGAGTGATTGTAACAGCGACGACGGTGCAACAACTTACGGTGCTTTAAGTGGAGCTTGGTGGGGTTAATATGTAAGTGGAGTGCATTGAAATGCAGTGATGCAAAACCGAATAATAATCCAAAAACACAAGTCTAAGTTGCTGAATATAAAGAAAGATGCAAAGAAAGAAAAAAGATGGGAGAAAGGAGAGAATTGAAACAATCGATATGCTGCTCAATCCCTTTTGGTGTGCTGATCACAACTCTTCTTTTTTTTATAACAGAAACATGTTGGTTTCAGACCTGCATGCGACTCTCATATATCTTTCTTCTTTTTGTTGTGTTCTCTTTTTTTTCATCAATTCAGCACAACTAGAACTAGGGGCGGCTCATCAAAGAACATCAATATAGAGATGAAACATGTGCAACACACAAAGGGTGGGATGGTGCAGCACACAAAGGGTGGGACGGGTGGGTGTTTGGTTTTGTTTTATGTATGCAGCACAAAGGCCGATCAGATCAAGGATGAAAGATAGAACAATATGGATAAAGAAAAAAAATTCAGCAACTAGACAAGTTCTCAAAGGATTAAAACTCGATAATACAAACTACAAATCAGGAGCACATATGAATTGCTGTAGGTTTTCTTTTTGGCTATGATTGGACAGTAGGTATATAAACTCTATCCTACCAAAAACAAGAATAATCCTACTAAGGAAACGGAGGCTCTGATATCAGATGATATGCACACGTCTATGCAGCACGTGTAGCAAGTTGTTGTGGCCCAATCTTCTCGTAGGATCTACGAACTTGATAAATTGTCGTTGTGTGACCTGGTGAAGAGACAATGCATCGCGAGGCTGTCCACGCGACGAACTACTGAGACAATCACCCTTCCACGTACCGACGAACAGCCCACGCAATCACGCCGTATAGACGTAAAGGCACAAACTGGGTGAACCGTAGTTCGGCGTTCTACAACTCCCTCAGGAATCGAAAGAACAAGTTTGCAAGCCTCTCGAGACTCACGCTGGAACAAGAATTCCAAGAGTTGGTATTTCTAAAATTGCAATCACGAGTACTGTTCACGTCATCCATTACAAGGATATATAGCACTAGTGGAGTTTCAGTTTGGTGAAAAATAATTGAGAACATGTAGTGGGAAGTTGCAGCACTACTTTTATTAATAACCAAGCCTAGTAGGACGCCTGGCTAGTTGGTATTCTCTGCATGCATGCTGGAGCGTGTGTGGACAGCAACCCAGTTGCTAGTTGCATACATTTCTAACTCCCGAATTATTTGCTTGCACTTCAACGGCTGATATTCATGGTAGCTGAATGGACTTTCCTCTCTCATGCACATCCAGGTTCCTTGCATATATTTGGCGGGCAGAATTCATCATCCCATGTTTGTTCGTGCACTCTATCATTCCTAAGAACATTGAAACAAGTACTCAAAAGCATAGGTTTATTCAATGTAATCTGGTTATTAAGTATAAGGTTAGCGTTCACCTGAGAATGAATTTCCTTCTCCAATTGTTTAGCTAGCTCTACTACTTATAATTGGACCAGCTATATCAAGTGTACCTTCATTTGAAAATAAGTAAATGCTAGGAATATCTTCATTAAAGATGAGGTAAAGATACTTGCAATCAAGATTATGTGACAATAAAGCTAATTTATTCAGTCTTTACCTATGAGCATTAGGACTAAGATAAGACTATTTAAAGAACTATAGGGTTCAAGATGAGAATCCCTAGTCACCTAGTCTTTTTATTGATGGGTACTGAAGATCTTGATATGTATGATCCTAAAGGATCATAAGACACATTGTATAATGAGTTTTCCTAAAGTTTCTCATATAAATTTTTTAATGAGGTATGTACGATACATGAGCAGTGACTATATACTCTTTCTCCTACTATTTTTCCCACTAAATATTAAGAGTTTTAACTTTTTTTTACTGAATTTTGAAAGGAGTTTTATTTAGACATGAGTTAATCATGGGCATTAAGAGAAGTATTGTAAAACATTATCTAGCAGACAATAGAGTAGGGTGATAGAGCTCCACCCCATGGGCAAAAGAAAAGCCATGGGCATTCTATGGAAGAGAAGATAGTGGATTGAAGATATTGTTCTCTAGGCAAAAGAGAGGGCACGTGTATTATGTGCGAGGGAAGATAGTGGACCGAAGATTCTCCTTTGTAGACTTCCCATTATTTTCGTGTATAAAGTTTTTTTCTAGAGTTGAAAGTTCTTTTATGCAGAATTTATTTCATTTAAAAAAATTAAGTCAATTCAAGCATGCGGGCATCACACGTTTATTCTAATCGAACGTTAAAATACTAATTACATGGCAAACGGTGCGGGGAGGTGATAGTCACTCTGTAATTAAACACGGAAACGTGTTTCAACACAGAAGGACGAAAGCACGAGGTTACGCGAATGCATGCATCCGCTTTTCTGTCGGAGTGTTGTGCTCGCGCCAACGTTCCCGATAGGGGGCATTTTTACGAACAGTTGAGAGATAACATAGGAGTATGCGGCATTCACGTAACAAATAACAATTTACCAAATCCTGGAACAATATCTTCATGACGACTTCTTGGATGGAATTTTAACACAGCAGAATACTGCCTTACGATCAGCATGTGATCATAAATTAGTCGGCCAGTAACACGGGAGCAAAAGATACATCACTCGCCGTAAACATGGGATATGGGAAAATATTCAAAAGATACATTCGCAGAGCCTCCAGTAGACTTTATTCTTCCTCCTCGGCCTCCTCCAGCCATTTGACAAAAGGTTCCAAGGCTTTCACAAAAGATTGCCTGACATTTAATTACACACATTAGCAGCTTCAAGCAAAACTGGAACTCTAAAATATCCAGATGGAATATACATATTATGTGAGCAGATTGTTTGATTACATTTTATTCAAGCCACGATTGCATTCAAAATTGAGCAATTAAGTACAGAAAATTACCTGCCCTTTGGGTTTGAACCCTTGCGGAACCAAAGGAGGATGGTATCTTCAGCAAGGACATCTTGGTCATACAGTGTTCTGATTATTTCAGGAAATAGCTTCATGAGCTTAGCATCCTCATAGCACTGTGTCTGAACTTTGTATATGAGTTCGAGTTCAAGCCTGCCACTTGTGCAGAAAGCATTCAAAAGACCAGCCCATGCTTTCACCTGTAAGGGAATATTCTTAAATAAAATAAATCATAACTATCATAACAAAGTGAACTTTTACAACTATCAAGATGCCAACAGGAAAAAAAATAACAGTATACTATTCATCAACAGGAATCTGATGGACGAAATTGCTTTCTTTGTATTTGGAATCTAGACATCACAACAGCATCTAGAGTTTTCCTTTCAGCAAACAACAAACTTAATACTACCTCCATCCAAATATAGTTCTTTCTAGGATTCAAAATTTATCACAAAATAGTTGTCACTATATGGTAATAATCGTCCCATCCATTACCTCCCATTAAATTTCTCCCTATTCTACCCTCAACCACCTTCTCACTCCCAACCATACATTTAATAAAGGGCAATATAGTATTTTCTTTTCAAACCTTAATCTATGTTAAACAACCTAGAAAACAACTATTTTGGGACAGAGGCCGTAATACACATGTCCATTAATACATTCAAGTAATTTATCTTAAGTAGACCCATTGCAAAGCACAGACTTCATTCTCTTACATTGAATGCCTAATAGACAATCCATCTTTGGGAAATGAGATACTTCAGAACTAACAACATTGCCTAGCAACTTTAGAGTGAGCATTCCCATAATGAGAGCAGCCTTCTCAGAAAATTGGATAACAAGAACAGATCATTAGCCAATTTATTTGCATGCATTGAAAACTAGAGTTCAAATATATACAAATATTTTTAAACTCAACATAACGACCTAAGCAGCTCAAGGCGATCTCGCACATCATGGCAATATACCGTCCAATGTTGTTAAATTCAGAACACAGTTGTTGGATGACCAAGAGACCACCAATCAACCGCTTGGTATACAAACAGTTGATCAAAATTATACAGATAATTTGATACACACACACACATATATATATTTGATTGGGATCAACAGAATAATCAGGATATGGGAAATGGAACGGGCAATATGGCCAAGTTTGTGGTTCATATATTCCCAAATCAATCTGATTCAGATGTCCATGGAGGTTAATTTGGTGCTTACAATTAGTCATATGATTACAATCTAACACGGTTGTATTACTATTATCTTGGCAGAACCTGATATGGCATCAGTTAAAGAGTTTCCAAGACATGGATATCATCATTGCCTTGGCAAAACCTAATACTGTCATGTCATGGATAAGTGACGTTTTGCATATTGACAAAGTCGCCAACATGGAACTATTTTTTGTGCACACTTCAAAAGTGAAGTATCACAAGCCAAATCTACCCATATCATGTTCATATTTCAATCTAAATATCCATAAATATATTGACAAATGAAGCTGAGAAGTCTGTTGCGTGTATTCCAAAGTTAGTAATATTTTAGTGAACAATTAACAGGCTTGTTGCCCCCAGGTTGTGATCAGAAGTCCCTGCGCGTTGCAGCCAACCAGCCAGAAGTGGCTGCAGCCAGCTCGCCAGAGCAGCTGCAACACGGCTGCAGCTAGCTGTACTGATCAGGCCCATAGAAAGTGTAAATGCCACCAAATGCCCCACCTTCCAAACAAGCAATGGCTTGTAATAATTCCTTGAATTTGTTTTGCCATCACAACTATAGCTTTTTGACGGACGATATCAATGTTCAATTTACCTCACAGGACTCAAGGGTAAAACTTTACCAAGGTCTGTTTACCCATGATATGCAATTTACTATACATATAAGTTCTATGATCTGTTCCAATAATCATATTTCACTCTACTGAGATAATTTTATGTCTAACAAGTGACTGGTCAGGTGTCGGTCAAATTTTTTTAGAGGTTAGACCTAGGGGGTGGCTTTTTATTTAGGACGACAACCAAATCCCACTTTACTATAAGAAAAATAAGAAATGATAACAATAAGATGCATACAAAACAATGTTGTGTGCTGGCTTATCCTCACCTAAGCACAACAGAATTTCTGAAACTGAACTACTAATATGAGATGTGCTACTGTGCATACTTCAAATTTTCCCAAAGGCCAATTTAAAAGGATTTACCTGCCGAAGTGCTGAATTAGAATTTTGTTGCTGGTTCTTTCCAGACCACTGAACAGCTTCCATCAGCACATCCCACAGCATGCGAACAACCTCTATATCAGGAAATTTAGCATCTTTCACCTGTTGCTTGACAGCTTCCGTGACTTCCGATATTTCAGCCTCTTCATTGATCATTGTTGTCAGTGTTGACTTTATCTCCTTAAGTTTAACCTCAAACATCTTCTTTTCATTGTACTCAACAAGACTTGTCAGGCCTTCTTTGCTGAAGAGAGCACAATGAAACACCAGAACTCAGAATTTTATTTAAACCATAACTTCTATTCAAATCAAGATGAAACTGGGAGATCACAAAATATGTTCTATTCAGCAAGAAGATCATGATAACAAATTACGTGAAATGTTCAGATAAAGCCTTAGAGGTTCTCTTTGCTGATGGGAAAAATTCCAGCAAATTGTCCTCCATTTTTCCTTTCTTCAAAAGTGCAATAAGATCATCTAAAGTATTCTCCTTTAGATATTCCTTGAAAAACTCAGTAATGAATGAAAGCACTATCCCTTTGGAAACAAGATTATCCTTGAGCATTGGCTGGAAGACAGTCTCAGGTGGAAGCCCTGATAACTTCTGAGAAAAGGCAAGTGCTGTGAAAATGGCAAGTTTCTTCCTCTCATTTTCCTCAAAGAACTCCAGTGACTGAAGGAATTTGCGCATAACATTTTCAAGATTCTTTATCAAAAAAGGCCTCCTGCGCAATGTTTTCTGAATGTAGAGAACATAAGGCAAAATTGCTTCACGCTGTGCTTCACAATCAAGTACAGAGTAGGGGTGACGCTCTCCTTCTTCTTCAGGTTTTATTGTGCCAGGCTGAGTGCGCCCTCCAATGAACACAACCTGCATTTTCTCCAACATTTTACTTTTAAGCATTGATGGACAACAAGGGTTATTCAAGGAAAATGACAACCCACTACTTAATTCATTTTGCACAGCTACTAAAAGCAAAATACTTATTGTAGTTATACTTTTGTTCAGAATTATCACAAGAGAATTAAAAGCACAAATAGTTGAAAAATAACTATATATAGTATAAAATTTGCTTGACAAATAACAGTTCGGTGCCACAGCAATAGACCATCGTTGGTTTAACTAGCAATTTGCACAGAAGGTGGGTCAAATACTAAAATTCCTACATTATAAGGCCATTAACACAAGCTAAAACTTCAAACTTCCTACAGTATAAGATAGAATAGAACTAAAATAGTAACTATAACTAAACCACTCACATATATAAATGTAGGACAAAAGAGGGCATAACCATAAATATAAAATCCATGAGAATTCTGAATACATGTAGTTTTGTGGAAATACCTCAAAAAAGGTGTCACCGTAACGTGAGAAGTTGAGATCTGAGGACTCGATACTTTTGGCAACAAGTTCCTGTCAGTAAAGGGCCTTTATATGAATGATTGAACAGGATAAAAATACAAGTCAAACAAATGTATCTAAAGGTCCGTAAGACAGTTTTAGTTACAAACTTAAATGTTAGCTAGTGTGTGAATATTCTAGCATTACAAATTATACAACATGATTACAAGAATTTCGCCCAATTTAATATTTACCACGAAATCTTAAGTATACCAAGAGAGGACAATGATAACGTGATTCGTTAAATAAGTTGTGTATAAGGCTGAAATGGCAATAATTCTGTCAAATCAATTGATTTATAATTATCAGTGTAATGCAGGTTTATATTTTTGCTTAACTTACCTCTTCAGAAAAGGAAAGCACTTGAAAGAAATGTTTGGCAGGAACTGCCAATGTATCATAAGTTAATGTTAAAAACATTTAATAAAGACTAATTGCATGTCTCTAATGATTAGATAGTACAGATAAGACTAAATAATTTTTCAGATCGCCCAACGGAATTATAACAAGAAAGTATAGTATAGATGTCAAGTATGTTTGACAGTGACTAACCAGGTCTCCAGCATTATCCAGATAAATCTGGACAATTGCATCAGAGAATGATGCAGGGTCCAAAGGAGCAGCAATATTCCGTTTGCGGGTCTTAATCCGCTGGCCTCTGCAGTATGTGAATAACAAAAAAAAACATTAATACAGCCTTATTATATGAGATTTGAAATTTCACACAATACTATGAATTGAAAAGTACATGCAATACAATGAAATTGAAATTTTCATACAATACTATGAATTGAGAAGTAGAGCACATCAATTAAAAAGTTCACATCTTATCCTGATACTCTTACTGTATGATCACACAATGGGCATACTGCATATCTAAGGTAATAAAGACAAAACCAAGACAAATAAACCTTAAAAGCAAGAAAATCATGTAAAAAAACTTACAACCAATATTATCTCCCTGTTTTCTTTCATTTGAAAAAAATCAACAATTATACAATTTATGAACAATTAATTGATAACCAGAGAAACTTAACAAGGCAACCCTTTTTCTCTATGAGTATATGATATGAGAAATCTTGAACATATTGATTGTGAGTAAAATATTACAACTCCATGGTAAGTTTAGCATACAAATGAAACCTATAAAAAAAAGGCAAAGGGGAGGACATCAATTAAAGGGTTTGATCCAAATGGAAATGAAAAGGGAAAGCATCTTTAGAAATGTGCCAGGGCATAGATCAGATAGGACAGATTGAAAACACAATCATATGGACTAAGTAAGCAACACACACTAACAAATTTTAAAAGCATACCAATTGATACATCAAGTTTGCACCTTGTACTTAAGCAAGGAAATCTCTATCAAAATGAAATCCAAGTTGGAA
The DNA here is from genome assembly GCA_030770085.1 of Oryza coarctata. Classification (NCBI taxonomy): domain Eukaryota; kingdom Viridiplantae; phylum Streptophyta; class Magnoliopsida; order Poales; family Poaceae; genus Oryza; species Oryza coarctata. The sequence goes on along the minus strand of CM061483.1, from coordinate 7,055,686 downwards.
ATTCAACCTAGCATGTAGCGAAACAAGAATTCATCTCTGCCCATACATTGTGTGATAAGTTGCAGTACATATGCATTGAGAAACAGCATGTCTGTTTATTTACATGCTACTACTGATAATATGAACAGGAAAAATATACACATGATTCAATCAAAACATCTGTATGTGTAGTTTTGCATACTCGTTGACGTCAATTTTATAGGAGTCACATTAGATAGCTATAGTTGTGCAGATTCATATGTAAAACTGCATTCTAACATAGTGCTTAGATGATATTAACATCTATTTTAACAGCAGCAGGAGAAAGTAAACAGAAAATACATAAAAGGATATGAGACCAAGAACCTTACCCAAGAGTGGGCTTCTCCTTCGAGCTGCAAAGACAAAAAACAGGTAGAAGAGAAATTAGATCATACCATGAGTAAAAAGGATTATATACAATATTAATTATAAACATGTAGTACAATGACTCATCTGTTTACATTTCATTACAAAACTAGATCAGAGAGTAAGGATGCAAAACGTTATACAACAACAAAGCAGGGACTGCTGCTACTTGAATAATCTGACCCCCTGTATCCTTAAAATGAAACTAGTATTTTAGTTATCCCTATGTGTCTAGAACTAAGTCACCTAACATGGAAGGAACAAACTCATAGCTATCAAAAGAAAATTGAACCTAAAAAGGATATAGGTATAAACTGAGTACAGTAAATGGAAAATTTCAAAAAAAAATCACAAGTTCTATTGCCATTGTTGCAGAAAACTCCAAGTTTATTTTTCACGAGGCACTTAATCCCATGTTATAAACAAGATTTCATTTCATATATATATATATATATATATATATATATTCATAGAACCACACCGTTAACAAGATTTCATTTCATTGGCATTGGAATGGGATATTAGGAGATTCCAAAACATGTAAAAAAAACTCTATTACTAATTTGCCTGCTATGAACTTACTGAAGTTAGTAAAGAATGTATAAGGCAAGAAAAAAATTGGTTATGATGGGGTTTAGTGACACACTACGACCACAAAACACTGGGTTAAGTGACAGTAGCCAAGAAACCTTTATGCAAAAACTTTCTCAAAATAAAAGAAACCCAAGAGAACCAACAATACTAACAGATTAAGATACCAGCTCCCTTCTCACGATGATCGAACCGATGATTTGATCTAATACCTTAAAAGCAAGTACAGTCCGTAAACAATCATGCCATCCACGGGGAACTCAAGGAATCTTCATACCTTCACGATCATCTCAGGAGAAAATTCATAGAACTTAATAATCAATAACTACACAAACACCTGCCAACGGCAAAATCAATGAGGAACCAAGGAACCTAACATACTGAAAACTGGAAAAAAGCAGAATAGCAGCTCCATCAAACACATCAAATCTTAGAAGATTTAAGATAATACCATCAAATTACCCAAACATCAGAAACGTTGACACCGTAAACGTCTGAAAAAACGTAGCAAAACTCTTATACCCATTTCAGTGGGACGAACAAATCAGACGAATCTACCAGTACGCAACAAATCGTAGATCTACAACGCAGGAATCAAACCAAGGCACATTAAAAGGAACCTATCGCTTACTCGCAGCTACCAGATCCGTTCAATCCGAGCGCTCGTAATCCCTCACGCCAACCAGCAAAAACCCCATGATGATCGAAAATCGCTAGCACAACTCAAATGACCCAAATGAAGAACTATCTAAACAAAAAAATCACAGCAGCGTAGCCAGAGAACAGCATCTCGGACCCCCTACCGCTCCGATCCAGCATCCCATACCACCGAGAACAACAGATCCGCCACGCAGCCAACCACGGGAAGGAAGCAAGATCTAAGGCCATCGCGGAAGAGGGACGACGACACGTACCTCATAAACACAACGATCTGGCGCGGGGGGAGGGGTCGAGGAGATCCCGGGGGGGGGGGTGCGTTGCGCGCGGCCGCCGGGTCGAGGGAGGAGGGTAAAAATCTAGCTCTCTGGGTAGGGGTTGTTGCGGCGGTGGCTTAATAGGGAGGGGGGAGGGGGGGGAGGGGAAAGAGGGGGGGGATAAAGCATGTGTGCGGGGTTCGGGCGAAAGGGGCAGGCGGCGGCGCGAAACGAATGGTGGGGATCGACCGAGGGTTCCGTGCGGGGTGGGTGGCGGATGATCGGTTCTAACCGGGCGAGGCTGGCGCTGATACGTCTCCCCGTTGGCTGAGTGGGCTGTCCGTATAATCCAAAAGCTATTTTCACCATCTAAATCGCATACTCACTAGCAAAGTATCTGTACGCGTTGAAATAAAAAAAACTAAAAATATGATACACATTAGATGATTGTAAATTTTGTGATCTAAACCTTTTAACAAAATATATTCTCCATATTAACCTGCTAGATAATTTATTTAAAATAGTTTATTTTCTTATCTATCAACTCTAACATAAAGATATGGCACACACCAAACCCTAGCCGAGAGGGCTTTGATAAGAAGGGCCGATAAATTAGGGATAATTTGATAATACCTTAGATTTTGTTTGGTGGGTTTGATGAGTAATTTTCATCACAACTTGGAAATGTGGCGATGAGCATCCAACAAGTCACATATGTAATCACAACAGAATATGATAGGATGAGGAATTGAAACTTTATATTTTTTTAAAAAAATAGGTAAGATGAAGGTAAAGATATACTTGTTAGTAAACCAACTTCTCATAATTCATACCATCGCTATGCTAGCTGTACCAAATTTAAAAACTTGATTCCCTATAGCTATTTTATTTTAGACAAACATTATGATCACTTTATCAGATTTTACGTGCAGCCTCGAAAATAATATTAAACCTAGTAGATCAGAGTTTGTGTGCAACTGGCTAAAAATATGATTAAAACAATGAGTAGATGCTTGATCACTGTGCTAGCATCTTCGACTATCTCTATCTCACAAAAATTTCATTCAACGTGAATCTGGACAAATCCATATCGAAAGTGATTTTTTTTGACAGATGGAGTATTCTATTAGCTCCAACCATCGGTGGGCCGGGTATTATCCAGAATGTTACACGGGCCAATTGGCATGGTGTGGGACTAGGCTAGGCCCAGCAGAGGTAATGCTACCCTTTTAATTTCTTCTTTGGAATCGGATACGGGACAAGGATCGCAGTCTTGCATTGCGGCGGCTTCGTCGTTCGGTGTGACGGACGACTGAAGAAATTCGTGTTTTTAAGTAGTTTAGTGTCCGTGTGTGTGTACCGATGACAAAAATATATCTGATGTTATGAAAGCTCTTTAAGTACATATTGACCGAATTTAAATTAATGACAAACACAGTAGTATAAATGAAAACTATTTCAGTCGGCTTGCACTAGAAATGAAAAAAAAATAATTGACAAGAAAAAATTAGTTCACATGAACTCATAACATTGAGAGAATAGCAATTAGGTGGCCAGGTAGCAACGGTTTCAACTTCCAAACAATAGTCTTACAGTAGTAAGAATAAGAAAAATACAGAGATAAAAAAAGCATATATGCAAATAAGGTTATACGCATAATTAATTAAATATTAATTATTTTAAAATTATAAATAGATTAATATAATTTTTAAAATATTTAAAAAAAACACACACAGTTCAAAAAACATAGAGGCTTTTCCCTCTTAAACATACCAAGCACAACCTATACATTCGGTATTGTACGAAGGAGTGAAAATTCTTTCCACGTTTCCAATCTGCGTTCTTTAAAAAATATATATATCTAAAAACTGCTTTAAAAATCATATTAATTTATTTTTAAAATTTAACTAATCCTAAGTCTATTCCTCTACAAAACTAAATTATATAATCATAACTATAAAATGGAGTTGTAATCTTGAAGCCCCTGAAAGTTGACTTTCACTACTTCCATGTACTGCAAAAGGCAAGTCATCATTATTTAAAGTATATGCCGTGTCTTAAAATCAAACCAACAAACATATAAACCTGTTATCACTCCTCCAAGAGCTTTATCCTCAGCAATAACGAGAATGTATGGTTGGATTGCTCATTGTGCATACGAAATTAAAACTGCTTCTAGGCCTGCTAATGCATCACCCAACAAGTTAAATACATGCAAAAATATGTGGTACACCAAAAAAGGGATGAAAAATATAGATTTGTCAGAACAGTTCTAGATTTATTGTAATGTATGATGTATCCATAACTGAACTGAGTTTAATTTAGAATTCAGAATCTCAAAACTGCAGTTAGAACTATAAATGAAATTTTTAGGGTAAAAACACTAAATAATAATAACTATGTCACAAACTTTAAAATGTAAAGGCAGCCAAACATGTACTCTCTGATTCTTTATATTTGACGCTAGACATACGCTTGACTATTCATCTTATTTAAGTTTTTTTATAAATATAAAAATATAAGTTATTTTAAGTTCCTTTGATAATAAAACAAATCATAACATAATAAATTATACTTATTTTTTTAATAAAAAAATGGTCAAACAAAGATTCAAGAGTCAATGGCATTAAATATAAAAAAACGAATAATTGGTTATGTCTAAGTACATGTGTGTTGCAACAAAATCCCAAACATTAGATAAAATATCCAATCATCGCATAAGAGCAAGGTCAATAATATAGCCAACAACTAGCTATATAAAAATTGCTATATTATTTATAGTCAACATTAATAGATAGACTATAATATACAATTTTCTAGATGAGTATAGTAAAAGAGTTTGGACCACTTTTTTGCCTTGAGACGAGTGTGCAATCTGACTACAAATTAGTAGCCAGCTTTTCCCTCTCCTAACATTTTCTCTCATCCACCTCATAAGTCCAACATGGCAACCTTATAGGCTAATATAGGCTTATTGTACCTGCTTGATACAAAACTTTTAAAATAGAAGGGATGGAAGTGACTCATCACTCTCTAGAGGACAACAGCTCAAGAACCATCAACCCGTCAACTCACCAATAGTACAACGACACATCATAATCTGGCACCAAGATTATTAATAACTCAAAACATCAATTTTGGGAGCAACAATCTACCGTAGCCTACAAAATCTAGGAGCAGAGTTACAAGAATGTACATATACATATATTGGAAGATGAGGCCGTGGGGTCTAGTCAAGGATAAGGTAGCAAAGCCTTGGCACTATGGCAGCACATTGAAGTCAATGATGATAACCTGTGGGACACCAATAACATAGGTCTTAGTGACATGGTGGCAGCAGTCAGGGCATGGATGAGGCAACAAGATACGAGCGCTATGTGCTACAGTAAAGACATGCAAAATATTTTTTTTCATTAAATTCTAGACTCTAGGAAAAAAGAGGAGAACTGAGCAAGTTTATTAAGTTATGTCAGAATGGGAAGGCAAATATTAAAACATGAGTAAGGTTCGAAGAGGAGATGCTCAATTAAGGATAGATTGGTCTATATTGCTAGCTTTGAATGAAATGAGATTAGCAGTTACTGCTTAGGTCTTCATGGAGGTATATCATGTCAGCTTTTGAACTAGGATTGAATAATTTTAATATATCTCCTGATGGAAAAATAAATAAAACTGAGAATAACTCCTTTGGTCTAAAGCAAATGTGACACTAACATCCGCCCACAAGAAAGCTAAGTATGAATTCAGTTGATGTACTTAATGGCAGAAAAACCTTTTTTCGTAACACTGTTTGGAAAGCGAAAATTCACCAGTGAGATAAAAGTCACTCATCTGTTGCAGTTTGCTATTCAGAGATAAGATCGAAGACAGGTGGAATTCAAGTAAATATGAAGTAGACCTTACATATGGCACTTGACATGATCTCCCAGCTATCCTGTCAGATGCTGTTCAACTTCCCTTGTCTAGTCGATGGACAAGTGAAACTAATACATTATTATTTCGCAAACCCTGCTGCCAAATTAATAGAGCCATCTGACAAATTAATAGAGATGATGGACAAATGAAATCAACAAAGGAAGTCGACGCTACCAAATTATTATTCTGTATAGTTCGCAAACCCCTATCATTCTTTAACCCTTCGATTAAAGATAAGTGCGTTATGCAATGGCTACAAGAGTTTGTTAATTGCTACAAAGTAAATTGCTACAAGAAAATATTTTATAAATGGAACAAAATAAATTGGAATTGCTACAAGTAATTATATGCTAATTCGTTGGTCAAGATGAAAATTTTATACTTCTTCAAGAGATGGTTGACACGAATGTACCTTAGTGTCCAAACTTTATCAACGAACTGAACAACATTGGGGTGCTAGACTTTCTCCAGTGATCAGCTGATGCCTGAAAGAGTTTATATAACAAAACAATAAATTAATGTATTGTCAAATCATTTTTTTACACACTTTGAAAGTGGCTTTTGGGATCTGCATCTTACATAGCTTCCTGATCAGTTTTTACACACTCTGAAACTGACTTCTGGGGTTTGCATCTTTCATGGCTTCCTGATCAGAAAGCATCTTAGCATGAACCTTAGTACCATTCCATTTTAGCAACATGGCACATGCCCTGTTCAATGCACGCATGCTCTAGCGCATCAGTTTTCTCCTTAGCATACAACTTCTTGAACCAACTTCTCTGAAACAAAAATTACCTTAACCACCTCACGCCCTTTCTTGAACTGGAGCTCACCGTGATTCAATTTGTACTCCGGTATATTCCTGGGATTGGACACCATCATCAATGCCCTCCTATTCTTTGAAGAAAGAGATGGAAGACCACCCAAATGAATCACAAATTCATTGAAACCAACGAACCGAATTAAATGGGCAATTGTTCAATTAATTAATACAGAAAAATACCGGGTCTTTTCACCACGGGCTTTGAGAATATTGTAGACCTTCGGGTGACCATAAAACTTGGCATCAGCTACAGGCTGAGATAGGAGGAAGAAAGGAACTAAATCATAATCTGATATAAAAAATGCAAATTTTGAATTTTTATGTTGATTTGAGTACTGGGGGAGTTCGTGAACATTGAATAGATTCACTGACGATGCTTGCTGCCCACAGGTTGCGCTCGTTGATGTTGGCCCTCCATTTGAGCAGCATGCCGACAATGTCGGGTGTGGCCTTCGCATGAGGCGATGTGCAGGACGGAGTGGCTCAATGGAGCTTGAGATTTCAGGGCAGCATTTAATGAGAACCCATTGAAGCAGAAGTCATAAAGAGGTTAGTAAGAGGCTTACATTATTGACTTCAATGTGCTCAGATTGATTATTGACTTCAATCCATTGAGTTTGGATTCATCATCATTTTTTAAAAAACTAACAAATCATTGAAATTATTGTCGGATCGCTAACCTATAACCTAATAAGTTTCAACATAGAACAAAGTACGGAGAAGTCCTTGTTACAACCCTTTGACTCATCGTTCTTCGCTGCCGTCTATAATTGCCTCAAAATAATGTAAGCCTCTTACTAACCTCTTTATGACTTCTGCTTCAATGTGTTGTAGTGAAGATATATTAAGCTCAATGGGTTCTGCTTCAATGTGAATGTAAACCTCTTTATAATCTCTTACCCTTTATCAAGCAATTCCTGAACTTGATGCTGAATCTCCTTGGTTTTATTAGGGTTGGTTCTATATGGCGCGCGGTTGGGTAGTGAAGCCCTCGGAATCAAATCAATTTGATGCTCAAGTTCATGCACCGGTGGTAGCCCCGGTGGTACTTCCTAGGAAAAAACATCCTTATACTCCTGCAAAAGATTAGTGACAGTAGGAGAAAAAGAAACAGGTATATCCTCAAAAGAAAACAAAGCATCCTTGCAAACGAAAACATAGCAAACAGTTTCAATTGTATCTAGATTGGTAACATCAGATTTAACAGCAAGCAAGCAAGAACCTTTCAATTGAATCACATTTTTATTGTGAGATTTAGATTTTTTCTTTTTATGTTGCATAAGTTTTTTGGCTACAATCTAATTTTCACTTATAGCATGGACCTGATTTTTCTCTTTCTTAGCTCTAGCAACATCATCCTCAAAAACAATTTCAGGGGTCAAAGAAAGAAAAGAATACTGATTTGATCTACCATGATGTATAGAATCCATATTAAATTGCCATAGCCTATCTAACAGAATATGACAAGCTTGCATACAACATCGTACTCAACAACATCATGATATATTCCAATTACAAAATTAATGCGCACCAGTTTGGTTACCTTTGCTTTACCACTGTTGTTTAGCCATTGAACGTGATATGGGTGAGGATGCGGTTTGGTGCTGAGTGCAAGCTTCTCCACCATCTCGCTGCTAGCCAAGTTGTTGTAGTTTCCTCCATCGATGATCAAGCGGTAGGAACGCTCTTTGTTTGAAACAAAGTGTGCCATTGATTTTGCTCGGCCTTCTCTATTTGTGTGCTGAGTACACGCTGCACAATGAGGCTCTCATAGCGTTCTGCATCATCAGCACCAATATATTCTTCTGGTCTCTCATCTTTATCTGCATGGTCAGCTACAATCAAAGTAAGTGAATCTTCATCGAAATCACTAGTAGATGAATACTCACCATCATCTTTGACTACCAAAACACGCTTGCTAGGACAGTCACGCTGGACATGCCCATAGCTCTTGCAACGGTGATATTGAACATCTCTTGTTCTACCAGTGGATGCAACAGAAGAAGCACTCGCGGTTGGCTGCTGGGCTGTCTTAGTCGGTGCAATAGCAGTCAGAACACGTGGCTTATCGCTGGATGGAGAAGGTGCCGACCGCCGGGGTGTGGAAGATGGTGAAGGAGTAGTAATCGTGCGCGACAGCCATGATGTTGATTTTCCTGTAGAAAAATTAGTCTTGGCACTAGCACGTCGTCCCTGTACTTCCCTTTCAGCTTTGCAGGCAAGATGAAACAATCGAGTCATATTAGTGTAATCTTTGTAGTCCACAATGTCATAAATCTCACGGTTTAAACCACCCAAAAATTTAGCCATAGCAGCATCCTCAGACTCTTCTAAATTACAGCGAAGCAAGCCCATTTGTAATTCCTGATAATATTCCTCTACACTTTTAGCACCCTGTCTCAATTGTTGCAACTTATTTAACAAATTACGTGCATAGTAAGAAGGAACAAATCTAGCCCGTATGACCCATTTCAAAGCATCCCAACTCTGTGGCATGTTATTAGGATTTTTCTTGCCATGTTCTATACACTACATAGAGGCAAAATCAGTAAACTCACTAGTAGCAGCCCTAACTCTAGTGTTCTCAGGGAATTTATGGCATGCAATTTTTGATCAACAGCAATCTCTCATGTAATGTATGCATCAGGGTCATATTTTTCATCAAAAGGGGTATCTTAAATTTGATTTTAGAAAAAACATCTTCATTATTGTGTACCTCTCGTCAGCGGTGTCCTCCCACCTCTACGGTTGTTATGTAGCCAACGGCGATCACGAGCGTTACGGTCATCCCGTTCAGTGTGAGCGGTTGGTGCTGCCAAAAAATCCCGCTACCGGGGAGGGATGACGGCTCAGTCACGCGAAGGCCTGGGAGGTCTGCTTATCTCCCGTGCAAGTTCTTAAGCGTCGAGATTCATGGGCGTGCCAGTTATTTTGACCCTGCAATTGACAAGGAGGTGAGACGAGCGGGTCCGACACAGATCCCTCCTTGGGCAAAGCGGTCCACCTCCATCGGCTCTCCTCCGAGTGTCACAAGTATCAAGGCCAAAGCGCAAAAAACTAGCTACTTGGACGGTTTCTAAGAAATGGAAAACCGACGCTGATGTTGTCATCGTTGCATCGGCTTCGCGAAGCCCTTCTCCTGCGACAATTCTAACTCCTTCTGCATCTCCGCTGGTAGGTGTCAATGTCAATTCTTTACTGCCTTTGTTTTATCCTGATATCTCCGCTTTGCAGCCTGAACCATCGGCTCCTGAGGTCCAAACGTTGGACCTTGTTACTGGGGCTGAGCCGATGGTATCCTCCGAAGTTTTGGTATCCACTCAAACCGCCCCACATCAAGCTGATACCTAGACAAGAACTGCTCCCACTATCTCTCAGGTACATCCATCATAAATGTCATTTTTCTAGACTTATGATCTCCATGTTTGCTAATGTTGTTATGTAGTCATTAGCCGATCTATTCTCCTTCGACATCGGCAAATACCTGGAAGCAGAGGAAGACTCAGCCACCAGCATAGCGATCGAACCATTTTTGCCAGCCGATGCACGTGAGCAGTTGTTAGATATTATGCATCGGCTGGAGGTTCCGATTGACTCGCTGGTGGAAGAGTGCGGGTCAATCCGGGGAAGACTTGCAGAAATTCAACACCTCCTGCCTACAGAATTGTTGGACGCACTCACGCCTGCTGCTTACTTGGAATTCCAAAGGACCCAGCTGACTGCATCAAGACGACGCATAGCCGATCGCGCTGAGCAAAGTCACCTGGCTCACAATGATCGGCTGACTGCCCTTGATGAAAAGAAGAAGCTTGATGAAATGTCAGCTAACCTCCAACACGCCAACACCAAGCTTGGCCTCTTGAAGAAACGAGAAGCCGATTTGATGGCGGAACTCGACAAGGTTCGTGAAGACATCAACTCCACCGAGTCCCATCTCATTGGCCTACCAAAGTCGATCCAAAACCAAAAGCTTGATCGGCTAGCAGTTCGTCGGCACAAGAACTTAAAAACTATCCTCGAATTAGACAAGGATGACATCCACGCCATCAACGATATAGATCAATCCATCTGCGCGCGATTGAGGCCATTAAGAAATTATTGTAAAACTTTAGCCTCGGAGAAATCCAGATGTCATCTTAAACATTAACTTTTGCAGTAAACTTCAATCTGCTTGATCAACAAAGGTTGTGTATATATATTTTCTGATGACGACGTCTTAAACGATATCGGCCATCTATAACCGATATAATCATGTCAGCTTCCGTACATTAGGAATCAGCTATGCCTCAGTCGATTTAAACAGTATCACTAGCCGATACCAATTCTGAGAACCTGTCCGTCTTGAAAAGGAGAAATCGGCTATGCTTAGCTGATTTAGATGTCTTCCCGATCGGGTGACCGTTCTCTAGACTTATCATCCCAAGACCTAATTGGTAACTTCCGATGTGTCGGCATCTCCTCTTTTCTTGATAATAATCTCTTGTAAGCCGATACCACATGCATCAAATGTGTTAAACCGTTGAACTCCTGGGCAGAAAATTTCCACCTGATGCGACTTGATAACCCCTGGAAGGCCAAATCGGCTAATTGTTCATCGCTCAGAACAAGACTATAACATCAGCTTCTGATGTCCTGGAAACGTTGGATGTATTCCAGAACTGACTCATTAGGCCTCTGTTTAACCAATGTCAAATCTGACAGTCTCGTTTCTTGAATCCCAGTACAGAAATGTCCATGGAATCGTTGTTCTAGATCGGCCCATCCTTCAATCGAGTTCGATGGTAATGAAGAAAACCATGCGAAGGCCGATCCAGAGAGGGATAAAGGAAAGAAATGGACTCTAAGAGCTTCCTTAGCCGATGCTTCTCCACACTGTGTTAAGAATCGGCTGATGTGTTCCAATGTAGATATGCTGTCTTGTCCTGAGAATATTGAGAAATCTGGTATCGTGTATCGGCGAGGTAGTAGAACTCTGTTAAACCATTCTGAATATGGGTGCCAATACATTACTGTTTGATCTTTGGGTTTGATATCAGATTACTCTTCCACCGTATCCACAATCCTGGTTAACCAATTCTTCTCTCTTAAAGTATCTTCCTAATCATGTGGAGGTAGATATGGTACCCAATTCTGCTTGTGATATTCTTCATAATGATTTCTCTGAAAAAAATTCTAGAGGTTCCTTCTGCCATTGCCCCCCGAGTCGATCTTGTATTGGTGGATACGTATTTGCTGATAGATCCTTGTTTTCCTCCGTCTCTATCGGCAAAGGCACATGATCCTGATCGGTCTCTTGAGCCGATGACTCTTGTATCGCCTTCTCGATCAGATCCTGTAGTGTATCCATCCATATTTCTGATGGATTACTGAATGCTTGATAAAATGATTTGTTGAATATTTCTTGCAATGGCTTGGAAGAATTCACAGGTGCTGAATGGCCTGATTCTTTCATCAAAACACATTTTGGTAATTGTGTTTTTGAATCGGCCCTTGTTTAGTCATACCGAAGGATTCCAAACAGAGTTTCTGAAAGTTGTCCATATTTTGCTCTATATACCGCCTCTGGTCTTCATTCAAATTCTCCATGGTAACTGGAATTATTATCTCCTCATCGGCTTCATCTTTAGATGAATATGTCTTGGAATCCACCTTTTCTTTAGACATTTTGACAATAAGATGTCCCCCGGGTTGATGAGAAAAATCTGACTTCCAATTAGGCACTTGTAGAGTCCCACTGGTTGATAAATGGAATTATATCACCAGCCGATGATGGATTTTCAGCCGATAAACGGTCTTCAGGTTTCTCCAGCCGATGAATCCAGTCCAATCGGCTAATGAATGAAGATTTCTACCCGATCGGCCGATGAATAAAGTACAGTTCTTATCGGCTGATGAATGAAACCTTCGGTCCCACCGAATGTGCCAAGAAGCATGGTGCCACCAAAAAATCCCGCGACCGGGGAGGGACGGCGGCTCGGTCACGCGAAGGCCTGGGAGGTCTGCTTATCTCCGGTGCAGGTCCTTAAGCGTCAAGGTGAGACGAGCAGGTCCAATACAGACGCTCACTATCGGCTGGCTGCCGATATGTCCAGGATGCTGTTCGATCGGCTGGAGAGCCGATGTGGACAGGTGTCGACGAGGGGTTGACCGCAGAGCCGATGGAGAAACCAGGGTGTGCTCAGAGGATATCGAGGCGCACGGGATCCCTCCGGACAGCCGAACAGTGATTCATCGGCTGGAAAAACCGATGAGTGCGCATGCGGCCTAGGCAATGATTAGCACAAGAAGGCACGAGCTGCAAAGCCGATGCCGCTCCGGATATGATAGCACGAGACCCGTCGCCCGCCGTGGCAGCGCCATCAACACCGAACCTCGAAGATCAGACCTAACCGAGATAGTACGAGGCCAGGGCCAGCGGCGATGATATGGAGGACGCCGGATTGGCTATGCCGTAGCAATGATAGGAGCAAATCCATCGGTTAGCTGAGCCGATGAGGGGACGCCTCTCTGAAGGCGGGTGCATATCGGCTGGGGCACCAATACGTTTGGCATTACACGTCGTGGGACTCCTCTAAAGGCTAATGCATATCGGCCGAGGGGCCGATGCGCTGGGCGTGAAGCACAGAGCATGGATAACTCATCGGCTAGCACTCCGATGATACGCCGTGCAGAAGGCTATAGGCCTGAAGCTCGATCTACCGTCGGCAACCCCGTAGGTCGGACCTAACCGATGCAGCACGAAACTGACGACGGCAGAGGGAGCTTAACGGGCCGATAGATTCAGCACGGACGTGATGCAATACATCTGATCGGCCTAAGAGGTCGGACCTAACCGATGCAGCCTCAGACAGAGCAGGACATATCGGGATGGTGGCGGGACTTACCCCTTCGCCGGAGATCGGACTTAACTGATGCAGCCCCGCCTTGAGAGCCAGAACCCACCGGTAAACACCTAGATGAACTAGGGTGGTGATGCGCCGAATTTGTTTATGATCGAGAGATATCTTACATGTTTCTAGGGGGTCTATATTTATACCCTGGATTTACAGACAGAGTCCGACGCGTCTACGACCATCGGACATTATTTTCTAGTAAGAACAAAGGAAAATATTCCTAAAGAAGTTAACTAACCAGCTAAACCTCCCTAATTGAGTAAGGTTATAATTTACAAAAATAAGCACCTTGCCATGGAGTCCACGGCTCTTCCGCAAACCCGGTTTCATCTGAATAATCTTCCAATTTATAACCGAGTCTTCCTTTGCTGCAACTTGATCGGCTTCTCTACTGTAGCTATCGGACCTTCTTTTAGTCAAGCCGATCCTTCTCCTTCCTTCCCTCGGGCTTCTCGGACCTGATCCCAATTGGACAATCCCCTGTCTTCAAGCCGATCCAATCTTCTACTAATCTGATCGGCTTTTCTATAGTTCTTCATCGGCTTTGTCTCAGTATCTCAATCGGCCGATGACTGTATTAAACCCTTCATCAGACCTCTCAGCCGATCGGCTTTAGCCGCATCGGATCTCCCAGCCGATCGGCTTTAGCGCTATCGGATCTCCTAGATTTTGGCGTTAACAACGGTATAGTCATCATTGAAGTTGTCCTCACCGTACTCACCATCTTCATTATGCCGATCATGGCCCCTAGCATTGAGGTTATCAAAATGCCTCACAAGTGTAGCAAGACTAGTGTTAGTACGCGCAACCGATGCCTCCAACCCTACAAGCTTGGTTGTGGCATCGATCTGTGTGGTCTCCAGTTGCCCAATCTTGTCATTCATCACCTGTAAATCTGCATCAAGTCCTTCCATTTGCCGCTTCACTTGCCTTGCAAAATGCTGTATGATGTTTTTGGTGCATAGAGAATGGGATGCATCATCTTCTTCCTCCGAACCTGCCATGGTTAATATAACAAAACAACAATGAAAACAGTTGATGAGAATTAATCCCTACAACTATTGGGGTGTGGCTACTGAAAGGCGCTCACTCTCAGCTTATTTCACAAGCTCTTACCAATTCTTACTATGCTCACGGGAGGGGTGACGACAACCGACAAGTCTGCAACCGTAGAACGAGGTGTATTGGTGCCGTAGCAACAAGGGCTATCAAGCTGTAATCATATGTGTGGACCTGTAGGAGGGCTGAAAGTAATGCGCAAGGAAGTACTAGAAACCACGTTAGTCAAAGCAAGTTGAGTAATCGTTCAAGGTCAGTACCGTCCTAGTCCTAGGCTAGGCGAAGTAGAGACGCGAGGCTAACCACAAAGGACGCCACAAGACATAAACCCAAACATACACGATAAAAAGAAGGTGGAGACAACCAGGACTAGGTGGAAGGAAGGTTCTCATGAGTCGGCCCCTTTCTTTCTGGCTTTTTTTTTTTGCTTTTCTCTGTCTAGTGCTGAGGAGAGAGATGCGACTTTTATTTTTATTTTTTTTTGATTTTTTTTACAACCAGGACCACACTAGAACCAACCACCAAAAATTCTTAGCTCAAACGGATAAAATATGAGGCATGTGAAATTTTTCAAAGTTCTATCCAAAAGGGTCCCGAAGCTTCTCGCTACGTAAACAGAATTTTGCAAGCAGAATTTGGTGATTTTAAATTTGCCGAACCCGGTGAAGCGTGGGAGAAATAGATGCAATTTTTTCTGTAGATGTCCGTGGGTATATTATATGCCTAATTTTGAGTCCGTATGAAAAAGATATGACTGATGGAAGGTCACTCGAATCAGGGCTCTATTTCCTTTCTAGTGGCAGTCAAAGGCAATACAAAACACAAAAAGAAATAGATCACACTATGGATGGAAAATGATTTGGTGGGTGGTAACAATGGTGGTGATGACAGCTAAAACAATGGTGGTGGCGGCAGCGGTGAAGATGGCGATGTGCGGTGGCAAGAACTCAAAACTCTAATTGCCCAAACACTAAGATCAGCAAATTATCACAACCATGCAATCGAAAACTAAACAAGCCCTAACTAAGCAGTCCTAGAGAAAAAAAGGCTCAAAGGGTTCTCAGGATTGCGGAGAACTAATCTAGTATTTTTTTGTTGGCTTTTTCTAGACTATAAGAAAATAAATTAAACAACAAAGGGTAGAAGGTCTCTCACTGATCAATCGCGCTCTGATACTAACTGATGAGAACCCGCTAGGGTTTACTCCCGATCTTTCGATGAGAGGTGGAGGATAACTCGATTGGGGGATGGAGGTGACGTTCACGGCCCGACTACAACCGTCCAAGGCTGATGCTCCTTAGCAACTGATACACCGTCTCCGATGGTCAACGCGAACTTGTGGTGCGTAACAACCTAGCCACTAGGGCATTTGTCCTGCAAGCAATCGAAAAACAAGCAAGAACAAGTAAAACAAGCACTGAAATTGCTAGATATTGAGATGAAAGATTCACTTTGAATTCACAATATGGCGGGGTTTCGGAGACAAACAGATGGGCGGTCTAGCTGACACGCGCTGTGTGTAAGTAGCAAGACGCTAACTCTAATCTACAAAAACCCCCCTCTTGGCGGTGGCTGAAGGTTTAAGAAGAGGGGAAGATGACCACAGGGATGCTGGGGTCATGCTCAACCCTAGGGCGCGCCCCTAATGGGCCCAACTTGATACACGGCCCATTGGGCCCAAAAGAGGTGACGCAGCACTGTGGATAGAAAAATACTCAATAGAAAAATAACAATTGAGGCCGCTTCAGAATAGATATTGACATGGGGCTAGATCCATTTGAAAGTAGACTTGATAACCTTTCCATTAAGTACTTGCAAGCTCAAATTGGAGTTCGCATGAAGTCGTGGCAGCCGTTAGAATTTGGCACTGTCCTGCAGTCCGAATCCACCCCATGCTAATCCTCTTTCCGTTAGATCCTCTCCATCGTTCCTAAGTAAAACAAGAGTGCACATGTCTCTAGGGTATAAAGAAGAGGAACAGAAACTCAAGAATGAACTCACCTGGTAGTTGAGTTGACGTGTACGAGCGCGGTTAATTGGACCATGAGTGGATGTATCGATAGTGTTGATGTCCTCATCAGCATTGGAACTCTAAGAGGCCACGGTGGAGTGGGAGATCACTCGATGAGGCTTGGGGGGCGTTGGATCTCACTGAGGCCATGGCGGCACGGGATCTCAACAGGATGCGGGATGCTTCATAGGAGAAGAGAGCAGGGGAAGGATAACTATTCCGGCATGTCGATGTAGTTGGACGCCGCTAACGGGAAGGAAACTGGCGGTGGTGGGGAGCAACCAAGTTGAGGGATCTGTCCCAAGGCGACGTGGAGGTGGTGGGTTGGCTCTAGGCAAATTCAAGGCACAGCTGAGCCAAGGGGTTGGCGCCCGCGGCTATGGTGGTGGAGAACCCGACACTCTAGACTGCAGCAACACTCGCTGGACCTCTGACACAAGGCGACCAGGAGCGATGGCGAGGCGGCGGGGAAAGTTGAGAGCGAGAAAGGAGATTAGGAGAGGGAAGAGGCAGTTATTAGGGCAGTGGAAGCCTGGAGGGGCGCAGGGGTTGGGGCGAGGCGATCTCCGACGGAGGCGTACTCGCGTAGGAGGACTGGTGGTTCTGGACTCGCGTGATGGTCAGACGGCGTGACGACCACAGTGACCTGGCGACGCAGATCGGTGGCCGGACCTGCTCGAGCAAGGAGTGACGTCCATGGCAATTGGTGGAGTTGGTGATCGGTGGCGAGGCATGGTGGCTGGATGAGGTGTGGCTGTCAAAGCGCGTGACAACGTGGATGGAACTAATGGTGCGGAGGAGGCGACGAAGACAGAGGCGGCGGTTGGGGGAAGAGCGATTGATGCAGCAGGACGTATGGTGCTTGGTGAGGGGGAATTTTAAATATTTGGTCTAGCTAAATATCATCGGTTTCCATAAATTTACGATTTTATTAACAATTTATTGGTTTTACTAATGCGGCATACTATCTCACACTAAACTATATATATTTTATTTTATGGCTCTCTGCTCTTGTCTAAGTTTTCTTCTCTTTTATAGGCTTACAATAAAGAAGAGGAAGAGGAAGTGCGTGGATGGCAGAGGATTGGTTTTAGGTTGCGAGTCTGTCCTAAGGTGGCACGGCGAGCCCATCCAGACATAAGATGGGCTCGCTGTGTGGTAGGAGTTGTTTGCATCGGCTATTCTTATTTGCAATGGCTGTAAGTTGTGGAGGATGTTTTAACTTTGTTATCCTATAGCAGCTAAGGGTGTGTAACTCGTTAGGTGTTTACCTCATTATTATATTATTAATAGAATGAGGACATGTGAAATATCTATTTTATCCCTCATATATCCCATAAATCAAAGATTTCCTTCCTCCATCTCTTTTCGTCTCTTATCAAACCTTTTGCATTGCTTGCCATGGCATCATTGTTAGAGCCGTCAAGTTGCCCTCTCAAGATGTATGTCGTGAGTAACTGTAACTCCTTGTTATTGACCTCCTCTAGTGGCTAAAGGAGAGAGGGCCCTCCACGGTCAAGAAAAGCAAAGTGTGATAGGAGCAAATCGACGACAGAAGCTACCATCTACTCCCGCAAGGGCTCCTACGCCAGTTATAATCTCAGGGAGGCAAGCTTCTTGGGTTGGGGCGAACAGTGAGGAGCCAACTAGCTTCAAGATTGAGCAAACGGCCAGCTTTGCCAGTTTCTAGTCGATGGGGTGCTTTAGGTCGAGGGTGAACAAGGAGTACCCCACTAGCTTTGAGCTCGAGGAAGAGGCCAGCTCTATTGGTCATTAGTTGATGGGCCTTCGGGTTGGGGATGGATAGTGAGGAGCTAGCTGGCTTCGAGCTCAAGGAAGGAGCCAGCTCCGATACCCGTCAATCGATAGAGGCTTTAGGTTAGGGACAGACGACGAGAAGCCAGCTGGTTTCAAGCTCAAGGGAGGAGCTAGCTCCACCGGTCGCTAGTCAATAGGGACTTCAAGTTAGGGTGGACAATGAGGAGCTAGCTAGGGTTGAGCTTGAGGGAGGGGCCAACTTCACTCATCGCTAGTTGACATGGACAGCGAAGGTAGGAGAGAAAGAAAGATGGAGGGAGGGGTTTTGGATTTATAGGGCCCATAAGAGGTAAAATGGACATTTCACACATCCCATTCATGATGGCAGTACAAGTTGGTGTGCCACATCAACAAAAGTGGCAATTTGTTAAGAATCACCGTAATGATGGCATCTAGAGAAGAGTCATCTGTTAGAGTGTCAAATAGTTAAATTTCCCTGGTGAGGGGGAAGTGATCGGGAGGAAGATGCGTGAGCTCAGATTTCTCAATCTAATGATCCACAATTAGCATGTCTGCTCCACATGTATGCCACCACTATATTATTTTTAAGTAGTATAGATATAGATATCTAAAAGCGTCTAGAGTTGTCGCAACTAGAGTGATTTGGATTTTGGCTGACCAAACGGCTTGCCACATGTTGCTAATCTGGATTATTGGTGGTTACTTTTAGCTGGGCTTTTCTGGTTGATATGGGGATGTCTGACCTTCTCGACATAGGATTCGATCTCCCATGATGTAATTCCTTCAAAACCGAGCATAAACAATATACAACTATTAGGTAGGTAGCAAATTATTCTTACCAATATTATAATTTGAAGTACTTAAGAACATATTCACCTTGTTTTGAATTTCCCATGCACACGCTTGTGTGACAGGTCATTGCTACGCATTTGAGATAATTGGATCTTAAGCAGCAGTATTAGAAAGAATGTGAGGAACTATGTAAATTGTCGTGATCCTCCCCTTCTTGAAAAGGATTCATGCTCGAATTTGTGTCTTTCATGCCAAATAATGGGGACAAATCAACAACCACAATGAAATTGTCACTCACATCATAATCCAAGAATATCTATCTTGTAAGCACTGTCATTGATCTTCTCTAAAATCATGCATGGCCCATATCTATGTGCCTAAGCTTGGAACTTTGCTTTTCTAGAAAAAGATCCTTACGAAGGTGTACCAAAACTAAGTCACTTAGTTCAAATAACATCTTCTTTTTGTTTTTGTTTGCCCTTGTAGTATAGAATTGTACATTCTTCTCAATTGTTACCTTCGTCTTCTCATGCATTTTCTTCACATAATCTGCCCGCTTGGATGCTCCTATGTTAGCACATTCTTGATGTGGCAAGGGCAACAAATCAAGTGGAGTAATTGGATTAAATCCATACACCACCTCAAATGGACTAAGTTGAGTAGTAGAATGCATCACCCTATTAAATACAAACTCCACATGCAATAAACAATCTTTCTAATCTTTTTAAGTTCTTCTTATTTATTGTCTGCAGTAGCATTATCTATCACTTTGTGGGTGAAAGTCTTTGAAAACAAAAACTTAGTTCACAACATCTTCCAAAAATAGCTCATATACTGAGGTACTCCATGCAAACGTACCACCTCAGTGAAAAAACAAGTCAGCTACATACCATGCATCATTGCTTTTTGTGACAGGGAATAAAGTGTGCCATACCCATCAACAACAACACATACCGAATCTCTCCCCCTCTCAATACTAATATCCTCCTAAGGTGCACTAGGAATAGGTAATTGAGTGTACAAACCATGAGGGTTCAGTTTTGATTTTTTGCTTTATGACAAATGACACACCTTTGCACATACCTTTCAATCTCTCATCTCAACTTAGCCTAATAAAAATTCTTAGACAACAACATGTAGGTCTTATCTCTCCCAAAATGTCCCATCAACCCCTCCGTGTGATTCCTGCAACAATAGCAAACAAATGGACAATTCTAGAATGCTTATCTTATCACCAAATAAAAACCCATCATGCACATGATATTTCTCCTAGACTTTCCCATCTAAACACTTAGAACATGGTTTTGAAAATTCGCTATCCTTAGCATACAATTTTTCAAACTCTATAAACCTAGAACTTGCACGTCTAATTGAGTCGCACACTCTTTCAAGATAAAGTATCAGCAACCACATTCTCTTTTCCCTTCTTATAGCGTACAACATATAGAAAAGACTCAATAAACTCAACTCACTTATCATGCCTACGATTAAAATTTGCTTATCCTCTTAAATATACTACCAAATATTTAGAATTAATAAGAAACTATTTAGGCCAAACATAATGTTGCCAAGTTTGTAAAGAACGTATAAGAGCATACATTTTTTTATCACAAACAAGATAATTCAATTGTATACTACCAAATATCTCACTAAAATATTGATAAGGACATCAACACCCTCGATACATCGCCCCACCTACATGAATGTAACATACTGAACTACTTACGGTTGTGCTTGCCAACTTAATTATCTGACAAGATTGTTCTTAAGTATGTATCATACTTATTTAGACAATGGAAACAGGTGCACTCTTGTTTTGCTTAGGAACACCAAAAAGTAGAGGGATTCACGCAAACTGATTTCGGATTGCAAAACAATGCCAGCTTGTGATGGTCACCACGGTTGCATACAAACTTCGATTTGAGCGTTCTTAGACTTTACAAAAACTTATCAAGTCTACTTTCAAATGGATATAGCCTCACATCCATATCTGCTCAGAATTAGCTACAATTATCGTTTCAATACCGAGACCTTAGTCTATCCACAGTGCTACGCCACTCTATTTTAGACTGACGTATCAAGTTGGATCGGGTCTATTAGGGATGCATCCTAGAGTTCGAGCACAACCCTAACAACCTTGTGGTCATCTTACCACTTGTATATAAATTCTAAAGTAGCCACAAAATATATTAGGTTTCATTAGATTGAAAGTTAGCCATTGCTACTTTGTTTGTATGTAGCGCATGTGTCGACTAGATCACTCGTCTATTTATTTTTGGAACCTCACTTTTCTTGTTGTATTTTTAGATTGAACCCTTCATCTTAATTTAGTAATTCAGTGTAAGATCTACTTGTTCTTGGTTGTTCTTTGATTGCTTATGAGATGACTGCCGTTGTGGTTGGGTTGATTGTGCTCCACAAGATCGCGCTCAATCATTGGAATCGGTGTATCAGTTGTTAAGGTGCAACATCTCTAGATGGTTGTAGTCGGGCCGTGAACGTCATTCCAACCATCAATTGAGTTATCCATCTCTATCGAAAGATGGGGATGAAATCTGCCATGAAATATGTAACGACCTTCTTGCATCGAAAGTATCACCAATACCAATACTAATTCCACTAGGGTCATATTCAATCTCAATAGTTTTAGTGAAATCAGGTAAAATAAGTAATGGTGCTTTGGTTGGCCTCCTTTTTCAGCTCACAAGAATAATCCTCTTGTGCTTTGCCTCAAACAAAAGGCACACCCTTTTTACTAACTCATTTAGTGGGGCTGCAATAGTGCTAAAATCTTTTACAAAACATAAGTAGAAACCAACAAGTCCGTGAAAAACTACACACTTGATTATCACTGGTGTAGGCCAATTTTTAATTGATTCAACCTTCGGTTCATCAACTTCTACACCATATCCAAAAACAACATATCCAACAAACACAACCTTTTCTTTGCAAAAAGTGCACTTTTCAAAATTAGCAAACAAATGTTTAGACCTAAGCACTTCTAGCACTTGTCAAATGTGACCAAGGTCTTACTCCATGTTTTTTACTATATATCATAATATCTACTATATATCATAATATCATCAAAGTATACAACCATAAATTTCCCAATGAAATCTCTTAGAACATGATTCATCAAATATATGAACGTACAACATTACTTAGACCAAATGGCATGACTAACCACTCATACAATCCAAATTTTATTTTAAATGCAGTTTTCCACTCATCACCCTCTTTCACTTGAATTTGATGGTAACCATTACGCAAATCAATTTTAGAGAATATAACATCACCAATAAGTTTTTCTAGCATATTATCAAGTAGGAATAGGATAACGATACCCGACATTGATATTATTAATTGATCTACAATTTATACACATGTGCCATGTACCATCTTTTTTCTTTGAACAAAAATAACTGGGAGATCACAAGGACTAAGGTTTTTGCATTCATACCCCTTGTTTAGAAGTTCTTGTCATTGAATTTCCTTTGTCTCCTCTGGAATGGTGCGGTTAGGTGGATGATTGGGAAGGGGAGTTCCTGATATTCAATCCCATGAATAGGTGGCAAACTAGCAGGCACTTCTTTTTGAAACACATCATCAAAATCCTACAAAACATGAGTGACAACACTAGACAGTGATGTTAAGCTGTTAGTAGAAAGCAATTCATCTTTGTACATCAATACAATGTGCAATGAATTGGGATCCCCTCATTTCTCTCATCTCTGATTTTGTAGCTAACATCGCTAACTCCCCCCCTCACATTTCTTTTTACCACTCTGTTTTGGCTCGTGGCTCTTACTCATAGATTTGTGAACAACACTCTTTTGTTCTCTAGTTTTCTCACTTTCATCTACACCTCAAGCTTTTGGCAATTCTCATTTATGATTCGAGAAGGAGTCATAGGTCGTATAGCACTATATATTTTTCTTTCCACCTTAACTTGTACTGATTTGTATGGTCATCATGCTGCACTGCACGATCATATTGCCACAGCCTACCAAGCAACAAGTGACACACTATCATTTGCACCACATCACACTCAATGGTGTCACAATAGTTCCCGATCTGAAAAGTAACTTTCACCATGAAGTGAATCTTCACTTCCCCAAAATCATTAAACCACTACACATGATATAGATAGGCATGACGCACATACAACAAACCAAGCTTATTGCACATCTCCTTACTAGCTAGGTTATGACAACTACCACCATCGATGATGACTTTGCATATCTTTCCATCAGCTTTTGCCTTGGTTTGAAATAAATTGTAACATCGTTCATGATCAATTTTGGGCTGCACACATTTTAGGAGTAACAACAAGTGAAGGTCCCTTTTCCAAAGTCACAATAAACAATGTGATTTGCCTACTCATCTTCCTCTTGGGTGTCATCAAAACGTGTCAAATCAGTAGCTTGCTCACTCTCATCTTCAATTGTTGTCTTGTATTCACAATCCTCTAAAATCAACATAGTCTTGTTTTTTGGGCAATCCCTTTGTACGTGATCACGTCCAAGGCATTTTGAAGCATGAATAACTCTTTGACGTGGAACCCATTGGATAAGTGCTGTTGCTGTAGTTTCTTCTTTCTTACTTGTTGAATTGCAAGAACTAGAGCAGTTGGAGGTGGACTTGCTCAAATTGAACTTTGGAGCTGGCCTACCTCTATGGGATGAAGTGCGGACACCAAATGATGAGGTGTGTGCTTCCCTTGCATCTTCTTGCAGTTGACATTTTGCCTTTATAGCTTGATGCACCAATTGTATAACATTTTTGTATGTCTGAAAATTGACTATACACTTGATGGGATAATTTAGACCTGCAAGTAAACGTTCCATTATTTACTCTTCATCTTCTTCCACTTTGGCTTAAATCATGGCTTTCTCCATCTCCTTCTAGTACTCCTCCGAAGAGCATGCTCCTTGATCCAACTCCTTGTAGTGACTAGGAAGAAAACGTGCACATATTTCATGCTTCATCTCGACCCATGTTGCAATAATGGCTTCACTATTGTCCTCCTTTTGGTTCAGAACTTGCTCCCACAAAATTAGTGATGTGAACCCGCTAGGTTTTTTTTTTGTACGATCTTTCGATGAGAGGCGTGGGATAACTCAATTGGTGGATGGAGATGACGTTCTTGGCCCGACTACAGCCTTCCAAGATCGTGCCTTAGCGACCGATACACCACTTCCAATGGCCATCACAATCTTGTGGAGCGTGACAACCAGCCCCTAGGGCTCCCGTCCTGCAAGCAACCGAAGAACTAGCAAGAACGAGGAAACAAGCACTAAATTGCAAGATGAAATTGAAGGATTTAAACTGAATCTTAATCAAGAGTGGGGTTCCGAAGACAAGGAGACGGGCGGCTGATCCAGCACGCGCATCTACAGGCAAGTAACGAAGGCTAAACTTGATCTAAAATAACCTCAGTGTTCCTGGTGGTGGCTAAGGGGTATATAACGTGGGGAGGACGACCAAAGGAGTGTTTGGGTTGTAATCCAACCCTAGGACGTGTCCCTATTGGACTCTAAACAATACACAGCCCATTGGGCTAAATTAAGGTGGCGCAGCACCCTGGACAGAAAAACCTCTCAGTGATAATTTTATGATTACCACCGCTTCTTAGAAGATATGAGCATGATAACAGATCCATATGAAAGTAGACTTGATTAGCTTTCCAACAAGTGCAGAATCACCCAAATCCAACTCCGTATGCAACTGTGGCGACCGTCACAAGTTGGAGGTGTGCTGCAGTCTAAATCCAGCCTACGCGAGTCCTTTTCCCTTTTGGTCTTCTCCTTGATTCCTAATCAAAACAAGAGTGCACGTGTCTCCAAGATCTAAACAGGATGGATAAGAGCTCAAGAGGGCACTCACTTGATGATTATGTTTTCGAGCACGGGCATGAGTAATAGGACCAGCAATAGGTACTGGTGTCGGCAAGGATGTATCGTTGGTGTTGATGCCCTCATCAACATCGCACTTAACAACATCACGATATGTTCCAATTGCAAAATTAATGCACACCAGTTTGGTTACCTTTGCTTTACCACTGTTGTTTAGCCATTGAATGTGATATGGGTGGGGATGCGGTTTAGTGCTGAGTGCAAGCTTCTCCACCATCTCGCTACTAGCCAAGTTGTTGCAGCTTCCTCCATCGATGATCAAGCGGCAGGAACGCTCTTTGATGACGCACTTTGTTTCAAACAAAGTGTTGCTGATTTTGCTCAGCCTTCTCCATTTGTGTGCTGAGTACACGTTGCACAATGAGGCTCTCATAGCGTTCTGCATCATCAGCACCGATATGTTCTTCTGGTTCCTCATTTTTTCTGCATGGTCAGCTGCAAGCACAGCAAGGGAATCTTCATCGAAATCACTAGCAGATGAATAATCACCATCATCTTTGACTACCAAAACACACTTGCTAGGACAGTCACACTGGACATGCCCATAGCCCTTGCAACGGTGACATTGAACATCTCTTGTTCTACTAGTGGATGCAACAGAAGAAGCACTCGTGGCTGGCTGCTGGGTTGTCTTAGTTGGTGCACTAGCAGTCGGAACACGTGGCTTGTCGCTGGATGGAGAAGGTGCCGACCGCCGGGGTGTGAAAGATGGTGAAGGAGTAGTAATTGTGTGTGGCAGCCATGATGTCGATTTTCCTGCAGAAAAATTAGTCTTGGCACTAGCACGTCGTCCCTGCTCTTCCCTTTCAGCTTTGCAAGTAAGATGAAACAATCGAGTCATATTAGTGTAATCTTTGTAGTCCACAATGTCATAAATCTCACGGTTTAGACCACCCAAAAATCTAGCCATAGCAGCATCCTTAGACTCTTCTAAATTACAGCGAAGCAAGCCCATTTGTAATTCCTGATAATATTCCTCTACACTTTTAGCACCCTGTCTCAATTGTGGCAACTTATTTAACAAATCACGTGCATAGTAAGAAGGAACAAAGCTAGCCCGCATGACCCGTTTCAAGGCACCCCATGTCTGTGGCATGTTATTAGGATTTTTCTTGCCATGTTCTATCCACCACATAGAGGCAAAATCAGTGAACTCACTAGTAGCAGCTCTAACTCTAGTGTTCTCAGGGAATTCATGGCATGTAAATTTTTGATCAACAGCAATCTCCCATGTAAAAGTGTTCTCAGGGAATTCATCAGGGTCATATTTTCTAGTGTTCTCAGGGAATTCATCAGGGTCATATTTTCCATCAAAAGAGTATCTTAAATTTGATTTTATAAAAAGCATCTTCATTATTGCATACCTCTCGTCGGCGGTGTCCTCCCAAGCCTCTACGGTTGTTACGTAGCCGACGATGAACACGAGCGTTGCGGTCATCCTGTTTAGTGTCAGCGGTATAGTCATCATTGAAGTTGTCCTCACCATACTCACCATCAACGTTGTCTTCATTTTGCCGATCACGACCCCTAGCATTGAGGTCATCAAAATGCCTCACAAGTGTAGCAAGACTGGTGTCAATACGTGCAACAGATGCCTCCAACCCTACAAGCCTGGTTGTGGCATCGATCTGTGTGGTCTCCAGTTGCCCAATCTTGTCATTCGTTACCTGCAAATCTGCATCAAGTCCTTCCATGTGCCGCTTCACTTGCCTTGCAAAATGTTGTCTGATGATCTTGGTGCGTGGAGAATGGGATGCATCATCTTCTTCCTCCAAACCTGCCATGGTTAATATATCAAAACAACAACAAAAACAGCTGACGAGAATTAATCCCTACAACTATTGGGGTGTGGCTACTGAAAGGTGCTCACTCTCAGCTTATCTCACAAGCTCTTACCAGTTCTTACCATACTCATAGGAGGGGTGACGACAACCGACAAGTCTGTAACTGTGGAACGTGGTGTATCGGTGCCATAGCAACAAGGCCTATCAAGCTATAGTCGTATGTGTGGAGCTGTAGGAGGGCTGAAAGTAATGCATAAGTAAGTACTAGAAACCACGTTAGTCAAAGCATGTTGAGTAATCGTTCAAGGTTGGTACCATGTTGGTCCTAGGCTAGGCGAAGTAGAGACGCGAGCCTAACCACAAAGGACACCACAAGACACAAACCCAAACATACACGATAATAAGAAGGGGGAGACAACAGGGACTAGGTGCAAAGAAGGTTCTCAAGAGTCGGCCTCTTTTTTTTTGCTTTTCTCTCTCTAGTGCTGAGGAGAGAGATGCAACTTTTTTTTCACTACCAGGAGCACACTAGAACCAACCACAAAAATTCTTAGCTCAAACGGACAAAATATGAGTCATGTGGAATTTTTTTCAAAGTTCTATCCAAAGGGGTCCCAAAGCTTCTTGCCACGAAAACAGAATTTTGTAAGCGGAATTTGGCAATTTTAAATTTGTCAAACCCGGCAAAGCAGGGGACAAACGGATGCAATTTTTCCTGTAGATGTCAGTGGGTATATTATATGCCTAATTTCGAGTCCGTATGAAAAAGATATGACTAATTTAAGGAAGGTCACTCGAATCAGGGCTCTATTCCCTTTCTAGTGGCGGCAGTATCAAAGGCATTACAAAACACAAAAAGAAATAGATTAAACTATGGATGGAAAGTGATTTGGTGGTTGGCAGCAATGGTGGTGGTGACGGCTAAAACAATGGTGGTGGTGGCATGGTGGCAGCGGTGGTGAATATGGCGATGTGCGGTGGCAAGAACTCAAAACTCTAATCGCCCAAACCAGCAAATTAACATAACCATGCAATCGAAAACTCAATAAGCCCTAACTAGGCAGTCCTAGTAAAAAAGGCTCAAAGGATTCTCAGGATTGCGGAGAATTAATCCAATATTTTTTTTGGCTTTTTTGGACTATAGGAAAATAAATTAAACAATGAAGGGCAGAAAGTCTCTCACCGATCAACCGCGCTTTGATACCAACTGATGAGAACCCGCTAGGGTTTAGTCCTAATCTTTCGATGAAGGTGGAGGATAACTCGATTGGGGGATGGAGCCGACATTCACGGCCCGACTACAACCGTCCAAGGATGATGCGCCTTAGCAACTGATACACCGTCTCCAATGGTTAAAGTGAACTTGCGGTGCGCGACAACCCAGCCACTAGGGCACTCGTCCTGCAATTAATCGAAGAACAAGTAAAACAAGCACTAAAATTGCTAGATATTGAGATGAAAGATTCACTCTGAATTCACAATACGGTGGGATTCCGAAGACAAACAGACAGACGGTCTAGCCGACACACGCGCTATGTGCAAGTAGCAAGGCGCTAACTCTAATCAACAAAACCCACTGTTCTTGGCGGTGGCTGAAGATTTAAGAAGAGATGATCACAGGGGTGCTGGGGTCGTGCTCAACCCTAGGACGCACTCCTAATGGCCCAACTTGATACACGGCCCATTAGACCCAAAAGAGGTAAACACAGCACCGTGGACACAAAAATACTTGGTAGAAAAATGATAATTGTGGCCACTCCAGAATAGATATTGACATGAGGCCAGATCCATTTGAAAGTATACTTGATAACCTTTCCATTAAGTAATTGCAAGTCCAAATCGGAGTTCGCATGAAGTCATGGCGGCCATCAGAATTTGGCACTATCCTGCAGTCCGAATCCACCCCGCGCTAATCCTCTCCCTGTTGGATCCTCTCCATCGTTCCTGAGTAAAACAATAGTGCACTTGTCTCTAGGGTATAAAGAAGAGGAACATAAACTCAAGAATGAACTCACCTGATAGTTGAGTTGATGTGCACGAGCGCGGGTAATTGGACCATGAGTGGATGTATCGATAGTGTTGATGTCCTCATCAGATAGTGTCTTTGTTGTGGTGGATAGATTTTCTAAAATAGCGCATTTTATACCATGTCATAAGAACGATAATGCATACAAACTAGAGCTCCCTGCAGATTTTGGGGTTAGCCCCACCTTCAACATATCTGGTTGCTGTGATAGCCATTGAACTCATCATCAATCTCGGTGTCCACCGAATATTCTTCCTCATCTCGACCCACAGTGTTGTCCTTCTTCAGAGGATCAGCCTTGTCTATCTTATCCAATCTATCCAAAATGGCTGCAAAAGAAGTGTTCACGTCCCTAATAGATCTTTCTAGTGCAGCCAACCTGGTGTTAGTGTCAATTTGGGCTGTTTCCATCTGAACAATCCACTCACTGGTTATCCAGGTGTTCGGTATGCAGCTTCACTTTGCGCTCAAAGTTCTGCAACAAGGCCTTTGATCGTGGTGGAGTCCTTTTGTCCTCTCCTGCCATGGTTAGTGTGCTGCAAGAGAATCCACAATAATACAAACCTATCTCAACTAACAACACTAGGTGGCACCATGCTATGTAGATGGTGTTGGAGATGGCAAGAACAACAATAAACGGTGACACAAACACAGCCTTGTGATGTCGTAGATAATTTGTGGAGCTATAGGTGGTTGCAAGTAAATCAAGGAACAGCTGGAACCACATTAGTTAAAGCAAGTTGAATGAACGTTTAGTGATGGCACTTGCTGGTCCTAGGCTAAACCATGCTAGAGACGCGAGCCTACACACAAGCGTTGTCATAGATCAGCAACAATGATGCACAAAATGAGCAGCTATGGAAGCACTTCTTATTCTTCTTCCCCATTTTCCTTTGTTTCCTCCTTTTTCTTTTTTTTCTGTTCTTTTTTTTTGCACAACTAGCGCAAATATGAAAACTTCTCACAAGGATTTCAGAATGATAATTTGCGCACACACTTTTTCTCCTGAACAAAACAACCCTTCCTTTGGGGATTGAACAGCCACAAGAATGGGAAGCTTATTTGAACTAGCAGCGGATGGAAAGAAAAAAAATTGATGCGGTGGTGGTGGTGGTGATGGTATGGTGGTGGCAGAACTTCTGGTGGTGATGATGATGGCAGCGGATGTGGTGGTGGTGGCAATCAGCAGGGTGGTGCTGGACGTAGAGATGGTGACAAAAAGTGTGAGGAGAACTCGAAACTCTAAAGGATTAGACACCAAGAACCAGCAACTTGACCAACAATGCAACCAAAAATTCAACAACCAAGAACTAAGCAGAACAGCCTGGCTCAAACTTGTTTTGGGGGATTTCGGTTCTATCCTATTTTCGGGGTTTCTAGATGTAGGTAATGTGAAGTATGGGTAGAATCTGTCACCAAAAAACCTTGCTCTGATACCACATTATGGAACCCGCTAGAGTTTGTTCCTGACCTTCGATGAGAGTTGGGGATAACTTCGATTTAGGGTGGATTCGATGTTGGCTGTCCGACTACAACACCACAAAGGCTGCGCCTTAGCAACAGGTACACCGTCTTCGATTGGAATATTCTTGCCGTGCCAAGAACACCTCTAAACCTGCTAGCAACCAAGAACAAGCAAGAACAAGATGAACAAGCAATTAACTCACGGATGGAAGATTCAAAGGTGAATCTGAATCACGAGTTGGGGTCTTGAATCAAGCAAACGGGTGATTTAATCGACACACGCTCTCACAAAGAAGTAACAGTAGCTAAACATACAATAGAGTTTAGCTATTGAACGAGTTGGGCAAGAGGCATGGAGGACTGTAAACCCTAACTTAGAAATGGCCCTAGTGGGCTGAACGAGAGATACAAGGGCCTCAGCCCAAGACTGGAGGTAGCGGTGTTTCTAGATTCGTCCGAAAGTAGACATCAAGGCCTTTTCTAACAAGTGCTCATGGGCCATAAACAACCTCTGGAGTGAAGAGTTATTGTCGATTAAAGTTGTTGCTGCCTGGTGGTCCAAACTTGATGTCCGAACTTGCAGTCCAATCCCTTGGTCTGGTCGTCCTTTTGATCATGGTAGCTCTAATTGATACTTGTCATGGCTGCTTCTAGACCAATTTGATTCATCTCCCAAGTTTCTAAGTAGAAGAATATCATCATAAGAATTTAGTAGTACCCCATTTGTTAAGAAACTTGTTTGGATAGTAAGGAACGATTTCACCTAGTAGTTTAGTTGGCGTGCTCTACCTCGAGTTATTGGGCCCTGCTGTACAGCAGGTGTGGTTGTATCCATGGAAAGGATGTCCTCATCACCTATTCAACTTCATCACAATGGTGGGAAAAGAGATTAATTAGCACGGATAATATAACTCTAGTAATAATGGATGATTTGACTTATGAACAAAGGTAACAGATAGTGCAAAACATGGCTAGCTTTTAGAAGCTCTGTCTGGAGTCTTTCAGTGTGACTCCTAGATGCAGAAGCCTATTTTGGTGCAAGAATTGAGGTAATCACCACCCTTGAGTCCTCCCAAGCTATTTCAGGAGATGGTTAATGAAGCTATTTACTATGCACTCATAAATAGTGTTGTTTAGTACACTTTGAACAATCCGATCAAGTAGATGGTGAACAGATCAATTGTTCAAGAACCTGATCAAGGTCTAGTAGATTTGCCAATGAAGACGGAGCAACCACAGGTTACTTATAGAAACGTATCGACAAATCTATTTCCACCAGTACAAGATCGGATTGGGGGGCGACGTGATGATATTATTCGATGGTATCATCAGACTCCTTATTACGGCGTATATTGGCATGATTACCTAGGTGGCAATCCCGATGCAAGCAATCACCTTGGAGATTCTCCCAGACAGTATCGGGTACAACCTCCGCCTTGACATTACCAAAGAGATTACTAGGGAGGAGGATTTGTCTGCCAGGGTCACAGAGGTTGAGAGGGAGCAGTTCGTTATCAGGCTCAATGAGCAAACTTTTATGTATCGGCACTCTTATTTGGAGTGGTTTGACAGAGTTTCGCTACCACACCAATATTGGATATCGGACTTCTCCAAATTCTCAGGACAGAATAACATATCTATGGTGGAATGGATCGGTTGAGAAATGGAACATGGCGTATGTGTGTGGATTGTAGAGCTATTAATAATATCACTATTCAATATCGTCACCCTATTCCACATTTAGATGTTATGCTTGATGAACTCAGGTGCTGTTATATTTTCAATGGTTGATTTGCATAGTGGATACCACCAGATTCGTATGAAATTAAGAGAAGAATTGAAAACTACTAAGTTTGGTCTATATGAGTAGTTAGTCATGTCCTTTGTGTTAATGCACCTAACATTTTCATGCGGTTAATGAACGTGGTTTTGTGTGCTTTCATTGGAAAATTCGTGGTGACATATATTGATGATATATTGATTTGCAGCCAGTTTATGGAAGAGCATCTTGATCACTTATGTGTTGTTTTTAATGCTTTACGTGATGCATGTTTATTTAGTAACCTTGAGAAGTGCACCATTTCCACCAATCAAGTTTCTTTTGTTTGTTATATTGTTACTCTACAGGGGATTGAAGTTGATCATGCCAAGGTGGAAGCTATACAAAGATGGCATGCTCCCAAGAGTATTACCTAGGTGCGGTGCATCGTTGATTTGTGAAGGATTTCAACACCACTGTTGCACCATTGAATGATCTTACAAAGAAGGGAGTGCCTTTTACCTAGGACACGTCACAAGAGAATGCCTTCAACATGCTGAAAAATAAGTTGACAAATGCATATGTACTCCAACTTTTAGATTTTAATAAGACTTTTAAACTTGAAAGTGATAGTGGACTTGGTTTGGGTGGTGTTTTGCTACAAGCGGGAAAACCTGTTGCATACTTCAGGGAAAAATTGAGTTAGTCTATTCTGAATTATTCAACTTATGATAAGGAATTATATGCTCTAGTCAGAACTTTGGAAACATGACAGCATTATTTATGACTTAATGAATTTGTTATACATTCTGATCATAAATCTTTAAAATATATTATTCATAGTTAATGCAAATTGAATCATAGACATGCAAAGTCGATTGAATTTATTCAATCTTTTCCTTGTATTATCAAACACAAGAAAGGGAAGGAGAATATTATTGCTGACGCATTGTTCTTTATCATGATACTAAATTTCTTAGCCACTTTTGGAAAACTTTATGGGCTAAAATGGGAACTAAGCTTTTATTTTGTACTATTTGTCATCCCCAAACTGATGGTCAAACTGAAGGTCAAACTAAATTTATGAATAGAACTTTGTCTACTATTGTTACGAGCAGTTTTGAAGAAAAACATTAAAATGTGGGAAGATTGCTTGTCTCATATTGAATTTACTTATAATCGTTCATGATGAGGACATCAACATTATCGATACATCCACTCATGGTCCAATTACCTACGCTCGTGCATGTCAACTTAACTATTAGGTGAGTTCATTCTTGAGTTTATGTTCCTCTTCTTTATACTGTGGAGAGGCATGCATTCTTGTTTTACTCAGGAACAATGGAGAGATCCAACGGAAAGAGGATTAGCACGGGGTGGATTTGGACTACAAGACAGTGCCAAATTCTGACGGCCGCCACGACTTCATGCGAACTCTGATTTGGGCTTGCAAGTACATAATGGAAAGGTTATCAAGTCTACATTCAAATGGATTAGGCCCCATGTCAATATCTATTCTAGAGCGGCCGCAATTATTATTTTTCTACCGAGTGTTTTTCTATCCGTGGTGCTGCGTCACCTCTTTTGGGCCCAATGGGTTGTGTATCAAGTTAGGCACATTAGGGGCGCGTCCTAGGGTTAAGCATGACCCCAGCACCCCTGTGGTCATCTTTTCCTCTTCTTAAACCTTCAGCTGCCGCCAAGAAGAGGGTGATTTTTGTTGATTAGAGTTAGCGTCTTGCTACTTGCACACAGCGCGCGTGTCGGCTAGACCGCCCGTCTGTTTGTCTTCGGAACCCCGCCATATTGTGAATTCAGAGTGAATCTTTCATCTCAATATCTAGCAATTTCAGTACTTGTTCTACTTGTTCTTCGATTGCTTGCAGGACGAGGTGCCCTAGTGGCTGGGTTGTCGCGCATCGCAAGTTCACATCGACCAGTGGAGATGGTGTATCAGTTGCTAAGGCGCATCGTCCTTGGACGGTTGTAGTCGGGCCGTGAACATCGCCTCCATTCCTCAATCAAGCTATCCTCCACCTCTCATCGAAAGATCGGGACTAAACCCTAGTGGGTTCTCATCAGTTGTTATGAGAGCGCGGTTGATCGGTGAGAGACTTTGTGCCCTTCGTTGTTTAATTTATTTTCCTATAGTCCAGAAAAAGCCAACAAAAAAATAGTGGATTTGTTCTCCGCAATCTTGAGAACCCTTTGAGCCTTTTTTTACTAGGACTGCTTAGTTAGGGCTTGTTGAGTTTTCGATTGCATGGTTGTGTTAATTTGCAGGTTTAAGGTGTTTGGGCGATTAGAGTTTCTAGTTCTTTCCACTGCACATCGCCATCTTCACCACCGCTGCCACCACCATTGTTTTAGCCGTCATCACCACCATCGCTGCCACCCAACAAATCACTTTCCATCCATAGTTTGATCTGTTTCTTTTTGTGTTTTGTATTGCCTTTGATCCTGCCGCCACTAGAAAGGAAATAAAGCCCTGATTCGAGTAACCTTCCTTAAATCAGTCATATCTTTTTCATACGGACTTGAAACTAGTCATATAATATACCCACGGGACATCTACAGAAAAAATTACATATGTTTCTCCCCTGCTTTACTGGGTTCGGCAAATTTAAAATCGCCAAATTCCGCTTGCAAAATTCTGTTTTCGTAGTGAGAAGCTTTGAGACCCCTTTAGATAGAACTTTGAAAAATTCCACATGCCTCATATTTTGTCCGTTTGAGCTAAGAATTTTTGTGGTTGGTTCTAGTGTGCTCCTGGTTGTGAAAAAAAAAAAGCAAGAAAGAATGGGGCCGACTCGTGAGAACCTTCCTTCCACCTAGTCCCTGTTATTTCCACCTTCTTGTTATCGTGTATATTTGGGTTTGTGTCTTGTGGCGTCCTTTGTGGTTAAGCTCGCATCTCTAGTTCGCCTAGCCTAGGACCAGCATGGTACCAACCTTGAACGATTACTCAACTTGCTTTGACTAACGTGGTTTTCTATTACTTCCTTGTGCATTACTTTCAGCCCTCCTACAGCTTTAAACATATGACTACAGCTTGATAGGCCTTGTTGCTATGGCATCGATACACCTCGTTCCACGGTTGCAGACTTGTCGGTTGTTATCACCCCTCCTGTGAGCATGGTAAGAACTGGTAAGAGCTTGTGAGATGATAAGCTGAGAGTGAGCGCTTTTCTGTAGCCACACCCCAATAGTTGTAGGGATTAATTCTCATCAACTGTTTTCGTTGTTGTTTTGTTATATTAACCATGGCAGGTTGGGAGGAAGAAGATGATGCATCCCATTCTCCATGCACCAAGCGCATGATACAGCATTTTGCAAGCCAAGTGAAGCCGCACACGGAAGGACTTGATGCAGATTTGCAGGTGACGAATGACAAGATTGGGCAACTGGAGACCACACAGATCGATGCCACAACCAGGCTTGCAGGGTTGGAGGCATCGGTTGCGTGTATTGACACCAGTCTTGCTACACTTGTGAGGCATTTTGATGACCTCAATGCTAGGGGCTATGATCGACATAATGAAGACGAAGTTGATGGTGAGTACGGTGAGGACAACTTCAATGATGACTATACCGCTGACACTGAACAGGATGACCACAACTTTCGTGATCGCCGTCGACTACGTAACAACCATAGAGGCATGGGAGGACACCGCCGACGAGAGGTACGCAATAATGAAGATGCTTTTTCTAAAATCAAATTAAGATACCCCTTTTGATGAAAAATATGACCCTGATGCATACATTACATAGGAGATTGCTGTTCATCAAAAAATGGCATGCCACAGATTTCACTGATTTTGCCTCTGTGTGGTGGATAGAACATGGCAAGAAAAAACCTAATAACATGCCACAGACTTGGAATGCCTTGAAACGGGTCATGCGGGCTAGATTTGTTCCTTCTTACTATGCACGTGATTTGTTAAATAAGTTGCCACAATTGAGGCAGAGTGCTAAAAGTGTAGAGGAATATTATCAGGAATTACAAATAGGCATGCTTCGCTGTAATTTAGAAGAGTCTGAGAATGCTGCTATGGCTAGATTTTTGGGTCGTCTAAACCATGAGATTTATGATATTGTGGACTACAAAGATTACACTAATATGACTCGATTGTTTCATCTTGGCTGCAAAGCTGAAAGGGAAGTGTAGGGACGATGTGCTAGTGCCAAGACTAATTTTTCTGCAGGAAAATCAACATCATGGCTACCACGCATGATTACTACTCCTTCAACATCATGGTAGGACGACAAGCCACGTGTTCCAACTGCTAGTGCACCGACTAAGACAGCCTAGTAGCCAGCCACGAGTGCTTCTTCTGTTGCATCCACTAGTAGAACAAGAGATGTTCAATGTCACCGTTGCAAGGGCTATGGGCATGTCCAGCGTGACTGTTCTAGCAAGCGTGTTTTGGTAATCAAAGATGATGGTGAGTATTTATCTGCTAGTGATTTCGATGAAGATACACTTGCTTTGCTTGCAGCTGACCATGCAGATAAAGATGAGGGACCAGAAGAATATATTGGTGCTGATGATGCAGAACGCTATGAGAGCCTCATTGTGCAGCGTGTACTCAGCACACAAATGGAGAAGGCTGAGCAAAATCAGCGACACACTTTGTTTCAAACAAAGTGCGTCATCAAAGAGCGTTCCTGCCGCTTGATCATCGATGGAGGAAGCTGCAACAACTTGGCTAGCAGCGAGATGGTGGAGAAGCTTGCACTCAGCACCAAACCGCATCCCACCCATATTACGTTCAATGTATAAACAACAGCGGTAAAGCAAAGGTAACCAAACTGGTGCGCATTAATTTTGTAATTGGAACATATCGTGATGTTGTTGAGTGCAATGTTGTACCTATGCAAGCTTGTCATATTCTGTTAGGTAGGCCATGATAATTTGATATGAATTCTATGCATCATGGTAGATCAAATC
The DNA here is from genome assembly GCA_030770085.1 of Oryza coarctata. Lineage (NCBI taxonomy): Eukaryota > Viridiplantae > Streptophyta > Magnoliopsida > Poales > Poaceae > Oryza > Oryza coarctata. The sequence goes on along the minus strand of CM061483.1, from coordinate 7,018,623 downwards.
TGTATTCTTTTCTGTACCATGATAAGAAAATTGTGTTGCATCCTATGACCCCTGAAACTGTTTTTGAGGATGATGTTACTAGAGCTAAAAAAGAGAAAAATCGGGTCCATGCTATAAGTGAAAATCAGATTGTAGCCAAAGAACTTGTGCAACATAAAAAGAAAGAATCTAAATCTGACAATAAAAAATGTGATTCAATTAAAAGGTTCTTGCTTGCTTGCTGTTAAATTTGATGTTGCCAATCTGGATACAACTAAAACTATTTGCTATGCTTTCGTCTACAAGGATGCTTTATTTTCTTTTGAGGATATACCTGTTTCTTTTCCTCCTGTGATCACTAATCTTTTGTAAGAGTATGAGGATGTTTTTCCCCCGGAAGTACCACCGGGGCTGCCACCGGTGCGTGGAATTGAGCATCAAATTGATTTGATTCTAGGGGCTTCACTACCGAACCGCGTGCCATACAGAACCAACCTTGATGAAACCTAGGAGATTCAGCGTCAGGTTCAGGAATTGCTTGATAAAGGGTACGTACGAGAGTCTCTTAGTCTATGTGCTATTCCGATGATTTTGGTGCCTAAGAAAGATGGATCTTGGCATATGTGTGTTGATTGTAGAGCTATTAATAACATTACCATTAGATATCGTCATCCAATTCCTAGGTTAGACGATATACTTGATGAATTGAGTGGCTCTACTATTTTCTCTAAAGTTGATTTGCATAGTAGATACCACTGGATTCGTATGAAGTTGGGAGATGAGTGGAAAACAACTTTCAAAACTAAGTTTGGATTATATGAGTGGTTAGTGATGCCTTTTGGTTTAACTAATGCAGCTAGCACTTTCATGAGGTTGATGAATGAGGTTTTGCCTGCTTTGATTGGAAAATTTTTGGTGGGATACTTTGATGATATTCTGATTTATAGCAAATCTTTAGAGGAACACCTTGATCATTTACGTGCTGTTTAATGCTTTGCACAATGCACGTTTGTTTGGTAACCTTACGAAGTGTAGTTTCTGCACCGCTCGTGTCTCATTTGTTGGCTATGTTGTTACTCTGCAGCGAATTGAGGTTGATCAAGCCAATGTCGGGGCAATTCAGAGTTGGCCGCCTCCTAAAATGGTCACACAGGTTCAAAGCTTTTTAGAACTTGCAGGATTTTATCGCCGCTTCGTGCGGGATTTCAGCACCATTGCTGCACCACTGAATAAGCTTACAAAAAAGGGAGCGCCTTTCACTTGGGGCACCACACAAGAGAATGCCTTCAACATGTTAAAAGATAAGTTAACACATGCACCTCTCCTCCAACTTCCAGATTTTAATAAGACTTTTGAACTCGAATGTGATGCTAGTTAGATTGGATTAGATGGTGTTTTGCTACAAGAGGGAAAACCCGTTGCATATTTCAGTGAAAATTTGAGTGGGCTTATTCTGAATTATTCTACTTATGATAAAGAACTGTATGCTCTTGTGAGAACTCTAGAAACATGGCAACATTATTTATGGCCCAAGGAATTTGTTATACATTCTGATCATGAATCTTTAAAACATATTCGTAGTCAAGGAAAACTGAATCGTAGGCACGCTAAATGGGTTGAATTTATTGAATCTTTCCCTTATGTCATCAAACACAAGAAAGAGAAGGAGAATATCATTGCTGATGCTTTGTCTAGGAGATATACTTTGTTGACACAACTATAAAATCTTTGGCCTAGAAACAATTAAAGCCCAATATGTGAATGATGATGATTTTAAAGATGTGTTGTTGCACCGTAAGGATGGAAGGACATGAAACAGATTCGTCTTCTATGATGGGTTTATTTTTGGCTAACAAGCTATGCATTCCAGCTAGCTCCGTTCGTTTGTTGTTGTTGCAGGAAGTGAATGGCGGTGGGTTGATGGGGCATTTTGGTGCCACGAAGACAGAGCACATCCTTGCTAGCCATTTCTTTTGGCTGAGGATGAGAAGAGATGTGGAGAGATTTGTGGCTCGCTGCACGACATGTCAAAAGGCTAAGTTACGCTTAAATCCACATGGTTTGTATATGCCTCTACCTGTTTCTAGTGTTCTTTGGGAAGATATTTCAATGGATTTTGTGTTGGGCTTGTCTAGGACCAAGAGGGGGCGAGATAGCATTTTTGTGGTTGTGGATAGGTTTTCTAAAATGGCACATTTCATATCATGTCATAAAACTGATGATACTACTCATATTGCTGATTTGTTCTTTCGGAAGGTTGTTCGCTTGCATGGTGTGCCAAACACCATTATTTTGGACCGTGACACTAAATTTCTCAGCCATTTTTGGAGAACTTTGTGGGCTAAATTGGGGACCAAGCTTTTGTTTTCTACTACTTGTCATCCCCAAACTGATGGGCAAAATGAAGTTGTGAATAGGACTTTGTCTACTATGTTAAGGGTTGTTTTAAAGACAAATATTAAGATGTGGGAAGAATGTTTGCCTCATATTGAATTCGCATACAATCGTTTGTTGCATTCCATTACAAAGATGTGCCCTTTTGAGATTGTTTATGGATTTTTGCCTCGTGCTCCTATTGATTTAATGCATTTGCCATCTTCTGAAAAATTGAATTTTGATACTAAACAACATGCTGAGTTGATGTTAAAACTATATGAAACAACTAAAGAAAAAGCGCATAAATGCTAACTATAAACTTGCTGGTGACAATAGAATTTTGAACCTGGTGATTTGGTTTAGTTGCATTTGCGAAAGGAACGGTTTTCTGATTTGCGAAAGTCTAAGTTGATGCCTAGAGCTGATGGACCTTTTAAAGTACTTGAAAAAATTAATGAAAATGCATACAAGCTTGATCTCCCTGTAGATTTTGGGGTTAGTCCCACTTTTAACATTGCAGATTTAAAGCCATATCTGGGAGAAGAAGATGAGCTTGAATCGAGGACAACTCCAATGCAAGAAGGGGAGGATGATGAGGACATCAACACTATCGATACATCCACTCATGGTCCAATTACCCGTGCTCGTGCACGTCAACTCAACTCTCAGGTAAGTTCATTCTTGAGTTTATGTTCCTCTTCTTTATACCCTGGAGACGCGTGCACTCTTGTTTTACTCAGGAACGATGGAGAGGATCCAACAGAAAGAGGATTAGCGCGGGGTGAATTCGGACTGCAGGACAGTGCCAAATTCTAACGGCTGCCACGACTTCATGCGAACTCTGATTTGGGCTTGCAAGTACATAATGGAAAGGTTACATGTCTACTTTCAAATGGATCTAGCCCCATGTCATCACCTATTCTGGAGTAGCCGTAATTGTCATTTTTCTACCAAGTGTTTTTCTGTCTATGATGCTATGTCACTTCTTTTTGGGTCCAATGGGTTGTGTATCAAGTTGGGTCCATTAGGGGTTCGTTCTAGGGTTGAGCATGACCCCAGCACCCCTGTGGTCAACTTTCCCTCTTCTTAAACCTTCAACCACCGCCAAGAAGAGGGGTTTTTTTGTTGATTAGAGTTAGCATCTTGCTACTTGCACACAGCGCGCGTGTCGGCTAGACCGCCCATCTGTTTGTCTCCGAAACCTCACCATATTGTGAATTCAGAGTGAATCTTTCATCTCAATATCTAGCAATTTTAGTGCTTGTTCTATTTGTTCTTCGATTGCTTGCAGAACGAATGCCCTAGTGGCTGGGTTGTCGCGCACCGTAAGTTCGCATCGACCATCGGAGACGGTGTATCAGTTGCTAAGAAGCATCGTCCTTGGACAGTTGTAGTCAGGCCGTGAACGTCACGTCCATCCCCCAATCAAGTTATCCTCCACCTCTCATTGAAAGATCGGGACTAAACCCTAGCGGGTTCTCATCAGTTCATTTCAGATTGTTTATGGGTTGGTGCCTAACAGTCCTATTGATTGTTTATGGGTTGGTGCCTTTGCCCTCTTTTGGAAAAATAAAATTTGATGTTACGCAATATGCTAGATTGATGTTAAAATTGCATGAGACCACAAAAGATAATATAGAGCGCATGAATGCTCAATATAAGATAGCTGGTAATAAAGGTAGAAGGCAACAAATTTTTGAACCTAGCAATTTGATTTGGTTGCATTTGAGGAATGATAGGTTTTTTCATTAGAGAAAATCAATTGATGCCTAGAGCTAATTGACCTTTTAAGGTGTTGCAGCGAATTAATGAGAATGCATATAAGATTTATGTCTGCAGATTTTAGGGTTAGCCCCACATTTAACATTGTAGATTTGAATCCATATATGGGAGAGGTCGATGAGCTTGAGACGACGACAACTCAAATTCAAGAAGGGGAGGATGATGAGGACATCAACACTCTTAATACATCCCCATCTACATGAATGAAATATGCTGGACCACTTACTCATGGCCGTGCTCACTAACTTAATTATTAGGTGAGTTCATTGTCCTAATTATTTAGACAATGGGAACACATGCACTCTTGTTTTGCTTAGGAATGTTGGAGAACACCGAAAAGGATAGAGATCCACGTAGGCTGATTTCTGACTGTGGAACAATGCTAACTTGTGATGGTCACAATGGTTGCATATGGATTCCAATTTAGGCATTTTTGGACTTCACGGAAAGCTTATCAAGCCTACTTGCAAATGGATTTATACTCACGTCCATGTATGTTCATAATCAGCGGCAATCATTGTTTCAATGCTGAGACTTTAGTGTGTCTACAGTGTTGCATCACCCTACTTTGGCTGACGGCCCATGTATCCTGTTGGGTCCATTTGGGACTCGTCCTAGGATTGGAGCACGACTCCAACACCCTTGTCAGAGTCCTCCCACTTGTATATAATCTCTAGAGCTGCCCATTTACCCATCTATTCATCTTTGGAACCCCACTTTTCTAGTTATATTTTCAGATTGAACTCTTCATCTTTAATTTAGCAATTCACTGCTTGGTCTACCTATTTTTGCTTGTTCTTCATGGCTAGGTTGATCATTCTCCACAAGATCACACTCAACCATTGGAATCAATGTATCAGTTGCTTGTTCTCTGGATGGTTGTAGTCATGCTACAAACATCATTCCAATCATCAATCAACTTATCCATCTCCATCGAAAGATTGGGACCAAGTCTGCCATCAACAAGATTCCATGGCTGCCATTGCTACCACCACGACCGACCACCTTGCCAGCATCCTCATATGTAACCAAGCACTGAAATAGGTTCCTCCCATCGACCTAGAGCTTCACACACCACCAATTTAACCTAAACCCCATGAGAGTGACTTTTCCCCTTTTCAGCCTCCAAGCTTCATCGCTGCACCCAGCCTCTTAACTCGGTGCGCATGCTCCTAGTTTCCCTGTCTATATCCCGTTAACTGCCACACAACCTTTGCCCATCACTGCCACTACGTAGTCCAACCCTCGCCATCCTGTAGTCAAGTAGAGAGGGAGGAGTTGTAAAAAGGACAAAACTAGGCAAAGAAGAGAAAGAGTGTCTGACATGTAGATTTTTAGATTTATTCAAATTTCAATCTTTAGATGCTCATAACTTCTGCATCCCAACTCCAAATCCAATCAAACTTGGGTTTAAATTCTTCTAAATTTAAACTCTACCTTTTTATACCAATGTTGCTATTTTCTATTTTTTAATTTCCTTTATTTATTTAAATATCATTTCAATTTATATTTGTATTTTTATTTTATACTTTAATTTAGTATTTTTAATATTATCCTTTTGTCCAAAATATTCCTTAGCCATCAAAAAGCCAACGGTTGGAACTTTATGCCTTCGATGAGGACATTCATGTGGTCCACGGGCCCCAACGTCGAACTATTGTTGTAAAGCTTGACATATCCTAATCCCAAGGTCAAAGTGCAACTACTTGCACCCCATGCCTCGAGTGCACCTTGGTTGGAGCTTCACTACTCCCTCGGCCTCCATAGTATGCCACACACTAGCTCTCGGGCTCTCTGCGATCCTAGCTGCTCCACCGCCACCCATGGTTGACGGAGCAACTCATTCACCGCACAAAATCTGCACAAACCTCATATTCCTCTTGTCGTTGTGCTACCCAACCTTAACATCAACTAAAGCAAAACCTAATAACTAGCCATTCTCAAAGGAGATTTCATGGAAAAAGTTGATTTTATGGTGTGGGGTCATGCAATTATGTTTTTTCTATCCCTAGTATGCCACAACTTCTCATGCTACTAATAATGGACGTTCATAGTGTATGAGGACTATAGTTCATGGAGCGGGTACAACTGATTTTATAGAATTATAAGGCTATGCCATGACAAAGCTAATGTGATTCATACCTCATGGATTACAGGTAAAGCGTATATCTATTATAGTATGAGTATTTTGATATGTCTGAATAACCATGCTCGCGTTATATGAGTATTGGGATTCACAATTGTCCATTGGCTAGAAACTTAGTTTATTATAAAGAATTTATTGAATTATATTGCATTTCAAACATACTAGGCTTAATATCTTTGCAAAATCCACTTTCAGCAAGAAACCATATCTGTACACTAATATTATAATTTCATCATTTATCTGATGTAATAACTTACCAAATTTTATCTTTTTCAAAGTTCATTCTTATAGCTTTGATCTTGGAGAAGCTGGGGTTTGTAAATAAGTTCACATTTACCTATTGAAGGGGAAGGCGTAGGGTATAATAGCACAAAACAAAAAAAATTTCTACCATACACATTAGGACATCATGCGAAATAGGGATCATGGCCATTACCACGAGACGTGCAGTGCAGTGGAAATAGGGTTGGAGAAGTCAATCCAACCACACGTGCGCTGAGGTGGTAGATGAAGTTGATCACCGTGATCCTGATGCCGATCAATGCCACAATTAGCAATGCCTCCACCGGTCCACACACACAGGTTGGAGCGCCAGTTGACGGTGTACTATCACTTGCAAGCGGCTAGGGTTTGGCTCGAGAGGTGGTGGCTATCGTTTTGCTCATGGTGAACCGATGTATCTGTCCTTGACCTCCCCACCTACTCACTTAGACTTAGAGGACCGTGGCCCAATAGGAGTCTATTTAGATCTTTATCCGAATTGAACCATTATCCGAATCACATTCGAAATAGTATTCTAACCCATTAAGCATGTGACCCTATAGGTTCACATATATTTGGTTGTGACCTAGAAACGTCTTTTCGGTCACCCTGTTAATAGCAGTCAATAGCAAGGCATATTAATTCCAAATTATGCATAAAGATCATATCGGCTAAACCTATAATGTTCTCATTTACAAATCTCTTTGTCTTACGATATCAATCGAGCTCAAGACGAGACTTATGTCATCCTCTTAATAGTTCAATCGCTCTCTCGATCCTGTAATGAATTATAAACTTGTGATCGACTCCTCAATCACCTTGGCATGGCCATGCACTTCCGTCATCCATTACACTAAGGGGACTAGAGATATCTCTCCCACAGGATTGGTAAATTCTATTCTTGATCACTCACATCCAACTATATATATTTCATAGCAAACCCGAATACTACTTTTATGACTACCTGTTATGGAGTGATGTTTGGTAGTCTCAAAATAAACTACTACGTATGTCGGTAACCATGATGATCTCAAGTCTAAGGACTGCACATAAACACTACTTGAGATTAATTCATGACACAAAATCTCTACAGTATCTCATGGCGGGTCTATACCATATTATTGATTTGGTATATCCATACCATGATCTATGAGACATGATCATCAATCAGTACATATGTTAATCTTTACAATCATATTTGTTCCTCATATGATATATAATCAGGGATTATTTAGATATAGCAACATATGACATTAGGAGTCTCATGAATAAGTCACATACACATTCATCAATAATGATAATGTCTATTTTAGGGGACAAATATATATCACAAACATAGTATATGATATTTACAACATCTCCACACAGCCTCTAAGGCATATCATTATCATAGTCCTAGTTTGTAGCTAGGTGTAGCTAAGTGCTAGTGTGATCTGCCTTTTCACCTCTTTGGTCATTCTTTGATTGGTCTCTAGGATTTGCTGCTCTAACATTCAAAACCCTGGTATCGCACTCGAAAAGGACTCTAGAGCATCTAGGAGATGGTGTGTTGCATCTTGTATTTCTTAGCTAAAGATAAGGGAGCCATCCTCTGCACTATCATGCCACCATGATAATAGTATTAGTGCTTGGATCGTTTAGGCCAATCGGTTGTGACCGAAACGATACCCCTTGCCTTCAGAGCATCTTCCATCTTCTGCCATTTAACAATATCCTTCTTATAACCGCCCAACCCTAGCGTATGAAAATACTTTTTCTAGGCAGCATTGGCTTTGTTTTGTACCACCTTGTTTCCACTTTCCTTTGTCGATTTGTATTCAACAAATGCATCCTAGTGGTCCCTTAGCTTCAGGTACGTATTGAAATTTGGAGTTCAGGCCTTCAAGATATATAGTTATTATGCAGATTCCTCTTGAAGGTTTGAAATTGTGTGGCCATCTTCTTAGAGAGCCCACTCCAACACTTCAGGTTGTTCTGTCTCAGGGACATCGAGAGTGAAGTTTTGTAGAAGGGTTGTCCACACCATATCCTTCTGTGACTGCGGGAGCATGTTTTGACCACCTGCCCTTGTGCACTGCCAATTCTATATGCTGGTTTGTGCCTCACGATAAAACCACATTGAGATGAGAGCAACTAGTTTGTCATCTTCTTTCACTTATAATATACCTCCCTTCAACTTTTTAATGGCACCTCATTGCCCCCCGTTCCTTCTTCGCCCCAGCCTTTTTCTGTCCCCCTCGTCATTGTCCTCCTCATATGCCGACTCATTGTTGGGTCCCTCCTCATCTTTGGTGGCTTCTTCATTGAAGACTACAATCCTCACTCTTGTCGCCCTTGTAGTATTGGATACTAACCTATGTAATCTGATCCAAGAGGAATCTTTTGTCATTTGACTCTTCCATGTTACCTAATAGGATAATACAGGAAATATAAATTAATATACATTATACACAGTATTATACTATTTTTCTTTCTTCTCCTTCCCGATTAAAAAAAGCTCAACAAGTGTGCGTATACTCTATAAGCGTGCAATATTTCAATTCCGACATACACTCCAGGTTCCATCGACAAGAGGGAGAATACTATTCATCTTTGCAAATTCATGTAAACAAATACAAACAATAGGATTATATAAAACCTGTTCATGTATACAAAATAATTCATGTGCCACAAAATTTGTAGCAAATTTTGAAAACAATAGAAACAATTTAGGTACTCAAATATAAATAATACAAATATATATTGTTAATGTATAAAAAACGTAATAATTTGTATGCCACAAAACAGATAATGTATACAAATATAGTATAGTATGCATATATAAAACATGTCATTTATAAAAAAACATACAACAGGGATATATATATCACTACAAATAATAGGTTAATCTATACAATTCGGTGGGGAAGATGCCGGCCTAGCGTGAACAACGGTTGGCGTCGGCGTCGACATGGATCACAGTGCCGGTGTATCGACACGTGGTGGTGTTGTCAGTCCAGCATGGGTGCTAGTGTATTTGATGATGCTGAGACACCCCACCTCGGCACTAACGTCCCTGGTGCTGAGCTATGGTCAATATCTAGAATAAGTTTTCTATGAGATCTATTTGTAAAATATGTTTTTAAAAGGATTAAAATATCAAAAACCAGTGTCCCTAGGGTCACATTCATTCCTACACTTCTCCCACTTCTTTTTTTGCTTTTTTCTTATTTATTATTCTATCTTTTGTATCACACAAGTAGGAAATTAATAATTTTTAGTCCTACATCTCATATATATAGTAAGGACTAGAAAAATATAGAATTTACCATGTAAATTTAGGAATTACAGTGTAAAATATATGTTAAAAAATTATAGGCATTGGTGAGGATGGGAATGGCCGGGGTCGTTGGTGGGCGGGCACACGGTGGTGTCAATGGTGCAGATGGGGATGGCAGCAACATGGAGGGCTACATCGTCAATAGGATGGCGGGCGCAATGGCGCCGGTGTGGATGGTGTCGGTGTTGTGGATGGCGACAGTGTCGTTAGTGGGGACATTATGGGAAGATCGAGAATAACTCCACAATCTAGGGACTTAGATCAAAGAAGATGAGGAGATGGTCTATATATATAATCCCCTCTTTAGTACAGGTTGGTCTTAACAACCGGTACCAAAGATGAATTATTTAGTACCGGTTGTTCTTAACAACCAGTACTAAAGAGTTTTGCTGCTTTGTCAAACAATTTTTTAGTCCCAGTTACCAACCGGGATTAACAACCGGTACTAAAGACTTCTCCCTCTCATCCAAAATTTTATTTTCTTCTTTTGTTTTGTAGCTAATCTAATTTCTTGGAATGCTTAGAAGCAGGTGGCTGTATCAAGATCATCTACGAAGTAGAAGAATACAGAGCCTGGGCAAATGCTACTGTAGAAATTATTTCGGTTTATACCATACTCAAGGAACATGGCATAGCTCAGTCGCGAGTTGCACGCTTGTGGTGTGACAATATTGGTGCAACTAAGCACAAAGAAGTGTATTACCACTTTGTCTCAAGGGTTGCTGGATATTTGGTTTGTTCATTCGGGAGGTCAAGTAGTAGACGACTTCAGTTGTAACCGACCTAGAAGTCAATATATACAAGGTGGCCTTCATTATGGAGGTTAACACTGTTCATCAATAGGTTACACAAATTTACTGTGCTAACATGACTGCATCTCTACTATGCTCTGATCACTAAATGGTCAAGTCTTCAGAACAGTGTAGACTCAACAATTCCTGCACTCACTACTCCATCCTACAAGTTTAGTGATCTATCCGTTTTCAGTTTCATCCATCCCAAAGCAAGTCAAGCCCACTTTTCAAACTACAACTGATGGGTCCTCCTGAGCTAGAAATATGAAGAGATTTAATGAGCTCATCAACTAATTCAACTGACCTCAACGACTGGTATAAAAACATCGCCATGATTATAGTTGTTTCAGCTCCCCTAGATTGTCCACATTACAGAGACTACAATTACTGCCTCCCTTTTGCTCATGATATCTGCATCCAACACGTCCCACTACCATGTAGCTAGGCTTAACCTGGCATCTTGAGATCAAAAAGATCCTAAGCCACACTCCAAAACAATTTTGTATGCTCACACTCAACTAATGCATGAAACTTTGTTTCATTGTCACTGCCATAGGGAGGGCAATTACTTATATCTTTCCTATGTCCCATGCAGAGTTCAGCCACACAGGGTAGCGAATTTTTCACCACCTGCCAACAGAATTCTATCATCTTAGGCATTACCCGGAGTCTCCACAATACTTTCTAGGTAGCCTTGTTACTCGTGGAGAATCCTGTAGGATGTTTAGACATGTCACAGTGCTGAATGAGTTTCCTGTATGCAGATTTTACCATAAATATGCCCATGCTGTCCAATGCCCAAGACCAAAAATTATATTTCTTTGTTCTCGGCCTTGGCATGTTCAGAATGGCAGCCGCATCCAATGGAAAGAAAAATCTACTGCACCTTCTCCACAACCAATTGGTTTGTATTTTGCAACATGAAAATCGGCAACTAACTAAACTGGATCATCAGTCATTCTCTGTAATGACTTCATGTTAAGTAGTCCATCTATCCACTGATCATGACATATTTCAGTGGTACAATCATCTCTGATCCTACTGATCAGTCGCACTCTTAGTACCTCTCTTCTTTTGAGGATCCAAGTAGACAAGGCACGTCAAGGGCAATTAGCAGATAGAATATCTCCTCCTTTGCTGTATCATGCCTGTCCAGCAATCACCAAGCTTGTTTGGCCAGCATGGCATCATTGAAACTCTCAAGATCTCAAAAACCTAGTCATCCTTTTTCATTAAAGAAGCAAATAGATGGCTTTAGGGGGTTGTGTGCTGATTTTCTTTTGAACACATACTTGAATTGCTCCTTGGTACCTAATAAGAGTTAAAAAGAAAGGAATGCCCTTGGGACATAGTTTCTTTATCCCCTCATTCCTTTAGTTCTAGCTCTATTCGAGCTATCAAACCACAATCCTATCAAATTTCTTGGGAATCCCAAATATTCCAAATTTCACCATTCTATCAAAATCAAAAGTCACATAAAAAACTCTAGATCACCATCGAGATAGATTCATTAGAATTCTCCTTTCACCAGGGCGAGCCGGCCACATCGAACCAAGCCATAGTTGTTGCTATTCTGTCATGTGCTAGCCGACAAGCCACCACCCTTGACCATGTGAACTAGTGATCGACCATCCAACTCCAAGAGAGCACGTCGTCGCATTGTTAGCTGCCTTCACACCTCCCACCTCAGCATAAGATGCTCAGAGGTAGCCATCTCAAGCTCGCCTTGCCATCTAGTAATCTTGGAGCTGAGCGAAAACAAACGCCGCCTCAAACTCCCTTTCTATTCCCCTATTTGAACCGTCGAAGACCTCCTCCCATCATTTTACCTTCTTTCTCCTTCTGTAAGGAATCGAGCTTCTGAGTTCATCTTCTTCATTAACTCCTTCAAGCCACCGTCGTGGTCGAAGGTCAATCCACCGCCTCTTTCCTTCTCTTACCACCCTCTCACCCACCAGCTCAACCCCACCTTGGTGAAGGTTGCTCCCCACTTTTCCCTCTCTCTCTCTACCTCCATGGACACAAACCATGGCCACTCTATCCAAATCCACCTCAATGCTGCTAGCCAACTTTGGTGCCTCTCTTCTTGGAGAAACTACAAAAATCAGTTTGCCTCCTATGGAAACACATTTTGATGTGCTCATTTGTTCATGTTCACCACCAAGGGTCGTCACCTGTCTTTCTCTCTCAGTCAGGGCCAAACCCTAGCCACCCATGTTCTAGCTGATATGAACCCACTAGGTTTTTTTTATACGATCTTTCGATGAGAGGCATGGGATAACTCGATTGGTGGATGGAGATGACGTTCTCGGCCCGACTACAGCCTTCCAAGACCGCACCTTAGTGACCAATACACCACTTCCAATGGCCGTCACGATCTTGTGAAGCGCGACAACCAGCCCCTAGGGCTCCCGTTCTACAAGCAACCGAAGAACTAGGAAGAACGAGGAAACAAGCACTGAATTGCAAGATGAAATTGAAGGTTTCAAACTGAATCTTAATCAAGAGTGGTGTTCCGAAGACAAGGAGACGGGCAGTTGATCCAGCACGCGCTCCTACAGGCAAGTAGCGAAGGCTAAACTTCATCTAAACAAAACCTAAGTGTTCCTGGTGGCAGCTAAGGGGTATATAACGTGGGGAGGATGACCAAAGGAGTGTTTAGGTCGTGCTCCAACCCTAGGACGCGTCCCTATTGGACTCTAAACAATACACAACCCATTAAGGTGGCGCAACACCCTGGACAGAAAACCTTTCAGTGATGATTTGAAGATTACCGCCGCTTCTGAGAAGATATGAGCATGAGGCTAGATCCATATGAAAGTAGACTTGATTAGCTTTCCAACAAGTCCAGAATCACCCAAATCCAACTCTGTATGCAACCGTGGCGACCGTCGCAAGTTGGAGGTGTGCTGCAGTCCGAATCCAGCCTACGCGAGTCCTTTTCCCTTTCGGTCTTCTCCTTGATTCCTAATCAAAACAAGAGTGCACGTGTCTCCAAGATCTAAACAGGATGGATAAGAGCTCAAGAGGGCACTCACTTGATGATTAAGTTTTCGAGCACGGGCACGAGTAATAGGACCAGCAATAGGTACTGGTGTCGGCGAGGATGTATCGTTGTTGTTTTAGGTATGTTATTAGGATTTTTCTTGCCATATTCTATCCAGCAAACAGAAGCAAAATCTGTAAACTCACTAGTAGCAGCCCTAACACGTGTAGTCTCAGGAAATTCATGACATGCAAACTTTTGATCAACAGCAATCTCCCAAGTAATGTATGCATCAGGGTCACATTTACCATCAAAAGGAGGTATTTTAAATTTAATCTTACTGAAAGCATCATCATTATTGTGTATCTCGCGTCGGCGGTAGCCACCCATACCTCTACGGTTGTGATGTAGGCGACGTTGACAACGAGTGTCTCGATCATCATGTTCAGTATCAGCAGTGTAGTCATCTTCATAACTACCGTGCTCTCGATCTTCCTCCTTTTCTTCTTTATGCTTCTCTTTATCATCGGTGTGGAAGTCATCAAAACGCCTTATAAGAGCAGCAAGGCTTTTGTCCACACTAGCAACAGATTCTTCCAAACTTGTAAGCTTGTTGTTTGTGGCAATCTGCATAGCCTCCAACTGCCCAAGCTTTTCATTTGTCACCTGCAAGTCGTTATCAAGTCCCTCTGTGTGCAACTTCACTTTCCTTTCAAAATGTTGTATGATGCCCTTAGTGCGAGGTGAATGTTGTATTTGGTTATCATCGTCTGTCCCTGTCATGGTTCAAAGACAAAGACAACAAGAAAGCAAGTGAAGAAATAAAAGCCCTACAACTACTAGGATGTAGCTACAGCAAGTCGCTCACTCTCAACTTGTTACACAAGTTCTTACCAATTCTTACCTTGCTCGATAGGAGGGGTCGTCTACCTACAAGCCTACAGCAATGGATGAAGTGTATTATCGGTGCTGCAGCACAAGACCTATCAAGCTGTAGAGTATGTGGAACTGTAGGTGGGCTGAAACAAGGAACGAACTAGCACCATGTTAGTTATAAAAAGCAAGCTAAATAATCGTTCAACCGGTGGTACTGTGCTGGTCCTAGCCTAGACCATGCTAGAGATGAGAGCCTAGACACAAAGGAAGGCACAACACACCACCCGAAGCGAACGAAAAACACAAAGAACAGCCCCTTTTTTTTTGTTTCTTTCTCTTTTTTTTTCAGGGGACACTCAAAACTGATTATATGAACCAGAAGACTCCCAAAGAGCAATTCACCACACATACTTTTTCAGAAAGGGCAGAGTATTCCAGTAATTAAAAGATACTCTCTCTCTCTCTCTCTCTCTAGAGTAAGCCGAGCGTCTATATATGAAATACTTGCTATGTGATTACTTTGGTATTTGTAGCACAAGGTGAACTGATTCCTTGTCCGATTGGAACCTCTAATTCTACTCAGACTCGGCCAACAGAGAGGGTTAACCGATTTCTCGTTGGATTAGAACTTCAAAATCTACTCAGATTCAACCAATAGAGAGACAATATGTCAGCCCGTGTTGTGATATAAACGTGACAAGAACTCGAAACTCTAAGGGAATAAAACTAAGACCAGCAACTCGACACAACCGATGCAACCGAATATTCCACAAGCCCTAACTAGGTAGCACTAGCCACGGCTCAAAGGTTTATAGGATTGTAGGAAACTAATCTACTGTTTTTTTTGGCTTTTCTGGGCTATAGGAAAAAAATAAAAACAACGAAGGATTGGAAATCTCTCACCGATAAACCTTGCTTTGATATCAATTGATATGAACACGCTAGGTTCTTTTTTGTATGATCTTTCGATGAGAGGCGTGGGATAACTCGATTGGTGAATGGAGATGACGTTCTCGGCCTGACTACAGCCTTCCAAGACCGTACCTTAGCGACCGATACATCACTTCCAATGGCCGTCATGATCTTGTGGAGTGCGACAACCAGCCCCTAGGGCTCCCGTCCTACAAGCAACCGAAGAACTAGCAAGAATGAGGAAACAAGGACTGAATTGCAAGATCAAATTGAAGGTTTCAAACTGAATCTTAATCAAGAGTGGGGTTTCGAAGACAAGGAGACAGGCGGCTGATCCAGCACGTGCGCCTACAGACAAGTAGCGAAGGCTAAACTTGATCTAAACAAAACCCAAGTGTTCCTGGTGGCGGCTAAGGGGTATATAACGTGGGGAGGATGACCAAAGGAGTGTTTGGGTTGTGCTCCAACCCTAGGACGCGTCCCTATTGGACTCTAAACAATACACAGCCCATTGGGCTAAATTAAGGTGGCGCAGCACCCTGGACAGAAAAACCTCTCAAGTTGGAGGTGTGCTGCACCAGCCTACGCGAGTCCTTTTTCCCTTTCGGTCTTCTCCTTAATTCCTAATCAAAACAAGAGTGCACGTGTCTCCAAGATCTAAACAGGATGGATAAGAGCTCAAGAGGGCACTCACTTGATGATTAAGTTTTTGAGCACGGGTACGAGTAATAGGACCAGCAATAGGTACTGGTGTCGGTGAGGATGTATCGTTGGTGTTGATGTCCTCATCACTAGCCATCCTAGTCCTCCCCTGCACTGTCTGGCACTCTCGTAGGGTGCACCATGTTGTGGGACATGTATTTCCGTTATCAATTTCGCCATATGGCCAATACAGCATGAAGCACTAATTCTTGATGCCATGCCTCTTAGGCTTGAGCCAAGAAAGAACATGGCACCCGGCCCTGTTCCCTCTCAGTGGAACCAGATCACCTCAACTAAGCCATTGTAATAGTCAACTTACCCCATTCTTTGCATTAAGGATTTCAATTGGTTCAGGCACATTTTAATCAAATTTGTTCTAGTTTTCTCTTGCATTTTATAACACCTAAATCCTAGAGCACAATAATTAGATTGTATGCCATTGAACACCACCCCAAAATCAAATCGATAGCTTTTTGAATCAATTCATGTTTTGGTTCACCTTCAGTTCAGCCGCTTGCCAATATACATTGCTTAAATTTTCATCAATGTTACATAGATACAATAACTCCGTGTTACATAGTACACTAAGATGAACCAAAACCATCTAATCTCCCATTCAGCTATTGTAAACCCAAATCCCATCCAGTTTTAACTTATGCCCTCTAATACACTAGCTTTACTCCCTTTTGATCATATATACACCATCATTTGTAATACTATACTTATCCGGTACCACCTTAACTAATTTCTAATCTCCTGTTCATATTGATTGGAACTATTTGATCGTTGGTTGTTGATATAAATTGCTTTATGTAAACCCATATGTTGTCAACAATATAACTACACAAATTGGGTATTGAGCCTAGCTCCTTCACACGTCCGATGATTTCAATGTCATCTAACCTTGATCTAGTAGGCTTTCTGATTGAATCACCACTTTTAACTATCATATAATCATACCAACATAACCTACACTATATTCCATATATCAACATTCTCCAAACTTTCAAGTCCACACCCCCTTGCTACAACCAATCTCACTTGATCCTTAGACCTTCTCCTTCAATACACTAAATCATAGACTTTTCTATGTATACAACTCAAACTATCATTTCTATTCAATGCCCTAGCCAATTACAACCATCCATCAACTATTTACCTTCTAGCATCCTTTCAGTTTAAAATAACACCCTATTCCCATCAACACTTAAGGCCAGATCTCTAATTCCCTTTATTTAACACATCATTCATTCTCTCATTCTCTAAGACCACCTACGATCACCCCGTGATTTGTTAAATAAGTTGCAACAATTGAGACAGGGTGCTAAAAGTGTAGAGGAATATTATCAGGAATTACTAATGGGCCTGCTTTACTGTAATTTAGACGAGTCTGAGGATGCTGCTATGGCTAGATTTTTGGGTGGTCTAAACCGTGAGATTTATGACATTGTGGACTACAAAGATTACACTAATATGACTCGATTGTTTCATCTTGCCTGCAAAGCTAAAAGGGAAGTGCATGGATGACGTGCTAGTGCCAAGAATAATTTTTCTGCAGGAAAATCGACATCATGGCTGCCGCGCACGATTACTACTCCTTCACCATCTTCCACACCCCGGTAGTCGGCACCATCTCCATCCAGCGACAAGCCACGTGTTCTGACAAGCTATGCATTCTAGCTAGCTCCGTTTGTTTATTGTTGCTGCAGTGTTCGCGCTGAGGTCCACACGCGCGCCCTGGCGCGAACATGCCAGATCGTCTGGGAGGTCTACTTAGCTTCAGTGCAGGCCGATCGGCTTTTCTGCATGGCTTGAGGTACGCGCGCCAAGGGCCGTGGGGTTCAATCGGCTCCGGCGCATCGGTACGGGTGTGGGCGTGCCAGTCAATTTAACCCTGCAATTGATAAGTAAGTGAGACAAGCGGGTCCGATACAGGTGCTCGCTATCGGCAGGCTGCCGATAGGATCGGAAAGCTCTTCGATCGGCTGAGGAGCCGATGTGGACAAGTGTCGACGAGGGATCGACCGCAGAGCCGATGGAGGAAATAGGGTGTACTTAGGACATAGCTAGGCGCACAGGATCCCTCCGGATATCCGAACAGTGATTCATCGGTTGAAAAAATTGATGAAGGCACATGTAAAACTAGGCAAGGAATAGCATAAGAAGGTACCGGCTGTAAAACCGATACCGCTCCGAATATGACAGCACGAGACCCGTCGCCTGCCGTGACAGTGCCATTAACACCGAATCTCGAAGATCAGTCCTAACCGAGATAGTATGAGGCTGGGGCCAGCGGCGATGATACGGAGGACGCCGAATCGGCTATGCCGTAGCAAGGATAGGAACGAATCCATCGACTAGCTGAGCCGATGAGGGGATGCCTCCTGAAGGCGGGTGCGTATCAACTGGGAGACCGATACGCTCGGCGTTACGTGTCATGGGACACCTCTGAAGGCAGATGCGTATCGGCCGAGTGGCCGATGCGCTGGGCATAAAGCTCAGAGCATGGATAACTCATCGGTTAGCACTTCGATCATACACCATGCAGAAGACTATAGGCCTGAAGCTCGATCTACCGTTGGCAGCCCCGTAGGTCGAACCTAACCGATGTAGCACGAGATTGATGACAGCAGAGGGTAATAGGCTGATAGGTCCCGCACGGACGTGATGTGATACGTCTGACCGGCCTAAGAGGTCGGACCTAACCAATGCAGCCTCAGACAGAGCAGAACATATCGGGATGGTGGCGAGACTTATCCCTTCGCCGAAGATCGGACTTAACCGATGCAGTATCGCGTCGAGAGACAGAACCCGTCGATAAAACCTAGATGAACTAGGGTGGCGATGTGCCGAGATTGTATATTGATCGAGGGATCAACTACATGTCTCCAGGGGGTCTATATTTATACCCTGGATTTACAGATAAAGTCCGACGAGTCTACGACCATCGAACATTATTTCCTAGTAAGAACAAAGAAAAATATTTCTAAAGAAGTTAACTAACCATCTAAACCTTCCTAATCTTAAGGTTACAATTTACAAAAACAAACATCCTACCGTGAAGTCCACAACTCTTCCGCAAACCCGGTTTCATCTGAATAATCTTCCAATTTGGAACCGAGTCTTTCTTCGCTGCAACCTGATTGGCTTCTCCACTGTAGCAATTGGACCTTCTTTTACTCAAGCCGATCCTTTTCCTTCCTTTGCTCGGGCTTCTTGGACCTGACTCTGATCGGATAATTCCCTGTCTTAAAACCGATCCAATCTTCTACTAATCTGATCGGCTTTTCTACAGTTTTGATCGGCTTTGTCTCATGAGCTGACCAATATCTCCATCGGCCGATGACTGAATCAAACTCTCCATCGGACCTCTCAGCCGATCGGTTTTAGCACCATCGGATCGTCCAGATTTTGGCGTTAACACATGCTCCCCAATTTCGGAGGTTGCCAACAGACTACGAAATTTCGAGCCGTTAGAAATCTCCATAAACCACGATGACCCATTAAACCCGCATTAATCGGCTCAGATTTTTGCCTAGCTCGCTCCACCTCCATAAAATACATCTTCGCCTCAACCTTCTTCCACACACTTCTTCTTCTCGTCAAAAACCCCCAAACCTCGACGAGCTCCAAATGCGTCCACAAATCTCCAAAGGCAAACTTCCACGAATCTCGACGGGCTCCGAAGACTGAAGGCAAACTCTCGTAGATTTCTTCATCGGCCGCTACTCCTTATTCATTTGTGCAATGGCTTCTACACATGTAATCCTTGAGGTAACTATTATCTGCTCTTTCATCCTATGTTATGCACGAATCTTCCCCATCCCGATTTCTTATCAGTAGTTGGGTTCTGGTTTCTGTAGGATCTCAAGAGTCAGATTGCTACTCCAATTTCCGACCGCCCTGGTCACTTCTTTCTTGGCCCTATGGGTAGCGAGGATCCGACTGATTTCCTCAACTCTAAAACAGAAAGGGTAGCGAGGATCCGTTCAAGCACTCATCCATGGCCATCACCGATTGGGCTAACAACTTCAGATCCTTGCCTAGCAAACTCCAAAATGGAGAAACTGGTATCTTACGGCTTCTGCTTCCAAAAAGTCTTTCTGAGAGGATTTGAAAATAGACCATTGCATCAACCTTTATTTAGCCGATATGGAAAGCAATGAAACTCTGCTTGCATCGGCTTCTTACTTCTGGTCGGACATCTTAAATGCCTTCATGTTCGGGCATGGGCCGATGACCCTCACCTTGATGGATGTTACTATGTTCACCTGCCTCAACACCACCCACTACATAAATCTGTTCACCCTCAGATTCAAAACCATGCATCGGCTAAACACCAAGAACATCGGAGGTTGGACTAAGTATATTTTCCTGCATAAAAAATCCTCCGGCCAAGTTGATAGGCGTGAACACGTAGCGTTCTTGAACCTCTGGTTGGAATGGTTCATCTTTGGTGATTCGACTTTAGGTCCAACAATGAATATGCAATGTCTAGCAGAGCTCCTGACTGATCACCACTACATTCCCCTAGGGCAATATCTTCTCGGAGCTACTTATCAACTACTCCATCAAGTGGTGACCAAACTATCGACAGGCCAACCAGTCGGATATATCGGCGGATCCTAGTGGTTTATACAACTCTGGTTGAACGTCTACACCTCCAGAGTCATCGCCAGGCCCCCTTTCGCTTCCATGGCATACCCGACTAACTACCCAGAAGAAAACTAGGCCAGCCGACGCCGATGCATTTCTCTAGGTGAAGCTTTTCGGCTCTTCCTGAAAGCAAAATGACCCCCCTCGGACTCAGCCCATGGTTCAAGTGTTTCTATTATGGCTTCACTAAAGAGGTCACTATCTGGTTTGCATACGAGGATGACTCATTCTTTGAAATGCCTTCTAGGTTTAATCCGATGAACGCCTTAGCCGATGAAGAATCGAAGATAATCTTTTTATCCTCCATAACTCCTTGTCTTCTGCCAATCGGATTTTCAATGGGCCGATCCCAACATCCATCATACGAATTCTACCATCCTTCGGTTGGTGCTCGTCAGTTGGGCTTTGGCCAACTCCCCATCGACTTGTTCTTCATCGGCAAGCTCCGAGCCCGTGAAGAAGTAAAAAGCGGCTTAGAGTACGACCGACTTAGTTCGATGACATCAACTTTGTCCTTAGGGACTATCTCCACCTTCGAGCCCTATATATCCAATACCAAAATCTTTGCTCGATGGTGGTCAGAATGGGGAAGGCACCTGTTTAGTCTATCGGCTGAACATTACTGCCTTCGCCTCAACCCCAACTACGTGGAATCCGATGAATAGGTAATCCTTCTCCTTTCACTATCTTTTCTTCATCGTATTGAATTTCAACTGTGTCTTTGATTCCCATGATTCCACAGGCTGGCGACAAAGATGCACCTTCGACCAGCGTAATTGGTCGGTCGATTATTTATCAACCTCCATCGGCCAAATCCCTCCTTGGGCAAAGCGGTCCACCTCCATCGGCTCTCCTCCGAGTGTTGTAAGTATCAAGGCTGAAGCGCAAGAAACCGGCTGCTCGGACGGTTTCTAAGAAATAGAAACCTGACGCCGATGTTATCATCATTACATCGGCCTCGCGAAGCCCTTCTCCCTCGGCAATCCTAACTTCTTCCGTATCTCCATTGGTATGTGTCAGCATCAATTCTTCATTGCCTTCGCTTTTATCCTGACACCTTTGCTTTGCAGCTTGAACCATCGGCTCCTGATGTCCAAACGTCGGACACTGTTATTGAGGCTGAGCCGATGGGATCCTCAGAAGTTATAGTATCCACTCAAACTCAAACTGCCCCACATCAAGCTGATACCCGCATAATTGCTCAAACTGCTCTCATTGTATCTCAGGTACGTCCATACTACATGTCATTTCTCCTGACTCATGATCTCTATATTTACTAATGTTGTCATGCAGTCATTAATCCTTCAGAAAAACATCAACATACTCTTGCAAAAGATTAGTGACAGCACAGGGCTAAGAAATAGATGTGTTTTCAAGTGAAAATAAAGTTTCTTTGCACACCAAAGTATAGCAAACAGCAGTACTAGCATCGATCTCATCCAAATCAGATTTAGTGGCTAGGTAACAATAGCCTTTCAGCTTGATCTCATTTTTATTATGATGAACAGATCTGCTAGACTTCTTCTTGTGTTTCTCAAGTTTATTACCGACAATCTGATTTTCACTAGCAATATGCTCCCGATTCTTAAGTTTGCAAGCTCTAGCATGTTCATCTCTTAGAATAGCATCAGGAGACATGGGGTGCAGTACAATCTTCTTGTCATTATGCACTAAAGAGTATTGATTTGTTTTACCAAAGTGCAAGAAATCTTTATCAAACTGCCATGGTCTTCCTAACAACATAGAGAGCTTGCATAGGCACAACATCACAATCAATGGAATCACGATAATAACAAATGGAAAACTCTATTCTTACCAGCCGTGTTACCTCACCTTGCCGCTGCTATTGAGTCACTGAATGTAGTAAGGTTGCAGGTGTGGTTTTGTGCTCAATGAAAGAT
Source organism: Oryza coarctata (assembly GCA_030770085.1). Lineage (NCBI taxonomy): Eukaryota > Viridiplantae > Streptophyta > Magnoliopsida > Poales > Poaceae > Oryza > Oryza coarctata. The sequence goes on along the minus strand of CM061483.1, from coordinate 6,995,933 downwards.
TTTCCACCATTTCAGCCCTTGCCAAATTGTTGCAGCTCCCTCCATCTATGATCACGCAGTAAAAGCGTTCCTTGATCACACACTTGGTTTGAAACAAGATGTGGCGCTAATTTTGTTCAACCCTCTCCATTTGTGCACTTAGCACTCGCTGCACCACGTCATAGTGCTCAGCAGCTTCAGCCCCAATGTGCTCTTCGTCTTGTTGAAAATCATCTCCATTCCCAACATTGTTAGCAGCAAGCAAAGCGTATGTTTCTTCATTGAAATCACTAGCAGAGGAGTACCCACCATCAGCTCACACAACCATCACACGAGTGCTTGGGCAGTCTTTGCATACGTGACCATATCCTTTGGAGCGTAGGCACTGAATATCCCTTCTCCCCGTAGATGCCATCGAGGATGAGCTTCTTCGTAGGTGTAGCCGCTGCTCCATTAGTTGGTTCGCTTAGGCATGGTACAGAATGTGTTGGAGAGGAGTGTGGCTTGATTGTCGAGGAAGATGTTGGGGTTGCACATGCGGATGGTGCGGCAGCATTGGAGGGTGTCCACAGGCTAGCACGACCTATAGGAATGTTAGCTCTCATGCTAGCTCGTCGTCCTAGCACTTCTTGTTCAGCTTTACAAGCAAGATGAAATAAACGATTGACAAAATTATATTCCTTGTATGCTAGAATGTGCTGAATCTCTCGGTTCAGCCCACCAAATAATCTAGCTATAGCACCATTGATGAGGACATCAACACTATCGATACATCCACTCATGGTCTAATTACCCGCACTCGTGCACGTCAACTCAACTATCAGGTGAGTTCATTCTTGAGTTTATGTTCCTCTTCTTTATACCCTGGAGACACGTGCACTCTTGTTTTACTCATGAACAATGGAGAGGATCCAACGGGGAGAGGATTAGCGCAGGGTGGATTCGGACTGCAGGATAGTGCCAAATTCTGACGGCCGCCACAACTTCATGTGAACTCCGATTTGGGCTTGCAAGTACTTAATGGAAAGGTTATCAAGTCTACTTTCAAATGGATACTGCCTCATGTCAACAATATCTATTCTGGAGTGGCCGCAATTGTCATTTTCCTACCGAGTATTTTTCTGTCTTTGGTGCTGCGTCACCTCTAACCCCCACTCGAGTTATCCTCCACCTCTCATCGAAAGATCGGGACTAAACCCCAGCGGGTTCTCATCAACCATCCTCATTTTCCTCTAACCCATAACAAAGCGTACCCATTTGTAGTTCTTGATACTTCTGTAGATTTGGATCATTGCCTCAATTGTTGCAACCTATGTAAAAGATCATGGGCATAATAAGAAGGAACAAATCTGGCCCGCATGATCCTTTTTAAGGCATCCTAATTTGGTGTGTTGTCTGGGTTCTTACGATGGTATTCAGACCACCAAACAAAAGCAAAATCAGTAAACTCACTATTGGTAGCCCTAACACGTTTGTCCTTAGGAAAATCATGGTGACTAAATTTTTGATCAACAGCTAGCCACTTCCCGTGTAAGATACGCATCAGGGTTGTATTTTCCATCAAAAGAAGGCATGGTGAATTTAATTTGGCCCAATGAGTCATCAGCACGTACCACTCGCCGTGGTGGGCACCTTTACCATAACGGTTGCGGTGATAGCCATTGAACTCATCATCAATCTATCTGCTGAATATTTTTCCTCATCTCGACCCATAGTGTTGTCCTTCTTTTGGGGATCAACCTTGTCCATCTTATCCAATCTATCCAAAACGGCTGCAAGAGAAGTGTTCACATCCCTAATAGACCTCTCTAGTGCAGCCAACCTGGTGTTGGTGTCGATTTGGGCTGTTTCCATCTGACCAATCCGCTCATTAGTGAATCAAACATCCTCATCCAGGTGTTCGGTATGCAGCTTTACTTTGCGCTCAAAGTGCTGCAACAGGCCTTTGATCATGGTGATTGTGGCAGAGTCCTTTCGTCCTCTCCTGCCATGGCTAAGTGTGGCAAGATAATTCACAATAATACAAGCCTATCTCAACTAGCAACACTAGGTAGCATCAATCCATCTATCTCTCAAACTGTCCATCCAAGCTCTTACATGTTCTCACCATGCTATGCAGATGGTGTTGAAGACGGCAAGAATGACAGTAAACGGTGACACAAACACAGCCTTGTGATGTCGTAGATGATTTGTGGAGCTATAGGTGGCTGCAAATAAAATCAAGGAACAGCTGGAACCACAGTTCAAGCAAGTTGAGTGATGGCACTTGCTGGTCCTAGTCTAAACCATGCTAGAGATGCGAGCCTACACACAAGCGTTGTCACCTAGATCAGCAACAATGATGCACAAAATGAGCAGCTATGGAAGCACTTCTTATTCTTCTTCCCCCCTTTTCCTTTGTTTCCTCATTTTTCTGTTCTTTTCTTTGTTTTTTTTTGCACAACTAGCACAAATCTGAACACTTCTCACAAGGATTTCTGAAAACTTCTTGATGAGGACATCAACACCTACACAGGACCTGCTACTATAATGGAACCAGCATCGACATCGCTCCCCACTACCCCAAATCTAGAAACGTTTCAAGGTCCAATAACGCGAGCCCGTGCACGTGACCTGTCCAGGAATGAAGGAGAAGATTCTGCCAAGGAATGACAACCATTAAGGATTGCGCTATCTATGGAAGCCAATAAAGGGTGTTGCGCCACCTATCTTTTGGAAAGATTGTTTCCATGTAATACGTAACTAATTTAGGAAAGGTGGGGATTTCAGCCACCCATTCATGCGGGACGAAATTCTCTCCCCACCTTTCTCCTATTTAGTCCTGCTCACGCCCCCTTTGTTTGGCGGGTTTTCTTTGAAAAGTTTAGCCATTTGCGCAAACATTCTGTACTGCAGTTGTGCTCAACGGCCACCTGTAGACAGCCATTGTGAACCCCAACTTGTGAGTGATTGATATTCAGTTTTGCCTACTCCTTGTTCTTGCTCATTTCTTCGATTGCTTGCAGGAACAGAATGTCGTGTTCAGGTTGATCTTGCCATCCAGCAAGGTCAATAACCGATTGGGGTTGATTCAGCGATTGCTAAGGCGCCACGACCTGTTCGTTCGTAGTCGGATCGCGAGAGTGACCTCCACAAATCGAATTTATCCGTCTCACTGAAAGATCGGACACTTCAGCCTTATCAAGTGGTATCATATTTCAGGTTGCTCGGTGAGATCTATCCCCTTTATTTGTAGTTTTGTTCATCGTCCTATCGTCCACCAGAAAAGCCAACAAAAAAGTTTCAGGTTAGAACCACTATTCAAGACCTTTTGAGCCTTTGCATCTTTCATTCAGTATATTGCTTTGTTGAGTTTTTGGTTGCATCGCTGTGTCATGTGCTGGTCTTGGCATCTAGTCCATTAGAGTTTTGAGTTCCTGTCACGTATTAGTTCACATCTTTGCACTTGATCCTCCTTTTCCTTTGTCCTTAGCGCTCCTATAATCTTTCCCACGTCATAGACCCCCCTCCCTTGTTCATGCCAACCTCCCACCTACAAAAGGAAAGTAATTTATTTCGGGTCTTGATTTATCTCGGCAAGGAACAGGCCTTAGCTGTTGCATCCGTAGTCCCTTTGGGAAGTTTAGGTACAATTTGGGAAGCATATTTTGTGCCCTTTCCAACGGATACTCACTGGCTTAGCGATTCATTTTGGGAGTATCACAGGAGATCGTGAGAGATCAGGCAGTCTGTGGCTACACAAAAGGAAAGAGTTCCTAATTTCCTTTTGTTTCCCTTTAAGTTGTGCAACGTGTTGGCAGTGTCATCCAACTGAAAAAGGCCAGAGGTGCATAAAAGAAAAGGAGCCGCACCGAGAAAAAAAGGACAAAGGGTGCAAAAAGAGCCGCACCACAAACAAAAAAAACAAAAGGAGAAGCCAAGGGTGTGTACTCGCTGTATTTTACTCTTTGTTCTTGCAATTCTGTGACTATCTTTGTGCGTGGGCTCAAGTCTCTAGTATGGTCTAGCCTAGGATCAGCACAACATCAGCTTTGAGTGATTATTCAACTTTGCATTTGCTGAATGCTTGTGCTAATCCTTGCTACAAATTGAAGCCTTCCCATAGCTCCACAAATTTTCTACAGCGTGCAGGTTGTGTCCTCTGGCAATCGCTCTATCCAAGTTTCGCCGGTTGTGCCACTGGTTGCAGGTCACCCCTATTTGCATGGTAAGAACGGGTAAGGGCTTGGTAACGGCTTTTAGTTTGAGTGAACTAATCGGCCCCACATTCCAGTAGGCGTAGGACATTTTCCTTTATTTCGTGTTCTTCCTTGTTTTTTTTTGGCACTAATCATGGCAGAATGCGCGGATGAGCCAGAGGACCCGAATGCCATGCCACACTCCCCTCGATTAAAATGCATCATCCAGCACTTTGATTGCCTAATGAACAAGCATGTGGATTACCTCTCAGAAGATGTTCGGGTCACTAATGAGCGCCTTGGCCAACTTGAAACCACTCAGCTTACTACAGGTACAATGCTCAGGGAACTACAACAAGCACAAGCCACCACCAACACCAGCCTTGCCACCATCACGACTTGTCTCGACGAATTAGTCTAGCAACTTGCTGCTGCACGGGATGGCTTTGATTATTGTGGCGATACCGAGCAAGAAGATCCTGACCAGCCTCGTCAGCCACGAGGGCCTCGCCGTGTGGTACATAATCAGGATGACTCTTTTGCCAAGATTAAATTCACCATACCTACGTTTAATGGAAAATATGATCCTGATGCTTATCTTGATTGGGAAATTGCGGTTGATCAAAAATTTGCATGCCATGCTGTCCCTGAACAACACCAAGTTAGGGCTGCCACTAGCGAGTTTATGGATTTTGCTTCGATTTGGTGGCGTGAACATTGCAGCCAACAACCCACTCACATTCCACCCACTTGGGCTGCTTTGAAAGTTCTCATGTGACATAGATTTGTTCCTTCCTACTATGCACACGATATGCTTAATAAACTACAGTGGTTACAGCAAGGTAGCAAATCCGTTGAGGAATATTTTCAGGAGTTGCAAATTAGGATGCTTCGTTGTGGTTTAGTTGAAAATAATGATGCAGCTATGGCACGATTTTTGGGTGGGCTGAACCGCGAAATTCAGATTGTGCTTGACTATAAGGAGTACAATACCATTGCTCGTTTGTTCCATCTTGCTTGTATTGCTGAACGTGAAGTGCAGGGACGCCAAACGAGGACACATACTAACTCCTTTGCAGGTCGCACCACCTCCTTCAAACCAGCCACTAAACCTGAGGCTGCCTCATCATCAGCTGCACCCTCACCACCCAACATCACCTCGTGTGATTCGGCAGCAACAAAGACTCCATCCGCACCTACACCAACACGGTCCTCTTCTTCTTCCAATGGGCGCACCAAGGACATCCAATGCCATCGCTGCAAAGGCTTTGGCCATGTTATCCGTGACTGCCCCAAAAAACGTGTGCTGATTGTACGTGAGGATGGTGAGTATTCTTCTATTAGTGATTTGGATGAACGTGCTATGCTTGCCTGTCAAGGGCGTCGAACCCCTGACTGGCCGGACCTCGGCTACGTAGCTCGTAGCCGCCGTCCGTCTTCTCCGGCGAGGTTATACCCCTCGGCCGCAGGCTTAGTTGAGAGGGAGAGAGATTAGGGAATGCTGATCTTTCTTAATTCTCTAGTGTTCTCATTACACGATTATATGGCCAACGGCCCAAGCAAATGGAGCAGGCTCTCCTTGATTCTAGGCATTACCAAAATAGCTAACTGCTAAGCATTACCAAAATAGCTAACTGCTAAGTTTCCTCCTAGCCACTCAAAGCCAGCTCCTCCTGCACGCGGCCAGCCTCCTCCTGCGCGCGGGCAACGCGCTCAGCCACGTGGCGTACGTCGCGGGCGCGCCTGCGTCTTGCATACGGGCACCCGTACATGACATCTCCCCCTCCGTCGAAGTCCAGCTCGTCCTCGAGCTGAAAGTCTGGAAACCTGGTGCGGAAGTCATCGACCTCTTCCCAAGTGGTGGACTCGGGCGGTTCGTCGGGCCAGTGAACAAGCACCTGACGGACACCACGCGCCAGGCGAGCACGCATCACCCTAGCGGGCGCTGGAACCACCGCACCGTGGAGCAGGGGTGGCAGGACCGGTGGCGTTGCCGGTGGCGTGCCGATGAACTTCTTGAGCACGCCGATATGGAATACATCGTGTAGACGAGCGCCGTGCGGAAGCTCTAGGCGCACGGCCACCTCGTTGATGAGTTCGGTGACGTGGTAGGGGCGGGCGATGGGGCGACCGAAGAAGGCCACCGGGTGGCCCTCCTGGACGAGTACGGCGCCGAAGCCGTGCGACGATGCGTCACACTCGACGACGAAGGTCTTCGAGAAGTCCGGCATGGCGAGGACTGGGGCTGTGGTGACCGCGGCCTTGAGGGCCGTGAACGCCGTTGCCGCCATGTCATCCCACGAGAAACCGTCCTTCTTGAGGAGGGCCGTCAGCGGGGCGGCGACCGTGCCGTAGTTATGCACGAACTTGCGGTAGTAGCCCGCTAGGCCGAGGAAGCCACGGACCGCTCGAGCCGAACGGGGCGCCGGCCAGTCGTGGATGACCTGCACCTTGGCCGGATCCATGGCCATGCCCGCCGCCGAGATCACATGGCCAAGGTAGGCGACGGACGGAGCGCCGAAGGCACACTTGGTGCGTTTGACGAAGAGGTGGTGGCGTCGCAGCTCGTTGAGGACGGCACGGAGGTGACGAAGGTGATCCGCCCATGTCTTGCTGTATATCAAAATATCATCAAAGAAGACAAGAATGAAACGGCGGAGGAAGGGGCGGAGTACGTCATTCATGAGCGCCTGGAATGTCGCAAGGGCGTTGCAAAGCCCAAACGCCATCACCAAAAACTCGTACAAGCCGTCGTGGGTGCGGAACGCCGTCTTGTGCACGTCCTCCGGCCGCATGCGTACTTGGTGATACCCGGACCTCAGGTCCAGCTTTGAGAAGAAACGCGCGCCGTGGAGTTCATCAAGAAGTTCGTTGACCACGGGTATGGGGAAGGCGTCCTTGACCGTGAGCGCTTTCAGGGCACGGTAGTCGACGCAGAAGCGCCACGAGCCGTCAGGCTTCTTGACGAGGAGGACCGGCGACAAGAACGGCGAGCCGCTGCGGCGGATGATCCCTTGCTCGATCATGGCGGCGCACTGGCGTTCCAGCTCGTCCTTGTGTGCCGCCGGGTATCAGTAGGGTCTGACTGCCACCGACTGTGCGCCGATCTTGAGGGTGATGCGGTGGTCGTGAGCGCGCTTGGGGAGCAGGCCGGTGGGTTCCCCAAAGAGCGCCCCGAAGGAGTCCAGGAGTGCCTCCAGTAGTGGATCGCCCGTGGTCGTGGCGCCCAGTGCAGGGGCGCTGGACGTAGGCACGCCCGACCAGTAGACGGCACGCCTGCGGTGTTGGAACGTCATGCGCCGGCTGCTAAGGTCCCACACAATGGTCCCTAGCGCGCCGAGCCATCTGGTGCCGAGGACGACATCGTACCCGGCCAACGGCATGACGAAGAGGTCGGCCGGGAACGCGGCGCCGTCGATGATGAGGGGCGCGTTGCGTATGACGCCGGCGCAGGTGATCCGATCGCCATTGGCGACCATGGCCATGAGGTGAGGCCGCCGTTGCAGCGATAAGCCAGAATGCCGAGCAGCCGCCTCCGATATGAAGTTATGCGTGCTGCCAGAGTCGAGGAGGGCGACGAGGGAAGCAGACCCGAGCGCGACAGCGACCTGCATGGTGTCGGCCACGGGTACTCCGGCCAGGGCCTGCAGAGAGAAGCAGGGCGCTTCGCCATTGTGTTCCTCAGGACGCTCGGTGTCGTCGGCATCAGAAATCTCCACCCCGTCGATGAAGAAGATGCGCCGGCAGAACCTGTTGTGGCCACGCGAATATTTTTCGTTACAATTGAAGCACAAACCGAGTCGACGCCTTTCTGCCTGTTCCTCCGGCGTCAGGCGCTTGCCCTCTCCTCTGGGCTGGGCTGCACCCGCCGGCGGCGCGGGGAGCGCCAAAGGCGGTTGGGCCGCCGGCAGTGGCAGGCGCGGCGCTGGGGCCGGCAGCAGACCGCGCGTTGCTGGCCAGCCTGGAGCCGGGACGGCCTTGTCGAGCTCCATCAGTTCCAGTTGCCGCGCCAAGCTCATAGCCGCCACGAGCGACGCCGGGTTGTGGATGCGCACCGCGTGGCTAAGCGGCGGCAGAAGCCCGCCCGTGAACAGCTGCACGCGCTGGATCTCCTCCAGTGGCCCCGCGCGCGGCAGGAGGGCTTGGAAGCGGTTCTGGTACTCCTCGACGGTGCCCGTGCGCCGGCACTCGGTGAGCTCGAATAACGGCGCCGAGCCCAGGGGCGGCCCAAAGCGCAGGAGGAGGAGTTCCTTGAAACGCCCCCACCAGGGAGTGCCCTCGTCCTCCTGGAGCTGCATGTACCACAGCTGGGCGACGTCCTCCAGGTGGTAGGACGCCATCCAGACCTGCTCCTCCGCCATTGTACGTTGTTGATGAAAATACGATTCACACCTGTTGGTGAAGAGCAGGGGATCGGTCTTGCCATCATAGCGGGGGAAGTCAATCGTTTGGAACTTCGGGGGTCGGTCGTTGTGATGTTGGCCATCGAGGCCGCCGCCCGGGCCCGACGAGGAGGAGGACTTCTCCCTGTCCTGCTTCAACGTCGCGACGTCTGACTTCAGGGTGGCGATCGTGCTGGTGAGGCTCTCGATCATCTTTGCAAGGTTGGCGTTGGATGGCTCGGCCATGGATGAGGTTGTGGAGGTGGCTGATGTTGTAGACGGTGGGGAAGGTGGAGGTGGCCATGGATGCCGTCCGTCTTCACCGATGAGGTTATACCCCTCGGCCGCAGGCTTAGTTGAGAGGGAGAGAGATTAGGGAATGCTGATCTTTCTTAATTCTCAAGTGTTCTCATTACACGATTATATGGCCAACGGCCCAAGCAAATGGAGCATGCTCTCCTTGATTCTAGGCATTACCAAAATAGCTAACTGCTAAGCATTACCAAAATAGCTAACTGCTAAGTTTCCTCCTAGCCACTCGAAGCCAGCTCCTCCTGCATGCGGCCAGCCTCCTCCTGCGCGCGGGCAACGCGCTCGGCCACGCAGCGTACGTCGTGGGCGCGCCTGCGTCTTGCATACGGGCGCCCGTACACGACATTGCCACTGACATTTCAGGACATGAGGAGGAGGAACATGTTGCTGCTGTTGATGCCGACAAGTAGCCTTGTAGTGTAGCGTGTCCTCAGTATGCAGGTTGCACAAACAGCACCAGCGACACAACTTATTTCATACCAAAGGCATTGTGCAAGAACGATCGATTCACATCATCATTGATGGCAGCAGCTGCAACAACTTGGCAAGTACGGATCTGGTCGAAAAGTTGTCCCTTCAAACTCGGTCACACCCACATCCGTACCACATTCAATGGCTTAACCAGGGTGGAAAACTGAGGTAACACGCTTGGTACGTGTTCATTTTTCTTTGGGCTCCTATCATGATTATGCTGATTGTGATGTCATTCCAGTGAAAGCATGTTCGTAGCTACTAGGTAGACCTTGGCAATATGATACTGATAGCATGCACCATGGTCGCACAAATCAATACTCATGTTTAAGGGCAAGCAAATTATTTTTCATCCAATGTCACCTGAACAGATTTTAAAAGATGACCTTGCTAAGGCCACTAGAAAGCATAAACCAAGTGCACAACCGAATTTACAAAAAGAAATCAAACTGAATGCTCCTGTTTTACTCGCTACACTAGCTGATTTGACCTAGTTGGATGTTCCCAATTTGCTTTGCTATGCTCTCATGTGCACTAATGTGCTGGTTTCACTTGATGACTCTGCACTTTTGGATATACCCCCTGCTGCTACTAAGCTTTTGCAGGACTTTGCGGATGTTTTTCCAAAGGAGGTACCCGTTGGTCTTCCTCCCATTTGTGGCATTGAACATCAGATTGATCTCATCCCAGGCGCTCCATTGCCAAACCGTGCTGCCTATCGTACTAATCCAGATGAGACAAAAGAGATTCAGCGACAAGTGCAAGAATTGCTTGACAAAGGTAACATTCGTGAGTGTCTTAGCCCCTGCTCCGTCCCTGCTCTTGGTACCAAAGAAAGATGGCTCTTGGCGCATGTGTGTCGATTGCCGTGCTATTAACAATATTACAATCAGATATAGGCACCCTATACCTCGCTTAAATGATATGCTTGATGAGCTCAGTGGCGCTGTTGTGTTCTCTAAGGTTGATTTGCGTAGTGGGTACCATCAGATACGCATGAAATTGGGGGATGAATGGAAAACCGCTTTTAAAACCAAATTTGGGTTAGTCATGCCTTTTGGTTAACTAATGCTCCCAGCATGTTCACGCGTTTAATGAATGAAGTTTTGCGGGCCTTCATAGGGGTGTTTGTGGTTGTCTATTTCGATGATATCTTGATTTACAGCAAATCTATGGAGGAACATTTGGATCACCTACGTTTTTGATGCTTTGCGTGCTGCCCGCCTATTTGGGAACTTGGATAAGTGCAGTTTCTGCACAAAATTGTGTCTTTTCTTGGATTTGTTGTTACATCGTAGGGCATTGAGGTGGATAGCAGCAAGATTGATGCTATACAAAGCTGGCCAACACCCACCTCGGTGACGGAGATTCGTAGCTTCCTCGGGCTTGCTGGTTTCTATCGTCATTTCGTTCGTGATTTCAGTCAGCACCTTTGCTGCACCACTACATGAACTCACAAAGAAGGGTGCGCCATTCTCCTGGGGACAACCGCAAGTAGAGGCTTTCATGGTTCTAAAAGATAAGTTAACCCACGCACCCTTGCTGCAACTTCCTGATTCCACAAAAATGTGCCCTTTTCAGGTTGTCTATGGTTTCATTCCCCGGGCACCTATCGATTTAGTGTCTATTTCCTCTCCGGATGAACAACACAGCAAAACATAGCTCATACTAATGCTAAAAATCAGGATGCTGGTAGTAAAGGTAGGAAACTTGCTACATTTGAACCTGGTGACATGGTCTAGTTGCATTTGCGAAAGGAACGTTTCGCTACTTTGCGCAGGTCTAAGCTGATGCCACGTGCTGATGGCCCATTCAAGGTGCTGAAGAAAATTAATGATGATGCTTATATACTTGACCTGCCTGTAGAATATGGTGTTTCTTCTACCTTTAATGTTGCAGATTTAAAACCATATGCGGGCGAGAACGAGCAGATACCGTCGAGGACGACTTCGATTCAAGAAGGAGAGGATGATGAGGACATCAACCCCTACACAGGACCTGCTACTACAACGGAACTAGCACCGACGTCACTCCCCATTACCCCAAATCCAGAAACGTTTCAAGGTCCAATAACGCAAGCCCATGCACATGACCTGAATTATGTGATCCTTTTAAGGAATGGAGAAGATTCTGTCCAGGAATGACAACCATTAAGGATTGCGCCATCTATGGAAGCCAATAAAGGGTGCTACACCACCTATCTTCTGGAAAGATTGTTTCCATGTAATACGTAACTAATTTAGGAAAGGTTAGGTGGGGGATTTCAGCCACCCATTCATGCTGGACGAAATTCCCTCCCCACCTTTCTCCTATTTAGTCCTGCTCACACCCCCTTTGTTTGGCGGGTTTTCTTTGATAAGTTTAGCCATTTGCGCAAACATTCTGTACTACAGTTGTGCTCAACGGCCACCTGTGGACAGCCATTGTGAACCCCAACTTGTGAGTGATTGATATTTAGTTTTGCCTACTCCTTATTCTTGCTCGTTTCTTCGATTGCTTGTAGGAACAGAACCTCGTGTTCAGATTGATCTTGCCATCCAGTAATGTCAATCACGATGGTCGCCACGGTTGCATACGGAGCTGGATTTGGGTGATTCTGGACTTGTTGGAAAGATAATCAAGTCTGCTTTCATATGGAGCTGACCTCATGCTTATATCTTCTCAGAAACGGCGGTAATTGTCAAATCATCATTGAGAGGTTTTTCTGTCCAGGGTGCGGCGCCACCTTAAATTAGCCCAATGGGCTGTGTATTATTTAGAGTCCAATAGGGACGCGTCCTAGGGTTGGAGCACGACCCAACCACTCCTTTGGTCGTCCTCCCCACGTTATATACCCCTTAGCCGCCACCAGGAACACTTGGGTTTTGTTTAGATCAAGTTTAGCCTTCGCTACTTGTCTGTAGGCACGCGTGCTGGATCAGCCGCCCATCTCCTTGTCTTCAGAACCCCACTCTTGATTAAGATTCAGTTTGAAACCTTCAATTTTATCTTGCAATTCAGTGCTTGTTTCCTCGTTCTTGCTAGTTCTTCGGTTGCTTGCAGGACGGGAGCCCTAGGGGCTGGTTGTCGCGCTCCACAAGATCGTGACGGCCATTGGAAGTGGTGTATCAGTCGCTAAGGCGCGGTCTTGGAAGGCTGTAGTTGGGCCGAGAATGTCATCTCCATCCACCAATCAAGTTATCCCACACCTCTCATCGAAAGATCGTACAAAAAATACCTAGCGGGTTCATATCAAAAATGGTAAAAAGAAGATGGAAAAAGGAATAAAAAAGGACGCTGCTGGGGGTGGTGCTGGATGTAGAGATGGTGACCAAAAATGTGAGGAGAGCTCGAAACTGTAAAGGATTAGACACAAAGAACCAGCAACTTAACCAACAATGTAAACAAAAATTCAATAAGCAAGAACTAAGCAGAACAAGCCTTGCTCATACTTGTTTTGGGGGATTTCAGTTCTATCCCATTTTGGGGGGTTTCTAGATGTAGTTAATGTAAAGTATGGGTAGAATCTCTCACCGAAAAACCTTGCTATGATACCACATGATGGAACCCACTAGGGTTTGCTCCTGACATTTGATGAGAGTTGGGGATAACTTTGATTTGAGGTAGATCCGATGGTGGCTGTCCGACTACAACACCACAAGGGCTGCTTAGCAACAAGTACATCGTCTCCAATTGGAATGTTCTTACCGTGCCAAGAACACCTCTAAACCTGCTAGCAACCGAGAACTAGCAAGAACAAGATGGAAAAGCAATTAACTCATGGACGGGAGATTCAAAAGCGAATCTGAATCACAAGTTGGGATCTTGAATCAAGCAAACGGGTGGTCTAATCGACACTCTCACTCACAAGAAAGTAGCAGTAGCTAAACTTACAACAGAACAAAACCCAATCTTCATCCTGGTGGCTGCTACAAGTATTTATACTTGGGAGAGAGCCAGGAGGCGTGGAGACCCTAGTGGGCTGAACGAGATACAAGGTCCTCAGCCCAAGACATCTACAGTTCTAGTCAGCTCCGATGGAATCTAGTGGTGTTTCTAGATTTATCTGAAAGTAGACATCAAGGCCTTTCCAACAAGTGCTCATGGGCCTTAAACAACCTTCGGAGTGAAGAGTTATGGTTGATTGAAGTTGTTGCTGCCTGTATGTCCAAACTTGTAGTCCGATCCCTTGATCTGGTCATCCTTTTGATCATGGCAGCTTCCAATTGATGTGATACTTGTCATGGCTGCTTCTAGACCAATCTGGTTCATCTCCCAAGTTCCTAAGTAGAAAAATATTATCATAAGAATTTAGTAGTACCCCACTCGTTAAGGAACTTGTTTGAACAGTAAGGAAGGATTTTACCTGGTAGTTAAGTTGGCGTGCTCTTGCTCGAGTTATTGGGCCCTGCTGTGCAGCAGGTGTGGTTGTATCCATGGAAGGAATGTCCTCATTAGAGAGGAGGTCTTGGACTTTGTTATAGTTTTTACTTGTTATTTGCAACACTCTCTTTAGGAAAAGATGGACAACACTTTAGTTAGATTGACTTTATCCTTACAAGAATATAAAACAAATGTATATGTTCGGATTGTAAAATAATACTATGAGAGTGGTGTTGTTTCTCAACATAAGTTTACAGTGTCAGTCGATTTCAGGCGAAGATTACAAGGAGAAAATGGTGGAAATTTAAAAGAAAAGTGTCAATTGTCTTTAAGAAAAAAGTTATCATAGAGTGCTCATGGAATGAAGAAGACGACACAAACAACATGTGGTAAAAGATAACAGCATGCATTCAGAAGGTTGTTTTAGAGGTGTTTGGAGTGACCAAAGGGACCTTTACCAACAATTAAGTAAAATGGAAGGAGAGAAGGACATCTGTAGGATGGGTATGGTTTATGAGAGGAAGACAAAAGACCTCAACTAAGTTAAGTGCATTAAGAGCTGCTTTCAGCAAATAAGAATGATATCAAATGTAGAAGGTAAGAGCATTTTGACAATTCCTTTTGACGTCACAAACGAGAGCTTTGTGCGAAGGATCTCGGAGCCTGAGGTCATAGAGGCGTTGAAAAGGATGAGGTGGTAAGGCGATGGCCCTGATGGTATCCCAATCGATGCAAGGAAATGCCTTAAAGATTTACCTATAGTACAACTAACCAAGTTGTTCAACCCTATTTTTTGGTCTAACAAAATGCAAAAAGAACAGAGAAGTATATTGGTACCGATCCACAAGAGTAAGGAAGATATTAAATATTATACTAATTACTAGGAAATTAAATTGATGAACCAAACTATAAAGCTATTGGAGAGTTTTATCAAGCATCTTTTTGAGAGGAATAATGTGGATCTTCATAAACCAATTTGGTTTCTTGCTTAGAAGGTCAACCATAGAAGCAATTTTCTTAATAAGACGAGTTGTGGAATGGTATAGGGAGCTGAGAAAAGACCTACATATAGTTTTCATTAACTTAGAGAAGACTTTGAAAAAATACCAAGGAATATTATGTGGTGGGCTTTGGATAAGCATAAACTTCCAACAAATTTCGTTGCCCACTTTCAGGATATGTAAAACAATATTGTAGTTAGGTTTTGAACAACTGATGGGGGATAGATGACTTCCTGATCAAAACAGTACTGCATCAAGGGTCGACTTTGGGCCCATATCTTTTTGACTTCGTCATGGATATGGTCACAAGAGACATACAAGGGGATATAATACGTGGGTGTGCCCAACCTTCACAGCGTAGAATCGAAGATATTCGTGAAACATAACGAGTCTTATGCAGGCAACCGTTGCATGTGCAAACCAGCGGCATAGAGTTCGCCCAACCTCATGTTGTCCACTCAACCAAGTCAAGCGGATTACAATCCTCGTTGCAATCACAATAAGAACGAATGCACAATCTCAGAGATAATTCAGACTATTACTAGAATTGGTAAGAACCCGCTAGGGTTTAGACCCGATCTTTCGATGAGAGGCAGAGCATAACTCGATTGGGGGATGGAGGTGACATTCACGGCCCGACTACAACCATCCAAGGACGATGCGCCTTAGCAACAGGTGCACCGATTCCGACGTTGGCTGTTCTTGTCGTGCCAAGAACACCCTTGAAACTGCTAGCAATCAAGAACAAGCAAGAACAAAATGCACAAGCAAATAAACTCACGGATATGAACCAAATGAAACCTGAATCACGAGTTGGGGTCTTGAATTAAGAAAATCGGGTGGTCTAGTCGACACATGCGTTCACTAAGAAGTAGCAGTAGCTAAACTTGCATCTAAATAAAATCCGAGTTCATCTTGGTGGCTGCTACATGTATTTATACATGGGCAACAGCTATGAGGCGTGGGAGGGTGTAAACCCTAAGCTAGAATGGCCCCTAGTGGGCTGCACGAGATACAAGGGTTTCTTCAGCGCAAGACTGGAAGGCCAAACGTCTCGTTGTCATTTCTGCTCAGCTCCGGGGGAATTTCATCATGAGGTTGCATCCATCTGAAAGTAGACTTCAAGATCTTTCTAATGAGTACTTGTGTGCTTCCTTGTTGTGTGATCTTGATGCCCAAACTAATTGGTTGATCCATTAACCTCCTCTCCATCATTCCTAATAATAATAAAATCATCATAATGATTTAGTAGCATCCAATTCTGAGATGAGGGTTTATGGACAGCGAGGAACGAGCTTACCAAATAATTTAGCTCTCGTGCACGCAGCTCTTTTCATTGGTCCTTGCTGTGTAGTAGGCGTGGTTGTATCGTTGGAAGGGATGTCCTCATCACATCCTCAACTCAAGCTCATCTTCTTCTCCCAGATATGACTGGTCTTGGCATCCCTTATAGTACCTGAGCAATCTTCTAGCATTGTCAGCCAAAAATACCTAGCTCTTCTTAACAACCACTTCATCTTTTGAGCCGTTTGATGAGCCCCAGAAACACCTTCATCTACCTCGCACATAATCATTGTAGCTTCCTCTACCTAGGCATTTTAATAGAACTCTATCAATGGTCCGATAATACAATTATTCATCAAGCAATACATAGTTGGTAGATTTATACTGAAGTTTCCTATAAGCTGATTATGATGGATTTTGCAAATATTGGATAATCTCTCGTCTCCAATCATTGGCTTCAATATGATTATCGATATCGACTATTTTCACTTCCATTTTTCTATCTAGCCGATACCCCGAAGTAATCTAAGCAAGATCATTGCCTTCTAAGTTTTACTCCCTACGAATATGATTCAATGACACCATCTAGAAATCATTCAATAAATATTGACGTTCTTAATAATATAATCTCAAGACATCATCTCTGCACTCATATTCCTCGGATAGCTGCTTCATCACCAATAAAAAATCCTTAATGATCTCTTTTATATCGACTCCGATTTTATTCAATAGTTGAAGAAGCACCGCTTCATAGTCTGCTTTGTAGTTGGTCTGATAAGGCTTGATTGTAAAAGTAAACTCAAAGCTTGCCACCTAAGTCAATATAATCACTAAGCCGATACAAGATCCATCATTGCAAACCGATCCGTCAAAGTATAAATTCCACAAAATTGGCTTCACATAATCTTCATGGATTCCTCTGTGTTTTACGATAAAATTGGTCCCAGCTTGCCCTCTGACTGTTTTAGCCAATTTATATCTCACATCGAACTCCATCAAAGTAAATATCCATTTATCGATTCACCCTTTTAAGACTGGAGCCGATAACTTATACTTCACCACATTAGCTTTACAAACCACTGTGCACTCAGCTTATAGGAGATAATGTATTAACTTTGTGCATGAGAAATATAAGCACACGTATAATTTTTTCACCTCAGGATATCTTATTTCAGCTTCTAGAAGTCGTCTGCTTAGATAGAATACCACTCGTTCCTTTCCTTCAAACACGTGTATCAGCACCGATCCAATGGACTTCTCATCGGCAGGTATATATAACTTTGAATGGTATCCCCTCCTGAGGCAGAATCAATACTGGCAGAAATAATCTTTAACTTGATCAAAAGCCCTTTCTTTCTCAGCACCCCACACAAACACTTGATCGGCTGGTAACTTTAGCAAGGGAGTAAAGGATGTAATCCTTCCCGATAGATTTAAAATAAATCTCCTCACAAATTTAAGCTTGCCGATCAAAGACTGCAGTCGTATCTCATTGACTGGTGGTTTGATGTTCTGGATTGCTTTAATGCTTAATTGGCTGACTTTTGATTTCCCTATGGTGCACCATAAAGCTTAGGAATTGCCCAGTTAAATAAGCCAAAAACATATTTATGAGGACTCATCTTAAGTCCATATTTCTTTGCTCTCTCTAGTACTTTTCGCATGTTGTCTATATGGGCTTAAACAATCTTGGATTTAACCACCACGTTGTCAATATATATCTCCACCAGTAGGGCGATGAGATCATGAAATATATAGTGCATTGCTCTCAGATACATCACACTAGCACTTTTCATTCCAAATATCTTGACTACCCACTCGTATAAGCTGATAGCTCTAGGACATCGAAATGTGGTCATGGGAATATCTTCCTATATAATGAAAATCTGATTATAACTTGCATTACCTTCCATGACTCTAGTGATCTTGTGACCCAAATGCCGCATCAATTAATAGATCTGCCATCGGCATCGGATACTCATCTTTAGCGGTAGCCTTATTCAAATCCCGAAAGTCGATGAATAACCTCAACTTTCCATTCTTCTTCTCGACCAGGACGATGTTGGATATCCACTTAGCATGTTGGGCACGGTCTAATAAAATTTGTATCATATAATCTCACGATTTCTGCCTTGATTGCACCATGTAACTCTGCTTTGAATCTTCTCGGAGGCTGCTTGAATAGGTGATACCTGGTTTGATAGGAAGCCAATGTTGAACAATCGATCAGCTTAGACCTAGCATTTCATGGTAATCCTAGGCAAAAATATTCCTAATATTCCTTCAACAATTTTATTAACTCTTATCGAAATTTGGTACATGTTTTTTTACTTATATACGTTAGCCTTGGTCTATCTTCTAGACCTATATCGACTTCTTCCAAGACATCGACCGATGTAAATCCTTGCCCGAACTTCCCTTCAAAATCTTCAATGTTGCCCATCAAAGCAACAATTCCAAGCCGATTTGCTGGATCAACTTTATTCCTTGGCTAGTGACATCGAGGAAATCACCTTCCCATACCTCTTAGACATGCAAATTGACTCCATCGGCTTCCCAGATTGGCAGATCAGTCACCGCTACGTTGGTCATTTGATCAGATGGAATCACTTCAATCTGATCTTCCTACCACTGTATGAGACTTTGATACATCATGGATGAAACCCAACAGTTGGCGTGAATCCAGTCCTTGCCAAGGAGTAGACTACATGATCCTTTGCCATTGATAACAAAGAATGTGGTGGACAATGTATTGATTTCCACTATTAACTCCAAGTTTAGCATGCTCTTCGTTTTCGATGGATTCTCGCCAATGTCTTTCGACACCATATTTGTCTTGATGAGATCTTCAGTAGTTTTCCCTAGCATGTCGTACATTGCAGAAGGAATAAGATTGACAGCTGCACCCCCATCAACAAGCACCTTTGTCATCGGCTTCCCTTCCACATACTCTTTGATATATAATGGCTTCTTATGCCGATGCTTCAAGCTTCGGTTTTCAATGTCAATTGAGCAAAAAATTTCCAGTCCTTCTCATCGGATGAAAATGTTTTATACTCTAGAGGCAAGAATAACATCATGTTTGTTGGAGCTGATGTGTCAACACCATCATCTTTATGCTTGACGTGCCATACTCGTTTAATCCTTTGACCTCGATTGGATTCCTGATGGTCTCGCCGTTGTTTCTTCTGCTGCTGCTTGTGCCACAACCATTATGCCCTTCTCTTCTGATTTCATGCAACTCCTAATTGCCATCCAATTTTTCATTAAGGTCTTCATTGCTATCCTTGTCGCCAACCCTTGGTCGCTTTGCAAGCGACCGATTGTGTGAAGAGCTCTCCTGCTCGGCATGTTGCAACCTTAGCTTGTTGCAAATAAGACAGTCTTTGATTGATGGTAACCTCATATCCTAATCCCAGCGATATTGAAATAACGGAAAACTCCAATGCGGATTATACTTCTCTTTGTACGACTTGGCTCGTCGTTCTACATCTTGACGGTTGGAATACTTCTCAACCAGGTCCAATGAAGTGACTTTTGATTTCTCTTGACATCTCCCTTCATCGGCCCAACCCCTTGAGGATCCCATGAACACCATGTTTAGAGGAAAATGCATCAATCTTCATCAATTTTTTATCCTCGAGCTTGATCCTCCCTTGTTTGACAATCAATTACAACTGTTGCCAAAAAACTTTGCACTCGTTGGTATTATGTCAAATTGAGCTGTACTAGTTGCAATATTTCTTCTTTTTTTGTTATTCGACTGATGGAATTACATGGTTTGGCGGAAGTTGAATCAAAGATCTTATCGGGCTTTGTTGATGTTAAAATCATACCGCTCTTCTTTGCCGATACTCTTCACTCATGGACGTGATATTGATTTCCTGTTCCTGTTCCTGGTACACTCCTCCAAGCCAACTTCAACATCGGATTCCTCATTATCTGAGTCTGATGCGTAAACATGCAATTCAGCAACCTTCCAATGAAATTTTTTTTTCCTGGCTGCATGGAATCGGCTTTCGTAAGTCAATACCTTCTATAGCAGGTGTGCAAGGCTCTAAAACTCTTGATTGGAGCTAGAAAACCTTAGAAGGCTAACTCAGCCATCTGTCTATTGCTCAAGATCATATTGTAACATCAGCTTCTGATGTACCAAAACCATTGGAAGTATTCCAGGACTGACTCATCACCTCTCTATCTAACCGATGTTAAATTCGTCAATCTCATCTCGTGAATTCCAGTAAACAAATACTTGTGGAATTGCTTCTCTAGATTGGCCCATCCCTAAATTGAATTCGGTGGTAATGAGGAAAACCATATGAAGGTCGATCCAAAAAAGGAAAGTAGAAAGAACCGAACTCTCAAGGCTTTCTCAGCCGATGCTTCCCCACACTAGGCTAAGAATTGGCTCATGTGCTCCACCATAGATATATTGTCCTGCTTTGAGAACTTGGAGAAATCTAGTATCCTGTATCGGTGTGGCAGCGAAACTCTGTCAAAACAGTCCGGATATGGGTGCCGATAAATAAAGGAATGCTTCTTGGGCTTGATACTAAATTGCTCCCTAACCACCTCTACAACCCTTGCTGACCAATTCTCCTCCCTTCGGATCATCACTCCCTGATACTACGGAGGCAGAGTTGATACCCGATTTTGCCCAGGATATTCTCCATGATAATTGCTAGAATCGGGATTAACACCTAGATAGTACTGTTGATATCCTCCAAAGTAAGCAGTTCGATGATATCCTAGAAGAACATTATCCTATTGACCCTAATCCGAACTTGTGTTGGTGGAAACAAATTTGCCGATACATCACTTCTAGTACCATAAGTCACCTAAGGTAGCTCTATTTTCATCGGCAAATACACAAGACCTTGATCAGCCTCTCTAGCAAAAGATCCATCAATCGTCTTCTCGATTAGATTATGTAGTGTGTTCACCAACACACCCGATTGGTTTATGAGTGTGTGGTGAATTGCCTTGTTTATCATCTTTTGCAATGGATTGGGAGTACACGCAGGTGGTTAATTGCTCGATTCTCCTATCAAAACACGCTTTCATAGTTGTGATTTTTGAATCAGCCCTTCTTTAGTTATACCAAAGGACTCCAAATAGAGCTTCTAAAAGTTAGCCATGTTTTTCTCTATTTGTGCCTTTGCTCCTCACTGAAATCTGATATGAACCCGCTAGGTTTTTTTGTACAATCTTTCGATGAGAGGCGTGGGATAACTCGATTGGTGGATGGAGATGACATTCTCGGCCTGACTACAGCCTTCCAAGACCGCACCTTAGCAACCGATACACCACTTCTAATGGCCATCATGATCTTGTGGAGCGCGACAACCAGCCCCTAGGGCTCACGTCCTGCAAACAACCGAAGAACTAGCAAGAACGAGGAAACAAGCACTGAATTGCAAGATGAAATTGAAGGGTTCAAACTGAATCTTAATCAAAAGTGGGGTTGATCCAGGACGCGCGCCTACAGGCAAGTAGCGAAGGCTAAACTTGATCTAAACAAAACCCAAGTGTTCCTGGTGGCGGCTAAGGGGTATATACGTGGGGAGGATGACCAAAGGAGTGTTTGGGTCGTGCTCCAACCCTAGGACGTGTCCCTATTGGATTCTAAACAATACACAGCCCATTGGGCTAAATTAAGGTGGTGCAGCACCCTGGACAGAAAAAACCTCTCAGTTTTGATTTGACGATTACCGCCGCTTCTGAGAAGATATGAGCACGAGGCCAGATCCATATGAAAGTAGACTTGATTTACTTTCCAACAAGTCTAGAATCACCCAAATCCAACTCCGTATGCAACCGTGGCGACCATCGCAAGTGGGAGGTGTGCTGCAGTCCGAATCCAGCCTACGCGAGTCTTCTCCTTGATTCCTAATCAAAATAAGAGTGCACATGTCTCCAAGATCTAAACAGGATGGATAAGAGCTCAAGAGGGCACTCGCTTGATGATTAAGTTTTCGAACACGGGCACGAGTTGTAGGACCAAAAATAGGTACTGGTGTCGGCGAGGACGTATCGTTGGTGTTGATGTCCTCATCATCCTCCCCTTATTGCATTTGACTCGTCCTCGACTCAAGCTCATCTTCCTCACCCAAATAAGGCTTGAAATCTGCAATGTTAAATGTGGGACTAACCCCAAAATCTGCAGGAAGATCAAGCTTATATGCATTCTCATTAATTCGTTGCAGCACTTTAAAAGGACCATCAGCTCTGGGCATCAATTTGGATTTTCTCAGTTCCGGAAACCTATCCTTTCGCAAATGCAACCAAACCAAACCCCCAGGTTCCAGAATCAATTGCTTTCTACTTTTATCTCCAGCACATTTGTACTTAGCATTCATGCACTCTATGTTTTCTTTAGTGGCTTCATGCAATTTTAACATCAATTCAGCACGTTGCTTAGCATCAAAATTCAATTTTTCAGAACATGGCAATGGCATTAAATCAATAGGAGCACGTGGCAAGAAGCCATAAACAATCTCGAATGGACACATCTTTGTAGTAGAATGTAGCGAACGATTATAAGCAAACTCAATATGAGGCAAACAATCTTCCCACATCTTAATATTCTTCTTTAAAACAGCTCTTAACATAGTAGATAAAGTTCTATTCACAACTTTAGTTTGACCATCAGTTTGGGGATGACAAGTGGTGGAAAATAAAAGCTTAGTCCCCAATTTTGCCCATAAAGTTCTCCAAAAATGGCTAATAAATTTAGTGTCACGATCAGAAACAATTGTATTTGGCACACCGTGCAAGCAAACTACTTCTCAAAAAAAACAAATCAGCAATATGTTTTATGACATGGTATGAAATGTGCCATTTTGGAGAATCTATCCACAACCACAAAAACACTATCACACCCTTTCCTAGTCCGTGGCAATCCCAACACAAGATCCACAGAAATATCTTCCCAAGGAGCACTTGGAACAGGCATATACAAACTGTGTGGATTTAAGAGTGACTTTGCCTTTTGACATGTTTTGCAGCGAGCAACAAATCTCTCCACGTCTCGTCGCATCTTTGGCCAAAAGAAATGACCAGCCAGAATATCCTCAGTCTTCTTCACTCCAAAATGTCCCATCAAGCCATCTCCATGTGCTTTCTGCAGCAATAACAAATGAACGGAGCTAGCTGGAATGTATAGCTTATTAGCTTTAAACACAAACTCATCACTGACGATGAATTTGTTCCACGATTTCCCATCTTTACAATGTAGCAACACATCTTTAAAATCAGCATCATGAACATATTGGTCTTTAATTGTGTCTAATCCAAATATCTTGTAATCAAGTTGATTCAGCAAAGTATATCTCCTAGACAATGCATCTGCAATGATATTATCCTTCCCTTTCTTGTGTTTAATAACATAAGAAAAAGATTCAATAAATTCAACCTATTTTGCATGCCTACGATTCATTTTTCCTTGACTATGAATATGTTTCAAAGATTCATGATCAGAATGTATAACAAACTCTTTGGGCCACAAATAATGCTGCCATGTTTCTAATGTTTGAACAAGAGCATATAATTTCTTATCATATGTAGAATAATTCAGAAGAGGCCCGCTCAATTTCTCACTAAAATATGCAACAGGTTTACCTTCTTGTAACAAAAACACTACCCAATCCAATTCCACTAGCATTCAAGTTTAAAAGTCTTATTAAAATCAGGAAGTTGGAGTAGAGGTGCATGTGTTAACTTATCTTTTAGAATGTGGAAAGAATGCTCTTGTGCTTTGCCCCAAGAAAAGGGGACTCCCTTCTTTGTGAGCTCATTCAACGGTGCAGCCATGGTGCTGAAATCCTTCAAAAAGTGGCGATAGAAACCAGCAAGTCCTAGGAAACTCTGCACTTGTGTGACCGTTGTAGGTACGGGCCATCCCTGTATAGCTTCCACCTTGGATTTATCGACTTCAATTTCCTGTGGAGTAACAACATAGCCAAGAAACGATACTTGATCGGTGCAAAAAGTGCACTTCTCAAGGTTACCAAATAAACGTGCATCACGTAAAGCATTAAAAACAATACGTAAGCAATCAAGATGTGCATCTGTGGATTTGCTGTAAATCAGTATATCATCAAAATAGACGACAACAAATTTCCCAATGAAAGCACGCAAAACCTCATTCATTAATCTTATGAAAGTACTAGATGCATTAGTTAACCCAAAAGGCATGACTAACCACTCATACAAACCGAACTTAGTTTTGAAAGCAGCTTTCCATTCATCTCACCATTTCATACGAATCTGGTGGTACCCACTACACAAATCAACTTTTGAAAACACAACAGCACCAAATTCATTAAGCATATCATCTAATCGTGGAATAGGGTGCTGATATCAAATGGTGGTATTATTAATAGCCTTACAATCAACACACATACGCCATGTTCCATCTTTCTTGATAAGGCTGAAGTGCCCGATCTTTCAGTGAGACGGATAAATTCGATTTGTGGAGGAGGTGACTCCTGTGATCCGACTACGAACGGATTTGCTACCTTGTTGTAACCACTGTAGTTTATTAAGCATATCGCATGCATAGTAGGAAGGAACAAATCTATGTCGCATGAGAACTTTCAAAGCAGCCCAAGTGGGTGGAATGTGAGTGGGATGTTGGCTGCAATGTTCACGCCACCAAATCGAAGCAAAATCCATAAACTCGCTAGTGGCAGCCTTAACTTGGTGTTGTTCAGGGACAGCATGGCATGCGAATTTTTTATCAACCGCAATTTCCCAATCAAGATAAGCATCAGGATCATATTTTCCATTAAACGTAGGTATGGTAAATTTAATCTTGGCAAAAGAGTCATCCTGATTACGTACCACACGGTGAGGCCCTTGCGGCCAACGAGGCTGGTCAGGATCTTCTTGCTCGGTATCGCCACAATAATCAAAGCCATCCCGTGCAGCAGCAAGTTGCTAGACTAATTTGTCGAGACGAGTCGTGATGGTGGCAAGGCTGGTGTTGGTGGTGGCTTGTGCTTGCTGTAGTTCCCCGAGCATTGTACCTGTGGTAAGCTGAGTGGTTTCAAGTTGGCCAAGGCACTCATTAGTGACCCGAACATCTTCTGAGAGGTCATCTACGTGCTTGTTCATTAGGCGATCAAAGTGCTGGATGATGCATTTTAATCGAGGGGAGTGTGGCATGGCATTTGGGTCCTCTGGCTCATCCGCGGATCCTACCATGATTAGTGCCAAAAAAAGGAATATGTCCTACGCCTACTGGAATGTGGGGCCGATCAGGTCACTCAAACTAAAAGCCATTACCAAGCCCTTACCCGTTCTTACCATGCAAACAGGGGTGAGCTGCAACCAGCGGTGCAACCGGCGAAGCTTGAATAGAGCGATTGCCAGAGGACACAACCTGCACGCTGTAGAAAATTTGTGGAGCTATGGGAAGGCTTCAATTTGTAGCAAGGATTAGCACAAGCATTCAGCAAATGCAAGGTTGAATAATCATTCAAAGCTGGTGTTGTGCTGGTCCTAGGCTAGACCATACTAGAGACATGAGCCCAAGCACAAAGATAGTCACAGAATTGCAAGAACAAAGAGTAAAAGACAGCGAGCACACACCCTTGGCTTCTCCTTTTGTTTTTTTTGTGGTGCGGCTCTTTTTGCACCTTTTGGCCTTTTTCAGTTGGATGACACTGCCAACACGTTGCACAACTCAAAGGGAAACAAAAGGAAATCAGGAACTCTTTCCTTTCATGTAGCCACAGACTGCCTGATCTCTCACAATCTCCTGTGATACACCCAAAATGAATCACTAAGCCAGTGGTATCTGTTGGAAAGGGCACAAAATATGCTTTCCAAATTGTACCTAAACTTCCCAAACGGACTACGGATGCAACAGCTAAGGCCTGTTTCCTTGCCGAGATAAATCAAGACCCGAAATAAATTACTTTCCTTTTGTAGGTGGGAGGTTGGCGTGAACAAGGGGGGTCTATGATGTGGGAAAGATTACAGGAGCACTAAGGACAAAGGAAAAGGAGGATCAAGTGCAAAGATGTGAACTCAACAAAGCGATAGACTGAATGATGCAATGGCTCAAAAGATCTTGGACAGTGGTTCTAACCTGAAACTTTTTTGGTTGGCTTTTCTGGTGGACAATAGGACGATGAACAAAACTACAAATAAAGGGGATAGATCTCACCGAATAACCTGAAATCTGATACCACTTGATAAGGCTGAAGTGCCCGATCTTTCAGTGAGACGAATAAATTCGATTTGTGGAGGAGGTGACTCTCGTGAACCGACTACGAACGAACTGGTCATGGCGCCTTAGCAATCGCTGAATCAACTCCAATCGGTTATTGACCTTGCTAGATGACAAGATCAACTTGAACACGAGGTTCTGTTCCTGCAATCAATCGAAGAAACCCGCCAAACAAAGGGGGCATGAGTAGAACTAAATAGGAGAAAGGTGGGGAGGGAATTTCGTCCAGCATGAATGGGTGGCTGAAATCCCCCACCTAACCTTTCCTAAATTAGCTATGTATTACATGGAAACAATCTTTCCAAAAGATAGGTGGCGCAGCACCCTTTATTGGCTTTCATAATGGCGCAATCCTTAATTGTTGTCATTCCTGGACAGAATCTTCTCCTTCATTCCTTAAAAGGATCACATAATTCAGGTCACATGCACAGGCTCGCGTTATTGGACCTTGAAACGTTTCTGGATTTGGGGTAGTGGGGAGTGACGTCGGTGCTGGTTCCGTTGTAGTAGCAGGTCCTGTGTAGGGGTTGATGTCCTCATAATTTCTTAAGCACTAAAATTACTGGAACAGCACAAGGACTAAGAGATTCTCGCACATAACCTTTGTCTAGTAGTTCTTGCACTTGTCGCTGAATTTCCTTTGTTTCTTCCGGATTTGTCCTATATGATGCACGGTTTGGCAAAGATGCACCAGGAATAAGATCAATTTGGTGCTCAATCCCGAGTATTGCTGGCAGCCCTACTGGTATCTCACTTGGAAACACATCAGAATACTCCTGCAAAACGTTAGCAACAGCAGGGGACAAAGAACGTTGCATATCCTCAATTGAAATCAAAGCATCCTTGCATACCAAAGCATAAGCAATAGAGGTGGATGCATTGAACTCATTAATATCAGATTTTGTAGCAAGCATACAATGTCCTTTCAGTTTTATCTCATCTTTTGTTATCAATTACAGATTTATCATTTTTATTGCTCTCGCTCTTTGCTTTAGCAGCCCTAGCAACATCAGTTTGCATAATAGCTTTAGGAGACATAGGATGCAACACAAATTTTCGATCATGGTATAGAAAAGAATACTGATTTGATCTACCATGATGCATAGAATCTCTATCAAATTACCAAGGTCTACCTAGCAGAATGTTACAAGCTTTCATAGGCACAACATCATATTCAACAATATCTTTGTAGGATCCGATGGAAAAATTGATTCTCACAAGTCTAGTTACCTTTGCCTTACCACTGTTGTTCAGCCATTAGATGTAGTAGGGATGCGGGTGTGGTTTGGTGTTGAGGGCAAGCTTCTGCACCATATCGCTGCTTGCCAAGTTGTTGCAGCTACCTCCATCAATGATCATGCGGCACGAACGCTCTTTGATGACACACTTTGTTTGAAATAAAGTGTGTCGCTGATTTTGCTCCGCCTTCTCCATTTGTGCACTAAGCACTCGCTGTACGATCAAGCTCTCATAGTGGTCCGCTTCACCTGCATTAATATGTTCTTCTATTTGTTCTTCATTACCTACATGGTCAGCCGCAAGCAATGCAAATGTATCTTCATCAAAATCACTAGCAGATGAACACTCACCATCATCCTTGACAATCATAACACACTTGTTTGGACAGTCACGCATGATATGCCCATAACCCTTGCACCGATAACATTGTATGTTGCTTGTTCTACCTGTCGATGCCACGGATGAAGTACTCGCAGCAGGCTTTTGCATCGTCTTCGGAACTGAATTTGTGGGGGCAGCTCGAGTCTTGTCACTAGATAATGGAGTAGGAGTACGTGTAGATGGAGTTGTAGCCATGCGTTGCTACCATGAATTAGCTTTCCCTGCAGAAATATTACTCCTTGTGCTAGCACGTCGTCCCTGCACTTCCCTTTTAGCTTTACAAGCAAGATGAAACAAACGGGTTATGTTATTCTATTCTTTGTAAACGAGGATGCCCTGAATTTCCCGATTTAACCCACCCAAAAATCTAGCCATAGCCGGTTCCTCATCCTCCTCTAAGTTACAACGCAACATACCCGTTTGTAATTCCTGATAATATTCTTCTACACTTTTAGAACCTTGTCTCAATTGCTGCAACTTATTTATCATATCACTGGCATAGTAAGATGGAACAAATCTAGCTATCATGGCTCGTTTCAGCACATCCCAAGTTTTAGGTATGTAAAACATAATTTTTCTTGCCATATTCTATCCACCAAACAGAAGCAAAATCTGTAAACTCACTAGTAGCAGCCCTAACATGTGTAGTCTCTGGAAATTCATGACATGCAAACTTTTGATCAACAGCAATCTCCCAAGTAATGTATGCATCAGGGTCATATTTACCATCAAAAGGAGGTATTTTAAATTTAATCTTACTGAAAGCATCATCATTATTGTGTACCTCGCGTCGGCGGTAGCCACCCATACCTCTATGGTTGTGACATAGGCGACGTCGATCACGAGTGTCTCGATCATCATGTTCAGTATCAGCAGTGTAGTCATCTTCATAACTACCGTGCTCTCGATCTTCCTTCTT
Organism: Oryza coarctata; assembly: GCA_030770085.1. NCBI lineage: Eukaryota > Viridiplantae > Streptophyta > Magnoliopsida > Poales > Poaceae > Oryza > Oryza coarctata. Next base: position 6,967,188 of record CM061483.1, on the reverse strand, counting down.
TTCTTCTTTATGCTTCTCTTTATCATCGGTGTGGAAGTCATAAAAATGCCTTAGAAGAGCAGCAAGGCTTTTGTCCACACTAGCAACAGATTCCTCCAAACTTGTAAGCTTGATGTTTGTGGCAATCTGCATAGCCTCCAACTGCCCAAGCTTTTCATTTGTCACCTGCAAGTCGTTATCAAGTCCCTCTGTGTGCAGCTTCACTTTCCTTTCAAAATGTTATATGATGCCCTTAGTGCGAGGTGAATGTTGTATTTGGTTATCATGGTCTATCCCTGTCATGGTTCAAAGACAAAGACAACAAGAAAGCAAGTGAAGAAATGTAAGCTTGTTGTTTGTGGCAATCTGCGTAGCCTCCAACTGCCCAAGCTTTTCATTTGTCACCTGCAAGTCGTTATCAAGTCCCTCTGTGTGCAGCTTCACTTTCCTTTCAAAATGTTGTATGATGCCCTTAGTGCGAGGTGAATGTTGTATTTGGTTATCATCGTCTGTCCCTGTCATGGTTCAAAGACAAAGACAACAAGAAAGCAAGTGAAGAAATGCAAGCTTGTTGTTTGTGGCAATCTGCGTAGCCTCCAACTGCCCAAGCTTTTCATTTGTCATCTGCAAGTCGTTATCAAGTCCCTCTGTGTGTAGCTTCACTTTCCTTTCAAAATGTTGTATGATGCCCTTAGTGCGAGGTGAATGTTGTATTTGGTTATCATCGTCTGTCCCTGTCATGGTTCAAAGACAAAGACAACAAGAAAGCAAGTGAAGAAATAAAAGCCCTACAACTACTAGGATGTAGCTACAGCAAGTCGCTCACTCTCAACTTATTACACAAGTTCTTACCAACTCTTACCTTGCTCGACAGGAGGGGTCATCTACCAACAAGTCTATAGCAATGGATGAAGTGTATCGGTGCGGCAGCACAAGACCTGTGAAGCTGTAGAGTATGTGGAGCTGTAGGTAGGCTGAAACAAGGAACGACTAGCACCATGTTAGTTATAAAAAGCAAGCTAAATAATTGTTCAATCGGTGGTACTGTGCTGGTCCTAGCCTAGACCGTGCTAGAGACGCAAGCCTGGACACAAAGGAAGGCATAACACACCACCCGAAGCGAACGAAAAACACAAAGAACAGCCCCCTTTTTTTCTGTTTCTTTCTCTTTTTTTTTCAGGGGACACTCAAAACTGATTATATAAACCAGAAGACTCCCAAAGAGCAATTCATCACACACTTTTTCAGAAAGGGCAGGGGCATTCCAGTAATTAAAAGATACTCTCTCTCTCTCTAGAGTAAGCCGAGCATCTATATATGAAATACTTGCTGCATGATTACTTTGGTATTTGTAGCACAAGGTGAACTGATTCCTTGTCTGATTGGAACCTCTAATTCTACTCAGACTCGGGCAACAGAGAGGGTTAACCAATTTCTCGTTGGATTGGAACTTCAAAATCTACTTAGATTCAACCAATAGAGAGACAATATGGCAGCCCATGTTGTGATATAAACGTGACAAGAACTTGAAACTCTAAGGGAAAAAAACTAAGACCAGCAACTCGACACAACCGATGCAACCGAATATTCAACAAGCCCGAACTAGGTAGCACTAGCCTTGGCTCAAAGGTTTATAGGACTGCAGGAAACTAATATACTATTTTTTTTGGCTTTTCTGGGCTATAGGAAAAAAATAAAAACAACAAAGGATTGGAAGTCTCTCACCGATAAACCTTGCTCTGATACCAGTTGATATGAACCCGCTAGGTTTTTTTTTGTATGATCATTCAATGAGAGGCGTGGGATAACTCGATTGGTGGATGGAGATGACGTTCTCGGCCCGACTACAGCCTTCCAAGACCTCTCAGCAATGATTTGATGATTACCGCTGCTTCTGAGAAGATATGAGCATGAGGCTAGATCCATGTGAAAGTAGACTTGATTATCTTTCCATCAAGTCCAGAATCACCCAAATCCAACTCCGTATGCAACCGTGGCGACCGTCGCAATTTTGAGGTGTGCTGCAGTCCGAATTTAGCCTAGGCGAGTCCTTTTCCCTTTTGGTCTTCTCCTTGATTCCTAATCAAAACAAGAGTGCACGTGTCTCCAAGATCTAAATAGAATGGACAAGAGCTCAAGAGGGCACTCACTTGATGATTAAGTTTTCGAGCACGGGCACGAGTAATAGGACCAGCAATAGGTACTGGTGTCGGCAAGGATGTATCGTTGGTGTTGCTGTCCTCACCAGTTTAGCTAGTTAGTTAACTTCTTTAGGAATATTTTCCTTTGTTCTTATTAGGAAACAATATCCGATGATCATAAATGCATCGGACTCTGTCTGTAAATCCAGGGTATAAACATAGACCCCTTGGGAACATGTAAAAGATCCCTCGATCAATATACAAACTCGACGCATCATCACCCTAGTTCATCTAGGTTTTACCGGCGGGTTCTGGCTCTCGATGCGGGGCTGCATCGGTTAAGTCCGCTCCGATAAAGGGGTAAGTCTTACCACCATCTCGATATGTTCTGCTCTGGCTGAGGCTACATCGGTTAGGTCCAACCTCTTAGACCGGTCAAACGTAACGCATCACGTCCGTGTGGGACCTATCGGCCTATTAAGCTCCCTCTGTCGTTGTTAGTTTCGTGCTGCATCGGTTAGGTTTGACCTACGGGGCTACTGACGGTAGATCGAGCTTCAGGCTTATAGTCTTCTGCACGGCGTATCATCGGAGCGATAGCCGATGAGTTATCCATGCTCTAAGCATCACGCCCAGCGCATCATCCCCTCGGCTGATACCCATCAGCCTTCAAAGGCGTCCCTTCCAGCCCGTGCCTTCTTATACTAGTCCTTGCCTAGTCCGCATGTGCCTTCATCGGTTTTTCTAGCCGATGAATCACTGTTCGGCTATCCGGAGGGATCCTATACGCCTTGCTATCCTCTAAGTACACCCTGTTTCCTCCATCGGCTCTGCGGTTGATCCCTCGTCGACACCTGTCCACATCGGCCCCTCAGCCGATTGAATAGCTTCCTGATCCATTCGGCGGCCAGCCAATAGCGAGCTTCTATATCGGACCCGCTCGTCTCACTTCCTTGTCAATTGCAGGGTCAAATTGACTGGCACACCCGCACCCATACGGACGCACCGGAGCCGATCGAACCCCATGGTCCCTGGCGCACGTATCTCAAGCCAAGCAAAAAGGTCGATTGGCCTGCACTGAAGCTAAGCTGACCTCCCAGGCGATCCGGCGTGTTCGCGCCGTGTCCACCGTGTCTCGGCGCGAACACACCTCTTGTTTGTGATCCTAATATTTTGTAGCTATTTAAGAACAACCATGTCAAATGTGTAGAAAAAGAGGACATACCTATTGCCCCATGCTTGTTTCAAGAAGGTTCATTTAAAAGTGTGCCTACATTTTCTAAGGAGAGCATAATAGGTAAATCCAAAGCTGAAATTTTCCAAAGAGAGTATGCTCATGATGAAATAGATTTATCCAATATTCATGCTAGTTTAGTGCAGCCATTAGTGGAAACAAGTCTGGAAATACCTTTGTCACCAAACAATTTGTTTTATTTTAAGGTGAGATTCTTAATCACAAAGCATTAGCTCTCTAATTTCTTGTCATCTATCACTCAAAACCCACTAGGGGGCCTAGATGCACTTTCAATCTCCCCCTTTTTGGTGATTGAAGAAAATATTCTTAGGGCTCGCAAGAGATATATCAAATAAGATATTCTGATTGAAAGAAGAAAAAAGCTCCACCTAAATGTGTGCATACATATAAGCAAATTTTAAGCCTTTTGACATATTAAATCGTGAGAGCTCCCCATATTTCCTTGCAATCATGGGGTGCAACTGTAGAAGTGAAAGACATAGCGATTAAGATGCATGTGACAAATGGAATAAACAAGAAAAATAAAACATGCACCATTCAAACAAGCATCTCAACACAATGCAAGAGACATAGAGTGTGATAAAGATAAACTAACAATCATTACACCACACACAAATAATTTTTATATATTATTTGTCCAAATGAGGAAAGTATTGTGCCCCCTTTGTCATCAAAGCACAAAAAGGGAGAAACTACAGGGAGGTTTAGCTGGACACCTCATCTTTGTCATCATCCTTAGTTCCACATCATGATCATTGTCCTCATTAACAAAATCAGTCGACCCAAGTAGTGTACTAGAGTGATGACTAGCACGACTGATATTAGAAGTCTCAGCATAGGGCTATACTAGAGCAACTTGCGTGGCAGCTGGAATATCATCCTCTTTGCCAAAGGGGTTAATGTAGACAGGTGACTCATGATCAAGAAAGACAACAACACCCCTAAGACCAAAGATAAGCCTTTTGGCATTGTTCCATGCAATGAACGATGTCAACAATAGTGGAGTAGATGGAGAAAAGGGCTTTGACATCCTTCATCAATGTTGAGTTAGGCTTGATAGCTAGGGGGTTGATGGCGTGAGGAGTAGGCCCTAGGCCCTGAAGGAGAAACAAGAGAAGCATGAGGATAGTACGGAAGATATCAGACCTCCTTGATGAAATACAGCCCTAACACTGCCTCAATCTACCTCAATCAACTTCAGTATGTGGGCGAGCGTCATGTATCCATAAAGATAGCATACATCTCCTGCCATAAGAATTTCATAATGCTGAATCTTGGCTTTGTCGAACGAAAATTAGCAAGGAGGTCAATGGCAATGGACTAAATTGTTGAAGCGTCTGCTGCATTGGGATTGATTGAGAGGTGGATGAGCTTATTCTAGATATCATAGTGAGGGGAGTAGCCCATGGGTTGTCTTGATGATTCCATTTGTACCATACATAATGGGGGAAGATGCGCCACTGATGGTGGAGACTTGGATAAATCAGATCAAGAGGGCTAGCTCAAGAACTTTGGCAAAGCTCTAGATCTTGAAACCCTAATAAATATTCTTTTGTGCTTATGGGGATCATTTGAGGTTGTCTGTTGCGAAGCTATATTTTTTTGTGTCCTCTATGGTACACAAAAGACCTGGAACCACCATAAAGCATGTTTTACATATTGGGATAATGTGATGCCACAAGTTGTGAACATATAGTTTTAGCAAATTGTATAGGATGTATATAAAATGCTTCAAACCTCACATAAAGAATGTTTTATGCATATGAGAGTGATCTAAGGCCATCTGTGTGAACTTGTATTTTTTTGCGTGCTCAGTGGGTGTCATGCGCCAAATCTCACGGGGCCGATCGAACCAGGTGAAAACGTGAGCAAGCCAGCAGATGTTTGATCAGAGAAGATGGTGTCTTGGTCATGTGAAGGCCTAAGAGTTTTGCTTAGCTTCAGTGAGGGTCCTTAGTCTTTTGAGGATCGAGGGTGTGCCAGTCAATTTGACCATATAATTAAAATGAGATCCATGAGACAATCGGTTGATGGGCCGGCATGACTCACAATATTGGCTAATTGCTGATAGGAAAGTAGCGCTCGAGCATTGGCCAAAATATAAAGGACTTATCGGCCAAAGAGCCACTGAAGCTTCAGACAGGGTAAACAAGGAGCATCGCCGAAGTCATGATGGCTAGCGACCACCATTACAGCACCGCTAGAGCCAGCCTTGACAGATTGGGCCAAATCAAGACAGTATGAGACCGAGGCTAACGGCAGAGAGACGATGAAGGCTAGATCGAACGTAACGATGGAAAAGGACGTGGCAAGCTCATTGGCTGCTTATCAGCCAAATGTCTGACACATGCCTATATCTAACCTTATCGGCTATCTGAGCCGATGGGGAATGAAATCGTCTAGATCCCGAGGTCAGCCCTGTTAGATGCGAACTTGATAGATCGGACCTAACAAAAACAGTATCAAGCCGAATCCAATGTGTATCGACATGAGGCGTGGAGCGTGAGGTAAGGAAAACTCATCACTACTCACTCCGATGAAACGTCACGTGAGAACCCATTGGGCCAATAGTTCGATAAACTGCCACCGATCTCGTAGGTCATACCTAACCGATGCAGCACAAGGCCGAGGATGGTGAAGGGAGATCGATGAACTTATAAGCCTCTCGCGAACGTGATGTTGATACCTTTGATTAGGTTAAGAGGTCAGACCTAACCGATATAGCCTTAGATAGAATGAATAGACTTGGATAGTTGCGGGACTTATTCCTTTGCCCAATGGGTTTAGAATGAGTAGCAGCCCCACGTCGAGAGCTTGAACTCACTGAAGTAAACCTAGACTAGAGAGGGTGGCGATGCGCTGAGAGTTGTGTTGATGTATGATCTGATTTATTCCATGATAGGTTTTATGGAGTCTATATTTATACTCTAGAATTACAAGAGTTTGACACAGTTACAGACAACCCCTCGACATTATTTCCAAAATACATAAGGAAACTATCTCTAAAAAGTTTACAAAGTTAATTAAACTTGCCTAGCTTAATAACATAGCTTTGCAACTGATGGCATCATATTATGAGCCCATATACATAAATGAAGATTTAGTTGGGTCTCAAGCTGCTGCAATAGTTGTTCTAGGCTGGCCTGGAACAATGAGTCAATCACATGTTCCATGAACTAGGTGTCTCTCTAACAATGAGTGCATGTTCATCATACAGAAGTGCATTCCAGTATGCACAAAACATGATTTAGGCTTCTTTTAAGTCTCTCTCTGTATAATATCCCATACAACACGCCCAAAATATAGTTCAGAACAAACGGTCTCAAAAGAGCCCATCATGCACAATAGAAGATTAGTTAAGTTTGAACCGTATTATGTACATTCTATAAAATTTGCCAAAAATACAAGTTCACATCTAATGGCCTTAGATCACTCCTGTATACTCAAAACATGCTATTTACTGGTTTCATGTCATTTCTATACATCGATAGAGCACGCAAAAAAATTCAAGCTTGCAACAGGTGGCGTCTGTTCACTCCCATAAGCATAAAACATTCTGTAGGGCAGTTGTAACTCTTTTATGTATATCCCATAGAGCACTAAAAAAGAGGAGATTCTCAGCAGATGACCTTAGAAGAGCCCCAAATGCTATATTTAGTAAGGTTTTAAGCGTTTTATGCACATTGTATAGAAGTTGTCACCAGAACAAGTTCCCATCTTATGGCCTTAGATTACTCCCGTATACACAAAACATGCTTTAGACAAGTTTTAGGTCTTTTCCTATACAAGCCATGAATCATGCCAAAAATATAAGTTCGCAACAGACAGCCTCATTAGAACCCCATATGCACAAAACAAGATTAGTGGGGTTTTAAGCATTTTATACCCTTATTGTAAAAGTTGCCAAAATTACAAGTTTGCATCTTATGGCCTTAGATCACTACCGTATGCACAAAAAGATCTTTGACTAGTTTTAAGTCTTTTTTGTACATCCTATTTAGTCAGAGCAGCTAGGAGAGATAGCAAGACAATGCCTAACTATTTTCCTGTTGCTTTGGTAGATCCAGCAAGGAGCTGGCTCTTGGGGCTTCTATGAGAATCTATTGATTGTTAGGGCTCATGGCTAGCTTTCGGGGTACCTTTCAACTTCCTAGTGTGCAATACGATTTATATCAAGTCCAACAGAGGAAGAATTAGCCATTATGGGAGTATATCGTATGTTTCTCTCTAAGGCAAGGAAAAAGATTTAGGAAATTAAGGTTGACGTCATTACTTCAACTTTTCAAAAAGGAGTTACGGATGAACCCGTTATTGCAATATTCACACAGAAGACCCCGACTACCATCAAAAGGCTTTTTGAGATGGCAAACTCGTATGCATCTTCTGCTAAAGCTATTGCCACGATGCATGATCACAAGCTAGGAAAATAGAGAAACCAACGATTATTCAAGATCTTGAGATCGCAAGCACAAACTAGAGGAACTTGTAGCTGCTACAGATTGTGGCCATCCCAAACAGTTATGTGCTGAGAATTATGATTGAGTCATGAATTGTCTATGTCCTTATCGCTGCCAAAAATCCTGCGACCGGGGAAGGACGGCGGCTCGGTCAAGCCAAGGCCTAGGAGATCTGCTTATCTCCAGTTTAGGTCCTTAAGCCTCGAGGTTCTCGAGCGTGCAAGTCAATTTGACCCTGTAATTGACAAGAAAGTGAGACAAGCGAATCCGATACAGGCGCTCGCTATCGGCTGGTTGCCGATAGGATCAGGATGCTCTTCGATTGGCTGGGGAGCCGATGTGGACAGGTGTCGACGAGGGGTCGACTGTAGAGCCGATGGAGGAACCAGGGTGTGCTCAGAGGATGGCGAGACGCATGGGATCCCTCCAGACAGCCAAACAGTGATTCATCGGCTGGAAAAACCGATGAATGCGCCTGCGGCCTAGGCAAGGAATAGCACAAGAAGGCACGGGCTGCAAAGCCAATGCTGCTCCGGGTATGACAGCAAGAGACCCGTCGCCCGCCGTGACAGCATCATTAACACCGAACCTCGAAAATCAGACCTAACCGAGACAGTACGAGGCCGGGGCCAGCGGCGATGATACGGAGGACGCCGGATAGGCTATGCCGTAGCAAGGATAGGAGCGAACCCATCGGCTAGCTGAGCCAATGAGGGGACGCCTCTAAAGGCTGATGCGTATCGGCCGACGAGCCGATGCCCTGTGAAGCTCAGAGTATGGATAACTCATCGGTTACTCACTCCGATGAGATGCCGTGCAGAAGACTATAGGCCTGAAGCTCAATCTACCGTCGGTAGCCCCGTAGGTCGGACCCAACCGATGCAGCACGCGATTGACGACGGCAGAGAGAGCTTAACAGGCCGATAGGTCCTACACGGACGTTATGCGGTACACCTTATCTGGCTAAGAGATCGAACCTAAATGATGCAGCCTTAGACAGTACAAAGCATACCAGGATAGTGGCGGGACTTACCCCTTCGCTGGAGATTGAACTTAACTGATGCAGCCCCGCATCGAGAGCCAGAACCCGCCGGTAAACACCTAGATGAACTAGGGTGGCGATGCGCCGGATTTGTATATGATCAAGAGATATCTTACATGTTTCCAGGGGGTCTATATTTATACCCTGGATTTACAGATAGAGTCCGACGCGTCTACGACCATCGGACATTATTTCCAAGTAAGAACAAAGGAAAATATTCCTAAAGAAGTTAACCAACCAGCTAAACCTCCCTAATTAAGTAAGGTTACAATTTACAAAAATAAGCACCCTGCCATGGAGTCTACGGCTCCTCCGCAAACCCGGTTTCATCTGAATAATCATCCAATTTATAACCGAGTCTTCTTTTGCTGCGACCTGATCGGCTTCTCTACTGTAGCTATCGGACCTTCTTTTACTCAAGCCGATCCTTTGCTTTCCTTTCCTCGGGCTTCTCGGACCTGATCCCTACTGGACAATCCCCTGTATTCAAGCCGATCCAATCTTCTACTAATCTGATCGGCTTTTCTACAGCTCCGATCGGCTTTGACTCAGTATGTCCATCGGCCGATGACTGCATTAAACTCTCCATTGGACCTCTCAGCCGATCGGCTTTAGCACCATCGGATCTCTCAGCCGATCGGCTTTAGCACCATCGGATCGTCCCAATTTTGGCGTTAACAGTCCTTAACTTGCTAATGGCTGTCACACTGTAGATGTCTGCTGCATGCTCAAAAAAATTGAAAAAGGGCCGATTATGTTTGCTTGAGTGGCTCGTTCAAGGTTGGTATCACCTTGTCATAGATATAGTCGCCTAGAACATCAAGCTTAAGAGTATCCTATTGTCAAAAACATTTGATGATATGGGAATTTCATGCTCTTGGTTGAGGATGAGTATTACTCCATTTCACGAGGTAATCCTTGAGCTTTCTTTGATGCCACTCGGGCTAATCCCTATACCAGTCACCTTTAGAACTAGGGATAACTTCAAGGCAGAAAATGTTTGTTCTAAGGTGGCAGACTTTGAAACGACATACCATGCAAGCATGGGAAGACCTATGTTAGCAAAATTCCAAGGTAGTCCCATACTTACTTATCTGATGATGAATGCCATGGTCTCATGGAGTGATTGCTTTGCATGTTGTTATTAAACAAGGCGTCACTTGTGACAAGAAAAGTTGCAAGTTGGCTCAATCTCATTGAAGTCGGGAAACAAGAACTATGAATGGAATTATCCTTGGTTAAAGATGGAAATATTGTCGGTCCTACTAAAAAAGGTAGCTTAGTTTCACCGGTGATAAGAAGAAGATTCTACTTGACTAATTGATATAACTAACATAGCTCACCACTAGGCTCAATCTCAAATTGGAAAGCACTCTCATCACTTTCCTCTAAGCAAACAAGGACATTGTAGCTCAGAACACGTCTGACATGCCTGGGGTACCAAGGGAGGTGATTGAGTATTCCGTCAATGTTCAGAATGATGAAAAGCTGAACAATGACAATGCATTTTGCTCAAGAACGGAGAGATTCTATTAAGAAAGAGTTGATGAAACTTTAAGCGACAGGATTTATCAAGGAAGTATAACCATCTGGATTGATTGGCTAACCTAGCTCTTATGCATTAAGAAGAACGGTCAAAGGCATAGGTGTGTGGATTATACAGATTTTAACAAAGTGTGCCCCAAGGATTTGTTTGGTTTACCATTAGATCAGCTTAATGGAGGAAGAGTACCTATAAACCTCATTTATTACACTATTCAGGGCATATTGCTACGTCACCATGCCTTTTGGCTTGAAGAATGCTGGGGCCATGTACCAATGCACTGTTCAAAGTACCTTCATACTTAGAATGGGCAAAATGTGGAGGCGTGTGTTGACGATGTGCTGATGAAGATGATGAGGCACAAGCAAGACCATATTGCTAATCTAGAGGACACTTTTCAAAGCACTAGGGTTTACAAGGTAAAGCTTAACCCAAAAAATGTGTCATTGAGGTATCATCAGAGAATTTGTTTAGTTTCAATGTGTCGCATCGTGGCATTTAGCGATGAACCATTGTTGCTCTAGTTATGAACTACTTCTCACAAGGGTAGTATAATTTTCGTAGATCACTCCCATATGCACAAAACATGCTTTAGACTAGTTTGATGTCTTCTCTATTACATCCCACAGAGCTTGCCAAAAATAGAAGTTTGCAACATAGGGCCTTAGATGAGTCTCATATTCATAAAACAAGATTTAACGGGGTTTAATGTGTTTATATACATACTAGAAGTTTCTAAAAATACAAATTCAAATCTTATGGCCTTAGATCACTTCCATATGTACAAAACATTCTTTAGACTTGTTTGTAGTTTTTTATATACATCCCATATAGCACATAAAAAAATACAAGTTCGCAATAGATGGCCTCACATCACTCCCATTTGCAGAAAATAAGCTTTAGAGTGAGTGGTTTCAAGTCTTTCTATGCATCCCCTAGAATACACTAAAAATACAAGTTGACAAAAGATGGCCTCATATGAGCCCCTTATGCAGAAAAAAAAAGTTTTGTTGGGTTTGAATCATTTTATTTACATACTAGGGAAGTTGCCAAAAATAGAAGTTCGTAGCTTATGGCCTCAGATTATTCTCGTATGCGTAAAACATGCTTTAGGGTGGTTGCAAGACTTTTGTGTACATCCCATATAGCATGTCAAATATATAAGTTCACAACAGAAGGCCTCAGTTGAGCCCTAGATGTACAAAAGAAGATTTACTAGGGTTTCAAGAGGCCATCTGTTGTGAACAAAAGTTGCCAAAAGTATCGATTTGCATCTTATGGCTATAGATCAATCCCATATGTGCAAAACATGCTTTAGACTAGTTTGGTATCTCCTTTGTACATCCCATAGAGTAAGCCCAAAATAGAACTTCACAATAGATGACCTCAAATGAGTCTATATGCAGCAAACTAGATTTTGGGAGGTTTAGGGCAATTTATATACAACCTATAGAAGTTGCCAAAAATACAAGTTCACATCCTACGGCATCAAATCACGGTAGAGTTTCATTTCTTTTCCGTATATCCCATAGAGCACGCCAAAATTAAATGTTTGTAACTTGTTGCCACAGATCATTACCATAGGCATAAAACATGCTTTGAGTATGCACAAAATATAGGTTCGCAACAAACTATCTCAAATGAGCCTTGTATGCACAAAAGAAGATTTTGAAGTTGTCAACAATATAAGATCGCATCTGATGGCCTTAGATCACTCCCACATGCACAAAATACGATTTAGAGTGGTTTCAAGTATTTTCTTTATATTCCACAGAGCACACAAAAAATAGTGGTTTGCTATAGATGGCCTTAGATGAACCCCATAAGCACAAAAGAAGATTTAATAGGGTTTCAAGCATTTTATGTACATCGTATAGAAGTTGCCAAAAGTACAAGTTTGTATCTTATGTCCTTTGATCACTCGTGTATGCACAAAGAATGTCCTAGACTCGTTAGTCTTTTCTGTACATCCCATAGAGAATGCAAAAAATACATGATAGCAATAGATGGCCTTATATCATTCCCATTTGCAAAAAAAACAAGCTTTTGAGTGGTTTCAAGCCTTCCCTATGTATCCCATAGAGCATGCCAAAGATATATGTTCACAACAGATGACCTCATAGGAGCCCCATATGCACAAAAAAAGATTATATTCGGTTTGAATCATTTTATGCACATACTATAGAAGTTGCCAAAAATATAAGTTCACATCTAATGACCTAAGTCCCAGATGCATGAAACATACGTTAGATTGGTTTCATGTCTTTTTTGTACATTCCCATCTTTTTTCAGTCCCAGATGCAAGAAACATAATTTAGTCAACATGTAAACAGGATCGACCAATGAAGGAAGGACTGATCGTCTCACAGAAGGAAGCCGATTGATACAATGAGTGAGCCAATCGGACAGGTTGAGGATGGATTTGGTCCAGTCAAAGACAAGCGGTTTTCAAGATGGGACCGAGTCTGAGGATAAGCCATGGGAATCACAACAGGGTATTTGTAAGAGTGCATGAAATGCTTAAAAACCTAGATAATTTTTTTTCATATGGACTCATATGAGGCTTTGTGTTGCGAACATATGTTTTTTGTATGCTGAATGCAATGTATAGAAATGACCTGAAAGCAACCTAAAGCTTGTTTTCTGCACATGTGAGTGATCTATAGACATCTATTGCAACCATTTTTTTGGATGGCATATGGCTTGAAGCCATTCTAAAGCATTTTTTGTGCATACTGGAGATATCTAAGGTCATAAGACGTGAACTTGCGTTTTTGCCAACTTTTCTAGGATATATACGAAACGCTCAAACCACGCTAATATCCTTTTATGCATATGGGACACGTCTAAGGCCAGCTGTTGTGAATTTGTATATTTTGTGTGCTCCATAGGTTCTACAGAACATACATGATACCACCCTAAATCATGTGTTGTGGAAATGGGGGTCATGTGAGGCTGTAGGCTGTCGACATCTATTTTAGGCAACTTTTATAGGATGTACAAAAAATGCTTCAAACCCAACTAAATCTTCTTTAGTGGATATGGTGGGGCACTTTTGAGGAAATGTGTTGTGAATCTGTGTTTTTTACATGCCTTTTGGGATGTACATAGAATACTTGCATACTTGCACATACCCTACAGCAAGTTTTATTCATATGGAAGTGATCTAATGCCATCTGTTGCAAACATGTATTTTTGTGTGCTCCTGGGATGCATAGAATAGACATGAAGCTAATCTAAAGTATGTTTTGTTCATATAGGAGTGATCCAAGGCCAAAAGATGTGAACTTGTATTTTTGGTAACTTTCATAGGTTGTATGTAATCCACTTTTGTGCATGTTGGTCTCATCTGAGGCCATCTGTTGTGAACTTGCATTTCTTTCATGCCCTATGAGATGTATATAACAACTTGAAACTAATCCAAAATATGTTTTGTGCATACGTAAGTGATCTAAACCCATAAGATGCGATCTTGTACATTTGGCAACTTCTATATGATGTACATAAAATGTTTGAAACCCGACTAAATCAACTTTTGTGCATATGGGGCTCTTCTAAGGCCATCTCCTGCAAACTTATATTTATGCTGTGTTGTATGGGATGTATAGAAAATACATGAAACCACTCTCTAGCATGTTTTCTACATATGGGAGTGATCTGATGTAATCTAGCAAACTTGTATTTTTTTTGCGTGCTCCATAGGACGCTTAAAAAAGACTTCAAAACCAACTAAATATTTTTTTAATATGGTGCTTATTTGAGACAATCTGTTGTGAACCTATATTTTTTGTGTGCTCTACTAGTATACAATCTGTTATATAAATAGGTAAATGTTCCTTTCCATTTATGAATCGTGATTGTATGGCCAACTATTGCATGTAGAGTTGACGATAGCAGCCACTTCTTCTATGATCTCTTTGGCTAACATATGAGCAATGCCAATGTTGGCTTCCCTGACATTACGAATGATTGGAATCTACTTGCATACAAAGCTATGGTAGTTTTTCCCATGGATGTAAACATCTAAACAACTCAGTATCTTCTACCTGTATTGCTGACGGAAAATATGGTCATTTGCATGAAAAACAGAAAGTAGTCTAAAGTAATCAACATACTTTGTTCTTCAATATGGGTGCTTCACTGTCCTTGGCCTTGATCAACACGTATTAACAACATCAGGATTCGTCCTTAAAATTAGATCCAGAAGAATAGCCGAAGAAAAGGACAATATTAACAGCACAAACTAATGTGAGAACAAAATCAAATGCTAAGATTCAAAGAAGTTTTCACCTTTTACACAAAAACTAGTTGTACCAGTTATTAAAAAGTTCTTGCCCCTAATCAATTGCACAATTCCAATACATTTTATGTGATCTGACATGGTACTGCTAGCTCTGCTCTTGGATTGTATCAACTTCATCTTTTCTGCAATGCCGTAGACCTTCTCAGTAGGGAAAGCTGATCATCACTGAATGAGGTCGGTGACAAGTTCCTATTGTACTTAGATAATTTCATTATCTTCCTGAGGAAGGTCGTGCCCTTCGTTACAAGCTTGTACACAGGCTTCTAAAGCCACCCAATTAGCTGCTATACTTGGTTCATTACTCCAACGATGTCCTAAAGTTCCTCCACCAAATTGCAATACAAAATCATCTCCAAAGATTTCAGTTAGAGCTGGCGTATGCCAAACAAGAATACCCTTAAAGCCACCGGTATAACACTTAGCACGAATACTTTGTCCTGAGAGAAAAAGATATCATGAGCATGATCTTTTTAAACAAAATCATCACGCAATAAATCAACTTACCATGATTTTTTTGTCTATCAATAACTGCAAGCATTGCTTGGTCAATCTGAAGTAGCCCATTGTCATCATAATAATGAGCCAAGCTAGTATTTGTGGTGAATTCCCCCCGATTATGTAATCATGCATGAAGCAGCTCTTAAGCATTTCTTTGCATGTAGCAGTAGTTGCATTCATGTAATGCCCCTTAATTTCACCGTTTTTGGCTTGTGCAAAAGACAAAAATGGTCCCTCCAACACAAAAATGGTTGTGAAATTATGTTTTAAACATCTTTAGAAAAATCAAGTCCACCACGTAGACATTCATAACATGCTCAACCATAATTTTTCACGGATAATCCTAATTTTTGTTTAATAGTATATCCCAATAAAGGACGACAATAGTTATTCAACTTATCACTTTCAACTTTGATAACATGAGGCGGGCCTTGGAATGTTTTTGAATAAAAAGGGTGAACACACAGATCCTCCTAATGTATAGTGTGTTGGGCTTTGAAACCAAATTCATTACCCCCAATGGAAGAAAACATGTTAGTAACAGAACCCTCTTCAAATAGGTCTAATGGATAAGCTACATAAGTGATATATTGATTTTCCACCCCAACAATGGGATAGCATCGTCCATCAGTCCAAACAGTTGCCCATGTAGTAGTAGAAGATTCGGTACCTACTGCAGCTCCTCCTTCTTTGGGTAGAATATTCAACTGTGGAGTTACTTGGAATGCCATCAAGATATCAATACCCTTGGTTTTGTACTCTAGGGTGTAGTAAGTCAATTTATAATCCATAACACCAACTAGAAATCCATCACTTTAGTTTCTGTTTGTGGTGATATAAGTCCCCCTTACAACTCATGAATTAAGAATTCTCACAACGACATGTTCTACTCAATATGGCTTAGGTGGAAATAAAACCTTTGCAAAAATCATTAAAAAACTATACACAATTAATATCATCTCATTAATGAAAATGGGGCATGCTCATGAATATCTTTCATTCGTATATATTGCGTACACTCTATATATGTTCTATCCTATAGGAAATTGACAAAATTGAATTGTTTTTACTGTAAGTTAACATGCTTAGTTATTACTCTTTGGTAGATCTAGTGCAACCCAAATCCCTAATCCTTATTTTACAATTTCTTAATAGACTTGATCGATATGCCTTGGATCACTCCTATATGCACAAAACATGCTTTGAATGGTTTCACAAATTTTATGTACATCCCATTCAGCTCATAAGACACATAGGTGAATGATCAAGTCTCCTAACCTTGTGTTATAGAAAGTATTGGTGATTAATGATAACATATGTTGGGACTAAATTTTTTCAAGATAAGGATATTGATCAATATATTGGTGAAGTGAAGATATCGAAGATGTGGAGAGCGAAGTGCTTTGTATGGCAAGATAGTGAAGGGCAAGCAATGCTTGGCCTCGTGGACCATGTGGTGGTGAAGAGAAAGCGACGGGTTAAGCGCCAATGGACCAATATGATGGTGAAGGATAAGTGAAGGCTTCACATCGATGGACCGTGCAATGCCATGCAAAGTTACGGAAGACCCTTATCAATCATTTGAAGAGTGCAAGATTGAGTGCCAAAGATCAAAACGATGTGAGGCATTGATCAAGCAAAGGTATAATTGATTTGGTACTAATGCGTATAATGAGATGTAGGTGAATAGTCTTGATGGTGAAACCAATTTGATGTTGGTAATCTACAAGGTAAAGCAGGAAGATGGCATGAAGGTGTTTCTAAAAGTATAGCTTTTCTATTTCCTTTGAGTATAGGAATGCCGTAGTAATAAGAGGGATGCAATGTTAATGTATTTTTTTATGTCTCTGTGCCCAAAGTAAACCTTCTAAGTGCTTCTTTGAGAGAAATCCAAGCCTTAATCTATTCTCTGGGAGAATTTAGAGATTTTTCTTGATTGCGTTGGGTAGCCCTCTCAATAAGTTTTCCATAGAGGTCAAGATCATCAAACACAAACTTTGGAGTAAGGAGTTATGATTGTTTTTTATAATGCCATCACGGAGTAGACTTTTTGGCAGAATACTCCAGACTGACCTTATTGGTCATATAGAAAAACTTGTCTGGAGTCTGTGGTGTGGGGGTTTTGGCTGAATACTCTAGACCGACCTTGCTGGTCAGATAGAGAAGCTTGTCTAGAGTCTCCAATGGTTTTGGCTAGATACTCTGAACTTTGAATCTATGAGTAATGACAAGTTTTGGGGGGCTCGGGTTTTTAAACTGCTTCACCCCTCCATCCTTAGCTATTTATTTTTGAGGCCGAGTTTTAGCAAGAGTAGAGCTATCTAAAACTAAATAGCCCCTCCAAAATCCCATATCTTAGTGATAGCTCTTTGTGAGAGCGATTTGAGGAAAGAAAGTTGAGTTGAGAGATTGAGAGGTTAAGAGCAAGTAAGCTTCTCTATATTTTTTAAGCACTTGAGTTCATAGCAAGCAAATTTTCGATTGTATTTGTTCCTCTTGGAAATCAAGGCCTCCTAGATGGCTAGGAGTCACCGGTGAGCTTCCAAACTTGTGGTCAGTTACTAAAAATTTGTGAAGGCTCATACTCACCTCTACAAGAGAAGACGTAATTGAGTGATAACTATCCTTGTGCTTGGAGGTTGCCTGATAGAGCAAGTTTTAGGGTATAGTAGTTCGTTGCTCAAGTGTGTAGACCTTAGTGGTCACTTGGCAACAGAGTTTTGCATCGGCGGTTGCTTGAAGGACAAAGCTTCATCCTTAGTGCTTGTTTGGTGAGGCTTGGGATCGAGAGAGATCTAACACCTTGGACTCCCTCAACAGATGCGTTTTGGGATCCGAACTTTGAGTAAAAAATCTTTTGTCTCCGTTTCTCACTTGTGTACTTTACTTTCTTGCATCATTTACTATTCATTTGGATCACCCATTTCCCTTGCGGTTCAGCGGTATCTCTTTCAAGTATCCTTTTTGACGTTTTTAAAATGGACCAAAATATCTAGACTCACTATTCAGAGACTTCAGTCGAGGCTCTCTATCTAACAGAGAGGCTCGTCTGGATATTCTGACCATTTTGACCAGATATTCTAGAGGAACTTCGTTCAGATACACTAGCCATTTGACCGGATACTCTGGAGAAATTTTGTTCGGATACTCTAGCCATTTTGTCCAAACACTCCAAAGGACTTCGTCTGAATAGTTTTGCCCTTTGGTTTGGATACTTAGGAGGAGAATTTTATTCTGCTGTGAGTGTTTTTCAGGAATGCCTATTTACCCCTCCTCTTGACAATATCGAGGTTATTTTAGTTAGTATCAGAGCCAGATCTACTACTAGGCTTCATCGCTTGGAGAAAAGATGTCTAGGGATGGCAAGAAGAATTCGAGTTCTATGCCCAATAATCAAGGTGAAATGTTTCTAGAACTTCTTATGCTAGGTGGTTCAAATTATTCATCTTGGAGTACTCACATGGTTGATGTGTTTAGAGTGAGTTGTAGATGTTATCATTTCTCCTCCAAATGATAGAATACTATTATTTGAAGAAGAAGAGAAATGCAAACATCTCAACATTCAAGCTACTAGTGTTTTCTTAGTGCTTTAAGTAAAGATGTGTTTGAATCCATCATGCAACTCGAGGATGCTCATCTCATTTGGACAACACTCAACGAGAGATATGGTAAGTCAACAGATTAAAGTAGAGCTCACAATAGAAGAACCACTTTAGGAGTGCTCAACTTCATCAACAATTTGTATAGAATCTCAATTGACTCTCAAATGATGATGATGGGCATGCCATGTACACCTCCTCACCAACAAATAAGTACATTCAAGACAATGGATTGGCGAGTAGGGTCAATGTGTATACTTCTATTTCCTATATTACTTATGGAGCTAATCTTTTAAAGGAAGAAGAAGTATATGGGCACAAATGGCCAAATGAAGAATCCACCTCTCCAATATGCTTATTTACTCACTTTGATGAACATTCATATCTCAAGCCAAAAGCATCATTAGAGAAGGAAAATCAAGAGTTCAAAGCTCAACTTATGGAGCTTACTAGCAAGCATGTGATCCTGCAAGAGAAATATGATCAGCTTTTGAGCTCTCAAGATTTTTATGCAATGCTAGAAGTTGATTTGACAATGGTAAAAACCTATGTGCCTCTTGTTGTTTACAAGCAAACACTTTCCTGAGCACTAAATGTGACTTTGATCATGTAGGTATAAATAAATTTCTCATGCAAGAGGCTCAAACACACAAGAGAGACTAGGTTATATCGTTGGGCAATTCTCAACCTTCTCAAGATAACTGTGATGAGATGGTGAAGAAGCTTGAGAAGGCATCAACTAAGGCTTGCACTGGGTCTCATCAACTTAGAGCATGCTACAATTGTCACGAGTATGGACATTACATTGCCAATTGTAGCAACAAAAACAAATTCAATATTGTCAATTCTAAGGGCCAAAATCAATAGATGATCAAGTGCCTCAAGAGATCAAGTACAGGACACTATGTCTCCATGTGTTCCAACAAGATTTATGAAAAAGTCCCACTTCTAAAGAAGAGATCAAGAAGCGACAAAAGGAAGTGTTATGGTTGTAATAAGAAGGGACATAAAATTGGTTCTTGTCTTGATAAGAAGCACGATCATTGCACACCACCAAGTGTCAACCCAGCAACAAGCAAATCAAGAATCGAGATAGAAGCGAAACTTGACTTTGCTACAATTAACGGGCAAAGGGACATATTAATGAAAATTGTCCCGTTGGTAATATTCCTTTGCCAAACCCTTTATTTGAACACAATTTGCTTAGGAAGGCCAAAAATGGAATTTGTGCAGTTAGGGTGATTAGTTCGCCTCATACTAGAACAAAGTCTATTTGGGTGCTTAGATTTCTTGTGACTAACACTATGGACTCAACATAATTTGAGTACCAAAAGGAGTTTAAATTATCAAGTAGGTACTTGGAGTTGCATTGGAGGCTTACCTCATCTTTGAAGAATCAAGTTTATATAAAATGAGCAAAAATAGAGTCAAGGATGAGAATAATTGATCTACGTTAAGAACCAATGACCTCTCAATAACAAGTAATTCCATTGGAACATTTACAGATATAGGTTATATTTCTTATGCTTAATGTTTCAATTTGGAGTTTGCTTGATTGATCGACAAATTTAATTTTGAGGAATGTTTTGGTTATCACATTGAGGGAGATTACTATAACTCCTCATGTCATTCGTAGCCCGTAAACGTGTTTTCATCAAGTTGATGCTATGATAATCTTCCAAATAATATTTTGCTCAAACTTCAAAAAACTAGTTACAAAAACTTGTTTAAAAGTGTTCATACACCTAGTTAAAAAGGTTTCCCCAAGGGTTTGATTGTAAACAAAAATTAGTTTTTATAAAGAAAATGATTTTAGAATAAAAATGTGGAACCTATGATCTTATTGTCTTTTGCTTTTAAAATATATTTTTTCCAAAATATTTTCTAAATGCTTTTGGCAAATAATCCTCTGACAAACATTTAATGTTGGACGTTTCAAACATTTTTAGTATTCAAATCTATTTTATATAGCCAATGATATGACAACAATTTGGTTTTGAAACTCTCCAAAAAAATTTATCATGACCATATTTGGTCCTATTATGGCGCCATGTGTGTTTTGCCACAAGAACCGTATATTTTGATATATATTGGTTCATGGAGGTATTTCAAACTAATGAAGAATCAAATCCTCTCTCCAAAAAAACTCAATATGCTCTAAGTTACGATTTTCTGGCTTTTACTTAAAACTTCAAGCTCTATCCTTATTTGAGAAATGAATCGTGCCTCAATCTTTTAAAAGTGAACTTATTGATCAAATAGGTGCTGGGACATGTATTAGCTAGCCTAGGATGATACCTAAACTCCCTCACATGAGCACCTTATATTTTGATGCTTTCCTAAAACTCAGCCTTCGCTAATGGTTTTCCAAGCTCTTTAAATTTGATGATGTAATCTTGAATTTTTGGGATATTTTCCCTTTTTATCTGATTGCTCACGTTGTTGTGAGATTGTGTTTCATATTTGGTGAAATTCTGAATTTATTTGGGTGGTTTTCAAAAAAAAATCTTGAATGTCCGAATACTCCAGCCCGACTAACCTAAAACTCAGTATTCAAAAACTATGTTTTGAATCAACCCCATTTATCTCACTTTCTAAAGATACAGAAGTCCAAAGGA
Organism: Oryza coarctata; assembly: GCA_030770085.1. Taxonomy (NCBI): domain Eukaryota; kingdom Viridiplantae; phylum Streptophyta; class Magnoliopsida; order Poales; family Poaceae; genus Oryza; species Oryza coarctata. The sequence continues at coordinate 6,945,753 of CM061483.1, read as the reverse complement.
TTGCTTCCAAAGCTTTTTGTAAAAGGAGTCTCTTTGGTTAAGAGAAAAAAAATCTTATTTTCAAATTCCAAAATTTGAGAAAATCCTTTTTGAATGTCATTTGAATTTTTCAGTGAAAATCATTATTTCAAAATGGTCTTCAAAGCTCATATTGCTTTTTTCTTTTTATTTTTTTTAAAAAATCTTTCTGCAAAAGTTTGAATTTTTTCTCACTTTGGTCAACTTGCTCAAATTTTTTTTAGAAAAGCCATAGTTTTAGGCTGATTTGTGATTTTTGTATCTCAAAATGTATGACTTTTGATCCTTTAGAGTTGGACTTCATTGCAAAATTTATTCAGATTTTTAAAGGGCCATTTGGAAATTGTTTTAATGCTGCTTTTTATGCTCATCTATGAGTTTCCAAATTCGTAGCTACGTTTTGGTTGAGATCAGAGGCAGGCTCCCAAAATAAAACTTCTGCATTGATTAATAAAATATCTCATGGATTTATTGAATACTTTTTAGAGTTAATTATCACAAGTTTTCTAGTGCTTTCAGAGCCACTTGCATGTCTTTTTGGTTGAGCTTAAATTTTAAAATTGCATATCTATTGTCAAAAATCTCAAAAAGTGACTGAATAAACTTGTCTCAAGCATTCTCATTATTGAAAAGATTCTTGAATTTTTTAGCTCCTTTGGATTTGTGCCATGCTTGAACTTTCTTTGCTATTAAATTTGAAGTGTTTTCTTGAGAAACTTTTATGTGAACCAACTGTTAAAATTTAGGATACACTTCCCATCTTTTTTCATTAAACAAGTGCATGTATTTATCAAGTAATTCAAATACTTGGATGCACACATTTAGCAGAGCATATCCTATGTCTTTGTGATTTTTGAGATGAACTTATTGTCAAGTGTAATTTGTGTTTAGTCTCATGGGAAGTAAACACATCCATGGAGGCAAAGGTTGGTCCAAGGTCTCACAAAAGAAGCCAAAAGGAGAAAATAGATAATGATGAATCGAGCAAGCTTGTTTTCATTCCTTTATTTTTGGTAGAAATTTTAGTCCTTGCATTCATTCCTTTATTTTTAGTAGAGCTTACTTTGTTGAACCCAAGATATAGTGTAAACTCCTCTATTATTCTCATTTGAGTAAAGTGCATATGCATGTCCTATATACTTTTGTATGCACACTTTGAGGGAGAGTTCATTTTAGTCTAAATTGATGGAAAATAGGTATAATGTTATAATTGCTCACATCAATTGTGAATCCAAAATGTTGGGAAAATTTTCTCCAGTTCCACATGCATATAAAACATGCTTTAGATTGGTTTTGGGTCTCTTTTGTACATCCCAGTGAGCACGCCAAAAATACAAGTTCTATACGGATGGTCTGTGCTCACTCTCATAAGCAGAAAACGTTCTTTATGTGGGGTTTAAAGCATTTTGTATATATCCTTTAGAATTTGCATGTAGGTTTTAAGTGATGGTGAGAGCGATGATGAGAAATTTGCTTTTGTCGTCAAAGAGTTTAGTAAGTTCTTGTGAAGTGGCGGATATGGAATGAAGGGCGGAGATATGTACAAGACTTGTCAATCCAAGAAAGCAGGAAATCCTACTACATACTTTAGTGAAAAATTGAGTGGACCTATTATAAATTATTCAACTTATGATAAGGAATTATATACCCTAGTCATAACTTTAGAAATATGGTAGCATTATTTGTTCATATTCGCAGCCAAAGAATTTGTTCTATATTCTAATCATGAATCTTTGAAACATATTCGCAGTCAATGCAAATTGAACCGTAGATATGCAATATGGATTGAATTCATTGATAACATAAGAAAGGAATGGAGAATGTTATTGCTAATGCTTGTCTAGACAATATACCTTGTTGACACAACTTGATAATAAAATCTATGTCATAGAAACAATTAAAGATCAATACGTGCAAGATATTGACATTAAAGATGTGTTGTTACATTGTAAAGATGGAAAGACATGGAACAAATTTGTCCTTGGTGATGGGTTTCTATTCAGATCTAACAAGCTATGCATTCCAGCTCCGTTCGTTCGTTTGTTGTTGTTAGAGGAAATGCATAGAAGTGGTTTGATGGGGCATTTTGGAGGCAAGAAGATGGAAGACATCTTTTCTAGTCATTTCTTTTGGCCAAAGATGAAAAGAGGACATAGTGATTTGTTTGTCGTTGTACAACATGTCAAAAAGCTAAATCATGACTTCATTCCCATGGTTTGCATATACCTCTACCTATTCTTAGCGTTCCTTGGGAGGATATTTGTATGGATTTCCTTTTGGGTTTGCCTCGGACCAGGAAGGGACATGATAGCATCTTTATTGTTGTGGATAAATTTTCTAAAATAGCATACTTCATACCATGTCATCAAACTGATGGTGCTACTCATATTGCTCATTTGTTCTTTAGAGAGATAGTTTGTTTACGTGGTGTGCCAAATACAATTGTTTCCGATCGTGATACTAAATTTCTTAGCCACTTTTGGAGAACTAACTCTATGACTAGGAACTAAGATTTTGTTTTCTACTACTTGGCATCTGAAGTTGTGAATAGAACTTTGCCTACTATGTTGCGGACAGTTTTGAAGAACAATATTGAGGTGTGAGAAGATTGTTTGCCTCAGATTGAATTTGCCTATAATCGTTTGTTGCATTCAAGAACAAATATGTGCCTTTTTGACATTATTTATGGGTTGGTGCATCATGCTCCAATTGATTTGTTGCCTTTTCCATCTGCTGAACAATTTAATTTTGATGCCAAGCAACGTGCTGAATTGATGTTAACATTGCATGACACCACAAAAGAAAACATTGAGCGCATGAATACTAAGTATAAGATTGCTGGTAATAAAGCTATATAGAAAACAACTAATTTTTGAACCTGGCGATTTGATTTGTATGCATTTGAGAAAGGAGAGGCTTCCTAATTTGAGAAAATCTAAATTGATGCCTAGAGCTAATGGACCTTTTAAGGTGTTGGAGAGAATTAATGACAATACGTGCTTGATATGCATGTAGATTTTAGGGTTAGTCCCATATTTAACATTGTAGATTTGAAACTATATTTGGAAGTGGTCAATGAAATTGAGCTGAAAACGACACAGATGCAAGAAAGGGAGGATGATGAAGACATAAACACCATAATACATCACCACCTACATGAATGGAACATATTGGATAACTTACTCATGGCTGTGCTCACTAACTTAATTATCAAGTGAGTTCGTTCTTAAGTATGTGTCATACTTATTTAGACAGTCGGAACATGTGCGCTATTGTTTTGCTTAGAAATGATGGAGAACACTAAAAAGAGAGTGAGTACTTATCTATCCACCTTGCTATGTCACCCTATTTTGGCCCAACGGACCATGTATCCAATTGAGCCCATTAGGGATATATCCTAGGGTTAGAGCACAGCTCCAACACCCTTGTGGTCATCCTCCCACCTTATATTAACCTCTAGAGCCACCACAAAATAGAGCTGGTTTTGCTAGATTGAATGTTAGCCATTATTACTTTGCTTGTCGCGCGTGTGTCAACTAGATCATCATTTGTTCATTTTCAAAACCCCACTTTTCTCATTGTATTTTTAGATTGAACCCAACATCTTAATTATCAATTCAATGTTTAATCTACTTGTTCTTCGATTGCTTGCAGGACAAGTGCCCTCGTGGTTGGGTTGATCACACTCCACAAGATTGCGCTCAACCATTATAATCGGTTTATTGGTTGCTAAGGTGCAGCTTCTTTGAATGGTTTTTGTCAGGCCGTGAATGTCGTTCCAACTATTAATCGAGTTATCCATCTTTATCGAAAGATTGGGACCAAATATACCATCAGTATGGGGCTCATATGAGACCATCTGTTACATACTTATATTTTTGGCATGCTCTATGTGATGTATAGAAAAGACTTGGAACCATATCAAATCTTGTTTTCTGCATATGACAGCCAAGGTATGTGTAGATCTGAGACAATCTATTGCGAACTTCTATTTTTTTTCCTTGCTACAAGGTATGTGTAGAAAAGACATGAAGCCACAGTAATGCATGTTTCCTGCATCAAGGAGTAATTTGAGAGCATCTATGGCAAACTTTTTTTAGTGCTCTTTTTGTGCATATGGGAGTGATCTAAGGCCATAAGACGTGAACTTGTATTTTTGGCAACTTTTACTAAGTGTATAAAACTCTTCAAACCCCACTAATCTTCTTTTGTGCATATGGGGTTATTATGAGGCATCTATTATGAACATATATTTTTGGCACGATCCGTGGGTTGTACAGAAAAAGACCTGACACTTGTGATGAGGACATCCCTTCCAAGGACACAACTACACCTGTTGCATAGTAGGGCCCAATGACTCAAGCTAGAGCACGCCAACTTAACTACTAGGTGAAATCCTTCCTTACTGTCCAAACAAGTTGCTTAACGAATAGGGTACTACTAAATTCTTGTGATGACATTCTTCTACTTAGGAACATCGGAGATGAACCAGATTAGTTTAGGAGCAGCCATGACAAGTATCAATTGGAAGCTGCCATGATCAAAAGGACGACCAGATCAAAGGATCGGACTGCAAGTTCGGACATTAAGTTTCAACCTAAGGTAGGAACAACATCAATTGATCATAACTCTTCACTCCGGAGGTTGTTTAAGACCCATGAGCACTAGTTGTTTAAGGTCTTGATGTCTACTTTCAGATGAATCTAGAAACACTGCTAGATTCCATCGGAACTGACCAGAACTGTAGAAACATGTTTGGACCTCTAATCTTGTGTTGAGATCCTTGTATCTCGTTCAGCCCACTAGGAGTCCTTTCTAAGTTAGGGTTTACACCCCTCCACACTTCCTGGCTCTCTCCCAAGTATAAATACTTGTAGCAGCCGCCATGATGAAGGTTGGGTTTTGTTCTATTGTAAGTTTAGCTACTGCTACTTCCTTATGAGTTCTTGTGTCGATTAGACCACCCGTTTGCTTGATTCAAGACCCCAATTCTTGATTCAGATTCACCTTTGAATTTTCCATCCGTGAGTTAATTCCTTGTTCATCTTGTAATTGCTTGTTCAGAAGGTGTTCTTGGCACGACAAGAACATTCCAATCGGAGACGTTGTACCTGTTGCTAAGGCGCAGCCCTTGTAGTGTTGTAGTCGGACAGCCAATGTTGGATCCACCCCAAATCGAAGTTATCCCCAACTCTCATGGAAGGTCAGGAATAAACCCTAGCGGGCTCCATCATGTGGTATCAGAGCAAGGTTTTTTGGTGAGAGATTATACCCATACTTTACATTACCTATATCCAAACCCCAAAAATAAGATAGAACTGAAATCCCCGAAAACAAGTTTGAACTAGGCTTGTTCTGCTTAGTTCTAGCTTGTTGAATTTTTGGTTGCATTGTTGGTCAAGTTGCTGGTTCTTGGTGTCTAATCCATTAGAGTTTCAAGCTCTCCTCACATTTTTGGTCACCATCTGTACGTCCAGCACCGTTCATCGCCACCAGCACCAGATCCGCTGCCATCATCACCACCACCAGCAATTCCGCCGCCACCATCACCATCACCACCACCACCACCGCGTCCTGTTTTTTTCTCCATCTGCTGCTAGTTCAAATAAGCTTCCCATTCTTGTGGCTGTTCAAATCCCCAAAGGAATGGTTGTTTTCTTCAGGAGAAAGAGAGACTATCTTCTTTTTACCATTTTTCCCCTGCTCAAAAAAAAAGAGAAAAAGTTTTGTGTGCAAATTATCATTCTGAAATCCTTGTGAGAAGTTTTCAGATTTGTGCTAGTTGTGCAAAAAGAAAAGAAAAAAATGAACAGAAAAAGGAGGAAACAAAGGAAAAGGGGGGAGGAAGAATAAGATGTGCTTCCATAGCTGCTCATTTTGTGCATCATTGTTGCTGATCTAGGTGACAGCACTTGTGTGTAGGCTCGTGTCTCTAGCATGGTTTAGCCTAGGACTAGCAAGTGCCATCACTGAACATTCATTCAACTTGCTTTAACTAATGTGATTCTAGCTATTCCTTGATTTTACTTGCAGCCACCTATAGCTCCACAAATCATCTATGACATCACAAGGCTGTATTTGTGTCACCATTTACTGTCGTTCTTGCTGTCTCCAACACCATTTGCATATCATGGTGAGAATATGTAAGAGCTTGGTTGGACAAGTTTGAGAGATAGGCTTGTATTATTGTGAATTCTCTTGCTGCACACTAACCATGGCAGGAGAGGACAAAAGGACTCCACCACAATCACCATGATCAAAGGCCTTGTTGCAGCACTTTGAGCGCAAAGTGAAGCTGCATACCAAATACCTGGATGAGGATGTTCAAGTCACCAATGAGCGGATTGGTAATGACGACATCAACACTATCGATACATCCGCTCATGCACGTCAACTCAACTATCATGAGTTCATTCTTCAGTTTATGTTCCTTTTCTTTATACCCTGCAGACGCGTACACTCTTGTTTTACTCAGGAACGATGGAGAGGATCCAATGGAAAGAGGATTAGCGCAGGGTGGATTCGGACTGCAGGACAGTACAAAATTCTGACGGCCGCCACGACTTCATGCAAACTCCAATTTGGGCTTGCAAGTACTTAATGGAAAGGTTATCAAGGCTACTTTCAAATGGATCTGGCCCCATGTCAATATCAGTTCTAGAGCGGCCACAATTGTCATTTTTCTACCGAGTGTTTTTCTATCCATGATGCTGTGTCACCTCTTTTGGGCCCAATGGGCCGTGTATCAAGTTGGGCCTATTAGGGGCACGTCCTAAGGTTGAGCATGACCCCAGCACCCCTGTGGTCATCTTCCCCTCTTCTTAAACCTTCAGCCACCGCCAAGAAGAGGGGGGTTTTTATTGATTAGAGTTAGCGTCTTGCTACTTACACACAGCGCGCATGTCAGCTAGACCGCCCGTCTGTTTGTCTCCGGAACCCCACCATATTGTGAATTCAGAGTGAATCTTTCATCTCAATATCTAGCAATTTCAGTGCCTGTTTACTTGTTCTAGCTAGTTCTTCGATTGCTTGCAGGACGAGTGCCCTAGTGGCTGGGTTGTCGCGCACCGCAAGTTCGCGTCGATCATCGGAGCGGTGTATCGGTTGCTAAGGCGCATCGTCCTTGGACAGTTGTAGTCGGGCCATGAACGTCGCCTCCATCCCCCAATCGAGTTATCCTCCACCTCTCATCAAAAAGATCGGGACTAAACCCTAGCAGGTTCTCATCAGTGGTATCAGAGCGCGGTTGATCAGTGAGAGACTTTCTCCCTTCGTTGTTTAATTTATTTTCCTATAGTCCAGAAAAAGCCAACAAAAAAAATAGTGGATTAGTTCTCCGCAATCATGAGAACCCTTTGAGCCTTTTTTACTAGGACTGCTTAGTTAGGGCTTGTTGAGTTTTTGATTGCATGATTGTGTTAATTTGTTGGTCTTGGTGTTTGGGAGATTAGAGTTTCGAGTTCTTGCCACCGCACATCGCCATCTTCACCACCGCCGCCACCACCATTGTTTTAGCTGTGATCACCACCATCGCTGCCACCCACCAAATCACTTTCCATCCATAGTTTGATCTGTTTCTTTTTGTGTTTTGTATTGCCTTCGATCCTACCGCCACTAGAAAGGAAATAGAGCCCTGATTCGAGTGACCTTCCTTAAATCAGTCATATCTTTTTCATACGGACTCGAAATTAGGCATGGACATCTACAGAAAAAATTACATCCGTTTCTCCTCTGCTTTGCCAGGTTCGGAAAATTTAAAATCACCAAAATCCGCTTGCAAAATTCTGTTTTCGTGGCGAGAAGTTTTGGGACCCCTTTGGATAGAACTTTGAAAAATTCCACATGCCTCATATTTTGTCTGTTTGAAGAATTTTTGTGGTTGGTTCTAGTGTGCTCCTGGTTGTGAAAAAAAATCAAAAATAAAAATAAAAATAAAAGTCACATTTCTCTCCTCAGCACTAGAGAGAGAAAAGCAGAAAAAAAGAGCAAGAAAGAAAGGGGCTGACTCGTGAGAAACTTCCTTCCACCTAGTCCCAGTTGTCTCCACCTTCTTTTTATCGTGTATGTTTGGGTTTATGTCTTGTGGCGTCCTTTGTGGTTAGGCTCATGTCTCTACTTCACCTAGCCTAGGACCAGCACGGTACTGATCTTGAACGACTTTGACTAACGTGGTTTTCTAGTACTTTCTTGTGCATTACTTTTAGCCCTCCTACAGCTCCACACATACGACTACAGCTTGACAAGCCTTGTTGCTACAGCACCGATACACCTCGTTCCACGGTTGCAGACTTATCGGTTGTCGTCAGCCCTCCTATGAGCATGGTAAGAGCTTATGAGATAAGCTGAGAGTGAGCGCCTTTCAGTAGCCACACCCCAATAGTTGTAGGCATTAATTCTCGTCAACTGTTTTTATTGTTGTTTTCTTATATTAACCATGGCAAGTTCAGAGGAAGAAGATGATGCATCCCATTCTCCACGCACCAAGCGCATCATACAGCATTTTGCAAGGCAAGTGAAGCGGCACATGGAAAGACTTGATGCAGATTTGCAGGTCACAAATGACAAGATTGGGCAACTGGAGACCACACAGATCGATGCCACAACCAGGCTTGCAGGGTTGGAGGCATTGGTTGCCATATTGACACCAGTCTTGCTACACTTGTGAGGCATTTTGATGACCTCAATGCTAAAGGCCATGATAGGCATAATGAAGACAAGGTTGATGGTGAGTACGGTGAGGACAACTTCAATGATGACTATACCGCTGACACTAAACGGGATGACCGCAATGCTCGTGATCGCCGTCGGCTACGTAACAACCATAGAGGCATGGGAGGACCCCGCCGATAAGAGGTACGCAATAATGAAGATGCTTTTTCTAAAATCAAATTTAAGATGCCCCTTTTGGTGGAAAATTTGACCCTGATACATACATTACATAGGAGATTGCTGTTGATCAAAAATTTGCATGCCATAAATTCCCTGAGAACACTAGAGAGTTCTCTGATTTTGCCTCTATGTGGTGGATAGAACATGGCAAGAAAAATCCTAATAACATGCCACAGACTTGGGATGCTTTGAAACGGGTCATGCGGGCTAGATTTGTTCCTTCTTACTATGCACGTGATTGGTTAAATAAGTTGCAACAATTAAGACAGGGTGCTAAAAGTGTAGAGGAATATTACCAGAAATTACAAATAGGCATGCTTCGCTGTAATTTAGAAGAGTCTGAGGACGCTGCTATGGCTAGATTTTTGGGTTGTCTAAACCGTGAGATTTATGACATTGTGGACTACAAAGATTACACTAATATGACTCGATTGTTTCATCTTGCCTGCAAAGTTGAAGGGAAAGTGCAGGGACGATGTGCTAGTACCAAGACTAATTTTTCTGCAGAAAAATCGACATCATAGCTGCCGCACACGATTACTACTCCACCATCTTCCACACCCTGGAGGTCAGCACCTTCTCCACCCAGCGACAAGCCACATGTTCCGACTGCTAGTGCACCGACTAAGACAGCCTAGTAGCTAGCTGCAAGTGCTTCTTCTATTGCATCCACTAGTAGAACAAGAGATGTTCAATGTCTCCGTTGCAAGGGCTATGGGCATGTCCAGCGTGACTGTCCTAGCAAGCGTGTTTTGATAGTAAAAAATGATGGTGAGTATTCATCTGCTGGTGATTTCGATGAAGATACACTTGTTTTGCTTGCAGCTGACCATGCAGATAAAGATGAGGGACCAGAAGAACATAGCGGTGCTGATGATGCAGAACGCTATGAGAGCCTCATTGTGCAGTGTGTACTCAGCACAAAAATGGAGAAGGCCGAGCAAAATCAGCGTCATCAAAGAGCGTTCTTGCTGCTTGATCATCAATGGAGGAAGCTGCAACAACTTGGCCAGTAGCGAGCTGGTGGAGAAGCTTGCACTCAGCACCAAATCACATCCCCACCCATATCACGTTCAATGGCTAAACAACAGTGGTAAAGCAAAGGAAACTAAACTGGTGCGCATTAATTTTGCAATTGGAACATATCGTGATGTTGTTGAGTGCGATGTTGTATGCAAGCTTGTCATATTCTGTTAGGTAGGCCATGATAATTTGATATGGATTCTATGCATCATGATAGATCAAATCAGCATTCTTTTTTGTACCATAATAAGAAAATTGTATTACATCCTATGACCCCTGAAGCTGTTTTTGAGGATGATGTTGCTAGAGCTAAAAAAGAGAAAAATCGGGTCCATACTATAAGTGAAAATCAGATTGTAGCCAATGAACTTGTGCAACATAAAAAGAAAGAATCTAAATCTGACAATAAAAATATGATTCAATTGAAAGGTTCTTGTTTGCTTGCTGTTAAATCTAATGTTGTCAATCTAGATACAACTAAAACTGTTTGCTATGCTTTTGTCTGCAAGGATGCTTTGTTTTCTTTTGAGGATATACCTATTTCTTGTGGTCACTAATCTTTTGCAGGAGTATGAGTATGTTTTTCCCTAGGAAGTACCACCAGGGCTGCCACCGGTGCGTGGAATTGAGCATCAAATCGATTTGATTCCAGGGGCTTCACTACCCAACCGCGCGCCATATAGAACCAACCCTAATGAAACCAAGGAGATTCAGTGTCAGGTTTAGGAATTGCTTGATAAAGTGTACGTACGAGAGTCTCTTAGTCCATGTGCTGTGCCAGTGATTTTGGTGCCTAAGAAAGATGGATCTTGGCGTATGTGTGTTGATTGTAGAGCTATTAATAATACCATTAGATATCGTCATCCAATTCCTAGGTTAGACGATATGCTTGATGAATTGAGTGGTTCTACTGTTTTCTCTAAAGACGATTTGCATAGTGGATACCACCAGATTCATATGAAGTTGGGAGATGAGTGGAAAATAGCTTTCAAAATTATGTTTGGATTATGAGTGGTTAGTGATGCCTTTTGGTTTAACTAATGCATCTAGCACTTTCATGAGGTTGATGAATGAGGTTTTGCAT